>CAXKWD010000010.1:95395303-97795303 GCA_964059195.1 Ectobius pallidus
TACTTCCAGACAAAAGAAAATAAATATTTTATATCTTTGTATAAATATTATTGAAGTACTCGAAACCCCACTAATTATTTTAGAGATACTCAAATTGCAAAGAACTCCCGAAGTCGGCGCCTATGCTTGCATGGATTCTCACTAAGATATTTGAAGGAAACTCCGATGCCACTTTATTTGTGATTTGCTATTTTTTTATTTTAATTAACTTAGTTATATGTTTTGAGTTAACCATGTTGCAGATTACGTCATATACTTGTGCAAAGTGTACAATAAAGTCGTGTTAAGCATTGTGCTAAGCGTCTGTTATGTTCCCTTGTAAGTATTAGTATTGGGAAGAATGCTGGAAACTTAATTTAGACAGACACTGTTCCCCGCTGCATCATTCATCATAGACATTAGGTAGACAAACAGGTAGCTTGGGAAACAATAGCGAAGCAATTAAGCGCAAGCACGCTCCACGTTCACTACCACTTACACGTAATTAGGTCTCGCTTTTTTTTTATGGAGAGCTAGCCCTTACTTGGCATCTCAGGCGTTCCGAGGAATTCACTACCTACTATCTTCTCGCTACTTATTTGTAGTGTACCGTACAAAAAAACTATTTAGTATATAAAATAAGTTATATAATTTATTCACAATAGAAAACTTCCAATTAACTGTACAAATCATATCACAATATCAATATTCAAAATATTCAAATATTGTTTTAACCCTTATACCTTTAAACCTCAATTTCTAGCAACTGTCACACACTGTAAAGAAAAGTACAGTCTCGTCCACAATAAGATCGTTAGACTAATTATTGGAGCCAAATGTAGCATTTCATACTGAACAAACCATAGCGATCCCGGTACTGAAGGCTTGTGTGGCAATACTCAGGCAACATTTATGTAACTTATAATGAATTTTGTTTTATTCATTCATTGAAATGCTCCTTTGAGGATATTTGAATTATTATTTCCCCTGTTATATTGTCTGTGTGGCTACCCCAGGTGGGGAAAGCAAAAATCTAGTCTTTGAAATTGTATGAAATTCTTGTAGTTCATCTCTGTCTTTTTCCGATTTGTCGCAAAATGTGCTAACATGATAGAGCGGAAATTATGTATGATCGTAGTTTTTATATTCGGAAAAGTTATAGGACCATACTACATATTTCACTTAATACCACAATCATTAAAATTCAATGTTAATATGAACACTAGCCATGATAAAATAACATAAAAAGATTAACATGAATATATCATGACCTACTGGTAGGCCTACAGATTTCCATTAAAGCATTGGTGTGGTATCATCGAATAATATCAAATACGGAACAATCTTTGAAGCCTTGAAAGCGGCAAATGAAACTGCGTAATAAGAAACTTTCACTTAAAATAAAACAAATTCTGTTCATGCCAATATCAATATTATATCATTTAATGCGTTTAAGCGATGTTTGGCGTTATAACGTCAAGAGAAGCCCTGCGGCCTGCATCCCTCGTAACCTGCCATCTATTGAAAAAGACGAGAACTCTTAACAGCTGATGTACTAGAGTCGTTTGCTTCGTCAGTTAGAGGTATTCTAAAAATACAAAACTTAGTAACTTAATTATTGTGGAACAAAAACAGTCGTTTACAACTTGGTTGTAATGGTAATTAAAATTTCGTACCATAATTATGAAACGAGCAAACATACTCGTATTTTAATAAAGGCCATTATTTGCGTAATGTACTATTTGCTTATATCTGTGAAAATATCGACTAGTTTTAATAAACTTACTAACTTCCTGAGGCAACATGTGATAAGAATGTGGGTGTACCATCACTTATTGTGTACAGGAGTGATATAATTTAGTGGAATTAATTTATTTGCATAGTACAGGGCTTGCATTATACGCCACTGCCTTGGAGGTATGATCTCCTGGCAGTGCGATGAGTTAACAAGCTCCACGGAATTCTGTGTCTGACTTGCTTGCTTGTCTACATAAGTCTTTAGCATCTTCTTGCCTCCCTTGAAATTTAACGTCTACAAGGAAAGGGAAGTTTTCTTTGTCGTGTTGATAAGCGAATTCAGTGTGCGCCTACATAATTAAATGTTAGCTCAAGTGATTTATTATTCCTTGTAGTAGTGACGTAAGACCATTGTAGCACTCATAGTAGCAGGAACGAATCAATAATGATAAGGGCCTAGGTGAAATGTTGGTTCATGTTGGGAGTGACTGTAAATTGGGCAGATGGCAGTACTCTAAACGGTAAATTGGGCATGTGACCGTCACCAATGTGTCCAAATTTGTCCCACAGGAGTTAAGAGGCGCGTCCATAAAGTAAGTTTCCCTGGGGCCGTTTACAGAAACAAAACACAATTTCATGAACATATATATTCCAAAAGATACAGGAAATGTTCAGCTATTTTTCAACATATCGCCACCGGAACTGAACATTTGTCATACTGTGAAACCAACTTTTGAAAACCTGCGTCGTAGAAGTCTGCCGCCGTGGATTTGAACCACTGTGTGGCAAACATCTCCGCCTCTGTGTCATTTCCTGTCGTTTCTTTAGATGTGGAAAAGATGGAAATCACTGGAAGCAAAGTCCGGGCTGTAGGGTGGATGTTTTAACACCTCCTAGCAAGCCTCCTGCAGAAGTTCAGCTTGGAGGTGTTTAAACATTCACCCTTAAATCCGGACCTCGCTTCCAGCGATTTCCATCTTTTTCTACATCTCACGAAATGACAAATAATGACAGAGAATGACAGAGAGGCAAAGGTGGCTGTCATACGGTGGTTCAAATCCAAGGCAGCACACTTCTACGACACAGGTATTGAAAAGTTGGTGCCACGGTAAGGTAAATGTTTCAAATCCGGTGGCGAATATGTTGAAAAATATCTGAACACTGGCTGTGTCTGTTGCAATCAATATTTTCTTGAAATTGTGTTTTGTTTCTGTAAACGGCCTCAGGGAAACTTACTTTATGGGCGCGCCTCGTATTTTACGTACTTATAAATCTATCGAACCGACTACCTTGGGCACACCAGTGCCATCCAGGCCGATCCTAGGCGAAAGTAACAAGGGCCATTGGATATTATTATGTTAAGTGCAATGTCCGGGCCCCGAAGAATTTTTATGGTTCTAGAAGACAGCCAATCAGTATTAACTTACCTAGTATTCGTAACTAAGGTAAATAAGGCAAGCTCAGAAGTATCAGTTTCTGTCAGTAGAACTAATAGACGAAATTACTTACTAAGGAACATGCTTTCATTTTCAAAAGTTTTATCCAGTTGGTACTTTACAATTAAGCTTTATTATTTGCATACGTGACAGCATATAATCATTAATTACTACTTATTATAGTGGACATAATATTTTGAAGTTTGATTATCATTGCAAATCAGTAGCTTAACCAGAAAGCGGTAGAAGTATCAGATTAGTATCTTTCGTAGCCATCAGAATTGTTTTCTAAAATGTTACCTATTTTAGTAATTCCAGAAGCGAATGAATCAATAGAAAGTGAAGAACAAGGTCAAGAAGATTAGAGATTTCTTACTATGTATGGAAAGCATTCAGTGAGCTCAGTGTTTACTTCAACATGCACACCATACTGAGCAAATGGTTTTAGTTTTGCCTTAACTATGAAGTGAATTTGCTGTTTTTTTCCTTCTTCCCTCTTGAAATTTCTGATATATACGATTTGAATTTGCTGTAAATGATTTTCCATTTCATTTCATGTCCGTTCCTTGAATTTTCCTGGAGATCAACAGTATTCTGCACAAAATTTTTCTAGTTAATGGTATATCACAACCCTTCGATATTGCAATAACCCTCATGAAACAATACAATCTCCTAGGGCCCACAAATATCGTTATACATAGGTTTTACCGACTCATATGTTTCTACAAACATGACACATCCAAAAGTTACAAAATGTCACATTACATTTTCATTTAACATTTCATTTCCGTTTAATACTACAGTTTCTAACTAAAATACTTTGACAGAATTTCTCTCTCATTTCATGTAAGAGCGAAATGCAACTGTTCGAAGCTGTCATCTTGTTTCCTATTACACCAGCAACAGTTGGCAGCTTTTTCCTTAACATCATACAAATGTGCTCTTCAACTGTAGCATTAAGGATGCTGAACTAAGCACTGAGATTTAAACCAAAACGTTTAATAATAAGAATTCGACAGCTGCACACAGTTGCATAGGTTACAAAGAAAATACGCCATAGAGTTACTAGTACTGTCTGGCGGAATAGCGAAGGCTGAGAAGATGACCGTTAGTAGAGGACAATATTTTAATATTACTAAGCACCAGAGCGAAGTGGAGGTGACACAGCTCTGTCTTAGGCACGCTGCTAGCCTGTAAATTGGAAAAAAATATTTTAATGCAATTTTATTTTAAGAGGGAAATTATAAAGTTGTGCTACATCAAAGCGATACTCAATGGAAATTAATGTATAATTTAAATACATACCGTAAGTTAAGTTGCGTTTTCTATAAGTAAATGGTCCTTGACATTCACAGGAGATTTTGTTGCTGGCGTTGTTTGGTAGTCTGTCGACAACTGTGTCACGTTTTCACATTCTTAGTGAGATGTATCGATTTTATCTCATTGAGCTATAGAAAAATGAAATATAAGTGCTACACCACGTAGCAGCACATGAGAACTGAAGAGCTTTACATAAACACTTCGTAAATATTTCATGAGGCATGCTGAAAAATACCTCTGCTATTCAGCATCCTCTGCTATTTCTCCACAGAAACTCCCGATCCTTTTAATTTATTCATTCCATGAACAGTAAATAAAGACAACTCAATATAGTCTAGTAGTTTTGAATTTCAATCACATGGAAATCAGAGCAGTGACTCTATAATGAATTAGTCGTTGCCCATATTTCCCATTCACTATGGCTGTATATGAAATTTCATCTGAATGTAGATTTATATGTGGCTTTTGCAGGGATTTGAGCATCCATTAAGCTGATTCGTATCGTTATAAAGGATTGTATTGCCGTTGCGATTACTGTCATTTCTATAACCTAGCACCTAACCATTGTGTACGACTTTCATAACCTTTAAACTGTTATGGCTGAGAATAAAATACAGGTTTATAGAGAATGAAAAGCCTGGATTAAAGAAATAGAATTTGTGACAATTTTACTAAGAGTTTTTCCCTTCAAAATAATAACATAATATTCTAAGTAATAACAGTACATGAAGCTCATTAATCATAGCTACAATGACAGCGTGTATCCTTAATATTCTGAAGAATATTAATAATATTCTTAATATTCTTAAGAATAAAATGAGAAAAATTTCTCTGACACTGGGATTCGAACCCATATTCGATAATATTCTTCAAAATAATAACATAATATTCTAAGTAATAACAGTACATGAAGCTCATTAATCATAGCTACAATGACAGCGTGTATCCTTAATATTCTGAAGAATATTAATAATATTCTTAATATTCTTAAGAATAAAAGGAGAAAAATTTCTCTGACACTGGGATTCGAACCCATATTCGATAATATTCTTAAGAATATTATAGGAGAAAATTTTCTCTGACACTGGGTGGGATTCGAACCCAGGATCTTTGGCTACCCGTACCACTGCTCTACCAACTGAGCTAAGCCAGAGTACAAAGCCCTCAGCGTAGAGTGAAGTTCTCAAACCCCTGGAGCAACCCATAATCCACCGCTATAAAAAGCGTTTGCAATTATTGTAAACCATTCAATCGAGAATAACTTTTTGGTTTGGATTTAAAAGTTTTCGCTGGAATTGAATTTAATGTACTTCCAATCAACAGGATAGTTTATCTTTAATCTAATTTAAATTGGATTTACACAAGGAGTATACATTCAATTGCATATTTGTTCTTGTTTTAGTTCATTCTACTATTAACACGGTTTGTTTTTGTGGTGTGCAGATTCTCTACCGGCTTTAATGCACTCCATCTATAGCCTACCTATCGCTCCAAATTAACTGCAGTTAGTCTGGATAATCGATCCTTTGAAAATTAGCGTGTAGCCTGCAAATAGTACGCTTGAGTATTTATTTAACTACATATGAGTACAGTATGTGTAATAAAGTTAAACAGTGATGAGGAAATCATGTCGATTAGCCTATTTCCCAAAGTGTACTCCACGGGCTCAGAGGTTCTGCGAGTAAATTTTAGAGGCTACGCGGATCTTAAGTCTTAAGTTCATTTTATACTTACAGTGTAGCATAAAATGAAAAAAAAACATAACAATAATGACGATGATGATAATAATAATATAGTCTGAGTAACATCAATTACATTATTACTTTATTATTATTATTATTATTATTATTATTATTATTATTATTATTGATCAGCTGCGTGGTCTTGTGGTTTGGCGTTGCTGGCTACGGATTCGCAGGCCCGGATTCGATCCCCGGTAACTCCTCGGATTTGTCTGAGGTAGGGAGGTCTGCTACGGGTACACTCAGCCTCATTGTTCAAACTGAGAGCTACTTCTTTAAGATGTACCCTATATACATACTACATACTACAGACTACATAGCCTCCAATCTTGCCATCTGCCTATGGTAGATAATGCAGTGAACGAATGGTAGGCCTAGTCTCTTCAGGGATAGATATATAAGCTTTCATGAACCACAGATTATTGTCTCTGTTGGACATTACATGAGAATATTATAGGAGAAAAATTCCTCCGACACTGGGACTTGAACCCAGGACCTTTGGCTATTCGCGCCAATGCTCTACCAACTGAGCTAAGCCGGAGTTCAATTCACAGCGCCGGATGGAACCTCTCTCCTATGCCTAATTGCTCAGTTGGTAGAGCATTGGCGCGAATAGCCAAAGGTCCTGGGTTCAAGTCCCAGTGTCGGAGGAATTTTTCTCCTATAATATTCTCTTCAGGGATGCTGCGTCATTAAGTTATTATTATTAAGATTATTAGTATTAGACTATACATGTGTAAGAATGACGCTACAACTTTCTACCATAGCCACATAGGTCTAAAAAGAATCTGTACCCATTCTTACCAGGTAAACAGAATTATTGAGATACTGGTTTAAACAATTTATTAAACAATTGAAGTTAATCGATTTATTGTTATGAGTATTAACATGTCATTAATTTTTACGATGAAAAGGTAAAATACAGCAATTAAATATTATATTATTTCTGATTTTATTTTCGCTTTGTCTAGCCTACGTGAAAACGGAGTCAATACGTATGTACGAGGTATCAATCGAAAGATTTTTCCGCATGGGTTTCGTGAATTTTTATTGTTCTTTTTTAACTAAAAATATTGACTAAAATATAATTAAAATCCTATCGTCGAAAGACAAATGGCTGTTTCTTTCGAAATCACGATTTTGATATACCTAAGGATCCTAGGGGTATACAGCGCGATTCATAACATTTGATATAAATGATAGACGTTAGGTAATGTGGTAAACGTAACATCTCTGTAATCAGGATCTGGGAATTTATTAAAATATCATGTACGGCAACATTAATCTTACCTAAATTAGACCTTAAAGTGACTATGTTCCCTTTAAACATTCCTTGCTTAATTGTATACAAGTATTAATACATTCCCTGACGGATTGTTTTCAGTTTTAAAATGGTCATTCCTATCCTCTACGACTGCTATACAAACTATATAATTAATGATACTATACAAACATAATTAATTTCCAGTAGGCCTACATACTGTGAAATTCGCACATATTTAAAAAAACTTACTTATGCCACTGTCTAGCTCGATTTTATAAGAGTGAATTAAAGTTCTTAGGTAAATGTTCGGTTTTCCTGTGCACCTATCAGAAGGTCAGAAGTGCGAAAGCCTCTCATAGATTTCTAGTTACTATTATTTTAGTAGCCTATTTTGCGATAGAAGTGCATCATTGGATAAACGAAAAACGTTTGAAAAGACGAACCGAAGGCTAGTCTAATTAAATTTCTGATATATTCCAATGCTTAAGGTGAAAAACTGTGAAGAAGTTCATAAGGTAATGTCCTGGTATTTCAGTCCCGGACAGAATAACTCTATACAGACTTACAAGCTTAAATAAATAGGTTTTATGTCGAATTAAAAAAAAAACAAGACTGATACAATGGAGAGATATTAGAACAGCAGGAGAATATAATTAGAAGGATTCAAAGAAGAAGAATGCGTGCGTGTGACCCTAAATGCAAATATTTAAAGGTGTCACGGGTCGGTCTTACTCAGTGTGGCTGAGCAACGGTGCCGAGCAGCGGAGCTCCGAGGCTGAGGCTAATAGAATAAAACCCTCTGTATGGGAAGAGAGAACAAGATTGTAGGTCTTTTTAAATGTTGAACGTCCAAGGAAATGACATGCAGAATTACTTGGGAATTGTTTCTCGACCATACTATAATATGCTTAGAAGTCAAGAACGGTATTATAATGATATTCATTTCGAAACAGATTTTCATTTTGACACAGGTGTGATATCGATTATTATCGAACACGGAACGGTCTTCAAACCTTGAAAGTAGCAAATAATGCTGCGTAATAAACAGCCTGAATTTAAAATGAAATAAACTCTGTTCGTTTTACTTTTATATTATATTAAATTGAGTTAATTTTTCTTGTAAAAATCGTTGGTATTAAGAAAACAATCAAGAGGAAGCTTCGACTTGGCCGGATGCCATCAGCCATCTGTTGCAGAAGGCAAGAACTATGAGACCGGCTGATTGCGAAGGGCAGCCGCCTCCTTTTATTTGAAAAAAATATCAAACCTTAAACATTTAATTATGGTCGAACAAAAATAGTCGTATGGAACTTGCCTATAATGGCTATTAAGATACTCATATTAAAATTCCGGGGTGCGCGGGCAAAGAGAGGTAAGTCCACTTTCTTGTTACTGAGAATTAGAGTGACTTAACACACTATACCAGCCCAACATAGCTTTAGAGATGGATAAACCCATGAGGCATACATCCATAACTACCGTACAGTTTTGAATATGACTTACTGGACTTAACACAAATGTAGAGAACATTTTTATCTATAACTCTATGGACATATCTCAATTTTTTAGGATGGTGGACTTAACTCTCTTTGCCCGCGCACCCCGTAATTATGAAACACGCTTTGCTCATTTCATAAACGTATTCCTATCTTAATAAATACAATTATAGGCTCCTTGCATATTGTAGTATCATTCAATAAATGTAATAAATATCTGTCATATTAGTGTACATGAGCGTGGGAAGGGGGGCAAGGAGGGGAACTGCCTCCCCCTGGAATATCTCATGGATTCATTTTTTTTGTACTCTTTGTCTGTCAACCTGCAGTTGTTGCATGCAAAATAAAAAAATATATATATACATTTTTATAATGAGTTTAGCAGTTATTATTATTATTATTATTATTATTATTATAACTGCCTCAGTGTATTTATAACAATCCATCACCAAAGCTGTTGCTCATAAGAACATAATCTGTTAATTTAAAACGTTTGCAGCCTCGTCGAATTCAGCTGGGGTTCAAAACTACGGGCCGGGAAACTACGAGAATAATAATGTATTTAGCCTAATCATTTGAAATTGAGGTCCTTAATGGATTTTCAGTCGGTCATAATAAAATAGCCTACCATTCGTAACTTATCACTCGTACGTGGATTAACGTAAATTAGGAATTAGCTCGAAGTACACTCATTTAGTTTACTGTCGTAATACCACTAATTATTCACGAAAGTAAATTTATTATTATTATTATAGCTTACTGTTTAATTTAGGCTAATAAATATGAATAATTGTGTTTGGAAATTATGTTGAGTTTGCCCCCTTAATAAAATTCCTGGCGACTCCCCTGTTAGTGTATGATAGTGATGTATACAATATATCTTATAAAAGTGTGAAATAGTTTATTTATGAATAGTGTTTATTAAAGCGAACGATAACATTTTCGCATGCTATTGTCGTTTGGAAAACAATACATTTCAAAAGCCGGAGATGAAATAACAAGTTATTGTTGTGCCAGTAACATAAATCATGCCGCAATGTCAAATGAATGGCTCATAACTCCATTTTCTATGAGTATATTTTCAGAGTGTATAGATGCACAAATTCAAAATATCCGTATAATCCAATTTATATTGGATCTCCTCTTCAACCAAGCTAACCAAGAGTGGTTATGGGAATTACAAACATTCGGAGTAAGCCCACAGTCCAACCGCCATCCTCATATGTTATGCAAATTAATGTTCATATCAGTTTGTTTTGATATTTATCTGGTTTTAATCGAATAAAAATACTCTTTGACTTTAAAAGCTTTTTGGTGTGAATGTAGTAATATTATTAAATTTCTATTTCATTTGATATAAATGCAATTAACAAAAATATGAATAGGATATATAGCGGGTAATGATGGTTTACTGCTTTTGAAATTCAAATACATGCGAACTCACAGGCGAGAGTGTTTATACGTATTGTTTTGTAATATGGGATGAAGTTGGTTCTTTTGGACGAAAAAGGGATACGTAGAGGGTGAGAGGGAAAGAGGCAAAATGAAAAGGGCAGAGGGATTTCAAATGCGGCAACTCCGTCTTGTCAATATAACAGTTGTAAAATATTAAAAATCAAAATAATATATTTCGACCCACTTGTGGTCATCTGAAGTAAAAAAAAACTAAATAATAATAATAATAATAATAATAATAATAATAATAATAATAATAATAATAATAATAATAATAACCATAGTCTCGCCAAACCAACATAGTATGCGGTTATATAGCTATGTAGGCTATGTTTTATAAATTGTTGTCACTGAAGATGACCACAATTGGGTCGAAATATATTTGATTTTTAATATTTTACAACTTTTATATTGAGAAGAAGGAGTTACCGCATTTTAAACTCTCACAAGTCAATGTGGCACTTTTTTTTTTTATCCACATTGTAGGAGTAGAGGGATACTGTACATATTGTTAAAAATAAAATAAAATAAAAACCGACATGAAGAGTGAAGACAGGTAGAAGGTTAAATTCAGATAGCTATGGATAATTTAAACTCATATTCAATTCAATAATAAATATGATACAGGATGGAAATACATGAAGTTTGTATTTTGTATATCGGCAATGGCTATTGGTAAGTTAACGAGGTTTTTCTCTAATAAACATTTTCAACAACTCTAAATACTTGACTTTTATGATACCTTGATTTCTTACTTCATAAATGATTGTAACAGAATATTATAACCATACGGTAACGCTGCTAACTGAATTCAGTTTCTTAGTGGACTTTTTGATGGCACTGTATAATAAAGCAGCATAACACTTTTCAACTCTTCTCCTTATTGCTTGTGTTCCAAACGAATTTGGGTGTTGAGAGTATGATTTTTATTTCCTTTCATGTTTCATGTCTCCGAAAATGTCCTTGCTTTAATTAATTGTCTGGGATCTTTCTACAAAAAGTGGCAATATTTCGGAATTGTACATTAATACTCAGTGCATTAAGGTCGAAATAATCGTCAGTTTCATGCATTAATAAGTGTAAACTTGTTGGCAATAGAACTAATCGACATTTTAAACTGTAACGACTGCAGTAAGCTTTGCTATATGAGAATTAAAAGTCATAATCATTTACTGTTATAATACAGGTAAACTATTATTAAATTCATGCCAAATGTTATAAAACGAAATACGGAACATGCATATAATGTAACGGATAGCGGTCGTTTGCTGTTTATGAAATTGAAATATGAAACGAAAGCGTAGGCGAGAGCATTGATACGTATTGGAAAATGAGGCCATGTTTGCTATTGGAAAGAGAGAGAGAGAGAGAGAGCGAGAGAGAGAGAGAGAGAGAGAGAGAGAGAGGAGGCTTTGCACAACGAGCAAATAAACGCAAAATGATAGAGAAAACATAATGAACGCGTTCCCTTAGAGACCATCCTTTGTTTCAGCAGAGCTCTGTCTGTCTGGACTAAGCTCTATGAACAGAACCGTAGCTCTCATACAGAATACGCCTCTTTAATTCCTTCGCAAATCTGATTATTCAGCTCTGTTTTTCAAATGGGGAAGTAATCTTAAAAAGGATGTATAAAAAGAACATGGAAAAGCGCTTACTGTAGAATAAACGGTTTCCTATACAGAAATGCTATGATTACTGGATTTAAATGGACCATTGTTCGAAGTGTGATAATGGAATGTATGTTGTGTTTAGGTAACCGGCCTTGTTATCTAGTGACCCGGAGCAGCTGACCATGAATCATGATGTTCTGGGTTCGATCCCCCTTGCAACTAAGGGAAATTTCATCTTTCATAAATAAGTACCCTGGTTATGTGGGAAGGATTTAGGTTTAAGAACGCTCCTAGTATTCATATAATCATTCTTTCATGTCATCTCATCGGGATATTGTAGCTCTGCCTAAAAGGGTTCCAACTAGAGAAATGGGAATTTGATGATGCTTCCAGTTTTATAATGTCAAATTGAAATTGCCTACATTGTCAACTTTTCAACTGTGGTCTCTTTCACAGGTGTTCTAACTTGCCCCACAAAAATAAGTGCACACCAAAAAATTCGATTGTACGTATTTAACATTGTAAAGATAGGCCAATCCGTTTCCCATTAAAAGTATATGGAATGCTTGTGAATTCAAGAGTTCCAAAAAAATTTACTGTGGGACATATATTGTACATAGTTTCTTCCTAGGATAGGACATTTACATAGAATAAATACTTCAAACCAAAGATTTCATGGCCGTCTGAATCTGTGATCGTAATTGTTTTATTTCGATTTTAAGAAAATGATTTCATGGCCGTCTGATTTTGCGATCTTCAATTTCTTTTATTTCATTGCATAAAATAAATAAAATCAGGTAAACTGATGTAACAAAGTGCCAGTATGTTTTTTTAATCAGTTATGACTGCAATTATGATATGCAGAATGTGTGTTTTTTTAAATTGATTTCCAAGTTAAGCTCCCGATTTATTCATTAAGCAGGGCTTACGGAAGAAGAAAGGTCTACCATCTCGGCCACCTGGGTCATTTTAACGGTCTAGTTGGATAAGCGCATGTAAATCAATATGTTTTTTGCCATAGATACCTGTATTTTAATTTCCAAGGCCTTATAAGATCACAGTAAAACAATAGGCTATGTTGTCAAGATAACTGATTTTCATTTTTTTTATAAATTCTTTCGAATACGTATATTACCATAAAATAGACACTAAATTGAGCATTACTCCGAAACAGTTCAACCGATTTTATCCATTATGAATAGACGTCTTCCCATGGACATTATAAATGTGTATACCAAGTTTCATAAAAATCCGGTAATGCGTATTTGAGTTACCGCGTCTTTAAAATATACACTAAATTGGGTTTTACTCCGGTACCGGTCAACAGATTAGGTTCAAATTCAATAAGGCACTTCTTATGGATGTCATAAATGGGTATACCAAGTTTCATGGAAATCCGATACAGCGTATTTGAGTGATGGCGCCTTTCTATTAGAAAGGCGCCATAATCTATTAAAATAGGCACTAAATTGGGCATTACTCCGGTACCGGTGAACCGATTTGGTTCAATATCAATAGGGTTCTTCCCATGGACATTATAAATGTTTTTTCCAAGTTTCATGAAAATCCGAAAAAGCGTATTTGAGTTATGGTGCGTACAGACACACGGACAGACGGACAGACAGACATTTTTTCGTCCACCACACAATCTCATAAAGTACCATACTGGCACTTAATAACAATGCGTAAAGAAATAGTTCGATTTTATTAGCCACTAATGTTTTAAAGACTTGCTATTAGTACTAACAACATTGAGCCAATTTACGCACGTATTTAATTAACGGATATATAAAGGAGGATTGCGTATGACTTACCTAATATTATACAATAGATTGGAATAGATCCACTTTCCGTAAACCTCGTTTCCTCTACTATTGAAAGAAAAACCTATTTAATTCAGTACAAAGGTGAATTTTATGACTTTCCTCCTTTCTTAAATTATCAATTACCCTGGTCTTTGATCGGTACGTCGAAGGAGGTCCTGTTTAAGACTACAAAACATGCGTAGAAAAAGGACAGGGAACGTTCGAGGTAGACGTTAAAAAAAGTATATTCCAACAACTTACTGCATTCTTTTTTTTTTAAAGGGAAAATCCCAAATAATCCCACCCTCAGATTTACCGGCCTCGGAATTTGAACTCGTAGCTTGCCAAATCTGGATCAGCGTCATCTCTGTATCTCACTCGGAAAAGCTAAATTATAACTGAGTTAATCGTGGACTGGTTAAGTCAATATGAAGGAAAGCAGTGAATCCAAATTATTTGTCTTGTATTCTTCCGTACACCATATTAAGGCAACTTCTAACTTTGTCTTCCTTAATTTTCAGGTTAGTGATTTCTGAGTAGTTCACCCATTCTCGTTGACAGCTCTTGAAAAAATGAAAGGTAAGCTCTTCAGTTCATTCATCTTGTAAAGATTTGAGATGTTCTAGCGCAGCGTTTTCTTTAGACAACTGCAACACTTAAAAAGGAATTTCTAATTTTAGAGGTAGCTGCTATCTGAAGTACAAAATAAACGGCTACAGTATTATATTAATAGATACTTAACTTAAAACGTAACTCCGTGGCGCTAACGTCCCTTGAAGGGACAAGGCCTACCACACGACCGCTGCGTTATCTACCATAGGCAGATGGCAGGATTGGGGGCATGTGGTCAGCATGCCGACACCCACGGCCGTTAATGGTGGTTTCCATATCGGATATTAATATATGCTAGGTTTCTTTAATGATTTTGTTTTCTATTTTGTGTTGCATGAACCTACAGTTATCCAGAAACGGTTCATATGCAATAGCATTAATTGTAATTACGTTTAATCCTGCAGTCGGCGAGTGTTTTTCATGGAATAGTAGGGAGGTGATCTCCCAGATTTTAAATGTATTATAATAGAATCAGTTCTTTTTGATATCCGATAAAACAGATACATGCACTACAAATCTCTAGAATACATAACTACAAGTCACTAAAAAAAAAAAAAACTCGGGGAAATATTGCACATAAGACCTATCCGCACTTAGGTCTATCCTGCCCCAAAGTACAAAGACACACGTACATAGCCCAAACACGTCACACCATCAACATCCCCTACGGATGTACATAAGGGCACAATAGGTATACACACATCACATATGGTTACCAAAATTTGGTCTGACCGGAAGTTTAGGCTTAATTGCTTGGCACTCCGGGGGTAAGGGTGGGCACACACAAAAAGAAAAAAAAATATATATATATTCCTACATTCCTTCTATTGCATGCCTTAGTAACAAATCGAAGGTAATTTAAAATAACAAACAAGTTTATAAAGGCCTACTTTTCATCATGAGAAGAGCTAAGGGAAACAGTGTTTCTTATTTTGTATATTTAAGCATATTATGTTGAATTAAAAAATAAAATAACTTTTACAGGCTTACATTGTATTCTAGATTTAGAACATAAGAGACGGAAAATGTGGTAATAAGACTATTGAAACGAGACAAAATGAACACATAGGACAAGGCACACCAGTCACATATATACTCATGCCAAAACAAGTCGTGGATAGAATGAAGGTGATAATGACGGCCAAATTATATCCGGGAGCCTGGAAAGTCTGAAGATTCCCGATATTCGTCTCAAAGATGAGAGAAAAAAAAAACCTGGCCCAGAGGAGAGAGAACGCATTCCCTACATCACAGTGATGGATCAGCAAAAAACATAAAATACATAAATTATATGTATAAGGCTTGAAATTTTATCCTAATATATTTTGTTATAGTGATAGCTTCTACTAAGAATTTGCTGTCCATGAAAACCTCTTCCTCTAGAGATAGTATTGAAGTTCAACTGGCATAATTTCTAGAGCATCCACGGAAATCAATTTTCCGGGTAATGAAAGCACGAGTTGAATATAGCAAAGGACGTAACCATATTACACTGCATAAAGATACGGTTTCTATGTAAATTAGCTTTCCATTCATGTAATATTTCTCCATTCCCTGTCTGCTTTGAATGAAATGGATGGAAATGGGCTTAATTTTTAAATTAAATAAATCGTAGCGGATTTTTATGTAGAGTACAGCTAAAGAACAGACATGAAGCAATTTTGTACAATGTAAGAACCAATATTTTAAAAGAATGGCGTATTTATATTAGCCTACTAATACACTTAAGTTTCCATTCTTTGCATGATGGGTAGAAAAAAATAATGAAAATTCATGCTAATCTTGGAATGACCCATATCTGAAGACACGCTTTCAGTAGACGCCTTAGAGGATTCTCATAATGGCGCAATAATAAACGAGCTGTACGTAAGGGTAGATTTTTCGAAGCGACGCTTAAAGGAGCGTTTGCTGGTCAAAAAAGGTGTTTGTTCTGCCGCCAATTCTTAGCGCTGGTACATTCGATTGACACGAAATTTTAAACCTAGATATATGATCATCAGGCTTTAAAACTTAGTGCCCGATCGAATATGTTAACAGCAACTATACTGTACAGACTTTGCTCGGCGTATGCGCTAGCTACTATATACTAGTTCACGTGATAATAAACAAACCGGATTACATGTATAGGAAGACCACAAAATAACTTCTCATTCTCTAAACTCACATTACAAGCATGCAAAACGATACGTTCTCCTGTTTTTGTGTAATAGTCCCTCCCAAATGTTTCAATATATGTTTGCGTTTTAGAACACTTTACTTTGGGTATTCCGAACACGTATTATACATTTATAAACACGCATGATGACAAGGAACACTGTTGACCAATTTGAGAGGCACCGTACTACCAGCGCATTGACTTCTCAGTACTGCTATCAATGACTGTCTTATCAGCATACGCAATCACCCCCACCCCCTATACTCAGGTTGTTGGTAACCGGAATCATCTCCCTCTGTGGGTTCGGGCACTAAGTTTTAAAGCCTGATGATCATGTACGGCAGGTTGTGACGGAGTAGGATTTTTGGTCAGCAAATGTGAAGGAATAAGTGGGATAACTAGAATATTAACAGCACGGATTTACAACAAATTCCTCACGTCAAAAATATTCTTTTATTTTTGTCGAAACATCTGAAGGAATAAGTATGCAGTCAAAACCTTTCAATTTTCTTTCGGAAGGTAAACAATTTTTTTAAAAATCCCATCGGTTGTAGGCTAAAAGCTATGTTTGCCAAAGTTTCTATCTCATGCGGGTAAACCTCAATGTTAATGAGTTGATGATCTTGACTTGGGCTTTAGGTTTATATATTCTGGTTTCAATAATTTTGATTAATAACTATAGTAAATGTGAATGATGTCACGGCTATCCAGCCGGTTTTCCATACTTATAGGGCAACTAAAAAACATTTTGAACGCTTATGGCAGTTGGATGTTAAATTATTCCTGCCAAATTTTACGATTCCAAGTGTTCTCTAAGTTATCAAAGATTACATAATGTGAGGAAAATATACAACATTTACATGAAATAAAAAAATTGAACTCTATATCTAAAGTATGATCGATGGAGATAGAAAAAAAAATATTTTTATGATATAATGTCCACCTACGCTCAGTATATAATAAACTTTAGACACCTAACCTATTTTAAAAGCATAACTTATCCTATGACAGTTTACATATACAAGCAGCATAAGCTACTAGTCTAGAAATATATAAAAAGAAACTTGTGTACATACAGTATGATACAAGAGTCATAAGCATATTAAAAATTCTTAACACAGTTAAAAATATGTTTAAAGTCTATAAAAATGCAAGACTTATAATAAAAAGCAGATTTCTTCTTCTTACGACATTAATTCGTCATCTTCAGGTGTATATTTTATTTGTGTAGACAGAATAGCTGTAGGCTACATGTTACTCCTTGTGTTGTTGGAAGTGTACTGGAATACGTGTATTGTTGGAATAATTGATATATACAACAAAAAAGTCATAAGACCAAACTTGCATATCACTGAAAACCCGTTGCTGCTGGTGAAATTGGTTTTCTGATAAGTTACGACTTACCGTTTAGCTACTATAAGCCTCCGAAGAAGGTCTATACGGACCTCAAAGTTGCGCCCGCCATCTCGAATGTTTTTCGGAGGTAAAAAGATTAAAGTAGGAACTTTTTTGGAATATTTCCGTCGGTTACACGCTGTAAGCTATAAGTTATGTATGGCACATTATAATTTTCGGGCTCATATGAAAGTGGGCGAACAATTAAAGTCACTCCCAGAGGACTCCATGCCCAGGATTTTTATGTTCTGAAGAATCCATCGACCGCGGCCGGGTTCGATATCGCGACCTTCGGATCTAGAGACGACACGCTACCTCTAGAACGCCGCGGCAGGCAAGCTGTTGTATGACTTATTGTAATTAACATTGTATAAGTTTGTAACCTTGTTTCATGGAAAAGAAGGCCTTAACTCTGCCAGGCAAAATAAATAATTTACTAGCCTACTACATACAACACACATGCATCACTCACTTACATGAACGGCATTCACACTATAAGCGAATATAATAACTGTCTTGAGTTTTGTCCATTCTGTAGCGATAATCTTAATGATTTATGTATAGCGTAGAGCTTTATCACTGGTACTCACTACTAAATTGCGGTATTTTGTTGCTGAAGATGGCCGCTCCATGCGGTTGAAAGCGCTCCAACAGGTAACAAAATACCGCAATTTAGTAGTGAGTACCAGTGATAAAGCTCTACGCTATACATAAATCATAATAACTGTCTATAGCAGGCTATATCTGACCGCCGGCGTGGTCTTGTGGTTAACGTCGCTGACTGCAGATCCGTCGGCCCTGGTTCGATCCCCGGTACCTCGTGTTTTTCTGAGGTAGAAGGGTCTGGTAGGGGTGTACTCAGCCTCGTGATTCAAATTGAGGAGCTACTTGATAGAGAAGTAGCGGCTCCGATCATGGAAACCACCATTAACGGCCGTGGGTGTCGGTATGCTGACCACATAACCCCCCAATCCTACCGTCTGCCTATGGTCGATGACGCAGCGGTCGGGTGGTAGGCCTTGTCTCTTCTGGGATGTTAGCGCCACGGAGTTAGTTAGTTAGTTTAGTACATAGGTGAGCAACTGAGGGGAAACATTTTAGTCCCCATCCCTTGCTGTGACGTAAGAAACCTGTTCTTCATGTTCAGTGTCACGTCGAAACTGCTGTATGCTGACGTCAAGGGCGGCTGTAGTGGGAGAAATTCCCCTACCGTACAGTGACACGATGTGCACCAGTTGCGCACCCATGGTTAGTAGGTTATTTCTAAGTAGCCTAAGTATATGAAGTTACATACAAGTTATGTTCTCATTCTTATTTATTGACGGACGCTACCCTCGGTTTACTCATTCTTCACCCTCGGAAGTCACCATGACGACACAATTTATTCTTCTATTCGATTCTCATACATTGCTCTCGGAGTCTGCGAATGCTCTAGTGTTTTTCTGTGTTTCTGTTTTTTTTTCTTATTTGCTACAAGAGAAAACTAAAGGTGCCTCAGCCTTTGTCTGCAAGTCTTTAGATTGTTTTCCATTTTGAACAAACTTCGACATATTAAGGGAGGAAGCGAGAGTGGAAAAGAGAGAGTGGAAAAACGAGAATAAGAAACTGGAAGTTTGGGTTGTTACTTTGCGACGCAATGCAGACAGAAGAGAACTTGAAACTAGAAACTGGGAACAGTTTCCCCCGAGTTGTCTCCCCACAGTTTCCATTCTCCTGGGATACGCTTTGGCGCCTGTCTCACAAGTTACCAACGTATATTACTTTTTTTTATTCTCAAAATAATATGGATCGCATTTAAAATAAGTTATATAAATATAAGATCTCACGTGAAACACTCACATGACTTACTCTAACTTAACTATGGATTTTGTTATTTTCTTCTCGTAACTGGCCTAATTGGTCACACTGAAGGAGTGCACATTCAGTTCTCTCAGCCTCACACAAAGTAATTTTGTTCTCGAGATAGGCTCCAGGCTTAAGATTACAAGAGATGGTAGCTTATAAGTTATAACATTAGGTAATTTCGGCAAATAATTTTCTAAATATATTTTTTTCAGTAAAAGTATTTTTTGTACATGAATTAAGGAAATTCATTAGAGGCTATTTCGAGAAAAAATCGTTGCCTCAAAATTTCGTTTTGATACGATTTTCCGTATCGAGTTTTGCAGTCATTAGAGAAAGACAGAGACAAAAGGACTTTTTCCTGAAACGAGTAATTATTTTTTGACTCCGGGTACCTGAAAAAATGTATTATGTTGCAAACCTGAAATCGATTTTGGGGCTGAACATAAATCTTCCTCTACCTATGGCCAGGCAGAAAAATAAAACGCTGAATTTATATATCCAAGCAGTAGCACGTAAGAAGAGTTTCTACGAGTACAGTAGAGTGCACGGAAAGTTTCCGATGCTTCTGGTTTCTTCTAGTGTTTTTTCCTAATCCAGCTCTGGATGAGCAAAACTATTATTGGTTTGAATTCAAGTCCGAACACATGCATTATTAACCTATGGACAACGCTCATGGGTGAAATGGAAGTGGTGTATGGAAACATTTCATTCGAGTGGCTGTAATGATTGGGTTACAAAGAATATCCACACCAGCTCCTGGAAGAGTCCAGCTGGTATTGATTTGATGTCAAATGTCTGGCATTCAAATATTAACCTATGAACACAAGTCGGTTTCAAGTTCATGAGCGAAGGAGTGAGGGGAATAAGGCAAACATAAAGGGAGAGTTAGCCTCTGGTGCGTATCTGCGTACAATACAGGATGATCGCGGGGGTGGGGAGTGGGCCTGGCCACTCTGCATTATATCGGAAAGTTTCCCTGCACTCCACTGTACATGATTGAATAGGCTATGTTAGTCTGGGCGTTAATAATGTGACAGATCTAAAATACATATATCAGTTAAAAAGTACATATTTTCATACCAAATCTTGTTGAATATCTTAATAAGAACAGAATGACAATTTTACTTTTATGTTCGGTTAATCGTGATTTCTAATTCGAGAAAATAGAATTAAGCACAAATATTTCAACGACAGGAAAACCAAGATGGACGTAAAAGCTCTTCCAACTTCCCAGAAATCTTCCCTTTCGTTGGTAATACACCTACTTCACAGGATTACGGCAGAAAGATTTGATCCGGCTTTAGCAGCTCTGAATTAGCGAATATTGAATGAGGCTAATGGGAAGCATGCTAATCGCACGAACATTGTGAACAGTTTGTTTAAATTTTGAATCCTCATATAATATTTAAGGCTTGTTTATCCGTATGTACCCAACACCATCTAATAGCGAGACAGTATTAAATTGTGAAATTAATTGAAGATGGCCTTCCTCGGTTGTCATCGCAACTGGGAAAACAAGAGCATCGCTGAAATCTAGCTTTTTTTCCCTCCAAAAAACACATCAATCGTCGATCGCTACGGTTTTGTCAACCCGCTCTATTTGATTAATTTCTTTATAACATTATGACACACAGAGATCTAATTTTTTTAACAAAGACGAAAGAAGGGGATCATGAATGAACGCCTAAATGGGAAAACATGAACGCACTTTAATCGTGAAATGCTCCTCGAAGCCGGGTTTTTAGCTTTTTAATTATCAATCGTTTAAATTTTTTATGCATGATTTGGACAAGATTCATGAATCTGTGGTTCCTATTAATCATTTCGAATCTGTATGTCCAAATGGCGGTAAAGATTAGTTTTGTACGTTTAATTACTTATATTTACAACGTGAAACAATACAATTATGTAATTAATGCAATTTTTATGTAACAACGTTATTCGCGTTAATAGATAGGTTTTAATTATTTTTCTATTAAATAAATGATTTAAATAAAACATATAAAGTTGAGTAAATAATCGCGGGAGAAGTCGCGTGCACCTGCAACTAATTAAATGCTTTGATTAGAGTGATAAATGAGGCAACTTCTTTAATAGTAAAGCAGAAATCGTCCGTGGAGGCAACTTAATAATTAAAATAGTTCTCAGTAATGGGGTGATTTATTATAAACACAGCCCATAATGCCTCACGGCTAATAGGGATAACGAAGAGCTACTGTTATTACAGTATTATTCATTGTGGAGATACTCTGTAAAGGGTGAAAAGAATGCCATCCGCAAGTAGATATTATACTACATTTCATTAAGATATAAACATATCCATGTTAATGAAATCGCAAAAAGAAAACGTTAGAAATGAATTCATTAAAGAGAGAACGATAACTTTTTTCTAGGGATATTATAGGATAAAAGTTCCTCTGACACTGGAACTTAAACCCAGGATCTTTGACTATCCGTGCCAATGCTCTACCAACTGAGCTAAGCCATCTGGCGCTGTGATATGAACTTAGGCTTAGCTCAGTTTGTAGAGTATCTGACGCTGTGACATGAACTTTGGCAAAGCTCAGTTGGTAGAGCATTGACACGGATAACCAAAGGTCCTGGGTTCAAATCCCAGTGTCAGAGGTTTTTTTCTCCTCTAATATTCTCAAGTAATATCCAACAGAGACAATAATCTGTGGTTCATGAATGCTTACATATATCCATTTTTTTAAAAGGAATTTCAGATGTCAGTCTGCTGCCTGTCTACCGCGAGCTCAATCCCGTCCCTCATTATCCCGGATTTTAAACACCTAAAATACTTCATAAATGACCTGGGAAGATGACAAGAAGGTTATAAAAATCGTAGATCACATGTCATTGACTTAATATGACAACTTAAAGAACCCATTAGGCCAATTCTAAGAAATCTCATTGCTGAACGTTATTATCAATATCATATACGAATCTTATGAATGGGATAGTGAATATAATTTTGGGTATATATTGGCCTGAATCTAATTTGTTGTTAGGTGTTTTGTTGTACGATATCCACCTAAAAGAATAAGATATCGAAATATTATATTACATTTATTGTAAGTTACATATTTTCTAGATTATGAAATACTTTCTGTGCTGGGAGTGAATTAAGTTTTGCATTATCTTTCAGTACTTAGAGAATACAATATGCTTCAATTATATTCGTCTTTATACGTCCACAGCGCTAATGTGTAGTATTAAATGTGTGGGAATGGTAATTGCGGATCATTACAGCGCGTTACAGCGTTGTTAAAGCGGAGCAATATCTCCGTATCTATCCTGTATGGCTGTTTAATTACAACCCATTACTTAGAGATGGTCTGCTTTATGGGAATATAAGTAAGGTTAAACACTCCCTTTTATGATTTATGCATACTGTTATATGTCACTGTTATCTTGATATGTTTCGGACAATATGACTGATATTTAATAGGCCTACTTTAATTAATCAATTTATTTATTTTATAAATAAATTTTTATACAACACAAGACCACCCGAATGAGCAAGCGCTCGTGCTCGGGCACAGTTCAGCCATTTACATTACAGAATTAGTACACAAATATAAGACATAAAGAAAATATAACTAATTTGAAATCAATTCCTAGAAAAATAATAATAAAAAAGAAAGAACAGAAAAAAGAAAAAGAAAAGTGGGAAGAACAAAATTGAAATCCTGAGTTATAACAAATAAAATTGTTCCTAAATTGTCTACTAATCACAGAGTGAAGTAAATTTTAAACTATGAAATAAGATTATTAATAAAGTTATTGAATTTTTTGCTGTTCATATGTACTATTTCTGGGTGTGACCTAATTATAGAGTTATAGAGTCTTGGACCATAGAGTTATAGAGTCTTGGACCATACTAATTGCTAAGTTTAAAGCCAGAAGAGGTGAAGTATTTTGGTTCTATTAAAGGCAATGTTTTATTTCTTCTAGTATTGTAGTTATGAGGATCAGATACATGTACGTTACGGCATTTGTGAAATTATATCTTATTTGTGAAAACGAAATTACAGAGATGCGATTACTCCATCCCGGCTGTTATTCTTTATAGGATTGACCTCAATTGTTGTTTGTATCGTGTTCCGACCTGGTCAAGTTTTCCCAATCTGAACCAATTGTGTTCAGAACAACCTATTGACCTTGCAATACGAGAAAGTTAGAGGAAATTCTTTAATATACATGAATTATAGGAATTCCCACTTCTTCACACCTTCAATCTGTTCACGAGGATATTGAAATGATTTGCACTGTATGTGTTTTAAACATTTTCTTACTACTATTGACGTATATATTCGTAACCACAATAGTTGGTTAAAAGCAGAATTATTAGATTAATCGAGTAGTGATTTATGTTAAAATGTGGGGATTTTTATTCTTGTGTTACGGGTTTCATTCGTGGAAACCAGCTATTCCATTGAACTTTTTTGTATTGATTTCAATCTTATAATCTATTGATAGATTTCACTTTAGTGAATATGTTAGCATGTAAATTAAACTATGAAAGGGTTAAGTTTACTTTGCCATTATCAATGAGTACCGGAACTTCTTCCTCAGAGTTAATCTAAAAATATTTTGGTAATTCGGTGAACTTTACATAGTACTTACATGTTACACCGCCAAATGAATATCTTTGGTCTGACAGCGTTTAAAAATCTACTCTCTTCTTCTTCTTCTTCTTCTTCTTCTTCTTCTTCTTGAATAGCAGTCCAGTAAGGACCTTTGCCTCCTCGATGAGGTTTCTCCATCGAAAGTTATTCCTAGTTCTTATTGTACACTGTTCCAGGTCTTGTCGTGGTCTTGACGCAGAAAGCCCCACCATCTGTTCTTAGGTCTGTCTCTTAGTCGGGTTCCTTGAGCTTTTGATCTTAAGATTTGTTTCATTTTCCTATTATTGTACAGGTGTGAGCCACTGCTCATGCATAGCGGCATTCACAGGGTAGAAGAGAATGTATTGAAACTTTAGTGTCGACTGTTAACCTAGTCCATTTCGAAACCAAGAATATGGTTTCTAAAAGTATTGTTTTATAACTGATTATGTTAATTATTAATATTATTAAAAACTACTAACGCAGTTATATTATATTCAGCTACAAGAGTCGATCCGCTTTTTCCCCCTACCTGTACATTATGTTAATATGCCCAATCCATTTCAAACAGGCAATCGTAATATTTGGAACGATATCAAGACTTCCTACTAATTACATTAATTCTTTTTATATCTTCTCCAGAGGTTATCCATACAGATTTCCTTCAGTATTATCTTTAGTATTTTCCTCTCAAAAATATGTAAGCGATTGAAGACATATGAGTCAAGTGACCAGGTTTCAGAACCATATGTGACAATAGGTCTGATCAATGCTTTGTATACTTTGATTTTGGTACATCTAAGTACTGAGTAGCTCTTTAATGTGGGGAGAAGAACATACTATATTTTATTTGAAATTCCGATCTTTCTATTTAGTTCTGACCTTAACTAATTTTTTAGGTGAGAAGTGTTCCAAAATACAAAATTCATTAACAAATTCATAGAAATTTTATGAAGATGACATAATTTCCTAACAAATTAAATTCATAACAAATTCTTATACATAAAGATATGCGAATCCCAATGATCAGAATGTGAAGAAAAGCCCCACAATCTCCAGAACTTGTTTCGGGTTATTGTTTGACATACATAATTGCCATTCGTCCCAGATATTTAATTTTTTTCTCGTAAACCGCGCGTTACAACTAAATAATAATAACGATAATAATAATAATAATAATAATAATAATAATAATAATAATAATAATAATACTTGGTATATGAGAGCGCTCTTTCTCCTTTTTCAAATGATGTACTTAAACGATTTTATAAATTGTAGCCTACCCCTCCTTTGTCTAGTAAATAGAGTAGTTATTTTTTAAGTCAGGATGACCTGATTTCACAACTAATTCTGCAGGGAAAGAAATTAATTGCTTGAAATGAGTTAGTTTATAAGATAACTTGTTTTGAGGTGACAAGAAGGTAAAACGCTATTATTATCTAGACTTGGGGCGGTGCACTATTCAATGCAGTTTGAGTTGTAGTTTCCAATATGAGGGCGCCTGAAACAATGCAGCCCGCCAAGTTTCCTGCCGATCTCTTATCTCTTCAGTTGCTATAGACTACAAGGTGTTCTCAAAGCGTATAACTACATCACAAGAGATGTTAATATTAGTATATATTATTATGTGGAATTACTAATACCTTGTCGCTAACAGATTTTCGAATTTCGGCTTCCTATTACCAAAAAATAAAGAGCAGGCTACAGCTGGCAACACACACAAGACATTATTATTAGCTGTTATTAGTAGGCCAATACAAAAGTAAAGGAAACTTTTTTCACTCCCAAAATAAGTAGATAATAGTTATATAGAGAAAGAATACTGCGAAACGAATGTATATGTAATTAAAAAGTATATGATAAATACATCCTCCTTGCATGTGAAGGAACTTTACACTGAATAAAAAACAAGTTATTAAAATTAAATAGTAGCGTAGCATATAAACATTTGTAATACTGTAAAATTAGCAGATTTTAAGAATTAAGTAAGATGTTATTTTTGATAAGAAAGAAATGGATGGAAAAATAGAGGATTTTGAATAATATGTTATAATAATAATATTCCTAGTAAGTTTAATCAAATTTTGTTATATTCATTGCTATCTTAATTTTTTAAAATATTTGTTTTGTTGTTGAGTGTTGTATTTATAGCTTTTTTTCATCAAGAAAGTTAATTTTGTAGTATAAAGGGCAACTCGGAAAAGAAGGAATGTAATCGAGGGTCTTTAAAAGAATATTCTGAATGAGAAAAACCATACCGTACCATACCATATTTATTACATAAGCGATAAAAGAAGATTTTATTTAGCAAGTAGAGAATTTTGCTAAACGGGCCTGTAAGGGCGAATGTAGGTCCTACGAGAAAAATAAAATAATTTTATCAATTGTATCTTGTACTATTTTTTAGACAGCCGTTAAAATTTATGAAGTAATATTAAATGTTACATTTATTCTGACTAATTACATACCGTAGAAACATATTGGAATCTCGAGCTGCCATTCTCATTGACAGAGATTATTGATTTCCTGGGGCACTGTCGCCAACATAAGGAATGGAGTTAAGATAGACTTAAATGAACTAAATAGTAAATAACTAGTTTTATAAACTTACCCAATTTCAATTCTAATTAGAATTCAATAATTACTTTACTTATTATCGGTCTGTAAGAAATTCTTAAGCTAAGGACAGATGGGAGGCATTGGAACAGTACCAAGTTTAACAGTACCAGTTCGTAAGTTTAACAATAGTGAAGGTACGGTTCTCCTTTAAATATTGAAGATACGCAAAATAATATAACTTTATGTAGGTAAGTTATTTTAAATAATGTTTCAGCAGATCTTAAAACGTATAGCCTATAAGAGTATTACTCTTTTGAACTATCTATAAATTTAGAAGAATCCCATGTACGAAATTTCTCTTCTCATGTTCCACTCTCGAAGAATCCAATAAGGTCGAGCATTTTATCTTCTTATAATTTAATTTCATTACTTGGGTATCTGCCAAATATCTAGGCCCAGGATGCGAGCTCCCCGATCTGCTGTATAGATCGACCTGGTTCAAGGTAATTCCACCCAATACGAATATCTCTTGAAAGGCGATTAATACGTTATATTTGTAAACTATTTTTTACAAGGTGAAGGGGGTATAACTGTGTAGAATCAAGGTTTCAGCAGATCAAAAGAAAAAATCTGACGTGAAACACATAACTTGCTCTGCCCATATAAAAGGTTATATATGTGTGATATTCTCTTCACATAAATCGGTTGAAAAAGTGAAGAGAATGTCGCTACCGTATCGCATGGCATCCCCGCAGGATACATTACCCAAATAAAATCTGATTAATGCACTTACATAACTTTCATCGCCCTAAACATGTGCAAAACGCCTTTCTACAATTAATAAACTGCATTTTGTCCAATGTCTACAAACCGTGGGTGGTTTTAACTACCCTTCGAATAATTTTTACGAAGAAGTGTTTCGAATAAAATTTTAGTTCTTAGTATAAACACCTCCTGAACAATATTTAAACAAATTCGTTAAAACCGTTTTCGAGAAAATTGCGAAGAACGAAATTCTCATAATTTAAAGTGGCATTAAAAGAAAGAGCAAGTCGCCACCAATCTTCGTGTCACATCCCCAAAAGTTACCTAACCAACACAAAATTTTGTTTTCGTATGATTTCTCGTTCTGGAGATAGCCTGATCATAGACACACATGCACACATACACAACATACACACATATACATACATGTTTCTGAAAATAGTAAAAATAGTATTTTTGAATTCATAGGACCTCAAAACGTTTATTTATGTTGAAAACTCAATTTCGCGGTCGAACACAATACTTCCTCCACGTAAGTTATAGTACCTATGATACGGGCAGAAGACGTAATAAATGTAAAAACCTATTTTACGTTTTATGATTACGTTTATGGTTCACGATATAATTAGGTTGGAAGGTTCCTTTAGAATTGCAACAGCACTGCAGATACCTTGTTTGGGGTGACAAAGACCTCTGACGTGATTATTAAAACAGATAGACGGAGGTACATAGACACTTTCTCTTCGACGTTGCCTTTTGTCGTGGATTATGTGGTTCACGGAAAATGTCAACTTTATTGACAAACTGTAAAAAAGAAAATGTATTCCTTATTCTTTTCTCTGCTGACACATGACGAAAAGAACGTTCGGTAGTACTAATCGAATAAAGCACGGGTAAAGTGTAAGGACTTTTTCTATGAGAAAACTACCAGCTTGGGACAAAATAATGAGATATTGGTATATATATTTTTTTTATCTACCGAAGGGTAATAAGTTTTGCTATTAACATGCCTATTTGAATTACTAAAATGGACGATTAGGAAGATTAATGATATTGCTCATTAACCGTAAGAAACAGTAGCGGAAGGAATTGAGCCTGTACGTGAAACATACCCAAGTCACAAGTCTGCATTTTGCCCCAAGACAACACTTAAGCTTAAGATTAGTTTGATTTATACTGGCACTTAACTGAATCCAGGCAAGACATGTGATTAAATACCTCGTACTAGTAAAGCAATCTTTAGCTTAGAAGAAACTAGTAATTTTCTGCCCGCTCAGTACTTTTTTCCCGATTGTCATAATTATAACGTCCTTGATACACAAATATCCATTAAACTATGGTTCGATTGATCATTGACCTGTAAAAAAAGTGAAGTGTTCCCTATACAGGCCATGGAGCCACAGTGGGTTCCAGGAGGTTGGGGCTCCCAGATTTTAGACATTCGGCCCGTGAAGGTGGTAAAGTTGTCAGCCTTATGTAGCACCAGCCGCCATTATCCCAAGGATTTATTGGTACTCATTTATGTTACAGGCTGAGTCGACCCCAGGGCCATAGTGCCACCAGAAGGATTAGGCTAATTCAAAAACTCCAGCGACCTCAACGGGAACCGAACCCGCGACCTTTCGGTTTGTAGCGCAGCGCCTCAACCACTAAGCTATGGCCTACACCGTTCATTGAATTGTTCCAGTCTCAAATTGTAAATTGTTTTTAATCTCTTCGGTGGAGTCCTTTAGTTCTTTTTCCTTTTGGTCTGTTTTTTATTAGTTGTTTTGGGGTTCCGGGGACTACCCATCCTCTGGTCATGCTGGAAATACCTTGTCTGATGGTCTTTATTTTTTTCATATAAATTAAATATGTTTAATGATATGTTTTATGATTCGGTTAATGTTATGATAACAATTATTAAACTATTAACATAAAATATCTGCAATACCAAATTTTAGGTTCATTTAAATGACTGCATACAGAGAATACATTGTGCATAGCCACAAGGGTTGGAGTACAAACTTGCAGCAAACATACGAGGAGAATTTCATTTCGTTACACAACATGAATCCTTACGAAATACAGATGCTGGAATTCCATTTTACATCATGGGCAACAAGGCGGAATGGAATTTACCATATACTGTACATATACTTTCAGTTCTCCGTCATAATGCTTGGTTTGGTTTATTTTCTTATTTCATATATTTTATGAGCAATAAACTATGAAAGTTTCCGTGTAGTTTATTTTTTATGACTACATTACATGGAATGATTACAATCTTCCTCAGTTCCTATATTTTTCGTTTCAATTTACGGTATAACAGAAAAAAAAGAGTTCATTTTTATTTGAAAGGCATAAGGTAAAAGTTATTATCTCGCCCTTGGCGCAACATCCCTGAAGGGACAAGACCTACCACCCGACCGCTGCCTCATCGACCATACGCAGATGGCGGGATTGGGGGAATGTGGTCAGCATGCCGACACCCACAGCAAAAATTATTATAGCTAATAATAATTCAATTTCTACTGAAAATAGTTATTTAAGGTGTACTACCGATATATAGAACTTAAAAGGCAAGTACGAAGTTAACAAAACGAACTTCATATATTCAGTTACAATCTGTTAGGCTCGGTGTGGGAGTCATCAATATTCTAATGCATTATGCACGCCTAATGGTCTATTTCACACAGAAGTACCCTCAAAGTTTAATGTGTACATCAGTTCTTGTGTCGAATGACCAGTTGCACATCATAGCATTATACAGCTTATTCTATCTCTTATACATGATATTCCGTCAAATAGGAAATAAAGATTTCAGGGAAACACACATAATGCCTTACCAATCCAAGCATAACAAGTTATAAAATGTTACTTAAAATGAAGGAGCAGCAAATTCTGCGTATTTTGTGCTGTTAGCTTTATTACACAGTAATAGTAGTAATTCTCTTTGTGATTTTTAGGTTACCGTTCTCAGTACATGAGTATAGGCCTACTATATTTAATTGAGCTATTTTCTGCATGTATTTCATACAATCTTCTGTACTGTACCTGGAAGTATCTGGTCACAAATTGCAATGATCTCGGGAATTGTACCCGCATAGAAAATAAGAAAGAAAACAAAGAAACAAAGAATAAAACAGGTTTCAGCGAATGAGGTAAAACAAGAAAAAGAGAAAGAAACAAAGGCGGAGAACGGAAGATATAGAAAATATTGAAGTCGAAGAATTAAGAAAGCTTTTAATGTGAAAAAATATAAATACAAAGAAGAATAATTAAAATGTGAAAACAAAATTGGAGTATGCAAAAATGAGACATGGTCGCCCACTCTTCGGGAAGAACTTAATCTGAGAGTGTTCGAAAAGAGTGCTCAGAAAAATATTTGGGCCTATGAGAAATGAAAACGGGGACTGGAGAAAACTGCATAACGACGAGCTTCATAACCTGTACTCTTCACCGGATAAAGTAAGGGCAATTAAATCACGGAGGATGAAATGGGCTGGACATGGGAAGTAAAGACATATCTCAAAAGTATTGACTGGGAGACCCGAAGGGAAGAGACCACTTGGTTGACCTAGACGTAGATGGGAGAAAATATTCGGATAGATTGGTTGCGAGGGTTGGTTCGTTGGAGTTTGCACAGAATAGTGGCTGGCTCAGGTAAGCGTGGCAATGAATCTCCGGGTTCCGTAAAATGTATAATATTCCTTTAGCTTGCTTAGGAATCGTCTGTTGCTATTGAGTAAGTAAGTAAGTAAGTGAGTAAATATGCAAAAAAATAGTATAGTGAAACTAAACACAACAGTAGGCTATATTAGAAGTACAGACATAAAAATAGGAAATATACGACCAGCATCAAAACTAAAAGGAACGATTTGATGGTCCACATCTACAGAATGAAAAATATTGTGCAGATGGTATTAAGTATTAACCGAACTTCTTGACCCACATCTCTAAATTATCACTGCACTTTACGAATCTACCAGAAATATATGTCTGGTTTGCAGGGTTTTAAAATGTGAGGTTAGTACATTTACTAACTTCTTTTCCCATCCTTTTTACAACTATGTGAAGCATATAAAGTTGAACTCTGGTAATTGAGTTAGTCTCGAGTGCAAACTTGAATCCGGATGCCTCACTTCTTGCAGCTCATCCAAGAAAAGATAATATGCAGGTAGTTTTCGAAGTTTCTTTCCCTCATCTTCAGAAGTAAAGTTAATCCCGGTTTAAGTGGATTGTACATATCCCTGGAGTTTCAGACTAGACAAGAAGCGTCTTATGACTCTGTATGTTGTAACTCAATCCATGAAAGAGAACTTACAGCTATATGAGAACTTACAATTTACAAGTTCCCACATACATCTAACGTTTCATTTCCTACGTTCTAAGAAAAATATTTATGATTTATGCTCTAAGATTTTAATTTGATTTTGTCTTATTAGCCTGACTAAAAATTAATAGAATCATGTAAACGCATTAAACTGAATCGAAACAAAACAAAATAAATATGTGTGGTAATGGCTTTTTGCGCGCACACACACACCAATTTTTGTGCTCTTGGATTATACTCGTATGTTGTAAGCTAAAAGAATTTCTCCCACTGCGTAAATCTCAAAATAACACACAAATGCTGTTCTTCTTTATAATAGTAATGATTTATTATTCAAATTTCAAATTATAAAGAATGTTTCACATTTTGAGATTAAATTTTTGTTACTGTCGAAATAGAGCAATGGCTTTACTTCTACATTTGTCCACAAAATAATTGTCATATTTAGATATAGGAATAAAGCAAATATTTCAGTTATAAATGCACTTGCGTTAACAATAATAGCCTATTGCAGTCTCCTGAAAAATGATTCTGGAGAAAGTTTAGTTTTAAAGACTACATCTGTTTTTCCTATTGCCCCCAGTGTTGAGGCGTAGAGCCTGAAAGTTTTGGTTTCTATTACCTACGTGAATTTTGTTACGCTTATTTCCCGGAAGGGGGTACGCCGTAGCGTAGTGGTTGAGGCGCTGCGCTACAAACCGGAAGGTCGCGTGTTCGATTCCCGATGAGGTCGTTGGAGATTTTCAATTGGCCTAATCCTTCTGGTGGCACTATAGCCCTGGGGTCGACTCAGCCTCTAACAGAAATGAGTACCAGGAGCAATCCTGGGGGTAAAGGCGGTCGGTGCGTAAGGCTGTCACCTTCACGTGCCGAAGGTGAAGGTTTTTGTACTCCAGAAGAAGGCCATTAGAATTATCACGAATTCATCTTTGAATGAACATTGCAGACCTTTATTTATTAATATGAAAATATTGACGGCTCCTTCTCTGTATATTCTTGAGTGTCTATTATATGTTAAAGATAATATAAATGCATTTAGTTTTAGAAGTGACCTACATTCTTATGAAACTAGGCAACAGAATTCATTAGACTACCCCAGGTGCAGGCTCTCCTTAACAATGAAAAACTTTGAATACATGTGTATCAAAATAGCTAACAAAGTTCCTGTTGAACTGTTTTATCTAAGTCGAACTCGTTTTAAATCTGTGATCTCTGGCTGGTTGATGACAATGCCATTTTATAATGTAATTGAATTTTTTAATTGTGATATACCTAAACTGGTATAGTTTTTATCTCACTGACCATGTCTTTTCACTTCGTGTTCGTTGACTGGCTTACAAACATTAAACAACATTAAACATTAAACAATGTCCAAAATCTGGGAGCCTCAACCTCCTGGAACCCTCTGGGCCTCCATGGCCTGTATAGGGATCACTATTTTCCTGAAACTAAGATATTAATTGGACCTGAAATGGCCGAGGAATTTTGTCCACAGGCTCTAATTTAGGCTGGGAGTTCTTTTACCTGCCGTAAATCTACGAAATCTGCCCCGCATTAAGTTCCTTCCGGAGGACTCTGGGCCCAAGATTTTTACGCCCTGAAAAATCCATTGAGCTCGCCGGGTTTGATTCCGCGACCTTCGATAAAGAGGCGGCCACGCTATCTCTAATCTCTAAACCATCGCTTCCTATTTTAAAGACTACATGGCATTCTGTTTCCTACGCAGACCGGCAAGGATCTCAATTGTGTGAGAAATTGAGTCTCGTGCAGTCGTTTGGTGCCACATATGCTTTTATATATATATATATATATATATATATATATATATATATATATATATATATAACTAGCCAGTTACCCGTCCTTCGTACGGTTGAAAAGCTATTTTGCACTGTTTTTAAACTTACCCGAGAAATATCAAGAAGAAGTAACTGTACTTCGTTTTTATTGTGCCTGACGTTCTTCCAGAGTTTGCATAAATTAGTTCGTAGGCTTCCACGGCCGGTGCCATACATAAACTGATTGTACTGGCTACACACGACGCGGCCCAACCCGGATAGCCAGTACAAAGAGTTTGCATAAGTTTATTTGTTTATTTTTGCAGTATTATTTCAATATTTGAGCTAAAAATGATGTGACAAAATACCACATTGCTCTTAATGAATGTTTCTTGATAATTATTTCGACAATAGTCGTGTAAAGAATTGTAACCCCTTAGGCCTATCTACTTCTATTGGTTTTACCAGTTGGCCATGCAGTGTTGAGGTTAATCTGTTTATATTATTATGTTTATTTTAATTGAATTGTAATTTTAATTTTTGTGATAATAAGTGGAATGTTGAGAATGAGTCAATGACTATAGTCCTATAATTTTCCGGGTATAGAAAACAATGTTCATATAGAATTATTTCAGATCTATTAGGTCAGTTATTTTTGAAACTAATCAGGGACGACAGAGATAAACCATTAGATCTTTATACAAGTATATTATTATAAATGTTTCACCTCTCTGCGCTGTTTAGACTAGCTGCAAAACTTTAGTAGTCTAAACAGCGCAGACAGGCGAAATGGAATTTTATCTCATAAATTATAAAAGTTGCATTTCGCCTTTCTGCTCGGTTTAGACTACCTGCAAAGCTTCGTTTCGCATGGCGAAGATAGGCGAAATGGAATTTTATATCCTACTAGCTGGTTAACCGTCCTTCGTACGGGCAAAAAAGTATTTTTTGCACTCCTTAGCTAGTAAGTGTTTCTTACGACAGTTGTTTACATGGCTCGTAACTTGACATTACCACACGCAATCTTGTTGCTAGGGGCGACGGGCGGAAAGTGAATTGTTGCTAGGGGCGACGGGCGGAAAGTTACTTTACCGCCCGCAAATGCTTATTTGCGAGCAGAAATGACCAAGGCCTCCCCGCTTTATAAATATTCGGTTGCCATAAACAATAACAAATGCGAATCCCTTTCTGAAATAAGCACCATTCTTCAAGTCTGTATTTACATAATATTTTCAGGTAATATCACAATTAATATAATTAAATTGATATAAGTAACCGTCGTGCAAAAAATAGCATGCAACACACGGACCGTAAAGGCATTTACGGGTCTCGAAAACTTAAAAACCCTCGGCTGCGCCTCGGGTTTTCAATCTGTTTCCTCGACCCGTAAACGTGCCTTTCCGCCCTTGTGTCGCAATATCCTATTGCAGGATGTTTAGTACTATCCAAGAAACACGGCGAGGAAGTAACTGTAAGTTTTTTGAAGTGAAACTTCTTTAGCTGCGGTAGGAGTAAATCGAGAGCTTGTGTAACGCTCAAAATCGTCACGAAATTAGAGTTACGCTCAAAATCGTCACGAAATGAGTGAGGTGTGCCGGAACGAACTGTATACAGAAAACAATCAAATCAATGATTAGGTTTATCCAAAATTTAAAAAATCCAAAAATTCAAAATAAATAGTCCAAAATAAAAAATAAAAAATTTAAAAATCTAAAAAATAAAAAATTCAAAGATCTAAAATTTAAAAAATCCAAAACAAAAAATTCTAAATTCTAAAATTAAAAAATTCAAAGATCCAAAATTAAAAAGTAAAAAATCCAAAATTAAAAAATAAAGAATTCAAAATTAAAAAATCCATATAACCAACATTTAAAAAAAAAAATAAAAAACCCAAAATTAAAAAAATTAAAAAATCCATAATTAAAAACGTCCAAAAACTCACTATTAAAAAGTCCAACAATCCAAAATTGAAAAATCCAATAATCCAAAGTTGAAAAAATCCAAAAATTAAAACAAGTTTCACTTCTGTCGCGTGGCGTTCCACGCACACTTTTTTTTAGTGAAGAGCATGAATTTCTACCAGAGTTTAAGAACGACGTCCCTCTGCATCTAACTCCATGTGAACCAGTTTATTTGTGCAGTATTATCGTTATTGCTTGAAATAAATTGAATTGTTGATTACAGATAAGGTATATTTGGTTGTATAATTTCCGCAATTTCTCGTAACTCAGTTTCTCACTCGATATTTAAAATAATGTCGGACTGCAGAGAAAATAGTTTCCTTATTATTAGTCCCGTGGTTATCTTGAGGAAAATTCTACTACTTAGATAGGTATTATGACTTCTTTGACATTGTTTTTTCTTACTTTTTAGAAATACAAGGCAATCACCCAAAAACCTACATTTCAATTAAGGCACATTTTAGAAGTACGGAAATTTTAGTTAGGCCTTCCAAGTTAAGTTCAAGAAAGAAATCACTCAGTTAATTATTGTAGCTTATATTATTGAATCTACCATAAACAAAGTATCATATAGTTTATACATATTTTAGCAAGCATTAGGCTAAAAAATATATACTATATTGTAAATTAAAAAAAAAAAAAAAAAAAACTCTAAAAATTAATGTTGATAATTGAGTACATAGTGAACGTATGCAAGTTTCAGAACAGAACTCCTGCGAATACATCAATAATGTTTTACTATATTAATTTTTTTAGAATAATTGTTACAGGTGAAAGAATAAAATAATAACACAACTTATTGACAATTTGGAAAATGATTAACATGAATAATAAATAATCAATGAATACCGGTTTAGCTTCATTCTGAAAGCGCACAATATGTTATAGTATTTTAAAAATAATTCTATCAACAAAACTTAACATAAAATACATTTCAGGTGTTGCTCTCTTTAACCTTTTCACTCATTCTAACACATAAATGCGCCATTTAGAACAGTTATTTAAAGCAGAGTTACAAGACTTAAAGTGTGATGCTTTATATAACTGTGAGGATTTATATCCGCGTATGTTATTCATAGAAGCCAATTATTGTACTGAATTTATTTTAATTCACTTCAAACTTAGATCCCATGAAACTTATGGTTTCAAACTTCAGACTTCAAATTTATGGTTTCGCTTGATGATTGCTTACATAACCGTAAGAAGTCGGCTCTTAAAGGGATAAGTGTCTGAGCTCCTTCTGCGGGTGTACGAAGAAGTGACTCGGATGCTGCAGTGTAATTCAAGCCATTAAGGCAAAGTACAAGCAATTAAATTACTTTTAATTGGGGCGTCTTATACATGCAACTGTACACACCAGAGAGAACGATGCAATGTTATGCGAGATACCCTTAATATCATTAAGCTCTTCCCTGCAGCATTTTAATCTCCGGTGATTTAATTTTATTATAACTTCTTTCACTAACATAACTTACGTTATAACCAATGAAGGCTTTTGCATCTGTCCCATTTCTACTTTATCTGTCCCTTGAGTCTTACTTCCAGCTCGGCCATAAAGTTGTGTACTTTAGTGTATCCAGCTTCAGATTTAATATTAAAACCTTAATAAAATTCTGATGTGAAACATATAGACTACGGGTAAAAGACTTTTTCCACTATAAGAGTGGTTTATGGATTTTTCTCGTTCTCATTCTCACAGAGTAAATTGCTGCATTGCCTACTGTACGTGTACATTCATTTGTCTCAACATATTACAAAGCACTATTTTTGCGAAGCAGACTTAGAGCCTAAGTTCTTAGAAGGTATTGCTAGCTTATAGCTGTCCTTCAGACAATTCATCAGAAGAGTGTTTCAAATAATGGTTTTAGATCTACGTACGAGCAGTTAGTGTTTCGAATCGACAATATTGTAAAAGACTCTGTTAGGAATGCTCTGCTAGGGCTCTGCTAGGAATGTAGCCCCACAGCCACGAGTGACTATGAACCCAGTCCTTACATAGTAGATCACTAACTCGAACATAAAAATTATTAAGATTTTCGTTTGTTTGCTGTATGCTGTTCACACACTCACAATCATTTAATAATAATAATAATAATAATAATAATAATAATAATAATAATAATAATAATAATAATAATAATAATAATAACAATAATAATAATAATAATAATAATAATAACAACAACAATAATAATAACAACAATAATAATAATAAACACCTTCTCAGATAGAAGAATAAGCAAAACAGAGAAGGGAATCTTAAGGAAAATTATGGGACCAATTTGGGAGAATAACATATACAAACTGAGACCAGAAAAGGAGTTATGCAAACAAACAGAAAAAAAATAGGCCATACTTTCAGGAAAAGAAGATTAAGATTATATGGCCATTTCAAAATGGAAAGAGACAGACTTACCAAACAAATTTTTGACCACTATGTAAGTAAAAAAAATTAACCAGCATTTTTCAAGGAAGTTGAAGAAGATATGAAATTACTCAATATCAAAAAGGAGAAAGCAATATTTGGTGGCGAATTTCCAGAGAAACCCAAGAAGAAAACGGGAAGTAAATGGACGGAAGAACGGAAACAGCAACATCGCGAAAGAAGGAAGAAGTTTTGGGAAGACAAGAAGAAGACGACTGTTTCACGTGGTCCTAAGCTGGCCTAATCGAAAGAAAAAATTATAACAATAATAGGCATAATAATAATAATAATAATAATAATAATAATAATAATAATAATAATTTACTCGTATTTAAGATTCGGATTCATTTAGCCTTGGTGGGGTCAAGAGTTTACCCACATATCTTGATGGCGAACTTGAGCCAATGTGACACATGACATGGCTACCTGAACCTATGACATTGACTTTTAATAATCTACCAGGAAGTGCGTGTGACGGCGTGCTGTTTCAGTAATGAAGCACGGTTATATGTTTTTGTCACGCTTGGATATTGTCACCGAAAAGGAGTAACACACTTTAAAAAAATGGACAGTCTGAAAATACAATAACGTGTAGGCTTATCCAAACTATAGCCTTAATTATATTTTAATTAGTTTCAACACTGTTTATTTTTATTGTAATAAATAAAATACAGGTTACTTTTACTTTAATGATTATATAGCTCATGAATCGGTGACCAATCTTGAATAAAATTATGTGGAACTTTAACAAATCGCAAGTGCTTATCATAGTAATTTCACAATTTAATTTTTTTGCCTTAATTTTATTGTACTTGTTTTTTTATGTAATTTCACAAGAACTGAACAATGAAACATATTCATGCCTGTGGCATTTTTTTAACGAAACAATTTCTACATTTTCATGCAGGATTAAATTAGATTTAAAATACGATCCAATTCCAATACGATCCCGTTTTCATGCAATTTTTCATACAGTACTGAAAACAATGTTTCCTAGAGAAACCACAGAAAGCTATAGCCCCACATTCGACTATCAATGAAAGTAAATGTGCATTGATCAAAAACACGTTTTCGATTCGGTATAAGGCAATTAGTTTGTTTTATTCTGTTCTGAGTTTAGCTTATATTAATTAAGTTGACTATTTCACACACCCATTATTGTCAATAGTGGTTAGTATCTGGTAACACATTCGATAATGGATTATTTGTTCTTTTAGTATGCAGTAATCTGATAGCTGACACTATATTCACTTGAATTTAAACAACAAAAATAAAGCAATAATTATAATTTATAATATACTCTGTTGCCTGTTATTAATTTAATAGTCTTAATACATCCCACCTGGGATTACGAGTTTCATCAGTTAAATTCGTAATCTCTCGTGGGATTACCTATGAAAAAATTTTCTGTGAAAGTTGTAGATCTGACTGAATATATGCTGAAGCGAACAGAGTTTAAACAAAACCGTTGGAGCTGTGCTCAGGACAATCGTGATGAAATTTCCACGGTAGTTAATCATCGTCCTGTGACATTTTCGGAAGATATTTAACTCAATTATTAAATGCCCCTTTTATAAGTTTTCCTTCTTGGGAGATGATTTTCAGAAACACACAAACGGACAGATAGAAATGCAGCTATGTGTCGAATAATATTTCGATTCACGGGATCTCAGATAATGTAGTGCTGAAAGCTCTACTTCCAATTTCAGGGTTGAGCCAATACTTCCTCTACCTATAGTACCTACCGTAAGCATTCTAAACTACACTCCTTGACGCTGCATATCTCAAGAGACTAGACCTACCATCCGAGAGCTAGGTAATTTACCGTAGGCAGATGTAGGATTTGGGTGCATGCGATCAGCATGTAGACACCCACGGCAGTTAATGATGGTTTCCGTGACCGGAGACACTACTTATAGCCTAGCTCCTCAGTTTGAATCACGAGTATTATTGCCCTACGTTTCAGTCCTCCACACCTCAGAAAAATCCGAGGAATTACGATGATCAAACCCGGGATCTCGAATCCATAGACGTTAACCACAGTGCATGTGGTCATGGTACGTATGGTACTGGTAGAAAAAATAAAAAGATACTACTCATTGAAGATATTTACAAAACATGGCAGGTATTAATATATGCTTTCAAATGCCCCAACGGTCTCTATTTCTCGCTCGTTTTAGAAAATACATGGAAATTTATGCGCTGAGGTTTATAAAGCATAAGCGGATTTAAACAGTTTATTTTCATTCCCCTTCAAAGTGTTTACTTTCACTTTAAATGCAGGGTCTGGATACACCCGGTTCATTTGGTTTTTAGGATATACATCACAAATATCCATCACTGCTGTCACAGCTATCTTTTGCCTCGCAATTTCATCAGAACGTCATAAAAAACTTATACTTCGTTCTTAGCGTAATTCATGGATATGTTTATACGTGAAGAAAGGCTTACACTTATTCGAAGTTTTATTCCTCACGCTGGAATGCATTCGCTGTGAAGTTATAAGAAGGTAGTTTTATAGGCGAAAATATTTTTCTTCTTTCTTGTTTATTATAGCTATATTTATACTCCTTTTAGCTACGAGGTCATATCAGGAGGCCGGGATCTGTGTATATACGGTAGGGTAGGCCACGGGACTGTTGATTGTCAATTATCTTCTATTGTTATGTACTTTATGGAGTATATTTCAATTGATATTATTTTAAATGGATATGATTCATAGTAAGTAAATATCCAAATCGGCATTTGGCTTCATGACTGGGGAAACCATGCAAAAACCCGATATCAAATTGACCGGCCATGGGACATGAACCTGGGGCCTCCCGAATGCGAGTCCAAGACGCGAGAATCTTGTGGTTTTAGCAAAGTAAACACACCAAAACTTCTGATACAGAATCTGTTTATACCTATTTCACTCAAGCGTCTCTCTGAGTTGAACCAATAACTTAGCCAATCATGTTTCTGTATTTTGTTAATGTTACCCAACTAAAAGAGAACAATTGTCATATCTTCCTATTTTACTTAATATCTTTGGTATCTAGGGGATTAATTTAAAAAGTAAATTTATATGTGTCATTCCTTGAAAATAATTTATCTCAGAAGCCGGAAATTTTTATATAATTTTCGAAATTGTGATATTGTATTACCAAGGAAAGAGGTATTTTAAAACCTGGTTTCTCATGCATGAAGATTTATATTTTGATGCCATCTATGTGAAAAAGGGATGCAATATCGCTGATGAACGTAACGAGTGGATATCTACTGTTAATTTCCATTGACCTAACACAAAATGTTTCGTATTCTCATCTGCCTTGCTGCTATGGCATATACGCGTAGTCTATATTATTAAATAATAATTATAATATTAAATTCTTATCTTCAGAAGCATTATTTCTATTAACTACCTATTCTACTTTCCTCCAAAGTGATTCCCAATGGAGGTAGCTCAACGGTCTCTGTATACACACAGTGAATTTAGTATGGAGTGAAATGTTAGAATTATTAAAATAAGCATGCATAAATCAATTAAGAGATAAGGAACAATAGTAATCAATCCGCAAATGATTGTGTAGTAGGCTACCTGGCAGGATTTTATCAGCACTGTGATATCAATATCATTTCTTAAGGTGAAAGGAAGATCACATTTTCTTCCGAATATCGTCGAATAAGTTGGGTATATCCCCATGTGCTCTATTTTAGAGATCAATAACTTCTATTGTGTCCAGGTTGTATTTTTTCATGAAATAATTGTGTCCAAGTTGTATTTTTTCATTAAATAAGGGATTGCAAGTTCATAAATTCTATTCTCTTCGCTTATTTCTACTGGCTGTTGATGATCCAGATAAATTCTGATTGTAGGATCAACAATAATAGAATGTCTTGAGGTCTCAATAAAAACTACTAAATATACTCTTCTTGTAACCATTTGTAGCAATTCATGAACCTATCATCCTTTCAAACGTGTAGAATAGCTTCGGATATTTCCGGAATTACTATAAGATGCCATGTATTACGTATCAATGATCCACGAACACAAATTTGTAAAGTGTGTGATAATGTTTCTTCCTCTGTGTGCCATTCTCCGCCGGGATAATCAGCTGAGAATTGCTCGAAAAACATCAACGCTGGAATTCATTTTAAGGCAAGCAATCCGTTCGGATTTATTGCAAATCCATACTCAGTACATTATATTCCATGCTTTGATTAAGTTGCAAAATTATTCTGCTAACTTGTCAAATCATAACATATATTTCCGTATAGTTGGTAGAATAATTTAATATAATTTTTTAAAGGGGAGAAAATATCTTGAAAAGGGTGAAAATACCAATTTTTATTTTCTTGCTTAATTTCATCGTTTTAAGTATGCTTTATGGAAATATAAATGTATTTTTAACAATAAGCCTTTTTACAGGTCAGCTTATATTGACAGACTCTTTATAGGTCTATATTCTAATCTACTTATATTATTATATCTTGAATTATAGGCCTGTTTTGTTGTATTCTGTGTTATATGTAATTATCTATTCCTTTTTATGTTAGCTTTTGACCAATAAACATAGATAAACTTTAATTTAATTTAATTTAATTTGGGTTAGATAATGAAACTCTTGTAGTCAGTGGTGGATCAACAAACAGTGACGTATGACTTTAAAGTCTTTAACCGTAGGCCTAAATTTTATTTTTGTAGCCTTATGTACATTTCTGTGAAACTATTCGCCCTCGAACATAGATATTTTTACAGTCTATCTGTATGCTGTATTATAGGATTTTTTTTACTTCCTGTATCACTATTTAGAGCAATTATAAGGTTTTTTATTACCAAAATTTTCAATAATAAGAGTAATTATTTTTAAAAAGTGTAGATGCTACATGTTTAGCATACGTGTCTAAAGATATGACACTTTCTTGCTGAGGTTTGTAAAAGTAAATACAAAAAATAATTTGTATGCTATTTAAATTTCTGAAGAAAAGGTAGCCTACATTGAAAATGAAATATTTAACATAGCGGAAATAGTTCTCCCCTTGGAAGTGCTTTCGGCACGGCCCTGTATTATTCTAGTGTAAGAGAATGGAATCTAGTTTTTATTGATTTATAGCGTTGCGGTAACTCACTAGACTTAAATGTATCCTTTATTAAAGAACACAGATACGAGATGGTAATTTGAAAAATGTAGTTACAAGTTCGCTCGGGAAATCACGTAGAAGATTCTTTTGGGAAATAGTGTTGAAATTAGCTCCCAGTTAAATCACATTCGTACCTCGATCATGCGACAGCTTCATGAGAATAATTAATGACTACTTTGCAATCAAACGCAGTGATGATTGATGCCATGGATTGCGGCTAGTGTTGCATATTAATGCAGATTTTCCGCTATCGGGTTTCCAATAATCTGAGAGTATTTTCCTCATTCATCAACTTTTCAAGTTATTACTACCTCGTACAGAATAAACGTGACTTGGAAAATAAATGCTACGGCACGATTCCCACATACTTCCTCATTTCATTACACGGATTTTCGAAACTATCCAAAAGAAATATTGTCCTAACACTTTGTGCAACTCAAGTATTTTTATAATAGAGATAGAAAGAATATAGGGGATTTCTGGTTGTGCAGATGGGTTTTACACTCCACTGTTTCCCTAACGATTATTGTTGGTCTCCTCTATCACCCGTAGTAGTTTGGACTTTGATTTTTTCAACTTTCTGTATAGACAGGGTGTTTAAAAAATACTTTTACAAACTTCGGGCATGTGTTCCTTACACCAAAAGAAGGAAAAACGTTCATATGAACATATGTCCCATAATCCTTGTTTTCCCGTTAGGAACTGTTCAACACATTGGTACACTCATAACACGTCAACACACAAAACTCATAACAAATGCTCGAAATGTCCTCCACTTGCTTCTAGACATGCATGCACTCGTCGAATCATGGACTGTCGCACCTTTTCAAATACTCCGGGATGGTGTCGAATGATTTCGCAGGCTTCCATGACATGTCGATGAAAAGGATAATGGGACATATGTTCATATGAACTTTTTTCCTTCTTTTGGTGTAAGAAACCCATGCCCTAAGTTTATAAAAGTATTTTTGAAACAACCTGTATAATGGATGGAGAGCAGTCTGCTTATTGCGCAGACGGAGTGTAGGATCTCCGAAAGGAGGTTTCGTTACCGAATTGGTTAATATTAGGTGTATAAGGAGGAAAACATTTATTTGAATAAATTCACCCTCTTTGGCTACAATGAAGTTTATTAATTCGATGCCGAAGACTAATTTGAGTAATGTCTACGTTTAGAGGACAGAGAGACAGATGGTAACCCTGTCGCCTCAAAGACCAGCTAAAGGAAAGTAAGGCGTGAAAGACAGGGGAATTTATTCCAGAGGCTCTAAATTAGGATACGTAAATATAACATACGTAATATAACATACGTAAATATAAGTTACGGCACGGGACCCTCTGATAAATTATTCGTGTCCAGAACTTTTGACATCTGAAAAATCCATCTACAGCCGGGTTTGAATCCGCAATCTTTTGATCCAGAGGGCATGCTATCTCGACAACTAAAACACTCACACCTACACACATACATATATATATACAAAAATATCACTTGATCACTTATATATATATAAAGTTTTCCCTATACAGACCATGGAGACCCAGAGGGTGCCAGGAGGTTGAGGCTAGCAGAATTTTAGACATTCGGCACGTGAAGGTAGTAAGGTTGTCAGCCTTACGCACCGGCCGCCTTTTCCCCCAGGATCGCTCCTGGTACTCACTTCTGTTGAAGGCTGAGTCGACCCCAGGGCCATAATGCCACGAGAAGGATTAGGCCAATCGAAAAACTCTAACTACCTCATCAGAGATCGAACCCGCGACCTTCCGGTTTGTAGCGCAGCGTCTCAACCACTACGCTACGGCGTACCCCCTATATAATATCCCTATATATATATATATATATATATATATATATATATATATATAAATCATGGAGAAATGAGATTTTTATTATTATCGAGCAAGTGAAGTCTTTGCATAGTAAAACTTGATGTAACTCATACCATTATCTGATTAATATTGTCAAACCATTTGATCACGCAAAACATGGAGGTATCTGGTAGGAATCTCTCTGCAGTGGCCACAACTCTCACCTGTGTCACTTCCTAGCGTGCTACAAATACCTGCGTGTGTGTGTGTTCTGCTATCTTCAATCATTCATTACTTACCTCATCACGTGTGTAAACCTCATCGCATATACCGTCACTCTGATCTCTACAGACACTATTTGCGTCATTATATTTTCATCCAGTGTATCTGGTTAAAATTGAATTATGAAAACAATTGCACTCAACATCAATTTACACTAGTAAGCATTCCGGCAACTACTTTGCTTTTTTCCATTTTTTCAGAAATCATTTTATTTCATTTTGTGCAGAAATATTATTCGTAAAAGTGTGCTAGTTTTCTTGAAAACTATGTTAACATTTTAAAAGTAAAAATGTTGCTATGTTTTCTATGCTCATGATGTTGATAATGATGATGATGAATATTCTGCCCGAAGACAAATCCAGACACGGAACGAAGTCGTGGGATGATTTCCATAACCTGTCCAAGTCTCTTTCAGGGCAAGAGTGATACAACGAAGAATAAAATTCCATTGATTCTCGCGGTATGGGGATGACCAGTCCTGAACCCAGAAGGATATTTTCCAATTATGAAAAATCCCCGACCCGGCCGGGAATCAAACTAGCCTGTTTACGCCTGTCAGTAATATAATAGTTATTTATGATACAAGTTTTTAATTTGGAATGATTGTGGCGTTCAGAAGAGAGTTCCAGAGAAATTAGTTCATGGGCGTATGTCATACACTTATTTTCTACGATGGCTCTAAATTTACATTAAATTGCATATCAGTGGCGTAACGGTGGAAGATTGAGCACATCTGCGAAGTTTAATTTGGATCCTCTAACAAAACAGTTCTTATTCAAGCCTAATATGGGTTGATAAGCTGAAAGGGCCTCGCAGGTATTAACGTTTTCCTGTATTATTATTACTAGTAGGCTTTATTATTATTATTATTATTATTATTATTATTATTAATTCTCCTCACGACATCTTTTTAATTGAATCGAAACTTTTAGTACATACCAAGGACGTAGCCAACTATGGTCCAGGGGTTCAGAATCCCCCACGTGAAAATAAGGAAAACAAACCAATAAGCGGTATGCAATTTTAACTTTACACAAAGAACGCAGTTTGTTTTACATCTGTGACTTATATTTAAAATTGCGTGCCAGAAGATTAGTGGATGTATTCGAAAGTAGTAGAGGTTGTGAGACAGAATGTTAACTGACTAACATTACATGCATCCAAGCTCCAGTGGCAGAAATTGTGAGGTTTTGGAGATAATCCATTAACCCTTAACAATAGATGTGAGGTCTGTGTGACCTCAGTAAAACGTAAACCACTCCCACTGTCTGGATACGTCTCTACAAGTGTGTTATTTACACTATCTTCCCTTCTCAAGAACCTTTATCACCCCATATAATATGTCACTTACCCTTCAGTTTTTAGTGGTCTATGAGACCTTACGACCATGCTTACGTAAGTTTTTTTTTCAGTTTTCTCTTTTGTGAATAACAATGAGTGAACGGCCGAGAGCATCAAAATCTATTAGGCCGAGAGATTTAAGAGTATGTGATGAGGTGACAGTTATGATTAAATTACTTCGGTGAAATTTTGCTGTGAATATTTTGAGAAAATTACTGTTTGTCTCATTTCTAAGGGGAAAGTGTTGTAAGTTAAGCCACTGCAGTTTTGACCATAGACATTTATTATGATTGAACTGTGAGTAATATCTGGTTGGAAGTGATGTAAGTGACTGTACTAAATACGTTTTTGTGTATATTAGCTAATTACTTTAAAAAAATACGAACATATCTGCGAATTTCATTGCACTTATGATACAATAACTTGGATGTTTGCCCTGAAAACCCCTTTAAAATGATGGTATAAGAATAATTATTCGTTAATTTCCTTCAATAATAATTAAAATTAACATTTTGTAGGTTTTTAGTTGCTAATAGCCCATTGACCCTGAGCGGTCTCTCAGACCTCACATCCACGTTAACGTAACAGAATAATCACTTCCTTGTTTACTAGCAACTCATTTTTAGTAATGACAAGTTCAATAGCAAGGTTTTTTACTGCTGTATATAGAATGTGAAAGTGAGATGAAATGCGCATAATTATAGTTTACTATTATGCTGGTTTCATAATGGGAAGCAGGCTGAAACAATAATTCTTATCTTAAAGCCAGCATTAATTAAAATTTCATGGTTATACCCACAAGAAGGATAATTAAATTCATATTCTCTGCTACATGCGGGTGCTTCAGTTATTTCACAATATTTAGGCAGGGCTTTGAATTATAATGAAAATTAAAAAAAAGTAAGTGCTCTCTTTGTAAGTGATATTATGAACCTCAGAGTTCTTGGAGTTGAGGCATCCAGAATTTTAGACAGTAGGAACATCCACTCCTAGAAAAATCTCGTGGCATTCCTATTCTATAGGCTACAACAATTTTACACGCCGAAGTGTCGCAATAGTTATTTATGAAACAAGTGATAAAACGAGATTTTATTTTACGAGTAGGTATGTTTACAAAACTAGCCCGTAAGGGTTAGTGTAACAATCCTACGAGCAACATAAAATCACTTTACCATGTGTATCGTACACTATATTTTAGACATTCGTTAATATTTGTGAAATAATACTTTTACTGCGTACCGTGCAGCCATTTTGGGAGGTTTCCAGCTGTCCTGTCACGTAATATGCACTTGCGCAGACAGAGGCTATTTATTTTCTGGTTACATGGCTGCCAACATATGAGTTGGCATTTTGAACGCTTTTTAGCCACCAAGGAACTATTTTTTACGACTTCCTTGAGAAATTTATTATTTAGAAAGGCATAAGCCTAATCAATGTTTACATCTTAATTTTTTTAAAGTGAGTCTATTTAATAATCATATGCTAATATTTTAAACTAAAAGAGTATTTGTTTCCTATGACTGAAATCATAATGGCATCCTTGGAGTGTTATAATTTTATTTTTTTAAATATCTTCTAGGCTTACCGTCAAAAGTGCTTCCTTTACCTTTGACTGTCTAAAGAGTATTAGACTGTTTGAAAAATTAGTTACCTCGTTTGATAGACCTCTTAGATACATCAGTATTGCTCCGAAGTCCACCATATATCGTATTTCGATATTGATTTTAAATGATTTTTGAAAGTACGTATATGTTTAAGCTTCAATATAAAGATTCACTATAAAATGATGGATGCTCAATAATTTCTATGATTACTACTTCCACTTGGTCTATCTAAGAATTCCTCATGGATTTGTATTACAACTTCTTTCTTTAACAAGGAATCTCGTTCACCATCTCACAGAATGTGAAATCTAAGCTGCTGAAGCAAGCACGTGTAGAGATGATGTGTACTTTGCTTTTCAATACTAACCTATATCAGAGAACATAAAACGTTTTGATCTCTACAGTTTCCCGTTTGATTCCACTTTCAACCAGCTTTCCTAGCTCTTCTTATATATTACTTTGTCCCAGTTCTAGTAAAACCCTCTTCACTTTTCACAAGTGTCATTGTCTTTGATTTTCAAGTGGTCCCTTTTCTTCTCTTTGTATCGCCAAGTTGTGCTGCAACATTCCCGATATTGTTCCCGATATTAGTATCCAGAATATAACTTATATTACAAATCATTCATGTATCTTCTTCTTTGTCCTCACACATTCGTTTATTGTATTGTATTTTTATATTGTACAACACTTATTGGCGAAACTATTATACGCCATCTGTAATTGGGATTTATTCCTGAAGTTGACAGAATAAGTAAATAAATAAACAAATAAATAAAACTTGGCAGAAAGCAAGTCATCTGTGTGTGGAAGTATTATTTAATACGCCTACAGATAGCTGAGATTTACGGCGAGGATAAAGAAAACCTAAAATATTATACCATTATTATATATTATAATACGATACCATTTTATGTATTCCTCAGGTTCGCGAGCGACCCCTGGTGATCACGTAAGGGGATATTCTCAGCGGATTTTTTACCGCCAGTCCCCTACTTACTTAAACCTAAGGACACACACACCCAGTCCTGAACCCGGGAAAGGAATTTTCCACTACTGAACAATCCCCAACCCGGCCGAGAATCGAACCCGGGCCGCCGGAGTGGAATGCAGACGCGCTACCGACTCATTTACCGCACAATATTGTAACATAAATAACTTTTTGTGAAACATTAGTGCAAAGAAGCAGTGGTGATATTCAAACAGTTTAACAACCGGTTCCCATCAGGGTATTTGATGTTGATTCAAAATAGCCCAATGTGCTATATAGGCCCGTGGGGCTCAAGCGCACCCAATAATTTGCTGTGAATTATCTTAAATATTTATTATAATAATTATTAGGCCTATTATTACGAAAAAATCACGTTTAGTCGGTGCAAAACCAAAATCAGGCTAGCCTATAGGTTTATACAAGCGTTGACACAAGTAACATGATCTCCCTTGTTTCAATTAACTTAGCCTACGGTACGATCGCGATCGTTTGCAATTGTTTCTGAATCCTTCAAATGTATAGCCTACGACAAATTTACTCTATTAATGCCAGTTTTCCCAGCATTTTCCGAAATACTTTTTTTCCGCTTTGAAAAGACTGAAGACGTTATTACGTTCGACAATATTATAGAGAAGAGTTAATTTCACACATTGCTCTTCTAAGTGTAACCCTACATACGGATAACGGGGAAAAGTTTGTTTTCGATTTTGCTCGTTGAAGAATTTATAGAGAGAAGTACTGTACATGTAGGCCTACAGTGCTACTCAATAGTTATTGCTTGTTTTACTTTATTTTAATTTATTTTATTTTATTTTAGTTGTTACCTAATATCTTTCCTACAAAGGTCCCCATAATAATAAACTTTGAAGAATTAAATTCGAGTCCCACCCGGGAGGTGTTCGTAGCACGGTCGCCTTCCACCTTGTCGGCCAGTGGTTAAAAGTTTCCAACTTAACCGCACGCCCACTACCTATGGTGGTAGTCCACCGCTAGCGAACATAAATGGCGTGTTTTGGTTCTAGCAAATTCATATATGTATTATCACTGTTATCGATTGGCGTTAATCTGATCTTGGAAAAAGGCAATCACTCATTGTGAAACTACCGGTTCGGAGAACCTACAAGATATTTAACAACCGGTTCTCGCGAACCGGTGCGAACCGGCTGAATATCACCACTGCAAAGAAGCATAGCAAGAACAAAACTGGAAGATATCCAAGTGCGGGTTTTATATGAGATTTAACTTGGCCCAAGTACCTGGCCTGTTGTTTGGCTTGGGAGAACTCTTTTAATTGAATAGCGACTTCCTTTTGTTAGTTGTCAATCAGTCGCCGTCACAAGCTGGTCAATGGCGAGATGCTAGTACTGCAGTTGAAAAATATTCTTAGGACAATTCCACCACTTATTCTGACGGAATTTTCCTTTGCCATTAAGTCTCTAAACAATAGGGAAGATGAGTAAATCCACCTTTCTCTCTCTAATAAAATTTCACAGACATTTTAAGAGCGGATAAAATTTGAAATAAGAAGGTGAAATAAAATTAGGAGAAGATAATACAGCAAAATAAATCTACAAATATAAATAGCGGGATGGGCTGTAATAATATTGGAATAGTATTAGATGGACTGGAATAGTAGTCCTATTTCGTACGCCCATAGATAGCTTAACTTTACGGTGGGGATAAAGAAAACGTAATATATTATTCCATAACCAGCTCTAAATCACTTTTTGTGAAACATTACTCCTAAGAAGCATAGCAAGATCCAGACTGGAATATATCCAAGTACGAGTTTTAATGTCGTTACTAAAATATGTGAGATTTAACTTGGCACAAGTACCTGGCCTGCTGTTTGGGTTGGGAGAGACAGTTGCAAGGTATATATAATTGTGCTGCATAATTCTAGTACGCTTCGTATTTTTCAATTTTATTTATCATTTTCAATAAATGAAAAAATACAATACGTATACCCACTTCTCGTGCATTATACGGGAGCCTACTATTTTGTTAATATTTTAAAATTAACATAACTATAATCGAACATAGGCCTTCCTGTTAACTTTTGTAAAGTAAATATGTATATTCGTTTCTCGCATGTCATAAAACATAGTAGTAAGACCGATTTTAAGACATTTACACGTCAAATACAATGGAAAAGTTGTGTTTTGAAAATACTCTTTTAACATATCAGAAACAAGAATGTTTATAAGCCTAGTGGGCTAAAGTTGTATTCGTTGACTTAAAAGATATAATGGTAAATCAACCAGCCTCGAAACACACCCTCACTTTGAAAGAAGAATAAAAAGAATATTGATTTATTGAGAGTCCCAACTGTTTATTCCATAAGGAGGCTGACTATCGGGCTAAAGGTCTACCGTTTAAGACCCGAATAAAATCCATGCGGATATTTCAGACTCAGTTGCTCAAAAGATTATGTAGGATTGATTGTCAATAGTATCAAAGAGAGAAAATTTGTTGTTCATATCGTGGATACCAAAGAAGTCACGGACTTCAACCATTGGTGGCCTCGGTTTAAAAAATGGAACATTACCACGGTAATCCATCTTATCATTTGCACATGCCAGCTACTCTGAAATTATATAGATTAATGTGCTATCTTTGCCATGTTGGTAGTACTTTAGAAGCCATTGATGGTTTAATGAGGTATCATTTCTTCCCATGTCCTTTTTGTCTCCAAACTTAAATTAATTCCGCATTCAAACTAAACCAACTTTTTGGTTTAGGAGGAAACACAGACACAACTCGAAACAAATAATATAACCTGCACCATCTCGATCCCAAGACCTTTGGAATCCATACCCACAGGACTTAAAACACGATCACATATTTAAATAAAAACACTGGTTTTCAGAAAAAAAAACACTTCTACTGACAATTTATTAATAATTAATTATTATCTTTTGAAATTAATAATGAAAAGAGAATTTCATTTTCGAAAAAACCCTAGTAGCACTTAATAATACATTGCACTTAATTTAATTGGCAAACTCTAGCAAGATGAATTTTTTCCCTTACTCTAAACCGATTATTTCGAACCCTTCAGTCTGAATAATTGGCTTAGTAAAAAATTAATGAGTAACATAACATCTCTTGATTTCTCAAGCCATGCTGCTTGAAACCTGGCAGTACAGGAGATAGTCCTATCTGTGGCTGTCTACTGGAAGCGTTTCAATATGTCTTAATATATATAATTTTCTTCAAGACAATTATTGGCCTTACTTAGACCAAATCAGAAGGCCTATATTGCATAGCCTATACGTGTGATATACATAATACCGTAAGTGCTGTACTCTCATTGTATTTTTTCAGTAATTGTAAATGTTGTAGGCTAATTTCAGCTTCCTTGTTGCAATGGTGTCGACACCTGCAAATCTGATAATATTGCTCCATTTCTTTCAGTTTTAGATTTAGGTTACTTGACAGATGTATCTGTAGATGAATCAATAGATATATATTGGTAAGCAAGTTAGTTGGAGAATTTAATGTCGTTGGTAAGAGCAGCGGCAAGGGGGAGACGTACATCCTGGTTCAAAACCCGGCTATGGCATTGATTTTTTCAATCTGATTTCACGTTTCCAATAGATACATATGTTTGTGATTATATTTCACATAAAGTGACGTAACTTACTAAACAAGCCAGGTGTTGTTTGCATTATAATCTATTTTGTTCATGAAAAGGGGCAAAATAAATTTTATATTTTGATTATTATTCTTACCCGAGCTTCAGTCCGCATAAGCCGTAAGATTTACATTCGTAGAGCTATACAGCTTTGTATTTCGTTCACTGAGTAAATTTATAGAGGTAAGTGGCAGAAAGCGTACTCTCATGACATAGAAGGCATTTTAATGGCAATGTATCGCCAGACCTTGAGTTCTAAATACCGATGCAGTCACGTTTTACAGATTACAACGAGGCTATTTTAAAGCAGCTGGTACCGCATGGAAAGTAAACGTTTCATAAAGATATTTCAAACAGCTCGGCTACCAAATGGTCTGCATTCTTTGTTATTAATTCTTAACACGAAGCAAGTCTACTACTTTCTCTTACTCTTGCTACCACTTTGCATAAACATTTCTAATCTTGCTATTTTCTTGAAATCAGCTCTACCGCTTTAGTATAATTTTCGCCAACTGGCTGTTTGTACTCAAGACATATAACTGATATTTGAATTTTTATATATTTTCTGAAATAAAACATCGACAAGCATGACTTCAAATCGGTTTTACGTGAGGTTGAAACAGCTAACCAATGCGACAATTTACTAGTCTATATTTGTGAATTGGAGCGAGAATTTATAGCGTTCTATGCTTAAGGTAGAGAAAGTCAAGTGAGTGTTTCATATCAGGTTTTTAATCACTTAACTATTCTGAGATCTTCTATGCCAGTTCTATGAAACTCAATCAGCAGTCTGAATTAAATTGTTCGTGATTTATTTTCATTCATCTATGACTTATAATAGCCCATTAACGTAAGCTGGTAAATGGGGTTCTGTACATTTGAAAACTTAGTAATATATATTTTTTATTTAAATAGACTACAGAGTACAATGTTAAAAACATCTTTCTGTACCTCAAGTTTAATTTTTGGGTTCCAACCGCCTGTATCAATCCATATCCATATCCTGTAGATCTTTCTTTAATTCCTGCATCCGTGATTTTCGAGGCCTGCCTCTGGTTCTTCTTCCTGGTGGACACCATTCACATACCTTTTTGGTAGCCATTCTTCTTCCATTATTCTTACGTAAAGTCAATACAATTCAATTGCTTATCCTTACAAAGTCCAAAATATAAATATTTTTCAGCCGTATTTATACTCAATTTAGCTACGAGGCCATATCAAGAGTTCAGAATCTGTGTCTACACAGTAGGGTAGGCCATGGAACTGGTTGATTGTCAGCTGTCTTCTATTGTTGGTTATATTAATTTAAATTGATATGATACACGATGAAATGGTGAAGATTCATGGTATGTAAATATCCAATTCAACATTTGCCTTTACGATTGGGGAAACCATGAAAAAACCCATGTCAAATTGACGGGATTGGAACCTGGGATCTTCCGAATGCGAGTACAAAACGTTACCGTAGAATTCCTTGATATTCATTTTTCTCTTATAACTGTATTCAATAATTTAACAAATTAATAATAATAATAATAAAATTAAGATCTAGTTGAAGTAATTCTGTTAAGATCTTAAGAAGATTAACAGAAATGAAGTTTATTTAAAGAAAAGAACTGCTTCTAAACGGTAACAACATGATGTTAGTTTTTTTATTCATATGATGCTTTTATGCAGATGTCGTGTGGGCTTTTTAGATATTACTTTGGCTGTTGGAACTTCTCCTTTTACATTTCGATTGAAAGGGAGAAAAGTGACGAGTTTTTACTGAGCTCCTGACCATAATGGAATTAAAAATAGAGCACCTTGAAAAGTAAAATAAACTTTATAACATTTATTGAAAACATAAACACGCAAGAATAAAAATAGTATTTTAATAAGCATATTAGATACTGTTTACAGTTAATTATCAAGTCTCTATTAGGCTGCATGGAAAAAAATCGGTATTAAATATTCTTCCAGAACTAGAATGAATTATCAGCTCATTCCACCGACCCAGAAGATGATGTAAGTCAGAACTCTGACACAGAGAGAAAATTAACTGCATGCGAGAATGTGTTATGGCAATAAACATCCTCACAGCGCGGCTTGCCACCAAACCAGCCATGTTACTGAATAACAAACAAGCCAAGGAGATTGAACTGCATGACAAAGTGTGCCAGATATTAAAATGTTAATACCTCTAACAAAGACCAGCTGTGAAGTTCACTACAGACAATTAAACCGGGATAGATGTCAGAACGATATTTACAAGAATCTGCTGAAGACAAAACTAAGAACAGACCTCACAGCCGGCCACAAGTATGATTCCCTTTAAACACACACCCACCCTTAATTCATAATGTTTCAAACAGTGAAGATTAAGCGGCAAGGTGCCCTGGAGGGGGATGCTTATCCTGTCATGGCTATATTATATAGCTCTACTTCCCATCTTAGCAGAGTGCCCTTATCCTGGGCCCTGGGGTGACCAGACGTCCTCATTTCGGAGGACATGCCCTCATTTTTATTTCCTGGTCCTCAGTCCTCGTACAAATTTTTAGTTTTCCAAAAGTCATCCTTCTTATAATAGTTGACTTCGTCATTTGTAATGGGTGCCATGACACTAACGCAGCCTAGGCTCTTTTCGGCATATACAGACTGTTAATGAATAACACCGAAATATTTTACCAGTGTAGGCTATAGAAGGGACATAGACAAGCATTTTTTTTTAGAAGATTTTTGCTATTTGACGTAAAATGTGTATGCTACAGGGCATTAAAGTCATTATAATTTGGTGCTCATAAGTCAATAATTAAGCGAAATAGGGTTACAATTTTTATTAAATTTACTTCATGATTTCTTAGGGATTGATAAAAACCTGATTCATAATCATTTATTTGCAGCAGATCATAATTTAGAGTTTTAATAATCTGACAAATTTACAGACTAATCACATCTCTGGACGCCACTGCATTATTTTTTTTTATTCATAACCACAGTGTTAACAACGAAGATCCTTTGTTTTGCATTTTTTTTTATGTTAGTCAGTGGCGGCCATGCCCTGGGAGATTTTATGCTGTAACAGGAAAAATTGAATCCACAGAGCAAAAATCTCCTATTAAAAGTTGCTTGTCTATGTTCCCTGTGTATAACAGGTGAAATATTTCGATGTTATTCATTAACACCCTGTACCCTCAGTAAGCGTTTTTTTCCGTATTGTAAGTAAAAAAAAATACCATTCAGATCGTTAAAAACTGCTGCATTTTTTCGTATCCCTGGCCACAACACTAATTTTTAATTAATTGCACCTTAGTGGATAGATGAACAAAATTGGTTGACAATAGAATAAATTAAAGATCTATTGTTGGTGCAATATAATTTTAAGAAATATGCCCTACTCCTGTCGGATTTTAAGGACTGACATGTGACATGTTATGAGGACTCCTCATTCCAAAAATAATAAATCTAAAGAATGAGAATCGAAGCCTTCTGAATTAAATAAACGGTATTACTCCAAGCAAGGCCTTCCTTATTATACCATTAGTGTTATGGTGGGTGATTCTGGAACTAACTTGCCCATGGATAATTTATCCAAGTGCAAGTTTAGGACGTTGGTTTTTAGAAACACAAAAAGTTACTCCCATGCAAATTCTGTCCATTGGGTAATTTACGTATAGGTATTTCGCGAGTTTATAGAAACCGGGCATGACAAAAACGTTAGAAACAAAACATAAGTGCCACAATCCAATATTACAACATAATGCATAAGTAATTTAATTTGCTGATACTATCAGTGAGACCTCTTCATTATTTAATTTTATACTGTGTTGAATGGCAAAGGTAGGATTAGTATTGGCTCCTGGAAATTTGACCGTTAAGACTTGCTATTTTTATATAACTACCGGTATTATTGATCGCTTTATACGTCTATAAAAATGGAATAAGATTTTGTTGAATGTACGAAAATCTCTTCTGTACAGGTGACGTCGTGTAAATTTTAACAATTGAACTGATTTCTCATGCAAGACTGAAAATACTTTTACACGCTCTGACCCTCAATTCAGCATGCGGTAAGTGTAACGGGACAAGGCTGTGAGGTCATTGCCTTCATTTAAACCACCCGGCGGAGACAACTCCTTTCATATAAAAGAACTCAACATACCTTTCTTTTCGCATTGTATACCTGTCTTCCAGAAAACCTCATTTTTGGATTATGACAACTGCACTGATGTACAGTTTGTGCCAAAATGTGTAACTATCTTACTGTTCACAACACCTTGTTTATAACTATGGTATTCCGGCAATATTTACCATAATTTTAATTGTTTTAATGTAAGTCGGACCATTAGACGCACCCAACTTTCAAGCTCTGTTTTCAAGGTAAAAAAGTGCGTCTTATGGTCCGTAAAATACGGTTCTAAAATTGCCCTAAAAATTATCAATAACATGAAATAATGACTTATCAATTCGAATCAGGGAAAATGCAAAAAATGCAACATAAAAATCCATGATTCTGATTCGTTACAGCTCTCAGTCTATTAATTCTACCATTGGGCATTGTTCTAATCTTAAAAAAGAAAAAGATGAAATTTCATCAACATCCGCCCACTATTCAAGATATTGTATTAATTTAGAGCAGGATATTATTTCTAATTAGTCAGGGTAACATAAATTCCCTGTACACTACGCAGTTTACCCAGAATAATGATGTAATGTATTGATCTCACAGGAAATTATAATCCCACAACAGAAGGTATAAACGTTCGCTGTTGGTGTATGTTTCTATTGTTTTAGCGTCCGGAGTTGTACAGCTTCAGAAATAGTACGAAATTCATGAGTTTTTCCTTTGAATGTGGGTTCAAGAAAGGGAAATGCTCACATTTATCTTCCATTGTTCTGTCGCATTTTACACAATAGCCTTAGCTGTCAATAAAACTATACCTTTATGTCCATTCCTCCCGTTCCATTTCCTCGATACAGTTCCAGGAAGAAGCAGGATTTACAAAATCCTCTACTGAAATGGACGGCTACTGTCTAAAATGCTCAACCTCCAGTGTGCTTTAGCTATATGTTTTATATTCATAGTTTTCTCTTCGATTTTCGTTTACTTCTTACGGTTGCCGGTACTACTTTTGTCCTATTTTATACATATCTATAAAATAAGTATCTGTAAGATAAGTATTCCTATGACAAAGTAATAATATCTTATTCATTACACTAAAATACACAATTTATTTTCCTAAATAATTATAGATGGAGAATTTACTGAATATTCCAAGCAAACTCGTTTCAGAATACTGGCAGGTGCCCACGGCTTCGCCCGCGTTTATTGAATAAATCGATAAATGTTTTTTAAATCATTATTTAACCACAAAATAATTTATCAACACCGACATTGCTTTTAAATACATTTTATGATTTACATCATTTTATTTTTTAATTACGTTTGTCGGCCACTATGGTGTAGAGGTGACACGTGCCCGCCATTAGATTCTAAGGTCGCGGGATCACACCCGGCCGCGGTAGATGGATTTTTGTTTGCCTCTGGACAAACTTTCCCGGACCTTTCACGCCCAAAGTAATTCCTTAGTTTCCTGAGAGGATTTGTAAGGCGATGGGCTTACCACCTGTCCCTCTGTCGTCTCACGGAAAATAAGGTAACAAAATTAGTCTGAGTAATGAAACCTTCACTTGGAAGTCTCATCAAATGTTTACAGAAAATCTGACTTCGAATGTCTAGCTTGCCGGGTTGGTAGTATTGCAAGTTTTATTAAAACAAGGTAATAGGCACTGTATTAAACAATAAATAAACTAATTATTCCTAATGGAGCTTCCGGGAAAACTGTATTAAGTGTGCTTTCATTTGGAGTTAGGTGTATAGATTGTTTGCATTTCCAGCTGTTGAACAACCCACGTACTGTTGACCATGGGAGAAGCACAGATTTCGAAGATAAAGTCCTACAAATTTAATTGACTGTCCTTCTCACCTTCCTCATTATGATTTCCATGCAAGCACAATAAAACCACTTGCATTAATTAAAAAATCAGGAAAACTGATGTAGCAAAGTGCCAGAATGCTTTTTCTTAATCAGTTATAATTGCAGCTATAATATGCAGAAAATAAAGTTTTTTTAATCGATTTCCGAGTTAAACTCCAGATTGATTTATTAAGCAGGACTTGCAGAAGAACAACGGTATTTAAAAATCAGATTAACATCGTCCAGCATCAGCAGACTATACAGATTTGTGATATCTTGACAATAGCACACTCACAGAAAAATAATAAAAAAAGAAAACACGCCAAATTGGCCGACTATTGGATTTGAACCAGAGACGTCCAAAATGCGAGTCCAAGATATTACCATCACGGCCACCTAGCTCACCTTAATGGTCTAGTTTGATAAGCATATGTGAAGGAATAGTGTTATTTGTCATAGCTAACTGTATTGCAACTTTCAAAGCCGTATATGAACACACTAAAACAATATGTTGTCAAGATAACTGATCTGCATTTGATAAATCCTTTCTAATATATTACCATAAAATTGGCACTAAATTGGGTATTACTTCGGTACCGGTCAACCGATTTGGTCTAATATCAATAGGTTTCTTCCCATGGACATGATAAATGCGTATACCAAGTTTCATGAAAATCCGATAAAGCGTATTTGAGTTACCGCGCGTACAGACACACGGACGGACAGACAGACAGACGACCAGACATTTTCCATTCCGCCACACAAACTTATAAAGTACCATTCTGGCACTTCATAACAATATACAAAAGTAGAATATTAGCAAAAACTACTGCGACAATAGCACTAAAAATCATGTTTTCCGTCAGTTATCCGTTCATAACTCGCGAATGAAAACGAAAAGAGGAAAACTTGATGTCGAGGTGCATTCGTCCATCTATGTTAAACATTTCAGATCTCTGTTAGCCGTAGATTTGACAGGACATCTCACAAAAAAAAAACATACAATCAGATGTACAGATAAACAGATAAACACTTGCTCTTATTACCGGTATATAGATACCATGTAGACGTTAAACTGTTTTGTAGTGTGTAATTTTTAATGCTGTGAAGGCACGTGCGAGGTGTAATAATATTGCTTAGAGAGAAAGAAAAAATTCACAACTACTTAAGCTGTTAAGTTATTGCCGCGAGTATTATCCAGTTCACTGATTTACGACACCACGTAATTTCAAAAACAGTTTGCGCAAGGTGTATTGTGTGACAGTATAATTTTATTTTGTACGTCATAAATTAGCGTATTGTTTATGACTCGATAAATTGAAATACGAGTTTATAAACACCCAGATGTCATGACAATCACGTAAGCGCACATTTTATGCAGCTGGTATTTATTTAGAGATGACATATTTATACAATTCATATAAAATATTTCATGTTTGTGGAAACGTAAACAGGCTCTCACTGTAAATCTTCTTATAGTGCAGAAAATAAAATTGAAACATTTTCACTGATTCTGTAAATACTGTTTAGCTATTAAGTTTATTATTAAACTTCTCACAAGCTGGGCATGCACCATTAAACACTACGGGGTACAACTGCCTATTTATGCAAACTTACTGGTGACATCACAGCAATGTAAAGTTCAGAGGCTAGTCCAATGCATACTACGCGCTAGCTGAGAGGTCTAATAGAAAAAAATGGAAGAAGTTGGCCTAGTGATTAGTAAATTAAATTTCCATTCCTGGTACTTTATATAACTACCATAAATGCGTATGCTCATATAGCTAATACTTATTTACTTACTCAAAGGCAGTAGACAATTTCCAAGCTAGCTAAGGTTAAATGTGAAAAATCCACATTGTAGCTACTTGAGTTCAACCTAAGAAGTCTAGGCCTAGGAAAGAAGAAGATTAGCAGATGATAAAATTAATTTTAGGAGATCGACAGTAATTTTTTACCTGGATTGGGTTAAACGGAGCTTGTAGCATATGATTACAATATAAAAGTAGTGTGTACATAAATCTTGTTTTTGAGTTACGTGTTTAAAAATACACCTTAAAATTGTGAAACAAAATATAGCCTGAAAGCAAGTACAATTGAAAATACTAAAATTTGTACTACATCTGACCTGCAGGATAAAATTTAATAATTTAAAGAGTAATAATGAATGCAGGCCTATGATACTCTGTCAATTAAAACTTGAGAATTAAATGCAATAAAATGTAAAATGGTAACACAACTTCTATATACATAAATTAAAAGTTTTTAAGTCACAATAGTATACAGTAAAACGTGACAAATCACGAGTATAAATTAAAATGGATGGAATCTTCAGACGTCCACTGTTAAAAAACTCTTCATAAATGGAAGCTAAGATTAAATACTAAAGTAGTACTTATCTTTAATAAATAATTAAAGTCACTCCTAATTATGTTCTGGTACTAAATGAGGACGGGGTACGCCGTAGCGTAGTGGTTGAGGCGCTGCGCTACAAACCAGAAGGTCGCGGGTTCGGTTCCCGGTGAGGTCTTTGGAGTTTTTCAAATAGCCTAATGCTTCTGCTGGCACTATGGCCCTGGGGTCCACTCAGACTCTTACAGAAATGAGTACCAGGAGCATTCCTGGGGGTAAAGGCGGCCATTGCGTAAGGCTGACAACCTTACCACCTTCAGGTGCCGAATGTCCAAAATCTGGGAGCCTCAACCTCCTGGAACCCTCTGAGCCTCCATGGCCTGTGTAGGGATTACTTTACTTTACTTTACTAAATGAGGACAATTGTCTTAGACACTAATTGCTTCCTAGATTGACGCCGTTACGGGGAAGCATTTCGGCACAAGTTATGCCATTTTCAACCTTAGTAACACGAAAATTAAACAGTGTAAAGAATAGTTTTGTAACTTTTGAACTAGCGGCAAAGCCTAGAATATGTAGCTACAAGCATTTCGTGTTTAGTCTGATGCTCACCGCACTACGGTTAGTGTGTTTCAACGCATCAAAGGTCAGTTTATAACCTACATCAAGAATGGATAATTTCAACTCCCTCTGTCCACTGTCATACATAAGAGAACAATATTAGGAAAATAACTAATACAGGGTTGGATCACTGAGTGGCTAAATAGTAGCAATGGCTCCCTGACAAGAACATTATTTTTTCTTTCAGTGTTTGATTGGTTAAAGTGCAAATGCTGCTACAAGAAGTTATGTGAATATTTAAATATTATTTTTAAGAAACTTTGATTTAGGATTAGTATTTGATTGTTAATTAATTTTATTCATATCTGCTATATTGTTGGCAAGTAATTATAGAAATTAAACAAACTGTAAATTAATGTAAATTTCATTAATTGTACTGTAACTAAAACCCTAGCATACCGAAATGTGAAATAGGGTTATTACGAGGGAGAATCAAATGAAAACAGCAAATAATTTTTCCCCACTATTTTACTGCAGGAAAAATGCTTGCTTGTACATTATTTTTCCACATGGCCCCTCCCAGTTCAATGCATTTACGGCATCGGATAGGAAGTGCTTCGATACCGCGTGAAAAAAATTATTTTGGTCGACGCTGTAGCCACTCATGCACCTCCGATTGGACGCCTTAATCAGACTTTAACTTCTGCCCTCCGAGGTGTTCCTTTAATGGACCAAAGATGTGGAAGTCTGATGATGCCAAAGCGAAGGGGATTGCTGAGTGCAGGTGTTTTGCTTCAACATGATAATGCCCGTCCTCGTGTTGCTCGAGCAACCATGAAAACCATCGATGACATTCGCTTCAAGTGCCTCCCACATCCGCCATTCTCGCTAGATTTGTCACCATCAGGTTTCCACATCTTTGGTCTATTAAAGGAGCATCTTGGATGGCAGAAGTTCACGTCTGATGAAGACGTCAAATAGGCGGTGCACGAGTGGCTACAGCGTCAACCAGAATTTTTCTCGCGCGGTATCAAAGCACTTCCTATCCGATGGCGCAATTGCATTGTACTGGGAGGGGACTATGCGGAAAAAATAATGTGGTAGCAAGCTTTCTTCCTGCAGTAAAATGGTGGAAAAGAATTATTTCCGGTTTTCATTTGATTCCTCGTATATTTGAAGATTCAACAACAACAACAACAACAGTCTGGATCTCCTCAGAAAAAAAAATAGTATGGATAGAATTAAAGTACAATTAAGTATGACACATCATTTTAAAGAGTAAAATCCAGAGAATAAAATAGCCTACAACAATAAAATAATCTCAGTTTTAATCCAAAATAAATTATGTTTTCCCTTAAAAATGTTAATCTAATATATTGGCCAAGAGAAGTTCAAGGGAAATTAGCTATTTGGTAGTGTTCTCATAGCTAGCTACATGTTCATTCTAACGAAGCAACTGAACTTTCGAACTCTCCAACTGCAGCGCTAGAAGTCGACAACAACAGAATGACGGTATCATCTGTCTGCCCATTCGCCTCGTACTGCTGTATTCAATGTAATCAAATTCAGTTTCTAGAATTCCAAGGAAAAGTGCAGTACAGAACTGCTCTCTCTAATTATGCATTGTGTAATTGTCCGCATGATGAAATTCAAATCACATCCGATCGCAAACGTGCCTGGGATCCTCAAGAAGCTCTTACTTTCCCCTCCTCCTCGGCTTACTTATCGATCAGTCTCTTCAGGCAATGTAACAGGAGAATTAAGAAGATATGGGAAGCACTATGGTTTCGTTTGCATGATTAGCCCATTCCTATATAGAATTCACTGCGACATATCGTTTTACGTCTGCAGGATTTAGTTACTAATGATGCAGATAGATTCAGAAGATTGAATATATCCTACGTACTCAATTCCTAGAGCTGTAATATCGTAACTGTTTCTACAGGGTGCCTGAAAACATATAACATGGCCTGTTTTACAGAAAAAACTAAAAGTAAGACAAAATAGGAGTGAAGGAGCAATTGATTAAAATTAATTATTTCTTTAAAAATCACATACATTTCACTGAAACGGGGAATTTCTATAGTTCAGAAGTATATATTGTTCATACTGGAACTTTGGAAGATATTATATTATTCTATATAAAGGAGTTAGTCCCTTCCAACAATGAATGATAAATTTGTGCCCCGGAAGAAAAAAAAACACAATAATTAGTTCACATCAGCACTAACAGTTGTGAATATTGTTTAAAAAAATAATTAAAAACCATAAGCTTAAATTAGCAACGATCAACGATTCTGTTAATAATTATTATTATCCGTTGTCATCAACTGCTTAATATTATAACTTAACTGTGGCTCTATAAATATATACAGTTCCAAATAAAGTGTCTGGGCATTGTATAGAAGCCAAATAAAACTAATGTAATAAAGGAACAAAATATTCAGTTTAGGATATAACTTTGTTTTGCCAATGCCGCTTATAATCTTTTTAAGAGGAAACGGAATAGTCTACCTTGACGTTCAAAATATAATGTACTTTTTCTTAAAAAAAAAAAAAAAAAAAAAAAAAAAATACTACTAAAGCCAGGCACTAGATCTTTTTACAGTTTATGGATATATATTCTGTGTCAGTACAGGTACTGGAACAATGATTTTCCCAAAAAATATTTTTCCACAGAAATGTGATTTTTGTTTACAAAACCGTTTTAACGGCATTTTTATGTACCTCATGACCTGTAAATATTTCATAAATTAACCAATCCAAAATGTGTTTTTTCAGTTTATGCAAGAAATATGAAATAAACAATAATACTGAATAAACAAATACTTCAAGATTGAACACTTCAAGATTGTAGGTTAAGTAGAAGCTGTGAGAAGGTACCTTTTAAGTAAGAAAAGTAAACTTACAGAAACGAGCTTCTGAGTTAAAACATCCCTGCTCTGCTGTTTGGATTTTCTCATAAAAAATACCTGGATAGATTTATAGTACAATTATGTTTGATACACCATTTTAAAGAGGAAAGTCCAGAGAACAAAACACAATAATAATAATAATAATAATAATAATAATAATAATAATAAAATCGCAGTTTTCATCCAAACACCAATTGAGCTTCAAAGTTAAATCGTCCTGGGCTATAGCCTGAATCTTCTCAGAAAAATTAAAAAAAGCATGGATGGAATTATAATGCAAATTTGTATGATACGTAATTTTAAAGAGGAAAGTCCAGGGAATAAAATGCAATGCTAAAAAGAAAAATCACAATTTTCATGCAAAAATCAATTCCATTCCCCCTTGGTTTGTGATATTGTCCCTTTAAGCTGAGGCAGCTATTAGGCGGAGACTTCATTTTCTGGTGGAAGAACTGTTTTTGCCTTGTATAAGGATAGAGTAATATGGATGAAAATTAACCATTTCAATAAAGCCTTTCTGCTGACATGTACCCCCATCGCATATATGACTTATATTTATCAGAAACAGTGAATTAGTTTATTATTATCATTCACATTGACTTACAGAAGCATCATGTTTCTTGAAACTTCCAATAACTGTGTTGAGACTCTTATTAGTCTGGTGTGCCGCAAGGCATCATCTGAACAGAAGCAACTTTTTCTATAAAGATACACCAGCACTACAAGTTTGTCTATAAATTGGAACCGTTATAAATTTTGTCTTCTTCGTAGAGTTGAAATGAATGTACCGAAAAGCAATCTTACGAAACTCTGATGTGAAACACATGTTTTTCCCTACGCCAGGCAGGGGAACAGTTATTTACTATCCAAGTGGTAAAATCGGGATTTTATTTTGCAAAAAGGTTATGCTTGCGAGACGAGCCTGTAAGGGTGATTGAAGCAATCCTACGAGCAATTTTTTATTTTGCTCAATAATGACTTTCGAAATTCTATTTTCATCATAAGCTCTAAAATCTTTGTGGTGATGTAATAAAATGTTGAATGAAAATGTATTCACAGAGAACAACAATATAGGTACGCAACAATTTCCTTCAAACATGAAAAGCTGAACTATTTTTAATTTAAATAATTTGTGGTTTTAAAATATTAAATTTTAGCATTCTTATAAGATATGAGAAATTGACAGTTCCCTACTTGGATACGAAACAAGGTGTGTTAATCTGGTAAAAAATATGTATATGATCCACAGGCAATCCCTCTCCCGACAGGTCACGATCCTATAAGGCCCGGGTTACATGAGCCGTATATCCATCCCCAGAACTGCAGAAGTTAAACGAAGAGAAAGAAGACATATTATTTTTTTTCATAAGGACGAAAACTGCGTGATATGAAGATAGTCTAAATTCACATAAAGAAACTAATATAAACCTTTGGTCAAGATAAATTAAAATAAAAATTATTTCAGAAACTAAAATAACAAATAATTTTGCACAACATAAACTCACTTTCAATAAGTTCCTCAGAAACGTAGCATCAATCTAATGACCTGTCCAAAAACATCTGCATAAATAATTTCATTGATTCTGTAAGAGTTCTCTTGTAAATAAAACGTATTTCCTAACTAATTTACACAAATTTCTACCTCCAGACTCGTCCGGTTTTTCTTTGGGTGATTGAACAAACGTCCCATATTACAGAAAATTTATCTAGTCTAAAGGCGTGATGAATCACGTTCATTAGAAAGGAATGGAGAGTTCGGGATGGGAAACGTAGTGTCACCTGGAAATCCTTAATGAAGAGGATTGTTATCTCAATTAGGTAACCAAGCACTTCCTTCTACCCGTGCGACAGGTGCTGTGACATTGCCTTAACATATTTCAGAAATGGAATGTGCGGCATGCCTGCCAAATTCTTCATGTGTCAATGTGAGAACACATGAACACATGAGGCCAATTTTTTTTTTCATTAAGTTGTTTTGTATGAACATGTAGATTTAAATCTTTAGAGGATTTTTAAGAGATATCTTTAGAATTGACGAAATTATGCAATACAATTTTTGGGGGTGCAGTTACAATTTCCCCGAATCTGTAAGTTAACGCCAATTTCGTCAAAACTTTTTTAAAAAACTTTTATAATCATAACTTCTACAATTTAAAAGATAATTCTATTACAATTTGGATGCGCATCTTTTTGTGCAGTTCCACTAGATGAAGAAAAAAAATATTATAATTTAAAAAAATCAAATATAAAAAATATTATTTCTTCCTGCTTCAGTGCAGATAAATTTTCATTTTTCTGGACAAAATATTTTCTTTAAAACAAAAAGTATAAACAGTATCAACAAATTCATTAGTGAAAATGTAAAGCAAGTATCATAGAATCTCACATAAATTATTCGGGTTCATATTTTAATATCTGTCGGAGGAGACAGATCTCAATTTTAATTAAAAAGTCAATTCAATTAATTTATTTCTAAAAAACTAATTGCGATATTACGATGAAGTTTTAAGCTTTAGTTTAAGTGCACATTTTAATTAAGGCTGCTAATTTCCAGGATTCTAGGACAAGTAGTTAAGATAACCACTCTCAACACTTCGGGGGAAGGAAAATCTGTGGATCAAATGCACAGCATTTTATAAGAAATTCAAACACTGGATCACACAATCCAAACAACCCAGACCCCAAACCCCTTAGATCCTAGAACAAATTAAAGTCCAATCCAGCATTCACCTTTGGTAGTACGAGAAAACATTACAGATACGTAGCTCCGGGATTTTAAACCCACGACCTCTAGAGTCCTTGACGATACTCCTTGGTTAAAATACCTGCTCTAAATAGTTGAAATTACTACAATTTAAATTTGATTTCTGAATAGTTGTCTCAGACACATTCACAATCCTTCGAACTCTAGCCCTGAAACATCCTATAGAAAGAGAAAATAACGTTTCAATAGTGCTGCTATCCAAATATGAAAGGTCATGTAGTATCTACTATATTTGTATGTTAATGTGTGTACATTTTCTAATATTCAAGATTATCAAGAAAACGTGAATATTACAACGCACATTTAAAAGTAATTATCATGAAGGAAAACATGTAGAATACTTCGCATATTGATCTTCGAACTATTTGATATTTATCTAAGTGTTACCGTCTTGTATAACTTGTTTCGTGACATTTCAGAACTCATTAAAATAGGAAAGTACAAAAGAATTATCTACTGGACAGTAATTATCTAACATGCGAAGGTGCCAGTTTACATACTGATATAAAAACAAAACTCTCGTAAATAACGAAATAATAACTTCAAAACAAGGGAAATATTTTAATAGGTGGCACGCAAAATTAATATCTTTCCCTCTCTGTTTCACACCTCACACACCCCCACGTACACACATATATATGTAAAAAGTATGTGTGTATATATAAGTATAGCCTATACACACAGACACAGCATGAAAATATTTAATTTAATTTGTGTTACCTGTAGTAGTGACGCTGACAACAAAATGAATGCCCATCTCGGTCTTATACTGATAACAGTGCAATTTGTATACAGATTATTAAAAGTGATTGCGGGTTTAAAATAAAAAAGACTGCATTTAGTCGAATCTATTGTATAGAGCTGATGAGATGATCCCTGGCCTGACTGTGGAGCGTTATCTTGAGCGAGAAAGGACAATTGCGGAAGTTATTGCTATTATGCTAGAGAGTTTCGGAACTAATGTCTTCACGTCAGAGAGTATCAATAACTTCCGCGATTGTCCTTCCTCGCTCAAGATAACGCTCCACGGTCAGGCCAGGGATCATCTCGTCAGCTCTATACAATAGATGGATCTTGTTTTATTCTCTATAAAAACTCTCTAATTGTTTCACATAAAATTACAATTAATCTTTCTATAAACGATGCTTTCCCCAGCCCCTAAATCAGTTGGTAGATGTAGGATAGTGAAGGAAACAGACACCCATAAACATCCACACGCGACTGCATCGTGCCACTCTAATGTATTCCGGTAGTTGGAAGCATGAAAGCACACACATCCACTATATGATCCCTTGAAATTCGGTAGGTACGGATGGGCATTATTCCTCAAAGTATCCATCAGCTCCTTGTGGTATTCTGTGGCATTCTTCAATCGGATAGTGACTATTTTGACGTACGAATGCTGTTCAGATCTTGTATTATCCATTCTAAACGGCGGAAGACTTACAACAAACTGTATAACTGTATATCACAATGCTACAAAATGATGTGTTTTTATGCTAGAGATGCCACAATCTCCCATGACTTACATCTCATGATAACATGGCCTTACTCTGAGGAAAAAAGAAGTTTACATGACTTATGCTCCGTCCCTCGTATTTAAGCATAAACTGACTTTCCACCACAAGGCGTAGCAATTTGATCACTTGCCTTCCACAGAGCTTCAGGATGTAATCTCTGTAAATATTACAATCATTTCTGGTGATGAAAATGTAATTCTAGTAAGGGTTTTTTTAAGTCAGGCGATTTTGGAAACTATGTTCTTACAAGTCTTGCTTCTTTTCTTAACCCCCGCTTAAGCTGTCCTTTTGAAGGACTTACACACCATTATCTGTAGGGGATGGGAAGATGCAGGGTCGACAATAGACGGACATGGAGGGATTCTCTGGTGAGGACTACCAACTTGACGCAGGATCTCCTACTAGGTCGACACAAATACATAGGGCAACAGACAACACCCGGTCCTGAGGGATTTCTCACTACTGAAATTTCCCGGGCTCCGCTGTATTGGATATCAAGCTCTCTACCAATTCAGCCGCAAACGATCACGATCAAACGTTACAAATCTGGATATTGTCTGCCATGTCTGGTAATTAATTTAATAGGCACACAGACAGACTAGTGCACTAGATCAGAACTATATGGAAGAGTCATCGTTATATTCACGGTTGCAATATATCGTAATACGAACTTTGCAAAGGTTAAACAACTGTATGCCTAATTTCGCAATACCTCTAATTTCGCAGTATCTTATTATTTTATTTAAGACAGTCCCCATGACCGTGTGGTTAGATTGCTCGCATTCCACCGCTGGGACCTCCAGATCAAATGTAGGTGGATCCATGTGGAATTTGTGGTGGAACAATGAGGTCTGGCAGGTTTTCTCGGGGTGCTCCTGTTTCCCCATGTCATAAACCATTCAACTGTTGCTCCATTCATCATAATATAACCATTTGGTTACAATAAAGGATTTACTGCTATTATTATTGTATTTATTGGAAAATTGGGAACAGTAAAGGGAATAGTATATTTTAGTGTTCAGAGAGGGCAGCTTCTTCTCTATCTTATAGATTTCTTTCCTTTTTCCCTATTGGCGTTTCCTATTTCGCAATAAAAAATAATAAGATACTGGGAAATTAGGGGTATTGCGAAAATAGGCATGCTTCCTTAGTGAAATATGTTTCAGCTTCAGAATATCTGATAGAACTTCGACAGACTAAAATATAAAATATAAAATTTGTAGAATATTTGTTGGGTTTGTTCAGTGTACAACTTCCGCAAATGCGTGTATTTTAAATGTGCAGATCTACCTAGAACTGGTGGCTGAGAGTAAACTCATCAATGCTGCAGAAACAGAACACGCATATGCACTTTACGCCAGCCGGTAGCATTTAAGGCTGAATCATGTATGAAATTTGAGCTGACTTTTATATAATTCTTAGTGAATAGATTATATTTTTAATGTTGTCTGTCTTTAAAATATAGATATGTTTACCAGATTTTGCTTTTCTATGGATTCTTATATTATATAATAAAACTTCTGTTAAAATTAATAAATCAGGACTGACGTAACTTAATAGATTATAAACAAAACTTTAAGAATAGGAATTCATTTTGCAGTAAAAAGTGCCGATGTCGTTTGTGCAAACGATTGCTGCCGAATTATATTTGAGTCACTGTTATATAGACTATAATAATTAACAGTTAATATTTTTAGATTAAGCTCTTAATTTTGATTTATTCTGATATTCGATTATTTACGAAAGGTTTTCAAAAAAGGCTAAAAAAAGGAAATCATTGCCGCCGCTAAACTTACGCATGATTAACTGTTATCATAGGCAGTCTCACTAGAGATTACGAGTTTATCAATAGATTCGCGACCGCGAAGCAGGAGTAAATAATAATAACTTTCTTGCTTTTTTAGTTAATCCATATTCTTTGAGATCCGGGACAATGAATGGACAATCGATAAATCGAACGAGTTACCAGATTCTAACAAATGCAGCCAATAGTGCTTATTAGAAACAGTTAACCTAATTAAGATAAAATAACATTGGAACAGAATAAAAGCACATGCATTTGCTTGCACAGAATCGAAATTGTGTATTTAATCAATGCACATTTATATTATTTCAATTTACAAACAAATTATGTTGTATAAATCACTGCACATTGATAGCTTAGGTTTCCAGTAAGGAGCTGCCTTTTGCCAAATAAAATCGCATCCTTGTGTTCCTAGCAAGCATGCTAAAGTTTATTGGTCAGTATATATATACGAGGGCGAATCAAAAAGTAAGCTACACTTCCAAGTTATGGTCATTTATGAAACCACATACACATAAGAAACACGGCTATCACAACATACAATGTACGTTCACTTTTATACATATATACACACACTGTATTTCGAACGCATAAGTGGAATAGACAGCAATAAAGTCGTCAGACTGTGTAAAATATAACCAGTAGTGGATTTCTCCTTAATTCAATCAATGATCTACCGCGCTCAATATTTTATTGCCTTTTCTCTTTCAGCCAATGCAATATTAATTTAGCTTGCTTACATTCTCACGGAATGATAGTTCATTGAGTCGAGAATTGTGCGGAAGGAAGTCCCTGTTTTCTATAACTCTGTGAAGGAAATGTGGTTTATTTATATCGTTATTTATGGACAATAACAATGACTTGCTATAAAACTTGTACATCAGAACTACTAAACGGTCTACTGGACCAAAATAATTACTTCGATAGTAGAAATTAATGAAACGCAAAAATTAATTCTGTTAGAAATCTGAATCTACGGAAGTAAGCTCCTAGATGAAACTCTAACTTTTGTTTTATGAAACAGGCATTATTTTGAGAATATTATAGGAGAAAAATTCCTCCGGCACTGGGACTTGAACCCAGGACCTTTGGGTTCAAGTCCCAGTGCCGGAGGAATTTTTCTCCTATAATATTCTCATGTAGTGTCCAACAGAGACAATAATCTGTGGCTCATGAATGCTTATATATCAGGCATTATTTTGCTAGATGAAATTGATAGAAATAGAAATTTTCAAGACCATCGTTCACATTATGTGCCGTACTCATGAGGTTTCATTGCACCAATCAGAAAATATTGGAGGCTGGTATCTACTGTATAAAAATCATGACATGGTCGTATCGTAGGAAGGTTTATTTTGTGATTACGATTGGCAGAGTTCTGAGCATTCGAGCGCTTCTGTGTTATAGGTAGCCAGAAAAGCTTTCGGGTCTCAGAGGGAATTGAAACGGCTGATCGTGTACCTCAGGGTTTTGAAACGAACTGACCGATACATGAAAGAGAAAATTATTGGAAAGAGAAACTGATGTTGCTAGAGGAAGGCGAGCGAGCAGCGGGACAGATATACGAGGAGAGTATTGGATTAAACTTATTGGACCACTGTGCAGCAATCATTCTCTGTGAGCGTGCAACAAAGGTTTATAGGAAGCTGATGGACCATAACTAATAGTGTTTTTATGACATGGATCAATTTCCTGTGTAAACGTCGTGAGATTTGACGTTTCATGTGTAGGGAATTGTTTTATAAGCAGGAGCGTCGCCAGGAATTTTATTAGGTGGGGGGGGGGACAAACTTAACATAATGGCAAAAACAATTATTATTATTTATTAGATTAACTTATACAGTAATTTATAATAATAATAAATTTACTATCGTAAACAGTTAGTGCTATTAGGAAAATAATTTCAATAAGTGTACTGTTAGCTAATTTCAAATTGAAGTTAATCCATACGAATGATATTTTATTATGATCGACTGAAAATCAATTTCAGACATAAATAATCAAATGATTAGGCTAAATTCACATAGTTTCTAGGTCCAAAGTGTTTAACTCCAGCTGAAGTCGACGGGGCTGCAACATTTTTAAATTAACACATGACGTTCCATTGAGAAACAGCTTTGGTGACGGATTATTAAAAATACACTGTGAGCCTAATACTTGCTAAACTCATTATGAAATTGATGAATTTCATCTTGAAATATTTTCATAATTAAAAATATTTATACTTTATTCTCCATGCGTCAACTGAAGGTTGGCATTGATAAACTTCATTTCCGCTTGTGGTATGTTTAATAAAGTAATTTAGATGTTCCACCTTATACCACAATACATATAACTCGCAGCTAGTAATAACTGGATATGCGGTATCTATTCTTGTTTTGTTTATTATAGTAATATTTTATAAATTCTTAAAAACCTATATACAAGTATATACATGTCATACTGACAATCGTTAAAAAGACACCAACTATCTGTTGTGTTTGTTCTTATGTATACGTTAATACTTTGAATGGTGATATACTTGATCACAGCTTTAAAGCATTAATTACATTTGTCAAGATTCTAAAAGCTAAAAAACTAAAAAAAATTATATATTGCTCAAATAACCAGTAGCTATTCCCTTTTATCTGGTAGCCCATATTCATATATTCTAAACAGATTACTATCAACTAGTATGCTATTTATATAATATCCATATAATCGACCACCTGAAGATATGTCGTTATAAAAGTCATATATATATATATATATATATATATATATATATATCACTAAGCACTGTTTACATCATAATTCACTGTGCACTGTTTTTATCAAGATATGTACTTGAAATAACCTTATATGTATCACTATAATATATTTCTTTATTAATTGTGATAGATATTTAGGTTGCTGTTGACTTGAATAAGTGTTTATATCTTGCTAGTATGTTGTTATAAAAACCATATATACGAGTATGTTCCTAAGCTCTGTTTATAACATATATCACTGAGCACTATTTAGATCTAGGTAAATTACTCGTACTGTAAACACCATATATGTATCACTGAACACCTTTTTTATATCTTGAATAGTTGTAAAAGATATACGTCGCTATTGCCTCTTCTTTAAATAAATATTCCTTCAGAAACCGTGTATCTGATTATTATAGCTGCAATTTTTCCAATCTACTTCTTATTGCCCGAGGAAATTGTAAATTTGTTTCCTTTAAAACGGAGTAACAGATAACAAGTTAAAATACTTCTAGAATACTCTGTTTACGACTTTTTCAACTGTATATCCTTTCAGTAATTTCCTACTTAGATAACGGAAATTCTATATCATGCAGTAACCGGCATTCCTAGAACTTGTTAGACGGAAGCAAGTATAACTTTTCCTGCTGTCCGTTGCTATGTTTGCTGCTGGATCTGGGCATGCCAGACATAGTTTATTACTGCACAGTCATATGCATTGAAATATATCTTCAGCATTTATACTCTTTTAAAATATACCTTATATGAACATTTATGTCTTAGCCATACAAGAATATGCTTTACTGTATATTACTGTATACTACAATATCTTCAAAGTCTTTATAATACAGCGGCTGCCTTGAAACTGCAGATTTACGACATCTACGAGGAGGTGCTCTGCATTGCCATGGATGGAGGAACACGAAGAGTAGACAACATTGCAGTGGACAAAAACCAAATATCTGGTTTTATAATAGTTAATAGACCCTACAGTCACTTTGAGACTGAAGAAGATCAACCTGCAGCAGTTGATAATGAGAAAAGGAAGATATATGAACCAATCATTTAGTATTTCAAGAACACATACGATTTGAAAAATTTTGAAGTCATTGGTTTAATGGTTGGTAGTCCGGGATAAAAAACAAAGTTCTTTCTTAATTTTTGTAAACGTTTCTCATTGACACAACATCTGTATATTGAAGTGGCGTTATTATCGCTTAAGGGGTCCATCCAAATATTGAGAAACCACCTATACAACGACAAAAATTATCCTGAACAGGTCTTCTTTCTTACATTTGATTGTTTTAATTTTCCTGTACTGAAAGTTAATGTAATTTTTGTATAAGTGTATATTTTCTTCATATATTATTTGTCTGTAAGGCAATCTGCATTGTGCAGAAAGATTGTATAAATAAATAAATAAATACAATTATGTAAACTAATTGGGGAATACAGGTTTATTATAGTTAAACATTAATATAAACTATCGCAGTCTAACTACACGAACTACGGTGTCAATTAATTAAAAGAAAACTTTTCCCGAGAACCTCACTGAGGGTTTGCGGGCAGAGCAACTTACGAAAAGAATCTATGTTATAAAACCCGTGCCTTGAATGCTGATATCCAGCCGTATGAATGCGAATGCTTAACAATGAGACAAGGGTAGTCAGATGTTTGAATATACAATAAATGAGTAACAACCTTGTTTATTTGGATAGACATGAGAATCGTTCCGCGTATTTTATAGCACTTTTGTGTGTTCGCGTGTGTTTACGACAGCCCATTTGCGTCCAAATGTATGTACATTTTACAAATTTCATATTCCCAAGGTGACAGGACGCTGGTCTCCGGTCGGTAATCGCTTTCTGAATGATAGCGTAGATAACTCGACCAATGCCCTCCGCAGTCGTTCCTCTTCACGATCGATAAAAAACCTGCTGAGAGCAGAACAGAACTAAAGGATCCATTGTCATAAAAAATGAAACATTCCCATGACTTCTTCACCGTAACCAGGCCCGTAGAAAGGGATGAGTAATAGGGGGCAGTGCCCCCATTTTTTTCTATCCTCCTCTAGATTTATAGCATTTAAAATCATAAAAATCTATCCAAGCATTTATTTGTGCTGCTCTTTTCTGAGGTAGACAACGACGATAACAACAATATAAATATACGACTGACTATAACACATATTGCATAGGTTCCAAAAGTTTTCAGTCGGCATTGAGCTATTTTCAATATCTTGATTTCAGTGTCTGTAATTTGTATTTGTAATTTATTTTATCTGGTGGAGTGGTTATCTCCTTAATCTGGATTCAGTTCTTTTTTGTTTTGGGGTGGTGATATGTATAAAAACATGCTAAACCGGTTACCCCCCCCTCTGAAATTTGATTTGCCCCCCGAAAACTAGATCCTGGCCTCGACCCTGACTCTAACTATGGATCTCGCTGTATTCTCGCATTGTAGAAGTGTGCATTCAGTTCATTCTTAGGCAAAGCTATAGTCTTCTCGAAGTAGGTCTGAAAATCTATGGTTTTGGAAGAGATGGTTGGTTTAATGTTTTCTTCAGATAGTTTATAAGAAGAAATATTTCAAATAACAGTTTTAGGTGTGGGTGTAAACGGTTATTATACGTATTATAACAAAATCGGTAAAGCCATTTACGAGAAAAGAACAAGATTTCCTTAAATTCAAGTGATCGTAAAAGTAAGTTTAAGTTTTTACCATGCTGCTGTGACATCTTTTAAAGCAGTGTATGCTCCAAAGTACTGAGTAAAGTAAAGTCATCCCTATACAGGCCATGGAGGCCCAGAGGGTTCCAGGAGGTTGAGGCTCCCAGATTTTGGACATTCGGCACATGAAGGTGGTAAGGTTGTCAGCCTTACGCACCGGCCGCCTTACCCCCAGGATTGCTCCTGGTACTCATTTCTGTTAGAGGCTGAGTCGACCCCAGGGCCATAGTGCCACCAGAAGGATTAGGCTATTGAAAAATCTCAATGACCTCATCGGGAATCGAACCCACGACCTTCCGGTTTGTAGCGCAGCGCCTCAACCACTACGCTACGGCGTACCCCACATATTCAGTGTATGTGAAGTAATTCCGACTTATCACATAAGGGAGGAACTCAGATTTACAAGACATACCATTAAATATGTACCAAGTAATGCATTAAGCTTTCATTAAAGGTTAGCTTCTCTATATTTTATGAAAATGGAGGTTGCCGGGTTTGCTAATAGACCCCTCATGTATAGTCCTATGTACACGGAAACGTTCTGATGCTCGTGGTTTCTGCTAGTGTCTTTCTTCATGTAAAGTTAGCTTTGAGTCTCCGCATCATCTGTGTTCCACACCAGCCCTTTTTGGTCCGAACACACGCATTAGCCTATGAACAACGCCAAGGCCTAGGTGTGCGGTGAAATGGAAGTAGAGCATGGGAATATTTCATTCCAGTGACTGGAGGGCGTGCCTCATCGAAAGTCTGGCACTCAGACTTTAACTAAAGAACAAAGGTCGTTTTCAGATTCAGGAGAGGATTAAGAGGAAGGTTAGCCTTTGCTGCGTATCCGTCAACGCGAAGAAAGGATTTGCGCAGGGGTGGGGAGTGGTTATGTATTCCCTTACCAACATAGATCACTGCGTATTACATATATCGGAAAGATTCCGTGCACTCAAGTACATAATATGGTATGACGTATTGACCGAAAGTTAAAGAACCCGATACTTTTGGTTTTCTCCTAGTGAAAATTATAGCTACGGATTTATTAACATTCACACGAATTCTCCACTTCTTGGACCATTGTTGTATCGCATTCAGATGATGATGAACTTGACTAAGTGCGGCAACAATGAATCTTTTTCTAGTATAACACTGTCGAAATATCAGACAATCCGGACTGGGTACGTTTTATTCCATTACTCCTTTTCATCGTTCTTGCCATGTGCTTCTAAACAGAAAAGTTAAATTATATGAATTGTATATAAGATCAGAAATTTCTTATGAAGCTAGGCCTGCCTATACTGCCTAAACACATTTCAACAAACTTCAGATCATTCAGAACAAGACAGGAAGAATTATTTGTTGCTACGATATATGAACAAGAACAGTTCAAATGCATGAGGATCTAGAATTGAAATGCTCAAGAACTACACAATAAGAGTACTAAGGACTTCCATGCCTCTACACTGATAAATTCAAATAAATTCATTGCTCGATTATGAGCTTACGATATTTGTTTAGTGATAAATCATAAGGCCCCTCTATATATGCTCAAGTAATTCACCTTATTACTATGAAGAGAAGTTATAACTCTTCGTTTGTGCGTGTGGAGTTTGACGTAGCGGAGTCTTACTCAATATCAGTCGGCATTTTAAGTAGACAGTAATATATTGACTTATCTAAGATGTCAAGAATAAGATGCAAAATGTTCTACTGTTTCTTCTTCTTCTTCCTATTCTTCTTTATCTTTGAAAAATGATTTTTAAAAAAAGATGCACTAATTCGAAACAAAGCTATTATGAAAGAACAAGGAATAACATGGGTATTAACGATGCTATTACTATTTTGGAGATTGCCGACACTGGTAATAAAATCCAAATAAGATCGTTAATGAACTTCATTCCACTAGTACTAACCTTAATAGAATGGTTTAAGAATTTCTGCCTGAGAGCACTGGTAGGCCTACCGGTATATGCAAATATCTAAAGTAAATCTGTATGCTGAAACAAAGAGTGAAACATTCACTTTGATAATTTACAGAATTTGTAGATACAGAATAGTTTTTGAAGATAATTTAAGGATAATGATTTTTGACAAAGTAGTTTATTATAGAAAGACAGTCTCGGATGTCCTAACTTTCAAATTACATTAAGTAATTATATAAATAGGTTAAATGAGCATTGTAACATTAATCTAAATAAAATAAAAAATATTTTCCTTCAGAAATTGTTAGTACACATAAGCTTATGTAAGATAAAGTACTTTATATAATGCTACATTAATAGCTATTTATGTAACAAGTATGCAAAATAACGCTTTAGCGGACGAATCTAGTATTGCGGCCGAGGCGTATGCCGAGGTCGAAATATTGGATGAGTCCGTTAAAGCTTTTGGGCATGTGATGCATACAATATATTTTAGTAAAAGCTCTTTAAATTATATTAAATTAAATAAAAATACCGTATAATTAAATATAAAAGGCTTAGTCAGCCATTTATTGACGCTATATTCACCCAGTCGCCTGAATCCTATGCTATGAACCAATACGAAATGCGGATTGAGATGGAAGTGCGGGTTTCTTATAATTAATATAGCTATGTTGGCTTAGGCCTATATTTATTGTTATATTATTAAGTGCTTTGTAAAACAGACCGGAAAACTTTCTGATTATTGTAAGGAAACAATGTTGCCTTATATTTGTTGTTTTATGGTCAAGTATTTTTTCAAACCCTGTTACGGTTGGTGTGACTGGTCACTGCCAATTGCCATGACGACTTTACCGGCCTAGGCTGGTAAAGTGCTACTTTTCGGCGTGTTAACAGCCCGACAAGCAGCTGTTTTACAGAGCGTGTTCTAAAAATAAGTGGTATTGATTGATTGTAGATTACTGCATACTGACAAAGTGGTTTATCATATAAAAAATTCAAAATAGACTTATTGTTCAAATAAGTGTGTCCATCTGTAAGGATTTGATGGTTTCCAGCATTTTATTTTGCAAAGTTTTAAGGCACCTAGTTAACATGAAATCCTGCTTACAATGGATTCAACTTTACCATCGTAAAAATACGTCTGTAACTTGTTTCTTAATTTCCAGCCTATTAAAATTATAATTCTATAGCGTCTATAAGAGGATACTGTGAATTGCAATAAAATTAATTATTATTAATGGGATACTTTGAAGTGAATGGATGAAATTGTTGGCTGAGATAATTAGAATGGAGGATTACAAAAACAAACTCTATTAAATTGCTCATTTCTACCCATATAAAAGAGTTTTTGGAGGATAATTAAATGGGAAACAATACTAAGTCATTAGCTTGGCAACTGCTATCTGTACAAAGACTTAATGACTCGTTGAACAGAAAGAATACTTTTTAGAAAACTCGCTTTGTGTTTGCTTCAGACACACTTGCCAAGACAAATTTATTGTAATTGGGTTAATCTACTCTCAAATTGCTCTTTTGTTGTGAAACAAAACTTAATGTATTGAATGTACATTACTAGTTGTATATAAGGTACTTCAAATTTGTAATTTATTAATCTCAGAGCTTAGGGTGCAGCGAGGCTATGCGAATTACTACAGATTTCTTTAATGGTCCCTTAACTTCAATAAATATTGTCGGTTAAAGCATGGCTTCAATTAAAAGGGTCCCACAAAATAATGAAATACTGTAATATTTTGGGCATCATTACCTTACAGGCACATTTCACTGCCTTATGTAAAAGGGATGAATACCAAATTATGTTTTTCTTAATTATATAGGTACTGGGTGTGACAGAAAGGTATGCTAAAATTTTGGGGGAACATTCCTTGAATAAAGGATGAAATTATGTGAAATGTTAAAGAATTTCCTTGTTAGAAAACTTAGCATTAAATTAATGGTTCAAAATGTTTGCCATAAGCACGGATACATCGCATGGAGTCCCTGGCAGCTTTGAAAAATACCAGCAAGGAGAATCACTACATCTTGCACCGGTGTTGCATACACAATAATTTTTAAATGCCTCTACAAATAAAACTCTAGTGTATTCAAGTCAGGTGAGCTTGGAGGCCATGGAATTGGTCCATTTCTTCATATCCGTTTATCATGGAACAATCTATTCAGATACTGACGAACAGAGAGGCTTAAATGAGCAGAAGCTCCATCGGGCATGAAGCACTTATCTCGTCGTATTCGTAATGGCACATGTTCCAACACGACTGGTAAATTGTTTTTAAAGAACGCTCTGTACCTTCGTTCGTTGAGAATATGTGGCAGTGCAGACAGTCACCAGTAATGTTATAGACAAAGGGGTCTATCCAAGAAATAATGCATTTTGGGGCCCATGTTCATATAACAATTTCGCCCTTTATATAGAAGGAATGTTTCCCCAAAGTTTTGGCTTATCTTTCTGTTACAGCCTGTATAGGCCATATACAGTGGCGAAGCGAAGAAATAGACATTCGGTAGGCTGAAGTTAATGAATCTTTAGCCAAAATGATTATCTTCTTTTACTCGTCCATTTAAAATTTATACGATGTTTTCAGAAAAATATAGTATAGTATTGTATAGTAATTTCAACATCTACTTTAAGATAGGTGGGTTAAATAGGCCTACTGAAAATTATTCTCTTTCTTAAACTTCGGCGCGAGATGGAATTAGCGGAGGGAGCTAAAAGCTGTCAGACGCCCGTTGGCCGGTTAAGGTCACGAATTATGCACAGTAAAAGTCCGATTACTTCATATTGGATTCGCACTGTAAAATTGTTTCAAGGAAAATTACTGCCGGCTGTATTAGGAAATAAACACAGATGTTTATGCGATAATACGGAATGCGTTCAGTGGTAGCAAGAAAAGGGTTTTCATGAAACTCTGCATACTTTTAGTGCGTGATACGTATCAGTGCAACTCGTATATCTCTCCGTTGTCATATTCGTACCAATATGTCCGGTCCGGGAAACTATCGTGATTTACCGAACTGACATACATCAGATCAGATTTATTGTCAACCTATTCTCGATTGCCGATGCGACCTGATCGAATTTGAAGCCTATCTACAACTGCAGTTAGAATTCAGTGGCTATCATGAAATTTATTGCATCCTTAAGGTAAATGGCATGGAAATAATCTCCATAACATAGATAAGAATGGAAAAGGAATCTTAGCAGATCTTATAATATGTTATGGTATCCATCGTATCCACACGCCATACATAATATATGTTCCCCTATCAAGGAAAAGGATACAGACTGCTTTAATATACTGAAGTAGTATCTACATGAGAAATTTGAAATTTACTGTAAATGTCTCATTTTAAAAAAATCTTAAAACGTTAATGTCACACCAATAATAATTGCCTGAAACTTTAACCAAAAGAATGTATAGACTACATAAAACTGTAGAGGGTAGCGCGTCTGTTAACTTATCTTTTAAAAAAAATTCTATATCTATTCGTTTTGAAGAGTTGAATTTTAAACATTTCGTGCCACATCGTCAAATCACGCTAAACGGCTGGACGAAAATTAAGGAGCGTTCTTATTCTGATTTCTAATACTCAAGGGAAGGTTTTAGGCTATATATAAGAATTCTAGTATCAAAATCTGTGATGTCTATTGTTTTAGTTTTTTGAGAAAAAATAAAATAAACCTATTATATCTTGGATGTGGCAGGTTGTGAAACTAACTGTAATTTTAATTCTTTTACACTGGCCGTCTGTAGGCTATGGTGGAAAGGTAGAGTAAACATAAAAAGCTCAATGCCATAGCCGTGATTTGAACCAGGCTCTTCGGCTCTCCGTGCCGCCGCTCTACCATTGAGCTATCACGACAACATACCAGTACAACATTAAATTCTCCACCTGACTCACATATCCCGGTGTACCACCAGGCGTTCTCAATATGAGATAACAACCCAGTAGCGACATACAAATCGTAAGTACATTAAGGCCCGGGTTTAAAAGTAAACCACTAGTAAGTCACGGTGCAATGATGATTCTTTCACACTGGCCGTATATAGCCATTGCCGGGATTTGAATCAGGATTGGTCCTGATCGCATCATTTGGTTGGGGACAATTCGACTACCCTCCCTACAGTCGGGATTTGGCACCAAGTGATTTTAATCTGTTTCTTTATCTGAAGAAATTCATTAGTAGAACACATTTCAACAACCATGATGTTGTGAAACAAGAAGTGCACACTTGGCTTTCATCACAGGCGGCATCATTCTTTGACCAAAGCATACTGGTTTTCTGTTACAATAAGTGCCTGAATAACGGCGGTGACTATGTGGAGAAATAGTGTAAGGTGTAAGGTAATGAATGATGATAAAGCATCTGGAAAAAATTATGTTATTTTTTTTTAAATATCGGTACTTACTTTATACACGCCTTGTATAATATTATAGAAACTCTTCACTGCTCTAAAGGAAATTAGGGACAGAGAAGATACGTCAGCGATAAATAACATGGTCTACAAGGAGCGATAATGTGTAATTCTTGTATGGGACTTCTCAGCAGTTAGGCCGCAGTCAGCTGATCGAAGAACAAATAAAAAGAACATTCGGTAGTTATGTCGCCTGCCGTCGGTTGGCCTAAATGTCAGCAATACCACTAATGTGAATTATTTTATCCTACAAATACTACAAATTATCAAGTTACTGTTGCACTCCTTTTCTACGACAAATAAAACATTAAAACTAATAATAAACTCCCTGTAACGAGCTCATAAGAACAAAGCACAGAATTCTAAAATAAAATATCTGCTTTTTCGCTTTGGCTTTAGTGTTGTAGACCATTTAATGCCCATGTGCAAGGATGTATTGCCTGATGAAAATTCTTGAAGATGTGAATTTAGGATGTAGGCTACTAAATGAGCCTATAGACTATTATTAATAGTTATTTGGAAATTTTTGTATTAGATGCATTTATTTTATTTTGTAATAATTATTAATTATTAACGTCTGTCATCCAATACTTTGATTCACCTGGCACAGTCGCTCCCTTAAAAAATACTGAATCCGCCTCTTAGAAGCAATCTCTATTGGCTGTGTATTGCGGGTTTTCTAGTCGTTGTCAGCAGGCGGTGCTGCAAAGATAAGCAGCCAAGGAATTGTCAACTGTGTATTGCGGGTTTTCTAGTCGTTGTTAGCAGGCGGTGCTGCAAACATACAGGTTTTCAGTGTTGTACATGGCACCAAGCGATGTCTGAAATCCGGCATTCTATAGAATGCCTAGGTAATGTATAGAATGCCTAAAATCGAACGTTAAAATATGAAATGACTGCTATCTTAAACATTGCCTAGGCATTATATACCTTGCCGGATTGTCTGCCGGCAAAGTATATAATGCGGCTAATTCCGCCATCACTGTTTAATAATAAAGACAGTGATGATAACTGATAATTAATTGATTGATAATTGATTAAACTCAGATCAGAAGGACAAAATAGACTAAACGCATAAAGAGGAGCTAATTTGTCAATGGAGTAGAATTGAGGATAAATTTGTATAACAGTTTAAAAAATGCAAACAACCGAATACCCTGAACTGAAATTATTAACAAAATCACTTTGTACGTATATCCTGTGTTTCATTTCGTAGTTTTGTTCTTTCAATTTCAAATGCGTATTAATTAATAAAGGCTTTTCATCTTGTTCCCTTTTAACACTTGGCGTAAACGGTACTGGTCATTCTATATAATGCCTAGGAACAGTATGTAACATATTCACAAAAAACTTATATATCATAGTTTACCTAAAGCCATCAGGCATTCTATACATTACCTAGGCATTCTATAGAATACCGGGATTTCACACATTGCCGGTAACATACATAATTTAATGCCCATATTCAAGGGTGTATTGGTGATTAAAAAATTCTTTATGAAGTGAATTTAGGACGTACTAAATGACACCTGGCACAGTCCCCCCTTTAAAAATTACTGGATTCTCCACTGATTAGTTATGGCTCCTGTAAATATGACAGTTAAGATTTGCTATTTTTGTATAACTACCGGCATTGCTGGTCGCTTCATACGGTTATAAAAATTATATAAAATTTTGTATCCTACATTTAAAATGATCGCAAAATTCATAAAAAGTACTAAAATGACCTAAAATGATCAATAACATGAGGTGATGAATTATCAATTCAAATCAAGGAAAAGTGCCGAAAAGTGCCAAAAAATGCAACATAATAATCCATGACTCTGCTTCATTAGAACTTTCAGTGTACATTAATTCTGCCACTGGGCATTGTTCTAATCTGAAACAGAAAAAGATTATATTTCATCAACAGCCACCCACTAGTTATAAGTATATAGTAATGCTTTACGTAAAAAAAAAGTGCACTTCTTTATCCTTAAGATAAAAACATTACTCATGGACCACAGCTATTTTATTCAGATTTTCTTCAAAATTATATTCCGCCTTCATAGTGAGGCTACAGAAGTTAAAACATTAAGAGAGATACTGCCATATTTAACTTTTCTTGCACTTATACTATCTTCTATCTTGCTTCTAAACAAACAAACATAGCCTGGAACGCATTCTAGTTCAGAATACGAACTCTCCTCTATTTACGTTCAGTCGAATGACGATGTGACACAAAATCTTTAAAATTATACCTCTCCAAAAGAATAAGAATTGAAATATTTTCAAAAGATTTACTGACAAATGAGATTAAAATAATATAATGGAAAATAGAACACAATAAAAGCAATAAATGCCCTAGGCCTACATCTGATGGACAGAATCTGTGCTCAAACTCCACGCTAATCCACCTCCCTCCTCCGCGAAAATTCACCTCACAGCTGATGCATGGAGAGCTATAAATGAAACCATCTAGTATAGCACAATCAATACGGATCATACTTTATTCCGTCAAGTGTCATCTTCTCCGTCGGTGAGGAAGGCCTATGCTTGGTCAAATAACCACACCCTGGCTGGTTACAGCGCGGTCTGAATCACATTAAATCGATATGCCTCCTTCCATTACGAAACGGTGGCGGATTCAAGAGCAATTCTTATCGTAAAGAAGCAGGATGTTCCATAACATGGTTTAAAGAAAAAATAATAGTAAGAAATGTAAGAAATCTTGAGTAAATAATGAAGAAACTATAAGAGACAGAGAGTAAAAATAAATAAGAATATATAGAGGTAAACAATATGAGTTTATTGTTAATATATATATATATCCTATAATATTCTCAGTTTGTAATTTTTATATCCTACAATTTCGAATGGAAAGATATTTTTTTTTTTAATTATCAGGTATGTAGATAGCTGTGTGATATTTAATGTGTAACTGTATGTATAGTGTGTCATTTTTGTATATATGTAAGGCTGGTATTTATTGCACTTGCAGTCCAACGAAAAAAGACAAAAAAATAAAAATATAAATTACTTATTAAAATGGACTTCAAGAGTTTATCCTTATGCTGATAATATAATGGTGATTCTAAGTGGCTTAACGTGAGAGGATGCCTACAAGAATGCTAATGCAGGTATAAATTTGATAAAAAAAGTAACTAGTACTTTTTAAAATACTTCTTAAAGTAACTGTAAGTAATTTAATGTATTTTTCCTTACAGTTTCTGGATTAAAACAATTCAATTAACTCGAACATTTAAAATTAATAATTCATAACTCGGATTGTGGAGACCATGAGATTTTTAAATGCCCATCTCTTAAAGAATCTGCTGAAGTGAAATATTCGGGGATTATTACTGGCCGGGTTTTTTATTGATCTGGTGAAGTGAAATATTTGGGGATTATTATTGGTCAGGTTTTATGTAATAAAATTCTAAAAACAATATATATAGGTAAATCTCCTTAACTGTATGGCTTTAACACTCTAGAGTAGTTTATTCAGTCCTAGTCTAATCCGTATGGTTTACTGGAAGGGGAAGCATATCTAAAACTAATCTTATTCCATTAACTTTAATACAAAAACGTTTAAAAAGCGACTGGGCTACCCAACTGAGCTAATCTATTCCGAGTTTAACGTATTTAATATTGGCCAAATTTATAGGTACTATTTATTAATTCTACCATAAAAATAAGACAAAATTCTTAGTTGTTCCACATGAAGACAGCACTAGACGAAATAAAAATAGTAATTTAGTAGAAACCGAATGTTTCACTTCTGCTGGTCTGTGTGTTGGTCCGTCTCATAGCTCTAGTATTAGTCCTCGTCTTTATAATTCTAAAATCAAAGTACATCCCAGTATAATATACTAAAAGTAGTTATGGATTTCTTAAAATCAGAATTAAAAAATAATTTGAATTTGAATTTTTATCCCTTTTAAATTTTATCGTTCTGGTTCTACTATCATGATAATTATTTTTATTGTTATAATTATCATTATTTATTTCACTGAGTCTTACCATTGCCCTCAGATTTTGTTTCTCTCCTAGTAATTTTTCATCTAGTTTCATCTACCTTCTAGATTTAAGATAATTTAGGTTAACATTGCACTTAGGCATTGTAAGACGTAGGCCTATGTAAATGTAACAATGGAACTATCCCCGAAAACGAACTCCTACTCCTAGTACTTTGTGTGCCACGGTAGCAAAGGAGACGACGCTAGAATCTCAACTTTTAGTGCAATTATTTTATTAAAGAATTTGGCGTTAAAAGTCCAATCTTAGGCAACCTCAGCTTATGCCGATATCCCACGATCCAAATTTTTGGTTGCCAAAGTTGCAAGAAACAGCATTTATATGCGTATTTCTGTCTATGCACACGTGAATGAGTTTTGAATCAATATATAGCATCAGCTGTTCTATTGAAACGAAAATCGATAGCTACTACAATCGACTTTGTTGACGGTCGATATGCACAAATTTGAGACAGGTAACATTTTCTGCGGAAACTTGTTCATAATTTCTAGAGCACTGGTTGATGCTGGTTGTAATAATGGTTATAGTTAGTATTGTTGTAAATTCATAGTTTGCCTAAGCGTCTGTTAGTCTTCTTGACTAATAATAATTATACCATTTTATCTTCTTGAATAATGTTCGCACTGGCAGTGCAGAGAATCAGCTGTACGGAAGAAGCTGCCATGTTTCTACGTCATGCAGGTCACGCGAGGAGAGAATGACGCTCATGGGCTGATTTCATATTTTCAGATAAAAAATTACGAACGTTTCTATTCCGTTGCATGCAATGCAATTGGATGAAAAATATAGGATGACATTGTGTGCGATGACCGTCGTACATGTCACACGATCCAATAATTGCCTTTAGGATTACATATAATTGTGAGGCACGAAAGAAGATTACGAGAAGAGAAGATGAGAGGTTTTCTTACCAGTTGAATGCTGTTTTCGAATTAAAAGCTGGCGAGAACTGTGGTGTTTCGTTTTGTTCAGAGGAAACTTCTTATTATTCCCCGGCGCCTTTCAGAGTTCTAAATGAACTTCTACAGCGACGTTATACAAGTTTCACCAAGCACAAAGCACTATAAAGAATTTATCGCTCTGTTGCCGTAGCACTGAGCTTATTGAGACAGAATTACGAACTTGCAGATTAACGAGAGTGGCGAATAACAATTGAATATGCTGCTCACAAGTCAAAGGTAGGGTCAGAAATTATTTTCTCTATTTGTTGAAATGATCTACATTTTGTATTTGCTATACAGTATGTAACAAAACGTAGGGAAAATGTTGGGAAAACATTTCTTTCGTATAGATGATGAAATTATGCTATAGGAACATGAGTCCGAAAATGCTTTATATCCTTATTAGAGTCCTTTCTCTATACCTGCACCACTTAGCAGAATCCTCGAAAACAGAACTGTGCAGAACAGAACTGTGGAAAACAGAAAATCATATGAAATGGTATTAAAAAAAAGAACTGTGGATAACAGAACATCAAATGTTCAAAATGTCATCCTTTAATACGGACACATCCGTCAACCCGCCGTCGCATGGACTCCCTGATGCGCTGATGTATCCCTGGAGTATCTCGTATTATGCGGCATCCTTGCAGAGATCAAGCACGGAGACTCTCTACATCTTACACCGGTGTTGCATACACAAGAGATTGTAAATTCCCCTCCAAATAAAAATCTAGTGGATTCAGATCAGGCGAGTGTGAAGGCCAATGTGTTAGTTCACCTTTTCCTACCCATTTATAACGGAACCGTCTTTTGCCACAGGACAGTTATTCTGTCGTTTTAGCTTGCATAATATCACACCGTAGCTTACATAATATCACACCGTGTCAGCAAAGTTGTAGACAAGGGCTGTAACGAGGGAATAAGGCATGTTCGGACTCATGTTCATGTAATATAATTTCGCTCTTTATATGTCTGTATACATGTATACTGTATAATGTAGACTATGTAGCTTATTACACAGGATTATATTCAAGAAAACATGCAAGAAATATTGAGAAATAGAGCTAGAAGGTTTGTTCATATTCAGACATCAAACCAAAATTTATTTAAAATGACTTCAGACGTACTAATAAGGATTTACTTACGCATCTTGTAATCTTATTTCGATCCGTCATCACTTTAAGTACCCCGATTCAAAATCTAGCAAATTATTCACTAATTTAGAGTAATTAAACCTTTATGGGGTCTTAATGTCTCCATTCTAAAGATGATTTAACGTGGATCACTGGTTACATTTATATTACATTGTGCAACACCTTTTCAATTTGTGATTTATAACAAATAGGCCCAAACTACATTGCTACAAATGAAACGTAGCTGTTTGCTAAGAATTACAAGAGGCCATAGAACGGTTCCCAAAATATTAAAATAAATTATTTTTGTTATTAATGAATTTCATTTCCGCTAGTGCTTATTGGTATAATAGTTAGAGAAATTTAGGGTTTTCAGCCTTAAGCACTAGTATATATAAGAACCTAACAAGATATTAGAGCTGAATACGTAGAAAGTTTATAGATTATTTATTTTACTGCCAATAACATATAATGATACAGTTTACAACTGACCTTGCTACACAATACAGTTGCAAGAATAAATTACATCTTTTCACAATATAGGCCTACACAGTTTGCTATTGTCCTTCAAACCGTCCTTGTTTGTGGTAAAATCACAAATACAAATCTTTATTACATCATAACATACTAGTTGAGTAATAATTCGTCATAAGAATTTTTATATTGATAAAATATATTACACATTTATATCAATAAGTCCTGTATTAAAACTTTAAAATTACAATCTTATATTTTTGATCACAATTAATTATAATTTTATTAAAATGTAGTTGTTTAACAATTAATTATTACACATAGAATTAGTTATTATTTTAAAAAATTGTGAAATCAAGTCTCATCAAATTATGAGTAGAGCCATTTGCTTGGTTTTTTAGTATACACTTTCTTTTTCACAATTGTGATAGACAGTTATTATCTTTTGTTATACCTATATTAATGACTGGATGGATTAATGGATATTTATGGTGATGAGTGGCTGAATATTGACCTTGGCAAACAGATTGGCAGATACAGCACTATAAATAAAGCAGATTGTAGATGGAATAGATGGATTGTTGGATATTATATAGTTTGGTGGATAAATATGTTCTATAAAAATGGACTCAGCTCCCAATACTGCGGTTACATATTCTCTTGTTAGTCAGATTCATATTGAGCGCTTTTTTATTTTTCTCATTACGTTTTCGGTCATAATAACCAATGTCTATCTTTTCTATCTCTCTTCTATCCAAAGCCGTTGTAACATTCTGTAGTCAGTCTTTATGTCTGCTTCTGTCTCGTTTTTGGAGAGAGCCTTTCTTTGTCAGTGTGGTGAAAGAGAATGGTAACTTACTGACGTTTGAAGAGGACTTTTCCTGGAGCAAGCAGTGCACATAAACGTTCTCTCGTGTAGAGGACTTTGCTGTTTCAGACATGATTCTGAAAATATATTTCCTCTCCTATGGGTACATTTTGTTGGAAGAGATGTCAAAATCTGGCACATGTCTTTCTACTAGCCACGCTTTAGAATTTGCTAAATGGATGAGAACACTCAGAAAATGTTGGAATGAAATTTTACAAAATCCTTCCCATTGGGTAAAAAAAAACCTTATAAATATATACTTATTCGCATATCTTCAACTCTTTTTTAGAATAGACAGCCGTAAATGAATAATTATTTCCTATAGTTGTCGATTTATGCACTTTACAAATATGCCTCTGTGTATGATATAAAAGTGTGTTTGTTACCATTACTAAGAAATTGATTAATTCATTCATTCATGAATATAGGTGTGAGCATAATAATAGCAATATGGTAGATCTGTAGATGAATTGATCTGTTCTCTATTAATCAGTTCATAAAAAACAGATTTAAATAAAAGAAAGTATTGTTTTCAGTAGATTTGGGGCAAATATCTGACTATAATAATAATTAACTGCATAGACAATTATTTGCAGAGGTGATAAAACATTAACTGTTATTTGAACACACGGTTAACTGGATATTATTTACAGTTTTATGTCGATTAACAATATACAGACAATTAATAATATAGTTCATTCTTAGTCGTTTTTTTGTCTATGTACTATTTGCTTATCTATATTCGTCATGCTCCATCATATGGACAATACTTCATATAGTGCTCTCATTTTCTTCGTCCCCACTCGGCATGTCTAACATCGGCATTTCCTTTTGCGGCCTGCCGGATTATACTATTTTTTTTTATTGAGGATAAACAGTAGTCTACTCTCTCAAATTTCAGCAGGTGGCAGACTCTGTTGCCAAGTCAATCTAATAACAATAGTAATATAATACAAAATTTCGGCGTTAATTTGATTCTCGTTTCCGACTGAGACATGACAACACTTCAACAAGCGGCTGTTAATGAGTGTGTCCTTCTTGCATCAAACTAATAAGACTTCAAAGACAGCAGCGCTGGGGACGATGATAGCGAGACGACTATACACAAACGCTAAAAGCATTCACATGCTTAACCATATACTGTAAATCTCGACGAAATATTTAAAACAGCCTTCTTTCACTGGAAGATATAATTTAAGCTATTTTTATCATAAATTAATCTAATCTCTTTTTAACAGTTAATTGGATAACTACAAATAATTGATCATTGTTTAAAATGTCTTCAGTATGTAGTTTCAGAGAAGAACGGAAGCAAGAATTCGGTTACGCCGTAGCGTAGTGGTTGAGACGCTGCGCTATAAACCGGAAGGTCGCGGGTTCGATACCCGATGAAGTCGTTGGATTTATTCAATTGGCTTCTGGTGGCACTATGGCCCTGGGGTCGACTCAGCCTCCAACAGAAATGAGTACCAGGAACAATTCTGGGGGTAAAGACGGCCGTCGCGTAAGGCTGACTACCTTACCACCTTCACGTGGGAGCCTAAACTTCCTGGAACCCTCTGGGCCTCCATGGCCTGTATAGGGCACACTTTACATTACTTACTTGGTAGGAAGTGTGTGATTTCCCAGCATCAAGGTAATTAATTTTATTACATCAACATGAAATTCTAAGTTTACATCTTACAGAGACAATCACAATAATCATTTTAAGGGTAATGCATAAAATTCTCCTCCTTTTTATTCTTCTAGTTCTCGTTATTTTTCCTCCTCCTCCTCCTCCTCCTCCTCCTCCTTCTTCTTCTTCTTCTTCTTCTTCTTCTTCTTTTACTCTCGTTCTGAACAGTTTATAAGCCCAGTACCGTGTTTTGTATTTGTTATAAAGGAACTGAGGAAGATTCCATGAATATGAACATGATATTACATCCTCTTCATGTGAAAACTGGCCTTTACATCCGTTTCTTGTGAAAATAGACCTTAACAGAAATAACCACAGACTGTTTCATCACGAAGGCCATACCGACCATTATTATGAAACGTCTATGGAAATGATGTCGTGAAGTGCTAGCAACCTATCATAAACATACCCTGCGTGTACTAAACAGTCATTCCAAGACGAAAATACTCTAGGTAAATCAAAGGTAGAGATCCTTTGAGATCCGGCTTTAATAAATGAGAATTAACAATATCATTTATGCAACAATGAACACACGGTTTCTCTAAGTATAAAAGTATTAGGTGATTCTATAGGTCTTAATGCACCATAAAGAAAATGGAAAACGAAATGTTTAGTGCAAGTATTAACTTACGTGGGTGGTTGCAATAAATCTTCTTGGTTTTGAAGAAAGTTCTGCTACGCTAATGTATACATAGATACAAAAAGCGCTTGTGGATTTATTATAACACTGGGGGTCTGGTAATATTAACCAGTGTTTCACGTGTGGTGTCGAGGTGGTACATTGGCAAAACCCAGCAGCCTGCTTGTCACTTTGCTTTTACACAGAGTTACTTTTTCATCATCCGTCCAGCAGCTGTTGAATGTACGCTTTCATGTACGTTGTGTCTGGTTTATTTGTGAGTCAGTGCCAGCAGTACTGAAAAAAACAGTAGGGCCTATACTTACTATATATGTCGTGATTCCGTCTTCATAAGTATAGATTTACGAGTTTTTTTTTTAAATTATTATTCGTCTTTCTGCTTGTATTTCTCGATGCTATTTACACGTCTCGTAGTGTAATGTACGTAGATTATTGGGCAGCACTCACCACTGTTTGTTGATCCTTTTGTGAAGCCGTTGTCAATAGTTGCTTAATCTTGCGTGGAGCCTTCGTCTTCTTAATAAGATAATAAAATAATAAAACACACACATAAAATAAAACATAAACACTAAAAATGTCAACTTCACAACAGGAATCACATCACAACGTTTCACGAGACAACAAGAACGTCTCGCGTTTTCAAGTGAATCTTATTAGCGACGAGATGTTAGGTCGCGAAGTCTTTCTGAACGTCTAAACTTGACTGTCTCGTAGTGTTGACAAGTTGTAACAATAATATTACTTGACGTACTTTTTTAATGACGTGTATTGTTCTTAGGCTAATGCATGCGTTCGGACTTGAACTCAAACCAATAAGAGACTGGCTCACCCAGGCTAGTACGGAACAGAGAAGAGAAGGAAGTTCATTGCCAACATTAATTTTAAAAAAAGATCAGAAGAAATCAGAAGCATCGGGAAGTTTCCTTGCACTCGAGTGTACAGGTAGGAGAAAAAGAAAGCGGACCAGCTCTTGTAGCTGATTTCAGAGCCTTGTGATACGTAAACAAGAGATGTAACGGAAACGTTTGTTTTCACAAGCAATGCAAATTACGTGAAATTATTTCTCAATTCAAGCAATGTTCATTTCAATACATTCTCTGCTATCCTGTGAATGCCGCTAGGCATGCGCAGTGTCTCATATCGGAAACTTAGATATTTTAGTCGGTCCGCTTTTCTCCCCCTACCTGTACATTTCGCGCACAGATTAGTGATAGAAGCAGCTTACCACCACTTCTCCTAAATCCAGCCCTCGGGTGAGATTAAAAAATCCGCCCGTGCCGGGAATCGAACCCAGGACGCCAAGAATGAGAAACCTTCCTTTTATAACGTATTCTGGTTCAGAACATGTACTGCGTATTTCGGTTCAGTAGGAAATAACCTTATAGGTCAATGCACAGTGCAAACTCACACTTCAGTACCTCAGCCCTTGTTTACTAGAGGGAAATTCACACTTGGACGGAAACAACAGTTACCGTGTTCTTTTCTTTTCTCATTGATCCATGGATGACAGACAACGTGAAGCTGGAGGGAAGTTTATCAAATTTATCTTCCATTTTCGGCTTCCTTTTTCCTTACAGTAAAAACTGTCTCCCTTTATAAACTTCAATATGCCGTCTTTCGTTTCCTACACTAATTATTTACACAAAACATTGTGCCTGAAATCTGTACTATTCACCGAATATAGTAAGAGTAATTAAATCACACAGGATTAAATGGACTGGACATGTTGCGCGTATGGGGTATGAAAGACATATCACAAATATTAACGGGGAGACCCGAAGGGAATTGGAAGATCTAGACGTAGGTGGGAGGACACTATTAGAATAGATTTAAGGGAAATAGGATTTACGAAGAATGGTTGGATGGAATTAGCATAGAATAGGGTTGAATGGCGGGCTCAGGTAAGAGCGGCAATGAACCTCCGGGTTCGATAAAATATATAATATTCCATTAGCTTGCTTAGGAATTGTCTATTGCCATTGAGTAAGCAAGTTGCTAAATACGCTTCACATGGTAAATGAGTAACGTTTAACTTAGATGAATTACACTCATGAGGCATATGCATGATTGTTATTGATAAATTAATAATACTATTCTACCGACCGAGTTGGCCGAGATGGTAACGTCTTGGACTCGCATTCGGGAGGTCCGAGGTTCAAATCCCGTGGCCCGACAATTCGACATGTTTTTTTCATGGTTTTCCCACTCATTAAGGCAAATGCCGAATTGGATATTTACATACTATGAAGCATCCTCACCATTTCATGCTGTACCATATCCATTTAAATTAATATCAGTTGAAATTTACTCCATAAAATACACTAACAATAGAAACAATTGACAACTAATAATTCTATGGCCTACCCTACTGTACAGACACAGATCCCGAACTCCTGATATGACCTCATAGCTAAAAGGAGTATAAACACAGCTGAAATTTAAAAAAATACTATTCTGGTACATTTATAAGGTATGTGTTTCTGTTTGGAGATAATATGCTCCCGTGCTGACCTATCATAAACAAAAAAGAACTTAGGTCTAAGGTAGATATACAGGTTGACCTATTGCAATACCCTCGGTGCTGCTGTTGTAAAAGGTTATTGAGTTATTATTATGTCTCGAGTTCGTCTCTCAGTGCATAGAGCGCAGCATCGGTAATATCAGGGGGATGGGTAGGCTGTGATGTCGCAGGGAAAGTCCCTCGGGAAATTAATAAACCTTTTCCTTACAGACTTCATGCACATTTGCCCTCACCCTAATTACCTAATCTCTTCCTCACCAGAACTGCCAAGTTCACGTTTTAATACAGTCTTTCGTCTTCTTGGTGATTTTTTCTTTTTTACATTTTAAGTAGCTGTAATACTCTGTAACACAACGTGATATTTCGTCGTAATAAACAGTTTTATATAGTCTTGATTTCATACCAGCTACTTTCTTCTACTCTCTCTTTTCACTCCGACAAGATGATCTTACTTTCATTACCTGTATTCCTCTTTTACTATCTCCTGCAAAAAAAAAAAAAACTGTGCTAATGAAGGTCTTCTTTAATGAAATCTCGTTTCATCTTCTCACATTCATCTTGGTTTGAACTTCCTCTAACAGAAAATGGCATGTAGTTTGCGATACAGGGATGTCGAAGAAAGTGCTTTTTAATTTAAGTAAACAGTTCATGAGCAAGAAGCCTCGTTCACATCGTAGACATATCTTTTGAACCAATTAATCCTTCGAAATACTTGGATTATAAGAAACATTATGCAAAAGTTCCAAAGACGATATTCCATGCGTCAAGTTTTTCTTATAGTTCCCCATTCTACTACCAGTACAGATGTTGCACAGCTGTATAACGGTAGGCATATTTGCGAGCCCCAACAGATTATATTGTTATATGAAGGCTATTTTTATATTGAAGAATTTTGATATACACATACCAGGAAGAATGCATTGGGAATGTTGTGATGTACATGATTATTCCAGCGAAAATAATTAATCACAAGGCAAAATAATTAAAATACCGATAATTATGTTTTTAATTAACTCGCTTTCGTTCAGCCGTGACTATAATTTAATAACAGAAATTGAAAAAAAATTATACTAAGACTGGTTTAATATCACGAATCACGCCGAGTTTTGAGCTAAGACAAATGCTACCGTTTTGGGTCGGAATCGAACCCGCAACCTTACGCACAAAAGCCAGCACGATACTAACTGCGTCACCCAGGCCGATAGTTCAGCAGTATAATTAATGCTTATGGATGGCCAATGAATGTCGCTTTTAGATTTTTACGGTTTGTTTTGAATCATGCAGAATAAGAAAATGTTTTAAATAAAATTGATCTGTAACTTCTTCATTGTTAACAATATTTGTATGTATGCCTTTGGGAATACAGCGGACATAATTAAAACGATAATAATAATAATAATAATAATAATAATAATAATAATAATAATAATAATAATAATGATTACATAATATTAATATTAATATTGTCCTAATCATAATAGGCCTAATAATAATAATGTTAGGATATCTGCCATGACTTTTTATGCGTATGGGGAATTTGTATGTAACTTATGTCTACTGATGTGATGACGAAAAAGATACTTTGTGATCTTTTCACTGATTTTTATTTATGTAAGATTAAGATTAAGAAAAAATCAGTCTAAATCTCACCCATGTTTATGTAATAGGTTTGTGCTAATTTTATTTTTATTGTTGATTTTTCATCACTTCTGACAATAAAATATTGTAGTCCTTTAAAAAATACTGGAAGAAACAGGGTAGCCCTACATGTATTAATATAAAGCACTGGGTGGAAATCCCTGCTCATCAATTTACATTGACCTATAGAGGTTATTCGCTGTAAGATTTATGCCGGAGTCATTTACACGGTTTTCTCACGTTGCTATAAAAAAATGTCTGCTCAAGGGAAATCAGTGAGAATAACCTGGAATGTCTACCCTTTGGTTGAAACTGCTGTTTCCTGACAAGCCTTCATCATCACGTTTGACTAAGCTCCCGGTTCTCTAAATAAGAGAAGAGCTGGCTGTATGTAACGGACTCCGTACACATGTCATCAATGACCGCTTCTAGGCTGACAAACGTATTGACTTAACAGTACAATACTCTGTTGAACAATAGCCCTTAATATGTCCATATTTACCTGTTAAATTGTAAAAACTGCTTTCCATACGGAAATTCCAATATTTGACCGTCTGAAAATGGATTGTATGCAGTATAAAAACCATCAAGTCCCACAGAGGAAGGAAGGATGGTCGCTTAGATATGTGATCTCTTAGCGTATAAGGAAAAATATACCACAAGATATGTCTACCATAACCTTTTATATAATTTTCAGTTTAAAATTTACTCAATCAGTTCAGTGCATAGTTAAATTTCATTTTTTGTTTGTTAATTATAGTCAACTTTAGTCTTTTATCCCAAACTGTTTACTTCCGCTGCCCATACCATAGGTACTACAGATGGAGGAAGTATTGTTTTCGACCCTAAAATTCGAAGTTGAGAAATACTATTTTCGGAAACATGTCTGTGTGTGTTTGTGTTTGTGTGTCTGTGAACATCCTAGCTCCAGAACGGAAAATCGTATAAGAACAAAATTTTGCATTTGGATTAGGTACTTCCTGAGGATGTGACACGAAGATTGGGGAAAACTTTCTTCAAATTTTGTACATGAGATGCTTATACCAAGAGTTAAACCTTTTATTTGAAACATTTTCCCCCAAAAATTATATGAAGGGTAGTTATAATGCACCCACACTGAATACGTGCTCTTTGCAATATAGCCTCTTGTTTCATATCAGAACGTGAAGTGAGAAAAATGTATTGTCCATGCTTAAGTAAAGAAAGTTACGAGAGTGCATTAGTCAGATTTTATTTGGGTATGTATCCTTCGGGGATGTGATGTGATGTGATAACGACGTTTTTACAACCAATTTACATTAAGCGAATGTAATACATAATATAATGTAATAAAGGCTAACTTTCATTTGTCCAGAGGAAGTTATGTGAATTTCACATAAGATTTGTGAGTATTGAAATTTATTAATTACATTTTTCCCCTTGAAAAATGGGATAAAAAACATATCGAACATCTAGTCTGTATGCATCATACGAATATACCGGTATTTTATAATTCATTATATGCTTAATTCTTTGAATGTTCGCTAAGTAGTCATAATAAATACAACTCGGGGTTCGGATTATCTCAAGATAAATTCAAACAAAAATATCGATAAAATCCGGACCTTTGGTGGTATTATCTATGATAATATTGAGGTAACTTTCACAATGCGGATGCCTTCAATATAGTTGTTTAGCCTAGTAGTTTTTCTATAATTTTCTTTTATGATAGTGTTTCTTGTAATCCATTTCCCGTTCAAGCTATCGTGGTGGAAACTAATTTTCTGTACGAACTGCCGAAAGCCTAATCTCCCTTCGTCTTTGCCTTCTTTGTAGCACACGTGAGCCATTATAAGATATTACTTTGCTTGTATTTGATTTCATAATATTGACTTAGATATTTTAATCCAGCAAGGAGCCTTGCAGGTGCTAAGTATGATGCGACCAGCTGACGCACGCGCTTAGTGATCGATGCATCGATCGCCACCAAAATTTGAATAGTAGACCTACTACTTATTACCTACTTATTACCTCTTCCAACTTAGCAACTGTTAGTTGTTAATTATTGTCATGTAAGTAATGTTTTTATTATTTCCTATTGTACAGTAGAAACATAGCATGCAATACCCGTAGGCTAAGTGTTTTGAAGAATCTCGGAATTTTAAAAAGCCACGCCTTCGGCTCGTCTTTCAAACTCTTCCTCGATTCTGCAATGATGCACTTAACACTCGACTAGCGCAATATACCACGGGGAAATATGTGTTTCTGTGACGTAGATGTAACATAATGACGCTGATGTGTGATGTCTAGACCTAGGATTTTTATGTATTTTCATGTGGAAAATATGTACATAGGCCTACAATTGTAGCGGAAATTATACCGTATATGATGAAAAACATTTAAATCATAAAATATATAATATATATGGTATTTTGAATGACGAAATACAACAAAAACATATATTAATTATATTAAATATTTATTTAATACCATTCATTTATTATTATGGCTACGTTTCATTGTGGTAATAAATTGACAACAAAATACTACCTATTATAGTTTAGGCTCTATGTTGATTCTCTGTCAGTCAGTCAGTCAGTCAGGATATTAAAATTGTTAAATGTGGAACTTTATGATATCACGGGAATATTTAAAATTATTATAATATGTAAGAACATGTAAAATGAAACTACACTAAAATAATCATCTTATGGTGTGGTATGCACATATTTTATGGTTTCCTACTGTCTAAAGGTAAAGAATAAAATATGCAATTTCATAGAAATCGCAGCTTTCGTAATGTATTTGCTGTCTTCTTTCCATACATTACTATAAGACATCGCGGTTGAAGGGCTGGGTTGCGTTGTTATAAGCAAGCTGATAGTGCATGCAAATGTGAACTCTATAATTTAATATATTAGTGGCATATTTTAACGGGATAATAGGAGAATAACAAGCCAAATAAATGGTTGGTACGTAATCTAATTAAGACGCCCGGTAACTCTGGAAGTAGGATTTGGCGCATTATGTATAAATTCTACTCTGCAGTGTTAGTAACTTATTCCTGATGATAGGGAGGGCCTGGATCTCTGTAAAATGCATAGAGTATAATACAAGATAGGGGCATCTCGAAAATTTATATGAAAAGTCCCAGCCTGTTGCTGTCCTATTATCTCTGTTTTGGCTCTCGTCCCTTTAAACACAACTCCAGTTGATATTTTATATCTCAAATTATTTTTACCACGCCTTTTATCTCCTTTCCTCTCTGCGTTTCTTTTGTGTGAATTCTGGTTTCTCAAAGTACTTATGCCTTTCTCTCTGTATAATGGGGTCCAAATAACCCTGGCACACTCACTGCAGAACTTGGAAACTGCTGCTAACTCTAGACTTCTCGGATTCAAGTTTAAAGGCGAAGCCATTTTCTTTTTCTTCAACAACTTCATTTGTAGAGAATAATGGTTACCTCCGAGTCTTTTCTATTTTCACGTTCTGTTCTCACATAAGAAATCTAGACAATAACCTGCATCAGACGTGACGCCCAGACTTTACATGGCACACTAAAAGAAACTTTCTAAGAAAATATTTTCAGGTGTTTTTGTTGTTACTGTAATTACTTTTCTCTCTTTTCAGAATTATAAATAATCTAGGGTAGGTAAAAACATACTTTCTTTCTACATATTGAAAGTTTGGTAAAACATTCTCTTCAAAACAGTACATTTTTTCCTGGTTCGAATTCCAACAATATATCTAAGTTCAACTGGATTCTTTCATATAGGGCTATAGACCCACCTATCATAAGAAATTATTATAATGTCTGCAGTTCTCCTTTGCGTAGATTACGTCACGAATATAATTAAACATCTGATGTAATTGATATTACAATAAATAACGAAATAGTTTGGTAAATTAGTAACAGGTCGCGGTCCTATAAGCCTCGGGTGGCGTCACTACTGCACTACTATGAAAAAGAGATAGAGAGAGAAAAATTTATTAACTTTTTGCACGACTTAACTAATTAGTGGTACTTACGAATATTGTTGCCGTGGATCGTAAGTTGACATTCCCGCACGAAATCTTGTTGCTATGTGCGGTAAGAATTTACTTACGGCACATCATAATACAAGCCTTATGGACAAGGCCCCCCAGGACAAATATTCGGTTCCCATAACAACAAATACATGCGAATCACTTCCTGAAATAAACATCCATCTTCAAGAATGTATATACATAACATTTTCAGGTAATATCTCAATTAATATAATTAAATTGATATAAATAATCATCGTGCAAAAAATAGCATGCAATACTCGTGCCGTAAGCGCATAACGGATCTCGGAAAATTGAAAAAACTCTTTCCTCGATCCATATGCATCGCTTACGGCACTTGTATCGCAATATACTATATGATCATACTATTTGTATACACTATTATAATGTCTTTCATGCATTACTTGCAAAAATCAGCTCGTACTTTTGACATTTCCTACATAATCGTACAGTATTTCGATTTCATTATTATTTATTTATTTTGTTGAGAATGAGACAGGCTCATTGCCTAATTACAACATTTTCTTACACTAATTACACTAATTTTATATGTTTAATCTACTACTAAAAATATTTAAACTAATACTACATTTTAAAAAATACAGAAAAAAGAAACAAGAAACACAAAGAATATGAAAATTACACAATGCAAGGAACAGATAAAAATATAAGAAATATAATCGTTTTGGAGGAAACGAAAGACTTAAATAAAGAAAATGACCTGGATATTTTAACTATCACTTTTTAATTAATGCTATTTTAAAGTTTTCAAACTGTATCACAGATATTAATAAACCGCTCATTGTTAATATTAAATATTAAATAGATGTATTTCTATGTTACGTCTGTGGTAACAGTTGAGACTTTATGAAATGTAGAATGGAATTTTTATACTGAATAACGCTTGAAAGGAGAAATAATGGTAGTTAAGTAAACTTTTTTTTTTCAATAAGTTAAAAAAGATGGGATGAAAACGCTCCAGGGTTACATACTCAAACTCTTTAGAGAAGAAATAAACGGGTAACATAAGAACTGTAACGGTAACATAACGGGAATTTGATTATCTTCCTCAGAATTTAATTTAAATGCTATATAGATATTTGTAGCGCAAGCTGGTTCTCTTTTATTTTCATTTTACATCCAAGAACGCAGACTAGCCTGAAGCGCTTTGTTAAAACCAGTGAATTCTGCCAAATTGTTTCATTTATCTAGAACAGAGAGAATAATAGAGAAGTGATAAATTGCCTCGGGGTTCATAAACACCTGGAGAGGACTTTCTTTAGAAACTCAAAACAATTTGCCTGACACGAGAGTCAAATGTATAAAAAGCTGATAAAGTTGTAGTGAAAAGTAACAAAACAATGAGTGTGGCAGGAGTCTTCCTAGTATGGGTGTACCAAAGGAATTTTAATCTTCTGACTACGCGTACTTTTTTCTAGGAAATGCTACAGTAGGTATATAATTTCTTCGCATTCGCTCTATTGTAGATCGTTAAAAGGAAGGCAATCAGCAGTTTGTCGATGCCAATTCTTAAAGACTATTTTTCCAAGAACTGCATCTACCTGCTGCCACTCTAATCCTCTTCGACCTGTCAATCAGTAAATAGAATAGTTATTAGGTTATTCACACGTGTCTGCAGTCCAGTATAATGTTGCCAGATACCCACCACAGCAATACTTTACTTGAGAATTGGTGAATGACAGCGGCAGCACTGGGGAAAGCCACGCGACTACAAGAGAACCTGTTCTTTGTCGGTGTTGAGGCAGGTTTTCGGATTAGGGAACAATGCTGTTTTATTCATTTGTAGATAGACGGTGGTTTGGGACGAGGTCTTCTTAAATTGGCACGAACAGTACCTATAATCCGTTTACATTATTAAACAGAAGAACTAACCGTAACCTCCTGCCATTAAATGAGTAGCATATGTAGTCAGCTGTATACAGTTGTAATATGAATAAGAAGTGAATTGATTTAAGGGACGATCGAAGTGTTGAGAGTGGTTTTAAAGTTTAAAATTGCATTGTAAAGTATATTTTAAAAACATTCATAGCTCTATCTCTATTTTTGTGGCAGATTAACATAAAAATTGAAACAGAGAGAAGGTCTGTTAAAGTATGCATGCACTAAAAGTGGGAAGCGCGCTCAGGTTTAAAAATGGTGTTAGCAGCACAATAGTAGGCCTACATTATGCAAACAGCCTATAATGACATTATTAAGATACGAGTTTACGAAATGAGCAACGCGAGTAGGATAACACAAGTAGGATAAAATTAGACAAGTAGGATAAAATTATAGTGATATTTACGATAATCGAAAAATTGTTACATATGCCTACGTTAAAATTGATTGAAGTATGTGGTCGGCGAATTATGTGTATTATCTTAACGTATAAATATATACAATGTAGTTAATACGTAGAGTGACCTGAAATCCTATAAATATAGTAATTATTTTCTGTTCTTTCTTTTTTAATTTTTTATTCTAGGTATTGATTTCAAGTTAGATTTATATTTTGTTTTATGTATTTTTTAAATTGTGTATTTAATTGTGAGTTAATTTTGTAATGTAAATAACTGAACTGTACCCGAACACGAGCACTTGCTCATTCGGGTAATCTTTTGTTATATATGATTTATATATAAGAATAAGAATATAAGAGTAAGAGTAAAAAAATATATATTTAGAGAGAAATAACTGTCGGCCTATTTATTATTAAATCGATACACTTGCATGTTTATGTCGTCTTAATAGAAGAACCTAGTTTGTGCAGGATCCCTTCTTATGAGGACTCCCTGCACCTCCCTGTATATATAATATTTGGTTGCTCCCCTACCAGCCATTGGCTTATTATTCGCACAAAAACTGAGTTAAAATATTCAAGAAATAAACTACTTAGAACTGTTAAGGACCCATGGGATTATTTTAGGTTTCTAAGATCGATTAATATATTCTTTTTATTGTATTTCGTCATTCAAAATGCCATGTAAAGGAGTAGCCTATGCTTTCATTAACATCATAATAATTTATTATTCAATCTTCCAATTATAAGGAATTTATTCCTTTCTTCAATAAACATTTGATTTGCACATACAAGTTAACTAACTGTAAATTGTTCAATTTCATCCTGTCGTCATAAATTTAATTAGACCCTTAGAAACGCAAGTTCTAGATGGCGTTATTGTGTAGTTGATTAAGATGCTGGGTTTTGAATTTCGGCATTCTTCCTATAGAGCTTAATTAGTCCCTGGACTAGCAAACTAATCAAACTTAAAATAAACACTGTTTTAAATGACAGCCGTGCAAAGTTCAACCTCGCTTTCGATGTTTAATTAAGTTCTTGAAAAAGCAACACTCTTTAATGAAACTTCAGCAAACCCAGACGTTATTATTGGAAACATTTTCACACTTTTGAGAGGTCACGGTTGAGAGGTAGGTAAACTGCAACAGTGCATAAACCACTCAACTCTAAAATTAATACGAGGGAGAATCAAATGTAAACTGCAATTAATTGTTTCCCCACTATTTTACTGCAGGAAGAATGCTTGTTTGTACATTATTTTTCCACATAGTCCCCTGCCAGTTCAATCCACTTACGCCATCTGATAGGAAGTGCTTCGATACCGTGTGAGAAAAATTGGTTGACGCTGTACACTGCCGATTGGACGGTCTTCATCAGAATTGAGCTTATGCCCTCCAAGATGCTCCTTTAATGGACCAAAGATGTGGAAGTCTGATGGTGCCAAAGCGAAGGGGATTGCTGAGTGCAGATGTTTTGCTTCTACATGATAATGCCCGTCCTCATTCTGCGCGTGCAACCATGAAAACCATCGATGACATTCGCTTCGAGTGCCTCCCACATCCGCCATACTCGCCAGATTTGTCACCATAAGATTTCCACATCTTTGGTCCATTAAAGGAGCACCTTGCAGGGCAGAAGTTCAAGTCTGATTAAGACGTCCAATCGGAGGTGCACGAGTGACTACACCGTCTCTAACGTAGTATCGAAGCACTTCCTATCCGATGGCGTAAATGCATTGAACTGGGAGGGGACAATGTAGAGAAATAATGTGCAAGCAAACATTCTTCCTGCAGTAAAATAGTGGGAAAAAATTAATTACTGTTTTCATTTGATTCTTCTTCGTAATTCATTTCAATAGTCCGAGCAGGCTTGGGTGGCAAAGTCTATATAGCTTGACTTTCAAGCAAATTGATTCTTAAATTTTAATGAAAAATCATTACTCTTTTAAGGGCACACATTTGAGTCACTGCGTCACAAATGCAATGAAATGTAAGTTTCGAAGATATGCTAATATTTTTCAAAAGAACAACTAATTAACATAAAAACTTATTTAGTATCGTCATTCACATCACTCCCAACACGATATCAATCACGGTTCACCAAAATAAGTGACTGTGTTCAAAATTGCATTAGCTTAACTTACTACATTTTCCTCTTAGAAATGAGATACAGTGTAATTTTTTCAAAACATTCACTTAAAAATTTCACCGAAATAATTTCATCATAACTGTTATCACATAGGGTAAAATGTTGATACAACTTTTATCAAGGCGACAAGGCGAAGTTGCCTTTATATATTGTTATTTTATATTGTTATCACATAGTCTTAAAATACTCGGCAAATATTTTTTGATGGTCCCTCTCTAAGAGGTCTCACAGACCATGGAGTAATAAAGGGTCTTGAGAAGGAAAGGTGGTGTAAATAATCCACCTGTGAAGTCGACATCCTGACAGTAGCAATGGTTTACGTTTTACTGCGGTCACACAGACCTCACGACGAAGGATAAAATAACCATAAACCAGCTCCTTAATAGTCCGATATCGAGACAGTTGTATATTATTTAGCAGGACGCAGGCATTAATGACAGTTAACTACTAGAGTATATTTTATAAAATTTAACAAAATTAAGTGATAATGTCCAGCTATCATCTAATGAGCAAGCTTATTGATACCATATGACTTGAGACTTTATCTGTGATAATATTCTGGTGAATGGATTTGGTAATTCTGAGATTTTAGTTGCTCTGGCTTTACACTCATCCTCCTAGAAGAGGCGGCCGAAAACTCGGAATTACTAAATCCACCTACCCTACTGAAAGCCCTAGAGACTCTCATCTAAGTTTTTTGATTCTCAATTGACCAAGTTTCACTGATAACTTCTTTCCTCCTTCGTTCATTTGTTTCTTTTCAGTAAATGAAGCTATTATCTTTGAAGACGAAACTATGTTTTATTACAGTAGTAATAAATATGTTGTCTTATCCCATGGAGTTCAAGTTCAGTATTTATTTCATATTACAGGAAGCTTGTATATTCATCGAGTCAATGAAAATATCGTATTTGTATGTTACATAATTGTTTAGTAGACTCTCTTGAAATCAGCACATTGTCAGCTTTTTAACACGCTGAAAAATAGTAATTTAGCCATCCAGGCCGCTTAAGTCATTATTGAAAATCTTCATCGGCGAAACAAACTCCAAACAGCAGTGACAATCGTCATACCAACTTGATCAGGGTGTCCAATATTTTACAATCTACAAATTAAAGCATAACTCGCTTCGCTTGTTGGGGGCTCTGGAGGTTCTCGGCAAAAACATTTTTTATGAACTGACACTGTGTCGGAGATGGAGTCCGTGTATTTAGCCATAATAAGTCTAAAAATAAAGTGCGGATCGACTTTAAGATTTTTCCGAGGGTAAAAACTTAAAAATGGGAAACTTTTGGTAAGTTGATAAAAATTAATGTAATGTAATGTGGGGAATTTATACTGTTGTGGGTATAGATGTGATTGAAGTCACGGCTATCCAGTAACTTTTTCCATCCTTATAAGGTAGATGGAATTATTAAATTTGGCAAGCTTATGGAAGTTAAATCTGTTAATATCCCTGCCAATTTTTCTGATAATAGCTATCCTATAAATTCGGAAACAAATAATGTATGGAAAATATATGAAATTTACTTAATATGAAGAAATCTAACTTTATCTAAGGCATAATCGATTGATATACGACTGAAAACACATTGGTCCAAACTTGTAGTAAATCCATTACTGGAATGCAATCCGTTTTATGTTACTACTTACCGTTTAGGTATCATACCATAAGCTTAAAAAAAATCTGCAGACTTTAAAGCTGCATCCGACATTTTGAAGGGTTTTTGGGAGTAAAAATAAAAATTAGAACTTTTTTGGAATTTTTCCATCGATTATGGGCTGAAAGCTATAAGCGTGCCAAATTTAAAATCTCTAGCTTATCTGCAAGTAGGTAAACATCAATATAAGAGAATGAGTTAGCTATGTGGCTTTATATTATAGTGATAGAGTAATAACATGTCTTAGAATACTTGTATTTTGGACATTTCTACGAACAAACTGACTTAAATGATTTCTACAGATCCTAAACAACAATATACGAGATCCGTCTACAAAATAAGTTTTCCTGGGATCGTCTACGGAAACATAACACAATTTCATGGAATTATTTATTGCAACAGATACAGCAAGTATCTATGTTCAACTATTTTTAACATATTCGCCTTCGGAGTTCAGACATTTGTCATAACGTGGGACCAACTTTTGAATACATGTGCCGCCTGGGATTTGAACCATTGTATGATAACTTTCTCCGTTTCTCTGTCAATCTCTACCATTCTCTGTCATTCACTGTGATTTCTTGAGGGGTGAGAAAAGTTGAAAATCTCTGGATGCGCTGTCCGAGGTGTAAGGTGGAGGCTTAAACACCTCCCTGCCAGTCTCCTGCAAAAGTTCGGCTAGGAGATGTTTCAACATCCACCCTGCAGCTCGGACCTCGCTCCCACTTATTTCCATCTTTTCCTACACCTCAATAAAATACAGTGAATGGCAGAGAAGCGGAGATAGCTGTCACACAACTAGTGGTTCAAAACCCCAGGTCTGTCAGACTTCTACGACACTAGTGTTCAAACGTTGGTCCCACGGCATGACAAATTTCTCAATTCCTGTGACGAATATGTTGAAAAATAGCTGAACATTTGCTATGTCTGTTGTAATAAATATTTCCATGAAATTCTGTTTTGTTTGTGTAAACTTTGAGGACGGGCCTCGTATAACAATGAAACTTACTGAATCATGTGATGATTGAAAATAAGGAAATAAAAATTAATATTGTTCTTTATTAATTCAAGTTCTTAATACAAATAGTATCGCATTACATGGTTGCTTCACTCTGATCTGTTTCAGATTCATCTCCTTGTGATATCATAATGTCTGCAACAGCACCATCCGGGGCTGAATCAGATGCTGCCCGGGCAAAGAAATTGAACCTGGAGAAGGCGACAAACTTCATGCGGCAGTACAGAGACCCGCAAAGCAGAGAACTCAAGAAACTCTCGGCAAACCAGTTCATGGAGGTCTGGAGCCACTACGACAAGGATGGTGAGCCACAACCATTTGTTACGCTCATCCTGTTCCAAGACAAACTAGTTCACTTAACTTTATATGATGGCAATGAACCTCTATACATGTCCTTCCAAGTTTTGTAATGAGTTATTTGCACTCATCTTTTCATTTTGTGGTCGTTCTTTACTTCAAATTATGTTAGTATTGTTTTTCTTTATTTTGCTATTCGTTTTGTTTTCAGTCATTCCATTCCATTTTTTAAAGGCCTATTTCTCTTTTGTCTTTTCCCTTGCTTTTCAGTTTTTAAATTTATCATCTTAATATATTACTTCCTCTGCCCGTACCATAGGTACTATAGTTAGAGGAAGAATATTGTGTTCGACCCCCAAATTCTCAGTTGGATTTTTAACATAAATACATGATTTGAGGTTCCCCTATATCCAAAAATATTATTTTCAGAATCATGACTTTGTGTGTGATCAGAACGAAAAATCGTATGAAAACAATTTTTTTTCGTTTGGGTTTGGTACATTCTGAGATGTGACACGAAGATTGGTGAAGACATTCTGTTGCCTTTAATGTCACTTTACATGAAGAAAATTTAGTTTTTTTTTTTTTTTTTTTTTTTTTTTTTTTACTATTTCCTCGAAAATGGCTCTCACGAACTTGTTTAAATTTCGTACATGAGGCACTTAAACAATTGAGAAAGTTATTCGAAAAAATATCTCTAAAGGGTAGTTATAAGCCACACAATATTGTTGCAACTCAGTATTGCCTGGTGAACAATAATAAAGCTTTGCTTCAGGTTGAAACAACCGAATGTGCGCTCCTTGTAATACGGCCTCTTATTACATATCAGAATGTGAAGTCAGAAAATTAAATTGCTCTTGCCTACGGTAAAGAAAGTTGCATGAGTGCATTAATCAGATTTTATTTGGGTCGTGTATCCTTTGAGGATGTGGTAACTAACTACATTCTCTTCATTTTTACAACCAATTTACAAGAAGAGAATGTTATAGTAAAAGTAAAGTGTTCCCTATTACAGGCCATGAAGGCCCAGAGGGTTCCAGGAGGTTGAGGCTCCCAGATTTTTAGACATCGGCACATGAAGGTGGTAAGGTTGTCAGCCTTACGCACCGGCCGCCTTTACCCCCAGGATTGCTCCTGGTACTCATTTCTGTTAGAGGCTGAGTCGACCCCAGGGCCAAAGTGCCACCAGAAGGATTAGGCCAATTGAAAAACTCCAACGACCTCATCGGGTATCGAACCCGCGACCTTCCGGTTTGTAGCGCAGCGCCTCAACCACTACGCTACGGCGTACCCCAAGAGAATGTTATACATGGGCCTAATTTATTGAGAGGCAAAATTTTTATTTTGGCAGAGGAAGTTCCACATAAGATTTTTAATTGCATTTCGTTCACTCTTTTTAACCTGTAGGCCTAATTTTTATTTATCCTATCTTTACTCGTTTACTTGATTTATCGATCTTTCTTATTTTTCTGTTTCTTCTCTTTCTTCTTCGTTTCCTAAATTTGAGTTCTTGTTGACCTAACCGTTCAATAAATACTATACCTATTATTTGTCACTTGTATATTATATAATTATATTCTGTTTCTCATTAGTGTCCTCTCGTCTTTTCATAGCAACTTTTTCTAATTTCATTTTTAAATTTTCTCTCTATATTTTTGCACAATCCACATTTTCCCAAACCTAGTTCGATCTCTCGTATATCGACTCCTCAAAGATATAGGTTTATACGCACGAACTTTATGCTCAGAACTGATCATCGTATTTTTTTTAGGAGCTGATCCATCCAAGACTCTTTTTCGAACCAAAAATAATATCCCCAAAATGGTATATCCCTATGACAACTTTGACGATGGAACCATGCCTTAATTTTAAAGAGCTTAAAACTCCATGTTGACGACCGTCGGTTTATTTACCCATTTCGGGAGCAGGTCTTCCAGAACGCTTTTATGTTATGGAAAGGATTTTAAGGCTATCATCGAGGACAAAGAAAATAGTAGAGTGCTGCTCAGTATATCTACCAGACATAGGCTATAGGTACTTACAGTAATTTTAGAAATCCAATAACAGTAAAGTTTAGTAAAGTGTTCAAAACAAACTAACATAACGCGAATCATTTGTAACAGCTACGAATAAATATACAATAATTAATGGAGTACCAAATAACCCCATTTAGTAAGCGGAGTATTAAACTCTCTTCCTATTAAATCGTGGATTTTGGGGACCGTACATTACTGATCATAAAGTGTATGAATAATTACTTGTAATAATAGTTCTAATAATTAGCAAATATTAGCTGTAGGATAAGTGAATACATTGCGTTCAAAAAGTAGAGAACGGAACACATATTCTATATTTCAAGAAATTGGATTAAATATGTCGCCGCAAATACTCCACATACTTGGTAGTGACCTATGTCATATTATATTAAATTACATAACCTATAAATATGGCGCAGAAGCTCAGCTCAGATCTCATTTTCCGCTCTCCCATAAAGAATGTTGTCTGATCTACTCGTCCCTCTCAGCAGCTATAAGCTTTCATAAATGTAATTTAACGATCCAGAAGTTCACCGCATTTTAGGAGCTATCCGTGATGTATAACAGTGAATTTCTCTTAAGCTTTATTATCGTCCCATGTAACTTCAGATTTATTATTTTCTTCCCCTACTGCGTTGCCCCTTCAATATTTTCTTATAACCAGTTTTCCTTGCAACAAAATTGGCTAATGATTCAGAATAAAAGGCGATGTTTTTAAAAAGATAGCCTCATGAATAAGCAATGAGATAGGTTTGTGAAGCATTAAATCCTAATCGCAATTAAAAAAAACGCAAACGCAAGTTAAGTACAAAACACAATAACCTTGTTACTTGATGGAAACATACGCAATAGACCATGTATACTTTTTAAAGATTTTATCCGCCTTCAAGAGATTGCCCTAAGAAAAGAGATAAATAAGAATTATTATAAATACTTTTAAAGATGTTATATTAACTGGAAAAATATTAATACCTGGATATGTCTTTCACATAATCATACCTAACAGATTCTTTCCGTCATAATATGCAGTGATTTATGTTGGTAAGGGAATACATAACTGGCTCCGCCAGGTTCAATAAATTAGTTTAGAGCTGGGACAAATAACTGGATAACGGTGACCAACACATACAATTTTGTGCACATTAGATAAAACAGTTAACTCTTTTATACACGTTGTTAAGGGATGCCAAGAGTGTAGCTATTTTGGTAAAAAAAATGCGAATTTTGGATTTTAGTGCCAATAAATCAACCATACGTTGAAGTATAAATGTGAAAAATTCTATACCATTTGGAAGCATGGAACAGGTGCTGCTGACACCATTTTCAAACCTCAGTGCGCTTCAAACTGACAGTTCATTCAAACTTTAAAAGCAGTTTTCTGAGTTTCAATTTGTTTGGTATTTTACCACATTTAAGATCTCCCTTCTCCCACATAAATAGAGGTACGGCTATGAACATTTTTCACAATCTACTTTACAATGCGTGTAATAAAAACAGTGGCGGACGCAGAGGAGGGGATTGGGGGGATAGATCCCCCCCCCGAAATTTGAAAAAAAAGGCTATATATGCACTCTAAGTGGCCAGTTTTATAAACTAATTGTATAATATGTAAGTGAATTATTTTTTTTAGTATTCAAATCCCCCCCCCGAAAAAAAATTCTGCGTCCGCCACTGAATAAAAAGTCCAATAAGATTTTCAGTATAGGTCGTAGTTTAATACTTTAATCCCATGCCAGTTTTTTTTAATTTTCTGGGTAAAATATATTTTTTTAATTGAGATAGTGTATTAATACAAATATTTAAAAACATGAGTAAATTTGTAAAGGAAGCATGAAAAAATCTCACGTAAAACATTGCAGGTTCATAATTTCATATATGTCGGAAAAGATAGATTTCAATTTTTACTAAAAAATCAATTAAATTCATTAACATCTAAAAAAATTGAGATATTAGAATGAAATTATATACTTCAGTTTAAGTATACAGTTTAAGTATTCAGTTTAAATATACATTTCAATTAAGTACACATTTCAAATTTCTAACTTAACTTTTATCTTACTATTTTTTCTGACCAGGATAGAAAGTAAACTGAATTTTTCAATTACGAAATGATAGTTTTAATACTATGTATTTAAAAATAAATACTTAAGCTAGGAATACAATCATGCTTCCATTTACAAATAGTTTCAAAGTAACAGTACAGAACAGTACGTGACGAGTAACTTATTAATCCTTTCGGAGCTGAATTTATGTATTAAAATACCCAATCACCAAGCGAAATCATCAGTGGGTTTTACGCTCGAAATCGATGAGGAAAATTTCAACAGAAATGTCAGTCGTAACACGTCGATAAAAATTCTCACATTTTATATAGAGCAGTACTCGATTAATATAATAATTTGCTTTTATAAAAGAAATTGATACGTCCGTAGCAAAGAAAGATCAAATTGGCACCGCATCCGACGGTAACATATAGGCCTACTAGCACAGCGATAATGGATCCAGCAAGATCCCCGAAAAAAATATTGTTATTATTTAACCGTGGCTAAGGTGACTGACAATCTCTCTGATATTTTCCCTTTACCTCGTTGTTCTCTTTGTTTCCTTTTTCTAGTCGTACACATAGACCCATGCCAGAGGCAGGACTCCAATCCGCAGCCTCCTCCATAAAAGCTCCAAGGCTGCATGCTTCAGCAACCGCGGCTAATGAGACAGAAACGAAGATTGTGGTGTTTTTGAAACGTTGGAAGCCACGATCACCATGAAATCTTGAGATCACGACCAAGGGCGCCCATATGATACTTTCTAGAGGGGACCAATTTTTTAAAATACCGGTAATTAATTTTTTGTCACTTTAACTTCTTGGGCCACTTTGTAACATTATATTAATAATGTAATAAATGCAACAACGACAAGGCCAGAAAATATTTTCGGGAGGAGGTTTGGGAGTATCGAATACCCCCAACAAAGGGGGGCCGGGGGACCGTCCCCGGTAAATTTTTAAATAATGAACTAACGAAGATCACATTTTATGTTATTTTAGCACTGAAAAATTAGTTAGCAAATTTGTTTACCATACCTTAAGACACGCCAACTTAAACAAGAAATCATTATCTGAGTTTTGAGTCTACCCCCGGAAAAATGTTAAATCTTTATCTCATGAAAATCACATTTTACGCTATTTTAGCACTGAAAAACTAGTTAGCCAATTTGTTTACTCTAAGACATGGCAACTTAAAAAAGAAATCATTACCTAAGTTATAATACTTAATTCTATTTATAAGAAAAGTTAAATAACACCTGGAACAATGGAAATTATAGCTACTCATTATGTTATGAAAACAAAATAACCGCTGTATCGTATCTGACACACCAACAAAGCTCGTTTAATTTAATAAAAAAATATTTTAGATTTTGAGTTTTAGGGGTACGGGCCCCCTGGAGCCCCCTTTGCTAATCCACTGTGGATTCTGCTTCCATGTTATGGATTTGGTAAAACTTCTGCAAACTTTTTATGTCTCTAACTTATAAATAATTGTCCTGACTATAGAAAGAAAAAAGAAAAACACCTGACTATAATTATTAATATACATTTTTTCCTTTCCCTGAGAGGTAGGGAAAATGGGCGCCCTTCATCACGACCAGGGTTTAAACCTGTGACTTCTTGCCTCCTAGGCACAAGCGCTAGCGTTCAGATAACTAAGAACTTGATCACCTGGAGTGAAGCCAAAGCTTTCATATCTAGTCCTGAACGCGAGTGATGGGCCTATTTTACACAAATGAAGAATTACTGCATTCATAATCGTAAAATAACATCTGGCAATATTCAACAATTTTCAGTCCAATTGCGTGAATTGCCAATAGTGATAAGCTGGGACTATTTAATCTGTTTAGAAGCGAAGTGCTGAATTGGAAAATGTTTTGGCACTAAATAAATCAAGCCTTTTAATAATAAACGTTGCTAATTGTCTGCTAGTCTGATGTATTGTTTCCGGCGCGTTTTTCATTAATTAATAGAGTTACGTAACAAGAATAAACAAAAGCTTTGTTTTCATCCTCGCTTTCTCTATCATTCTGTTTTCTCTGTCTAAATATTCTCTGTATAAACGCACTGAGCACATATCATTAATGTTTTATACATTTAATCGGCTCCGTTGTGTTTCGCTCAGTTTATACGCATTATCTTCCATATGAAAAATGTTCATTTTGGACTTGAAGTTGTACGTTATGCAAAGAGTTTATAATGGCATTTATTAAGATAGAGTATATTTATGAAACAACGAGCCAAGCGACTTTCATAATTTCTGTAGGAGTATCTAAATAATAGGCAAGTTGCATACGACTATTTTTATCGACCACAATTAAATGTTGCAGTTTCGAGATTTTAGATTCACTCAAACAAACGGATACAGCTCTCCTTCGCAATTAGCTGTTCTCGTAGTTCTTGCCTTCTGAGATAGCATCCGGTCAAGTCGAAGCTTCTTCTTGGTCGGTGTCGGTCGGTTTCTTGAAACCAACGGATTTTGACAACAGGAAATGAATTCAATTTAGTATAACATTAAAATTAAGACGAACAGAATTGACTTTATTTTAAATACAGATTGTTTATTACACATTTTCAGTTGCTACTCTCAATGTATCAAGATCATTCCGTGTTCAATAATAATCGATACCATATCAATGATATACTGTATAGACCTTCCTACCTCAGACAAACCCGAGGAGATACCGAGGATCGAACCTGGGTCTGCGGATCGGTAACACTAAATTTATAATTTTATATATATATATATATATATATATATATATATAATATAAATTTACACTAAAAATATATTTAAAACTGCAAGGTTATAAGGTAACGATTTTAAGACTGTTGTAATCTGTGATGATCGGCAATTACATTTATTTAGGTTACAAATTAACGATTTTATAGCATTCTGAAGCAACGTTCAACATTTGCATTTCATTTTCGGTGCTTAAAATGAACAACAGTGCGCAAAGAGTTAGCTTAATTTCTTTAGGTGCTTGTGTTTTAAATCTTACCTTAGGCACTGTCAACAATTGGCCAAATTGAAACTTGACGCACTGTTATAAAAAAGGTACGGTATTCACTTTGTTTAATTTCCTTTCTGGCTTAACAGATTTCACTAATTTCAAAGATTCTTCTGAAAGAAGGTTACAATGACCCAGACAGTATTTTACTTTGGTCTCTGTACTCTTTATATACCATACGAAGGATGGAAAATAACTCACGGCAACTATTTTTTTCTCAAGGTAAGGCGATGGTATCTTGACGGCATGACACGGGAGAGTGTGGCATCTCTAGTATATGTACAGTACATATCGTTTGGTAGAATTGTGACCTACGGTCGTACAAGAAGAGGCGATGGTAATTTAGTTGTGAGTTAGTTCCCCTGCAGAGTGAACAACATTCTTGCGTCAAAATAGTCACTATCCGATGGAGAAATGCCAGATAATACCACAAGAAGCTTTGGAAGCTTAGGGGAAAAATGCCCATCCGTACCGAAATTTAAGGGATCATGGATTTGATATGTGTGCTTTCATACTTCCAACTACAGAAATATACTGGAGTGGTTGTTTATGGCTGTCTATGCCCTTCACTGTCCTATAGCTCCTACCCATAATCTGCGTTATACATTCCATACCCTGTCGTTTCATTTGTATATTTCAATATTTTAATATGATCCATCAGGGGCGTATCCAAGATTTATTTTCGGGAGGGGCTGTGATAATCCTAACTTTACTGTCACTAGGGTTCAGAAGTTGATGATCTAAAAACGCCTAAAAATGACCTATAAATTACCTTAAATTTATGAAAATATGACATGAAAAAATTTAAAATATGACAATATTTCTAAATATATATCTAAAAAAGGCAATATACAGTAGCATATTAATATAATAATAAACAAAGGACAATATTTTAAGTATGTTATTTGACTACTTTAATATTATGTTTACTATATTAATTAATTACGAGATTGCTTTGTGTACAATGGTGGAAAAGTTCATTCTGAAGACAAAATAGGAAAAAATGTAACGAACGAATGGAAATTTCCTAAAAATGACTGGTAGAAAATAAAATGCAAAATATGCGTAAGGTATTATTGTTCGTTTTGACGGAAGACGAACTTATACTACATCCTGCATTGTCTCTGATGTCTCAGAAAAGAGATGACATATCATCAACCTCTGAGCCCTAATTATCACACACAATTATACTGAACACGTTAGAATAACGCATTTCATCTTTTATAAATCAAAATGTGCAATGGAACTGTCTACTTTCTGAGAAATTGAAGTGCCCTTATGTGCAACATATTAGCATGACTTAAGGGTATATGTACGTGAATTATTTTGTAATTTATGTTTTTTTGTTTATAGCACTAAAAAATTGTGCTGAATTTTCTGCATCCATTGATATATAGTTTATGTAGGTTTAGAAATTATTTGTGGCATTTAAATCGACATTTAAATATGTTTACATGCTCTGAGCCACGCCCTTAGAAAGGTCAAATGAGAAATTCACTATTAACTTAAAATTGAATTTCCCGGTAACTCTTATTTTACACACATATTGTTAGGTAGCTCCACAACCATTAGAGATAGAAGGCTGAAATTTTTTACACTAATTTTGCATGCATATATGCATAAAGTAGACTACAATGATGTCCATAGGTATAAAATTAAAGAAAATGTGTAATGAAATATTGATCAAATTTCAAGATATTTTATATGCGATATATAAAAATTAATTGCATTAAAAATAATAACTTTAGCTGTATAAAATTAGTATACTTTGTAGAAAAATATGTTCATAATATGCATTAAAAAAATAAAAGGCGTCAGAGAAACCAGAAAAATGTTATGCCTATAAGGAAGTGATAAGTGCATCTGAATTAATTTGTTCATGCTCCTATAAAACGTGCAATTTAAAATAAAGTTGGTCAATTTTTTATACTTTTATCTGCTAGTTATGTTCTAGTAAGCCTTGTTATAGGATCCTGTAATTTTTGTCCACTTCTGAGTTCATTTTCTTGTAAAATTTTAATATTTTAGAACCTGCATTTTTTTTATCTTTTTGTGGTTGTTCACGTATAAATACCTTTAACGTTTCGGGGGGGGCTGCAGCCCCCTCAGCCCCCCCCTGAATACGCCCCTGTGATCCATCATATATATATATATATACTTTTTTCAATTTCTATACTACTTATTTATTACTAGGGGCGGATTTCTATGACCTAAAAAATAGGATATATGAATGCATTTATGACCTTAAAAACATTAAAATATGACCAATACAATTTTAAATATGACTTTACCACTTACACATTATATATATATTTTTTTAAAGTTTCATTACAATTCATTTCATTAAAATGTGATGTTAATTATAAAAATATCTGTAAATTCTCAAAAAGTATCAGTTAAATGCAAAATTTATAAAATATGATATGAAAGTTCAAAATTTCTTTAATATGCACACAAATATGCCGAAAATTTGCATATTCATACTAAATATGCCACAATGGTTGAAAATTTCCTAAATATGCAGTTATATGCACAATAAAAGCCGTTCCATTTTCACCAGGATGCTTGGAATCGGGTTTAAATTAGTCGGAAACCTGAAATAATGCAAAGGGGAAAAATTTGACATGTCATAGAAATCCGCCCCCTATTTATTACATTAAGTGTTACATTGCTTTTTCCATATGTTTCATTTTGATTGTGTTTTGCCTCTTTACTCATTACTAGGGCTCGGACTTTTAGGTGCTTATAAAACCGAAAATATTTATTTTTTATGTGGTTAAAAAGTCGAAAATATGTTTAAAAAACATGAAAATATTTTTATTTATTTATTTAACCAATATTTACAGAAGTACTCATCTAGTCATTCTAGTCAGCAAGTGTAGAACTCTTGCAGTAAACGACAATAGAAGGTCTTAAGTTGTGCATCTTAAAGCTGTGACGATTTTCACGGAACAGAGACTTGTATCTTGAAAATGTACGTTCAACATTGCAGGATGTTAATCTTGCATATTTGTAACACTGACACTGTAACAATAATTCACTGACACTCAGATATTCCATCTGCTCCAAGTTCTCTACACTGTTAACCATTAAAATATCTGAAATCTTGCGCAACACTTGTGACCCTTCATTCTTATTTAGGCATGACAGGAATTTTTCTCTAAATTTGTTTGCTTTTGAACCACTGATTTTGTTAAGTTTGTTTTCAATGTGTTTGATTTCTTTTATTGATTCTGTCAACAATTGTTTTGTTCTTTCCAACTTAGTAATGCAGTTTGAGAGGAAACATAAATTTACACTAATAAAGGCCTAATCAGCCCTGATTTATTGTCTGACTCAACATAACGCAACACATTGAAAATATGTCGCAATTTTACAAAAAGAGTCAAAATATTCATTTCTAAACAAGATATCTGGTAAAATATGTAAAAAAGAATTAAGTTACCAAAAATATTTATTCAAATAAAAAATATTTTCGATATTTTTTTTTATGTGATATGCAACTCAGTATTTTGAATCCAAAGGTCCGAACCGGAACTTTTACAAAGTCCTGAAATCATAAGTAATAGCAAAAAAAATATGTATTTACCTAAAAGTCCGAGCCCTACTCATTACATTTCCGTACGTGTTAAGTATACAGACAAATGTTTGAGAATAATAGTTAATACATTGGTCGTTTGTCAACTGCCGCCTTTTGAAAGTGGCCGTCAGTAATTAATATGCATCAAACTTTCCACAATCTACTCTGGGAGCTGTAATTCGATTTTGTGTTCTGTAAATTCATTCCAGATGACATCTAAATGCCTCCCAGCGAAACAGTGCTTTGAAAAAGCGGGTAGTGGTCTCTCTGTATTTGGCATTGCGCCCTGCAAAAGGCTTCCCATCTGGCAGAGAAATACAGTGGGTTACAGACAATGCACAGTCGCAGGGGATAACTTTGTACTCCAGTGGATTGGAAGGGGTAGAGATAACACAACTTAGCTATAATCTGAACAACAAAACAAATACATTGTTCTTCCCCGACGTGTTGTGTATGTCGGCGTAACTCCTATGCTCTTGATAGCTAATAGCTTTCTTTACAAAGCGAAACCAACATTTGTGTCTTGTAGTAATGATTTTCTGGCACAGTAACTTAACTATTTACCCAACGTACCTGTTATGTGTTTTAAACCATTATTTTATGAGAATTCTGTCAGAATATCTTTTTTTTTTTTTTTAAATAAAGCCGTAATGCGACAGTAACATTTAATGATGACGCAATACGAGGGTTTTCCATAGCCTTTAATAACTATACAAGTGAAACGTCATAATAATAATAATCTACAAAATATTAGATTAGCAGATTGAAACAAGTAAGAAATTAAAATATCTGGGAGAACAGATACAAACAAAATTAAGGTATAGTGATGATAAGAGGAATATTAGTTGTTAAATTTAAGAGGTAAAGCCGTCCTTATAAAGGCCGTCAATGCTCTTAGGGTTCTAGGAGGGTGAGGCTCCAAACCTTTTAGATATTCGGGTTTGAATGTGGTAAGGCTGTCAGCTGACGCACCAGCAACCTATACCCCAGGATGAATCCTATTACTCAATTCTGCTAGAGACTGAGTCGACGTCAGGGCCGTAGTTCCGCCAGAAGATTAGGCCAATTGAAGAATCGGGGATCGAACCCTCGACTTAGTATGTGGCGCGAGATCTTCATCTTTTAGTAATGTGACACAAGCCGTGAAAACTACTTTATCTTTTTCTAAGTCTCTTCACGAAGAAAACTAGGTTTTCGCAGTTTTATAGTAAAAGTCCTAAAGATTTTCTTTAGGAGTAACGTTTTTAACATTGGATTCGCGAAAATCTAATACTTCTATTTATAAATTTTTAGTAGTAATTGCCGATGGGAGTTAAAAACTAGTTATCTCTTCCAAGAACTGCCTTGCAAATAACACAACTTTGCGAGAGGTTGTGAAAATTGAATGCACATTCCTCGGAATGTTAGCACATAATCTTGTCAGAAGTGCAGCAAAAAATAGCAAAATAAAATATTAGATTTAAAAAAATCGGCGTTGTTTTTTTATATAAGATTTTCTTCTTCCGAGTGTACAGGAGGCAACTTACATATTTTATCTTTTTATGTACTTCTTTTCTTTTGTGTTCCTTTTCTCTCTCTTTCGTTGATTTTTCCTTTCCTTCTTTCTTCGTACTTAGATATTCTAAGAATAATTCCTGTCAGTTTATATGTGACTAGCTTAAAAGCCCCGGCGTCGCTCGTGTTTTGTATTTTGTAAATTAGAAAATAACTTATAGGTCCTTATATAGGTATTTAGAATTTTAAATGCGGAAGAACAACTTACACACTGAAACTGTTCCCTCAGAAAACGATAAATATAGCTTCTTATGGCATATAGCAGATCCCTGCGGCTTCGCCTACGATAATTAATCGAAAGATTAACAATTAAGAGCAAAACAATTAAAATATTATATTTATTAACACTTTGCACGCGAAACATTCATAGGTCTAAACTAAACGATTGATAGGCCTAATTAACGAAACAGCTATAAATCCGGCTTTGAAGTGAATTCCAAGATTAGAAAGCGCAGCATGGGAAAAATAACCCCAGATTCGAGTTCCCTGGCCCAGAAAATCCCTGCATAGTGAGTATCGTCTAATCGAACAATGTTTACGCATTGAGACCTGTATTCATTATCCCTCTTCCGTCTAGGTTGAAAATTTCAGATATCTGCATGCCTTGACATTATAAACAAATGAATCAACCAATGTGGGCTTACAACATTCAAGCGATCGCGATGCTTTTATTTCCAAGGTATGACAAAAGTAGACAAAGCCACCAGTTCATTGATTTGACAATTGAAATGTATTACTGAAAACTGATGCTTCGAAAACGCATAAATTGCACGTTTTCTACCCGTTTTTCACTCATAACTCGCGAACGAAAGCTAAAATAAGAAATGTACTATGCCAGAAACCTTCACGGGAGTGTACTTAGCAACTTCCCAAAGTTTCATGGCGTTTGATGAATGGTGTAGTAATTCATAAAGGACAGACAGGCATACATTCGTTTTTATATAGATAGAAGATTAGGGAATTTCCATCAGATTTGAAATTCTTCTAATTCAATTTCCACATACAATTACCTGATAAAATTGTCGGTCGTACGAAAATGCCGTCTTTGTCTCACAAATAAATGCAGGAAAATCATGCCAAGTGCAAATTCTTTAGAGAAAGCAAGAACTAAAATTATACCTTTCTCTCTTCAAGGCACCGGATATGTTGAGTCACACTAGCATTATATTTACCTCCGCTTTCCGTGACTGCCAGCAGTTATGAGAGTTTGAGGTTATTTGTAGGCCTAATCCATCTGTTAACAGTTACACAGTAACACTTTGATCACACGCATACTTGTTGATATATTATTTATTTCATTATGCCACTTAGAATATACAATTTTCTTCAATGCAGCCATTAAATGCAACATTGTCTAAACTGGCGGCATCGCCTTCTTCTTCCAAGGTTATTGAACATCTGCCGGATGTACAATTAGACAAATCACCTGTTTTTTATCTCTCAATGGTACGAGTACAATAAAATTGTTTTCATCACACAAATACAACAAAAGTGTTGGAATTTATGCAGTTTTCCAGTGAAAATGGATGCAACATGGAAATGTGGTTAAACAATCTTATGTGAAACTCATATAACTTCTTCTGCCCAAATAAGAGTTAGCCTCTTGGTATAATATAATTATTATGTATGATATTCTCTTCATGTAAATTGGTTGTACAACTGAAGAGAATATTGTTAATACATCGCATCCCCGAAGGATGCTTATCTATCCACATGAGGGAAAGTTTTCAACAACCATCTTGCCCTAGTCAATATTTCAGGCTGCCTTTATCATCAATTGAACTCTTTTATCAAACAATTGGATAAATGGTCGAAATGGAGCCATTGTTCTGTTAACTGTTACTGTGTAGACTAGATGAAAGAACATGGTTATTTCAGCAATCATTTGCTCAGTTAACCAACTAACCTTTATCGCAACTCTTGCGTCCAGAAATTCCTGTGGGTGGGTAGTAAAATTTTCTAATAACAGAATATGACGTTTATCTTTTTCCATCACATTCCTGTTTTTGCTGTGCGTTTTGTTACGTTTCATTATCATGACAACCCTTGCCATTTGCTGTTGAAACTGTTTGTTGTTTGTGTAGAATTTGTTGTGGGAGAGATTCGGAAGAAACAAGATATACCAAGACGTTCTGTAGAAATAATCGCTTTGGAAAAAATCATTCGGAAAATAGGTATATAGGTACACATATTATTAAAAATAATTATAGCAAAAAAGTTATTCGAAAAATTAAACAGAAAAATTAGCTGCAATTAGCTGTGCTGTAATTTTTTCTTCCTGACACTGGCGAAACGCGAGTGAGGGGAAGGCTATTCAGAGGGGGAGTGGAATTCAGAGAGAAAGGTCACCTTCCCCTTTCCGCCAGTCATGACAGCCGTAGCCATATACCTTAGTAAGTGCGATGTGACTCCCTTAAAGACTGGCGTACGAATGAAACACCAACCCAATAATTCGAAAAACTCGTCCATGCTACTGCTCATTTCTCTGAGCAGAGTCAGGTAGAAAAATATTCAGTTTAGAAATTAATATTCTTTAGTGACCCTGGCAGTACGCCGCTGATGTACGCATTACTGTGGAATATGTGTTTAAATGTTTGCTCTGACCAAATCCATAAACCACGGGTTTATATACATATTTTCTCGTGATGCAAGAGAACTGTATGCGGTAAACAAACAAATCTGATGTGTTTATTTAATACAGGAAGTTAAATATTGTGATAGGTAAAATACTTTCCTGTGGTATGCGTCCAGTGTGCAAACACTGTTCCCTCATCAATGAATCAAATCAAATAAATATTCTATAAATATTTCAAACAATTTTGTATCACCGAATATTTCCAACCAAACCAAACACCATTGGACGGATTCTCAAATCACGAGCGTTCTCATAATAAACGTTCGTGGAAATGGAATTCGAACGGAATAGGCTATCTCTGAAAAAAAAAAAGCCAAATCGTGTTCCGAAATTTTTCTCTATTTTCGAAGCAACAAGATTGCTTGAATTAATATTTTAAACTCGTTCCAGTGTCTTAATTCAGTAGGTCTTAGAACCATATACAAGCAACGATTACGATTGAGTTCAAATAAGCTACTCATTTTACGGGCTCGTTCCATGCACTCTTATAGAAGAATATTATTAGGCCTACACATCTATTTCATAAAGAAAATTTACAAATTTGTTCCATAGAACTAAATTTATTGAATAACTCAGATGTAAACAGTTCTTCTTTACCAGCTCGACTTTTATATAGATTTTATTCGTGCACTCCTAGTCTAGCGAAACAAAATCTTGCTTGATGATGTAGCTAGTGAAGGTTCTTGACCAGACTTTGGACACGTAGGACGAAAACTAAAAGCTGGATTATCTTTTCGCCCCCAAATTGACAGCTCATAAGTCATAAACGACCGTACAATATGTGATATCAATTTTTTGAAAGACCCCATGTTATATTGTTATTGTAATGTTAATGTAATGTTAGTGTGTTGCTTTTTTCTTCACACGATTTAGAAGCTAAAAATAGGCATTTTTTAAAATTTATATCAAACGAAAAATAGGATAATATGCATAATGGTAATACCATATCTCACAAAACTAATGCTGATAGGGCAAAACTAATGGCACATTAGGCATCAGCGACCTAAATATACCCAAAAATAAGTGAAAATTCTAAGGCACCGAAATGGCTGATGGTCTGTGTAATCATTAGGTCTACTTAAAAATACTTTTGTTATTTTTATAGCAGTTTAAGGAAGTTAGGGTGAAATTGATTGTCAGAATAAAGTTTATTATTAAATGAATATATATATATATATATATATATATATATATATATATATATATATAATAAAGTTCATTATTAAATGTAGGGAATCGGAAAAGTAATAACGGATATATATTTTTTTATTTATGCGCACATAAAATTAAAATATGAAAGAAGTTTGAATAAATAGTAAATTAAAATGTTTCGATCAAGACTCAAAAGGTGGTACTGCAAAATGGAAATAATGAAGGTACAGACGGTAGCACTTTATCGGGCAGTGAATATGAAACAGTGAAAGGAACGCAGCTGTTCCTGTGGTAATGAACTGTCAGAACATCAGATTCCGGTATTTACATTCCTTCCAAACCACGCACTGTTCAACCAAAAGTGTGGAAAGCCTAATTGCAAGACCAACTTCATGAATTTCCACTGCCTCCTGATAGAGGAATTCTATAACTGCTCCTGAGGTTTTGTTAAGGTACATTTCTGTTATCACGATCCTGAAATGGTTTCACTTCAGAGTTACGATATTGCATCTGCACTTCTTTATTTGTTGTTATTTATATTTGAATGCGTATGCTTAAGAGAAGCCTTCAAATTACTAGCCATTAGGGCTGCATACTTTGAATTTTACTGGGAGATTACAATTACAATTACAATTTTACAATTACAATTTATTGTTTCAAATTACACGAAAAATATACATAAAAAGTTGATACACCACCCGAAGAAGTAGAGCTTGTGTTCGGGGGTGGTTCAGTTCTATATATGAGAAAAACTTATACTAAATAATTACTTAAAACAATACAAAATTTAGAGAAGTATGACAGAATACATGTATAAGAGATGAAACTATACATTTTGTCAGAACTAAAGGACAAAATAATTAATAGAATAATACCTAACATACCGTTTACAGTTGACTACCTTCAAAACTGAACTAATGTATGGGGATAAGATTCTCAAACTTTGAAGAATTTCATGTATTTTTATATGCCATAATTTTTATTATAAATCCTGATGTAACTCACAATAATTATTGTGTAGTATAAAATTACCTTTTAAATGAACCTACATGTTTCACAGTTGCAATTCTAAAACCAAGCTATAGTTTTGGACCAAGTTTATTGCATTTCATTGTTAAAAATATTACCATGTATTAATTAGTCTGAATAATTACATATTTAAGAAAATAAAATTTAATTTTTCATGTTTGTTTTTAAATATTCTTTCCCATTATTACTGTAAATAAATCTGATTGTGTTTTATTTAAAGTAATTTTATTAACGTATTTATATCCATTTATGAACTATCTATTCAATTAATTAATAAACAAATAATGTGGACAAATTTTAAACAAACCTTTAATATGTATTATTTAATCATGATCAACTATCAACACTCAAACCAGCTGCTATTTAAAATGTAGATGCTTGAATATTGGGCATCGCCCTATCCTTGATCAAATCTGATGTCAAGGTGCCAGGAATCATTTCTTGAAGATAGATATATATAGAAAAAGCTATTATTAACCCTGTATAAAATGCTGTATGGAATTGCTGAATTTACTTCATATATTAAAGAATACAAACAATATACCCAGAGGTCGTCAGCATGTGCAACTGAACGAAGCATGAGATTTGTTATTTGCTACTATGACATTGTACGACATGGACTTGAATCATTGTTGCATGCAAATATGATGTGATAAGCAGAGAATAATGTTTATTTGCACAATGAATTAATCCTCACTCTGACTGCACAGAGAAACTTGCGAAAAACAAGTAGAGCAATCTGGTGACGAGAGATGTAACCACCTCGGGAACTTTGAGAAGTGTATCATAATATCCTTATTTAACTAGCTTACAAGCTGTATGTGAGGAGTTTTATCCTCTGCTTTCACAGAGGAATGGAGGAATATGTGAAATTGTGGCATGTGCCAAAATGAGAGAGATTATTCTATTTTCACTGGGAACTATTGTATGTTTCATCGATAATGACCTGAGAAGTGTATTTTCTATTCCCTGTAGTTCATATAGATACCACCTTGATGCACATACGCTGAACCTACCAGTTGTTAACTTAGTGAATGCTGAAAGGGCCATGTAATGTATGTGTTACTTCCATCTACTGGCACTTTCATGTAATGGCACTATTTACAAGGCAATTTCATCCAACCCTCCATTTAATGTGCGTCTTATTTCTCCAATTCCTTCTCTCCTAAAGCTGAAACTGACCTATGTACATAGGTTCATATTTGAATTCCCGACTGTTGACGTTAAACCAATACGAGTCGGAATCATCCAAGGGCTGGTCCAGCATTCCAAGTGACGCACGCCTACCAGTCACTTTAATGAAGTGTTTCCCTACTCCATCCCTTACGTCCCTCACCTAGGCCTGAGCGTTGTTTATAGGCTAAAGGAGGTGGTTGGACTTGAAAACGAACCAATAAGAGATGGGCTTGCCCAGGGCTGATTTGAAACACAAATAATAAGGCGGTTCAATGCCAACTTTAAATAAATAAATACACTAGAAGAAACGAGAAGCATTGGAAAGTTCCCATGCACTCGACTGTACACCTATAATACAATCGATATTATCCGGGTTCTAACCCACAGACTTGTAACGTAAGGCCGATACTTAATCATCTGTAGCTTTTAGAGTGACAGTGTAAATAGTAAACATTCTTTTTCAGAAAGGATTTGTTCTCTTTCTTCCCTTTACCACCGCGATCACACTTACCTATGATGTACACATAGACTACAGCTCGACGACCACTGAACAGCTCGATTAAACACGGCATTATACGTGATGGGTGATATTATAGTAATTGCTGAAGCGACTTTAGTGATAAATAAACTTCCAGGATACTTCTCATGGATCGATGATAAAATTCAAGACGCCGACTCTATTCCACCCATAATAAAAAAAAGTATCGTATACTGTGTTTCATAATGTTTTGGTACTTAAACCTTCATGATGTGTATCGCCTTTTCAAGAGAAACACAGGAACACTTTACACACACTGCTTGCTATGCATGAGTGAATATTGTTTTCACACGTCATTAGCCATGTCGATAGTATCGATTATCTATTAGCCCTAATAGTTTCACAGTCAACAATAATAGACCCTACATACAAGAACTACTTGTTTAAAAAAAAAAACTTTAATACACTAAATATTTTGTGACGTAAATGTTGCTATAAAATAGCTTGAGTCGAAAATCGATAAAGAACAAACGCGTTTTGTGTTATCGTAAGTAATGTAACGAGTAGGCTAGCTTTTGAAATGACCGACAAATACACCAGCAACTCATTATTTTATCTTAGGTAATGCTACGACTGACTTGTAAATCGCCTTCGAATGCGGTTTTGACCCTAAAAATTCAGCCAAATTACCATTCTCACTACGATTTTTCTTAATTGGTGTCATTTTTCTCACTTTCGATGTGGAAATTGCACTATTATTATCTGTAATAATCACTCTTTATTTTTAAACATTAAAATATGAATTATTATTAGAATAACTTTTCGTATTATTCTCCTTTTAGGACTATATAACGAAGGAAACAAAAAATCAATAAATTCACGAGCGACGAAATCGCGACGGAATTTATCTAGGGGATTCCAAGTCACGAGCAGCATTTATCATCACTATTTAACGAATAATAATAAGTAATAAATAATAAATAAAATATGCTGAAATTTATTTATTGTAATAGTTTTTTAGAGTAAGACAATACTATTAAAATGCGTTAATGACGTATAGCCAGTGTGGCTTTTCTTCTTAACAAATCACGATCACAGACCGGGTGGAAAATCATTAGTTAATAAACATAATTTATTCAAGCATTGTTTGCTGAAATATTGAAGATATGTTGCGTAAAACATAATTATGTTATTGTTGCAGTTCCTAGCGATACATAGTGGTAAGTACTGTATCTTGAAAGAACATAGGAACAGTTGTATTTTATACATGCTGTTGAGGTTATATCTTTTAAAGATGTACAAGATACGATTACTATTAAATTTTAACGTTCCTTGACTATGAATTCTTAACTTACCGTGATAATGGTGATGTATGCCCATTCACTATCAAGAGATTTTGCGACCTGATTAGAATATAAAAAGAAAGAGGTGTTTTATCACTTTTGTAGGAGGTGACAAAACAAATTTCGATAAAATAAAATGAGGGAATCAGTTCTGTGTGATTTGAGACTCATTCTTATATGCTATTGGTCCAAATTGAATGAAACACTTAAGATCGACAATGGTCAAGGAAATCATGCAAATGTACGAATTGCACTTGTAATGGTTATTTGACTAATAAAATCCAATAAATACTTAATGAAGTACATTTATTAATGAATATATAGTCATTTAATTACTTGAATACCATATTAGACTAGGATCATACCATTAAAAAAACATTAATCCGAAATATAATCTATAGTTTTCCCTGTGGTCAAAAACGATCGCAAGCATTGATTTCCCAAATATGGAAGACTGCCGTAAAATCCTTATCCCGATGAAATCGTAGTTTTTGGAGATTTTCTCGAAAACGGCTCTAACGATTTTGTTTAAATTTTGTATGTGAGGTGCTTATACTAAGAGCTAAATATTTTATTTGAAACATTCTAAAAAAATTCTCTGAAGGGTAGTTATAAGCTACTCATTTCATACACGAACTTTCCTCATGAATATCGCGACTTTGATTGAGGCTGAAACAATGAATGAGGCGCACTACTGCAATATATTTGTGTATTTTATACTGGAATATACTGGAATGTTAGAGGAAGTTGTGAGCATCACATCAGATATTAAACTTATAATTATACTGATGTTTATTAATTGAAAAATTGGACTGATCAGAAAAACGCGACTAACCTGTCTTGGTGATGACTTGAAAGTAATTTTCTAAACGTCATCAGATAGCATGCATTGAGTACAAGGGTATCCTTATTATAAAGTAAAGAGAAATCAATCCTAATCTAATTCCATTTGCAAACGTTTGCAGGGGATTTATTTGATAACATAAATTGCGCTTTATGAGGCATTGGGAAGTCTGCTTGCACGTGTTGAGAGCGGGTTTTCAGTCCCGGACTGAATTATTGCATCCGCATTGGCATCGTTTGTCTTCTGCACATCAGTGAGCATTATGCTTCGTTCACAGCCCGTTCCACCATTTTGTGTAATTAATATTATATATCACTCAGGTCTATATATCACTAAATAATATCACTTTTCTTGTTCATCATTTTCAATTCCTCTCACTACAGTCTCGGGGCTCGGTTATACGCACTATGACAATGAAAATGTCAAAATATTTTTGCCTCAATTGATTTTTTTAACCCATACTTAACCTTCCCTGTCGAAGGGCTTATACACCAATGCCTGAAAGAGACATGAGAAAATCTGGGTCAACATCGGACGGGTCATGGATCAACCCTATCGAGACGCAGGGCTTCCTCCTAGGACAAAGACCAGGACAGAACACACAACACCGAGCCCTAAACCCAAGAAGGGGTTTTTTCACTATTAAAGAATCTTCAAGCTGGCCTGGAATCGAACTGAGGCCACAAGCATGCGCGATACTTACTCATTCCATCTTGAAAATTTGATTTTCAGAACTAATAATTATGCCAAAAAAACCTTAGTCTTGTGTTTCTGACGAAAGACCTCGAAAAAGAGTTCTGAATTACTCATATAAATGAAATGAAGTATTTAAGGGGCTGCTGGTTCGATTCTACCATATTCCGCTAGTATATTCTACCCAAAAAATAATAATTTCTTTATTGCAATTATGATGGATGGAACAACGGTGGAATGATGTAGGGTAGGGGAAATAGGAATGCCCAGAGAAAACCTGCCCCGAGCCCATTTTGTTCACTACGAATTTCACGTGGACCAACTGAGAATCGATCCCGGGTCCCAGCGGCGGAAAGCGACCGGTCAAACCACTCAGCCATGAGGTGGCCTTCTACCATACAATCAAAACATATTTCGCTCACAGAGCATCATGGCTTACCTAGAGAGGTCTTATTACCAAAGATTAGTTTAGTTATGCTCATTTTGCAGCAGAGATCAGAGTGATGGGTGGTATTTCTAGGACATGAAAGGTTCGGAAAACTTTGTCTACAGGCTCTATTTTAGGCTTGGGTACGATACGAAACTTACGGTTATCAGGGCCTTAAAATTGAATAGGGAACTTCCTTTTTCAAACATGTTCTTATTATTGCACAGTGCTTCTATGAAGAACATTGCAACGTAGGTACATCATGAATAATAATAAAACAAAAAGTCTAATATTTGTTTTGTAATGTTTTATCAAACTACAAACTCTTTTGTCTCTAAAAAAATGAATTCCGAGAAGTAATTTTCAATATTCCTTTTGCAGGTATCTATTGAATAACGCTGTTTACTTGAATATAATTTATAGGTGGTCGTGCACTATCGGAATTCATATGATACTTAAGATAATAATAGTTCATGAAACCACAGGTTATGGACTTGCTTTTGGTATCTGAACTCTGGAAGATATGGTAGAATTTTGTATGACATCGCCTAACCAATGGTCATTTAGTTTTAAAAATGAATGAGGCTGAGGTCAGCTGTCAACCTCTAAGGCTCACATAACATCGTATTGATCATCCCTATCCAAAAGATTTATAACCCTCAATATGAATGTTCCAGCAGTTCCTGCCAACAAAACTTATCTTACCGTAAGAATGATTCTCTCATACATTACTTCTTTATTCTGCACCAATAACGTGTACACATCATTTATCAGTTGGGTCCGAAAAAAAGTAACTTATGCACAAATCAATGCGTATGTTAATTTGCACTAAAATACAAATACATGCGTATAAACTTGAAATGTTATTCAGACTCACGTATTTAGAATGATCACTGAATGATTTTTTTTATATATAATTACACATAACAAAATCATACATATGTGTTTTCCTTGAACGTCCACAGATGAGACGATGAAGCTGCACAGTTAGTTAGCCTATGGGAATTTTTGCTATATTTTCGAGACCCAGACTTGTTTGTTGTCTGTTAGATTACGTTTGCAGGCCGAAACTGATCCTTTAATATCACCCTACATGACTGGGAAATACTTATCCTTTACACCGTAAAAATAAAGGCTCAGAACTATTACTAATTAGTTCTACCATATCGTATGTTTCTTGTAAACATCTACACTATATAAATATATAATATAATATATATTTATACTTACTCTATACATTATGCTGGCTGCATGGTGTTATTCCTCCAAACTCCAGATACCTAGAAGTAGAAGAGGAAAATAAGTGTTATTCAACACATGGACAATGGACCACATATACAGGTCGTGACTGGATATTAAAATGATTTGTAAATCTAAATACTTGAAATATATACGGTAATTATCTTTACTAGACCTATATGCAAAATAGCCTATGCACTAACCCACAAGATATTCGTTTACATATGGCTTATATATTTTTAAAAATTCAGGTTTTTGTCATCGCTTCCTTTACCCGCATATAGGTCTATAGGTCTACTCTATAGGAAGTACCCCTGACCCCTGCATCCGAAACAGCTATTTTCCATACGTATGTATGCCTATATGTCTGTGAGTCTAACATACCCCGAAAATTTAAAAAAGTATAAAAATATAGTCTTATATTTTGGTTAGAACCCTTTTTGGAATGCGACTTGAAAATTGGCGACGACTTTCTCTTACTTCTACTAATTGAATAAAGCTTTATAATTCGCGATTTTTTAAGAAAACTGCTCAAACAGTTAAAAAAAATTGTGTACATGGGATCTCTATTCTAAGAAATAAAATTGTATTTGAAACATATTTTGACAAATTTTTGAGAAGTGTAATTATAAGTTTATAACTAGGGCCCTGAATTTTATGAAAAATCATATTTTTATTAGTGCATTCTATTGCATCCTAGTGTTAAATTTTGAACAAGGTATTAAAGAAGTAACCGAAAATTGAAGATTTCGTTTTGCATATTGTAACATATTTTGTTAGTTTCGCGATAGTACATCATATTTGCTTGGTGTTAATTTTTTGCGCATATTTTATAATTTTTCAGAAATTTAAAAGCATATTAATAACATATTTTAAATATAGTGCATATCTCTGTTAAATCATTTACAGCATATTTGGCTAAGTGAAGGTTCTGAGAACCAACTGTACAATAACTGGCAGTAATTGGCCTGGTATTTTCGGAACCGATTGTATAATATTAAAACGACGTTTTACTTAACTAAAATTAACTTACTTAACTAAAATTAACTTACTTAACTAAAATTAACTTACTTAACTAAAATTCACTAAAATTTATTGCATCGATTGTGTTTTAAAAGGTTTGTAATATGATTTATACAACCTATTCTTTCGTAACTTATGTACCTAGGTATTTCAGCTAAGAAGAGAACTTAAAGTATTAAATTTACTAAAATTTTATACCATACTTCATTGGTTCCGGAGCATATTTTACAAATTTTAGAACATGTTTCGTATTCTGATAAAGCATTAACTACCGGGTCTTAGTTACTCGTATAACCAATCGTTTTTAGAAACTCGGGCTTTAAATCTTGCGTGGTGTCACTGAATTTTTAATTGATGAATCAAGCCCTTATCCTCTAGTTTTGCTGCACGAGGAGTTTTATAATCTGAACATAGAACATTAAATGAGATAGGAGGGAAAATAATAATATTTATGAATCTATATAACTGACTAGAGATCCTATCCATCGATTAGATAGGATTCGTTCTTACGTGCTCCAGCCTTGCAGTCATTCAGGTTATATTGCCAATTGTACTTGAATTGCTTCCATTAGGAGAGCAGATTGAACAATAAAACATAACTGCATTATTTATGGAACTTCTGGTTGCAGGTAATGGCTACATTGAGGGCACGGAACTGGACGGTTTCCTCAGGGAGTTCGTATCCAGTGCCAACGCTACCGACGTCAGCCCGGAGGTAAGTCTCTTCTCCATCTCTTACCTCTGCATTAATAATTCACAGTCACGTATCAAATTTTTTTCAAACAAGAGACGTGAACTGTGATTAAACTCTCTCACCACGTTCTCTATTTTAGAAAGTCCAGTCTCCAATATAAACTCTATATCTTAGTGAGGGATTCTACTACACATTTTGTCTTTAAGGTTACACAGGGTATGATGCGAGGGATGGGTACTAAGCATGACAACTATTTTTCTCTTGAAAATATGGGACCATTTAAAATGTTTGAAATATACATGTATGTTTAATGCAGATCATGGGTGCTAGATGTAGGATAGTGAAGGAAATAGACAGCCATAAACATCCATGCTCGACTGCATCGTGCCCCTCTAATGTATTGAGGTGGTTGGCATGCCGGATATGGTATTGAATTTTTCAGTCTGACTTCACCTTTCCATCTTAGCATAGACGGTCAGTGTGAAAGAATTATCATTCCACTGTGGCCTACTAGTGGTTTACTAGGAAGCCCGGGTCTTAAAGCACTTACGAGTTTGTAAGTCGCCACTGGGTTGGTATATCGTATTGAGAATAGAGGTGTACATATTCTGATTTTAGCTTGCTTGCCCCTTTGAAATTCTGCAACCAGTCACAGCTTTTAACTCGCTTGACTTGAAAGCAAGCCAGATTACAACGATGATAAGAAATACTGTCGCTATGAGTCACAAGCTCTTCATAACTTGGTGGGTTGCACAGGACCTAAGGAAACTGCAAGGCCTGGCGGAAAGAATATTAAACTGGGTATAGCAGTGCACTGGTAAGTCGTGCAGTTACGTAGTTGAGGAACTTCAGATGTGTTTAGAGAATTTTACCCTGAAGGAAGCCGATGAGAAACTAAAATGTGGACAGTTTGAATTATCAATGAACAAAGGTACTAGTCCGGCATGGGAAAAATTTTCAAACATTTTCGAGAAAACATCATAAAATCATTAATAACAATAACAAAAATCCCTTTAGGCAAGCCTACAAGCTGAGGTAGATTTCGAAGTGCTTTTGTTTTAATTTACTGTCACTGCGTAGCACTCTTCTTCTTTAGCCTTGGCATGACAAACCCGCAATAATAACTGCAAAAAAGAGGAAAGAGAACTTTTTCAAACATTCAAATCTCGCCTTATATGAGAACTATTAAGAAACTAGTTATTGATTTGTAGAGTACTCATCAAGAGCTTTTCAACGATACCCCACAAGACGTAGTTTCGAAAATTTCGAATTTCCATCCCCATACCCCACCCCCACTCGTACTCCCAAAACCCCCGAATCGTTGGTGTCACTGTGAACTCCATAAGGAGTACTCTAATTTATTCAATCAAAATCTATACTTCATAGGGGCCGAGATATAAATGTTTTAAAATTTCAACCCCCTCCCCCGACCACCCTCTTGCGCCAATTTTGCTCATTAACGAACTTGTCTGAACTATTGGGCCTAGAAATAACATAATAAAATTTGATTAAAATATCTTGAAAATTACGGCCGCTAGCGTGTAAAGATATATATATGTATATATATAAATATATATATACATATATATACATATACATATACTGTATATAAATATAAATATCACAATTTTTTTTAACAGGCGGTGGTTTCGTACTTAGGGAGGCATGAAACGTAAAGATATGAACGAATTTTTTGAAAGTCATTAGGTAGATTTTTCTTCCAAATCTACCTAATAATAACAATAATAATTGTGTTAACACGCTAAAACGGTTTTTAATACTTTATCCGCCTTTTATTTATCTGCATGGTGAATTTCTTCTACCAGCATGTAGAAAAGCAAGAAAGTATTACCTACACTTAGCAACTACAGTTGTTTAGCTGATAGGAGTGTCGCAAGCTTATTCTGGCTTGCCTAGGCTGGGTTTGACCTGACCCACCAAGTTTAAAGAAACCTGCCTGCTTCCTAGCTATGACGCTGCAAACTTGCTTGCCTGGCGTTCAAGCGGGTATGGGCAAGCTAAATTCGAGATTTGTACACCTCTAATTGAGAACGCCTGGTGGTATACTGGGATATGTGAGTCAGTTGGAGAATTTAATGTTGTACCGGCATGTTGCCATGGTAACTCAGTTGGTTAGAGCAGCGGAGAGTCGAAGATCCTGGTTCAAAACCCGGCTATGGCATTGAATTTTCAGTCTGACTTCACTTTCTCACATGAGCACACGTGGTTTTCACTAACACGTGAAGTTACTAAACTTGGCCATTTCTTTATGTAACATTCTTGATATTTTTATAACACTGCTGTGTTTTTGCTAGTGGTTGCAATTTGAGAACTAACACGCTTCATTTTATAAAACGTCAAACTGATCAACTGAAATTACGATACAATGGTCGAAATCACAGTCACTGTGAAGTTGGAACACCAGAAAGATAATGGCAATTAATGGAAACGGAAATTCGATACCAGACATAGAAAAGCAAAGATCATATACATTAAGTAGAAAGCAATAGAGAAGGAAGAAAGAAACGAACGATTACCCAAAATCTACCAACTGACTAAGAAGCTGTAAGTTTTGCCACCAAAGTCTCTCCTGTTATTATAATTCCTCGCTCGAAAACGTGACGGAAGTGATGATTTTGTTCGCTTACATGATGAACATAGAAAAGCGTTTACATTTTGCATTTTGGTTTCACGATTTCCTTTCTTCGCCATAATTTTAATTTTCCGTAGTAATTTTCCCTTTGACCGCAATTCCGTATTAATATGTTGAAAACCGTAATAATAACGCACAATCCGTAATAGTTGGCACATCTACAACATATTACAAATTTTTTTTACAAATTAAAAATTTACAATTTATTACTCCAAAGTACACGAAAAATATATACAAAAGTTGATACACCCCCCGAAGAAGCAGAGCTTGTGTTCGGGGGTGGTTCAGTTATATATTAGAAATACTTATACTAAACAATTACTTTAAAAAAATGCATAATTTGGAGAAGTATGACAAAGTGTTATGTATGAAAGGTTAGAACATGTTCTATTTACAATACAAAGGTACGAAGCAATACAACAATAATACATAACAATTTATTTGTTCAAATTTTAGTAAAAAATAAAGAAATTAAGTTCTATCCAAATTTTAAAGTTAATATGAAAAATGTTATAACAGTAATAGTCGATAACAGAAGTAATAATTATATAAATTTTCTAATTTTAGACCTAAATTGTTTGTTGTTTAAGCTATTTGTTTTTTAAGCTATATGTATCTAAAAAGGCTACATTTTACATAAAAGATGAAAATACGGAAGCAGCTATGTTTCTTTAATATTAAAAATAATGCTACATCAAAATCAGAATCCTACCGATTACATTACTACGTTTAACCAGTCTTGTCTAATACAGTAAGCGGGCAAACGTGTGACGCTGGAAGGCTCTTCAGCTGTGCATATATGTTAAATATTTCATCTGATTACGTCCATTCTCACTTTCTGTTTCCCCTTGTGACTGCTCAACTGTATCGAAAATAATGAATATTTCACGCATATATAAGTGAAATGTATTTTTACTAGGGCATACTTTCTGCAACTGGCTCACGAGTGAAGTGGGAGAAAAAGGTCATGCTGAAGTCTAACTAACCTTTGTGAATGCAGTACTTAACCTCTTTACAAGTTCACTCATCATGGGGAACCCTTTCATATGTACGATTCTTTCACTGCCGAAATGTGCTCCAGCACACACTACTATTCTTGGTTTACGCTGATATAAAAAGTATATCACTCGCTTACTACTCCTAAATTTGCAGACAAGAACCTGATTTTTTGGGTGAAATAAAACTGCTGATTTCGATGTTAATTTCCTTCTATTTTTGCTGATTATTTCTCAAAGTTAGTTATTTTATAGACTATTATAAACATAATTCCGGGGTGCACGGGCAAAGAGAGTTAAGTCCACCATTTAAAAAAATTGAGATATGTCCATAGAGTTATAGATAAAAATGTTCTCTACATTTGTGTTTCGTCCAGTAAGTCATATTCAAAATCGTACGGTAGTTATGGATGTGTGCATCATGGGTTTATCCATCTCTAAAGATATGTTGGGCTGGTATAGTATGTTAAGTCACTCTAATTCTCAGTAACAAGAAAGTGGACTTAACTCTCTTTGCCCGCGCACCCTGGAATTATGAAAACGTTTATTTGAATCAGTCATTTAAGAAACAACATAAGTCACTGTTGCACCAAAATGAGTTCCCGGAGATTCACGCTCCTCAGTGGTAAATACATAATTTCCTTATGAAATCAAACGTCAGGTTGTAATCTGCTTGAGTTCCACAGGCATTCATTGCAGTGTTTCCTTCAGAAACAGAAACAGCTGTTTTCTCATATAAAAAGTAATTATTAGCTTTCACTAGTATTAACAATGTTAATACAATGTTGTGTTCCTTGCTTTTTTGACAATATATCTATGTGAAATGGGATTTTCTTATTATGCTTTGACAAAAACAAAGTACCGAAGTAGATTTTATGCAGCATCTGGCATCAGGAGCCAGTTGTCACCGACTACTCCCAACTGCAAGAAAATATGTGCAACAGCAAAACTGCCAGAATCATAATGAATTCTAAGATTCCAATTTTACTACTGAAACATTAGCATGGCTTTGAAATTTGTTCGGTTATTGCTATTTGAAAATTTAAATTAACTCGCATAAGAAATAAATTGAATTCTGGGCTAGGAGATCGTAATAAAAATTTTTCATTAAGTAAATAACATGAGTAGTGCATGTTTTAAAACAGTAACATATATTTTAAGCTATTTGAAATAAATGTATTTTATATATACAGTACACACACACATTCCCTTAAAGGAAAAGTATTTCGTGACCAAAAAATTTAGAAAATTCTGACCTAAACTCCATTATGTAAACAATTTAACAACATTAAGAAAACAACATAACTTTATGTAAACATCAACTAAACAACATGAGTACTGTATTATTTTAAAATAGTAATATTTATATTAAATTATCGGAAAAATGTATTATTATTATTTTTTATTTTTTTATTTTTTTATTTTTTATTTTTTCTGTGAGTACGAGTGTTCCGTATGTATTTCCTTAAAAGAAAATTATTCCATGGCCAAAAGAGTTTGGGAAACACTGGCCTAAACGCCGTACCACGCATAGTGAGAGTGCAAAAACCATTTACATGCCATATAATTATGTAGAATCAGTTCACCTCGAAGTTCATTAATGTGCTAGGCTATCAGCTGTAACTGGAAATACTAAGTCATAACACCAACAAAATCCTGACGTTGAAAGTTTTTGGTTTTTATTTGTTTTATTTTTATGTTTTTTTATTTTTATGTTTTTTACTACGTGGTAATAATACTCTCACTTTAGATGTTTCGGAGAACTGTATTGCATATTTCATCAGTCGTCACGTGCGTAGTAACTGTAGAATGCAGACGGAACAACCCATTACAGAAACAACAAAGTGACGGATTCTAGAAGCTCTTGTATATTACATGAGTGTGGCATCGATCGATGCCTTCTGGATTGTGTCATGCTTTTTTCTCGCAGCTAATAATTCTGTTTCCTATGTAATCTTTTCTCAGCAGCAATAATTCTGATAATCAGCGTATTTTATGTCTGAAGAAAAAGTTTGTAGTGTATTTTTGTCTATTTGATTTCCTCATATTTAAAATATCTTTGAAACAATCACATTAATTTATCTTCTTTATGGGGGATTTTGCCTTAAGAATAGTAAGAAAAAGGCACCATAAATTGTGTTGTAGGTTTTCGTTGTAAAAATTATTTTGTGAATGTATATTTAATTTATTTTAAACTCCTTCGTAATACAGTGTTGACCAGCTAACCGCCAGACAATTATAAATAGGAACAGCTTTTTAGGTTCATATAGGTTAAATTCTATCCGGCTATAGATAAATCGCACCTCACTTAGTCCTTGGATAGGTGAAATTCTTGAACCACCTCGGATTTGAATAATGGGTATTTATTAAAACAAAATGTTTGTTATTTTACAGCTATAGTTTGATGTATTCTGAGCTGCAGAAAACCTAAAAATCCGGTCCTTAATAATAAATACCTTCTGGTCAGGAAAAAAACTCACGCTGAAATTATAATTATAATACATTATAATTATTATTGCATTACGCGAAAAGGGATAACTTTTACATTATTAAATCTTAGGTAAAATATTGAGTAACATTGGATTTACTTTTTTACTACAGGTTTCTTTACATTCACACTACTTAATAAAATACGATTTTTCAGTATACACATGTAGGTATTTTTAAAGGCTGAGAAAGTAAATAGTGTAAAGATAAAAATTGTTTCTTAGGAGTTGGTAAGCCTTTATTAATACACTGATATAAGTTTTATTGGAAAAGATATTCAACTTACTTCATTTTGTTTCTTACCTGTAGGCTACTTCTTGTTATTTTCTTAATATGGATAACGAATGAGTGGTTCTGAAAATTTTAATTAGTGCATTAATCCTTATATATTTTTGAACAGGATAGTGCATAAACTTCCAGAAGGGACAGAACCTACCACCGGCCACTGCGTAAACTAACTCGTCCTTTAACTTCATCGGTATATGGAGTGATTGGTGGCATGTGGTCAGCATGGCGATATCACAGCGGTTATTGTTTTCGTGACCAGAGCCGTTACTTCTTCGTGATTAATTTATGAATGCACTTAAGAAACATATGTTTTAGAATGTATGTCTTTATAACATATATGGCCTACACATTCTTTCTAGCTTGAACGTCATAACAGAGGTTCCTTTGTAGGCTATTTGTGAGCATCCTCTAATGGTAAAGAGATATTTGCTAAGAAATGGTACTGGCAACCATTTTTTTATAACCAGGAATTCATGAATGGTCTCTCTTGAGCCAGTTAGGAGTCACTAAACATTAATAGGAAACTGTAGATGCATAAAAAATACCGCAGAACAGAAAAACCTATTGAAAGGATCTAGGGACGAATGACTGTCGGGGTTCAAAGACCTGTGATGTTAACATATAAATAAGTAAATAAATTAATACAGGAATGAGATTATCTATTTAATTTTGCCGTGATATAATCTTTGGTAGGCCCTACTCTGTATTTAAGAACCGGTATTTTAATTGTTGGATTTGTAATTGAACTTAAAATGTACCCAATAAGTATTCAATTTTAGCGAATGCTCACGTTAATAGGCCTAAAATATAGTTATTAAAAACTATATTACACTAATATATTTTTCAAATTATTCTTGGTCAATTAAAACAGGACCTGGCTTTACTAAAGTGACAGCATTACGGGAGTGCTTAGTCTCACTTATTCTCAAAGTCGTATTGTACTTTAGGTGTTATTTTAAGTTTTTGTTATATAAATTTGAATTGAAATCACTATCATCATTTGTTCAGGATAAACCGCTGTTGAGAATTATTCACGATGGAACACAAAACCGAGAATAGCTGGGATGGCTGAGTAAGCTTTATTGCTATATTGCCTGCATTCTTCATACCAGCAATAATACCAGTACCCACCCCTCAATGTGGGTAACACTGGCAGCGAGGTTTAATGGACCACAGCATTCATACATTGTGAGTAAGCTGGGTTTGCGCAAGCCTACTTCGTACCACTGCTAGCTGCCTTTGTGTTGCAGCTTCGGAGAGGAAGCCTCGGTAATTTGTGCACAGATCCTCAGTAGCTCTAACCAAGGCCTCTGGTATTGGATTCAGCCTAAGCACTTTATTCACGACCTTTGCAAAGAACGATTAACTGGAAGTATTGATATTTTATTGTACTAAGAAAAATTACAAGAGAGTCGATCGGAATTGACGCTTGTCATTTTACCAGTAGAGATCTTAAACAACATAATACAAATGATAAACCGAGACAACATTAAGCCTACAATTCTGGTTCACGGCCATTGTAAAGGATTATCTGCAAGAAGAGAAAAGAAGATTTTAAATTACATGTGTATATTCTGTAAACTTATATTACCAAAATATTGGTGATTTTATATTAAATAAACTTGAATTTCAACAGGTTATGACCACTGCGGTAGGCAGTGAAAAAAGTATTATAATACTAAAAATAACTTTGTGATTGAGGAGGACTTCTGCTTTTAGCAGATTTAAAATCGGTTGTGCTTTCGTGGTGTTCTGTTGTGGTAGGGAAATGTATTCACAAATGGCCAGACTCTCTACAGAGTGCTCAATTGTACAAGCAGAGCTCTTTGCTATAAAGGAGGCTGTCTTATGGTCTAAATCTCAAAATTCTGACTGTTGCATTTTCAGTGACTCACAAACTGCACTTAGTGCTATAAACAACAAGTTCAATTTAAATGCCTTGGCAGCAGAAATTAGAACTAAGATAATATCATACGAGAAACACGTTTGTTTATCCTGGGTACGAAGCCATATGGGCACATTAGGGAACGAAAGAGCTGATGAATTGGCAAAAAATGCTGCGACCTCGAATTTAAATTTTAGCTACAAATTGTGTCCCCTATCTTATGCTAAGAATAAACTTAGAGATTATATTAGGACTGCTTGGAATGAGCATTGGGTGTCCAGCTCCAAAGGGACCACTACGAGAGAAATCTTCTTTCCAACAGTTGAGTGTCGCCTACGCTGTACGAGTGTAAAACCGGACTTCATATTCACTCAGTTTCTGTCTGGGCATGGCAAATTTGGTTTTTACTTTCAACGTTTCATGATCCAAAGACAGAACGGTTATCAATGTATATGTACTGAACAACAAACTGTTGAACATTTAATTTTTCATTGCCCAGTCCTAGAGCATAAAAGAAGAATATTGGACACACACTTAGATTATTGTAAAAAGAAATTAGATAAACCACTCTTTGATATTTTTAGGAAAAAATGCTGTTATAGAGAATTCCAAAAGTTTTTGTGTTCTATTTTTAAGATGTTATAGTTTTCTTTTATAATATAATATATTAGTTATCTTGTTTTCTTAGAGTAGTAAGGCCTGCATCCAGCCTATGGATAAGAAGTAGTAATATTGCAAATATATTGTCTTGTAACTATAACCCTAATATACCTCCGGGTGGAATAGGGTTTAAGTAATTGTATATTCAATAAATAAATATATACATATACATATATTTCTAACTACTGTAGTACTACTATTGATTATAGTGTACATCACCAGAAGAATAAATATTATTCTAAAGATAATGTAAACAGGGTTTTAATGATTATGTAAATATGTTTGCTTTAGCAATCTAATTATGTAAATAGAATTTTAAGGATATCAGTTTTAAACAACTCAAATGAATTACAGTTCCAAGTATTTTCGCTATATTACTAATAAACAAATGGGGCTATGTGCTGAAAAATTTCCTTGATTTATCTATTTTTGTTTTTGAGGGCGTAAGGCGAAAAAACTACCTACTGGTCCTTAACATAATACATTTTCGTGGAGTGTGTGTTAACATACATAGATAAGTTTCTTTTCTGCTTCCTTTTAAGCTATGTTCATATGCCTTGTTTCTGTTCACATCATGATACCATTATATTTAATTACTCTTGCCGTTAAGAAATGACTTAAATAAACCTTATCCTAACGACATTTATTAGAAAATTATTCCTATTAGCAACTACTCGAACACTTTATGCATAACGCGTTACATTTCACTTGTTATTTAATTTAGCTTCCACATTCTTTTAATTTCATTTTCGCTTATGTGTTTACACTGCTTTAATAGACAATCTGTTGCACACTTAAAATTCCAGACTCATATTCCTTTGTGGTGATTTTTAACAACGAATGGACATTGATCCCTACAAGAAATTAAAAGATATTCCTGTAAATTTATAAACTTCGCCTTCGAGGGTAAATTGTGTGAGTACATGTATTTAATTTTGAGTTTTTCATCTTATCCCCTCAATATATCGTATATTGAGATATTAAGCTAAAAAAGTAAAAATGCAATACTTAAGCAATTTAATCTCAAAGGTCAAGATTAAGTTTATCAATAAATTTACAAAGAAGCAACCGGCTAACATAATCAACCAATATATCAGCATCAGGAACTGACGTACAAATGTGTCTAATATAAAATGTAATAAAATTGAGTTCATTTCGTGTGTTTTATTGTGCGTAGTTTGGGGTTAAATGTCAAGAGAGGCCCTGAGCTGCTGCACGTCGTCATCTGCCATTTATCGCAAAAGATGAGAACAGCTGATCGCGGAAGTCAACCGACTCGTTTGTATGACGTTTTAAAAGATATTGTAAAATGCTTAACTTAGACTATTCATTATAATGGAACAAAAACAGTCGTATGGAACTTGCCTGTATTGGTAGTTCGTGACTTAATATATACTGACGTTTCCCACATCCAAGGCTCTTATTGGAAATAAATTATTATTATTATTATTATTATTATTATTATTATTATTATTATTATTAAGTGTAATTATAGGCTCGTTCCGTAAGGTAATAATTTCTACCAACCAGAGGAAGAATGATTTACAAAGTCGTAGATTCCTCCATCGGACAAACCATTTTACACAATGCAGAACAACTGAAAGTTTTATTTTACAATGTTTTTATTACTTGTGGATTAAAATGTTGTACAATTTTTTATTGAATATTATACAGTATGCACATTCATTATTAGTTTTAATAAAAATAAAATCGTCTTTTACGCATTAGTGTTTAAAAGGCTTACTTTAGTAATAGATTATAGCGCATAAAATGTAAGTAATTATACTGTCTTGTAAAATATATATGTAAAAAGCAATGCTTTAATGAATCGATTAATTACTAAGATTGTATTGTATTCTGTGTATAAAGTGATCCCCTATACAGGCCATGGAGGCCCAGAGGGTTCCAGGAGATTGAGGCTCCCAGATTTTTGGACATTCGGCACGTGAAGGTGGTAAGGTTGTCAGCCTTAGGCACCGGCCGCCTTTACCCCAAGAATTGCTCCTGGCACTCATTTCTGTTAGAGGCTGAGTCAACCCCAGGGCCATAGTGCCACCAGAGGGATTAGGCCAATTGAAAAACTCCAACGACCTCATCGGGAATCGAACCCGCGACCTTCCGGTTTGTAGCGCAGCGTGTATTCTGTGTATCCATGCGTTAAATACCATCGTCAGGAATGTAGTAGTCTTCTTCCAGCTCCTGTGTTCAGTGAATTGAAACTCAGATGAAAATCCGCATTCATCTTTCACAGTATTTTATATTACTTCCTTCTCAGGAATATCCATGAATTCATTTCCGGTCTCTTATTAAAAAGTCGCGCTGTATGTGTAGCTTTCGACAGCACCATCCTTGACATAGCATTTTAATTTCGTCGCCCAAGTCGTCCGACTTCAACCGTCCTCTTCTCCATTCAAGAGCCTGGAAGCGTTTGCAAGACTTCAAACAAAAGTTCCGAGGATCGTCTTATTTGCAACAACGAACCAAATCCGGAAACTTCAAGACAGTTTCGTTTCAATACCGACAGCAATGCGGATTCACTTAATGGCACATTCGATGCAAAGTGATATTTCTTGTGTGGGAAGAAAAAATATATTTGAAAGAACTGGTATGAAACCCAGGAGTTTTTCTAGACTAACATTACAAATTCTATTTTTTCCTTCGCATAAGTTGCCGCATTGCGGAGATGCGCATTAATTTGCCTCACTTCTCTAAATAAAACTTAAAGCCCGAATTTGTGGGACAGTTCGCTAGCTCTTAGCCAAAATTCGGATAATTATTTTTTAAAATCCAAATCCAATTTAGGTGTTAATACTTGCAGTTAGCTTGCAGAATTAAACTATTCTTAAGATTTTTTAAAATGTCAAACAGAATTTTCTACGAGTATAGGAAAGTCGTTAATATGCTTCATTGTCACATCCAGAGAAGATAGTAACTTCGACATAAAATTTCGTTTTGTCATGATTTTTCGTTTTCAAGATAGATCTATTTGAAGTGGCTCTTTCGTTTTTTGGAATTAATGCTACTCTCCTACTTCTAAATACTACATATTATCAATTTCGTTAATATAAGCTTATCTAAATCTATATATTAGAAATAGAATTTTTTTCTCTATACCACACTTCTAAAACTTTAAATTTCGTGTGAACACAACAAAACAAGAGACATTTTGACCTGACGCCTACCTAAATCAGTGTCAGACAATTTTTGGGGCTAATCCACAGTTATAAAGCCTTAAATCTGATGTGGACACTACAAAGCAAGAGACACTGCATATCTACAGGTTTAATATCTCATCCTGGAAAATAATAAAAACTGGAATAAATATTTCTACCATCCATCCACATGAGAGGCTGAAATATATCGTACACAATTGTAGCGTATTCGTATTCGTAAGCGAGAGAATAAGAGGAGATTCTACAAGTTTAGCAAGATAAATTACAAATGTCAAGAATCCACCTTAAATCCACGTTATTATAATAGGCGTATGCACAACCGTCTATGGCCTGGTAATGTGTAAATAACTCTTTTGCCAGGTATTTGGTGTTAATTTCATATATAGAACTTCGACACTAATGTATAATGAAGTAACATAGAATGTATATCTAAGTATGAACGAATTTACTATCTTGAGCAAAAATATTACACAGCTTTATTTGGAATACATGCTTAAGATAATAAGTTATCATTTTAAAACAAGACATATATGTTAGCGCTTAGATGTGGGGTTAAGTAATTAGACAATATACAACACTTAATAACAACAAAACTTTTGTGCACAACAGTGTTAACTTATTTACCATACCTGTAGGTTAAAACTGTCATAGATTAATGAGTATTATTAATTGTAGGCATACAATACTGTGTCAAGATAAATGCTGATGGGTTCAGTATAATGAACAGATAAATTACATAACATCTTCTATACGTATAATAGATGTTAAAAGATCATAATAAAATAATACCTGTCAGAGCACGAGTCCAATATGAAGAAAAAAATTTAATATTACAGAATCTTGAAGTGCACAATCTAACAGTCAATTAAAATAAGTGCTGGCTATTGTAGTAGAAATTGTGTCATTTCTCTTGAAGAAATATAACAGTCCTATGATAATGCATTGGCACTTTAAGCAAATCAGGCTCTAGATATGTGGAATTAACTCCGATTATCTGGTAAAATAGTTATACAGACATCAGCAGGCCCTAGACTTCTTGGTTGGAGCATAGGTCTATTACATTAACGTGGGAGTAAGCTCGATCCATGACATTTGTAACTTATGTTAGCTCCACGTTGGTCAACATGAAATGCATTAATATGTTTAACACGAGTAGCAAAAAGTATTTACTTATTTTTATCTATAGCGTAGAAATCTTCTTACAAAGATTCAGAATTATTAGTGAAATTGTCACACCTTGTTTATTTCTTTTTTTTTTACATCCACCTAATGGATTGATATTATGATCATTTTCCCATTGGGAATTATTTTATTTATTTTGGTCCATTGTAGCTCTCACTAAGGTAAGATACATGGTCAATATTTATGGCCTCCTTTTCTTCGCTCACCATTGTGGTCTGTTGGTTATTCTGTTCGAATCTGACCGTAGAATTAAGGATTAATGCATTCTCTTCTCTCTAGATATGGCTACGATGTCTGCCTTCTATTACTGCCAGATTCCGAAACCCTGTACTTCCTCGCGTACTTCCCATTTAGCTTTTCTGAGTGCAGAGGATACAAAAATAATTGTTACTTGAGCCATTGAGTTAACCAACTAACTTTTATCTGTAAAATATCAGATACAACAAATATACGAATAAGCCAAGAAAACTGTGTAAAAACAAATCGGATATTGCTACACTCAGTAACTAATAAACACTACATGATGGTTCGATACAGAATATCTTCGTAGTTATTGATAAAATTAACTTATTATCATAGGTAATCTCACAAGAATTGACGAGTTTATCGATAGTTTCGCGACTGCGCAGCAGGAGCGAATTTATCTGATGAAACTCGTCAATTCGAGTTGGATTTATTAAGACTATTCCGTGAATAAAAATGTAACGGATTATACAAATAATAATTACTTTCGTGCTTTGTTGTATAAAAACAAAACTAACAGCTGCGAGATCACGGCCTACTATGAATCGACCATCCATGAATCGATTCGAGTTACCCCGTTGTAACTAAGGCTACCAGTGGTGCATATAAGACATAGGTAACTTCATTCAGGTAAGCTGACAGCAGAACAGAATAAAAGCACTCAAACTGGCTTACACCGAATCGAAGTTATGTTTTTAATCAATGTACATTTCTATTATTTCAATTTAGAAACAAGTTATGTTGCATAAAATAATCTGTTTTCGTGGTGTTTAATGGCAACATGTGACGTATTAATCACTACACACTGATGTTTTCGTGTCCAGTAACGAGTAGACGATAAAATGCTATCCTCGCGATTCCTACAAGAGTATTGTAAGATAAACGGCCGTGATTGGTCTATATCCGAGGAATTGCTAAACGTTATTGGTCACTATCAAACACGGAGCGTATGAGAGGAATAGTCGTAAAAAAAATTGGCATGGATAAGACTATGCAAATTAATAATTGCATACGGATGACTCTGTTTATATTATTATTGAAATTATGATTTGTTACCAGTTTGGCATTATATCCTTGTGTTTTTTAGTTATGCTACTTTAGCACTCCACGCTATGGAAGCTTGCCTACTTTAAGGATAGAAACTGGAGACCACAAAGAGTACATCTACGTCAGCACACAGAGTAACACTTGAGAATGCTGTTGAATTTGCAAGCTAGTCTCTTCTAGTGCAGTCGTTTTTCCGTCTCGCTGCTTTTCACATACCTTTTCTCCCTTTGGGCTTCTTTTTGTGTAGCCACGCGCTTCAAAAACTATTTTAATCTATTAAAACATACTTCATGACATTTTTAAATTTTGATCATATAAGAAGATTAAGGGGAACATACAGGTTTGGGTACTGAGAAATAGGTGAAAATAATTATTTTTATCAGAAGAATTGTTCTGTAACCTTGTTATCTGACATGCTCTTTATTGATTACTTTTCCAATTACATACTACAGTATTTTCAGAATGAATTAAACAGCTACATTTAGGGGTAATTACCGTTGCAAATGGCATCCACGTTTCGTGCACTGAAATGCCACTTCCGTGGTAATTTCCATAAATGTAAATACTGTATTTCTGAGTAATTCATTTTCAATCTATTTGAAAATATCATATGAACAACATCAACTACAATCTTTGGAATATCTATAGTAAAAGTATATTTTTAAATCTGTGGAGAGTAATTTATTTGCATTTTCTTTTACAATAAACATATTTGTTTACTTAAACTATTACTAATATTGAATCAATGGTTATAGATAATGTTGTTCATATGATATTAAAATATGAAAAATAATCACTCAGAAATATTGATATTTGTGAAAATGGTCACGGAAATGGCATTTTGGTGCACGAAACATGGCTGCCATTTTGTAACAATAATTGTCCGTTATTGTAATAGCTTGGTTAATTCTGAAATAGTCAATAAAGAGCATGTCAGATTACGAGGTTTTAAATCAATTAATTGCTGAGAAAAATTATTTCACCTATTTCTCAGTAGCCACAGGTGTATGTCCCCTTAAAGTAAAAAGACCCTTATTATGGGAAACATAAGACAAGAAAGGTATTCAAAGACACTTCATCAAAACAATAAGGTGGTATAAGGTGGTCACTTATACTATTTTACACTATTACCCTCATTGGAAAAATGAAGTTCCTCAATGCTGATTACATTTCCCCAAGTCTTCTCTTCATCAATGAAGTCTTAAGAGACAGACGACGCAGCGGTTATACGGTACAGCGAGCCCTATCCCCCTAAGGCAGCGTTTCTCAACCTTCTTGAACCCGAGGACCTCTAAAATCTTTAACGGACCCCTAATTTTATATCCCATTTTTAAAAGAAGGCCTATATTCTTAATATTTGGGGTATTAAGTATAGGTCATTATAACTAAATATGTGAAAAAATTTACTTCTTTACTTTCCACTTGCTTTATGATATTTTTAAATTATGTCTGAGGACCATCTGCACCATCTTCGCGACCACCAGTGGTCCGCAGACCATAGGTTGAGAAACGCTGCCCTAAGGGATATAGTGGAGTTAGTTTAGTTTAAAACTATTATTGTTATATTATTAATTTATTTTGCTGGTATAAAATAACCTTATACAGAGCAAAAGAAAACAGCATTGCACTAGTTTCATGAATTTATCGGCCCGGGTTACGTAGAACTTCAAGAACCTTTCCTTTTAAATTTTAATTACAGTGTTTCCCGTATTCTTTGCGATACGTCACAAAACAGCGACAACCTCAATCCATTATTCTGCCATCGGAGCGGCGTGTCCTTGAACTCGAATGGGAAGGAGGTCGAGAGTTCAAACTTGTTGGTCATGTGACAGTGAAGTGTGTTCCAGCAAATTGGTACTACTCCTCTCAGGTAATGGCAGAGCTAATGAGTTCCATGACGTAGCTAACTCCCTCCTAAACTTGCTTCTGTCCACACTTAATGTCTTTGTTAGAACAATTACCCTTCCAACCATATTAATGATAGTATCGGTACTGAATTCGCAAAACCTTGTCTGCATTAGTGAAATGCGGTGTCCACGGAGGGGGGATTCTATTCGATACTCTGTACGCTTACAGAACCGGTACTTAGATTAATCCTAATTTCAATTGTTTGCTGCTACGTCCGTGCAGATTAATGCAGGATCTCGTTAGCGAACTGTTGCTTGTAAATTAACTGTTAACGAAAGTTTCTTGCGAACCCACTTTGTTCAAGGTGTGTGACGTTGCACCTTTTTTCAACAACCTCTATTACAACGGGGTCTGGACTTTTGCGTCCCAAAACCACTAAACTAGGACTTTTGCGTCCATAGATCCTCAGAGCCAATGCCCGTTTGCGTCCCGGGTCTCTCTAGAGCAAAGGCCAAAATGTGTCCCATGGAATACAGGTAAAATTAATAATTGGTACCATGCAGTTCGTTTAGCATTACCCAGGGTGCACCGCGAGGAGGCGAACTGCTACACACGCCAAAAATTTTAATCCTTGCATTATTGTCAATCTATATTAACAAAAGGAAGTGTCTGTCCTCCTCCGTCTGTCTGTCTGTCCTCCGTCTGTCTGTCTGTCCTCCGTCTGTCTGTCCGCGATGCCCAGCGAAATCTACTCAACGCAGAGATCTGAAATTTTATACATAGGCGGACTAAAGGGTCGGAATGTGCACCTCGAAGCCGGAATTTTAATTTTCGCTTTCGTTCGTGAGTTATGAGTGACAAACGGGCAGAAAACGTGTATTTATTGCGTTTTCGAAGCATGAGTTTTCAGTAATACAAATCAATTACACTAGGCATTGGCTATTTTTGTCATTCCTTCGACATAAAAGCATCGCGATCTCTTGAATGTTGTAGCTCATGCTGGTCGATTCATTTGTTTTTAATGTCAAGGCACGCTAACATAATATGAAATTTTTAACCTACACCGAAGAGGATTATTATTATTATTATTATTATTATTATTATTATTATTATTATTATTATTATTATTATTATTATTATTATAGGGATAATCAATATTAGCCTAAATATGGTCAAACGTTGTTCGATATGGACGAAACTCACTATACAGGGGTTTTCTGGGCCAAGGAACTCGAATCTGAGGTCGCTTTTACCAGGTGACGCTATCTAATCGTGATATGTAGTCCACATGATTTAGGTGTTAATATAATAAGTTAACTATTATGCTCTTAATTTTTAATTTTTGAAATAATTATCGCGGCCGAAACCGCGGGCACATGCTATCTTAAAATAATAAAAGGACGTGTTTGTCTGTCTGTCCACGATGCCCAGCGAAATCTACTGAACGCAGAGATCTGAAATTTTAAACATAGATGGGCTGAAAGGTGGGCGAATGCGCATCGAAGCCGGATTATTAATTTTAGCTTTCGTTCGCGAGTTGTGAGTGAAAAACTGGCAGAAAACGTGATTTTAGCGCTGTCGAAGCATCAGATTTCAGTAATACATTTCAATGTTAAATCAATTGCAGTTGGCTTTGGCTATTTTTGTCATACCGTGGTAATAAAAGAATCGCGATCGCTAGAATGTTGTAGGCCCACGCTGGTCGATTCATTTGTTTAGAATGTCAAGGCCCGTAGACATATGAAATTTTCAACCTACACGGAAGAGGGATAATCAACATAGACCTAAATATGGTTAAACATCGTTCGATTTGGACGAAACTCACTATACAGGGATTTTCTGGGCCAAGGAACTCGAATCTGAGATAGCTTTTACCAGGCGACGCTATCTAATCGTGACATGTAGTCCACGTGATTTAGGTGTTAATAATTATAATGATTTAACTATGCTCTTAATTTTCAGTTTTTAATTTTTGAAATAATTATCGCGGGGGAAGCCGCGGGCACATGCGGGCACATGCTGTTTGTCTGTCTGTCCACGATGCCCATCGAAATCTACTGAACGCAGAGATCTGAAATTTTAAAGATAGATGGACTGAAAGGTGGGCGAATGCACCTCGAAGCCGAATTTTTAATTTTAGCTTTCGTTCGCGAGTTATGAGTGAAAAACTGGCAGAAAACGTGATTTTTGCGCTGTCGAAGCATCAGATTTCAGTAATACATTTCAATGTCAAATCAATTGCAGTTGGCTTTGGCTATTTTTGTCATACCGTCGAAATAAAAGCATCGCGATCGCTTGAATGTTGTAAGCCCACGCTGGTCGATTCATTTGTTTAGAATGTCAAGGCCCGTAGACATATGAAATTTTCAACCTACACGGAAGAGGGATAATCAATATAGGCCTAAATATGGTCATACATTGTTCGATTTGGACGAAACTCACTGTACAGGGGTATTCTGGGCCAAGGAACTCGAATCTGAGGTAGCTTTTACCAGGCGACGCTATCTAATCGTGGTATGTAGTCCACGTGATTTAGGTGTTAATACATATAATGAATGCTTCAGTTCTATATTCAACAATTTTTTTTCTACCAGGAAGGCCTCTTTTTCATTTTTCTTGGCATTTACCACGGTTGCTGAGCGTGTGTGAATATATGTTTCTGCTTGTATATTCTTCAAGGCTTCAAGGCTTCGATTAACTGGAATAGGTGTGGGTGAGAGTGATAAAACATTCTATTCAATTTTGAATGGAATGATTTACAGCTGTTGTTGATGTATCGATCTTGTTCAAGACGGGACGCACGAGGGTTGTTTACGTCAAATTGCACCGGACGCACGAGGGTTGTTTTGATGAAGCGACCACTCGCTTTGGGACGCAAAAGGGTACGACCCATTGCGACCTCCTTAGCCAGAGTGATATTTGAGATGAAGTTCCATTCTTCTCCTAAAAGTGCACATACTCAAACGTTATGACTAGGGTTCAGATGTTTATCACATGTCCGTTCTCGCCGCAAACACAAATTAGACACTAATTGCATGCTTGTTATCCTAATCGGACCGTTTTTATTTTGCATATAAAGTCATATTTTGGTAATTTTTGTGGTCTTGTTCGTATTTCAGTTATAAATTCGGTAAAGGAGCACAATTATACAGTGTATGTACTACATGATCGAGTTAAATCTGAAATTTATTTATTTAATTTATTGCGTTAATTTAATGTTTATGCTAAATTAATAAGTAACATACATTTTAAAATTAATGCATTTCTTCATATTTTATAGGGACACGCAAGGTCTACAAAGTATTAACAAAAAATTATCTGATTGAATTCATGCGATGCAAGAATTTAATGTCTTTAAACGTTTTAAATTGGAATATTTATCTTTTTAAAGTTATTTTATTTGGTCATATTTTTAGGCATTTTTAAGGGCACATTTGAGGTCATATTTTCCACTTTTTAGTTCATAAACATCCGAACCCTAGTTATCGCGATTGAACAGCTTAACCGTCCTTTATCATATTTCTAAAAGCGTTTTAGAATGTGAAAAAAGATTTATAAAATTTAGGGCGGGGTTTCCATTAAAAAAAAACAAAAAAAGCTCACGGTTTTTTAGAAGTATATTTTCTTTATAACTCTCATATATTTATTGTGTTAGGAAATCTGACCCCGACCAAGAGCATGTGCCCATTCGTGTGGAGACTTCATGAGAAAAATCTTATGTGAAACAAATAACTTCCCCTACCCTTATTTAATTTTATTATACAGTATACGGCTGTATTACGATAGCGCACTTACAGTAGTCTTTGCCTCATTGAAATTAGCATAAAATCTATGTTTGTGTATGAAACTATGAGCTGATATGTGATAACTACCCTTCAGAAATATGAGATCATAGTCTTCCGCGGCCCGAGTTGAAAATAAAATCTTCTTGGCTTCCGGGTATCTGCCCTTCAAAAAGTTTACTGGATTTTTCAAATAAAACTTGAAGCTTATATAAGTGCTTAGGGTAACATAATACATAACGTATAAGAGGAAAAACTTTCATTTAGGCAGAGAAAATTATGTTTTTCACATCAGAATTTGTTTTATTTAGGCGACCTCAGAACGGTATATTAGGTAAATTGAAAACTCGAATTTCGGGGTTGAATACAATATTTCCTCTGCCTAAAGTGCCTTTTGTATGAGTAGAGGTAGTAATAATTGTATTCATTTAACATTATAGGCAAGTAAATTGAAATAGTTAATATTATTATTATTATTGAATATGAGGTTTATAGAACCTGTCTGTATTTTACTCGTATAACTTATTAAGTATTAAGTGAAAAGAGCTTAAGTAACAGCTGAAGAGCTTGCTTCCAAACTCCGTAAGTCATTTTGTTATGTTTTTCAGGAGGAACGAAAAATTATAAACTCATTATTATGTTTTACATGCAATTCATTTTAACTGTTTCCATTATGGTTTTTTTTTTAAATTTATTTATTTATTTAAAGTACATACCAAAGTGGGGTACGCCGTAGCGTAGTGGTCAGGCGCTGCTCTACAAACCGAAAAGTCGCGGGTTCGATCCCCGATGAGGTCGGAGTTTTTCAATTGGTCTAATCCTTCTGGTGGCACTATGGCCCTGGGCTCGACTCAGCTCTAACAGAAATGAGTAGGCCTACCAGGAGAAATCCTGGGGGTAAAGGCGGCCGGTGAATAAGGCTGACAACCTTACCACTTTCACATGCCGAATTTCTAAAACTCTGGGAGCCTCAGCCTCTTGGAACCCACTGGGCCTCAATGGCCTTTATAGGGAACACTTTTACTTTTACTTACGAAAGTATGAAAAAAAAATGTTTTAGTGTTGAGGTCAAAAAAGGCAAACTAATTTCTTCCACAAACCACTTAAGTAAATAATTTAAAGAAAAAACACATTAATGGATAAGGGGCCGTTAAAGTGTTATGTAGGCTGTAAGGGGGAACTGGGGGTCCGGGGTCTGCTTATTTTTCCTGACAAGGGGAGGGAGAGGTCACGACAATTTCTTACGTAAGCATTAGACGACGAAGCAATTACTGTGCACAAGAAGAAGCAAGCAAAACGTGATGGGTCTATATAATTTATGCCCATTTATATAAATTTGTAGGATTAATAATGTAATTTATTTGTAAATGTTCTTTTTTTCTGCCAAATAGTATTGACATACAAAATGTCATAAAATATTACATAATCGAAAAAGGGTGTCTAGTATTTTCTTCTTTTTTCTTACAAGGGAGATGGGGTACAAAATGAATAAAAATATGCTTATGTAATATTTGAAAGACCCTAATATCAAACTATTTCATACTAATTACACTTGACTTACTCAATGTATATTATCAGTATGATAATTAACTAATACATTAAGTTCGTTAAGTTGAACGCTGAAAAAAAGTGTTATTTATTCAGACAGTTCATAGTGTATTTATGGGAATGGTTCCTCGGCTCTTTGATATAATAATATCTATTCCCCTTGGTCTCGGAGTGTTGGATATCTATCTGAATTACGCTACAACCAATGAAGTAAGGAAATAATAATTACATATTAGGCCCTATACCGTAGAGGGGTTTGGAATTAATTTTTTTCATGACTTCGTTGGGTTTTGGAAGAAAATAGGATTTTCTCCACTTAAGTCCAGTTGATTTAAGGAAATTTTTCATGATACTATAATGAAGTACATGTAGGCCTATCTCATCCTGATAAGAGACAATATCACAAAAACAAAACAAAAAAAACACAAAAATTATTTAATTAGAGTTTGGAAATCTCTTCACATTATTTCACACGATTACTTATATGACTGTGAGTGAGGTATTTTTGCCAATTTTCCTAATAAATTGATTGATTACGTTCAATTTATTTAATATAGTGTTACTTGGGATGGTTTTGTTTAAAACTAGGACTTCGTGTGTGTTTCCGTATCGGTTGATATTAATGGAACAAGCAATTTCAATTCCAGGACGCTTCCTGCACGCTAAAATGTGAATTATTGTCACATAACAATGAAGTTATTGCCATAAAGGAAATATCTATGGTGCAAATAATAACAGGCGACCCGTGTTACAAATTCGCTGAATAGTGCGATACCAGAAATGCTGTTCCGTAGTCAATGGGGCGTAAACAACAATAACAACTCCGTTGCAATGTAGGTTATTTCAGAATGAGAACGAAGACCCAACGCCTCTCTTTTTTGCTTGTAGATTATTCCTTTATTATATTGTATTTCTTTCTTTCTACCTTTCTTTCTCACGTACTCTGATTCTTTATTCTCTTTCTCTTCTCTCATTCTCTATTTTTATTTTCTTCTTTCTCCATTTCTATCTCCTTCCTCTCTTTCAACTTTTCTCTATTCCTCCTTTCCTCTTCATTCTCTTTCTCTCATTCCATATATCTCTTTCTCTTTTACTAGTATCTCACTCTTTTTCCTTTCTTCCTTTTCTTCTATCTTTCCTCTCTCTTTAACTCTTTATTTGACGAGGCTGAATTTCTCACTTAATATAATTACAAACCCATTCCGGACTTCATAAAAAATAGTTTACACATTGATTAGGCCCAGAGTTTATTTCTTGCTGCTTTATTCTCTAATTTACTTGTAAATGAAAATCTTCTTCCAGTTTGCCAGTTAATGTAAATTACAACTTCGCCTTCCTTTTTTAAACGTCATTAACTCTCATGGAAATAAATTACATTTCTTAGGTAGGCCTACCAATGTTTTTACAATGTTACCATTACAGTGTTCTCTTTCCATCCTTTCTTCTATTTGGAGTTTCTCAGAGGCAGTGGTTTCGTCCTACCTCGTCTTCACTGATCTTTCAGAACGCAGTTTTCTTTCATCTTTCCAGTTCATCGCGTCCTCAGGAAGTCAGGGAATCTTGCAGACTCCCCCTTCGAAATGAATTCTCTTTCATCTTACATAATTATTTGTATGCAGATTCATAATCTGATGTCTATCTAAGTCTCATTCTCCGTATCGAAAATGTATATCTGCTACTCACGCCCGGTTTCTATAAACTCACGAAATACCTATGGGTAAATTATCCAATGCACAATTTAGTTCCAGAACCATCACCAGAGCACTGATGATGGTACTATATCGATCTTTCCAAAGATTTACGTTTTGAATTTGAAAGCCCATAAGAGTGTACGTCCGCTAGATTCTATAAACTTAAGTAGCTCATGACATTTATTTTCCCTCTGTACTGTGGTTGCTGTTCTTTCTGATATTTTACGCATTTTTATTACAGCATAGTACATTAACAATCAAGTTAAATCCATCAGTTCATTTTCCCACAGGTGATATAAAACATCAAAATAGAGTAACTTAAAATTCTAGGTGCCAAAAACAAAAAGTGCAAAAGTAAGTGGAAGAAACATAATGCACACATCTTTCAAAAATAGGCTATAACAGAAAAAGAGATAAGGAATTCTAAGTTATTAAGTAAAATATTAATACCTCTGCAAATTATTAATCAATAACTAATTTTAATAAGCGGTATTACAACTGGCGATACATATTTTTGAAAGCGTTTACTACTAACGATACCATAGATTGGACCTAGGCCTAGGTGGTTCATATATATATATATATATAAAGTGTATAGGCCTATATCTAGGTATTTAACTTATCACGTCAGTAGCGTCCTAAATGAGTAAAAGTGGGAAGTAAAATCAATGTGCGCTATTCATATAATTTGAAGTGCGTTTATGATGCATCACTATACCAAAGCCACAGGGCTAACTTACTCACTCATTCACTCACTCAATTACATTAATGTTGATTCAATTCCAAAAGATCTAGAATCTTTAAATTATTCACAATTATAGTCTTTAGCCTGTAAGCTTTAAAGTCGCCGGAGGCTTATAATAGCTAAACGATAAGTCGTATCATAAAACCGGTGGCACCTGCAGTAATGGATTTTGAGAGATCTAAAGTTTGGTCCTTTGATTTTTTTTCATTTCTCCATCGGTTATGCCTTAGAGTTTGATTTGTTTTACATTTGCCAAACATTATGCAACTTTTAATTCATTTATAGGACAGCTAAAATCAGAAAATTCGACAAGAATAATATTAAATTCAATTTCCATAAGCTTGCCAAATTTTTATTGACGAATTTCATTTCCTTAATGGTCTATTGGTTAAGTAGCTTATATTGATTAAATGGTTAATGGTCTATGAGGCGGAAAAATCAATATATACTACTTTGCCAAATTCATTTATTTACTGTATTTACCCTCGAAAAATTTCAATGAGTTCAAATTTTAAACGTTTTACGACAAAATATCTTAAAGTCATAGCGTACTTTTTTATGTTTTTATTGTTTTCATTTTTATAGATTAAAAGGCCCGGTGTTGCCCGGGTTTTTATTTGTAATTTGAAATTAACTTATGAAGGACTTTCGATTATCAAACTTTAGGGCCTTGTATGATATGTAGGCCTTCATAGGACTTGCGGAAGACCGACTTATCACACTCAAACTATTCCCTTAGAAAACGCTAGATATAGCTTTTTATGGCTCACAGAGGATGTCGAATGTTGCATTCCGTTGCTTCTACACACCATGCCTGAGAGGGGTTGAAATAAGAAGAAACATAAATTCCGATTACATAAGATTGTATTGTCTGTATGGAAAATTTTATTTCTCACTCTCTTGTTACCATACAACCGTTTCGGAGCTGAAATTTATTATATATATATATATATATAGGGGGTACGCGGTAGCGTAGTGGTTGAGGCGCTGCGCTACAAACCGGAAGGTCGCGGGTTCGATTCCCGATGAGGTCGTTGAGATTTTTCAATTGGCCTAATCCTTCTGGTGGCACTATGGCCCTGGAGTCGACTCAGCCTCCAACAGAAATGAGTACCAGGAGCAATCCTGGGGGTAAAGGCGGTCGGTGCGTAAGGCTGACAACCTTACCACCTTCATGTGCCGAATGTTCAAAATCTAGGAGCCTCAACCTCCTGGAGCCCTCTGGGCCTCCATGGCCTGTATAGGGATCACTTTTATATATATATATATCTACATTCAATATCACTTTCATACTTTCCTCCCCCAAAACCTGGGACACAATATACTGCAGGCATAGGACTTAAAATGTTCCATTATATTTTGTCTTCTTGTAGAAGTTTAGGTCTATGTTAAACATCCCTATACAAAGCCTACAGCTATGAGTGACGAATCAGTGGATAGGATTTTTTACCGACTTCTGATATAGCATAATCACTGGCACACACTTAAGCTGACCGTGCAATACGGCCGCTTATTCTACTTCAAAATGTGAAGTGAGAAAATGATATTTTCCATATTGAAGGTAGAGAAAGTTATGTGACTGTATCACACTGTGCTTTATTTTCGTGGATTTCATTTTCATTAATTATTTTCACCAATGTATTACATCAATAGCATCAGAATCTGTTAAAGCCCAGTATTATATAGTTCCTAAAGCTCTATGTGAACACTATAAACACTACACTCTTGTCATGATAACTGAATTGCATTTCACTTTTCAGTTAATATTTTCATTACATTACATTACATAAATTACATAAATTTTCAAGGGAAGGAGTTGTTTGTTTGAATTTTAGTGTTCACAGCGTTACTTCCCGGGTTAACTGGGTATGTGTGCAAAATTTCGTGCAAATTGGTCAAGAAATGTAGATTTGTATAGGGAACATACATACCCACATACAAACATACACACTTTCGATTTGGCTTGGTTGTAAGACTCACACTTCTTTTTTGTTTGTTTGTTTGTTTGTTTTGCTATGAAAACATGTGACAGCGGAACTCTGAAACTGTGAATATGTCACACTTCTTTTGTCACGCTTAAATTTTTTAATATTCTTTATGTAATCAATTGACAGCAGAACTCTCTAACTTCGCCTCATTTCACATTTCCGACTTTTTCCGTGGATTATCCAAAAATTTTCTTTCATACAAACCTTGTCCTGACATATACGAACACAACAAAAAAGAAATCAGCCAAATCGGTCCAGCCATTCTCAAGTGATTGGCAACAAACATTTTGGAAATTAATTTTTATTAATATATATATATATATATATATATATATATATATATATTTATATTTGTGTGTGTGTGTGTGTGTCGTGTAGATTAAATAGTAAGCTGAACCCTCAGGGTCTTCCTTATAATTGGGGCTGCTATCCCTTGTGGATTTTCTCTCTAAACTAAATCCAGGTCAAATTGCAATAATTGAATAGGCCTACTAACTGAACCATTTTTAACTCCAGAATTTAGCTTCAATAAAATACAAAAAGAAATTATATTATTTCACATACAACTTACGTCTCAACAGCACTTAATATGGTAAATAACGCCGTGCGGATTGTGTTTAGATAACACGCAGTATACGGCTGTCGGAGAAGAAGCCTATATCCTCATTGCAGGGGACACAGTGAATGCCTACATCTCAGTAGCACTGAATATGATAAATAGCGCCTTGCGGATTGTGTTTAGATAACACGTAGTACACGGCTGTTGGAGAAGAAGCCTATATATCTTCATTGCAGGGGACACAGCGAATGGATGGATGGAAGGCGTCCTGTTACCCCCTACAAGGAGTATAAGGCTTACTAGTGGAGGTTTCATTACCGAAGAGTGTTTTGGTAAAGTTTATTTTCCTGTAGAGGATAGCTCATCGTTCGACTCCCACCTAGAGGAAACTGAGATATTTCATGTAAGAATATATACACTAATTCAGTCATATATATTAAAATAAGTCTAACCAAAGCTTAACATTCTCTGTAGAGAGATGAGATTTATTCTTGTTTCACCCACGCACAAACACACACATATATTTGTTATATATATATATAACGTATTTAACGTCATAAGTTAATATCAGTAAATCTACATCACTCGTACATAACCTGCGCTCAAAGGAACAGGACGTTTTCCGTCTTCATATAAACAGACTGAAGATGGTATTTTAATTGCCGAAATGTATTTCAAGAACTACGGAAGAACATAATCAAGCTAATCAATATTTTATTATTTCAACTAGTTTTTTAGGTAGATTTCGATGAAAAATCACCTATTGTAATCGATACCATGTCATGACTTTCGAAAAATTCTTTCATATCTTTACGTTTCATGCTTCCCTAAGTACGAAACCACCGCCCGTTGAAAAAAAATTGTAATATATATATTGTGATTGTGATATTTACACACTAGCGGCCGAAATTTTGAAGATATTTTAACCAAATTTCATTATGTTATTTCTAGACCCAATAGTTCAGACAAGTTCATTATTTAGCAAAATTGGCCCAATGGTGTGGGGTCGGGGGAAGGGGTTGAAATTTTGAAAAATTCATATCTCGGCCCCTATGAAGTAAGTTATAGAGGGAAACTTTGTTTGAATAAATTAGAGTACTCCCTATGGAGTTCACAGTGACACCAACGATTCGGGGTTTTTGGGGGTACGAGTGGGGGTTGGGGATGGTAATTTGAAATTTTTGAAACCACGTCTTGTGGGGTATAGTTGAAAAGCTCTTGATGAGTACTCTACAAATCAATAACTAGTTTCTCGATAGTCTTACAGTCTTTTGAGAATTACAAAGAACTAATCTTCCTCTACTTGCTCTTAATAAAATACTAGCTTAAAAGGCCCGGCGTTGCCCGGGTTTTTGTTTTGTAATGTGAAATTAACTTGATGAAGGACTTTCGATTTTCAAACTCTATGGCCTTGTATAATATGTACGTAGAACTTGAGATGAGGAAGAACGACTTATCACACTCAAACTATTCCCTCAGAAAACGCTAGATATAGCTTTTTTATTGCTCATAGAGGATGACGAATGTTGTATTCCGTTGCTTCTACACACCATGCCTGGGAGTGGTTGAAATAAGAAGAAACACAAATTCCTACTACATAAAATTTTATTGTCTTTATAGAAAATTTTATTTCTCACTCTCATGTTACCATACAACCCTTTCGGAGCTGAAATTAGAAAAAAAAATCAATATCACTTTCATACCTTCCTCCCCCAAAACCTGGGACATAATATACTGCGGGCATAGAACTGAAAATGTTCCACCCTATTTGGTCTTCTTGTAAGTGTTTGGGGCCTATCATAAACATCCTACAGCTATGAGTGACGTATCGGTGGATAGGATTTTTTATCGACTTCTGATGTAGCATACTCACTGGCACACACTTCAGCTGTCCGTGCAATGCGACAGCTTATCCTACATCAATATGTGAAGTGAGAAAATGATATTTTCCATGTCGAGGGTAGAGAAAGTTATGTGACTGCTTCACATTGTGCTTTATTTTCTTGGATTTCATTCTTCAGGAATTATTTTCACAAATGTATTAATTACATCGATAGCATCAGAATAAGTTAAAGCCTAGTATTACGTAGTTCCCAAAGCCCTATGTGAACACTGTAACAATACAATAACTGAATTGCATTTCATTTTTCAGTATAATATTTTTTAAAAAATATATAAAGTTTCAAGGGAAAGAGTGGTTTGTTTGAATTTTAGTGTTGACCGCGTTACTTCCCGGGCTTAATTGTGTATGTGTGCAAAATTTCGTGCAAATTGGTCAAGAAATGAAGATTTGTATAGGGAACATACATACCCATATACATAAATACACACTTTCGATTTGGCTTTTGTTTGTTTTGTTATGAAAACATGTGACAGCGGAACTCTGAAACTGTGAATATGTCTCACTTCTTTTGTCACGCTTCAATTTTTAATTATTTTTTTATGTAAACAATTGACAGCAGAACACACTAACTGTGCCTCATTTCACAATTCCAACTTTTTCCGTGGATATTCCAAAAATGATCTTTCATACAAACATTGTCCTCTCAATTACGAACACAACAAACAAAAAATCAGCCAAATCGGTCGAGCCGTTCTCAAGTGATGCGGCAACATACAGTTGGTAATTAATTTTTATTAATATAGATTTTTTATGGCTAAACGGTAATATATGGCAGTCTAAATTCACGGACTCTAATCTCCGATACGGAGCCAGTTCATAAAAAAAGCTTTTCCCAAGAACCTCACTGGGAGTTTGGGATCAGAGTCCCCAACAAGCGAAGCGAGTTTACATGTAAATATATTGTGCCCCTTTAATTTAATAAAAATTAGGAATGTGCTCTTTTAATGATCACCAGGTGGAAATCCTGCCATCCTCTCTTCCCCGCGATTTCGCACCCTGCAGATCACATAAGGAAAGTAATGTAAGAGGCGATCGCTCTCGAATCTCTGGATTATTTTGCTGGAAGAGATTAGCATAGCCTGAGAATCGGCAGGAAGGTGATGCGATTAGAATTCTGCTACTAGCACGAGTTTCAAAGGGCCGGATATTGACTTGTCTGCAGTCTCTATCAGGGACAAATCCCATTGATTACGTCGAGATTTCAACACTCGGCCTTCAGTCGCCGTTTCCAACGCGTTTGAAATAATAATGTATTATCTCTTAGGCAGAAATGTCTGAAAGAAGACTAGTAGAAGACTAGTTTCCATACTATGGAAGGTGCAGAACCATACAACTTTTGTACCTCAAGCATTCTTCTATCCATAAGACTATATTGACTATACATGAACCGTGCCAATACTGTAACTGAATTTTAAATTTCAATAAAAAATGGAAAGTTTTTGACTATGCTTCATCAAAGATGTTATGGTAAGAGGGTTAAACTGTAATTCAAACACTTTTAGTACAAAACAATTAATGAATATTTCTTTTCAGAACACATGCTAATAGTACATTGCGATACAAGTGCCGTAAGGCATGATTACGGATCGAGGAAATAATTTGAAAACACGAGGCGCTTGCGCCGAGTGTTTTCAATTTTCCGAGATCCGTAATGCGCTTACGGCACGTGTATTGCATGCTATTTTTTGCATGATGATTATTTATATCAATTTAATTATATTAATTGTGATATTACCTGAAAATATTATGTATATACATTCTTGAAAATAGATGTTTATTTCAGAAAGTGATTCGCATGTGTTTGTTGTTATGGGAACCGAATATTTGTCCTGTGGGCCGTGTCCATAAAGGCTTGTATTATGAAGTGTATCGTAATGAATTATGACGTGGCGCAGGCACCGTAAGTAATTTAACCGCATCGCAACGCCCGTAGCAACAAGACTGTGTGGGAATGTCAACTTACGATCCACGGCAATAACGTTCGTAAGTACCACTAATTAGTTAAGGAGTGCAAAATAGTATATTGCGACACAATGCCTTTACGGTTCGTGTGTTGCATGCTATTTTTTGCACGACTGTTACTTATATCAATTTAATTATATTACTTGTGATATTACCTGAAAATATTATGTAAATACATTCTTGAAAATAGATGTTTATTTCAGAAAGTGATTCGCATGTGTTTGTTGTTATGGGAACCTAATATTTGTCCTGGGGGCCGTGTCCATAAAGGCTTGTATTATGAAGTGTATCGTAATGAATTATGACGTGGCGCTTGGACCGTAAGTAATTTAACCTCATCGCAACGCCCTTAGCAACACGATTGTGTGGGAATGTCAACTTACGATCCATGTAAAACAACTTTCGTAAGTAACACTTACTTGCTAAGGAGTGCAAAAAGAATTTAAAGAGGTAGTATAAAAACTTCATTGCGAGACACATTTCGAGCGATACAAAATGTAAGAATAAAGTTTATAGAGAAACAATTCAATAAGAATGTGTTATTTGATGAGATTAGAAGCAGATCTATTTACTTTTCTCTCAATAAATCGCATTGCTATTATTTTCATTGAAATTGTAAACTGATGTGACAAAAATAAATTATATTTTGTGAGAAAATCTCTTTATTTGCCTCATTATTTTTAAATTGTTTATCTACCAATGAAACAGTGATAATTATGACAGTCTACATCTCTAAGTCTACTGTCTATATGATAAGCCAACTGGTTAAATTAATACGAATTAAAATTAAGTAATTTTGGTGCGGCCCTCAAGAAGACTTCTGTGAATAAATTTTCCTTCATTCCTCTACAGTTGGATATTCCTGATCTAGAGCCTAGACTAATATTTAATGAGGGAACAGTATTGCATCTTCGTTTGCAGAAGCTGAAATACTAATGGATTTTCGAATTTCATGGAATTAGTTCTTGAAACGTATTACAACAAAATATGTCTTCGAAGATGTTCTCTGAACTAATTATAAACCGATTCCTACTAAGGAAGAAATGTGGAGAGCGAACTTATGCCGAGTGAGTGAGGAGGGTGGTATCTGTCAGGAGCAGGTAACACGGCCTCTCCAGCACTGCAGACTCTTGTATTCTGCCTCTGCGGCAGTCATTGAGGGGGCGGCATGCGCAATGTGCTCCGAGTCACAACGGCATAAAGTACAAACACCGCCAGCATTGTGATTTACCACAAGAAAACAGATTCAAGATAGAAATTGAAGCTGTGAACAAATATTGTGTCGGTTTTCATTTTACGGGATGGCCGAAATGTTGAGAGTGATTTTTAAAACTATTTGTGCTATAAACGTGAAATTTGACACACATAACTAAAACACGAACGGCAATTACATAACGGTATCTATGTACAGTCAACCCTCTATATAATGCCACCATCCGTTCTGTAACATTTAGTGGCACAAAGCGAGGGTGGCACTAAAACGAAATTGCATAATACAGTAATGATATTAATTTACTGTACTGAATTATGAAAGAAAAATTAAATAAAAGGCAAAGAGAACTTTAGCACAAAATAAGATACTACACAGTAATTCATTTTATTGCAGTACATGTCCAGTGCTACAGTACACAAAGGGGTTGAAAATCATGTGGGTCCATGTAAGTGATTAACTGTAACCGAGTAACTGTAGTGTTTAACAGTTGAATGGACACTGGACTAAAAGAAGTGAAAGTTTTATGTGTCTGCTCCAACCTCACATAGGCTGTCTCTCCGACTTCTTAACATAGCTTCCTCATTCTACCGCACTACATTTACACTCACTTCTAGGAAATACAGTTCAGTATGTTTCTTAAATAATCTTCCTAACATTCACGCCAGTTATAAAATAATTCTGCAAGTGAAAAAAATTACTGCAAGTTATATTTGGTAAAAATCTTGTCTTATATTCACTGGCACTAAATTAATTGGTACAGTAACGAGGTTTCTTATGTATTTTATATGGGAGAAGATCCGTTTACTTGCATTTATTGGCGCAGTGCGAGGTGGTACTGTAAAGCGGGGCATTATATAGGGTTGACTGTATTTCATTTTCCGTTGAGGGAATGTTTACAAATATGAATATACATAGGCCACCTTACACCCTCAATGATAATGAAGAAAGCTGACATAACCTTTTTATTTATTTATTTACTTATTTATTTAACCTGGCGGAGTTAAGGCCATAAGGCCTTCTCTACCACTCATTCAGAGAAAAACATGAAATACATAATAATAATAATAATAATAATAATAAATTAACAAGAATTGATATACCTGAATACAAGAAACGTACATTTTACTTATTGGTATTCATGCAATGCCACAGATATATCGTCAAATGATAAAAAATCAACTTATACAAATTATAATTTACAATATATAGGCTACAATTGTTAGAAGTCCTAATAATGTCTATGCACATAGGCGTCAAGTTATAATATGTTAAATACGTATTAAATTTAAATTAAAAACGTTGACAAGCTTTTAAAAGCGAAGCATAACCCATAACAAGCATAACAAGCAGAAATGTTTGCACAGTTTCCTCAATTCTAAGTTCTTTAGTAAAACACTAGTTAAAATTGTAAAAACCTGATCTCGCCAGGAAATCCTCCATAATTAGCGTAGGCCTATAAACGCCAAGCTAAATTACTTAACAAATTAATTACTCTCAAATCAAATATTATAGGGTATATTTAGTGATTACCTTTTTACCAAGATGCAAATGTTTTATATTTAAACAAGACGGGAGAGTATTTTTGTCGATGAAGATATTTTATCGTCAGGAAAATCACTCAGTTTTACTCCTGTAAAACTACAAATACATGTAGCTTTCTAAACAGACAAACAGCCAACCAAAAAGATAAAGAATATGATCAGTTTATGTCGTCTATCCATAAGGTTCCGACATAGCTAAGAACCAAAAAGAAAATAAAACACATCAAAACTAAATTGCAACGTAAAAAGTAATAAACGCGAGAACATAATTTATCCTGAATGACTGACTCTGAAAACCAGAATGCCGAGCAGTAACCCGCGGAAGAACTCTCATAACAGAGTTACAAAAAGAGAGGGCAAGTTTTATTGTGAGTCGTAAAGAGTGAGTTGATATGCCAGCGAACGACACCTGAAGGGCCCCACAGTACATGACCTGTGTGGTGCCCCCTAGTGGCTTGTTCGGGAATTAATTAGCCAGACATAAACCCATGCAACACGTCCCCTCGACATGCTGCCAGATGGGCTTTGAAGTGTCACACCATTATACCTGTGCAGTGTGAAACCTGTGGCATATTAATTTCGATATCTCATCTTTGGAGTGCCGTCAGTTTGCAATCAACTCGTATCCCCCTGAGGAAACTGAGTTATATTTTTCTGTCATATTTTCAGTGTTAAATACAGCCCCTTTCCTCCGGGGAGGGGATATCGATCTTCACGGAAGGGATCTTAGGCTTTAAAATTGACTATTCAACTCATACGCCACGTGTTTGATATTAACCAACAACGTTTAGCAATTCCTCGGATATAGACCAATTACGGCCGTTTATCTTGCAATATTCTTGTAGGAATCCTGGGGATGGTATTTTATCGTGATAAAACCTCTGCTCGTTACTGGAGACGCGAGTATCAGTGTGCAGTGATTAATAGTGAGATGTTGCCATAATTTGTTTGGAAATTGAAATAATAAAAATGTACATTGATTAAGAACACAATTTCAATTCGGTGCAAACCAGTTCGTGTGCTTTTATTTCTGTTCTGGTGTTAGCTTACCTGAATGAAGTTAAATATGTCTTATATCCACCATTGGTAGCACTGATTTACACTATGGTAGCTCGAATCGTTTCATGGATGGTTGATTCACAGAATGCCGTCCTCTCACAACTGTTAGTTTTGTTTTTATACAACAAAGTAATTATTATTTATATAATCCGTTACATTTATTCATAGAATAGTCTTAATAAATCCAACTCTCGTGGGATTACCTATGATAAATCTTGAGAATCAATAAACTAATATTATAGCGTGCAGTAACTTACAATATAGCAAAGTAATACATCGAGGTATTTTTATAGCATATCTGTGGATGACATCATCAATGAAACTATCTGTGAGTTCCTCATCCTCTTCAGTTGACAGCTTTACACAAGCTTGAAGCATATCCTGACCCATTCTATATATCTAAGGTATAATTTGTTTGCAATTAGTGTGGAGATACGGAGCGGCTTCTTAAAAATAGAGACCTATATCGTACTCTTGTTTTCTAAATTATCACTATCGAATATATTATTTGAACTCGTATTTCCGTTTACATCCAACGCCACCTATTAACATCGTGAAATTATTTGAAGATGGCCTTGCTCGCTTTGCTATAGCAACCGGGAAAAATGAACATAATAGAAATCGATTTTTTGTAGTATAACACATCAATTTGTCGATCGCTTCGATTTTGTTAACCCGATCATGAATGCATTCCTAAATGGGAAAACATTGAATGTTTTGGAAGTTATTTACTATGCGGGATTTTTTGGAGCTAGAGAACTCGAATCTGAGGTCGATTTTGTTCATGGATGATTTGGGTACGCTAATGTTCATGAATCTATCGTTCGTTATTTAATCGTTTCATTTCGTATCTGTATCCCAATATAGCAGCAAAGGGTGGCAGGTTCAAGAGGAGATATCCTGTATTGCTACAAATGGCTCTACTAGAAGGATAGATATAATAGCCATAAACATGACCTCAAGGCAAGCTGTTATAGTTGATCCTACCATCAGGATGGAACTCAACCTCTAATAATCAGGACAAGTAAATGAAGGAAAGATTAGGATTTATGAACCTACAATCCCTTACTTTCTGAAAAAGATATAACCTGAACACAGTAGAAGTTGTTGGCCTCTTAATTGGAGTACGTGGAGCTATTCCTAAATTTTTTGAAGATTTTCGGAAAAAGTACGGACTCCCGCCAACATTAAGAGATGACATTGTGATCACAGCGCTGAAGAAGTCTTGTCAAATTCTTCATAATCACATAAGTTACATATGAACTAACATTTTATTGTAACTATTTGCTTTAATTTGTTTATTGTTCTAATTGCTTACTTCAGTGTGTGTATATATATATATATATATATATATATATATATATATATATTTTAAAAGTGTACTGAGTCCATCTGGGCTACCTCCGTTGGGAGGCAGTTTTAAATAATAATAATAATAATAATTAGGGCTCGGCTTTTAGGTAAATACATATTCTTTTTGCTATTACTTATGATTTCAGGACTTTGTCAAAGTTCCGGTTGGGACCTTTGGATTCAAAATACTGAGTTGCATATCACATAAAAAAAATATTTTCGATATTTCTTATTTGAATAAATATTTTTGGTAATTTAATTTTTTTTACATATTTTACCACATATCATGTTTAGAAATGAATATTTTGACTGTTTTTGTAAAATTGCGCCATATTTTTAATGTGTTGCGTTATGTTGAGTCAGACAATAAATCAGGGCCGATTTGGCCTTTATTAGTGCCAATTTCTGTTCCCTCTCACACTGCATTACTAAGTTGGAAACAACAAAACAATTGTTGATAGAATCAATAAAAGAAATCAAACACATCGAAAACAAACTTAACAAAATCAGTGGTTCAAAAGCAAACAAAATTAAAGAAAAATTCCTATTATGCCTAAATAAGAATGGTTACAGCTTTAAGAAGCACAACTTTAAGATCTACTTTTGTCGTTCACTGCAACAGTTCTACACTTGCTGACTAGAATGATTAGATGAGTATTTCTGTAAATATTGGTTAAATAAGTTAATAAAAATATTTTCATATTTTTTAAACATATTTTCGACTTTTTAACCACATAAAAAATAAATATTTTCGTTTTTATAAGCACCTAAAAGTCCGAGCCCTAATAATAATAAATATGTTTTAATTATTTCTCTATAATAAATGGTTTAAATAATACATTTAGCAGTCGAATAACTAATCGGGGCTAAGCCGCGGACACCTGCTACTAAACTAACATTTAAATTTAAAGTAAATAAAAAGCTATTTACAATTAGAGAGGTAATGATATAACGATTTCATTGCCGTTTGAACTTTTTATAGTCAATTGCATGCATTTAGACTGCCATCGGGTGAAACATTTGCCCACAAATTGTGGAAGTCATTTCAATTATGAGACAATAGGCATTTTGTTGTAGTCCCAGTAGGCTATTACAGAACCTATTAATAATATGTCGTTATTCCCAAGGAAATTACGCCATTTCCTCTACCAGGAGATGGACATGTCTGCTAATTGGGGATGAACGCTATGCTTTCCCTCCTACATGAACATTGTAGGCCCACAAGTTAATTATGATGACAGACATTATGGGTTATTATGGCTGTATATTGAGTGTTAATGGCAATCAATATTACACAGAATTGAACCGCAAGCGTTTGAGTCATATCTATTCTACACATGGATATATTTCTAAGAGACTGAAGACAAAAGAAATGGATTTATTTACTCGAAACCAACTGCGTAATGAAAGCTCAGTGGATTTACTCTGGATATTGTTTTATTTGCTTGCTTCATCATTACCTGTCACACTAAAGTTACTTCATTTACCTGAACGAATTGTACATTATGCCCTAATAGCATTGTAATATACACAGTATTATTCCCACAGTACAACTTGTAAGACCACAAAAACCATCAAAATCATAAAAATTATAGGGAAGCTTCAATTTATCACCATATAATTTCATTTTAACTTTAAAGTCATCATGGAGTTCAACGAATCAGGTAATTTGTGTGATTTAATACTCGTGTTCATACTGAGAGGGACGTAATTCTTATCATACGGTGTCAGGCGGTAGCTTCAAGATCCCTCATTCGCGAGATCCTGTGTTCAACCCACGTGGCCGGCCAATTTGACTTGGGTTATTTCACAGGCATATTAGGTGTCACAGGCTAATTCAGGATTTGACATGTTCATACCGTACCGTGACTCATCACTGCTACTTCACTAAGTATCAAAATTTGATATTACATAACATGAACAGTAGCCATATCGCAATAACAATAGGAACAGTCATAGAGTACAATTATTTCTACCTGTTCCTGCTCAGGAAGATGCGCAGTAGTCTGGACGAGTCCACTGTCTTTTGAAGATGTGATGTTTTAGGCTATTAGTACGCCAGTCTTTATGAAAATCACATCGCGCTACCTAATTCTAAGCTATACGGTTCGGCTGTCATGAGTGGGGGAAGATGACTTGTCTCTCTCTCTCTCTCTCTCTCTCTCTCTCTCTCCCTCTCTCTCTGAATTCAACACCCACCTCTGAATGGCCTTCCCTTCACGGGCATTCCGCCAGTGTCAGGAAGAAAAAATTGTGTACTGTAAGATCGAAAACAGGCAATATTTCCTCTATGTAATTTAACCGTGTATAAATAAAGCTAAAATAATAACAAATTAATAAAATATTACCGAGCAGGATGGCTCCAGCAGTGTTTGGGGCTCGCATTAGGGAAATCCTGGATTTAAACATCGTGGTCGGCCGATTTGACTGGGGGTTTTCATGGTTTCCCCAATAGCGAAGGTAAATACCAGATTAGATATGCAGGCCTTTTTTTTGTGATTCATCGCCACTATTAATTAACCCAAAATAATAATCATTAAAATGAAATATCAATCAAAACTAACACGCCATTAGTAATTACTAGGGCAAGACATTTTATGATTTTGCATCTTTTTTATATGAAGGTTAAAAATAGCTCGAATATAATACAAGTGTGTATCATGAAATAAGTGAATAAATAAGGGAGACTTGTTTTAGCATTTTTTGTTTTATTTTTCATTTTTTCGACATTTTCAAGATACAGATCATTTTTTGGCAGTTTTTAGATTATTTGCGGCACTTCTAGGCCATGTGTTAGTGGGGGTAGAGAGAAGCTTTTCCATGTACAAATCGTTACTTTCAGACAAAAGACAATCGTTTTTATTTGAAAATATCTGCAAAGTGTTCAAAGTTCATTTTAATTGAGGATTTTTGGAAACACCATAGCAGTTTGCCTTGTAGTAATGAAACATTTTTTCTTTATTTTTAAATGTCACATATTTGCTGGGGGCAATTTGGTGGGATTGTCATTGCTTTTAGCAATTCATTATTAAAAAATACTATTCATAAGTAATAACGATACATTTATTGTTTTTTTTTTTTAAATTTCGTGTCATTTTTTCACTATTCTTAGGTTAATACATGCCTTGCCCTAGTAATTACACAGTACTCTAGTTACAAATGAACATATATAATTACACGGCCAATGGATAAACCCAAAAAACTAACATGCTATATGACTTCTGCAGTTAACGCGTGTATAAAATATGATTGAAAAAATTAAATAATTAAATCATTCGACTTTGAGTAATTAGACTCACATAAACCATAAGTGAAGATATTTACTGATTATTTGGCTGCCTCATTGTCTCATTGACAGCGGAAAGAAAGACGAACGATGTCTAACCCTGATGGTCTCAATATTATTATTATTATTATTATTATTATTATTATTATTATTATTATTATTATTATTACATTTATTGACCTGTGTTAGGGGTAGAGCAGGGAATTTGCGACAATGTGGCAGCTATTAAGGTAAGATCCACTACACAATAATGATTATTTATTGCAATGAATTAATTTTTACGGTTTTTTATTTTAAAAAGTCACAGTATGGTTAGTTCGAAATTTGGATGATTCGTTTTTTTTTCAATTCCCATTATAGTTCGAACTATTCTACTGTACTAAAATAGTATGTACACGGTAGAAAACGAATGAAGTAAAACATAAAACTCAGCTCCTTTAACCGAATGGGCCTATACCAAACAAAAGCATTATCATTTCAATTTAGGCGAGAATTCAAGAAGTATAGACTATTTGAATTCCCTGTTTCTTTATAAGGTCGATTTCTTGTGTTTTCCATTGGATTCGTATGCTACCACTTCAAGAAAAGACATTATTCATGGTAGAAACACATGTTCGTAATAATGACTATCATACGTTTTGACTGTCACAAGACTCGTGACAGATATTAATGACCAAGGCATGGTGTCAGGTCTCAAGTTTATTGTCTGCATGTGCTTTCTAGAAAAACTTTGAACGGTGACATCTAAAAGAGACGTAATATAAAGTAGTATATTAGACGTAAAAAGCTTGTCATTAGAGTGAATTTAAATTTGAACATGAACATTTCATGTATGTCAATCGTTTGTTAGCCAAAAGAGATCCATCTTTACAGCAAAAATTAAAATCACTTTATCGGACTTATTTTGGCTTTTGTTGTAAGTTGGTTCACCTTAACTGTACAAAAAAAAAAAAAAAAACAAAAAAAAAAAAAAAAAAAAAAAAAAATATATATATATAATAATAATAATAATAATAAATCACTGCGCATCAAACTCTACTTGTCTTCATTTAAAAATATATTATTATTACAGTTATTCATATTATTACTATTATTATTATTACTATTTTAAAAACTTTATTGAATCTTTGCTTAAGGTACCTTATATTACATTGAGGAGTAGGGTTTTAGTTACATGAAATGAGAAATTGTAAAATATAACATATGAATGCAAACTTAAGTAATAAAAATTATGTTTGACATTCACATAACTTCCTCTGCCATTAATTTTTTCTAGCACAGAGTACAGCTGCCGTATTAGTGCCCATTCAGTTGCCTCACTCTCATTCAAAGTTGAATTATTCGCAATAAGTGTCCATAACTAAGCTTAAGAGAATTTATGAAGAAAAATGTTTCAAGTAAAAGTTTTAGCTTTTTATTTATTTATTTACTTATTGAATATCCAAATTATAGAAACCCTATTTCACCAGAAGGTACATTAGATTGGAGATACGGCAATGCTACTTTTAAGTAGTCATTCTTACTGCTAGACCCTGAAAACATGTTATTTCTGTATTATATGTAAGATATACTATTTACTATCCAGTTTCTTATATGATATGGAAGTTTTAAGAAACAACATGTACAAAGTAAGTTACAATGTAGGCCTATAGCATAAATTATAGAAGTATGACAGTTAATTTGTTACTTTTAGAATCAGAAATTAAGCAATAAAAGATTAAAGAAAATATGTGTATAAAATAATTCCACCTATTCCCTCGTATAAAATGTTTTGGTTAAAATATCAGCTCATAGCTTTGTCAGATCTAAAATTTGCACTTGTCAGTATTATAAAACATAATTACAAATTATAGCTGTCAATTTTCGTATTTTTTGGACAATATTTGTAAATTTGTAAATGTGGGCCTATTATTTCCACTGTTCCATATATTACAATTACAATTTATTGTTTCAAATTACACGAAAAATGTACATAAATAGTTGATACACCACCCGAAGAAGCAGAGCTTGTGTTCGGGGGTGGTTCAGTTCTATATATGAGAAAAACTTATACTAAATAATTACTTAAAACAATACAAAATTTAGAGAAGTATGACAGAATACATGTATAAAAGGTTAGAACATGTTCTTTTTACAATACAAAGGTACGAGGTAATACAATATTAATACATAACAATTTATTTGTTCAAATTTTAATAAAAAAAAAAATTAAGTTCTATCCAAATTTTAAATTTTAATATGAAAAATGTTATAACAGCAATAGTAGAAAACAGAAGTAATAATTATATACATTTTCTAATTTTAGACCTAAATTGTTTGTTGTTTAAGCTATTTAGATCAGAATGATTGGTAATAAATGAATTGAATAGTCTTGGGCCAAAACTTGAACAGTGCTTAGCTCTGTATTTCAGAGCTGTATTTCAGTGCTTAGCTCTGTTCTATATTTCAGCTATTCAGCCATCTTCAAGTCCTTTTTCTTTATCTAGGTGATACTATTCTGCTCGTTAATCCATTACAACTGAATGTTAATATACGCGTATATACACACACTTAATTGCACATAACTCCGTGGCGCTACATCTCTGAAGGGACAAGGCCTACCACCCGACCGCTGCGTTATCTACCATAGTCAGATGGCATGATTGGGGGCATGCCGACACCCACGGTCGTTAATGCTTAATCGCACATGCAGTACACTAAATATAAGGTAAGTTAGGAAAAAACAGCTACCTTATATGAAAATATATTTTATCTCGTGTATAAAATTTAAAGAAAATCGTTCGAGTCTTTTATATGAAAATCGAGAAAAGTAAAATTTTCTGAATATAAAGTGGCATTAAAAGTAAGATAAAGTCGTCTCATTCTTCGTGTCACATCTCCGGCAGATTTGCAAGCCAAATATAAAATGTTACTTTATACGATTTTTCATTTAGCTATGTTGATTACAATTACACAAGCTCAGACAAGTTTCTGAAAATAGCATTTTTGGATCTAGGGGACTCAAGACATGCATTTATGTCGATAACACTAGACTGAGATTGTTAACGGAGGAATTATCTGATAAATTCTGGAAGCTATGTTTTAAACAATTTTGAAGAATAAAATTATGGGAAAATTAGTGATAAGCTACATACTTGGGGTATTATGGTTGCCCCTAAAATACATTTTTTGTTCTATCATACTATAATACGCCCAGTGTTACTAAATTTCATTAAAGTACTGATTTGCTTTATAACACTGGTGTTGAATCGATTAATATCGATCACTGAATAATTTTGAAACCTTTAGAACGAAACTGCGAAATATACAGTCTGTATTTAAAATAAAATCAAATCTGTTCGTGTTAATTTTAATATTAAACTAAATTGAGTTCATATCATATTTTAAAATCCGTTGGTTTGAGGCTAAAAGACCAAGATCAGCTTCGAGTTCCCCGCAAGCAGTCACCTGCCATCTATCGCAGAAGACGAGAACTACAAGAACTTACTCGATCGCCGACATCAGTCAGCTCGTTTGAATCTAAGAAAATTAGGAAACGAGCTAAGCGAGTTTCAAAAACGTAATCGTATCTTAATAAATGGCATTATGCTAGCTGCATAATGTACTATTATTGCACTACGAGATTAGTGTTTTAGGTAGCCTATCATAAATAATTATCCCACAGATATAAAGATAGATGTTCGCATAAATCTAGCTTAACGAAAATAAAATATCAACATATTTTCACCCTTGAAGATGTTCGTAGCCCCATAAATCTTCACAGTTTCGAGGCCAACTGTTCTGACGATTTGACATACTTTATTATAACGTAAAAGAAACAATATATAGAGCCACATATAAATCAAGAGAAGCAATGTTGTCTGCACAAAAACCTGTAATAAAATGATGTGAGAGAAAAACAGTTAACACTTTCGACCTGATTCAAGTTGGTTTAGGCCACCTGGTGCAGCAGAATTTCGTGTTTGGGGTCACAGTTGCACGCCTGGTGGGGGAGGTGCAATAAATTACCAGATATGGGGCACCAGCCCGGTCCTGCTGCAGCCCAGCCCGCCCGGGGAATAAAGGGCAAACCCCTCGCAGCCCATTGAATCCCGTGTGCTAAGAATTCAAACAGCCGATGATCAAACCTCAAGATATTGCATGTCACGGCTGCAGGTCATGACTATTGAGTGCATTAGAATAAATAATTACTAGTCCAGTAGCTTCAATTTAGCTAAGTTACTCTAATTATATTAATGTCCGTAGGGAATTTCAGAAGTAGGAGTTGCATTTATTAATACTGTTTCGTGAATAAAGTGAAAGAGGTAATAATAACTTATTTACTGTTCAAGTGTTAAAAACGCGATTTTATTTTGCGAGTAGGTTATGTTCGCGAAACGAGCCCGTAAGGGCGAGTGTAGCAATCCTACAAGCAAAATAAAATCGTTTTACCACGAGTATCATGCATTATTTTTCAAACAGTCGTTGAAATTTCTGAAAATAAATAATAATAAATGCTGGATTTATTGTAATGAATTACGCACCGTGGAGGCAGCCGTACTAGAACGCACAGGCAACTGTTATTGATTTTATGGTACAGGGCTGCTATCTCAAAGACAATGCTTTTCACTCACCTAGTATGACGATCTTTGCAGCCACCTGCAAAATGAGAAATCTGTCATTAAAATGCGTAGTGAATTTTAACATGTTCAATTATTTAAATAAAACTTAGTCTATTTAGTAATCAATCTTAAGCCATTCTATGATGGGAAAAAATATTACTCTGGGTGAGAGTTAACGCAATTTGTCACTGCCTCTGCCACTCAGTTTATTATCAGTATTTTCACCTCATTGTGGTTATTGCTTATATTTAGGGACCGTATTTTTTGGTATAACTTTTATACAAATGTTATTGTAATAGAGTTGTTGTGTTGGTGGAGTTTAACCTCAGAAATGAGGAAATCGCTCAATAAATAAATAAATAAATAAATTTTTTGGTAACATCAGTAAGAGTGAACATGTACAAAACATCGTTCCTTGGCTATATTTAGCTTTAAAGATGCTTAATACATCATTTTAAGGAAATTATATCCACGAAATATCGCGAAATATGTTGGCTTCACGAAATGTGCAAATAAACGCAACATAAACCCCCTCCAAGACGTATATTGTGAAATGTGTACAATAGTATTATTTACAAGCATAATTGTTAATGTTTTTAATTTATTTTTTATTCTCTGAATAGCCTGTTGTCCTTTTCTGCGACTTCTAAGAAATTATAGATACTTATGACTGAATAAAATAATCATTGAAGAATGTATACCATTGTTTTATGGAATATGACTGGCAATTCCGTTTAAGAATGGATATTTATTATTTAAAATTTTAAAAATTTTCCCGCATTATATATAGGCCTACAGTAATTATTACGTTTTTTCTTTCGTCGCTGAAACAAGAATGAAGGGCTATATTCATTGCCATGTAACGTTTAATAAAACTTTGATTATAAATTTATCTCTTTTTTTAGTAAAAATGTAAATAAAAGAGCAAACTTTATCAAAGTACAATGTATATAAAATAATTTATTTCGTGAAATATCTAACGAAATAGATGGAACTGAAATGTGAAATCAGACCCTTCATTTCACCAAAAAATCATGCTTCTACTTATATTTTATGTATTCTGCTCTGGGCAATGGAAAATAGGACATATAATCTTAACTACACCAGGCGAAAATTACACAACCGACTAGCGTGTAAATGCAATATCAGGATCACTGAAAAACTATCTATTCATGCGAGAATTGTATTTTAGATTTTTAGCCATCCAATTCCTTTGCCAGTCTATCATTGAACAAAATGAAGCAAAAGAATTCAAAACATTTTCCGTAAGGAAATGTTAGATACGTAATTTTAATGCATGATGACAGTACTAAAATTTAACAGCCGTTTTTGACAGCTTGTGTGCTGTTAAAAAAAATTAAATATTATTCTTGGTGCAAAAGCTGATAATCGGAAATTGCTCGAAGTTGTAGCCAATATTTCAAATAGTGCTATTAATTTTTGTTACTTTTTAAGAGTCTTTGTGAATGTTTGTATTGTTTTACACCCCTGTGGAATTGTTTTTGTTGCAATTAAACTTGGGTACCGGAATGACGCCTACAGCAATTTTGCTCAATGTTTATTCGATTTCATTGTACTTCGTACAAAGGTAGCACATCAAAATGAAAGCGCAAATATATTCTGATGCACTGTATGATATTACAAGCTGTATAAACAGGCCTGTCTGCTCCGTGAATATGCTCATATGAAAGAAAATCAAATTTACGATATTTATTCGTTTCTAATTGGCGTATCGTAAGGAGAGCTGGGGGAGTAATTTACCTGTCATTATTTTACACATAAAATACATGTAACATAAATAAGTTTAATGTTAAAAGATTATATACTTGATGTAGCCTATCCGTAATAAACTTAACATTTAAATTATTTAGACAAATAAAGGCAAAACAAAAACTAAGTCTATAATTAAAACTAAGAACCAACAATCAAACAAATAGTTTGATTGTTTGTTTTCAGTGTAATTATGGCTTATTTTAATTTATATGTTTAATGTATGTGTAGCTACTATAATTGAAGCATTACTCTGTAGTAACAGAAAATAAGTAATTAAATAAATAAACACTATTTGTATAGTAATTGCTGTCAGTATCTTTATCTACGAAAATATACTTAATTATGTACATTTAATTTAGTTGTATAGTAAATTCTGTCGATGTTTGTAATATAATATTCAGGAGCATCAGTGATGGGTGTGTACCTCATGATTCGCATTAATATTCGTTTTAACTCTTTCAGAGCAAAATGTGTACACTGATAATAAGAAACTCTTCACGTGAAATCATCAGTTGGAAATAAGTCAGATCTTACAATTTATTGTGAGGCATTCAAAATCTGCCAACCAATTAGGATCCTCGTCAAAGAGTACTATTTTTCTTTTAGTTAAAATTGGTGGTTGTTTGCAGGCCGTCAAAACTGAATCAAATTAGAGTTAAAATTAGTATTTATTTGCGGGCTGCCAAAAATTAACCCGCGGGCAGCATGCAGCCCCCGGGCAACGGGTTGAAGACCAGTGTTCCATGCTTTTCTCGTTTAAAGCCAGTCCCACTAATAGTTAATGCCAGTAGAATTTTATCCTGGACATACTGGAGCAGTGCAAATAAATTCTCTAGCGTTCTTTCTCCATGGCCAATTCAAGTCTTTCATTCTAGGGGGGATTAGTGATGTCAAATAAAAACGGTTACAACCTTAACTCACTTTCATTCTCCTTTTTACTGTATCGTAATTACTTTAGAGTACAATGGGAATTTTTTGCAATAGTTGTTTTCCATAAATGACAGTGCTAACACATGGATAAAAAAAGTCACAATTTACATAAATCATTAGTGCAGATAATTTTCATTTACTTTTATACAATTTTGAGACGATCCATTTATTCGTCAGTAGCAGTGAAAAGCAACCCCCGTCGTGGACTTGTGGTTAGCGTCGCTGACTACAGATCCGTCGGCCCGAGTTCGATCCCCGGTACCCCCTCTGATTTTTCTGCCGTAGGGAGATCTGACAGAGGTGATTCAAATTGAGGAGCTACTTGATAGAGAAGTAGCGACTTCGGTCATGGAAACCACCATTAACGGCCGTGGGTGTCGGCAGGCTGACCACATGCCCACAATCCTGTCATCTGCTTATGGTAGATGACGCAGCGGTCGGATGGTAGGCCTTGTCCCTTCAGGGATGTAGTGCCACGGAGTTAGTTAGTTAATCAGTTAGCAGTGAAAAGCGGCAATAGGTTCTATAAAGAAATGCCTCAACATCATGTGGAGCTTCACTTATTTTCTCAAGTTTATATTTCTGTTAAAGATATTTCATATGAAAACAAACCAGTTTCCTCGTAGATGAGTGTACAGAAAGCATTATGAAATTGAGTTTAGAAAATTCCAGTCCCCCGGGTTGGATAGCCTACTGCAGAGAGCTCTGTCGCGAGATCAGCGAGTACTCTAAAACAAATACGACGGAGTAGAAAAGAGAATGAAATTGAGTTAAGGTTGTAACCGTTTTTATTTGACATCACTGATCCCCACTAGAATAAAAGACTTCAATTGGTCATGGAGAAAGAACGCTGAAGAATTGATTTGCACTGCTCCACTATGTCCAGGATAAAATTCTACTGGCATTAACTGTTAGTGCGACTGGCTTTAAAAGCGAAAAGCATAGAACACTGGTCTTCAACCCGTTGTTTGGGGGCTGCATGCGGCCTGCGGATTAATTTTTGACAGCCCACAAATAAATACTAATTTTAACTGTAATTTGATTCAGCTTTGTCGGCCTGCAAACAAACACTAATTTTACTAAAAGTAAAAATAGTACTTTTTGACGAGGATCCTAATTGGATGGCATATTTTGAATGCCTCACAATTGTAAGATTTTACTTCAGCAATTGGTTTAAGGATTTTAGAACCGATGTAAAAATACTGAAACTATTTTTTGCTCCATTTAGTGAGGACTTTGGAGGTGTTCCCAGCAACATGCAAATTGAACTTTTTGAATTGCATTGTAATAGTGTTTTAAAGGAGAGACTTAAGAATTTGGAACTTCTGGAGTTGTACTTTAAGTATAATTAGGAAGATTTCCAGCAATCCGCACACATGCTCTGTTCATATGATCACTTTTTGGCAGCAGATGCATATGTGAGCAGCTTTTCTCCAGAATGAATATAGTGAAGTCAAAACTAAGAAACAGACTTTTCGACATTCATTTTAGAGAAAGAACTGCCTTCGAATTTCTTTTCCAACATTAAAGCCAATATTGACAATTTAGTGACGAATAAACAGTGCCAGATCTCACATCCAATTAAAGAATATTACTGTGTTTGTGTTATTTATTAACATTGCAAAGTGTAAGACAAAACATAAAACACACATGTATAATTTTAAGTAATCGCTACAGTTATTGTAACTTAATATTATGATATATTTGAGTTACTTAAGTATTGTGTTATTAATCAATAAATAAATAAATCAATTTAAATCAAATAACATCATATATCAGTGATAGTCCACCGCTGTGGCGCAGGTAGCGCAGGAGATGCGTTCGCTCATCTCACGCAGCGGGCCCGGGTTCGATTCCTGGTCGGGACAAGTTACCTGGTTGGGGTTTTTCTGGGGTTTTTCCTCCTGTGAGACAAATTTTGGGTAACCTCTCGGAGGTTGCCCCGGCATTGGGCTGATCACGCATCCGGCGAGGCCCTGTCCTTGTCTGGTCAAAAAGTATGTATGTGATCCAAAGATAATCCTTCTCCCGACAGGTCGCGGCCCTGTAAGGTCCGGGCGGCTTGGGTCGCTTAAATTCTAAAAGGGAGAGGTAAAACTAAAATAAAGAAAGAATATCAGTGTTGCGGCACTCGGACAAGCTCGCACCAAGAAAGAAGGAGAAAATTCTATTTCTTGCTCGATTGCGTTTCCTTTATTGCATTGTGAATTTTAACCGAACTTCAAGACTTTTAGCAGGGAAAAATCCTTGGTTGTTTGTGTCATTCTATTTATTGTGAGCTGCAAACAGTAAAACTGGACATTCTTCTGCACAAATTAGTTGAGTTGTAAAGTAACACTAAATGTTCGTTTCTTAACGTCTGAAGCCTTGAATTTCTAAGAGTCTTTGCCGAAATAAAATTTCAAAATTTTAATTTCTCTTGCCCAGAAGGTTATCTCCTTATTTTCATCTTCATATGTGCGTGAGTAAGTGTTTAATTTTTCGAAGCTTGAAAAAGTTGTGTCAGGACAGACTGTCAGGCTTTTGTCTTCAACCCTGAGACTCATCTCCTTCCAGTTTCAACCGGACTATGAAAACCTATCGGAAATACAGTCACATTTCCACCCATATTATACTTCTTCATATACAATATATGAAGAATATACTTATTCATATATAAATAACAGATAAAATAATTCTGAAAATTACACCCTTTCACCACTTCAATCAACTATTTTTCGCCATGTAAAATTTTTATTTCATTTGGCCCGCTTCCATAAAAGATTGCCCATCACTGTCATAGATAGATAATAATTAAATTAGCATGTATTCATGAAATATAATAATAAAAAAAGTACCATCAGTTGAAGTATGAAAATGACATTGACAATATTATTTTAATCCAATGCTGTAATTTCTGGGCTTTTCGTTATAGGAAGATGATGAAAAACGAGATTTAAGTTATTATCGTATCTTATCCTAATTTAAATCTTTCATCTTGTAATCTTCTCGTTTACATTCTAATAAATATAGTCTAAGCGGGTTCTACAGCTTCTTCACTAATGCAAGGTGACTTGCTGTGAATTGATACATAATGCATTCAGCTTTGAGCTCTAGATAGCTTATAACTATCTTCGGAGAATTTATAGAAATGAAAAATACTTGTGTTTCACTCAATTGACTTTCTCTTCCCTAAGCATGAACAATATAAGATTACCTCACTCTCTGATATATGAGACGCCGTAGCCTATTGCAGGGAAGGCATATTCAGTATCTCAGCAAAGGTGTATTGTTCATCATGCTAGCCTTAAAATATTAGTTTGTACAGACGGTGACTAGCTTGTAATGACCCTTTTCTTAATGACACTTTTTCGTAAAAAAGTGTTTGAAATATAAGTAGCTCTTAGTATAAGCATCTCGTATACAAAATTTAAACAAAATCGTTACGAGCCGATTTTGGGAAGTCGCGAATAATGAAATGTTCTTTGCGTAAAGTAAAGTTACGATAATATCTACCCCGAATATAAAAAAATTGTTTTGACACGAGTTTTCTTTCCTATCTAGGCTGTTCACAAACAAACATACGAAAATCTTCCAAAAACAATATTTTTGGACTTAGGAGTACTCAAAACATGCATTAACCCGTAACTTGTATGGCGGGGAAGGGGGGCCCAGTGAACTTTGATAAGGCATACCAAGTAAATAATATTTTTGTTGCAGTGTGATGCTGCAGTATACTTTGAGTTGATGAGTGCCGAATTTGTGTTGCAGCGAGTGTGTCAGGGCATAGACCGCTATATCACCTTGGGATATTTTTCAGAAGGAAATGACGTCAATTTATCGCAAACAATTGGAAGATGTTGATTAAGAATTTGAAGATTGGATGTTATCGACTGTAAATGCGCAAACTAAAAGTACCGGTACACTTAAAATTGATATATCAATTTCATTCATGTGCCAAAATAAAGGTAGAGCATACTTTAGCTTTGTAGCTAAACAAAATGTCTAAAATATATTAAAAAAGAAAAGACTTGGCCCCTCAAAGTATATATATTTTTTTTTATTAAGAAATTTTATATTTTTAATGAGTTTATCTAGAGCACTAATTCTGCTTAACGGCATTCCATATTATGTATTTTAGATCCTTTTGCAAAAAATCATTGTCCTAGGCCAAAAGAAGACAGACATTTTCTTGCCTAAAGAGTTTTTATTTATTTTTCATTTTATTCCTGTATGTGCCCAAACATTTATTTATTTATTTATTGTCAATATTTCTTATTTTAGCGCCCAAAAATATGTAACAATAAATTGAATTAGATTGCACACTCAGTGTAATGAATATCACTTTTGCAGTTTTTGTCACCCATAGGCCTATAGCAGATTTGAGAGACTTTATGTCCAAATGTTTTCAGAGGCAGTGGGGATTTTGTCTTTGCGGCGTTTGATGACTAAGCGAAAAGGGATGGCATATGGGCATTTATAAAATAATGAAATGTTTTAGGAGTTTGAATGTATAATTGGAATAGACTTCCATTCTGGAAAGTTGAGCAGAGTTTCACATACGAGCTGAGTGACATCACAGGCCTCTAATTAGTGACAGAATGACAGAGCTCGACTGATGCGCCACGCCGTGGGAACTAATGCAAATAGAATGAATACAGAACAAGCAGAAAACCTGGAATTCTACAATACGAATAATACCGTGTACTAATATACAAGATACTTTTTGTTTGACCATACTGACCATACTGTAATAAGCTTATTACATGTGACGTAACGGTATTATTTTTCAATTCAATTTATTGCTACAAATTATAATATAAGTGTGCACAAATGTGATTTCGAACGCCACCCGAGGAAGCAAAGCTTGTGCTTGGGGGCAGTTCAGTTCAATACAATGAAGTAACTTAGACTAAATTAATTATTTACACTAATTCAGAAAATTGATTTACAAAACAAACAAAAGTATGAGTTAATATTATTTACAGTATACTAAGGGCAGAACATGTTATATTTACAACAATGGAAATGTACGAATGAATACAATAATATATATTTTTTGTTAAACAGATTTTAAGATAAGGTAAGGCAATTATATTTATATTTTAAAGTTTAATATCGAAAATATTGCTTTATCGCATACAAAAGTGATAAAGACAAATTCTCTTTTCTTTATAATTTAATGCCCTCTTAGACCGCGACTAGGCATGCATACTTCAACAATGTCGCGATGCGTTAAAATTTATCCTGGATCTTAAGTGAATATTACGCTTACATCTTTTCAGGAATCAGTATTATAATATTTTACGGGAAATGTTTTCATTAGTTAAGCAACATTATCATTTAATAATTGTAATCATCTCCTGTAAACATTATAAACTCATAATTTCAACAGCATGAATGTACACTGGTGAAATGCGAGCGAAGGGAAGTTCGTTGAGCGGGGGATATGATTCAGAGCTAACATTCTTTCGATAATAGACTCGTCAAGGTAGCTGACCATATTACGTCTATTCCTATACGTGCTTATCTTTCAAGAAACGATACTTACCAGTATGCAACGCTGGTAATATAACAATAATATAATTACGTTTATGTTTAATATAATTACGTTTAACTGATCGTGTTCCGTTCACAGAAAACAGCCACATTTATTACCCTGTCTCATGAATGCATTTTAATACTACTGTGTCAATCTATAATGCTATTAAAATTATTAAATTCCAATACATTTTATTAATTACTAGCTTAAAAGGCCCGGCGTCACCCGGTTTTTTTTTTATTAAGTAATTGGAAATTATCTTATGAAAGACTTTCGATTTTTAAATTATAGGTCATTATATAGGTATTTAGAATTTGAAATAGGAAGAACGATTTATCACACTCAAACTATTCCCTCAGAAAACGCTTGGTATAGCTTTTTATGGCTCATAGAGGATGTAGAATTTTGCATCCCATAGCTTGTACACAGCAAGCCTGATAGGAGTTCAAATAAGAAGAAACATAAATTCCGGTAACATAAAATTGTATTGTCTTTGCGGAATATTTTATTTCTCACTCTCATGTTACCATAAAACCGTTTTGGGGATGCAATTAAACAGAAATGTAATATAACTTTCATACTTCTCTCTCCAAAAACCTACGATATAATAATGTACATATTACCATACCTCGTATTATTTTATCTATGTCCAGGGTAGAGAAAGTTATGTGACTGCATTATTTTCATGGATTTCATTCTTTAATATTTATTTATAACATGGATTATATTGATAGTTCTCTAATTTGTCAAGTCTCGTTTCATTTATTTCCAAAGCCTTATGTGAAGACTGCCAACAATACTGATGTCAAGTGGACTGTGATGTGGATTTGATAATTATGTGTAAAAAGGGATTAAATATTCTCAAAAACATTTAATTTTTGCATCTAAAATTAATTTTTTCCAAATCCTTTCTTAGTGAGCACCTACATTATGAAATGAAGGTACTGTCAAAATTCCAAGTCTCTACCTGTTATAGTTTAGGCCATGGGTGTGCATCTGTGGCACATCGTGTCACTGTGCGGTAGGGGAATTTCTCCCACTACAGTCGCCCTTGACGTCAGCATAAAGCAGTTTCGATGTGACACTGAACATGAAGAACAGGTTTCTTACGTCACAGCAAGGGATGGGGACTAAAACGTTTCCCCTCAGTTGCTCACCTATGGTTAGGCTCTACGTTGATTCTCTGTCAGTCAGTCATGACAAAGCTTCTTATATATATATACTAGCTTAAAAGACCCGGCGTCGCCCGGGGTTTTTATTTTGTAATTGGAAATTAACTTATGAAGGACTTTCGCTTTTTAAATTCTAGGTCCTTATATGGGTATTTATAATTTGAAACAGGAAGAACGTCTTATTACACTCAAACTATTCCCTCAGAAAACGCTTGATATAGTCTTTTATGGCTCATAGAGGATGTAGAATTTTGCATCCCTTCGCTTGTACAGTGCACAGCAAGCCTGGTAGAGGTTCAAATAAGAAGAAAAAGAAATTCCTGTCACATAAAATTGTAATATCGAGGCGGAAAATTTTATTTCTCTCTCTCATGTTACCATAAAACTGTTTTGGGGATGAAATTAAACAGAAAGCAATATAACTTTCATACTTCTCTCTCCAAAGCCTGCGATATAATAATATACCACATTACCATACCTCGTATTGTTTTCTCTATGTCCAGGGTAAAGAAAGTTATGTGACTGCATTATTTTCGTGGATATTGATAGTTCTCTAATTTGTCAAATTCGAGTTTCATTTTTTTTAAACCCATCTGAGACCCACTGGCAACAATATGTTTTAATGCCAAATGTGATTTGGATTGGATAATTCTGTGTAAAAAGAGATTAAGTATTCTCAAAAACATTTGATTTTTGGCATTTAAAATCAAAATTTTTCAAAATCCTTTCTTAGTGAGCACCTACATTATGAAACGAAGGTACTGTCAAAATTCCAAGTCTTTACCTGTTATAGTTTAGGCTGTATGTTGATTCTCTGTCAGTCAGTCAGTCAGTCAGTCAGGACAAAGCCTATTATATATATAGAGATAGAGATTTGTTACTCATTGTTAGTTAATAGTCATTATGAATTAATCTCGTGACTTCAACTCCCCTAGGTAATTTTCCTCGAGATGTCGCGATTTTCTCGAAAACTGCTCGATTGATTTTGTTTAGATTTTGTATATGAGGTTCTTACTAGGAGCTAAGCCTTTTATTTGAAACACTTTTCGCAACCATAGTTCTAAGTCAGCCATCGTTCATAGAAACTCAATCTTGCGAGTTCAACAATAAATCTTTGGATCAGAATGTACAGTGGGAAAGATGCAGTAACAATATCAAACCTATTCAAAGTTACTGTAAACCTTCTAAATAATTTATAAAATTTTTGTCTGAAACAATTTCTGATAGGCCTACTACTAACCCTTACTCCAAGGGACTTTAACGTACTTAATTATGTTAATTTGTAGTGGTTATTATATATTTTTTTGAAATGTTGTAGATCTTTCCAAGTTGTTGAAAGATAACTTATATAGAGAATATGAAATCCTAAAACTCGCCACCACAATACCGTGAAATACTATACAAAATAACATCGACGCACTACAATTGCCAATAGTAATTTAAATGCATCAATGGAACTCGGGAAGGAGTGATTTTTTTAAGATGATGGATGAATAAAATATATCCTCTTTTGCTTTTTAAATACTAAACCGACTTCGATATTATTATTCTCTTTCCTTAGGGACAGGTTTTGAAGGCCGTTAATTAATAGATAAGGATTCATAGAAGGAGTACGTTTTTATGTAATTAAGGGCCTTTAGAAACTATAAAGATTATTGTGACACATCATTAATTATTATTATTTATTGTTATTTCAAATTAATAAAATTATTATTGTTATTAATCATTTTTGTGAAAGAATTTTCAGTGGTTGTCTATCAGAATTATAATAGGCTGTCCTTAAACATTTATTTCTTGTACTCATAAAATAAGTCTTTAAAATTGGTTTTGCTTGCTAAAACCTCGTATAATAGGGATATTCGTAGATGTAGCGGAAATACGTCAAGACGTATGAACAAATGAACGTTGAAACCACGGTCTCCGTATAAAATCACCTAAGCAGATGGCCTTTGCAGCGGTCGAGATTGAAAGCAAAAATTGTGGAATTTCGGGACAATAATGTAAAAGTATTGTGAATTAGCGTATACCGGTTCCATAACATACTTATAGCGTTGTGTGCATAATTGTAGTGAGAATTATGGAGTTAAATATGGGTTTTAGATTTCCTCAAGATGTAGTTCTTAAAAACAATAGGATATAAGCAATCCAGGGCGGACATTTCATTACAAATAAACACTTAGTGGTAAGTATTTGGTTCTGTATGTAATACAGATTAACTAGCTTGAGTGTAAATTCGCTCATTAAAATATCAGAAATGTAGCCTACTGAAAAGTGAATAAATCTGTTACAGGTAGGATGAATACAATCACAGAGATGGGATCAGTTATTCCTAATAGTGCAAATTAATCTATTATGAATTTTACTTTCTTGCTTGCACGTTGTAAGAGAGAAAGTATAGCGATCGTGACAAAAAATAGAAATCGAGATAACATCAGAAACCGAAAAAAAGTTTTTTTGGAATGACTGGTGTATGTCTGTCTGACTGTCTGTGGACATTCGTAGCGGCTCAATTCATTTACCTATTTCTTTGGATTCTTTGGATTATGGACTCTGTTAGAATTTCATCGGACCGCCTAGAATTATTTTTTTGTAACTGAAATTTTAAGGTGACTTTTTATGATTTTTTCAATGCCTTTTAATATTTCTGTGTCAATCTAAAGTGCTATTAAAATAATTCAATTCCAATATATTTTATTAATTATTTATTACATAGTATTCATTAAAAATAGCCATTATAAAAGCAACTCTTTACTTGGAACTCCCCTAGATAAATTCCCTCGCTACTTCGGCGGTGTGAAAGAACCATCAGGTAGACTTCGTAACATCGGTAAGATTAAACCTGTCTCATAAGCATTCCTGTCCTGTCCTAGCTTCCGGAAACCAAACAATGGAATCACCGGATGATAGCCCGTTCTACCAGTTAGGTGCATCCTAACTTACTGACCTCGTATAGTTTCTTCTCATGATTTTCCCATTCCTTTCTCGATCTTCCTTGCAGTAGCAATTCCGATAAAAATTAGAGGTTTATCACATTCTCGATCCATCTTCCTTGACATATCCAATTATTTCACTTCGACCTCGTTGAAGTGAAAGAAAAAGTGGCGATTTAAACTTCTTGAACTGCCTTGTTCATAATTATATTGGCTTCCTTCTCCTGTTTCCCCTGCTCTTACTGTATTTTTCTTAATTTTAGCAATATTGTAAGTTAAGTTATGTAATTCAAGTTTAGTCAATGATTATTTTAGTAAAGTATTTCTAAGTAGAATCCGAGTTTTTGAGTAGAATTATCCTAATAATACTTGTATGTACATAAATATGTAACAAAAACATTAAAATTTGTTCTAATGCCGGTTCAATATTCCTAATTTTACCAGTAGCCCTAGTTTTGCGGTATCTTACTTTGTTTATTGCAGAATTCGGGTCAGTAATAGAAGAAGGGAAAATATAATTAAGATTGAGGAGAATCTGCCTTTTGTGATCAGTAAGATGAACTATTTCCAGTACTCTTTCCAATTTCGTAATAAATAAAATAATAAAAATAATAAAACACTGCCTTATGTACTACGAAGTTAGGAAGGTTCGCTATATTATCAAAGTTGCACACGGGGTTTAAATATTAAAATTTATTGAAAAATAGAATAACCATGTTTTTTTTAAAACAGATTAACTTTACTTATCTTTTCCTGAATGTTAAAAGTCGCACACTATTTCCAGAAGTACTTAGAGTTTAAATTTCTATAAATGCCGTATACAGTGTTTACAGTTCATTTTACTTTAACCTCTTCAGACCTGAGTAGAATTTTTTTAAATTCTCATTTATTCTTTTTCAGAGACAGGAGGCATTAGGTTTTAGTGGCAACAGATTCAAGATTTTAAATGGTTGATTTAAAATTTATTCAATTGCAACATTTCAATGAAATACTAACCAAAACTCCATGGCACTACATCCCATGTTCAGACAGAGCCTTGACCGTTGCGATATTTATATTAATCTTTCAACATCATTGGCAAATATTAAGATTAGGGCATATTTAAATACTTGCTCCTCAGTTGTTCTCACAAGGCTGTGTGCACCATTTCCAGACCTCCCTACCTCAGAAAATCAGTCACAGCAACCTAAATATGCGTACATGCAGGAGCAACAATGAAAGAAAATAGGTTTGTTTCCACAGTCGTGTATTGTCATGTACCACACAAATCATGTTAATCAGTGTTACCATTCTCTTGGTGAAACAGAGTTTTTTCTGTTCATTTATCGTTGCTATAGCATGTACGTGACCTAATACATATAGCATGAGAGAGTAGTGTGGTGGAAATATAATTTGCTGATAAATAGGATCTTCTCTTAGAGCTACTTATCCTCACACAATAACACAGCACAACAACTTAGATCCTAACATAAACACACGCAGCACACTACCCAACACAGCACTAAAAGCCGATCAGCGCAAGGCAAACACTAACTCAAAATAAAGACACTTGTACAAGCACACAGCCCAAAACGACATAACCTCAATCATCCCACATGGATGCACACAAGGGCACTATAGGAACACACAGCACAAATGGTCACCAAAATTTGGTTTGACCGGAGTTTTTGGCTTCATTGCTAGGCACTCCGGGGGAAAGGGTGGGCACAAAAAAAAAAAAAAAAAAAAAAAAAAAAAAGAGCTACTTATTACTACAGTGACTTAAAGAATAAAGAAAGAACTGGTTTATCTGCAACATACTCATTCAGCTTGAATAATTCGCTTCAAAAGTATGTGTTATATGTAGGTCTACTTTATTTTTGAACATCGCTGTCGTTCTTTATCCCGCAAAAAGAACTCTCTTCACTTGAGATGTTTCGTCGCAGTAGACTAAAATGGAAAAGCGAAAACGCTGTTGAGATTATTGTGTAACGGTGCTGCCAATTTAACTCAAGTGTGAATTTATGTAAGCTGCAAGTACGAGAGAACAGATTAATGGTACAAGAACATACTGCAACAGAAGTTTAATGTAAATGCAAATCTGTATTCTGATATATCCAGCGATTCCTCCAACGAACAGTGTCACTTGTAAGGCTATCTCTAGAATGAAACAAATTGGAAAGACTATGTGCACTCGAGCTGAAGGAGTTTTTCCAATATAATACTCAGTGTTTTATGTTGGTAAGGGAATTTTAAACTACGAATGTGTTCACAGTAACAATAAAAATGAGCTTCCCCATCAGCCGCCCTAAAGTGAAATTTTGGAACTGGAAGAAAATGATTGATTCAAACAAGATGGCTCACAATAATCTTCAATGCAATTATGAACTGTTTCGAGTCTGGTAAAAGATTTTAATCGTAATTATGAATCTTGAATTTGACACATGTTTGAACCTCTGCCAGATGAAGTGATGAATAAGTGACAGGCCTTCACAACTTTACTCACAAAAGCCTCTGTAGGTCAAAAACATTCTAAGCTGATAAAATTGTTAACATTACCTCTATTACAAGTTTTTAAAATCATTTTAGATCGAATGATGCTACCAGATCGTTTTCTTCTAGTTACTGCGAAGGCATTCATAATTACAGAGAGCTCCAATTTTCTCTGAAGCATGCTGGCTATCCAGCCATCATCTGGCAAAAGCGATTTTAACATCCTGTAATTTACTGTATTGCTAGTATTAAAATGTCAGCCCCCTACATGTTACTAAATACGATATCAGTACAGTTCCACTCCGCTTTCAAGCGGTATTGAACTTGAAACTGGATCGAAATCAAATCATTCTGATCAATTGCAGCAGTCTGATCTTAGGAACATAGTGATTGACAAACCTACATCTTTTCCGGAATTTATATTAACTCGTAGGCTATCAAGGACGAGAATATTGTCTGATCCTTTGTTATCGTACAAGTTGGCAATATACAATTTCGTGTAAACTTTTTATTATACCATACTATACTACATGTATACTGTACTATTCCAGCTGCTTAAATAGTGTTTTTTACCATGCTATAATATGCTTATTACATGTGAAGTAACGGTATCATAATTACAACCATTTCTAAACAGATTTTCATTAAATCACAGGTGTGGTAACGATTATTATCGAGCACTGATCGATCTTTGTAAAATGTATATAGTTATTGACATGGGTAAATACACAAAAACAAAAGTTTGTCATTACTTCTTTACAGTTTGTGCAATTGACACAACATGACATCGAGTTTCTGAAGTCAACCATTCTACGTAAAGTACTTTTATAGGCTGGACGTAAACATAGACTCGTGCTTTCCTTGCTTCATTGTTCTGTATGTGTTATCTGTTTCAATAAAGCCAAATCGTCCTCGCTCAAAATCTCATTCACAACGAGTGAGGTATGGAAACGTGATGTAATGAAATTATTGGAAAGTTTCCATGTGGCTGCCAATATTAGTCAAGTATGGTAATTTTAGGCGACGCTGTCAGTCGTGAGCGAAAAGCAAATGTCCAAGGAACAGCATTTTAGGTTCAATTCGAAATCGATGGGCTGAACCTTAGTCTTCAAAGCCTTGTACAACGTGAAGTTAGTCTCTTGAATACATCCTTGGCATCAGCAAGCGGATCCAGAATAGTTACTTCACCTACTGATCCACTGAGAGTCATCTATTCCTTTGCAATACTGAAAAAAGCTTCTGCTTGGCTTCCCGATATTAGCTTGTCATTGCCAGACACAGCTCTGCCTCAGCGATGAGGATCGCACCCCGAATATATTGCAAATTTAGCTTTGTAGTCATCAGAACGTCCTATGCGCGATGCTATATTTGGTTTTGACAAATGTCACATTTAAATGAAAAACGTATGGTAGAAGGGTCTATGGGATTTATTTGCTCATGTGCAGCTTGACTTAAAAAAAATGGAAGTTTCGTTCTGTTTTGCATTGATTCCAAAATAATCACTTCCGAGCTTAAGAGAAGCAAACCAAATTGCGTAATAAACAACCTTTATTTAAAATAAAATCAATTCTGGTCGTCTTAATTTCAATAATATATTAAATAGAGAACATTTTGCCTTCTAAACATCGGCCAAGAACAAACTTCGACCTGCCGAACTCCATCAACTGCCATCTATCACAGAAGACAATAACTACGAAAAATTTCTTGCCGCTGATTGCCGCGGTTAGCCGATTTATTTATGAATCTAAAATTTCAAAACTTAAACATTTAATTATTGACGAACGAAAACAGTTGTATGCAGCTTGATAATGGTAATGGAGATAGGCTACACTTGCCGCACTCTAAACAAGCGGGTGGAAACCGGTGGAAACAGGTATAGAATGAGTGACAGCTTAGCCTTCGGGCACAGTCAGCCTTTCTGTCAACCCTATTATAAGGCTCTGAAAGAAAACGTTTGGGTTCTATATGATGGTCCTGTACTGGTGAAGAAACTACCGCCAATGAATGCCAACAAATATAAGGAGAGTCAAAATTTTTGGGTTAGTTAGTAGCACAGATCTAGACAGGTTTTCGAAGAACACAACCGACATCAACAATAACATCACGACCCGCCATTTTAGACAGGGCCAACTGTAGTCATATGAAAATTGATATTTTAATGAACATACTCATATCGTAACAAATGCCATGATAAGCTCGTTGTATAGTGTAGTATTTTATTCACTCCATAATAGGCTTGTGAGTTCAAGGATGAGAATCTCCAAGCACACGCGATTTTGCTGTAATATAGCGATTTTTATCTTTATGCCTTGCTTAGTGGTCACGAAATCAAAGGAAAAACAGAGAAAACACAGAATTGTAGCCGAACGCGTGAATAAATTTAAAATTATAATTTCATGACGCTTTTATCTTTGCTGTGCATCTTCAACTCATTGATCTGCGATGGAGCCATGCCTTTTCCCTGTTGAACATGCAAAACACCGCGCTGACATTTGAAACTCTGTAATTAACTTCAACTTTTCTCTCTTCTTTGCTCTAAAATGAAGTGGCTGAAGTCTTGCATGATGAAGTCTGCGTTTCAAGTAAGTGATTGCTTTAAATTACTAAACCGCACACTCCAGCAAACAGGTATGGAAAGATTTTACCTTACCAATCTGCACAGCTGTCTTCACAACAGAAGAAAATTTTCTGCAGGAGTAAACCCAGGAAAATCTAATTTCTATTGGATTGTTGTTGGAGTATAAGTAAATTCCATTTGTTTACTTAGACTGATTTAATGACATTAATTCAGGACATATAGGTTTCAGCACAAAAAGAGTGGAGTACGTATTTTTATCTCATTTACCTGTAAGTCAATTACCGTAGGGCCTATAACTTTATGCTCAGTAAACACTATGCGTCAGTGGTGATATTCAGCCGGTTCGCACCGGTTCGCGAGAACCGGTTGTTAAATATCTTGTAGGTTCTCCGAACCGGTAGTTTCACAATGAGTGATTGCCTATTTCCAAGATCAGATTAACGCCAATCCACAACAGTGATAATACATAAGTTATATGAATTTGCTAGAACCAAAACACGCCATTTATGTTCGCTAGCGATGGACTATCACCATAGGTATCGGGCGTGCGGTTAAGTTGGAAATTTTTAACCACTGGCCGACAAGGTGGAAGGCAACCGTGCTACCAACACCTCCCGGGTGGGACTCTAATTTAATTCTTCAAAGTTTATTATTATGGGGACCTTTGGAGGAAATATATTAGGTAAGAACTAAAATAAAAGAAAATAAATTAAAACAAGCAATAACTATTGAGTAGCACTGCATTTTGTAGGCCTACATGTACAGTACTTCTCTCTATAAATTCTTCAACAAGCAAACTCGAAAACCAACTTTTCCCCGTTATCCGTATGTAGGGTTACACTTAGAAGAGCAATGTGTGGAATTAACTCTTCTCTATAATATTGTCGAACGTAATAACGTCTTCAGTCTTTTCAAAGCGGAAAAAAAGGATTTCGGAAAATGCTGGGAAAACTGGCATTAACAGAGTAAATTTGTCGTAGGCTATAAATTTGAAGGATTCAGAAACAATTGCAAACGATGGCGATCGTACCGTAAGTTAATTGAAACAAGAGAGATCATGTTACTTGTGTCAACGCTTGTATAAACCTATAGGCTAGCCTGATTTTGGTTTTGCACCGACTAAACGTGATTTTTTTCGTAATAATAGGCCTAATAATTATTATAATAAATATTTAAGATAATTCACAGCAAATTATTGGGTGCGCTTGAGCCCCACGGGCCCATATAAGTTGGCGCCACTGGACAAAATAGCACATTGGGCTATTTTGAATCAACATCAAATATCCTGATGAGAACCGGTTGTTAAACTGTTTGAATATCACCACTGCTATGCGTACATTGGATTAATCATTCTTTCACACTGGCCGTGTGTAGGCTAGGGTGGAAAGGTGAAGTCAGACTGAAAAATTCAATGCCATAGCCGGGATTTGAACCAGAATCTTCGGCTCTCCGTGCCGCTGCTCTTATCAACTGCAACATGCCGGTACAACATTAAATCTCCAACTGATTAACATATCCCAAATAGTGATATCCAAGCTATAGCGCGTCGACGCCTAGCGTCGCGACTTCGCAACTTCGTCTGAAACTAATTTCAGTTAGGCCATCTTGACCATCTTGGTTTTCATATGACACCAACCCCACCGCTCTATCATCCACCTATAAAAGTTATACCAAGAAAAAGATTTGGTCGATAAAACAGAGATCTGCAATACTAACCTTGAAACAAAACATTAATGTACCCATTGAAGCCCTCTTGACCATCTTGGCTATAATATGAAACCACCCTCAACCCTCTATCATTCCCCTAACCAAAGTTATGGCTAGTCATGGCTCCGCACTGTGCTGATCCCATTACAACGTTACTCCAAGCCTTTTGGAACATCTTGTTTTTTCTTATATATATTACAAAAAAATTGAAAGGGCGGTGGTTTCGTACTTAGGGAGGCATGAAACGTAAAGATGTGAAATAATTATTTTTCGACAGTCATGACATGGTATCGATTGCAATAGGTAGATTTTTCTTCAAAATCTACCTAAAAAAGGTAAAGTGATCCCTGTATGGGCCGTGGAGACGCGGAAGTTTGAGGCTTTCAGATTGAGACATTTGTTAGTTCTACGAACACGGCCGCTTTTATTCACAGGAATACTCCTGGTACTCATTTCTGTTCATGGCTGAGTCGACCCCAGGGCAATAGTGCCACCAGCAGAATTAGGTCAATAGAAAAATCTTACAGACCTCATAGGGAATTGAACCTATGTTTTAAGTTCTTCTTGTCCGACAATACTATAATATTCTAATGACATACAAGTAACCTAAGATAGTGTGTTAAGTATCTTGAGAAACTCTGATAAGCATATGTGAAGGAATATGTGGGTAGTGTTATTTGTCAACTGTATTTCAACTTCCAAAGCCGTATATGAACACTGTGAAACAATATGTTGTCATTATAACTGATTTGCATTTGATAATTTTTTTAATAATATATTGCCACAAAATAGGCACTAAATTAGGCATTAAATTAGGTCAACCGATTTGGTTCAATTTCAATAGGCTTCTTCCCATGGACGTTATAAATGCGCATACCAGGTTTCATGAAAATCCGATAAAGCGTATTTGAGTTATCGCGCATACAGACACACGGACAGACAGACGGACGGACACACAGACAGACGGACATACATTTTCCCGTCCCCCACACAATCTCATAAAGCCTAAAGTTTCAGGCTCTAACGATTACTTATTTTGCAGTAAGAAGTACTTAAAGCTACTTAAAACAAAGGCATATTTAGAATTATGGCAAATCTTAGAAGATCGGTAAATTAGTTGATTTGATGAATAGGTATATTTTCAAGTTTATAATTATCGTTTGGGGTCATAATGCGCTTGAAAAATCGACAAATGGGAAAAAATGTACATCACAATCAAAGAAAATCCGTTGTAATGGAGTTACGCTAGATTTCTTTTATTGGGGTATCGCCTGGTGTTTATATGCTTCACGCAGTACACACGTGGCGGAGAAGTGCTCGAAACAGCCCTGGCAGGGGAAATACAGGAAACTAAATTAGATGCCGTTCCATCACTTGCAGGGATGGCTTTGAAAATATGGATAACGCACTGACTTCGGCCGGGTAATATTTTAGGTAGCCCAATAGTTCGGACAAGTTCGTTAATGAGCAAAATTGGCCCAAGGGGGGTCGGGTTTATTATTATTATTATTATTATTCTGTTTATTTATTCTGGCAGAGCTAAGGCCATTTGGCCTTCTCTTCCGCTCTACCAGTAAAAAAAAAAAAAAAAAAAAAAAACTACATTACAATTACATAACACAAATACATAATATTACAGATAATTAATTAATACTTAATACTTAAATACCAAGAACTAAACATAGTTATAATTTATAAACTAGAGTGCTATAAAACATTAAATTACAAAAGAAAATTACAAAATTAAATTACAAAATATAAAAATACTAAAGAAAATAATTAGGATTATAGCCTAAGATATCTAAAATTATACTAACGAATACTAAAGAGAAAAGCGTATAGTTTAATATAAAAAATAGCTCCAATTAAGATTTCTAGTTACTACGATGAAAAACAAAACTAAATTACACGGTTTAAAATTAATATGTTAACTTCTCTCTGAAATTTACCAAGAGTTCGACAGCCTCTGACCGTGCGGGGGATGGAATTCCATTGGCGAGCTACTGATACAGAGAATGAGGATGAATAGGATGAAGAGCGATGGAAAATGACGATGGAGTTTTTGTGAAGTGGTCATTAAGGAGTTCCAGTGATAGGGTGCGGTCGTCTACCTGTGTCTTGGGTTTACACAGTCCCATATTTGAAATTTTGAAAAATTTATATCTCGGCCCCCATGAAGTGTAGAGGGAAACTTTGTTTGAATAAATTAGAGTACTCCCTATGGACTTCACAGTGGCATCAACGATTCGGGGGTTTTGGGGGATACGAGTGGGGGTGGGGGATGGAAATTCAAACTGTTTGAAACAACGTCTTGTGGGGTATCGCTGAAAAGCTCTTGATGAATACTCTACAAATCAGTAACTAGTTTCTCAATATTTCTCATAAAAGGCGAGATTTGTATGTTTTAAAAAGTGCTCTTTCCTCTTTTTTGCAGTTATTATTGCGGGTTTGTCATGCCAAGTATAAAGAAAAATAGTGCTGCGCAGCGACAATAAATTAAACCAAACTTCGAAATGTATCTCAGCCTGTAGACCTGCCTAAAGGGATTTTGTATTATTTGATCGGCCTCGGTCTAGTGGTTAGAGTTAATGATTACTAGTTATGAGATCCTGGGTTCGATTTCCTGTACAGCTAAGGGGAATTTTATGTTTCGCTGACCGACATGGCCTGATTAAAAATTAAGGACCCCCTCGTCTCATCGGGACATTGCAGGTGCCCCAGCTAGACAAATGACCACAAACCCTACTAGGGAAGAAGAAAAACATGTATAACATATTACAAAACTAAACTAAACTAAACTCCGTGGCGCTACATCCCTGAAGTGACCAGGCCTACCATAGGCCTACCATAGGCAGATGACAGGATTCGGGGTATGTGGTCAGCCCCACGGCCGTTAATGGTGGTTTCCATGACCGGAGACGCTATTTCTCTATCAAGTAGCTCCTCAATTTGAATCACGAGGCTGAGTGCACCCCGTTCCAGACCTCCCTATCTCAGAAATAGCCAAGGGCCGACGGATCTGAAGTCAGCCACGCTAACCACATGAAAAACGGGGCACCCAGTGGCGTAGTGGTTGAGGCACTGCATTACAAACCGGAAGGTCGTGGGTTCGATCCCCGATGAGGTCGTTGGAGTTTTTCAATTGGCCTAATAGTTCTGTTGGCACTATGGCCCTTGAGGTCGACTCAGCCTCTCTAACAGAAATGAGTACCAGGAGTATTCCTGGGGATAAAGGCGGCCGGTTCGTAGGACTAACAAATGTCTCAATCTGAAAGCCTCAAACTCCCGCGTCTCCACGGCCCATACAGGGATCACTTTACCTTTTATAGGTAGATTCATGCCTCCCTTGCCTCCCTAAGTACGAAACCACTGCCCATTCATTTTTTGTTATATATATATATATATAAGAACAAGCCAAGCTGTTCCAAAAGGCTTGGAATAACGTTGTAATGTGATCAGCACAGTGCGGAGCCATAACTAGCCATAACATCGGTTAGGGGAATGATAGAGGGTTGAGGGTGGTGCCAAAAGGGCTTCAATTGGTTCATTAATGTTTTGTTTCAAGGTTAGTATTCCAGATCTCTGTTTTATCGACCAAATCTTATTCTTGGTATAACTTTTGATAGGTGGATGATAGAGCTGTGGGGTTGGTGTCATATGAAAACCAAGATGGCCTAACTGAAATTAGTTTAAGACGGAGTTGAGGCGTCGAGACGCTAGGCGTCGATGCGCTATAGCTTGGATATCACTAATATCCCAGTATACCACCAGGCGTCCTCAAAATGAGATACCACTGAGGTGAAAATATTTAAGTGTTTCAAGTAGCATTAGTTCTTATTTTCTTACTATTACCAAAAAGACTTAAAGCACCAGATTGGCATTGATAATTTTATTATGTTTTCCTTTAATTATGGATTTTTGGGTACCTTCATTATTTATTTAAGACCTGACCCATTTTACTGGTGAAAAGTGCATCTGATACACCGAAGAATACAGTACATACTCATTCATATTATATCAGCGGTAAACATAGTGAATAATTGTACGCAAACATACAGAATACAGTAAATTCTGACAGACATATAATATACAAGTATACAGTGTATGCAATATATATTGATTATTGTAGTTAGGTATAAGTAGGCTATTTCGTTTTCAGCAAGAATCTGAAACCAAAAATGCTTATGAAACTAGTTAATGGTAAAAATATTATAGGAGGAAAATTCTCATGTAATGTCCAACAGAGACAATAATCTGTGGTTCATGAAAGCTTATATATCTAGTTAATGGTAAGTTATGTTTGTTGAATAACCAATTATACATTGAATTAGAAATCAACCATTATCGGCCATGAATTTGATCAATTCTTAAAATAATGTACATGTAGAAGATTGACCACCTTAATAAAGAGAAACGTCTAATTTTTAGGATGAAAATGAAATGGAAAAGTGCCTTTTTGATCCTCTAACAGATCCTTTTAACAGAGTTTACAAAGTCGCCTTTATGAGACAATTTTAACAATCCGGAAGCCTCAACCTCAGTGGCCTCAATGACCTATGTAAGGCATTGTAGGGAATAGATTACTTTACAATGATCTCATGAAACTTCGAGATTAAGGACCATATTCGCTTTACTCCTTTAGACTTGAGAGGTTATGTGAACGTTTATGATGTTACACCCTTCGGGATTATGACATAACAAGCCTATTGGTTTTCTCTTTGAGTAATTCGAGCTGGATGGTGTAACATGGGAATAATGTAGAATAACATGGGGAGCATGTTGCTGTGCACGATACATAGTCACCACTGAATGGACTTGGCAACCTATAGTGCATGCTGTCGGACTGCATTTTCATTTACACCACCATTGTGCATGTTCTCAGACAGATGTGGCAAACAGACGCCAGGAACATAACAAAACAAATTAAGCGACATATAGTGAACATATGAAGGGTTCAGGGGATAAACATGACAAACGCCAAAACTAAAAATGTTCAAGAGATGAATTTTAAACTTTCAAGATTCGATAATATTATATAAAGAATTGTATTTTTAATCACTATGTGAAATGTGTTAGTCAATGCAATTGAAATAGCATCTTTATTGATAATAATTATTTTCAAACTAGAAATATAAGAAAGTTCAGAAGTATTTGCCAATTTTCAAATTAAAAAACTTAAGTCCAGGACATAGGCCTGTCACATTCTTGCATACAAACACCTAGTGCATGCTCTTTAAAATCCTTAGGGTAGAAATTTATTAGTCCTATATTAAAAATATGCAATACTTTTTAGCGATGTACTTAGAAATGAAGTAATAAGTTTGTCGCAACACTTTCAACTGCACAGAAAACAATAATAAACTTCCACTATTAATATAATTATTTGAAAAATAATTATCTATATTCTTGAACAATTTAAAAAATATACATACAGTATATAAATATATTATACATTCGCTTTCCTCACTCCCGGGTTCTATTCCTGGTCGGGACAAGCTTCCTAGGCGAGGTTTTCTGGGCTTTTCCTCCCAGACGAATGTCTGGAGACTTTAAACTCTTGCGATTCCAAACATCATATGGCCATTATAATCTTCATCCCATCGGCGCCTTGCTCAGAGTATTTTTGGAGTTACAGTTTTTAAATGTATATTTTTTACTAGAACATAATTGAATAAGTCATTTGCTTTAAGGGGAATTTGTGGGAATGCAAAATAAAATAATACGTAGTTTTAAAAGAAAATTTATTAGAAATCGTGTAGTTTTTTAACCTTTATAAAGGGGAGGTTTTTTGTGCATTATTATAATTTTTATTTTTGAAAATCAATGGCTCAAAGATACAGTCATGATGTCATGAAAGTTGAACTGAAATTATAAATGTGAGAGACAAAGCTGTGATAAAATTGTTCAATTAAAATCGTTGAAATTGGTAGGAATTCGCATTTTTAGTCATGGGTTCTCTTCTGAAACTACCTAACATCATTATTTTATAAACTACACAATGCCTAGTAAATAAATAAATAAATAAATAAATAAATAAGTGTTACAAGCTAAAGTGTCACCAAATGGCACTTTGCTGTTTTCATAACTTTTTGCCAAAATTCATCTGTTCGGCCCTTTAATTCATATAGACTGTTCCATGATTTAGCAAAGCCATTCCATATGAAGCTGCTGTAAAATTCCTGGAATAGTATAGGCTACACAGTGTAATATGCATTGCAAGAACCAGCTGTTGGAACGGACTCGCACATTGAAGCTGTGTAGCTTGGTGTCACGGTTAGTTAACCAGGTATGTAATCAATTTCATGCACTCACTCCTGTTTCAAGCCATTAGCTGGCACTGCTTACAGCTTCCCACCTCTACAATTCAATATCACTTTCCTCTTGTTAATGTGCTTTTAAATAGCTTCTGTGATCCAAAAGGATCTGTTCAATTAGAGATTAAACTGCAAATTAGTGTCCTTAAATCTATTGTGTCAAAATTTATAGATTTTCTTTAAGTAGGCTATAGTAAAATGGAAACAGTTCGAGTATTCGTCATAGCAATAAAATACGAGGCGCGTCCATAAAGTAAGTTTCCCTGGGGCCGTTTACAGAAACAAAACACAATTTATTGGACATATATATATTCCAACAAATACAGCAAATATTGTTCAACATATTTGTCACCGGAATGGAAACATAGGTCATATCGTGGAACCAACTTTTGAATACCTGTGTCGTACAAGTCTGCCGCCAGGGATTTGAACCACTATGTGATAAACATCTCTCTGTCATTCTCTGTCATTCCCTGTCATTTCTTCAGGTGTAGGAAAATATGGAAATCACTGGGAGCGAGGACCGGGCTGTAGGGAGGATGTTTAAACACCTCCCAGCCGAACTTCTGCAGGAGACGTGCAGGAGATGAACAAAATTTCATTTTCGCGATTTCCCTAAATCAATAAAATGTTGTTTAAATTGTGCACGCTATTTTATAGTTACTTTTAACAAGACCTGGTTCAACAGTTTTATGCATATATAAATTCGGCGTTAAATATTTATTTACTTAAACTACCAGTAATTTATTTTCTGAAAAAGATGTAAAAATGTGCAATAATGTATAAAAACTGTTTCAGCTCAATATTAATACAAAGAAATACGAGAGAAACTCATGTGTCTTCTTCCTATAAAATTCTCGCTTGGTTAATATCACTAGCCAACAGCATTTTGCATCTTGGATGTGATATAACAATTAGTATGTATTTTGGTGTGTACAATCCGAATCTGCCTTTCAAAATGTTCTAGCACGTAAGGTTTTTGAGTTTTTAAGGTTTTTTTATTGTTTATAGTTAATTTTCCGTATTTCGCTGTTTACTGTTCTTTTGACAGTATACATAAATACTGCTGTTTTTTATGCCTATGGGACAGATGTGACACCAAGAACCACTATACAGTCAAAGAATGGCCTATAAGGAAATCATTTGTTACTGGAAAGGGAAATGTGAAAAACACTCCATTGATTGAGCTCGATAAAATGATTTTGCCTCCTCTTTACCTCAAGTTGGGCCTTATGAAGAACTTGGTTAAAGCTCTGGTTGAAAGGGGTCAGGCCATCAATAATTTGAAAGAAAAGTTTCCTAAATTGAGTGAAGCAACGCTGAAAGAAGGTATATTTGTTGGACCACAAATAAGAAAATTGATGGAAGATCCAACCTTCGACACCAAACTCACAAATATTGAATTAGTTGCTTTATCCTCTTGTGATGGACTTTTTGGGTAACAGAAGAGATGATAACTATGTTTCCATTGTGAATGATCTGTTAGACAGCTACAAGAACATGATGTATAGAATGTCGCTTAAAATTAACTTTTTACATTCCGATCTTGATTTATTTTTGGATAATTGGGAGAAGTCAGCTATAATCAGGGTGAACGCTTTCACCAAGACATCCGTACGATGGTACACCATTATAAAGGTCATTGGAACCCTTCGATTATGGGCGACTACTGCTGGGGTCTTATTAGGAAGAGTGATGAAACGGCAATTAAAAAAAAGGCCATCGTTGTCACATTTTTCGAATACAAAAGAAGATTAAAGCTGAATATTTTCAGCTTTAATCTTCTGTGAACTAATTTAGACCTATTGGCGTCTTGTCCATATATACATAGAATATAGTATTGAGTTCTAAAGTTATGAATATGTACTTACTGTTTGTTTCAATTGTGTCAATATTCCCGGTATTGTTTTCTATTCTGCTGTGTGTCTAGGAAATTTGACGTGGTAGAGAAAAACTTATTTTACCAGTGAATTCAGCATCAAAAAATTAGGTAATTCCACCAATTTACAAACCAGATGCAGAAAAAAGTTTAAATTTGTTCACTAGTGTAGGCTATTTGGCGTAAAAAGTTGGTACAGAAATAAGGAAAATGTACTTTCGAAAAAGTACCATTCTTAAAAGATTTTAAACACTTTGCTGAGACTAAATCCTAAAACTACAGTCCTTAGGAATTAACACACACACGCATATATATATATTTTGCAGACCCCGTTAAATTTAAGTATGAAAACGTTTCTATTTCTTAAAATATAATACAATATAACGCAGTCTTAGCAACGCTGATGAAAGAAGAGGGAAAATAAAGATAAAACGTGAGTGACATAATCATTCCAAGAAGTTGCTATGAAGATAAAACTTCGTTGTCGTTTGTAAGAAGTAAAGAAACTTATCTGGATTACTGCACAGCTCTTGTTCCTACAAACCACATAACTTTCTCAGTTTCTTTCTCACTCTATTATATTTTCTTCAAATTTGTTTGTTCTTCCACTTCTTTCATTCACCTCTTCCTTTCCTTTCCCTTTCTTCATATATTCCTGTCTAATAAACTACATTATATAGCAATAAATGAATGTATATACGTACGTTTATATGTACGTGTGATGTGTGTGCATGATATGTGTGATGCGTGTGTGTGATGACGCTACAGTTTGACTTATTATTTAAAGGTTGCAGCATGAAATAAGAGTTCGTTGTGATTTTGAAATTCATGAAGATTTCGAACATCCATGCTGGGATTTAATAGATTTCAGATAATCTAGAAATTCTGTACATTAAAAAATATGCTTTTGGCTTAAAAATGAAGTACGGAATGCGATAATACTGAAAGAAAGATTTTAAAAAATAGAAGTCCAAACTATTGAATGAGTTTATAACTCTGAATACCAGTAAAGTTCTCTTTATCTTCCATTTGATACCATGGACACTTTATAAATTACATTCTGCTGACAGGTTCCATGTTACGTCCCTTCATTGCGATCCAATTAAGTAATGAGGAAACCTAATATCTTACGTGCAAGGTACTAACAAAAAAGAATTACGGTCATAAAGATGTTATTAAATTTTTTAGAGACCACTGAAATTCAATTTTAAAAGGAGTTTGTTAAGCAAGATGTTGCGTAAGATAATTTCATCTAGGAAAGAGCAAACTTGTTTACGTTTGCCTATCCATCATGAATCTTAATGTTAATGTGTATATGAAAGAAAGAGTTCTGGAAAGAATCCCTATAATATAAAGCCACACGGCTGACTCACTCACTCACTCACTGACGTTAATGTTTGCCCTCTTCCAGATGAGCTAGAAACTTGAAATTTGGTACATGTATAGCTTTTAGGCTCTAAACCACAGGAAAATTCTAAAAAGTAATTTTTAGGTAGATTTCGAAGAAAAATCTACCTATTGCAATGGATACCACTTCATGATTTTCGAAAAATTCTTTTTCATTTTTAGCCCTAAAAACCCCCGAAAAAGGGCTCAATCACTGATATGTTTGCCCACTTCCAGATAAGCTACAAACTTGAAATTTCTTACACATATAGCTTTTAGGCTGTAAACCACAGGAAAATTCCAAAAAGTGTTTTTATTTTATTTTTAGCTCTAAAACCCCTCGAAAAAGGGCTCACTCACTGACATTAATGTTTGCCCACTTCCAGATGAGCTATAAACTTGAAATTTAATACACATATAGCGTTTAGGCTGTAAACCATAGGATAATTCCAGAAACCTTTCCCGAGAACCTCAGCGGGGGTTTGGGGGTGGAGCCCCCAATGTGCGAAGCGAGTTTATATATAATTTCACAGTCAGCGTGTAGTTCATTTAATATGGAGAGCGTTTGGGAATAATTTTACAGACTTCCAGGTTTTGTACAGAAAAAAAAATTATAGTTTCAAAAGAGATCTTACCCAAATTGACGTTACTTGTGAGGAGACAGTTTGGCTATGCATATGTAAGAATTTTGCAGTTGTCGTTGAATTGGTTTCGAAATATTATGTTGCAATTTTATTATTTTCTTTATTTAAATCTTATTAAGCACTACTGTTGTCTAAAGGAAATTTGACATTGCTGAACGATCTGCACTTTAAGATTCACGGTTAAGAATTACTAATTAGAATATTACTAGTTAATACTAATGCGTGCCTCACAATATTGCATAAGACATAAATTGTCTTTCAGTGAGGTAAACCGTTAAGGCTAATCAAGTAATCAGTCATAGGAGAGAGGTTCCATCTGGCGCTGTGAAGCTAACTCTGGCTAGCTCAGTTGGTAAAAAGCGGCACTGAAAGCTGGATTTCATGAGTTGGAATACAGCTGTAAGAGGAATTTTTCTGCTATAATATGTTGATTATACATTTATTTCTGACATGTGGATTATGATGACGGTGTATACTATTAATTTTACAGTTTCTGAATGAAACGCGACATCTACTGGAAATCTTGCATTTGCCCTTAATTATCACGAGTTTGTTAGTCTAAAGTCTAAACCATAATGCATAGGTTAAATTGTACTGTTGGTTAGCACTAAAGACTGGCATTATGTGCTTCTTCTACTCAGTAGCGGCGAAGCCATGGAAGTGGAGGGAAGACATTCAAGTGCCTGTGTTCACCTTGCTTTAGAGCTATTATAATTATTACTTCCCACTAAAACAACTGCTTTCTCTTCTTAAAGGGGAGGCATTAACATAATTTATTACCGAGCGAGGTGGCTGAGATGGTAACGTCTTAAACTCGCATTCGGTAGGTCCCAGATTCAAATCCCGTGGCAGGCCAATTTGACATGGGTTTTTTTAAATGTTTTTACCAGTCGTAAAGGTAAATTCCGAATTTGGTATTTACATACCACGAATCATCCTCGCGATTTCATCCTGTATCATGTCCATTTAAATTAATATCAGTTGAAATTTACTCCATAAAATACACTAACAATAGAAAATAATTGATAATAGTGCCATGGTCTACCGTACTGTATAGGCACATATCCCGAACTCCGGATATAGCCTGGTAGCTAAAAGGAGTATAAATACAGCTGAAATAAATAAGTAAATAAATAAAAACATAATACAAAATATTGAAGAAGTAACTTCCACAGAATTTCAGAGCATGCAGATGCAAACTAATCCACTAGACTATATAAATTTCCTACCGTTATCTTCTAACTCTTAATTGCCCGAAACTCAATTTCTGATACAATATATAAACCCATGCCGGAATGCAAATAAATAAGATAATTCGATGATTAGTCCCATAGTTTATTTCTTGTATCTTATTCTATAAATAGCAGGTGCCCGCGGCATTATTTAATTCTATTGCCAGATGTCTTTTAAATCATGTATCCGGCTTCGAGTTGCATTTCACGATTAGAGTGCACCGCCCGGGAAAAAAAGACATGATTTAAGTTCTCTCACCCCCCCCCAAATCCCGTACTGTGTATTTCGTCTAAATAGTTTAATGTTTTCCTACTTAGGCCTGCATTCATGATCGCCTTCTAGTCCATCTATGTAAAAAAAAGAATTATATCTCTTCATGCCGCACTGACCTCTAAATTATTAAATGTCTCTGTCTACAATCATTAATTTAACATTCATAATAATTATTTTTTAAATATCTTTAATTTAATAACTTATTTTTAAATACTTATACTGCAGATATTCCAAAGATTGTAGATGACGTTGTTTATATGTTCATTACAAACAGATAGAAAAAAGAATCACTCAGAAATATGGACATTTGTGGAAATAATGACGGAAACGGAATTTTAAAGCACAAAACGTGGTTGCCACTTTGTAACAATAATCACCCTAACTGTGACAGTTTAATTAATTCTGTAAATAGTATGCAATTGTAGAAGTAGTCACTACAAAGTATTATTTCTGTGATTACTCGATGCACACTTATTTACGTGATTAATTTGTTTGCTTTTTATGTGCTTATATTAAATATTATTGATAAATTTATTTCTCATAAATATGAGACGGGATCTCTTTCCAGAAATTCACATCTCTCAGAGTTAAAATAGCTTGAATGTTTATGACCGATGAAATAGATCAAGAGATGTTTTGCATTCCGATGGATTGATTAACCAATCAGTGATTATTTGATTGCATGGTACTGCACACGTGATCATTATTGATTATATTTCCGGGAGGAACAAATTTAGAACTGGTTTTATGGGCTTACAGGAACAATAAGCAGAACCTGATGGCTGATCACTGAATCATGTACCAGGCTATAAGCAATTCATGGCAACTGAAATCGATACTTTTAAATAGAAGATTCGGTACTCATTTATAGGTCAATCAACAGACATCTAATTTCTCACGACTCCAGATTGATATTTTTAGATCTCCAGCTAATCTAATCTAATATATGACCTGGTGTTTCCGTGTAGATCGTATTCAATATTGTGAAATTATTTGACGATGGCAAACTGGGTAAGAAGAGCATCGCTGAAATATACAAATCATGAACAAAAAGACGAGATGGACGTTGAAAGAGAGAAAAGAAGAAGAGGTGTTAAGAATAAAGTTAATAAAATTAATGATTTTTTTCGTCTGGCATTTAATCTAGAAGCAGAATTCTGTGACGGACCCACCAAACTAGTACTTTTACACTAGAAGACGTTGATATTACTAAATTTTCTTTTTTGTTTCCTATTTAATTTGTGAGAATTACGGGCCACGGCTCCAGGCGATGGACTAGTCGCTGAATTATCTACATGGAAAAAAAAGATACGGAGAGATTCCTTGGATAGGAATCTGCACGACACAGGCCCTTTCGTAACAAGTTCTAAAAACTGATAAAGGTAGTCAATTTATTAGAATCTGCCATGAATCTTTGTGATTGCTCAATAACCCTAAAGCAGCACAAAATTGGACGGTCACCTGAAACCAAACATCTCAGCATAAGAAAAGTTGATGAAAGGTTGCTGATGGCAGTGATGACAGACTCGTATTCAAAAGGGTCCTCCCATCTTTCCTTACCATGGACTAGCAATTTTATCACTTCTCGTTCTGACATAGATCAAGTGGTCGCAATACAGAGAATGCGTATTCGGTTATCTCAGCCTTATGGAAGCCTGAGTTTGTCCAAATGTTACCTCTTAAACAAGAATAAAATTTCAACTAAAATGTTTGAGCCCTTTTCGAAAAAAAATCATAAAGAAATATTTGCCTTCATCTAATGTGGTATTAACAGTTAAAAATCGTAGGCCTACACCTTGTTTTCCGGAAATTTTCTGATCCAAATATGAAAATGTTTTTTTTGTTTATTTGTCACAGTTAACAAGACACACACACAGACATGTTTAGTGTTTTTGTTCGAACATGCTTATTATATGTGTCCTAGCGGTATCATAACAATAGCCATTTCGATACATATTTTCATTATAACAGAGGTGTGGTGTCGATTATTATCAATCAAGGAACGATTTTGAAACCTTGAAAACAGCAAATGAAACTGCGTAATAAACAAACAGCATTTAAAATAAAATCAATTCTGTCCGTAATACTTTTAATATTATACTAAGTTGAGTTCATGTCATGTGTTTTCAATTTATGACTTTTACCTCAAGAAAAGCCTTCCGGCTTGCATGCTAAAGTCTGTCAACGACACACACACAAAAAAAAAAAAAAAAAAAAAAAAACTATCAACAGCTGTTGTCCGAGAGTTGTTTACGTCATCAGTTAACAGGTATTCTAAAGTCCCAAAACCGAACATTTACTGTAATTACTGTATGTTCGAACAAAAAAACCGTATGCAACTTGCCTAAAATTCTAATTAAAATACTAGCTTTGCTCGTTTCATTGAAACATACTCGTGTCTTGATGAATTCTATTATAGGCTCATTGAATAATGGATTGGGCATGAGAAGATTTCTCGGATACCCATCGGTACATTTTTATAGTACTGTCTTACTGACATTGCAGCATTGAAGGACTTGAGACTAAAAACAGACAATAGCTTTGGTATTTTCAAAATTTAATGCAGTATTATTGAATTCTGGGGTACGCCGTAGCGTAGTGGTTGAGGCGCTGCGCTACAAACCGGAAGGTCGCGGGTTCGATTCCCGATGAGGTCGTTGAGATTTTTCAATTGGCCTAATCCTTCTGGTGGCACTATGGCCCTGGGGTCGACTCAGCCTCTAACAGAAATGAGTACCAGGAGCAATCCTGGGGGTAAAGGCGGCCGGTGCGTAAGGCTGACAACCTTACCACCTTCATGTGCCGAATGTCCAAAATCTGGGAGCCTCAACCTCCTGGGACCCTCTGGGCCTCCATGGCCTGTATAGGGATCACTTTACCTTTACCTATTATTGAATTCTAATTTAAAGTGTATTGTGAGCAGTGATTGAAATGCCATATCACTCTTTGTATTTATGAGCCGTCATATAATTACTGCCTGTGTCGCTTGTGGTGAAAAGTATTGGTTCTACTTTTCTTCATTGTATTTGACATTTAATTTAGTCGTTCCCGCAGCTCTAGTTTCCAGTACAGCTAAAACCACACGTCAGTCAATTTCACGTTCCCTTGACAGAAAAGACTGGATGGTTGGTTTACCTTAAGAGTTATTTTGGAAATATGAGACGAGGATGTGTAGAGATTTAACCACGTACAAGAAATCGCAGATCGCAATAACTCCAGTATCATTCTTTAGTGCGGTTATTTATCTAATAATTTTATTTATTTCCTTATCCTTGTTTATTTCCTTATTTATTAATTTCTTTATTTAGTACCGATAGTGTATTAAATATTCCGGATTATCATTCAAGATGTGAAGGGGAGGTTCAAGCACTTGACCAGCCAAACTTAATTTGGTGTTTTGGGTTTCTCCTAAATCATAGAGGCGAATACCGGGCAGGAATTTACTTACCATTGGAAGATACATGAGGAAATTAACCCAGAATATTGTCAATAACCGTATAAAAAGATAAAACACAAAAATAATTGATTTGGACAATTAGTTGGTTAGTTATTTAATTACTCAATCATTTACTTATACTGCATTATACCCTATACCTGTAATTATAAAAACAGGTGGAAGGGCTTCGATCACTTGCATTTTCTGTTGTCCTATGTTCATACATACGTACGAGTATAAAGTCAAGAGAAAATAACGAGTTACTTAATTTTAAAAAAGAGAACAAAATCGTATCGATTTTCAGAATGCAAACTAAACTATAGACCTAATGTTCTAAGGATGTGGCAGAGGGGGTAACTATATATACTCGCATTAGAAGGTTGCGGGTTCAAATCGTAGTCTCCAAATTCAGCTTGCAGAGATGATGCAATCTTGAATTTAGAGGTTTACTGTATAATTTGCTCGTATAATTCACTATTAGTTTTACAATGTTGCCAGAAATAATCACAAATGCCTTATTAATTAGTTACATTGACAGCTTAAAAGCCGCCCCTAGAAACCCGCCACCCTAGGAATTTTCCAAGGCCTAATACGCCCCTGTGTGGGGTTCAATTACTGGATCCTTGGTATATACGGTCATGGTGAATCAGGATTATTTTCAACGATGACATCAGGGACTACTGTTATAAAGTGACTTAATAATATGTGAAATGGAGACTGACCGATTAGTTAATAATAAGCAGAGTCATACTTCTCACTAAGAATAATATGATAGTTATGTAACCACTGTGAAATAATAGACTAATATTCCATAATATGTTCCTTAGAAATAATATGAATAACAAATTTAATACTTCCAATTAATAATATTAATGATATTATTCCAGATTATCATCGCGAACATCCAGATTATATGTGAGGGATGGGGCATAAGTCATGGCAACTGCTTTTTATTTTGAATATGTGGGAGCATTTTAAAATTTTGAAATTTACAAATGAAGGGCAGGGTATGGAATGTATGTACCGTATGATGTAGATTATGGGTACTAGTTGAAGGATAGGGAAGGAAACACACATACACATCCATACGCGACAGCATCGTGCCATTTTAATGTATTGCGGTAGTTGGAAGCATGAAAGCTCAAATAACCACTCCATGATACCTTAAAATTTAGTACGGATGGGCCTTATTCCCTAAAGCTTCCACCAGCTCCTTGTGGTATTCTCTGGCATTTCTCTCCCGGATAGCGACTATTTTGAATGCTGTTTATATCTTGTCATGTGCAATCTGTACGGTGGCTGACTCACAACTAAATTACCATCGCATCCGTTCGTATATCCGTACACACAATGCTATCAATGATGTGTCCTTTTTCTAAAGATGTCATACTCTCCCGTGACCTACAACATCTCATGGTACTGTGAGAAAAAAATATGACTTATGCTCCATCCTTCCTAGAAAAGGGTCGCGAACCATAGTTCAGGAAATCCTTAAATATCTACCAATATATTGGATTGTAAATAAATAGGCCAGAATAACGTATAGATGTAAAAGGCCTGTATACGAGAAATAAATAAACTTCTCATACACCAAACCGAGTTAAACTATTGTATTGATTTGATTATTAATACCAAACTATAGTTTGTATTTTATGTAGCTGTCAGATTCACGAAATGTCACTGCAAAGGTAACCTAAACTATCAGTCTCAATTCTGAGGTCATAAAGCATCCGTTAACAAGGCCACAATTCCATGGTTAATCATTATACATTTGCAAATAGGGCCGGTCTCGTAAATACAGAATTCAAAGTTTCATAAAGTATTACTGTAATTCCATAGGCAGGCTGTCAAATACGCGTTAACTGGTAGCACTAAATACGGGGGTTTAACACCTATACATTATTAATAGCCATCGCCTGCATCTATACCTGTGTACATTAGTCATGAGGATTGTTCAGTGTTAATACAATAACAGCGTGCTGGAAATTTACGACTTTATGCTCTGTGCAAAGACCCTCATCCCCCGGAAATAGAGAGGTCTCTAACGAACATTCGTAATAATCAGAGTCTAATGATTCCTTCTTTATAATGCTACTGGAAAACCAATCCACGTTTTTCTACAGGAATTCATATGTACACGAAAACTTTCCGATGCTTCTGGTTTCTTCTCGGGTGTTTCTTGATTTAAAGTTGGCATCGAATCTCCTTGTCATTCGTGATCCGCACGAGCCCTGCGTGAGCCAATCTCTTATTGGTTTGAGTTCAAGTCCAGTCACATGCATTAAAGCCTATGAACAATGCTCAGGCATATGGGAGCGGTGAAAAGGGCTGGAAGGCGTGTTCACAACGAATATCTAGACCAGCCCTTGGATGAGATCAACTCTTATTGGTTTAATGTCAGAAGTGTGGCCTCTAACATTAAGGTATGTACACAGGTCGGTTTCAGGTTCAGGAGCGAAGAATTCGGGGAATAAGACTCACAATTTGTCGAAGATGGATGAAATTGACTTGGTTTTTGTTTTTGCTTGTACTAATATTGAAATAGTGTAAATATTGAAATGCAATACTATATGTAACAGTAAACTTCAAACTTAAAAAAAAAATAGCGTCCTTTACATTATACTGTCACTTGAAGTGAACAAAGGACACGGATAACAAACAAAGTTATTTCCCTTATCGAACAAGATTAAGTTTCATTCTGAAATCAATATGTTCTCTCAGCGAATCCAGAGGCTCTTAGCCATATCCGCCATTGCGAAGAAAGTGATGGAGTAGGGCTGGGGAGTGGACATGGCGAAGTCTGTTTAGAATTCCCTTAACAACATAAACCACTGCGAATCATATCAGAAAGATTACGCGCACTCGAGTGTATATCCTTCATTAGGCCTATGTGTTCGAAGATGTGCCATATTTCGAAGTTGCACGATGTACATCACAGGATTAGGGCGCAGAAAGCAGAGTCCATCGGATTCAAATCCGGTGATCGTGGTGTCCATTTTGCGGCTCCTCTCTGAACAATTAAGTGTTCCGAAAATGTGGTATCCAGCCAATCTCGTACACTCTGGGCGTAGTGCGGTGGAGTACTATTTTATCTTTGGGACACCCAGTATTGCTTCCAAACCGCCTTGTTACAAACCGTTACATTGCAAGAGGTAGCTTATTCGGGGACATCTGATCTGAGTGGAAGATATTACGTCACATTTCACCTGATACAATGGAAATAAAAAAGATCACCTGTCCGTTTCCCTACCTGACATCGGAACTCGTCGTGGGCGGCTTTGTCGTCCCCGGAGGGACGTCTGATGTGAATGATTCATGTTAGCGATAGACGCGTCCAATTGGCATCACACTAAATGGACTGGAACTATAGCAGAATGTTTCATCTGTCACCTCAAATAGCACGGATAATACATGTCTATGCATTTAAATGTAGTCATATGTCGCTATATATCACCCTGTCAATTCTCGCCGGTGCCCCCATACCTCTGTCAGTTAATTCCATCTCTTTTTATCTTTCGCTAAAATTGATGTGTATACATATCCCAATAGAAAGAGAAGTGAAACCCAAGTTGATTTATTTCTAATTCTAAATGCTTTATAAAATACAGCATGAAACCCATGAACACTAAGATAGTACAGATGCGAGTTTTATATACTGCTCTAACATATACCTAGAGATCCGTGAAGTTGGTTTTATTGTTAGGAAAAATTCGTTTTAAAATTTCAGAATTTCGGCGTTATTATAAATTGGCGGAGTTATTAAAAAAATCATATATATATATATATATATAGAATAAAGTATTCCCTAATACAGGCCACGGAGACCGAAAGAGGTTCCAGGAGTTTGAGGCTCCCATATTCTCAGACAATCGGCACGTGAAGGTGGTAAGGTTGTCAGCCTTATGCATCTGCCGCCTTTACCCGCAGGATTGCTCCTGGTGCTCATTTCAGTTAGAGACTGAGTCGACCGCAGGACCATAGCGCCACCAGAAGGATTAGGCGAATTGAAAATCTCCAACTACCTCATCGGGGATCGAACCAGCGACCTTTCAGTTTGTAGCGCAGCGCCTCAACCACTACGCTACGGCTTACCCCCATATATATATATATATGTATATATATACACACACACCTATATATGCACTGCTGTTGTACTCTCAGCTTAATTCGAACTTTTTTTTTATGTGTAAATTCATAGCGATTGATGTCTGCAAGAATTTAGGAAACAAACATTACTTTAAAAATAATTACTGTTGTGGTTGTGGAGTTTCTTAAAAAACAATCTTGATGATTTATCGGTAATAAATTTAATTACCGTTATATTTTTCAACTTACAAAAGAGAGGGGGAGAGAGACAGACAGAATGAGAGAGATTGTAATAATGTTTACCTTGCTGTATGAAGTAAATCATTTTAACCAAACAGTTCAATATCAGAACGTGATCAAAGAGGAATATTCACTCATGGAAAAAATTGAAAGTTAAACCTTTGTAATTTCCTTGTGAATTGTTTCGAAACCAATTTACTTTGTTTGTTATATTCGTGTGATAAAAAAACACAATTATAGTGCTTGTAATGGTAATAATATAATTATTATTAAAAACTCCGCTATACATTTTAAACAAATTGAAATGCGAGAACTTGGCATGGATTACTCATTTTTTGCATAGCTACTACTGAGAACAAATTAATTACATGCTAGCCTACCAGATATCACGTTATTAGGCAAATATCCTTAATGTTTGGGATTAAAGTTTTATTTTTTATGTTACATATTAAAATTGGTGTTCCTCCCTAAAATTGGATATGCAACACGCTACGAAGGGCAGCATGGCCGTTTGTTTGAATGATTCCAAAATCTCATAACTTAAACTTTTAATAATCCAGTTGTAACATTTATACCAGGAATATACACAGCTGAGGAAAGAAAGTGTACTAATAATTGTTGCATAAGGCTGAATGTGTGCAACCTTTACACAGCCTGGCCTCCTTGTTTAAACTTGACGTAAATAATCAAGATGGCCGATATGCGTAACAGCCGGTCGCTTCGTAGATGTCTGAGATTGAATTTTGAGGTTATGCATCCATTCTTAAGGTAACTTGTTATGAAACATTCTGGGCTACTTTTGCGGAATTATAAACATTGTTCCTTGTTTGCGGGACATATTTCCATACTTGTACCCATGATTACAGCTTTCTGAAAACAATATAATGAAATACTGAAACTACAATTAGTCTGCAGACGATCCATCGTTGTTTGCCCGCTACACCGATAGATGGCGTTCAGCAGTCCTTTCATAGCCTGAGGCTAGGAACGTCATGAAAAGCGTGACGTATTTGATGACGTTGGACGTACAAACACTGTGTAAACTCGGCAGTTACACACCTATTATTGGTAATGCGGCTTATGCAGAACTTGCACGGTGAACAACCAAACAACCGTTCAACGCAGGTATAAGCAGCTTTTATTAGTAAGGCTGTTACAGTCTTACTAATAATCCAGTTGTAACATTTATACCAGGAATATACACAGCTGAGGAGAAAAAGTGTACTAATAATCCTTGCATAAGGCTGAATGTCTGCAACCTTTACACAGCCTGGCCCCCTTGTATAAACTTGATGTAAATAATCAAGATGGCCAATATCCGTAACAGCCGGTCGTTTCGTAGATGTCTGAGATTGAATTTTGAGGCTACGCATATTCTGAGCTGCTTTTGCTGAATTATAAACATTGTTCCTTGTTTGCGGGACATATTTCCATACTTGTACCCATGATTACAGCTTTCGGAAAACAATATAATGAAATACTGAAACTAGAATTAGTCTGCAGACGATCCATCGTTGTTTGCCCGCTACACCGATAGATGGCGATCAGCAGTCCCTTCATAGCCTGGGGCTAGTAACGTCACAACTAGAGTGACGTATTTGATGACGTTGGACGTACAAACCCGGTGTAAACTCGGCAGTTACACTCCGATTATTGGTAATGCGGCTTATGCAGAACTTGCACGGTGAACAACCAAACAACCGTTCAACGCAGGTATAAGCAGCTTTTATTAGTAAGGCTGTTAGACTAATTATGGTCGAACAAAAACAGTCTTACGAAACTTGCATAACATGGCAATTAGGAAAATTGTATCTTAATAAGTGCCATTATAGGCTTGTTGAATAATGTACTATTATATTTTCAACCAAATATATTTCAGTACGATGACCACTGTCATCTTGGATTCATTCGTTTTCTTAATTGTTTCATATCAAAAGTAAACTCTGATACTTTTGTTGTTAATAATTCTGAATTTTCCTACTAACTTGCATATGCAAGCATAAAGCTATAGAAGGTGTAAGGCCTAAAGTAAACAACGTAGCTCTACAACCCTGGAGTGACTAGACTTACCTTCCGACCGCTGCGTTATCTACCATAGACCGGATGGCAGGAATGGAGGGCATGTGGTCAGCATTCTGGCCATTAATGATGGTTTCTCTGACCGGAGTGGTTACTTATTTATCAAAGTAGCTCCTCAGTTTGTATCACGAGGCTGAGTGCACCCTGTTCCAGACCTCCTTCCTCAGGAAAATCTAAATGCGGATCTGTTGCCAGCTACGCTTTAAAATTGTTCAGCCTTAGAAAAATAGGTATATTTTAAACTATTTTATCTGGAGACACCTTGTCATTTGCTTGAAGCTCAATTTTAGAGAAGTTCGGTGATTTTTTGTACTAATTCATGACTTAACGTTTCTCTGAGAAATTTCAAAATTATGTTTTTATACAAGTGAGATGAGAAGTAATAATTTTTCTCCATGTTCGCTCGTTGTTTATCTTCCACGGGTGAATAATTTGTTGAAGCGATCTGCCCACTCGCTAAAAACTTGAAGAGAAAAATGTTGGCTACTATTGGCAAAGAAGCGGAAGGAAGTTGGCACCGTACCAGACCTTGAACGTAATCATTGAATTCAACTGCGATTATGTAGGTCACGGAAAGAGAAATTTATCTCCAGGAGATCTTTATGGCTACCTCTAAGAAATAAATGCATCCAGATGGCAATGTTGTCAAGTATACTCTTTATCGTATAGACTAGCATTAGTTGTCAGCGCTGTGTACCAATTATACCAAATTATACCAACTATACCAAACCAAAATGTTTATAAAATACCACTACTCTTCTCATAAAATGATTGAATTTCTAACCTTTTACAATGTTTCACCAAAAGTGATGATAAATTAAGAAATGTTTATCTGTTTCTTAGATATCATACAATTGGAGAATGTCCGTCAGATTCAACATTTAGGAAGCTTGGTTATAAGAGATTTGCACTACACGAAAGAAATTAGAGAAAGAGTTGGGCAAAACTGTTCAACAATTAGAGATAGGAAAACTTTATATTTAGCTATGCTATTCTTGCTATAAATGGAGTGTTCTTTATAGGGAGATGAAATTGGACGCTAAGGGAAATGGAAAGGAAGTATTTAGAGAGCTTTTAGATGTGGTGTTACAAGAAAATGGAGAGATACGGTGGACATACAGAATAACGAATGAAGAGGTTTAGAAGCGTGGATATGAAAAAATATATCTTGGAATCTGTAAGAAAAATAAAAACTAATTGGACACGTCATGAGACGAAGGGGCTTGTGCTGGATGTAATTGAAGGGGAAATAAAAGGAACAAGAAAACTTAGTAGAAGAAGAATTGAGATGCTGGGCAATATCAAGAAGAAAAGAAATTATGGAGTGTTAAAATATTCAGCAGAAGATACCAAGAGGCGGAGAGTAGAAGTTCACAAGGAGGGGGTATAGACCTGCCATATGGTAGAAATATCAATGATATAATAATAATAATAATAATAATATAATATTGGTACAATTCTCATAGAATATTAAATCCGGCAAGCTTTACGAAATTGAATCCTTATCACCTTGAGATTTTTTGAGTTACCGTATGCAATCTTAGGTGGGAGTGGGGGCATTTTTATGGAAGATTTATCTCTACGTGGAAATTATAAACATGACTGCAAACCAGTAAAGAATTAATATCAATCTTTTTTTAAATGAACCTCAAAGGAAAATATGTACCAGAGTTAGCTGCATTCTCGTTACATTTTAGATGCGCCATCATCTGGGTAACTAAATTGATGGGGTCTATATAGAGAATGGGACTGGTTACTTTCTTGAGAGAACGAATGGTTTCGACCTTAAGGAACTTAGCTGAAAACCATAGTTCGATTCCCACCAGACAAAAAGATACTGAAGAAATAAACAGAGGTCATCGTGTTATAAAGGATTTTACAAAGTTATGTTAAATATCTAAGTTATAAGTGGGTGCTTTGCGGGGATATTTTAATTTTGTCTCATTAGGTCCTAACCATTTGACTGGGGGACGCGAAAGGAAGGGAAGAGAAGAGACCACTCGGAAGACTTAGACTTAATTGGGAAGTAGGATTTGCGAAGGATGATTGGATGGAGTTGGCACAGAATAGGATTGAATTGCGGACTCATGTAAGTGCGGCAATGAATCCCCGGGTTCCATAAAATAGATAAAATTCCTTTAGCGTGCTTAGAAATTGTCTATTGCCACTGAGTAAGTAAGGTCCTAACCATTTGACGTGTACACTCATTAAAAATTAGACGGAGTCGTTTGTTTAAGAATTTTATTTATTACTTCACACTGTTCTCATATTTTATAAATATGTTTCCATCACTTTAACTGTGCGAAATATACTCAGTCTTGAGAATAAATAAAAAAAATAATAAAAATAAAAAATAAAAATAAAAAACTGGAACGATCACGGAAATGCTCAATAGTTCTATAACCAGCCGCCAGTTTCATTTTGACCGAGTGTACATTCGCTGTAAACATACATACTGGAATGAGGATAATGGTGCGCGTGAAATGATCAGAACCATAGAAATGAACTGTCATGGCTAAATGGAGCTGAGCTTGTCCATTTGGATGGATGCAATGTTGTCAAGTAAGCCATTGAACTGCAACATGAAGTCAATACATATTAAACAAACTTCAGTATCATTAATGAAAGCATTGACTATTGATTTCTGTTCATCCGAGTGTTAATGTGCATGAAATGTATTTGCCAACTATACAAATATACAAAACGTAGAGAGAAGAAGATTATACTCTCTGATGTTCTTTTAACCCGCTTGTGGTCGCCTTATGAGCATTTTTCTCACACATAACGTCTATTCCGTTATTTTATTACAAAATATATAAGATGAACTGCTGTATGCAATAGGGTACATGATTTAAGGGTCATGTGATGCAAACTGTTAAAAATAAATTCTTATTTTCTCATTATTATTTTATGTCTAAAGACTTCTTCTTCTCTCCTCCTCCTCCTCCTCCTCCTCCTCATTCTTCTTCTTTTTCTTCTCTTTCTTCATCAGCCAACTCTGCTAAGAAGTTTGGCAATCATTATAGCAGTTCCAACTCCTGATGTTGCAGCTGAACTATGATTGTAAATTATCTATCCAGGACATGAATCTTGTACCACTGGTCGTCGTCCTGGCAACTTTCCTTGCAAAAGCTGACATTCTCTCCTAATATCACATGCTTCAAATACTGTAATTTTCTTGTTTTAATTGTACGAGTATTCAGTATGTCCCTTGACATCCCCATTCTTCTTACTATTTCATAATTTTTCTCACTGTGCTACAAATATCGTTGCCTTAACTTTACTGTTTCTATCTTACAGCAGTCCATACTTATCGGAATTTTGGGTAATTGATTTTTTCTCTCTCTTTTCAGGCTGTGTCGGACTCCATGCTAGTAGAATTAAAGCAGTGCTTTATGGAGGCCTATGACGACAATCAGGACGGCAAAATAGACATCAGAGAGGTGAGTATCACATTTTTGCATTATGTTTTACTATCCGATGCCGCTGTTTGCGCTTATAAATTTGAATTTCGTCGACTTTGCGATTAGTAAATTGAACTCTCATTTGAAATGTCTAGGCTACGACGAGCATGATTTGAAATATAAATCTTTCCCATTTTTCAACCAGTTTCCCATTCAATTCCTAACGAAAATTTTTTCCATCACTTTTTCTTCAATCATTATTTTCCTACTTAACAGTTTCCAATTTGTATTTCTCAGCCTCTTTTCCCCGTTTTTTACTCTAACTATAAGAAATGTTTAAAATATGACCCTGGTTATATTGCAAATAAAGTGGGATCAAAATAGCACAGAACTTTGCAGTTACGATATTTAAAAAAGAGTGAACGAAAGTGTCGATTTGTATATAAAAAGATTTTTATTCACTAAGGCTAATGGTTTTTTTTTGGTCATGATTTAAAATGTTATGTAATTTTTAACTATTTTAGGTTGTAAATACATTTTTTATTTTGCATTTTTTAGCTATTTTTGATTAATAAATGTCTTCTGTAATAATTACTCCTGACCCATCTATGGGATGTAACATCATAGGAATCTTTTTTGTTTGATTATGTTTGTCTACATACGTAGGCTAAGTAAGGAGAAAATGTTTTCAGGATTCTATTCTCCTAAATAGCCTACTTCAGCAGTCGAATAAGTGTTTCTATTGCGTATTGTTTTCCCTTCATAGTTATACAAATACGAGTATTATCGCCATAGTTAGTGAAATCAGTTCGTACGTTGTATTAATGTGCTTAAAATTTTTAACTTCAAGGAGTAAGAAAAAACTAAACTAGGTTTCTTCTCAATTTCAGTTGGCGCAACTCTTACCGATGGAAGAAAATTTCTTACTCCTCTTCCGATTCGACAATCCTTTGGAATCGAGTGTTGAATTCATGAAGGTGAGTAATTTAAAAGATATGCAAGTTTCTCATAAAATTAAATATTTGTTCAACATGCACAAACACGATAACATTAACTTATACGGAAGTTCATAATTCAATATTGAAATGGTTGCATTATTTTGAACCTGTATAACTAATTATTATGTAGCCTATACTATTTACATAGATTCACAAGTAGACCTATAACAACGTCGTCTATGCAGTTTCAAAGTATTTATGACGAATAAATGTATGTTGATTAAAGGATTAGACCTATTCATTTTGTTATTGTTTTTGTTGTTTAATAGTTTCGTGTGATTTCTTAAATTTTATATAATATTCAAATTAAACCGAATTAGCATTTAATTATTTTGCTTCGCTTTTAATATCTTAGGAAATGTATTATATTTATTAAAACTCTTTCCGCTAAGCGCATATTGTCTTCTGAGACATGAATTCAAGAACAACTATTTTCCTTTACAAAAATTACATGAACTTTCAGTTAATAACTAAGGTTATACTAACCAGTAGATAAAGTAAATTACTAAGTAAAAAATGGTCATTTTAATTTCTGTCAATATGTAGGTGGTTCCACAATATTTACATGAATCTCTTAAGTGATAATAATGTCTCTTCAAGATATAAATCATTTGGCAATGAGAAACGCTTACGAAAATATAAAAATAACCTGGGTTTTACCCCTACCACCTATCATTAAACCTGTGGCTTCGAAATTTTTCAGACAGTATTTGTTTTTGAAATATTCGATGTCGGTTCGTATATCCGTCTCTTTTCATTATGAACTGTTGTAGGTTGTTGTTTGTCAGTTTTATAACGGACTGTGGGGTTAATTATAAGACAATCGCTCATAGCTACAATGAACTTCCAATAGATTTTTAATTAAATTATTGCATTAGAATGAATAAATAAATAAATGCAATAAACAATGAATTATAAATAAAATTATAGTACTAATGTAATAATAATTTGAGAAAACAGACATGTTAAAAGCGATAGAGAAACAAGCATCCAGAAACAAAAGAGAATTTTATTTAGTTTGATCCCCATAAATGTAAATCATTTAGAGATCTCGCAAGTAGATTTAGATTCAGTACGTATCATGTTCATTAAAATTATATCTAGCTTCTTACAATATAAGCAATTATTTTCCACCGTATTATTCAATATTAGTGAATATCGGTAGCGAGTCGTCGATATTATATAACAGAAGACGACAAGCAATCCCTATATATATTCCGGCTGCAGTGTTGAGGAAACCTGGATGAAAACTTATCAGATTGGAGGGTGCTAGTGTTATATACAGTAAAATACAGTAAAATGCAGAAAACTACAATATCTCGGCCATATAATGAGAAATGCTGCAGAACATTCTTCAAGGAAAGATCCCCGTTAAAAGAGGACGAGGAAGAAGAACATCTTGGCTTCGAAACTTAAGGACATGGACTTCACACACGAGTGAGGAACTTTTTCGAATAAGCAAAGGTGATATAGCTATGATGGTAACCAACATCCGGAACGGACAGGCACTAGTAGAAGAAGTGTCATATTAGTTTCGAAATTAATTCTTAACTCTTTAATTACAACCACTAAGTCTGTAGCATGATAGTATTTAAAATGGTATGCACTTTTATAAGAAGAATGACTAAAATGTTTGTTTGCCAGTCAGAATGTCCGGTGCTGGTTCTAAGTAGTTCAGAAGCCTTAGCCACCAAGTATTAAATTATTCAGGACTAAATCTTACCAATTGTCACCCTGTCCTCTATAGAAAAATAAGTCACTAAATTCGTCTTCAGTAAATGTAACCTCCACCATGATTCCATTGCTACATGGGCGGAATCTAGGATTCAGTTCAGTTCGAAATTAGCCCGGCATTACTCGCATATATGCCTGTCGAGCCATAACTCGCGTATTAGATTTTATTTAACATACGAGGGGTATTCCGAAAGTAAGTTTCGTCAATGTATGGCAGGAGCGGCGTGTTCACCAGGGGAACCAAACAAACGCCAGACGAATCCTCACCCGTGGCTGGTTCCACGACGGAAGTGGCGTCAGCGGAGGAGGCATGACGCAGGCGCACTGCGCCGTAGAAGAGCGAGTCGCAGCAGACTGGCGTTCCCGCGGGTATCAGTGTACCGCTCACGATGGCACGAGAGATTTGGCGCCACTGCCATGTACCGCTATCTCCCCTCTTTCAAACGAGCCATTGCTGCAGCCGCTGAACCTTTTATTGTCCGAGATAGAGCTGTTTGAAATTGATCTCCCGATTTCCGTCCCCGCAAAGTGCGGCCTCCACGAACCCATCTCGCACAAACCTTATGGAACATCAATTTGTCACTCTAAATGGTCTGTATGGAACCTTTAGTAATGTCAGGAGGCTAAGGTGGAGCAGGCTGTGCGCCAATTCCTTGCATCGCAGGGCACCGAGTTTTACCACAGTGGGCTCTTCAAACTGATCGCACGCTACGACAAATGTCTCAATGTCGCTGGCGACTATGTCGAAAAATAGTGCACGGTGTATAGTTCATGCTGCCATGCTGTATTGCTTTTGGGTCAATAAAGTGTCCGTGTGACAAACTGACGAAACTTACTTTCGGAATACCCCTCGTACTTTTCTCCTTTATTTTATAGCTATTAAATACAACTCAAACGCATGGGTTAAATTTGCAGCGATATTCTATATAACCATTTTACCACTTGTAAAAACAAATAGCCTACTGTTATATTTTCCTTTACAAAAGCATACCGGTAAAATAATAAATGGTCTTTCAAAGAATGAATTATTTTACAAATGACACATTTCAAACAATGTTTGTAATATCGACATTAGAATGAATACACAATAATAAAAGCAACATAGAGAAGTAACACATTTTGAAGTTCATTTTAGACACAGTAACTCATCAATGTAGAAAAATATTGAAGCCATATATTATTTTGTTCTTGTTACTGCTGATAGTGTTTGTTTATTATTATTATTATTATTATTATTATTATTATTAATACAGTTGTTATTATTTTGTCATTAATATAATATTTAAAAGCACAGAAAAATGCAGGCCTATAGAACCACAATAATATTATTACAAGACCTTAGCATATTCTTGCCTTTATTAGACGGGATGAAACGGAAGGTAAAGCCATAACATCAAAACCAATAATAAAAATACTAACACATCTTCACACCAACATCTCAAGAACTTATTTGAACGATTGATATAGGCAATTGTTTATCACAATAATTGCTGAGTTTGAAAATAACAATATACCGGAAGTGTAGTAGCGCTTCCGTGTTAGATTAAATCTAACACCCTGCACGGGAATGATAGCGCTGATGACAGACGAATGACATCCTTTTACATTTGAATCTCAGAGAGAATAAAGTACATAGTACATAATGTTTTAGAATGCATTGGTGGCAAAACAGCTATCTCATTCAAGACAATCATAAGCGAGTTAATCAAATATATCCACAATTGTTCGATTTTTCAAACAACGCGAGCGATCGCGGGTTAGAGCAAATACTATAGAGGACAATACAGGACACTTTGCGATATATCGAGGGACAATATTTTGAGCACCATCTAGTGGCGCAACCTGCTACTACTGATACAGATGAAGTAACTAGATACAAAGATATCAACCAATTTCTATTAGAGAAGCCGAAATAGCCAACCTCGGCATGTTATGCATAAGGGATATGATTTTTTTTCTAAATATGGTCCAGTAATAAAATGCTGTTTGAAAATAAATGACCTAAAAAATTAAACAAAAAAGCAACATTGAAAGAGAGAGAGAGAGAGAGAGAGAGAGAGAGAGAGAGAGAGAGAGAGAGAGAGAGTTGTTGTTAGCAACCGCTAAGTTGAAATACTTGTGTTTTCATTGATATTTTGAGAAGTATTTCGGAAGTTTTGTGTTTTGTTTGCTCATTATTATTATTATAATTACTTAAACAGTGTTTTGGTCCTTAATGTTTGGTGAAACATTAAAACATTGCAGTTTATATGTGTTTTGAATATATTAATTTGCCCCCAAGTTTGCAGGTTGTGCCACCAGGAGTGCTGCAAAATCTGTCCCCCATTTTTCCATTGTCAAAGCAGTAAGTGTCCGGTATTGTCCTCTATAGTATTTGGTTAGAGTAACAATTTCTTTTAACGCTATGTGTATGAAATTATTTATATCCTGAAATACTTTATTTTCGTGACTCTCAATATATCACTGAATGTCTATAGTAGATTGACATTTTGTAGTGTTGTGCTTGACATTTACTAATCAGGATTGCATCGTTTGCAGATCTGGCGGGAATACGATACAGATGGCAGCGGCTACATCGAAGCCGACGAGCTCAAAGTGAGTACATTACATCCATTGATAAGCATGTCTTGTTCAATTATAATCACACAGCAAGCGCAAATCGCAGAACACATGGCATGACCTGTCATGTTGCAGATAGCCTAGTGAATAACATAACTGTAAAGGGTGTTTCAAAACGAGCAAGTAAACAGTGTTATAAGCTAACAAAATTTATATGTTCCTCATACCTAATCCTTTAGGGTACATTATTAGAAAAAATTACAGGATTTTCGATCGAAAATGATACGAAATATTACATTATATAACAAGCCTGTAATGGGATCTAACCGAGCGAGGTGGACGAGATGGTAATGGGAGGTCCCGGGTTCATATCCGTGTCCGACCAAATTGACATGGGTTTTCATGGTTTCCCCAGTCGTAAAGCCAAATGTCGAATTGGATATTTACTTACCTCACTATTTCATCCTGTATCATATTCTTTGAAATTAATATCAGTCAAAATTACTGAAGCCATAAAACACACCAACAATAGAAAATAGTTCATCATCAATAATTGCATGGCCTACTGGTATATACACAGAACCTGAATTCCTTATAATATATCCTCGATGGTCAAAGTAGTATAAATAAATCCGAATTAAAAATATAGAATTTATTAAGATATGGGTATGTTTATGAAACGAGTTGACTGCAGCAATCAGCTGTCAATAATTTCTCGCAGCTCTTAGCGTCTGCTATAGATGGCAGTCAAACATTGATCTTGGTCGTTTTCTTGAAACGAACGGATTTTTATAAGACGAAGTGAACTCAATTTAATACAGGAACTAATAATTAGGGGTAGCAAAGTACGAAAAACTCCCCATCAATGCTCAAGTTGTCTAGGATTTCTCGATCTCCTACTGTGGATAGTGGATTCAAGTGAAAATATGATTCTGTAGTCTTAACAATTGCATTGATGAGTATGATTTCGTAAAGAAAGATTACGTTCCGTTTTCAGTTAAAAAATTAAAACATTGCTCACGAATTCGTCAGGAACGTTCATGATAAAAACTTTCATAGATCTGCACAGATTTCAACCTCACTGATCACGAAGCATAACCCAATTTATAGAACTGTTATTTTGTAGTTCGTATAGTATCCCCCTTTCCTCTAGATTAGATATAATTGAATCAAGCTCTACTGTATCATCAACAAAGTGGTCGTTCAATAGAATCAGTGCTGGAGAACAAATTGACCAGCTCTATCCAGCTCTAAATTACAAACTGCTACAACATAAATTGCGGAGTATCACGCGCCAGCTTGCGTCGGTTTTGGTAACTATCAAGCCCTAGGAATCTATTGAATCAACTGAATTATTTAATTAATGATTTACCACTGTTTTTTTCAATGTGAGTTCTGGGATTAAAATAAGCTAGACAATTATAGATTTAAAGACTGGTAAAATATTTAATACATTTTTTGTTATCTATAATGATAGAATAGAGGAAAATTCTATCTGTATTTTAGATACACACACAGACACACATATACATGTTATCGAAAATAGTGTTTTGGGGGGGGGGCTTCAGGCAACCTCAAAACGTGTATTTATGTTAAAAACTCAACTTCGAATTTGGGGTCGAAAATAATACTTTCTCTACGTATACGGGCAGAGGAAGTAAAATAATTGGAAGAAGTCAAAGACACTTAAGAAAATATAATATAAATAGTACTCAGTAATTACAAAAAAGTCACTACTTTATCACTCCTGTGACAAGCCAAAAGAAGCAGGATATTGGTAGTTTTATAATGGAATGGATGAGGGATTATTGGTGGAGGGGATGGAGACGCCGGTGATCTCTGGATGCCAGAACCGAATTTCATTCTCAGTCCGATCCTACTAACAGCTATCATCTGTTTCAATTTTTTTTTTAAATTTAGCTTCATTTATACTCCTTTGAGCATCCTTGTCACATCAGGGTTAAGGTTCTGTGTATATTACCAGTAAGCCATGGAATTATTGAAGTTCAATTGTTTTCTCTCGTCGATGTATTTATGGTATCATTAAATTTCAACTGATATTAATTTCAATTAATATGATACAGGATGAAATAGCGAGGATGAGTAATGGTAAGTAAATATCCAGTTCAGTGCTTGCCTTTACGACTGGAGAAGACATGAGAAACCCATATAAAATTGGCCAGACAAGGGATTTGAACCTGGTCCTCCCGAATTCAACGGTTTCAATTATTAACCTATCAATAAGATTGTAAATCAATACGTGCATTTTACATCTAAAGATAAAACTGTAATATTTTTAGCCAGAATTTTTATTAAAATACAAGAGTTTCTAAGTCCATCAACCCGGAGGTGTAAATTTTTCGTATGATAGCCTACACATACTGGCTAAGTTTAGATTTAAAAATATATTATTATTAATATTATCATTATCATCATCATTATCATCATTGTCATCATCATCATAATTATTCCTCTGTTATATTAGAATTCGGCTTCGCATTAGTTTCAGATAAATAATACCTGCTCTAATAAAATGTAGCCTATAATTAAAGCGTAAGATCAAACTAACTCTGCAATGCAGTTGAATTACGGCTATGTCGCATGCAAAGCTTAGGTTTATACCTTAATAAAACCGTATCGCCAGCAGTTTCAGATTCTGGAGATAGCTGGTTATACAGAGAGGTTTATAGAGCGATAATAATGCCTACTTTGCTGTTTTAAGCGTGTATCTATGCGATATTGTATCGTTGAGAACCATTAATTAAGTCTACTAATTTGGCCTCGTACGAAGAAAATCAGCATGCTTTATGAGCATTCATATCATCCGAGCTGATAATCTATTTCAGATAGACTTATAAATTTTATCTTGCTTTCCTATTTGGGTTTCATATCTACATATTATATTGCCTTATATGTACACTTGGACTAGTCGAAAATTATTATTGTGAAACTAGTAAATATTATTATAATTTGTATTGTACTGGTATTTATTTTTTAAAATTTAATTTAAACTGAAAATTATGTAAAGGAGTTCTCATCCCACTTGTAGTGTATAACCAAATAAATTAAACAAGATAAAATGTAATAGAAGAATATTATACAGAAGCAGTACTCTACGTCTCTACGTCTTAAAGTAAAATTACGTAAAGTACAGTAAAGTAACTAATTACATCAGTAAAATTATAATAAATGGAACGTACAAACTGCTTATCCTTCCTAGTTATTGAATAAAAAGTAATTTTAAAGGTGTTTAGCCTTGCCCGCGAAAAATCACGAGGAAATAACCGTAGCCTACTTCATTTTCTTCCGGACGCCTGTCTGCATCCAACTCCATGCGAACCAATTTAGGAGACGCAAAATAATATTTAAATCATCTACCATGTTCCCTGATTTAAATTCAGACTCGTAATTTATAGTGGCCAGATATCCATCATGTCCCTATACCTAAAATGCTGACCTTAGCCGAGCTTAGCGAGGATAGTTGCGTATATTAAGTTAAATTAATACAAGGTGGGCAGGAAGCAACAGGCTCAATATCAACCATAAAGTGCAGTTTATATGATTGCACTGAACAAGAACTAGTGTTAATGTACATTCTCATTAAATGCATTCCAGTATTTGCTATTTCCTTTTCAAAATTAAATTCTGCTTCATGGGAAGAAACTCCGTTCATTTCCTTAATGTTAGCTTTGTAGCCTGTAGAGGAATGTTCTTATATTTAACACATACAAACTCATAGTTAGAAGTTGAGGGTTATCCAAGTATTTGGCTTCAACAAAAGCGCCGGGAATGGGTTGGCGTGCTGTTGAGGTTTCTAGCATCGATCCCTATCTGGCACGAGAAGCTGCCAAACTCTAACAAGGTGTGAACTTTGTGTTGCTAGGAATCTGCGCCATGCCCTCGTTATGCGCTACCGCTAGTTCTCCAAGACTTATTTTATTCCCATTTATTTCTAAATCAACCCTAAAAAAACTCAGTAATGCTCTTTGTGCTTCTCTGCAAATAACAAACGTCATTCTCTTTTACTTAATGAATTTTATTGGGAACAGAGCGTAGAATTGCGTCGGCAAATAGAAAATATCAATCTGGTTGGATATGTACTCGAGAATCAATTGATTAAATTTCAAAACGATTACCTGTGACACTTTTGATAGTTTTCTTAAAGGTTTCATCCAGACTTACTTGAGCAGCATTTATCATTCTATGCTTTACAAGAACTTAACTTAACCATTTGGTACTATTAACGCCCAGTCTTCAATAAGTCTTAATTTGGTATCGACTGAATATCTAATTTCGCAAGTTAGCCTTAGAGTATTAATTTCCTGGTTTAGCCCTTTGTTTAACATAATAATATTAATAATAACTTTCTAGTAGAGTGTACCAATTTTGTCTTTAAGGTGGATCCAGAACATAAGGTTTTAAACCTAGCTTTAATCCTTTAATCCTAGATTTTTCAATTTGTGGCCTGCGGGATTGTAATCACATGTAATAAAATTTTGATTGTAAGATATTCTCTTCATATAAATTGGTTTTAAAATGAAGAGAATGATACCTATAGTATAACATTCCCGAAGGATATGCAACCCAAATAAAATCGTATTAATGCACTCACGTAATTTGTAAAAATGAAGAGAATGTTACCTATAGTATCACATTCCCGAAGGATTCACAACCCAAATAAAATCTGCTTAATGCATTCAGGTAACTTTCTTTACTGTAAGCATGCCCAATACATTTTTATAACTTCACATTTTGATATAGAATAAGAAGCCATATCGCAAAGAACTCGTATTTAGTTGTTTGAATATGATGCAAAGCTTTATTGTTCATCAGGTAAGACTGGGTTTATGGCTTACTACCCTTCCAAGAATTTTTCCCAAAAAATTATTCAAATGAAAATTTAAGCTCATGGTATAAGCACCCCATGTAACAAATTTAAAGAAAATCGTTAAGGCCGTTTTTTATAAAGTCGGGAAAAACTAAATTTTCTTAATGTAAAGTCCCTTTAAAAATGAGAGAAAATCTGCATATGACATTATTCAAACATCTCACCGAACAACGAAAGTACAATCGTTTGTCCATCTGCCAACACTTACTGGACCGCCATGATAACGAAGGTAAACCTTTTTTGAAACGAATGGTCACTGGAGTTGAACGTTGATCCATCACTTTGAGCCTGAAAGCATGGAATGGAAACACCCTGCATCTCCAGTCAAAAAGAAACTCGAGAGTCAATCCTCCGCAGGAAAAGTGATGCTCACACTTCTCTGGGACTCACAAAGGCCAATAATGAAACATTACTCAGAGAAGGTCTCAACAATAACCAGTGCACGTTACAGTGAGATGTTGAATAACGAGCTGAAGCCTACAGTTCGAGCCAAACGTTGAGGCCTATAATTCTCGAAAGGAGTTGTTTTGTTGCATGACAATGCAAGTGCCACACTGCTCAGATGCAAAACTGGGGTTTGAGGTGTTAGAGCATCGCCCCGTTAGATTTCCAGTTTTTGATTCACTTAAAGATGCCTTAAGGGGCCGTCGATTCACCATAGACCAAGAACTGAAGGAAGCGGTTCATACGTGGCTTGCTACTCAGCCAAAAAAACTTATTTAGTATAAGAGATTATAAATAAGATTCATATTAGTATATAGTATAGCCTAAGTATACAGCAAAAGTATAAGTACAGAGTATATAGTATTAGTATATAGTATAGTATATATTATAGAAAACAGTATAGTATATTATAATATACGAAGGAGAATCAAATGAAAACCGCAATTAATTTTTTCCCCACTATTTTTCTGCAGGAGGAATGTTTGCTTGTACATTATTTTTCTACATAGTCCCCTCCCAGCTTAATGCACTTATGCCATCAGATAGGAAGTACTTCGATACCGCATGATAAAAATCATTCTGGTTGACACTGTAGGCACTCATGTACCGCCGATTAGATGTCTTCATCAGACTTGAACTTCTGCCCAAGGAGCTTCTTTAATGGACTAAAGATGTGGGAAATTTGATGGTACCAAACCTGGCAAGTATGGCAGATGTGGGAGGCACATGAAGCATATGTCGACGATGGTTTTCATGGTTGCACGAGCTGCATGAGAACGGGAAAAACACCTGCACTCAGCAACCCCCTGCGCTTTGTCACCATCATATTTCCAAATCTTTGGTCCGTTAAAGGATCTCCTTGAAAGGCAGAAATTCAAATCTGATGAAGACGTCCAATCGATGGTGCAGGAGTGGCTGGCTACAGCGTCAACCAAAATAATTTTTCTCATGTGGTATCGAAGCTCTTTCTATCCAATGCTTTAAGTGCATTGAACTGGGAGGGGACTATGTAGAAAATAATGTGCAAGCAAACATTCTTCCTGCAGTAAAATAGTGGTAAAAAAATAGTTGCAGTTTTCATTTGATTCTCCCTCATAGCATAGTATTGGTATAGTATAGTATGGGTATAGTATAGTATAGTATATGCCGTATAGTAGGCCTATATAGTATATGTATATACAGTATAGTATATAGTATAAGATTAAATAAGTTTGTGGAGAGGAAACGTGGACAGTAAATAACAAACAAAAAGCAAAACTACGAGCTATAGAACTGGATTACTGGAAAAGATTAGCAAGACTATCAAGGAGGGGAAAAGTAACGAATTCCGTATTAAAATAATTAATGAAAATGGATGAAGATAACGTAGAAATTATTGAAAAGAAAAGATTAAGGTAGTGCGGTCATGTGAAAAAAAATGAACGATGTAAGTTAGCCCAAGTTGGTGATGAAGTGGGAATCTGATGAAAGACGAAGGAAAGGAAGGCCGACTGATACCTGGTATGGATGGTGTAAGATGAAGATACGATGGACAGACGACTGTGGAGGAGCAAAATTAGTCAAAAATTAAAATGAATAATTATTATGTATTGTTTGATTAAGGGAAATAACATTATGGAAAAACCATAAGAAAAAAATGAAAACTCAAACCAGTTAATCCGAAGAAGACAATGATTCTGTGTTAAAGATGTGAACTAAAAGAATGTTGATAACAGCATGTAGGCCTATCACATTGTCTTCAGATATAAAATGAGGACTTAAACTAATTTAAAGTTGGACACCCCTCTTTACTCTACTGTTTCTTAAGTGATGGCGCCTAGTATACTTTACCTTTCAATGTTAATTATTTTTTAAAGTCTAAATTTATTTCTCTTTTTAAGTGACTTGACTGCACGCCACTGAATTAAAGTTAGAACTGCCTGGTTGGATTGTTTTAAGCGGATTTAACGATCCCGCTGCGTGGAGATTTGCTACACGTGTAAAGCTATTTTCGCTTGTTGATATTATACTTTATATAGGATCAACAACTGTCTCAGCACTTCAGCTCACTATTACGAGTGTTTTGTGCAGTAGACCAGCAACCCTAATCCCTTTTGTATGTTTGCGTATGTCTCTCTGCGTGTGCAGAAATAGGACTTTTTAATATCAACTTTTTACTGTCTTGAGAGCTCTGTTGATCTCTTATATTTTATAATTGAATCAGTCATTTCAAAAAAGGGATGTCATAAAATCTTACTTTTGAGATAACTTAATAAATAAAAACTCTTTCCTTCTTCCAATAATGGAGCAATCATGATATTTCTGTAGTAAGTTTATAAATAGTGAAGTATTATGAAGCAAGTGAGATGTCCGACTTCAGAAAAAATTCTCTAGAATTTTTCTGATAGAATTAGGTCTTCCCTTTTTGCAATTAATTGATAAAAAATAAAGGAAAAAAGTTAAATTTGAATTTTTTTTAATACTTAACATTTGAAAAGAAACCAAATAGCATTGATTACAATGTATATAGTGTAATTGTAATTAATTCTACCGTTTACATAATTCTTTTTTTTTGCATTATAACTATTACTGCTGCTGCAAAAATTTCCCAACATATTGTGATAGTGATTTTGAAGTAAAAGTCCAATTCACATGGATGACATAAGAGAGTATATTAACATACAAATTAAAAATAAATTGTCCTCATACAGACTTATTTGTTCAGTTGTTAGATGTCTGATTTCTGCAATAAATGGGACGCCTGAAAATGAGCAGAATCGTTCCTTTTCTCTTCATAATTGTACAGGTAGGGGGAAAAAAAGCGGACCGATTCTTGTAGCTGATTTCAGAGCCTTGTTCAGTTGTCAATTTGATACGCATTCTGCATATCTCTCGACTGTGCTTGTCATCGGCAGGGTCGGTTTTTTATTATTATTACCGATAAGCGCGAAATGTGACACAGATACTATCCTGTGAATGCCGCTAGGCATGCGCAGTGGCTCATATCGACAACTTAGATATTTTAGTCAGTCCGCATTTTTTCCTACGTGTACATATAGGTCTAGAGAGAACTACTCTTTACTCATTTTTTTTAACTTGTCCTCTTTGGGCAATGATCGGTTCAATTAAGACCCGGAAGTTAATGCTTTAACATAAGACGAAATATGCATGCAAATACGCTCTTAAATTTGTAAAAATGTTCCGGAACCAATTAAGTATGCTCTTTCATTTGGGTAATTTTAATAATTAACGTTACGTTACTTACTTACTTACTTACTTACTTACGTACTCAATGGCAATAGACAATTCCTCAGCAAGCTAAAGGAATATTATCTATTTTATGGAACCTGAAGGTTCATTGCCGCGCTTACCTGAGCCCGCCATTCAACCCTATTCTGTGCTAACTCCATCCAGTCATCCCTCGCAAATCCTACTTCCGTTAAATCCATCCTAATATTGTCCTCCCACCTACATCTAGGTCTTCCCGTGGTCATTCCCTTTGGGTCTCCCAGTCAATACTTTTGAGATATGTTTTCCTCCCCCATGCGCGCAACTTGTCCAGCCTATTTCATCCTCCGTGATTTAATTACCCGGTGAAGAGTACAGGTGATGAAGCTCGTCGTTATGCATTTTTCTCCAGTTCCCATTTTCATCTCTCTTAGGCCCAAATATTTTCCTAAGCACTCTGTTTTCGAACACTCTTAGATTATATTCTTCCCGAAGAGTAAGCGACCAATGTCTCACATCCATATAATACAACCGGCAATAATTTACGTTACATTATCAAATATAATAAATAGTGTATGTTACCTGCCGTATAAATTACATTATAAAACTTGAAAAAATGTAGGATAGACCTATATTCCGTTCGCTTTGAGAACTGCACTACATGACTTCGCCTCGTAGATTACAAAATTCACTCTCATGCAAAAGCCACTTCTACTCGTTTCAAATTAGGTGTTGTTGCGCCCAAAACTGTGCTCTTTACGTATTCGCATTCTAAAGCATGATCCCTTTATTACGTTCTGTCTCTGGGAATATGTTTGAATGGATAGGTTCACACTGCTTATCATTTATTCAATATCCTTGAGAATACAACCGATACGAGAAGTGAAGTTTTCATAGAACAGTAAAATTTCCTGCCGAGACTGCTTTGCAATTTTTAATGGACTGCCTGGTCGATAACATTTCATTACAGAAATGGAAGCAATTGAAGCACATTTACTTAAATTATTGACTGCATAGCATCTCCCTGACATGCAATATTTACAGTGCAATAATTCAGTCCCGTCCGTTCACTCCCATCCCACTTAAAATCGCAGCACGGATGGAACATATTTGTTCAGAAGTAATAAAATCTTCCCTCGAAACTTACAAATAGCTGCTTCATTATCATTCAGGTATTTCCTGACCCCTTTCAAACACTGCAAAAATGCATAGAGGCCGAAAAAATAATCATAATAGATTCATGCTTTATCTTAAAATATGAAGACATTTATTTCGATTATTTTCATTTTCCTACCGAGCTATACAATTTGCTTTTAAATTACAATTTCCACCTATGCTCGGTATTTAAAATATTAGAAAGTTAACCTACTTTAAAAACAAGACTTACCTTATTTAGAGTCAACATATATAAGTAGCATAAGCTACTTGTCTAGAAATATAAAAACTTGTGTACATACATTAAATTAGTCATAAGTGTAACGAAAAATTCTTATAACTGTTCGTAATTGAAGTTCATAAAATAAAAGTCTTATACTAAAATGCAGATATTGTCCTCTTCCTACCATGCGTTTCGATGAAAATACATCATCTTCAGGTAAAGTTATGCATGAATAATTGTGGAATCTATTATGCTGTGAGCTGACCTTTTAATATTGAGCATAGGCGGAAATTGTAATTTAAAAGCAAAATGAAGATATTTATCCACGTATTAAAACTGCTATCCATGGAAATCAGTCATTCCACTGAAGTTTTCCAAGATGCTTTTAATCTTGTTAGTTATGACTTTAGTTGACGAATGCTTATAAAGAAATATAAATTGCGCTCTGAAAGGGTTGAAGGGTATAGTTTACGTGAAATGTCAGTTAACCACAATTTTATACAAAAATTCTAAAAAAAAAATTGTTTCAAATTTGTACTAAGACTTACATTAAGTAGACCTAACGTTTTCGTAGAGAAGGGGTAGTTATGAGCAAGCAATGACTGACACGATATATGATTTTGACTTGCCTCGCGAACGACTCCCAAAACGTTATATTATAATGTACATTCAGCTGCTTTCCCTATACAGCCTACCCACATTTTTTTATTTAAGTAATGGCTTTGCAGAATATTTAGTGAACCTTTGAATACCAAGAGGCTAATTTCTTTAAGAATGTGGGATAAAATTTTAAATTCTTGATTGGAATTGTCAAAGAATTCACGAACAGTGCCCCAGGAAACCTACCGTAAACCTTATCACTAGGAGGCTATATTGTATTCAGAACGAAGATAGCGTTCAGCGGATCATGCTATTAAAATCATGCTTAGTATAGGTATTCTCTACCTTTTTCGATGAGAGAATTGCTGGTCTTCTGGTGTTCAGTGGCCTCGGTCTGCACCAAGACTGCTCTTCACCTCTAAAAAGAGGCCCCTATCTATACTCCCTTCTAAATACTGCTTTCGTTAATACCTTGAGGTGTCCAGCAGCATTAGGAATGGAGCATACACAGACTACACTACAAAATTCCATGCCAAAGTACAGAATTATGAAGTGAAAGTCTGAATCTTAGTGTTGTCTTCCTCAGCTTGTTCTTGATTTAGAAAAGTTATTTTTCTTCATGTCACAAACACTAAATAATAACACAAACACTATCTTCTAGTCTTCTTGTTTCTTGATATAGGAAAGTTTGTACACACATCACTATTATACACCGATAAACCCGAAAAAGTAAAACTCCATATCAATTCTGGGTGCTCCAGGAGTGCTTCGACAATACCTGCAATTAGAGAAAGGTTTTGTTTATACCAACTGTACATTCAAAGCAAAATAGGTAAAATGGCGAATATTACCGGTAGAGGGTTGGTAGCGCAACAGTTATTCTTATATAAAATTATCAATGGTAAAATTGATAGTAATGAACTTTTAAAACGTATTAAATTTAATGTAGTGCAATTAAATGTAAGGAATAGGGAATTGTTATATATTCCTGTCATTAGGTCAAAAATATTAGAATGTTCATCTTTCATTCAAATGTGTAAACGATATAATTCTCTATCACTTCAAAATGCTCTTCTGGATTTTGACTTGTCAATGAATCAGTGCATAGGACTTCTTCATAAACTGTTATATCTTCCATATGATTTGGCTTAATTTTTAGATTGTCTTGTTAAATTAATTGTAGTTATTGTAAATCATTTATGTATTTTCTTCTTTATCCTCACACATTCGTTCATTTATTGAATTGTATTTTTATACTGTACAACATGTATTGGCGAAACTACGCCAACTGTAATTGGGATTTATTCCTGTAGTTGGCAGAATAAATAAATAAATAAATAACCAGTAAACCCATGTGAAAATTTCGCACATTCAATCCCTCTCCGACCCCAAAAATAATGATTTATTTTGTTGGGTTGTTGAAATTAAGTAGGCCTACCTAACGAAATGTGCACAGAAAATAGTATATAATTTCCGTTGTCAAGTCAACTGCCATGAATAATAAAGGGATAGAATTTTATTTACCGACTTCTGACTTAGCATACTCGCTACCCATCACTCACCTCCTGTCTTTGTGTGAGGCTGAGACAACTGAATACGCATTCCTTGCAATACTGTCTCTTCTTCTACATAAATATGTGAAGTGAAAATATGATATTGACCATGCCTAGGGTATAATTGAGTGAGTCACATCAGATTTTTAAAATTAAATACTGGTTATTTTATATAACATGGATCTAGCTGGTATGCTTCGAGTGGGAATAGAATTAAATTTGTTAATAGTTTTTTTCTATTTTCTGTGTTTACAATTTGTGCTATACGTTAATTGGTAATTGTGTTCAATTCAGTTTAGTTCAGTGCCAGTAGTACCATCTTAGAGTTGTCCCTTCCTCCCGCTAAGCTTTCGCTCTCGCTAGTCCCCTGAACGACAACAGTTATCACAACTGGACTGTAGTTTGGTTCTGGAAATTAGTGTGTAACCAAAAATAAAAAAAAAACCCACCACAGGCTTAAAAAGTATACAACTTCGTTCGGGAGGCAGGTCAAGGATTTTGTATTTAGATAGCGATGGACCCTAACAGTTAGGCTTGTATGATTTAAAAATATTAAAAATAGGTAACGATAATTTCACTGGAAATATATTTTTCAGGTAGATTGTATGGTCTATTTGCCGTCAGTTCATAACAATCCTGCTACCTAGAGTAAAATCTAGTCGACAACCATCTTAACGAGTATACTAGGAAATAACAATTGTTGCATAACAGCCAACGTAGATTAATTGTTAACTTCAGTCGTCCAAATACTAAAACTGTAACGAATGTATTAGTTACAAATTGACTTTTAGATAATAAAACATGACTTTCTTAATAATCGAGTGGGCAAACTGGTTTTTCACAAGATTTAATCTAAACATAAGCATACATTGCTTTTCGTCTGTGCTTTAAAGAGCAGGCGTATAACAGAATAGTAAATCCATTCATATCTTTTATGTTATTACTTCCTTTGCCCCTACCATAGGTACTATAGGTAGAAGAAGTGCCGTGTTGAGTTTTTAACATAAATACAAGTTTTGAGGTCCCCTGAATTAAAAAATACTACTTTCAGAAACATGTAACCGTGTGTCTGTGGGTGTCTGTGAACAGCCTAGCTCCAGAACGGTAAATCATATGAAAACAAAATTCTTAATTTGAGTTAAGTACATTCTGGGGTTATGACACAAAGATTGACGACGACTTTCTACTATTTTTAATGGCACTTTACAATAAGAAAATTTCGTTTTACGCCATTTTATTGAAAACGGCTCTAAAGGTTTTGTTTAAATTTTGTTTATGAGGTGCGCTTATACTAAGAGCTAAAACGTTTATTTAAAGAATTCTTTTTGAAAAAAATACCTGAAGATAAGCCACCACTGTTTGTAAAAAATATTGCCAGGTGAATAGTAAAGCTTTGCATCAGGTTGAAACAACTGAAAACTCGCTCTTTGCAATACGGCCTCTTATTCTAATCAAAATGTGAAGTAAGAAAGGTGTATTGCCCATACTTACAAGACAAAGAAAATTACGTGATATAGCAATTTTTTTATTAAATATCCACCTTATTCCTACACATCACTTAAAGTTGTTTAAATATATATTTACGGTTTATTTACAGTGTTCCTTTACAAAACTCTTAAAAGAACACTTTAAATAAGAATTTATAATGCTGGCTCTCTTATGAATTATGCGTTATGTTTATTAAAACAACTTTAAGTGATATGAGGGAATAATGTGGACACTTATTTAAATTTTACTATATATTAGTTACCCTCATAGACTCATAAAGAAATCTGTCAAGGTTCATTTAGGTTCCTTGGGGATGCGCTGCGATGTGGTAACGACATTCTCTTCATTTTTACAACCAATTTACATAAAGAGAATGTTACACATAATAGAGTAAATCATGATAATAAGAGGCAAAACTTTTATTTTGGCAAAAGAATTTATATGTTTCATAACAGATTTTTTTAATAAATTCATTACTTGATGGGATAAATGTTTCATATAACATTGGATTTCTAGTGAAAACAAAATAATAGCGTGTGTGCAGATCCATTGTCATATTTTCATTACAACCCCGGAAGAAGCGTTGGCAAGGAAAAGCGTCCTTAATTTGTAGGGTTCGCGATCTTCTGCTAACATGCAATATTTACAGTGTAATAAATTTTGCAACGTGCAGTTAACCCATTCCCAGTAGTATCACAAAATGAACTGGAACTGTTCGCCGAGAACAGTTCACTTGAGACAAATTGTTCATTTAACGGCCTTGTTTCGTACACATTGGCATTTCATCCTGCCTTAAAGCTGCTATTGTTAGATGGGTTTACACGAGCTTTACACAAATTAGAAGGGAAGCTTAGTGTAACCGCCAAATGTAGTACTTGGTGATCAGGTAGAGAAAGTTAATCCCTCGAGATGATGCTGTCCTAATTTATCATTGCTCTTTAGCGCGCAGACCGAACTTACAACTAAGTTTTAGTTTAGTTAATCTTTCATCTGTCACTTAAACCAATTAGATTAAAGTAGAATTCAATTTACTTTTGTGGTAGTTGTGGCGGAGTTTAGGACAGCCGCTTTTAATCATTGAGTCTTTGGTTCTTACATATGTTAAGTGAAAGCAAGAGGCTTCAGTATAGCTTTTCGTTACTGTAAAGTCAAAGTACTTAGTGGAATAAAAATTAAAAAGTAAAGTAATCCCTATACAGGCCATGGAGGCCCAGAGGGTTCTAGGAGGTTAAAGCTTCCAGATTTGTAGACATTCGGCCCGTGAAGGTGGTAAAGTTGTCAGTCTTACGCACCGGCCGCCATTACCCCCAGGATTGCTCCTGGTACTCATTTCTGTTAGAGGCTGAGTCGACCCCAGGGCCATAGTGCCACCAGAAGGATTAGGCCAGTTGAAAAACTCAACGAACTTAGTGGAATATGATACTTTAATTCAGTAAACGCCTGAAAAATACTCTTAATAGTAATTACTAGGGCAAGGCATTTAATGAGCATAAAATAGTGAAAAATGCAAAATAAAAAATGCATTTATGGCCTAAAATAGTGAAAAAAGACACAAAATAAAATTAAAATGACCAATAAATTTACCATTATTACCTATTATTAGTTTTTTAAGTAATGAATTGCTATAAGCAATTTAATGGATGACAGTGCGTTATATATGAATTTACAAATAAAACACACTTATTTTGTTACTAAAGAAGTAAGTAAAGTTATAATTGGATACCCTTAGCGAAAAAATAATAATTTCTGAACTGGCATGCCCTTTAAATTGCCCTTAGCAAACATGTGACATTTAAAAAGAAATAAAAAAAATTTCAATGCTACAAGACAAACTGCTATGATGTTTACAATAAACCTGAATTAAAATGAACTATGAACACTTGGCGGAGATTCTCAAATATAAACGATTGTCTGTTGTCTGAAAGTAACGATTTGTATATGGAAAAGCTCTTCTCTACCATGACTGAAACATGACCTTAAAATGTCTAAAATGGCCTAAAAATTCCGAAAATGACCTAGAAATTTCAAAAAATGTCTTATCTCTTGAAAATGACGTAAAATGCAAAATAAGCAAAAATGCAAAAACAAATTGCCCTTATTTGATCTATTATTTCATGATAGCCTACAGATTTATATATATTCAGGCTTTTAGCCTTCTAATAAAAAAGATGTAAAGTCACCAAATGCATTGCACTAGTAATTATATAGTAAGCCCCTCTGTCTTTTGCAAAAAAAGAATAATAAAAGTAGGCTATGTCTAAAAAAGTATTCACTATCCAACTAGCCTATTATTTTAGGAAATTAATTCAAATTTGACCTACTTTTCAAATTTTTCTTATTAAAATATTTGTACAAACATCATGCAAACAATACATCCAGTGACTGTGTGTACACTACTACACGAAATATTAATCTACCTCTAACAGAACCCAAATGTCATACATCGGCAAGATTAAAACACAGCATTAATTTTTGTCCCCCTTTTATAACTGTATGATCAGAATGTACCCTGAACTCTCAGCATACCCCGCTACTAAATTTAATAGGTATGTAAAATTGTCAGTAATTTTAAATGTTAACTGTATCTAAGACATTTATGTTCGATTTAAGTCTTTATTTTTATAAATTTCTCGTTTCTTTCATAAGTTATATTATATCACAGTTTTTTTTTTCTTTTTTCACTCTGTTTTTTGTCCTTCCTCTTTTTCACTTTCATCTCTTTGGATCTGCACTCAAGGATGAGCAGTCTTCCTCATTCGAGTGTATTTTCCTAATATTATATTTAGGTATATTATCTTGTATCAGAAATTTTAAGTATTTGTTCTAGTTTCGTTTTATTTTTTTTTTTTCAATTTGAACCACTATAATTGAATAAATCATCAAATGTCTTGCCCCAGAATAACATAATTTACACTTTAGGCCTATTTTATTTTATTTCGGGAAACACTATCTTTTCTATTAAGCAGGCTACAGTGCGATTCTCCTCTGTAGTTTACTAGGTCACAAACATATACGCTCCTCCGAATATAAGAGAACATATTTTTCTCTGCAAAGGTTAAAAACTGAATGTTAGATTATTCAGACGTGCCATTAGCATCTCAAGCTGCTTTTAAAGTCACATTCGGGCCGTGAGCATAATATCACGCTAAACATTAAGTCTGCAGTTAGAAGTCTCTGAGGTGATGTTTTATAATGGCGTTTGAATGTCTGCAGACTCGCACCACACTTTTTGCTCTTCTGTGCATTGTGACCTCTACTCCAATTCTCCTGCGGTTCTTTCCCACTTGGGTCAGCTCACTTGCCATATTAACACCAGGCTGAGGAGAGAGGGACCTGTCTGATATGTGCAGATATATCACGGGTGGCAATGGCGTAATTTAAACCCCCGCTGACCCCGCAACGCGGGGAGGGGGGTGAGAGCTTGAAGGAACCCAAATGCTAAGGAGAATTTTTGGGTATTTTAAATCGCGCTCGTAAATCTAATAATATGTATTCGCAACTTGCATCAAGTTTATCAGACCTATGCATTGCATTTCTTTTATTCCTTACGCTTCCTATTAATGAATCTACTACTGAACGGTGCTCTTGAAAGTTCGATTTAATTAAGAACTTTTTTTAAGAAGTGCCGTGAGTCAACAAAGGCTTGGGATACTCAGTGTGAGACTATTGAATTTGAGAAGGCAAGGGAACTTCAGTTACATACAGTAGTTGAATTATTTGTCTAAAAAATACCAGAAGGCAAAATCGATTGTTCAGAACGACTTGATGTGAAAATAAGTATAAAATAAGTAGTAAAATGAGAATATTACAGGAGAAAAATTCCTCCGGCACTGGGACTTGAACCCAGGACCTTTGGCTATTCGCGCCAATGCTCTACCAACTGAGCTAAGCCGGAGCTCAATTCACAGCGCCAGACGGAACTTCTCTCCTATGACTGATTGCCCTAATGGTCCACCTCACAGACAGACAAGTTATGTCATATGCAGTACTGTGAGGCACACTAAGTAGTGATTTTTGTGACCGGGCTCCCACTATTATTGTACAGTTAACATTCAAGACAGATATATAAGCATTCATGAGCCACAGATTATTGTCTCTGTTGGACACTACATGAGAATATTACAGGAAAAAAATTCCTCCGGCACTGGGACTTGAACCCAGGACCTTTGGATATTCGCGCTCCTGTAATATTCTCATGTAGTGTCCAACAGTGAGTTGAGTCATTAAAGTAGTGATTGGCAGGATAAAGTAGAATTACCGGTACATAATTATTAGCTTTCTTAAATAACCTAATTTTAGGAACAAGTTTCACTGCCAAGGGTTTGAAAAAACAGCACAAAAGTATGTTTGCCTTTGAAGAAGCACACTTATCTCCAGCTATGTCGTATTCACAAATTAATGGAGAGGTTTTTTCTCTACCTACAAGCGAAATTCCGAAAATTTGCAAGGCTCCTTCCAGTCCGTCATATCGCAGGATTGGAAAACATCGCTTATTTAACTTGGGCTCTCATAATCCTGCAGACATAATTATGGCCCATTCAAAATGAAAATGAACTGTAAACATAACGTAAACTTAAAATTTTGGGACCAAGTTTTTCAATGGGACCATTCACTATCATGCATCACGTGAATTTTAAACATAACATAAAATTAAACGTTAACTTAGAACTTTGCAAACTCTAAACTTTTACGGAACATAACTTTAACTTTATGCGGAGCATAACAAAACAACCAATCAGAACTCTCTGCTCAATTGAACTCCAGGTGGCAGAAGGGGTAAGAGATGGCGTCTATGGGTAAGAAACTGATAATGTACTAAGGTAGCCATCGTTTGCACCACCTCTAGCTTATAAGACTTGTTTGGGGAAAAAAATAAACCTTTGAGAGAGGCTGAGACAATTGAATACGCACTCCCACAAAACCGGTCTCTTATTCTATATGAAAATGTGAAGCGGGAATGTTGTATTGCCTCTTTTTAAGATAAAGAAAGTTATATGAGTGTGACGCATCAGGCTTCGTTAGAACAATGTGATCTCTTAGCCTTCATCACATTTCGCTAACAGAAATACACTATAGACAATGTAAAAATACAGTTCCTTCTTAATATAACCTAATATAATAAAGATATATTTTAAAATTAAACAGGGACACGTGTACAAGAAAACTTGAAATATTGTGACTTACGAGTAACAGTATTGATCAACACTGCTTTACATTGGGAGAATATCCTGTAGAAAATTGTCGACTGTAACAACTATTTTATGTAGTCCTACGTTATTTTACTTTGAAAGTATTTTTTTTAACTTCAATCTCAATTTATTGCTACAAATTACAATATAAGTATAAACAAATATGGTTTCGAACGCCACCCGAAGAAGCAAAGCTTATGCTCGGGGGCGGTTCAGTGCAATACAATAAAGTAACTTACACTAAAATAATTCCGGGGTACGCGGGCAAAGAGAGTTAAGTCCACTTTCTTGTTACTGAGAATTAGAGTGACTTAACACACTATACCAGCCCAACATAGCTTTAGAGATGGATAAACCCATGAGGCACACATCCATAACTACCATACAATTATGAATATGAGTTACTGGACTTAACAGAAATGTAGATAACATTTTTATCTATAACTCTATGGACATATCTCAATTTTTTAGGATGGTGGACTTAACTCTCTTTGCCCGCGCACCCCGGAATTATTTACACTAATTCAAAAAATTGATTAACAAAGCATAGAAAAGTATGAGTTAATATTGTTTACAGTAAGGACAGAGCATGTTACATTTACAACAATGCAAATGTACGATTGAATGCAATAATATATTTTTTTGTGAAACAGATTTTAAAATAAGATAAAGCAATTATATTTATTAAAGTTAAAAATTAAAGTTTAATATTGGAAACGTTGTAGTAATGACAGAAGTGAGGAGATAAAAATAATTATATAAAATTTCTCATTTTAGACTTAAATTGTTTGTTATTTCAGTCAGTTAATTCAGGATGGTTACTAATAAATGAATTGAATAGTCTTGGGCCGAAACTTGAACAGTGCTTAACTCCAGCAGTTGTAAATCATTTTAGTTCAGTTAATACATTAAATTGATTCTGTGTCATATTCATGACCTTCTGACATATAATTGCCATGATATTCATGAAAATAACCTAATACGACGTACCGGTACTTGTAAATTTTGTCTATGCTGAATATATTAAGTTCAGATATAATCATTTCGAAGGCTTTGATAAATAAATTTTTATGATACTTTTTGAAGACAAAAGCAAAGGACTTAGGATCGATTTTGCAACTCCTCCCCATCCAATTATGCCATATTTAATAATTGAATGAATTACGGCTAAATAAACTGTACATAATACATGAGCTGGTACACATGAACGGAGTGCTTTTATAATTACACCAATTAAACTAAACTTACTATGTTAAATTGCTTGCAGTGTGACAATCTAAACACATCTTCTATGTTCCTTGCAAACAATAAAAAGCAACAAGAGTAATTTTACAATTTTAGTCTACTAATAATCCTAATGCAAAAATATACTTAATGCAATATAATAGCATCCATTTCTAACATAAACTCCAAAGTAATGTTATTATGGCCTGCTCCAAGCAAGAAACATCGTTAATAGCTCAAGAAATGTCGCAGTAACAGTAAATCATAGTCGTTAAAGTCGTCTATGCACCTTCAGTGTTATCAGACTTCAGCTACTGAAAATGTCATGATATAGAGAGTCATATACTTAAGGAGCGCAAAAAAACTCCTAGCATTATTATCAGCTCAAATGTTATTGAGTTAGCATTCTGTTTGAGTTATCATTAACATCTAGTTTTATTTTTATCATTCACCAACTGCGCAGTACTCATGTCTAAAGATTATCCTGTAATTTTTCCATTTGACAGAGCGCAACAACTAGAGAATTAATTGCAGAATAGATCTTTGTACGACCATCTACTTTGCCTTTCTTCATTTATTTTTTGCACGACGTAACTAAATAGTGGTACTTATGAATATTGTTGCCGTGGATCGTAACTTGACATTCCCGCACGCAATGTGGTTGCTATGAAAACAAAAGAAATCTCCGTGCGGTAAAAATTACAAAAAGCACACGTGCCGTAAGTAAAACCATCACAATACAAGCCTTTATCGAAGACCGGAACCAAGGCCCCCAGTTTGTGGCGACTTTAACAGGACAAATATTCGGTCCCCATAACAACCAATATATGCGAATCACTTTCTGAAATATAACATCCATCTTCAATAGTGTATAAACATAATATTTTCAGCTAATATCTCAACTAATATAAATAAATCAATATAAATAATCATTGTGCAAAAAATAACATGCAATACTCGTGGCGTAACCGCATAACGGATCTCGGAAATTGAAAAAAGAAACTTTCCTCGATCCGTATGTACCACTTAGGGCACTTGTATCGCAATATACTATTATTTCATTACTTTTTTCTTTCCAAATTTGTTTATCTTTCTGTTGTTTCAATTCCATGAGTCTGTGTTTTCTAGTGTATAATGGTTTTCTTTGGAGAAGTGTGTGTATGTGTGCCTTAGGCCTACACAGCATATTAGATACTATATATTATAAAATACATATCATTATATAAGAGGAGATACACCTTAGTGCAGTTGGTCAAGGCACTTCGCTTTGAGCTGTAAGATTCATTTCGATCCCCAGTGTGTTCATTGCGATTTTTCTATTGGCCACATTCTCCTAGTATCTGACCCCTGGGTCAGCTTAGCCCCTAATACAGGCACGGGCAGACTGGTTATTGTGATTTCGTTGAATCGCGACCCTGATTGCAGTCACAATACCCCGTAACTTTGTCGTGATACTCTTCTCTGTACTAAAAGCTCTTCTCCCACACCGTAGCCTACTAGTTAATGCTCCTTCTGTAATTATTTGCACACCATATCGAAACCATAATACGAGGGCCGTCCACATAAAAAGTTTCCCTGGGATCGTCTACAGAAACAGGACACATTTTCATGGAAATATTTATTGCAACAAATACAGCAAGTGTTCAGCTATTTTTAACATATTCGCCACCGGAATTGAGACATATGTCATACCTTGTGACCAACCTTTGAATACATGAGACATAGTAGTCTGCCGCCTAGGATTTGAACTATTGTGTGATGACCTCTGTCAATGTCTACCATTCTCTGTCATTTACTGTCATTTCCTGAAGGTAGGAAAATATTAAAATCTCTGGGTGCGCGGTCCGAGCTGTAGGGTGGAGGCTTCAACACCTCCCTGCAAGTCTTCTGCAAAAGTTCGGCTAGGAGATGTTTCAACATCCACCCTACAGCCCGGATCTCGCTCCCAGTGATTTCCTTCTTTTCCTACACCTTAATAAATGACAGAGAATGACAGAGGAGCGAAAGCGGTTGTCACACAGTGGTTCAAATCCCAGGCGGCAGACTCCTACGACAAAAATTGGTCCCACGGTATGTCAAATGTCTCAATTCCTGCGGGAAATATGTTCAAAAATAAGTGAACACTTGCTATATCTGTTGCAATAAATATTTCCATGAAATTTTGTTTTGTTGTTTGTGTAATCGGCCCTAGGGAAACTTACATTGTGGAGGTCCCTCTTACTAAAAATATCATAAGTACCTTCCGTACCCATACTTAGGAACTGTAATTGTTAACAGACCATAAAAACCAACTGCTTACCTAAATCCGAATCCAAGACGAAGCACTTCCCTCCACTTTCCGGAAATATGAATCCTTTTATGTCAATTTATAAAATTCAAAGGCATATTTTACATATTTTAGAAGTTATGAATTTTAAGTTTCATGGGCAATTCGTTCATATCTTGTATACCCTACCACTCACTGCTTCAATTCTATATTCTCCTATTTCATTTTAATTTTAATTAAATTTCAGTTCCTTTTTAATTAATTTTTAATTGAATCCACTTTTTTTAAGCAAGTAAAAATTAATTGCACACTGCAATTGCAAGTAGTTCTGTGTGTTAATTGAAGTGTGTTATGCGGAAAACAGCCAAGCCACGAAGTTAAAATGCGTGAGAAAAGGGTCTGAAACTTTCTAGATACTATTAGTTGTGGAGCAAGATTGGATGAGAAGTGCATTTTAGCTCAGTTTTAATTTTTTCATACTTAAATTAAATTCGTCATTAGAGATCGCTTTCTTCAAACGCACGTTGATTATGTAAGAACGTATTTCGTGGTTTAGCTTTTCCGCCCGTAGAGCGCAGCACTATAATTGTATGCAGGTTGGGTGATTTCTGATTATCATAGGTGTCCCCACGAGAGTTGGATTTATTAAGACTATTCCATGAATTAAAATATAACGGATTATACAAATAATAATTACTTTCGTGCTTTGTTGTATAAAAACAAAACTAAAAGCAGCGAGATCACGGCATACTTTGAAACAACTATCCATGCATCAATTCGAGTAACCATGTTGTAACCAGGGCTACCAATGGTGCATATAATACATAGTTAACTTCATTCAGGTAAGCTAACAGCAGAACAGAATAAAAGCACACGAACTGGCTTGCACCGAATCGAAATTGTGTTTTAAATCAATGAACATTTCTATTATTTTAATTTCCAAACAACTTATGTTGTATAAAATAATCTGTTTTCGTGCTATTTAATGGCAGCATGTAATGTATTAATATCTGCACACTGATGCTTTCGTGTCCACTAACGAGCAGACGATTTTACCCTATAAAACGCCATCATCGCGATTCCTACAAGAATATTGTAAGATTGGTCTATATCCGAGGAATTGCTAAACGTTAATATCAAACACGTATGAGTGGAATAGTCACCATAACTCAATTTTTAGATTTTTGAGGATTGGTCACTTTCTGCATAACGATATTAAATTATGTTAACTCTCCTGGATTGCCGAACGATTTACGGAATACTCGTATGTCGCTAAACAAACGATCGCTGTACTTGCTTTCAAATCATCCAAGAGAAATGGAAAAAAATATTCTTTCTATAACGGGAGATATTTTAAATGCTTAAATTATAAATACATATTATGTTATTGTTATATAACAGATTCACATTATTGTTAGATCTTAATAAGGTCTGAAGAAAAAATCTGTCTTCGGTTTAAGAATGGAATGAGCTGAAACTACATAAATATTATAGTCCTTTTAAACTATGTCTATAATTGAATCCATGGTTGTTTTCCATTAGTAACTTATTTACAATATATATATATACTGTATATATATATATATACACACACATGTATATTGATAAGTGGAAAAAGTTTTTATAATCTGTGTCCCCTAATTTTTGGTGATCTTTCATTTTTCATTTTATATACGATAAAATTTGCACCGAAAACTTGCATATGGTTTGTTCACTATGGCAATTAACTCTGTAGCGAAATCTTCCACATAAGTTACAAAATGTTATTAAAGTTTTAATATTAATATTTTTGACGTCATACGGAAATTTTAATAATATATCCTTTTACAATATACCTGTACAGTATTTATAGGATTATTCAATTGATAAGCAATCTTTTGCTGTAAAAGTTGGAAAACTCCAAGTTGAACTCAAAATAGCCTTTGACCGGAATAATTTCCGTTCGATGTTTAAACAAACATAACCGAAAGTGAAAGAGTATTTGCATTAATAGGATGTGCATTGTCAAAATAGTAAATATACCGTGTAACGCAGCTCTCTAGGAATGAATATTATTTTATTTACAGTTTACATTTTTATTTGTGAATTATAATGACCAGATAGAGTTCAGGATTTGTATTTAATATTTTAAAAATATTATTTAATCTTAAAGCTACCTGTAAATTTGAAATTCTTATAAAGAAGCAGTGATTAAAATAGACAAGTTACAGACGTTACGAAACAATTATAAAAATCACGAGGTGTAGTGAAGTATCTTTAAAAAGAAAGAAAACTTTGAGTAAAATATTAAATTGCACTGATTACATATTTTGAAAAAAAAATTACTAGCTGACTTTAATGTAATTTGTTTTTTAATTTCTATATCTGTTATATAATATAAAATATTCCGAGTTGTGCAGCGTTACTCTTAAATACCCTCATTGGAGTGTGAGATCTACCTATTCGTATCCCTGAAAACAAATAGGCCTACGATACCTATCTCAGAAACAAAGATATAGTTTAAAAGTATATATAAAACGTAAAAATTTGCAAAATGCCGTTTCAGTTTCTTGTTTATAATTCTCTCTTTGCCTATGTAGGCCTATTTATATCCAACTTTATAACTACGTATTCTGCACGTCTTGCAATAATAGATTCGGAATATTAATGATTGAAATTTTATTTAAAATAATTATGTTAACATTATTAAAATGTATGTCTGTAAATATTTCCACATTTATATTCAGTGCGATTTTATGTAGGCCTAATTTGATATAAGAAAAAGTAAAGTAAAGGTAAAAGGTAAAGTGATCCCTATACAGGCCATGAAGGCCCAGAGGGTTCCAGGAGGTTGAGGCTCCCAGATTTTGGACATTCGGCACATGAAGGTGGTAAGGTTGTCAGCCTTACGCACCGGCCGCCTTTACCCCCAGGATTGCTCCTGGTACTCATTTCTGTTAGAGGCTGAGGCGACCCCAGGGCCATAGTGCCACCAGAAGGATTAGGCCAATTGAAAAATCTCAACGACCTCATCGGGAATCGAACCCGCGACCTGCCGGTTTGTAGCGCAGCGCCTCAACCACTACGCTACGGCGTACCCCAAGAAAAAGTAAAGTATGAAGAAAAATAATAACTGAAATAACTTAATACTCGTAATTCAATACAACGAAACATGTTAAACCAACTCAATAGGTCCATTTTAAGCAGACAGAAATGTATTAAATGGAAATGTTTTAGTTCGTAACTTATGAGTTTCTGTTGCATGGTGATACTGATTTCTCTACGGTACAGCTTCTTTAAAGTAATACCATGTTGTCTGCCTTTATATCCATTTCTTCTAGAAGAGATTTTCTTGAACCATTTTTATTTTGTTTGCAGAACTTCCTGAGGGATTTGCTGAAGGAGGCTAAGAAGATAAACGATGTGTCAGAAGACAAACTCATAGAGTACACAGATACTATGGTAAGTGCTATATTGTTGATGAAACCTCTTTCAAAATGAGGTTTGTAGAAAACCTCTCTGCTAAGAGATCTCCCGTCAGAATTCAATTTTATGATTTTTGAGAGGGTAGGGGTGAAACTTCTACTTTATACATTTTTAAAATTAAATATTTGATATTTTAACACATGCTCATGATATAGCAGGTAATGTTATGGGGATATTTCATTCCTGTCAGTTTATTAGATTTTTAGTTACTCTCCCATAATTTTTCAGTCAAATGTGTGGATTGTTTTAATATGGCCAATGTCTTATTTTTAAAGATACCCAAAAAATGTATGGTCTTCACAGTATTTTAAGCTTAAAAGTATTGGTTTAATAAAATAACTCATGTGCTATTTAGTCAGCCATATCCTACAGAACTTACAGTCAACATTTCAATCTCAACACCCCCAGGGTTACCAATTACGGTTTGTCACATGAAAAATACTCTTTTAGTTTAAAATATTTGCATATGGTTATTAAATAGACTCGGTTTGATAAAAATGTGAATGTTAAAATTCATTACTCCTCTTTAAACGTTAAATTTCTCACGGTAGTTTCAAAAAATAGTAACTTGTCCACTCCATCCCATATGTTGGCAGCCGTGCACCAGAAAATCCCAAAATGACTGCACGGTATGCAGTACAATTATTATTTCACATAAACTACCTGCTGCCTAAGAAATAGTTTATGATGGCTCGTAGGATTGCTACCTTCGCCCTTGAGGGCTCTATTGCAGCTATAGGAACTTGCAAAATAAAATGTATTTTTTATCACTTGTATTACAAATAACTATTCTAAATTTATATTACAATGCTTTGAACTTTCGAGTGCAGACTCTTACGTAACACGTGATTAAGGGGACTTAGAAGTGCCTGAGGGCGTGAAGGTAGCCAACATATACACTAAGGTACACAATATTTTTAGTACCAAAAAATGCTAATTTTTCATCCTTCATCCCCTTAATGAATTCGGAATAGTAAAGTCAGATGTAAGAAGATATGAGGGAAAAATCTGGTCATGTAGAAAATAATTTTTAAAAATCTAACACAGTGATATTCTGTATAACGATGCTATGATCAACGTTCACACAGGTTTTTCTTACCGTAAATCTGAAAAAAATAATTCAAGCAATTAAAAGTAGGCCTACTGTATTAAAAAATACTTAATGTCATTCAACAGCTTAACCGAAAATAAGTATGTATGTGTGTGCGTGAGTGAGGGGCCTACAAGTAACACTTTTTATCGTGGACTTCTAAGCAGACCTTCTTCACCAGAGTGATTCTATATTTCCTATGATTAAGTGGGCGGTCCATTGCCTACGGTATGACATAAAACGGCAATACACTTTCCAGAGAACCTCTCTTTCAGAATATTGGGCATGTATCACAGCTTAAATCTATGATGGCAATCAATAGCTTTATTTTCTTTCCAGGCTTTTACGACCATAAAAGAAAACAATTTGAATGAATCTTGAGTGCATTAGCAAGAATGCTAACTAGCCTAATTCTTTGTTCATTCATAGTTTAGAATTACACAAATTTTCTTAGATTGTCTACTTTTTGAACAAACCACGCTAGTTCCAAAAGTGGTGTTAGCATTTCAATTAGCAGATTTAAAAAAATAATTTTATGAGATACATACATTCAGCAATTAGTATATTTATAGAATGTTTCCGCCCACATGGTCTAGTGGTTAGCATTGCTAACTGTGATTCCACAGACCCGGGCTCGATTCCCACAACCTCTTTAGATTATTTTGAGATAGAAATGTCTGGAAAAGGATGTACTCAATCTTGTAAGGACAAATGAGGAGCTACTTGATAAAGAAATGGAATCTTCGGTCAAGAATACTACAGTAACAGCCGTGGGTTCGGCATTCTGACCAAATGCCCCCAATCTTGGCATTAGCTAACGTCAAAGGCCAAAGTATAAAATTTAGTCATTGGGTGGTAGGCCTCGCCACGCCATGCGATGTCGCGCTATGGAATTAGTTATGGTCTAATTTCAGCGGAAAATATGAACAAAATATAAGTGAAACTCTCAGCCATAATGAACCAAATCAATTTAACATCAACTGAACATAAATCAAGCCCCAAAGTTTTCTTAACAAAAGAGGGACTTCCTTCCACAGATGTCATTTATGAGCGTGTGATTCAGCTATTGACTTGATTCACTTTGACATTAAATAGAACATGCTTTCAGGTAACTTATCCATACACTATCTGCTACTACTACTAGTACTACTAGTAACTTACTACTAGTACTACTAGTAACTTACTAGTAACTTACTACTAGTACTACTAGTAACTTACTACTAGTACTACTACCACAGCTACTACTACTCTTATTAAAAATAATAAGCCTAGGTGCCTCTTTTTAAACAAACATCTTAAGCACTTCTGAAGAAGTGAGATCGTGAGGAAGTAACAGATGATGATGCTGAAGATAGGGGTTGGTGCCGAGACAGAATTTTCTTGGGTTGGAGGTTAAATATAGTAAGCGCAAAATAGAAAAGTCCTAAACAAAATATCTTAAAAGCAAATGGAGAAAATATAATTAAGATATCTCCAATAGTTATTCAGCATTGAGTATTTGTAGCATATTGTGCATCTGAAATTCATGAAAACCTCACTGTCGCGGTATGTTGTTCCTTCTACCCTTAAAATACTAGCAGTGTTTTGGTTGTTTTACGAGATACTTTTAGAAAAGCAACAAGGCCTTGCTTTTGTAAATACCCTTTGGGATCTAGACTTACTTCTGTCGCGGATAATTAAAATGGGTTGTTCTTTTACGACTGCCCTGAAGGGCAGATGGCTCATCAGACAGAGAGCTCACTCTTGAATTAAACCAAATTTTCTGATGTACAGTAACACTTTCTCTCATCTGTGTAATTTAACTTCGCTCTGTTTTATATTCGCATTCTTTCCGTAACAAAAAAGGGATAATGATATAGCTGGCACAGAAACTACAGCCTGTCTTTGCCCTGCCTTTCAATGTCACCTTACAGAATGCATTAATTATGTCTCATGCTTCTTTAAGGCAAGGCTTGGATAAAATTCCCAAAATTAAACCGCATAGTGGACTTGTGACAAAAATGATAAATACAAAACTACTTGAATGTATGTAAATTAGATTGAAAATGTGTTACATCTCATACGTTACTGTATAGTAGAGGAAGGCAAATTTTGATCTGCGGGTCAGATCTGGCCCAACAACTGACTCTGAATGGCTATCGAGCTAAGAATTAATTTTACACGTTCTATTATGTTTTATTTCAAAGCTGAGAAACATTTCATGAAACCCGAAAACTACATTAAAATAGAAAGCTAAAAACCAAATTTCAAGAGGAGAATCTAAGTAAAGAATATGGTCGATTAAGGTCAATTTCTCGGGAATTGGCATTGTCTAGCTGTGTCTGACAACTACATGTGTGGAAATACAGGGTCCGCCAGAAAAATATATACACACTTTAAGGAACGAAACTATTTATTAGGTTTGTTTTTTAAATTTAAATACTAATCAAATATCTACCGGTAGTACTTTCTTAGTTCAGTGGTTACATTAGATGTTCAAAATGTTGGCCGTTGGCGGCCAGACACATTACTGAACGATGAGCGGTCGCCGCAGCTACGTCGGTTAATGTTTCAATGGAGATCGCAGCACATGCCGCTGTAATCTCCTGGCGAAGTTCCTCCAACGTGCGTGGCTTACGTCGAAAGACTTGATCTTTCACGGTTCCCCATAAGAAAAAGTTCATAGGGGTTAATTCTGGCGACCGTGGAGGGAACTCAATGGGCCCTCTTCGTCCAATCAGGATCGTCATCATTAATCACATGCAGTAATCGTGGAATGTAAGGTTTCCACTTAGCACCTTCCAGAATTCGTCGTACACTTGTACTGCTAATCCCCCCTTCACGCGCACATTGCGTAGCAGACTTTTGTGGAGAAGTAACAAACTTTTCCAACGGGAGATCCGACGAAGCAGGACTTGTAGCTGTACGCGGTCTTCCTGATCTTTCTTTATGAATATCACAAATGGTTCCATGTGCCTCAAACTTCCCAATAATGCGTTTAATTGCTAGGCGGGTTGGGGGGTTCTGTTTCAAACTCCCGCCTCCACTGTCGCTGCACTTCAACGACATTATCAAACGTGATAAACCACTTCAGAACGCATTTTCGCTGCTCGAACGTTAAGCGTGCTCCAGCCATTTTGTTTTGCCACTATCGTGTTGAAAGTAACGACATCTGTTGAGCGAAAGACCATACTACAACATACCGGTAATATACTGGTAATATTCCGATACAATATCCCGATACAGTCTGACAAAGAGTGTATACATTTTTCTGGCGGACTCTGTATTATAGTTTCAAATATGAAGTAGACTAAGTTACTTGAAATCTCAATGTTATTCTGATCATCTTTAACATACTTTAAACATCTTTTTAGTGATAGTATAGAGTATAGGTACTGACTTTAGACACCAATTTGATGAAATTTTATCCTAAATGCCGTAAACGATGTCCCCGTTGTTCTCGTTGCGCCTTTTGGCATTCAATCTTTGTAGAAACGTTCTTATAGAGCACAATAAAGAAAGCTCCACATAGGCTAGAAGAGTAATGGTATTTTTATAACTATTAATTTTTATCATGATTAAATCACCACTTATACAAAATTACGCATTGTTCCAGCATTTCAGAAATTATTTAATTAATTTATTAATAATTATGAAAATAATAGCTTCTAAATTAAAACGATATGCCGTGAAATGGTTCTAGTACTCTCGTTTTCTTCGTCCCCACTCGGTGGGTCAAACGTCGTCATTTCCTTTTGCGGTCTGCCGGATTATATTATTTTATGTAGTACGAGTAGTTTACATTCTCAAATACAAGCAGGTGGCAGACTCTGTTGCCAAGTCAATCTAATAACAATAGTAATATAATTTTAAAATTCGGCGTTTCTTTGATTCTCGTTTCTGGTAGAGACAAGACAACACTTCAATATGCAACTGTTAATGAGTGTGTCCTTCTTGCATTAAACAAACAACACTTCAAAGACAACACCGCTGGGGATGATGATAGCGAGACGACTAAAATAATCGTATGTCTATGTTGATTTTTTAAAAATCAAAACTGGATAGAAAAGCTGTTACGAAAAACATTTTAGAAAAAAAAAAATATTTAACAACATTGAAAGTGGAGAAATTAAGCTTTACTAAGTTATCTGATTGATGAATATACTTAAATTTCATGTCCATATCCTAATAATCCATCCCTTCAATGTCTTACTTTGCAGTACAAAATTCATTTTGACTACTTAGCTTAGAATCTGTGACCAGACCAGTAGCCTATAAGAATATGTGGAATTCAAACCAATTGCAAGTGTCTACCGTCATAGTTTTAACGTGTTATTTTTATCATTCTTATTTAACGCAGCTACGTGCAATTGCTTTTTGTGTAAGTTCACAAAGACAGAACGTTAGGCTAAAACATCTTCATAGCTATAGATTCTTTGATCAAAAAATAATTGAACACAATGGTTGCTTATATAGGCTTTAAGCTGCATATGAGCGAAAGGAGATATGAAAATAATTTATAGCGAAGAATCTCGTATAATAATAAGTAAATATTAATAATACAATAATATTAGTTATACCCAAGCAGGGTAAATCTAAAGAATAAATCAGTTGATGAAAGTTGCAATAAACGCAACTATCGCCGATGGCGAAACGATCGATATATTATAATATAGGCTACATACAATTACATCAATAGTGATGCGTATCATTTTCATGGTTTTAATCATATTCATTACATGCTTAATTCTGTGAGTATTCGATAATATTCACAATAAATGTAATTCTACGTAATCCAGATCTCCCGTGACATTACCTCTGAGTAGACCTGAGATTTTAGGCTCTTAAAAAATTAGTATTAGGCGCCTAAAACTGGCTTTTAAAACAAGTAAATAGGCTTTTAAAAAAGAAAATAAGCACTTAAAATATGCTTTAAAAACGTGTAAATAGATAGAAAATAGACTTTAAAATATTACAAAATGCACTTAAACTGTAACATGGTCTTTTTTTACTGCAAGAAATGTGGTATACCTATTCTTAACAGAATTAACGGCAAAATTAGGCATCACGAACTATATTCACTTAAACAGATGCTCTTTCACTGGTAACTTGACACAGTAGTCCTTCCCCCTTAATCCTCCCCCTCCCCCGTCAGTCAGCATTCCTTTAGCGACAATTGTTTGGAATAAACAACTTTCTGTAAAAAACTTACCTCTGCTGTTCTGCTTTTCATTGAGGGATGTCCATTATAAGATTGTAAAAATCATAGAAGTTGAATTTATTTTAAATGTACAAAATAGGCATTTTAGGCACTAAATTAGTAAAACAGTCTCTAATGGTCCAAATAGGCATTTTAGGACACTATAAAACTCTATAAATGTAAGTGATTTATCATGAAACGTCCACATATTTAAAAATTTTCAGTTATTTCATAAGGAACAAAATAGGCATTTGCCTTAAAATCCCAGGTCTACCTATGAGTTATCTATTATGATCTTAGAAAATAATAAATTATGAAGACAGTGTAAAACAACACATTTGTTATTTAAATTACTACGCTACTTAGCTCTTAGCACGACCCAATTTAAATTTAAATGGCATGCGGCGTCTTTTAGATAGAAGACCAAAATGGAAAAATTATCAAATATATTGTGAATTTTGTATGTATCGGTATCAGAAATAACAATAAAAAACACATAGGCTATTCCGTAATTGACAACAAGATTTTACCTTTATAATCTTAAATTATTCAGTGAAGTTAGGTGATACTTTTCCAGATAACCCTTCTTTAGGGTATTCTGTAGAAGTGCCACAGTGTCTAGCTACAGAAGAATAACAAGAATTTGGAAAGTTTCCCAGAAGAGGTCATTCAAAGTACATCAGTAAATAGAACCGTTTTCAGTTTTGTTTCACTAATGAGATTTTCATTATGATCTTCAAAACAAAACTGCCATCAGCTGGGAAGCTGCCATGAGCAGATGGCCTACCATTGAGCTAGTTCCCGGACACATCCAAACTTTCGTCTAGATAGGAAGGCCATGTAAACGTCGTTAGTGCAGATATATTTTTTAAATTTCATTTTTACTATTTACAGTTAAAAAGAATTAATTCTCTGTAGTAAAATACCCTTTTACATACTTGCTTCCTCACATTATTGCAGATGAGTTAATATGCAGGTATGCTTAGCTATCAAATCTAAAATGTTGTGACTGACGAACTAGGTGATTGTGAGCAAGTTCTGTTGGGATTTCATGTCATACTATTACCACCATCATAATTTAGATATTTAGGCTTCCCTTATGTGGAAGTTATGAAAAAATAGCTTACACCAGGATTTATTTAACCACGCATAAAATAGACTTGTTACCAGGGCCCAGATTTTTAGATTTTTATTTATTTATTTCTGCCTATTGTTAATCAAATCAAATACAAATACAAATACAAAAACAAATACAAAAATACACAAATAAACAAAAAACATTTACAAATTTCAAAATTAAAGTACAATACATTTTAAGAAAAGAAAAAGAAAGAAAAAGAAAGAACAGAACCAAATATTTATTTAGAAATACACCCGAATGAGCAAACTGCTCGTGCTCGGGTGTAGTTTCAGAACATCAGAGTGGAGAAAGAGGAGAAACAAAAAACACAGTGAGAATGAATGACACACTTATAGAAAAAGGTGAAAAATGTTAAACAGAGCTAGAAAAAGAAAAGACAAATTTATAAAAAGGAGACAAAAAATATTAAACACAAATACATACAATAAATAATAATAAAAATAAATGACTTAAAGCTAATAAAATTACAAAAAATGTTTTACATACTTATTAAATTTAAAATTGGGGTAAACTGCGAGATCGGGGTATCTACTGACCATAGAGTTATAGAAGCGGGGACCATTAGTTTTTTTTTTTAATTACCGAATAGGGCACAAAAATAAACTATGGCCTAATCATTGTATTAATTGTTTTCTTTGTAGTGCGGCGCGGATTTATATACGTTGAGTTTCGTGCATTGAAGTATTAAAATTGTTTTGGGTTTTTTTTTATCATTTTCAGACAATTTTATTTTAATTTTCACTTTAAAATGTACAATAAGCACATTGAAACAAATAATTAATCAATTACATTTTTACTTGCACTTTCTATGGCTCTGTACCACAAAACTATAGGAACACGTTTTGCTTAAGTTTCAACAGTTTATGGTTGATACAATTAGCCCTGTCGTTCCCAACTCCACCAAATAAACTCAACAAGAACGTTTTTCAATCAAACGACCAACTTTGAGAATACTTTACTTTTCGGGATCTTGCCAGAGCAGACACTGTGTATAAACTGCAAACCTAGGCTTCTGAAGAGTGTCTTTCATTTGCTTCTAAAGAAACCGGGGATTTCGGTTCACTAATGATTTCCTTTACCGGACAACGGTGTTACAAAATGGCAAAATTACAAAATGCAAATGTACTGGTAATAATGAGCAAGATGAAAAATGTAGGCAGATATTTAAAAAGTAATTTTAGTAGGACAATAATAATCGGATTAATTACTTATTTTTAATTTTTGAATATGTCGAATATTTTAATTAAAAAACAGTTTTAAACAGGTTTGTTATGTTATTTAGCCATTTTTAGATTTTATAAAATTGGACTATGTGACTGCTATGAAAATGAAATGGATAATTATGTTAAAATATCACAGCTAACTAGCAAGGAACAAAATAGTTTAGAACATAAGAATCTTGGCCCTAATTAATATTATATTTTATAATTTTGTAAAGAGACTTCAACATTTTATTCTTTATTTACAGCTGCAGGTATTCGACGCCAACAAGGACGGGCGATTACAACTTTCAGAAATGGCTAAGTAAGTATCAGTTCTACAGTTATTCCCTTTTGTAGACTGTCCATAATTCTGGTATGAACCTCCTTAGATAAGGTATTTTATTTATTTTATATTAATGTGTTTTTATTCTAAAATTTCAGGGTTTACTTTGAAAATCTATGCGAATTAAAACTTCCGTTACACGCATCAGGAGATTAGAATGAGAGTAGTCTAATTTCTGTACAGTTTTGTCTGTAGTAGCAAGAAAATTTGTGTTATAGGATATACAAAAACTTCGAACACGGGGATAGTAAAGGCCTTCGTCTAATACCAAGCAGGCTATGAAACCAAATAGTATATTACTAATACTAATTAAAGTAATGGTCTTATTTAAAATTGAAATTGTTCACAGGTTACTGCCAGTAAAAGAAAATTTCCTGTGCCGGCAAGTCTTCAAGGTAAGTGAGTAACTTTAAAACCACGGAACATATTCATCACCGAAAATTGCCACAGACAACAACAAAACAACAGTAACGCTTTTAAATGCAACCCACATAAATGTAGCTTTCTAAGTAATTTTCAATTCTCTCTCTATCTGTCCGTCCGACACCACTCTTGCAGTATGAACTGACTTGACCCCTTATCTCTTGTATCTGCTTTTGAACCACCGCACTGTACACCTTCCTGTATCAGTAATGAAGATGTCGGTGTCTGTATTGTTGTTGTTATGATAGAATTATATGCTTTTCTCATACAACACACACTAACGATGAAGAGGGATCCTTTAAGGGGTTTCTAACAAAACGAGACAATTAAGTAGCGGTTTTTTAAGAGGCGTAAAATTATTTTCATGATGGATTTTCAGAAAAAAAAGTTAAAAGTCCTTATTCCTGAGTGTTTAAATTCATGTTTTGTGATCGATAAACAGAAAATGGTACTGCTATCTTGGGGTGAACTTGTGCAAAAATACATTCTCCAAACCTGCTACACGGTAATAGTAATATGTTCTTACTGCAAATCTCCGATTACGTGTTTGCCTTCAACCGAAAAGATAAACTAATTCAGTGTAATTCTGAACAATAGTCAGTTTCTCATTTTTTTGTGGCGTAAAAACAATAGCGAAGATAAGAACTTAATAACCTATTTCTCATATTAGAATGTTCTCTACAGGCCTAAATGATTAAATATTTTAATGAACATTTTCCCCACGTAAAAATAAAAACTTAAAAATAATAATACATCATTATCTTGATACCACTCACTATTTTTTCATGTATCGGGCTGTATTTTTAATTATGCAACGAAAATTTAGTCCACACTCGTACATACCTTTAAATATAGACCTACACTGAATAAGATCTTAATTTAAACATCAACAAACATTTCTAGAAAAAACATGCCTTTTCAAAGCACCGGCTACCATACTGGATTTGTAGTAAGAAGCATCATTCTTAAGCATTTCGTACAATTCTTCTTTCAGGTTCTGTTTTTACATTACACTTGATTAATGCAGTGTTCTTCTTGCCGGAGTTTAAAAAGTGTTCTTAAATAAGTTGCGAGAGCTGTAATAGATGTCGTCTGTAATTTGTCTTCTCTGCTTTCTTTTTTACCCTTACTTTTCCTTCTCCCCTACCTTTCTCTATCCCAGAAAACATTTCTTTCATGTTTGAGTTCCTAACTTTTAAAGTAATTCGTTCATTAGTTATTATGCGACAGAGGAACACTGACACCTTTTTTCCCCTTCTCTTTCTAAAATCCCCAGAGAATAGAGACGCCTGAAATAATTCCCCCTTTTCCATTTCTAGCGTCGTTGCTGTGTGTTGCTATGAAAAATTCAAAGCAGTTTGTGAACCTTTGGAAACATAAGTATCTCAGATGCCGCTCATTTCTTGCTTTACACAGGTCCAACTACATAGAATAATGAAATTGTATAAAAATTATATTGTACTTATATTTCAAAGAAAATAATAAATTTAAAGAGGAAAACTCAGCGAACCACTGATAAGTTCGATATGAAAAGAGTATATTAAATTTCCTATCATGTTAATGAGGCAATCTTGGAAACCATTCAAGTGATTTGGAACATTGTTCTGCCGTTAAGGACGTTATTTCATTCTGAAAGAAACACAGTCAAAGCTTTTTTAAAATATTACATGAAAATCTAGCATAAATGTTCATTTCCTGAAAATGATCCTTGCTATTTCCTGCCCTCACGTGTTGACATAGAATAAATGCGGCGTTGCGCATTCGAATGTCTCACGAATTGCGTTGATCGTAAAAGAAGACAAAGTCGAATAGCCTAGCATATGGACGAGATATTCGTCTTTTAACTTATTTCATCAGAATTTTAACCATAACCCATTTCTCTGCTACTGACGTATACATGCGTCACCGAAAAAATTGCATAAAAGCAGAAATATAAAATTAATAGAGTAATAATGCTTTATGTTACAATATGAGGAAATTTATCCACGCGTTAGACGTGCCATTCATTGGCTATTGCACTAAAAATTTTTTCATTGATTTGAAACTTATTAACCTGCTGATACAACTTGATGGATTCTTATGTTAATACAAATTGTGCTGTGAGATCCATACTCAGCACCCTGGTAAAGTAAAGATATAGCTTTTTTCTCGTGGGCTTCCAGTTCAGTCTCAATGTTAATGTGAAACTTAGGAAATGAAAATGCTTTATCATACCCTACAGACTCAAACCTAGCAATTCAGGATATGGCATAGACAACGAAATTCATTCGCCCCTTTTAGGAATTACGCACCCATATACAGGGTAGCAATCTGTGGGGAGAGGGATTATGTATAGGTCACACACAGGCTATATACTTCTTTGACTGGACAAGGCCATGGAGGGTCTCCCCGCGTGAGGGATCGGTTCTACGCCGGGCCATCTCCGAGACAACACCTAACAAAGGCTATAGGACGAGACACAACAATCTCACACACATTCACTCTAAACAAGGCGAGGATGGATTGAAGATGATACTGAGGCCAGATGATACTCGGGACCCACAAGGAAATAAAGTTATCCGACATTTGTATCGTAGGTAAGGAAAAATCCCGGAAAACCCCTCATTTCACTGATAGCGAAATGTACAAAGAAGAGAGTGGAGAGAAATAAAAGCTAGCAGCATAAAAGACAACTTAGCAAGTTTCCAGTTAAAACGTACATGCCTGAGATTGTGGAGAATATAATCTCACCTTGCTCTTTACAAAACGCAGATGCTGCGCAGTATCTTTAAAGCAATAAATAATCCAAGAAAATTAAACATCTTGACTGAGTCGAACAACACTGCTTCATGTTGTTTCCAGAAAATGAAAAGCTCATATTTCCGAGCCAAACTTTCTCCGACTTTTCTTTGCACAAATTAAAAATATCTGACTCTTCATTTTCTTCCCTAGTCTACAATTCATGACTTTCCTTAGCCTTGAAACTGAATAAGCCTAAAATAAAATCAGGTAAACTGATGTAAAAAAGTGCCAGTATGTTTTTGTTTAATCAGTTATGACTGCAATTATGATATGCAGAATATTTTTTTTTTAAATTGATTTCCAAGTTAAGCTCCAGATTTATTCATTAAGCAGGGCTTACGGAAGAAGAAAGGTCTACCATCTCGGCCACCTGGGTCATTTTAACGGTCTAGTTGGATAAGCAAATGTAAAACAATCGTGTTTTTTGTCATAGCTACCTGTATTTTAATTTCCAAGGCCTTATAAGATCACAGTAAAACAATAGGCTATGTTGTCAAGATAACTGATTTTCATTTTTTTTATAAATTCTTTCGAATACGTATATTGCCATAAAATAGGCACTAAATTGAGCATTACTCCGAAACAGATCAACCGATTTTATCCATTATGAATAGACGTCTTCCCACGGACATTGTAAATGTGTATACCAAGTTTCATAAAAATCCGGTAAAGCGTATTTGAGTTACCGCGTCTTTAAAATATACACTAAATTTGGTTTTACTCCGGTACCGGTCAACAGATTAGGTTCAAATTCAATAGGGCACTTCTCATGGACGTCATAAATGGGTATACCAAGTTTCATGGAAATCCGTTACAGCGTATTTGAGCGTAATCCATTAAAATAGGCACTAAATTGGGCATTACTCCGGTACCGGTGAACCGATTTGGTTCAATATCAATAGGGTTCTTCCCATCGACATTATGAATGTTTATACCAAGTTTCATGAAAATCCGAAAAAGCGTAGGCCTACTTGAGTTATGGTGCGTACAGACGCACGGATAGACAGACAGACGGACAGACATTTTTTCGTCCCCCACACAATCTCATAAAGTACCATACTGGCACTTAATAATGACAGTTATATCAGACTTCGATAGCTAAAAATTCAGCAAGCCGTCACTACGAGACGACTTAACTATCCATTACATTGTTGTGACAAAGAATTTAAAGCTACAATATCTTAGGAATATTTTGTCGTAAATAGTGCATTTAGTAAATTATCGATAAAAAAATTTATTTTCAGCCACTTCTAAACGGCATTTAAATTTACAAAATGACTTAACATTTTACTACTTCATACATTCGAATTGAATTCTGGCTGGCTGCATCCATATGCTCCGAAATTACTTCATTGCATCAACATTAGTTTCAAACTTAGTACTCTGTATTATATCGGTAAGGTTCAAAATATTACTTCGGTCATTAATACTTTTTAACGTTCTAAAAATTCGTCATAAAATTATGTAATTCGATTTAAATGTTTTTATTTAGTACAAAATCTTTAAAAAATATGATTGTGACTAGGCAGATTTTCACAAAATTTTGCCCATTCATTCCAAGTTTTGGCTCTTAGTTATAAGGACCTCATGTACTAAATTTAAATAAAATCGTTTGAGCCGTTTTTGAGAAAATCGCGACAAACTAAATTTTCTTAATGTAGAGTGACATTAAAAGCAATATAAAGTCGCCACCAATTTTTGTGTCACATCCCCAGAAGGTATCTAACCCAAATACAGAATTTTGTTTTTGTACGATTTTTCGTTCTGAAGCTAGGCTGTTCACAGACACACACACACATAAATATATTTATGAAAATTGTATTTTTTGGATTCAGGGCAACTCAAACGCGTATTTAAATTGAAAACTGAATTTCGAATTTTAGTATCGAACACATTACTTCATCTACTTCTAGTACCTATGGTTCTAGAGAACCATGGAAATGGAAGGATTTGGAAAACAAACAAAAAATGATAGGGAAATCTGTCATTTGCCTTGGAGTGAAAACCTACATTTCAAAACAGGTAATGAACTCCTTCAAGCTAACACCTATGGTGGCTGGCCATTTCCAAACTTTGAAAACTGAGGACATTATTACATGGCTACATCATATGGAAAGAAAACCAAACTCTTCACCCCAGCAATTATTTTGTATGTTTAACCCTGAAACGACGCTTAAGTGGCCTAGTGGTTAGCATTGCTAACTACAGATCTGCAGGTGTGGGATTGATCCCTGGTGCCACCTTGGATTTTTCTGAGGAAGGGAAGTCTGAGTGAGATTGGTCACTGGTGCCTCCTTGGATTTTTCTGAGGAAGGGAGATCTGAAAAGAGGTGCCTTGTGTGAGGAGCTATTTGATAAAGAAGTGGCGGCTTCTGTTACAAAAGTCATCAATAATAGCCACAGGTGTTATCATGCTGACCATAAGCTCCCCAATCCTTGCCAACTGCCAATGGTCGATGTCGCAGCAGTAAGATAATAGGCTCTCTCTCATAAGGGATATAGCACCACAGAGTTTTTAACCCTCATGCTCTACCTGACAAATTAAAAATCGCTTTATCGAAAATGGCATACATTTATAAAATCATTAGGCCTATCATTAATAATTATTATTTATTATTAATTTTTATGAAATAAAAATTCATTATTATTTAAATTATTATTAAAATTATAATTACTAAATATTAAATTAAAATATTAAATTATTCTTTAATATTATTAATTATTAAAATTAACAATGTACAAATGCATAAATTAACAAAAAAGAAATGACGATTGGGAATGTCTTATCTTTTTATTTCTGTCCTTTACTAGCAGTAAGAAAAAGTCATCTGCTGAGCAGAAATTTATTGTAAATGCCTGAGATTTTCTTTTCGTTTTGCAAATTGATACAAATTTGGAACCTTGGAAGACTATACCATGTAAGAGAGGAAAACTCCAGAAGAACTTTTATTTGGTAGACAGGCTCATTTTGTTGTGAGTGATCCCTTAGAATGAAATTCTTTAGCAGTGGTTTTATGGTTTTATACGGTGGGACAGCCCATTCCTAACACTTCAAGCAACGCAAACCTCAAGAAACACAAAATCCCTATCCATACACATTGTGAAAGAATTTCTACACTGATAAAACCAGTGACAGAAATTGAAGTCTAAAGCATTCGGTTATCACACTCAAGATAATGGCCATGTTTTGTTACATGAACGTGAGAGCTGGTTTAGAAACAGAATTATCAGATCTGAGTTACAAATTTCCAAAGGCTTCACAAACACAGTATTGTTGACTTTAGACACAATATCTAGGTGGCATATTCGACTATTGACTATGTACAGTTTTAAGCTCTCTTGTAGAGTATGAATGCTCTCTGGGTTGTAGAATGAGATTTTGGTAATCTTTGCTTTCTGTATACCTGTCTCCTTGGCAGATATTGTTTTAATGCAATTTTAATAAAACCCACTCTAAATAAGCACATATTCAAGGCAATGCGTGCAATTTCCAAACAGTGCTTGCCATTGATTCAATTAGGAATTGAATCATTGTCATCCCAATTTGGAAATTCATCACATTAACTTGATGTAATGCAAGTTTCATAATAACACTTTCAGCACTGCTGTAACACTGTAGATATATACCTTCTTAACTTTGGTTTTATAAATACATAGACTACTAAAATATAAGTTATGTAAGGATGCTGAATACAGTTTTACAGCATCATATTGATGGGTACCAGTGTATAGACAATTTATATGCAGGTCGATTAGGCAAGAAGGAATCAAAATAGTGACTTTTCCTATACAACTTGCATTCATAGAATCTCTCCTCCTCTTCCCATGACTAATTCATGGAACCTTTCATCCCCATAAAACAGTGATATGGAAACTTCTGTGAACTGGGCCAAAAGAAAAGGTCAAACATGAGATGTACATTACAGTTGTACATTACACAATATTGTTGTAACATTAAGCCCAATTATTCTGCGAGTCAGAATGATTGCGAGATGAGCATAGTGCGTTGAATAATGCACCGTAGAGCCAGCCATCTTGCAGCGCGTAGACAGCTGACGTCAGTTATTGATTTCCTCTTACACTGCTGCCAACATGGAAACAGTTTTCATCCACTAAATATAATGACTTGTGCATTCACTGTGAAAAATTTAACATTTAAGGGTGTAGTGAATTTTAAAATTGTATATTTTTATCAAACTGACTCTATTTAATAATTATATGCAAATATTTTTAACTAAATGAGTGTTTCCATGTGTCCAATAACAAAGTTGGTACCAATGGAGTGGCATAAAGATTTCATAGCACTAGTGTGATAATCTGGTCCTTTTACATTGTATGTAATGTGCAAAAAGCTCTACTTTTAATTCAAGCTGTGTAAAAAGTATATTATTTAATGAGGCTTATTTTACATGTTATACAGATAATAATTGATTACACAAGGCTACAGAATGTATTAGGAATAATTGGAAGAGATCTTTATTACCTTTTGAAGTTACAAAACTTGACTATTTTTATTTTTAACATATAAAATGCTGTTTTTACAACAATTTCCATACCCTCCCCCAGAAAGTTCAATGACGCAGTCTGCATCTTAACACCCCCTTTTATATGTAATATATTATCATATTTAGGTAATTTTTTTCAGTTTAGGTCATACTGATCATGTTTTGCCATTTAAGGCCATATTTCGGTTACATTTGTAGACATGATCTTATATTTAGAAAAATTAAATGGTTGGTATGCTTTATTTTTTGTCAATATTCTGAAAATTAGTAATTTTACTAATCTTACTAAGCTTAATCTTTATAAACACGAAGCCTTGCTATGATTCACTTTACTCTGTATCTCTACAGTTCTCATAAAAATTGTTAATGTCAGAACTTTATTCCTTTCAATTGAATTCTGCAACGATGGATTTTAATCAGAATGAATGTTCTTATTTAGCATCCGAACATTGACCCATCTGTATTGTGCTGTAAACCACTGTAATGACCTTACATAATCATGTTTAATAACACCTTCACTCATTCTTGCATTCATATCATCTATTACTGTTCTTCATTTCTCTTGAATACAGGAAGGGATGGAAGTAAGTAATGTAATGCTTGGTTGGTCTCTTGTAGTAGCTTCGTTTCACCGTCACTTGGACTGACAAGACTTTCAAGCCAGGGAACAGCAACTTATTTCTAAATTTTTAATGCATTTCATTAGGTCAAAAGAAGAATGTTAATTTCGTTCTTGAGTTTTGTCCATTCTGTAGCGTTAATCTTAATGATTTATGTATAGCGTAGAGCTTTATTACTGGTACTCACTACTAAATTGCGGTATTTTTACCTGTTGGAGCGCTTTCAACCGCATGGAGCGGCCATCTTCAGCAACTGACTTCCGTGGTGTTGTTGTTGGGAAGACATTTCTGGATAACTGTATCGTACAGTTACAATTCAAATCGCACGCGCTGTACGATACAGTTATCCAGAAATGTCTTCCCAACAACAACACCACGGAAGTCAGTTGCTGAAGATGGCCGCTCCATGCGGTTGAAAGCGCTCCAACAGGTAAAAATACCGCAATTTAGTAGTGAGTACCAGTAATAAAGCTCTACGCTATACATAAATCGTTAATTTCGTACTGATGAAAGAGGATCTGTCCAAAACCAAAACATTTCTTTGGGATAAATTGTATGCCTATCGGTATTTGACTGAAAGAATGGTTCAGACACTGGCTGTTGTGGTTAAAATAATACATATAGAACCAATACGAACCTTTCCTTTTGTAGAAAATTGTATGTAGTCATGTGATGTTTTAGATTGTGTTCTGGTTCAAACCTAAGTTAAATGTGATTGTATGAAAAATGTAATTCCTGCATAATTATGTGGTATCATTAGTCGCTTGTGTCAGAGACATTCTTTCAGTATCCACAATTCAACAGAAACGTGCTAAAGAAGAATGTATTATGACCCATGTTATGGAATGCTGCTATTTACGACATAGTGGAATATATTGTGCTTATATTGCATACAAGCACAAACATCATAATTGCTAATTTTACACCAGTACTTTACTGACTAGAATTGATGATTTTATATTAAGGAGTATGCAGTGTTTGTGCTTTATGATGATTCTAACTACTAGTATGATAGGTGTTGAAATAACACTCACTATAAATGTGTAACTAGGCTGTCGGTGTATTAGTGGTAAAGGCTCGATGTTCACAACTTCAGGTTTCATGACAGACAGACAGACTGACTCTTCCTGTCAGCGTCCTATATCGGGAAGGAAGGTAGGATGCCATTGGTCCATGGAAAACACCTGACAGCCGGGTTTATTCAATGCTGCCAACTTACATTTTAACACACCCAGTCATACCCACACCGGCACTCAACTACATACATTACACTCCTCCCCTCTTAACTTTTTACTATTCCACTAATTTAGTAATAACTTACTCAAGTAACATTTATAACAAAAAAAATACACAGTAAACATGACAATAGTTACAGATTTAGCCTTTCTATTGGTTTGCGTTCTCTAACTGGGTAACGCCTTTCTGAGTTAACAAGTGTTTGTTTTGTACCGTCCGAGCTTACAACAGGTGCGGTAACGTCACTAGTCATTACCAAAGATCTACGATTGGTAGAACGGTGTGGAGAGGATACGGAGTGTGGTGTTTCCACAACTGCTGCGTTCCTTCCACATCTCAACCACTGATCGGAAGACACACTGGGTAACAATAAGTGGTCATGTGTGGTGTCACTACTTACTCCAGGTGCAGGCACCTCTATCTCACTATTCAAACCTATTATCTGATCAATATGACGTTTCCAAATAACATCATTTTTAAGTTTAACCAGATATGACACTGCACTTATCATTTTTACAACAACACCTTCGATCCACTTATTTTTACCTCTATAGTCTCTTACAATTACTGGTTGTCCTTCACACAATACTCTTGTCTTACTTCCACCATAATTAGCAATTTGTTTACCTTGTTTACCATAAACGAAACTTTGCAAATTTGGCCTAAGTAAATCTAATCTTGACCTTAAGGGTCGGTTGAACATCAACTTAGCTGGTGTTTCATTGGTAGTGGAGTGTATAGAATTTCTATACGCCAACAAAAACTTGCACAAAGCTAAATTGTCCTCCTCCTTATTCAATATAGCCAATTTGATTCTTTTCTTGACAGTTTTCACAGAATTTTCTGCTAGACCATTACTAGCTGGATGAAAGGGTGGTGTTAGCGTATGCTTAATGCCATTGCCTTTCAGAAACTCTTTGAATTCATGTGATGTAAATGGTGGGCCATTGTCCGAAACTAACTGAAACGGTAAACCAAACCGTGCAAATAATGGCCTTAATTTAGAAATAGTTTGTTTTGCTGATGTCGAGTGTACCTCTTCCACCTCTAACCATTTGCTATGGGCATCTACTATAATAAGATACAACTTATTATTTATAGGACCTAAAAAATCTACATGTAAACGTTCCCACACGTTTCTTGGGTACTCCCATACATGCAAATTACACTTAGCTGGATTCTGACGTACTGACAAACAGAGTGAACAACTGTTGGCAAGATTCTCTATATCTGAGTCTAGGCCAGGCCACCAAAAGTAAGACCGAGCCATAGCTTTCATTTTGACTACACCAAGATGTCCACTATGCAACTCCACTAAGAGTGACTTACGTAAACTGTTAGGTACAACTATTCTATGTCCCCACACAAGAATACCATTTTCAATAGCTAGTTCACTTTGTCGCTGAAAATAAGGTTTTAAGTCGTTATCAACAACTGTTCTGTTGTTTGACCAACCATACAATACAAAATTGTACACTCTCTTAAGTAAACTATCCTTCTTAGTTTCCTCTCTTACATTGTTAAAATCTACAGGTATGTCATTCTCTTGAATATACTGCAAATACGTTCCGACATAATTGATATCTTCTGATTCCCCCAGAAGGTCTTTTATGTTTAAGGGCAATCTAGATAAACAATCGGCATTTGCATTGTCCTGAGACTTAACATATTTAATGTCAAAATCATAGTTGGTTAAAAATAGTGCATAGCGTTGAAGTCGACTTGCTGCATAAGCAGGCATTCCCTTTTTAGGTCCAAAAATTGATAACAAGGGTTTATGATCTGTGATTAAAGTGAATTTCCTGCCATACAAATATTGATTGAATTTCCTGACTCCGTACACTATGCCTAATGCCTCCTTATCTATGACACTATAACCCAATTCAGCTTTGGATAAAGTCCGTGAAGCATAACAAATTGGTTTCACTGAACCATCCCTCTGAATTTGGCTTAACACAGAACCTAAACCATAGTTAGAACTATCTGTCGCTAAACTTACAGGTAAGTTAGGGTCGTAGTGTGCTAAGATTGGTGCTGACACCAATTTACTCTTAATTAGCTGAAATGCTTCTTCACAAGCAAGGGACCACTCAAAAATACAATCTTTCCTCAACAATTTATATAAAGGCGCTGCAATAGTTGACAAATGTTGTACATATTTGCCATAGTAATTTATCATGCCTAGAAAAGCTTTTAACTGAGTGACATTCGTTGGAGTAGGTGCATCTACAATAGCACTTACCTTAGATTGAGACGTACTTAGGCCTTCTTTACTTAGTACATAACCTAAGTACTCTATTGATTGTTTAAAGAACTCACATTTCTTTTTACTCACTGTCAGACCATTTTCACTCAACCTTCTGCAGACTTCATACAACCTTTGTTTGTGTACATTCATGTTTTCCCCGGTGATTAGTATATCGTCTAGAAAATTAACCACCCCGGGTATACCAACAAGGATTGATTCTATTATTTTCTGAAAAATGCCTGGCGCTGATGCAACACCATAAGGGACACGATTGTACATGAATAACCCTTTTGTAGTACTAATCGTACAATACTTTTTAGATTGTTCATCTAAACATACTTGCTGATATGCCTGAGAAAGATCAATTTTTGAAAAGGTTTCACCCTTTTGTAGAGTGTTGAAAAGATCCTCGATACGAGGTATTGGATGTCTATTCACAATTAAAGCATCATTCAGTGAAGACGCACGAAAATCTGCACACAGCCTCAACTCTCCGGATTTTTTAATTATTGGGACCACTGGACTTCCCCATTCACTATTAGCTATAGGTGATAGAATACCTATGTTCACTAACCGATCGATCTCGGCCTCCACTTTGTCTTTTAAGGCAAAAGGAATCGGTCTAGGCTTAAGAAATTTGGGTACTACATTTTCTTTCAATTCTAACCTAGCTGGTTCACCCTTGTAGCAACCTAGTTTGTCTGTAAACACATCTGGAAACTTTAGGTATAGATCACTTACAACTTTGGATTCAATGTCCATTATGTTACAAAATGATTGATTTCGATCATAGTTAGGACTGACCTCTCTAACTTCACTGGGTTGACCAATTTGTATTACAACTCCTAAATCTCTGATCCAATCTCTACCCATGAGTGGGTTTGCTCCCCTAGCAATTACATACAGGGTTAACTGCTTAGTTTTACAACCATATTTTACGTTTACACACAATTTACCCAATGGCTTTATCGGTTGATTAGTGTAAGAATTCAACACCAAATTTGTATGTTGCAACTTTAGAGAACTGAAGTTATCCCTATAGCATTGTTCATTAATCGCCGAAATACATGCACCACTGTCTACCTCAAAATTCATTAACTTGTTTTCTATTTGCAAGTTTAGTGTAATAGGCATAACTCTATCTTTTTCCATTCTAGGCTCCTCAACTTCAATTAAAGCGAAAAGGTTGGTTAGGTCATAACTTTCCTCATTTTCATCATTAGAAACAAGATTAACTCTACATTCATTAGTAGGCTTAATACCACTACTTATAGATCCATCACTGCTCAGTGATCGATCTACATCTACGTAGTTTTGCTTACAATTAAAATGCTTTTTCTGCTTGGGAGTTGACTTATCCCTACTGTGACAAGCCTGCGCCAAATGGCCAGTTTTACCGCACTTATTGCACTTATATGCACGAAATTTGCACTGATTTGACTTGTGGCCCTGCTTGCCACAACAATAACACTTCACTTCACTAGTAACTCTCTCCTCCCTCTTATAGTCGAACGCTCGCTGGTGACGCTGCTGCGTAGACCTGCTTGAAGTTCCACCGCTACTAGCGCTATGGTGCTCTGCTGCTGAACTCTTCCGTCCTGTGCTGTAGTGAAGTTGACCCACTTGTGAATTGCCCCATGCTGCTGGTAGACCCGCTGTAAGCGTAGCCGCTTCTCTATCCGCCATTTCCATATTTGTTGCTATGGTCACTGCCTTCTCAAATGTCAAGTCCGTTTCACCAAGTAATCTTTTCTTGATTGCATCATTCCGTATTCCACTCACTAGTCTATCCCGCAAATACTCAGCCAGATTACTTTTAAAGTCACAAAACATGGAAAGTTGCTTTAACTGTACAACATACTCTGCAATTGTTTCATGTTCTCGCTGGTTTCTCAAACTAAATTTATAACGTTCTGTTATAGATGAAGGTTTTGGGCTAAGATGACTTTCCACCAAGGTCACAATTTCCTCGAAAGTTTTTTCCGTTGGTTTGGAAGGAGCACACAAGTTCTTAACTAAATTGTAAGTTTTGAGACCCATCACTGTTAACAATGTAGACACCTTTTTTTCAGATTTAATGTCATTAGCGTCTATGAATATTTCTAACCTTTCAATGTACGATGACCAACATTCTTCTGCGGAGTCAAATGCATTCATCGAACCGATGAGAACTGCCATTTTGGAATTATTTTGCCGCCACAGCCTGTCCAAGAATAATGGAGTCGGCGTCAATTCTGACATACAATTTGTTCGTACACCTTACTGCACAAAACGTTGAACCTGAAGGAACATTCCTAAACACCATAAAGTCACTGCTGCTAGCTAGTACACCTTTCTGTACAGCTACCACTTCTTTCACTTTCAAGGCCTCACGCGATAGCCCTTCCGCCGATCGCCGCCAACTCACGATGTGGATTCCAATTTTAATACTGCCACAATGCAGTCCTGTGTTTACCGCCTCGTCGCCAAAATGCAGTGTTTGTGCTTTATGATGATTCTAACTACTAGTATGATAGGTGTTGAAATAACACTCACTATAAATGTGTAACTAGGCTGTCGGTGTATTAGTGGTAAAGGCTCGATGTTCACAACTTCAGGTTTCATGACAGACAGACAGACTGACTCTTCCTGTCAGCGCAGGGTTGCCAGATCAGGAACGTAAAACAGTCGTACCAACAACTGAAAATAGTCGTACGCTAGTTAAAATCGTCGTACACTTTGCGAATTGTCAGGATGATGATGATGATGATGATGATAATAATAATAATAATATCATAAAAAAATTAGAATAATGATTGCCAAGTGAGGTACTCTGTACAGACATTTTTTCTATAAATGGTGGTTAAAATTTGCTTTTGTAAGTTCTATAACGTGCTACTGCTCCACTCACGCATGCTGACTTTGTTGTTCACCGCTACTACTCAGCTAACTGGTCTCTCGTAAATGTATACACATATACCCATTGTTGTTGGTACTCTTTGTCATCGGCTACCTGCAGATGTTGCAGGAAGAAATAAAATAATAATAAAATATTAATACATTACAAACCATAAGAAAGTAAGATTTCCAAATATTATTTAAAGAAAAGTATACATCCACTTTTGATATGCACGTGTCAACATATACTATTAATAATAACAATCATATGATTATTATGTTTGGTCAAAATAAAACAAAAATAATAAGACCAGCTGCTCTTTATCGGTATAATTTCTTTAGAGGTTTGGATTGCTTCGTTTTGCACACATGCGGCTAAAATATACAATATTTGGAGAAGAATAATGAGAGGAGTATATAGCAACAACAATACAACAATGCAATGAGCTAGGTGCGGCACCGACCCGTGAAAGCCTGTAATAAATAAATGGACTGAGTTTTATTTGACAATGGCTATTATAACATTCTGCCATTCATTTAGTGACATGTAGGCATACAAAATAAACTACGAAAAAACAAAAACTTCATGTTTATCCAAATTGAAAATTCTGCAGTAGATGGCTAAGAAATAAACAGAAAATGGTAGTAAAAATGCTAACATTAAAAATAGTCGTATGAATAGGCATACGACACATGGTTGAGTCGTACGTCGTACAAATCTATGAAATAGTCGTATGTGTACGACTATAGTCGTACGTATGGCAACACTGTGTCAGCGTCCTATATCGGGAAGGAAGGTAGGATGCCATTGGTCCATGGAAAACACCTGACAGCCGGGTTTATTCAATGCTGCCAACTTACATTTTAACACACCCAGTCATACCCACACCGGCACTCAACTACATACATTACAGAGTAGTATTCACTCTTATGAAACAAGATATGTTAAACAATGTACCGTATGTTAGACTAAGCAAGACTCAATCTTATTATAAACAATTAAGTTTTAAACTTTATGACAAGGTTCCTGTCAAGTATCGAAAATTAAAATTTTTGAATGGCTTATGAATAATCCAGTTTAGAGTTTTGACTAGTATTTTAATATAAACAATGCCTGACAATGAAAAGCCTCATTCCAAGGAAGTTTGAACTTCACAATGCCATTGTATTTTAAATATTTAATGGCAATAAAACTATCTATCTATCTACCGGTATCTATCTGTCTATCTATTTGGTTCTTGTCAGGTTAATTCCTGGTCAGATTATAGTAAATTGTCTTTCCACACAAAATTTAAAATGTTATGACAGTGGAGTCTAAGATTTTTTGGACATTCTAGTATGAGAATTTTAATGTTATAAGTGAGATGATCATATATGCAAGTAACATGAATGGTAGTTTAGTTGTAGAGATGGATGAAATGTTAGGGGCATAGGTGTTAATATAAAATATTTTGAAAAGCATATTATTATGTTTTATAGCAGTAAAATAAAAAGAGATTTACATATTTTAAACCCTAAATAATATTTTAAGGAATTTTGCCTGGAGTAAGTATGAAAACTGGCAACAAAATTAATAAATACCGGTATTTATATTGGGAAAAGGGACCGTTCTTTAACTACAGTGCTTTTTGTACTATGAGGCAAACCCTGCTTAAAATATCATTTAAATTTCATAACGGAACCTTGAAATACATACGGTATAAGTTATTCAACTGTGAATTTTGCACTTAAAGTTAAAAATCACTTGTCATTATTAGGCAGTAGGCCTACTGGTAATAATAACCTATTAATTATTAAACATATAATTCATGTTTGTGTTTAATATGAATTGATGATTAGCCATAATATACATTGACATAAACTGTCAATTGAACTGTTATCATTCCAGCAAGAATCAGAGTCCATTAGGTTACTAGTAGCTGTAAATTCATTGCACGTGTTCAATATAACGATCCTCAAACAATTGCAGTTTGTTTACTGGAATTCTGTAATCTCTACTAAATATAATTATCATCATTATCCTCCTAATCATCACCATTCAACTCATCATAGTTGACATTGCTATCTTTGTTGTCATATTCTGCATATCTTTTATCGAAATTATTTTTTTTATTCTATATTATTGCCATCACAAGTGCCATTATCATGATTGATTAATATAAAGTAAAATGAAATGCAGTATTCCATAGACTATATTCGGGATCATGTTTCTAGTCCAGTTTACATTATACATTGCCAGTACGCCTAATCTTTCATGTTCCGTTCTTGAAATTTTATCAGTAGGCAAAGAATAGATTTACAACAAAAAGTAGTCTACCTGTATTAAATCAGGATATAGGGGTCATTAAAGGAGAGCAAAGATAGTTTTGAAAATATGAGTGATCATTCTTCTTTTTAAATATTTACATCTGTCTGAGATGGTGAGAGTTGCTTGATTCCCTGGCTGCATGATATATGAGGTTAGGTTCACAGGTTATGTATGGCTACTGGCTGTGAACGTGTAGGACATAGAAGCAGAATAGTGACTTGTTTCCTCTACAAAGGATACCAAATGGAAAGCATGAACCACACTAGTTTGTTTCAGCTTAATGCAGAAATTAATTTAACATGTTAACAAAAACCATAATCTAGTTTTATTTACTTTCAGTTTGATAGTATTGTCGTGGTGATAAATTCAAAATGCAAATGGGCTGCGGGGTTGTTTTGTTTTTTGTATCATTCCTTCAATTTGTTAGGATCTGGAAGACATTGAAAAATCCAATTTGTACTAGATGCAAAGGATTCATTTATTTTCTAGACTTCAAAAAAGAGGAACCGGTATGGTACCAGTAGTTAATTAATATTTATCAGTGGCTGTTGTCAACTCCATCATTCATTCTTCAGTAGGGTTGCCAAATTCCAAATGACAAAATACCGCCCCACCATGAAGGTTAAATCAATGAGTGGACATTCTAAAATGTAGGTTTCACCAGTGAATATATATAGGCCTATATATATATATTTAGCGAAACATTTTATATATAAGCATATTAATTAAAGTGGCAATCTGTACCAATAAAATTACTATATGATCTTATTTCCTGTAACAGAGAAATTTTTACAGTACCGGTACATATATAGTACAAATCTACATGTGTAACAGAAAATTGTACTTTCTGCTGTTGCTTATTGCTTTATTTATTGTGCCTTTTCTTTTAGTTTTAATGAATTGAAAAAGTTTTTGGCATGATAATTTCAAAATAGACTGCACACAAAGCTCTGTTTTCACAAGATTCACACCAAATTTGTTTCTTCAGGGCTCCATAGATTGTTCATAATACTAAATGTTCTTTCAGCAAAATCATTACTAGGAGGAATAGCAAAAACATTGGATACGACTTTAAGAAGAGGTGGAAAACACAAAGTAGACCTACATACACAATAATTACACAAAAATTCCCCTTTTCATAACAATTTTCTCTCAGCCACGAAAGAACTGGCTTTTCACGGTTGTTATGCTTTACCGACCAGCCACTGGTTTAACACCATAAAAGATGTTAATAACCAGCCTGTCTGTGAAATACTGGCCATTTGGTAACCCTATTCTCCAGAATAGAGAGTACATTGGCTATTACACAGCCCAACAAAAAAGAACTTTTTGTTTGGGGTCTCAGATGTTTTACCGGATTTTGGCTATACTTAGTGTGCTTATTCCAAATATGTCAATAGTTTTTCTCTACCAGCTCTACTTTTGTCGATGGGGGGATTTTATTCGTGAACTCTTAGTCTAGCAAAACAAAATCTTGCTAAATAATGTAGCTAGTGAAGGTTCTTGACGATACTTGGACCTGTAGGACGAAAACTGTACGAAATACAGAAAAACTAAAAGCTAGATTATTTATGTATTTCTATATTTTGAATAATATATTTTTTATATATAAAATAATGTCGGTTAATTAAGCTAAAACTAGTGTGGTTCTTGTCAAATGTCTTTTAATGTAAATTTGTTTTGTTCACTTCCATCATAGAGATTTGGTGTGATGTGTAATTTAATAATAAGGCTGTTATAATTAAATGATTAAATATGCAACTTGAACTACGTAACTACAATAGTTTAAAAAGTTATTTTATATGATGTTGGTTAATTTTGATGCACAAATGGAAACATACTTAAAAATCTTAAGCATGGCATGCATCAGAACCTTGGCTTCTTCTATACACATATATTCACACATAATTATACACAGACTGTAATCTTACAATATGTAAGTGTAGAAAATAGGTTATAGTAATATTATTTTACTCTGTGAATTTTCGATAATATGTAACAGAGTAAGCTAAAGAAGAAACAAATTTTAAATAGCAGATATTTCTCAGATACTGTATTTTCCAAAAATTATGTTATTTTTCTTGTTTACATTTTCAAGCAAAGTCATTTAATTACCTAAGACCATAGGTGAAACTAGAACTATTCATTAGAGTGTGCCAATACAAAGCTTAATTGCAGAGTTGTGGGAGAGAAAGAAATACCGAACATTTTCAAGCAAAGTCATTTAATTACCTAAGACCATAGGTGAAACTAGAACTATTCATTTGAGTGTGCCCATACAAAACTTAATTGCAGAGTTGGGGAAGAGAAAGAAATCCCGACTTTTTTCCTTTTGGCCATGTTTTTAAATTAATCAATGGGTTTGCTGGAATGGATGGATGCTGCAATTTCTTGCTTCATGTAAATGATAAACTTTAAACCTATCTTGTCCCTGGGTTGTCCTTAATTTGGTATTAACCTACATAAGTTTAAAAAAAAATTCTCTCACAAAAACAACTTGTCACTGGAATTGTCAATTTCTTAAGTGCATTGCAGAACTTTCAAGCGAGTATGACTGCTTTAAGGTTAAAATTTAAATTAAAATAAGTTCTTTTGGAAAGAAGAATCATAAGGGTATGGCCGCCAGTTAATATTGAAACTCAGAATTCCATTTTTAGTAACGTAGGCTACTTAGTACATTAATTAATAATGCAGTTACAGATTATGAAAGAGGTCAATTTCATCATTGAAATAATAGACTGGATACAACTATTTATGAAATAAACTTTAATTACATGTTATAAGGTTTAAAATTATAAATAAAAAAAGTAGAGTTAAGTATAATAAATTAACTTCCAAAAACTTTAAAAACAATAAAATCCTATTTTCGTTTAGGTATATTGGAACTTCTTCATAAAACCTAATAAATTTACATGAAAAAGCACAACTAAATGCTGTGAGGGAAAGGGTGGTTGGTAGCTTTGATATTTTTTATTTTTATTTTTTGGTTTTAAAAAGTTCTATAAGTGACATTATCGATCTTCAGTGTTTAGAAAAATTAATGGGAAGTTACCAAATTCACAGCATGAATTAGAGCCCACACATTAAGCAGGGCAATATGAATTATACATACACAAGTGTCTCTCATAGCTTACTGCAGCCAGCGAATATAGATGTGGCGTGGACTTCAAAATGTTATTATTTCCATAGTATTTTTCCCTCTTACATTTTATATTTCATCAAAGCCACATGCATTTGCTAAGCAACATAAATCACAATTCTCTTTATTATAGAAGCATATAAGCCCTCATTATTCAGTTCTTTTTTTTTACATCTCCATGGCTTTGTTTTATTCTACTACAGTTTCTTTAAGCAATAGTAATCTAACTACATTGTAGTTTATTGTAAATTATGTATAATCATCTTGCAAGAAATTAGTATTGAAAGCTCTGGCCTCTAGTGAAATCAACACATTGACAGGTTTGTTATCTACTAATTAATATCATAATGAAGAATCTAAAGCACATGCTTACCGATGTGGATACATACGATTGAGTGATTTAATTTTCTTCATTTTAATGTTCATCTCAGTATACAAAACAAATAAAGAATGTATATCTAAAGTAAAAATCATACGCAAATTATCTTACCTGTAAATTATGTTTATGTAGATTTATAGTGTAAAATAATTATGTTTTCTTGTATCTTCAGCTTCCTATGCATTTCTCTTTGCTTTCATTATTTCTCTTTGTCTTGCATTTCTCAATTAATGCCTCTACTGTTTATTAATTTTTCTCCCTTTTTTAATCTGCTAATGTTTTGTTTATTTTTTCACTGTAATATTTTCCTTCAAATTGTAATTTACTGTTTTATTACTTTTTTCATGTATTTGTCTATGTTATTGTTATGCTAGAATTACAACTAGTTTCAATTAATATTTTTTTTTATTTTCTGTAACAAAAATTTAAATAGAAAGGAAAATAAGGCATAATATTTACACAATAGGGGTACAAATTGCATTGATGTTATGGGCTTTATAGTCGATTACTAGAAAAACTCATCTTTAAGAAGATGTCTTTTGAAATTTTTTTCGAGTTTTTTATATACCGTACACAATAAAGACAACTTGAATCCATATTAACTGAAGAAAAATTCCAGACCTCTTATTATATTAGCTATGATAGGTAGATATTAATCAAAATTACACAGTGTGTGTAGTAAGATCTTGTACTTTTTCCTCAGGAATAGAAATACACTAATCAAAAGAATTAGAGAAACACTTTTTGAAGGTTTTTTATTTAATAAACTATTTTGTTTTAAGGGAAAATACAAGTGCATTCTAGTACACCAGTCTTTGGTTGTTAATTAATGTAAATGTCAATTACTTGCCCCTTTAAGTATTCAAATAAAAAATGCAGATGTGTGAGATGGTGATAAACCAAAATGAAAAGTAATTTCAACGAGACAATACTGCATTTCTTGATGAAACACTGAATTAGTTCTTTGTATGACCACCATTTACTACTAATACTGCCGCACACTTTCAAGGCTTACTTCAGATAAGCTTCCTGATGTACTTTTGAGGAAAGTTCTTCCAGTTCCTGTAGAGTCTAGGGGCTCTTGGATGGTTACGGACTATTCTATCCAAGATATCCTGGATATGTTCAAATTGGGTTTAAATCGAAGCCATTGGCAAGCCAACCCATTGTCCGAATAATGGGAAACATGTTCCCCCTAGGCTATGTTTGAAGCACCACCGTCTCGAGAATTACACTGCCTGTCCTATGCTTTATTTTAACATGGAGTTCAGAGTATTGCTCAATTGCCTAATTTCTCCAGTAGAGGCGACACAATCCACACCCAGATTGCATGAAATTCCAGCATACTTCAGTTTCCGAGTTTATACTTCAGAGGGCAACACAGAGCATAGAAGCAATGTACGATAATGTATAGGATATTGCAGCTATATGCAGTAGGTGCTGCCGTCTGTAATGTCGCCACGTATGCAAAATTAGCCGTATAGGACAGGCAGTGTATACACGAGTAATACAATCTATAAGGCAGTGGTTTGAAATATTGACCCTTACCACACAGCCACTTTAATTTTGCTCCTTTCTTGCTATGTTTCTTTCTCCCTCATTTATGGTCACACAAAAAATTTGTTTCGTTGATGATTTATGTAAACGTACCATGAATAATAAGTGTGCAACAAATTCCTGAGAAGAAAGTACAAAATCTTACTACACACACTTTGTAATTTTGATTAATAACTACTTATTATAGGTAATATAATGAGAGGTTTGGAATTTTTCTTGATTTGAACCAAATTCAAGTTGTATTTATTGTGACTAGCTAACGAATATTTATAGAATTATGCATGTAATACATAATTAAAGCCACAAAAATGATTGCTATCACTATTTGTGTCCTTTGTAAGTGAGTCCATCAAAGTATTATAAAAATAAGGCAATAGGAGCAGTGATTGGTTAAAGATTTACGTATACTTACATTGGATTGGTCGCTGATTCATGAGTTAAATAGTCATTGTAATTCTAGCATCATATAGGCTATTCCTTGTTTCAGTGTATTTTCACACAACTTCTTTAACTATTAATGTGTTTTTAATTATTTTATTGTTACAGTTATCTCAGTGTATAATTTTCTATCTTGATTTAATGTATTTTATGTGATGTATATTTTAAATTCTTTATGCTTCTTAAAATAGATCTATTTAAAATATTTGATGCATTATGATCAGCAGTTGATCCAGCATTTAATATAGAATACAGTCTTGCAGGCTTGGTTAACATGACATGCTTGACCGATTTGACAGATCACATGCATAGAGCATTAAGGCTGCCTAAAACACAGCTCTTAGAATATGTAGGTACACTGCCTTAGACAGCATTTGATACTTAATATAACTCATTTTTGCCAGTTATTAGTAAGATTTTTAAGTAATGGCATATTGGTATAGTTAAATTGATATTAAAAATGTAGAAGTATTGTTGTAGTATAGTTCATTGCCTCTTTCATAAACATTGCTATTTAAAACTTCATTTTTGATAACCATAGGGAGCCACGAAGCTGACGAAGGATGACATCGAGAGGGTATTTTCTCTTTATGATAGGGTGAGTATCCTACTTCATATTTCTATTCTTTTATACTTTCTATGATTTTAACCATTGAGATTTTGTCTTTTCTAAGAGAAAAGCACTTAACTCCTTTCACTTTTTAAGTAAGTACTATAGTTGATATTATTCTGAAATTGGATGAATATTATATGAATATAATATGATACAATTATCTTCAGTAAATGTCCGGAAATTTTTTTCCAATACTGAGAGAGCACAGAGGTATAAAATCACTCAACCTTAATGAAAACCGCTCTAAAATGACAATAATTTCTGATACCAAACACATTAAAAAGTTTATACAGGTTTTACTATACCACTAAAGTTAAAAAAGATACTGTGGCCTTACATCTCAACACTGCATCATCTAACGTAGGCAGATTGTAGAATTGGGGGCATGTGATCAGCATGCTGACACTCATGGCCGTTAATGATGGTTTTTTGTGACTAAAGCTGCTAGTTCTTAATCAAGTACCATACCTCCTCAGTTTGAATCAGTTCATCCTGTTCCAGACTTCCCTATCTCAGAAAAATCCGAAGAGATTCCATGTATTGAACCTGGGCTTGCGGATCTGCAGCCAGTGAAACTAATTATGAGACTACACAGGTGGTCTTACTGAACTACTAATAATTTATAATTACAAAATGTTTATAGTTTATGTACGTAGTAGAAGGAGTAAAAAAAAGATTTTCCTTTCCATCAATGTAGGCAAAGTCATCTGAATATATTTCTCGTATGTTCCTCGCTCTTAAATACCCAAACTATTAAACTCTTTATTGTATAGCCAAGCAATCAAAAGAGGAACATTTAAAGTGCAGCTATTAAAACCAGGACATAAACTATAGCAAATAGTTATAAGTTAGGGTGACAGTGACAGTATCAATTGACTATGAATCCACCAGTGTGTATACCAGTAAGGCCCTAGAAGGAATATCCATGGATATGACCTAAAGTCCAGTATTTTCTGTTAATTGTAACAATTCTATCATTGTTGACATTTCCTAGGCAAAATTCAGAATTCAATTAATAAACTTAATTTCTGATTTGGCCAGAGAAAATCAGAAACATATTGAATGTACCAAAAGTGCTGGTTCTGAATATTGGTATGAAAGAATTCACCACCTTTAAACACTAGTAAAAATGTTTGCACCTACATAATGGGATGCTTGCTTGAGGAAAAGACGTTTACAGAATTATTGTTCATGTGTTATCTAGTGTATTTGAATTATATATCACACTGTCGATATCAAACTTAATACACACACAATCTGTTTACGGTAAATTCCAATTTTGGATTTAAACTTATATAAGATATAATTGCTGTTGAAGCACCTTCAGCAATATGAAAAATGTAAATGTCTTACCCTCAAGCAAGCATCCCGTCTAATAGGTGTAAGTTAATAGTATGGTATAGCACTAATAATTTTAAACTAGGAAAACACATTTGGAGTCAGTATTTCCCATTGTGGTTTCTTTCACATAAGCTTAACTTGCTCTATGAAAAAAGTGCACACCTAAAAATCTTAACTCTGAATATGACAGTTATGTTAACAGTTTTTACTTATTTTAGGACAACAACGGTACAATAGAAAATGAAGAGCTGAGAGGATTTTTAAAGGATTTGTTGGAACTAGTTAAAAAGGTAAGGTATTTTATTCCTCCATTCATGTACAATATAATAATGGATACTATAGGCTTCATGGTATTGTTCATCAGGGCATTTTGTGTAATTTGTGTGGTAAAGCAAGGAATTTCAACTTTGATATTACCCAGATATATTTTTATTAACTGTCATTAGCATGGTAAAAAACAAAAAAATTAGTCAAAACTCTTCAGCCATCAATAGTAATAAATTTACAATCTTATCTCATATTATTTCCATATTACAGGATTATGATGCCCAAGATCTTCTGGACTTTGAAGAAACAATTCTTCGTGGTGTGGACTATAATCAGGATGGCAAAATCAATAGGAAAGAATTGACAATGATTCTCCTTGCACTTGCCAAACATAACACAGAAGAAGAACCCAGCGCATAAACCACAATCTTTTCCCTAAATAACCACTCCACCCCAACACCAATATCCCAGATTGTCATTGTTTTTATTTATTTTTATATGTACATATGTGAGATGGACTTACATAACCAGCGGTCATTTTGTTTCCAGAAGCCTTGATATGTAATGGTAATGCAGAATAGGTATTCCTAATAGACTGAATTTTATTCAGATCGAAACATATGTGTTCAGAAAACATGGTATAAGAGACTGAAATCAGTACCGTATCCCAAGAGATTTTATTATCTTTGTTTCTTGAGAGGAATTTTTAAATTTAGGATAAAATAGTTCTGCTCCTTTTAAGTTCACTGAACAAGAACAGCAATTGCACAGTTTAAAACAGAGTATAAATTTTTAAATAATATAGTTACCTATTATATACTAGATAGTTTCACTGCAAACCTATTAGGTATCTTGCAAAAAAAGCTAATCTACACATTTAACTATTTTGCACCAGTTTTGTTATATCCGAGCTCCAAAATAAATTATTTAATATAGAGTGTTCCTGGCAATCTAATGTTCTGGTGGATAAAATATCTATAATTTAGGGTTCTGAGGTTAAAACTCCATTCAATTCTATTACAGATTTTCAAATTATCCACTTTTTTTGTTTCTGGCTTGACCAGCTTAGGTACCATAATACAAGATCTCTACTGTGGTTCAGATTCCATATTAAACATAGTTCACAGCTTCTATAATAATAACATCTTTATAGGAAGAAAGTCTTGTTTTTCTGTATGAAATTTATTCATTATTATATTTCTTCACTAATTGTAATTGTGTTATTCTATTATATTAATCCTAAAATTGTATGTGAAGTTTATATAGCAAAGTTAATAAATACATTAAATTATATTAATGCTTGAGATGGAGATTTAGCATAAATAACTTCACTTCAATCAAGAACTAACCTGAACATGATTCGAATGTGCATCATAACTCATCCTCAGCTATACCGGTACTCCATCTGATGATAGGACAACAGCTGCAACTCTTGTGGGTTTTTAACTAACCTCTTGTTGAGATATTCATTGTGGGTTTTTCAAAATTCATAAACTGGTCCCTGTATTGTGGATATAAATTTTCTCCCAAACTGTGAGCTGCTTATGTCCCTGGACACACTTCTCTAGTTCCGGCTCCAAACTTATTTAATAATCCTTTTCCCAAACATGTGCAGCAATTACTGATTTATCAATCTGTCCATATTTTATATGTCTGATATGTTATTTTGCCCAAATATCTAAACTTCTTTTAGTTTTCCCTATGTATTTTAGTCTTCAGTCTTTACACTTAAACTGATATATTACTGATTTTTTGTTGTGAGGGATTTTTTTCTAGCTTAGTGGATCTTAACATATTTCTTAAAATAAATCTATTTACTGGTTCTGTAGCTATGTCAATATATTCATTGACAATTTTTCTAAATTTCTCATTAGTCCATGGGTGGTAAGTTATTTTCTTATAGATAACATCTTCTTTTCCCAGTTTGAGAGTGGTAGTTTCCATCATTTGTTTTTTGCTGACAATGTTTCTTTATTTTCTTTAAGATCAGGTCTTTGTGGAATCCATTATTCTTATAGTTTGGGAGAAAATTTATATCCACAAACACAGGGACCAGCTGATGAATTTTTAAAAATTCTCAGATGACAATCTCACAAGAGGTTATTAAACACTCACCAGGAGTTGCAGCTACTATCCAATCATCGGAAGAATTATAGCTGAGGATGAATCATGATGTATGCTCGAAATATGTTCAGGTTAGTTCTTGTTTTAAGCGGTCATGTATGTTAAATCTCCAAAACAAGCATTAATATATATTCCAATTAAGTCTAGAATGCTTATATGGACAGTACGGGTACTCTCTGTATTATAATTTATTTGCGTAAAATATTATGGTTATATGTATTCTATCTGGGAAGAGCATGAATATACAGTATTCATTTAGTTTAATTATTTAGTATGAGTACTATAGCAGGAAACAAAGTTTCTCTTTAAGTGAAATTTCATTAAATTATTTTGATTGTCTGAAAATGAAATATCATACCATAATACTTGAGTAGGCTACAGTTGTACGACAATAATATGTACCATACTTCAAGGAAACAGTCTTAAGTCCTATCTCAGATTGCATTTTTTTTTTTAATACCACACTTAAGTTAGATGATTAGATTTTAAAATAACTTATATTTCTGTTAATCCTACTTTTCTCTAGGCATTGAAGTAACAGAATTAGCCATTTCTCCTCTTACCTGGTATAATTTTTAGATTTAGGGAAATATAAAGGCTCATCATGCAATAAAGAAAGTAAAACACCAAGTGATTAAATAATTTTAAAAATATATTGTAGAACAATTAAATTAATTACCGACTAAGCTCAAATAGTTTTATTATTGCCATAACTTAATTTTTAGGGCTCTCTGTATTCTGGGATTCAGAAATCAAGATGGCCGCTGTCATGTATGAAAGTATGTTTTATAGGAGAAAAATAATTTTTTTATTATTTAGTTTTGTACATAAATTTGTATTTTTAGTCCACCACACATAAAGTTTTTATCGCAGTTTTGGCATGTTCCAATTTTAATAAAGTAGCCTATGAAAGGAATACTGTATTTAAAATCCTACTGATACTGGTAATAGTAAACTTACTGGTAATAAATGTACAAGTCTTTTTAATTTTAGTTAAAGTAGTTATTTTCTCTAAGAAGAAAAAAATCCTACAATACAGGATTCTTCTACTTACAGTCGGACTAGTTAAATATTATGTGAGTGAAAAATTTGTTTTGCAGAAGTAACAGTCTTCAGTGATGATCAAAGGATTGCTTACTATTATCGTAATTCTGATTTTTTACCTATTCATCATGCACATCTGCCTTATGGTAAGACTATTTGTTATGATTACTCAGAAAATTCCATTAAAACTACACTCTTTGTTTTAAACATGATTATGTGGATAATTATAACAAGTGCTAGCTTATATACCAGGGCTCTATTTTTTAGCCTTAGTCAGAATAAGTTGCTGCTAATTTTAATTACAGTTTTACCAAATCTGCAAAATCTGGTTTCTCAGTGTCTACAACTTCTATAAAATCTTATGCCCAGTAGTTCTTATTGGGTACCAAGGTTATATTAACATTTAAATTTAATTTTACAATACTGAGTTCCAAATTGTTTTCAGAAACATATTATCATTTTATAATAAATTTATTATAGGTACGGGTACAATTATTAAAAATGTGGAACATGTCCAAGTATAGTATTTTTGCAAATTGGTTTACATTTGTATCCATTACTTTGTAACTTGTAGCAGACTTAGGAATTGATTGATATGGTAAATAGTTTATTGGTTCTAGTCAGTATTTTTATAAACTAATTTTTCTCAAAAATTTCATTTCTAACTAACATTTAAATGTAGCCTATATGTTCAACTCTTGGGCCTATTTCATATATATTTTGAGCAGTGGAGTGAAGGCTTCCATATGCTTCAATATGACTGATTATTCCATTAGATCACTCTGATGAGTTATTTACAGATTGTTTACAATGTCTTAACCGTATTTTTTAATACTTCACTTCATTTTAAGCAGACTTCAATTTGCAAGTGCATAACTTGACTCTAAGAAGGTAAAAATTTCCTTTCACAGGGAAAAGTTCTGCCTAAAGAGTAGCTGTAAGATTTTCCTTAACTCTACAGCATTGAGATTTCCATATATAAGAGGTGAAAGCTGTGAGGAAATTAAAATCATGCAAGCTTCACGGCTGATTCAATACAGCTATGAAGCTACCTGACGTTGATCCGGACATTTCATCTACAATAGACATAATCAGTGATGAGATCTTGGTCCAAGTTTCCTTGACAAGTCTCATTGCAGACTGATGTGGTAGTTGACATTTGGAAAGACTTGCACTGTTAGCTCTAGTTGATTGGGCGGTCAATGGATTGCCTCACTCTTTCATTTGACATGGTGCTATCTGAAGCATGGTAAAATTATTGCATCTGTAGTTTTGCAGAAATGGATACAATGTTTTGTTGAGTTATCCTTCTGCTTTTCTGTGAATTCTTTTTGTGTTTATATATTTCAATGGCTTCCCATTGTGGTTGGGCATGGTAATAGAAGGTAGTTGCAAAGATTTTAGTTTTCTTAAAGCAGATGTCATGCTTCATACCTGAATATGAATGTTCTGTATGATTTGACAAAAAAGGAAAAATCAGAAGTCACAGAATGTAATAAGTTTTAAAACTCTCTCGTAATATTTAATTATTATTTTCATAGAAAAAAAAACTATAATATTTTATTACTTATCATTATAAATTTTAAAACATAAATTATTATCAAGATCATAAGAGCATTCTTTCAATAAAATATTTCTTTAGATCTTTACTAGAAGCATCTCTCCTATTAATCATAATAAAAACAAGACCGAATGGGGTGCAAAAGACTCAAGCAAAGATCGTAATATAAAAACTGTACTAGATACAAGGATATTGAATCGGTACAGGTCTACAGGGATGGATGCCATTTCAAAATGTTTTTCTTGGGTTCTAAAGAATGTGAAAAGTGTTTTCTCAGTTTTATTATGATTTCAATTTTTTCCCCATGATCGCTATTCTTCCTCGGTAAATGAAAAAGTGAAAAAGAAAAATTAATGTTATAAATGGCTATAAAGGGGGAAGGGAATAAAAGATAGCCTACACATGCATAAGCAACAATACTGAAATACCGGTAAAATAAAATCTTCAATTTAGCTTCTGGAAAAATTTGAGAAAGCTCTCAAAATAAGTTGAAGACCCAATGAAATTTCAGAATATCAGCAATTAAAAACAGTTGAAGACAACCTTACTGATTTCACCAGGGTTCAGAACTGACTGACTCTTGGTAATGACTATTCATGCACTTTGCTATCAACAATAAATCTGTTCTCTGATCAACAGAGAATTCACATACATTTACACCTTAATATTATCATCAGTAGGTAGGTAGGTGGAACATCGTTGGGAAAGATGAAATTCATTATTGCTGATATGTAGGTAGTTTCCAAAATTCCATAAAGGCCTATGAGATCACAGAAAAAAATAACACTAAGCATTCCTTTAAATTGAATAATGCATGAATGGTCCCTACACTGATTTTAAAAAAGAGAAAGGATACTGTCGAGAAAATATTAATAGGACATTAAATCCATACTGGAGTTTCAAGAACTCATCTACTGTGTAACGATTCATAATAGCTACACTTCCTGGACTAATATCTGGTGACCAACTGATGGACTGACCAACTAACTGACTGACTGATTGACCAATTGACTGGTATATCAACTGACTGGCTGACCAACTGACTATTCAGCCAACTAAATGACTGACATATTTGTATTGATTGATTAAGTGTTGTTGGACTGTTTGTCTGACCGACTAAGTGATGATTGATTGGTTTGATTTATTAATTAATTGATTAAGTGATTGCTTCGTTGACTGGTTGAATAATATTTAGAATACTAAGATGTATCATAGGCACAAAACTCTGCCCTTGAGTAAAATAAATTGAAAGTTGGCTGAATTGATGCATAAATCCACAATGAATAGAATTTCATTCACCTAGAAGACATAATATGATCTATATAGGCTACATGCTAAGATATTAGTACAAGACAGGCAGACAGACAGACAGACAGACCATATGACTTCATTGTAAATAGAAATGAAATAAAATATGAGTGCATGAAATATTGAGAGTGAAAAGATAAATAGGCTATAATTTTGGGATATATTTCGCAGACATATTAAATGCTGGAACTAGTAGCTTGTTATAGAGGGGAAAGTCATAAAATGTTTTATATCTCAGGTATATATCCTATTTTAAATTTTTAGTGAATCTTCTTTATGCATAGCCATAATGAATATCCTAAAGTTACCAAATAAGACTCACACTTATCTTATCTGTAAAACTAATTTTATGTGTGGCTTTACAATCTCATAGTTTAGAACCCAATCATAATTTTCCATTTATTTCCAGTTTCCGCATTGGTCAGAGAGAAGACATTGTAAACATTCTGTACATTGGCCTAATTATGTTAACTCTCGCTCTTTCCCATAGGTTGCCAAATCTATTGAACTGTAGTTTTAAAAAAATCACCTTCCATTTATGCCATATCTTAAAACTTCATATACCTGGATCATTCAAACCAGAATAATTTTAACAGTAGAAATAATCTGGTTTAAAGAATCCAGAAATGTTTTAACTTATAAATACAAAAATATAATCTAAATGAAAATGAACATATATAAACATTTTAATCTAAAACTCTTCAAGGGTTAGTAATGACTAGGTATTCTACAATTAGAAGTATTTCGCGAGCTATTTTAGAGAATTTACTTAGAGAAGAAAAAAATAAATACTAAAATTATTGCTAAAGTTGCTCTATAATATTGCACATAATTTATCAAGAATAAGCACAAATTGCATTAACTATGATACTATTGCATTCCATTGTTTTCATCTACTACTTAATTTGGTTTAATTTCACAAGTTTCTGTGGCCTTTTAACAATTATCAGTATTTTTATCTTTTCCAAACAAATGCATTTAATTTTGTTATTTAATGTTTAATTTAGGTAACCTTTTATTTTATTAATATTTGTATACTTGTTTTGTTGGTTTATTGTGACTAATTACAATGTATGTTACTTAACATTGCATATTTAGATGTTAAAAAATAATTATTCCATAACCACTGGCTATGAATGATAATAATCTAATGAATGCTGCTTTTGATAACTATTTGAAAGTTTTTTCAGAAAGCAAAAAGATGGAGCAGTCTACTGTGATTGGTGCTGTGCATTGAAAATGTTGAAAGAGAAACATAAGGGAAAATAAGTTTCTAACACTGACACTAAAATTCAAGTATGCTGGTCATACTCTTTTCTGTTATTCTATTCATTTCTCTATATACTATCAAGGAATGAACTGTATTGTGTGTGTAAAGAAAGATACACATTTAACATTAACAAAAAAAGTAGTTATTCATGGTACTTGTGAGTAATTTTACTTAGTTTTATCCATGACTATACAAAAATTTTGTTTCAATAAATGAAAATAATATGACTTTTCTGATATTCAGAATATATAATGGTTCTGGGCTTCCAACCAGGTGAGTAGGAGGATTGATTCCCAACTTTCAGCAGCTATCTCTGCTACCATCCTCAGGTGAAGTGAGCTGGTCTTGGGAAAATATTATTGTTAAATAGGAGAGGCAGGAAATGCCAGGGGGGTGGGAGGGCCAAAAGAAAATCAAAAAGGGGAATAATTAAAAGGAGAGCTCTAACTGTTCGAGAAGGAAAACTAAATTTAATGCTGCTGTAGTATAAAATGTAAAATTGGCCCTTTTTATGGCCAGTACTTTATTTGCAGCCTGGCTAAGCTTTAGACCACCATTCCTATTGAAATTTTGACCTTTGATCACCCAGTTAGAAGCCTGAGAAACCATTAATAAAGAAGAAAAAAATGTTTAAAATTAGTCCTCGTTTAGATATTATGCCATGGATTTTAGAATTGATGTAGATCATGATGTATGAGGCATTCAGTAGATAAGAATTGTATCCAAGAAATTTGGTAAATAAAGACTGAAATTATCAAGCCTTTGGTACAGGTATTCCATGCTTAAATGTACACTATCAGTTAATAAAGGAGATTATACAAGCAAATATATGAAATTAAAAACTTTTCTGAAAATTAAGTCTTCTTGGGCTAGGACAAAGAAGGCAAAAGTTTCTTCAAGCTGAGATGGAAGTAGCTTTTGTAATGCATTTCTGTGGTGCATGTTATATAGATGAACTGAGTAATGTGAAAATTGATATTGTAGTCAATATAGCACACAGAAAAACTAACAATGAATGAACTTTTACTATCCCAGACAAGAAATAATCTCTCCCTTCTAGACATGCATTATCATTCAAGGATAAGTCAAGTAAAAATTCATGTACACTGTGTACAAAATTTAGGACTTTATCAACAAACACTCTGGAATGGAAAATGCATTATGAAGAACAAATCACAGAAATGGAATTTAAATTTTGAATGTTCATAACAAGCCAGCAAAAAATTCGTAACGCACGCTAAAATGTTTCATTTTTCTTCTTCCGTAAAAGCACAGAAATAAAAGATTTAGTAGGCTATTATCATGCAAGTAGTGACACAGAATAATATAGATCAAGTTCAAGTAGGATGTTATAAGGCAGACTGCTAAGAAAAGATTAGCAAAATACAGTGGAACCTCGTTAACACATTTTTCTAGGGACCGAAAAAATAGACGTCTTATACGGGAAAACGTACTACTGAAATACTAGCTAGTACTTACAGGATGCTAATTTTCTCTCCTTTTTGTTGTTTTTTGTTTTGTTTAATCCTACAACTATACAAATTGTAGCCTACTAGTACCACTTGTCCATGCAGTGGTGATTGAACATTTTTTGTGAATGTTTTTATTGGCTTTATCGTGCATCATGAAATTACTTTTGATGTTAAACTTTTGGGTATTGTATTGGATTCTAAACTTAATTGGTCTGATCATATTTCTTATGTCTGTAAAAGACTTTCTCGGGTAATTTTCCTACTGAGCCATCTAAAAAATAATGTATCCAAGCACCATCTTAAGATGGCTTATTATGCTTTTTTTCACAGTATACTTTCGTATGGCCTCCATATCTGGGGTAGTGGTGCAGATATCTATAAAGTATTATTACTACAAAAAAAGGCTTTGAGAATTATCTCTGGTGCATCTTTTGATGCTCATTGTCGTCCATTGTTTGAAAACTCTAAAATTCTCACTGTAGTCAATCAATAAATCTTCAACTGTTTGGTAAATATTAAGTCTAATCTCCATGAACAAAATTTTCAATATAATTTACACCAACATAACACTAGGAATAATTACCTCATAGTGACAAAAAGTACAAGATTAACTAAAACAAAGAAGTGGTGCAGTAATTTGGGTATTAAGTTGTTCAATAGTTTACCCAAAACTGCACATTCAGTTAAATTAAACAGGTTCAGGACTGTACTGAGAGATTGGCTTGCGAATAATCCATTTTATTCTATTAGCGAGTTTTTTAAAGTTAATATTGATGTTGTTTTCTAAATTTATACACTATACTGCTATTCGACATAATTCTGTTGTCCATTTTCATTCTCTCTCTTAATTTATGTAGGCCTATGTTGATAGCCGCATTTTGATGTGGTTCAAAAACAAATCAAATCAAATCAAATCAAATCATGTCAACAAAGCAGAAATGGGTAATGATAACAATAGAAGAAAAGTTAGAAGCAGTTAAAAGAATTAAAAGTGGTTATTACCTTCACTTAAATCTTCAAAAAGTTATTCATAACCTCTAAAAATGATATTTTAATTTTTATCTGAAATTTTATTTATCCAAAACCACCTTCCCCCTCTTTGTTTATGTTAACATAGGTTCTACTGTAGATAATTATGACGACGAAAACCATCAGTAACAGCCATTGGCCAAATGCTTCCGATCCTGCCAGTTGGCCTGGGTGTTGTAGTCAGTGTGGCTTTCTGTGCCCATCAAGATGGGTTCGATCCAGGCCCTGGTTGATGGCATAAGTGTGACAGGCTCATGTTACTAGATTAACAGACATGTGAAAGAACTCCTTCAGGACAAAACTCCGGCTCACTGGCAAAGATCACAAGCCTAAGTAGTAGTATAATCCTATCGTTAAATAACCACAAAATTAAACCCAACCCTGGCATCTGCTATCAATATCGAAAGACTGAGGTAGATAACGCAGACAGTAGACAGTATCTCTCCAGGGAAAACTTATAGCAAAAGCACCTCAGAGTGAAAATGAGCAATTTTCCTGAAATAGTTTAGGCCTACAATTGTGGAATGCATAGAGATGGATGAAAAAATTCCAACTTGGGTGTACAGCTTACCAGCAACTTATATAGATTTACTATGAGATGAAAAATTCTTTGAAGTTTTCTTGTAATTTACAATATTAGGCTATATTTAAATGTGTGTCTTTCTTAAAAATCATGGGTGAAACATTTCGAGCATTCAACACAAGTTGAACCAATAGTGGGAATGCCTGGTGTGCAGAAGTAATGAAAATGGTGGATTTATTGATTAATGGATACAAATTTAATTATTTTATTTTTGTTATTGTACTTAACAGTTCTATGTAAAGTACGAGAAATGTGTATGAGTGAGAGCATATTTGTGTGTGATAAAGTGTGTCCGATATCACGTTAGGCTTAAATATTACGGCAATAAGGTGGAATGTTGCACACAGGCGATTGCGAAAACAGAAACTCAACTAGAATATTCTGCATAGCTCAACATAATGCTGATAATCGACACATTTCCACACAAAGTCCTGCCAAATGCATGTTAACTAAATTTTCATACAGCTGGTATCGAAAAAATAAATACTATACCTAAGGAACCTCATTACTGAATGAACTTTTAACACGAGTGTTTTACGAATATATTTGAAAGGAAGTTGTGAGGATTTTTTTGTAGATGTTTTATGTTTGAATCCATGGCTTGTTGAAAAAATTAATAATAGATATTTATGTTATGAGATATATTTACATGTTTATCATTATATAAAAGAATTGTTGATATTCCATTCATCAATGGTTTGTCGTATATATATTGTCATTGGTTAACTGTTAAATGTTGATGAAAATTTTAATCCATACAATAAAAACAACACAATTGACACCGTTGTTATTATGAAAACCTTAACATCCACTCCTGTCTGAATCTTTCAAGGTTACTTAGTTTTCTTCCTACAGCCATGTTATGTACTGTCAAGTAGTACATTATTTGGGCACATTGTCATTTCGCTGAAAAATTACATTGTGCACATAGGCCTACGTCGTGCAGGAAAACTAACAATGTGCATGTGTGTCATGGTAGAAGACTGTACATGATGTGGCTGTAGGAACAAACCTATTACATAGCCCAACAGCCATTTTGGTGCCTTAGAATTTATACCTATTCTTGGGTATATTTAGGTCGCTGGTGCCAAATGTGCCATTAGTTTTGCCCTATCAGCTTTATTTTGTGAGATATGGTATTACCATTATGCATATTATCCCATTTTACATTTGATATAAATAAAAAACAGTGCCTAATTTTAGCTTCTAAATCATGTGAAGACAAAATCAACACACTAACATTACATTAACATTATAACAACAATATAACATGGGGTCTGTCAAAAAATTGATATTATCACATATTGTACGGTCGTTTATGACTTATGAGCTGTCAATTTGAGGGCCAAAAAATAATCCAGCTTTTAGTTTTTCTGTACTTCGTACAGTTTTCGTCCTACGGGTCCAAAGTATGGTCAAGAACCTTTACTAGCTATATTATCAAGCAAGATTTTTGTTTCGCGAAAGAGGTTTAAGTTAATGGCACTCTATATAAAAGTAGAGCTGGTAGAGGAAAACTGTTTACATATTTGGAATAAGCACACTAAGTAGGCCCTATAGCCAAAATCCAGTAAAACATCTGCAACACCAAACAAAAGTTATTTTTTGTTGGACTGTGTTATCATTTATATGATGATGTGTAGTATTTCCTATTTTAGTCAGCTTATACAGAGACTCACTAGAGGTGCAAAGAAGGGAAGGCCAGTAGCCAATAGGGACAGCTTCCCACATTAAGATCTCATAAAATTAATGCAGATAGGAATAAATTATTAAGTAAGCTAAATTCCCTACAGAATATTTAAAAAATACAGTCATACCTGCCTGAACAGCCATCTTCAATTAGCAATCACTTCAATAAACGACCATTTTTCTGTAGAACTGATTAATTTTTCTATAAAATCTGTATTAATATCCCCTCCCTTTTCTGGCCACCTCATACCACAGACAGTGACCACATGAAATTTATAAAATGACCTGGATTAAACAGCCTGTCATCAGGGCCGTATTTCTAAATAGGCTAAGTAGGCTGCAGCCTAGAGCGGCAAATTTTCAGGGGCGGCAGTTTGGCAATTTATTCAAAAGTTAAAAATGAAGTATTTCAGACTTTAATAATATTTTCCTTACGAATTTAAGAATACATGTTAATTGAATTAAAATATAAAAAATATGTTTAAAATAGTGATCACTGATCTTCAAGAACAAATTAATTAATTAATTTCGAAACCCATTTCATTTTTAACGGATCTTAAAAGAAGTAAGTAAAAAAAAGTAGATAATTAATTTGATTATGTAATTTATTATTCTAATAAACCTGGTCATTAACAGAAAAAAATATTATGTAAACCATTAAAATTGTAGTTTTTTCTAAACTAAATGAACTTTATGTTTAAAAAAGATGAAAACACGAAAGAACTCTATCCTTTTGTTGAATAAAACAAATGTATTAAGCAAATATGAACTATAGAGGGGGCGGCAAATGGACTTAGACTATAGGCGGCATACTCTTAAATCCGGCCCTGCCTGTCATAACCATTGCAAATTCTTTGTTCATCCCTGAAACCATCACGCAGGCTTTGCCAATGATTTTCGGAAGTAAAAAGCCCGTTAACGCGAGTGCAGTTTGAAGACTGTAAACCACTGGTATCCATGGGCATCAGCATGGGAGGGCAAGGGGGGCAGTGCCACCCCTGGATTACCTTATGGATTCCTTTTTTTGGTACTCTTTGTCTGCTCGATCTGCAGTTGTTGCATGCAAAATAAAAAAATATGTAAATATTTTATAATGAGTTTATAATAATAATAATAATAATAATAATAATAATAGCACGAAGAATCCCTTACGGGCAATGGCCTCTCACAGTGGAGGATAGCTCTAGAATAATCCCACAGATGAGCTAGTTCTGTGGGATTTGGAATTAGCCTATCTTTGAATCTTGTGAAACATATTGAGCAAACATTATATATATTACACATACACATACCGGGGCTTATTCAAAATCTACTTCTAGCTTTTGACTGTCCTGTTCATAGTTCATACACTAGCTATTTTATAATTTTCTTTGTGTCTTCTCCACGGTCGTGATGTGTGCCCAGCGATCGGGGTTGAATCTAGTTACATGACCTGGCCATTTCTATTTCAGGATTTGCACTGAGTATGCTGCATCCTTGACCTGAGTCCGTTCCCTGATAGTCGTGTTTTTCACCCGCTCTCTCAGTGATATGTGAAGAATTTTTCTTTCCATTTTTCTCTGAGTTGTTTGTATTTGTTTCATCTGTTGTTGGGTTAGAGTCCAGGTTTTTGCTCCGTATAGTAGTACCGGAAGTATGCAGCTCGAGGATACCCCTCTTGATGTCTAGTTTCTGCGCTCTATCCATCAATATGAAGCTCAGACTCCAGCAAGAATTAACTTATTATGATTATAACTGCCTCAGTGTATTTGTAATAATCCATCACCAAGGCTGTTGCTCAAAAGAACATAATCTGTTAATTTAAAAACTTTGCAGCCTCATCGAATTCAGCTGGGGTTCAAAACTACGGGCCAGGAAACTATGAGAATAATAATTTATTTAGCCTAATCATTTGAAATTGAGGTTCGAAATGGATTTTCAGTCAGTCATAATAAAATAGCCCATCATTCATAAGGTATCACTTGCACATGGATAAACTTAAATTCACAGTACACTTATTGTCTTAATACCACTAATTGTTCACGATAGTAAATTAATTCTACTTATTATAGATTATTGTATAATTTAGCCTAATAAATAAGAATCAACGTGTTTGGAATTTTGTTGAGTTTTCCCCTTTAATAAAATTCCTGGCAATGCCCCTGAAGTTGTCTCTAAAGAAGGGGATTGCAGCTATTTGTAACATACTTTTTTAGGAAAAAGTAAATGTTTTAATGTCTATGTCTAGACAGGGAGTCAGGAGGATAAAAGTAGCAAACAAACAACAGGAAATGAAGTGTGGTTTGCTGTAGTAAATGAAGTTTAGATTACCGGTATGTAATATTAGAAGAGGTATCAGGGAGAAATACCTAAATTTAACCAATTTAGTAAGATGTATTGCGAATTTGAGTTTTGTGATTTTCTAGACTGAAGCCTGTTTTTGTGAGTATTAGCTGAAATGGGGAAGAACAAATGGGAATAATTACCGAGGAAGGTAGCCAAGATGGTAGTGTCTTGGACCTGTATTCGGGAGTTCCTGGGTTTAAACCCTATGGCCGGCCAGTTTGCCTTTTTTCCATAGTTTTCCTACTCATAAAGGGAAATGCCAAATGGATAGACCAATTTACTTACCATGATTCATAATCATATCAACAATAAAAAGCAGATACAATCAATAGTTACATGGCCTACTCTGGCATACCCACAGAACCTAACTCGAGATACTGATATGTCCTTGATGTTCAAACAAGCATAAATAAAGCTGAATTTTTAAAAAATGGTAATAACATAAAAAAAGAATGATTCAATCATTCAAATGAGAAGGGAAATGATATGGAGCCTATAATGTTTTCTATCTACTGTTCCCTGTAGTTGGATTAACGAAAAATTGGATTTTCGTTTCTTCTAATACAATTCCTCTGTTTATTGTTTTTGTAAATTCATGTGTTTTTATTATACATAATGTCTATTGTCGTAGTGGCCAGGCCCAAAACTGATAGATATATACATAATCTTTTTTCTTAGTTAACAATTTGCTACAAGAATAGAAATGGCAAGTCATTTACCAAAACTTTTTCTTTTGTGAGGAAATACTCGTATAAGCAGCCACTGAAAAATAAATATTGAAATAAAATGTAAATTTCTGTAGCAACATTATCAAACAATACCAGAAACATAGAAGCAATTAGGGTAGTAAGGAGATGAATATCGAGGGAACTATACTTTTCACATTACTGCTTTTTGAAAATATTTCATTAGATTTTTTTATTGGGTACATTATTGCTGTGTATATTTTAGTACCTCTACTAAGAATATCTTGAGTTGTGAGGATAAGTTTAATTTTTCTAAGGTCTAACTAAGGTCTAAGGCACTCACTGTAGATCAATCAACCAAGAATAGTGCAATACCATAGGTTGATATGATATTGGTATACCAGGATTTGGAATAATGTTATATATAGGCCTATGTCGTTGCAGTAGGCAGGAGATCATGGCCCCTAAGGGATTTCAAAAGCTATGTTTGTTTATTACTATAAAATAGGCAATCTCAGTAAATTTTTGTAATTTTCAGCAACTGCAACTTAAATTGAAATTTTCTACTGGCAAAACTGGTTGGCTATGATTTAAACAGGATGTATCTTCAGCACATAATAGGAAAAGGTATCATTGAAATACATGCCGCTCATGTTTCTTATGTTTATTTCAAGATCTGGTGATAGATGAATACCTATGATCTCTGATCTCACAGTGTTAAATTTTCTTGAGAATATTTGAAATTCTAATGTCTTAATATCAGCAGTTGGTGAACACTGAGTTGTGGTCGTAACATGAAAATAACATTAAATATTCTGGTTCATCCAAAGATTCATAGTGTATTTTTAGATACAATAGTCTAATATATCTTTTAGGAATTGATTCTTTAAATTCCTTTTTATTTTCAGGTTGATTTAACTCTACTCCTCAGAGACCTAACATCCTTGAATTTGGCTTGCAGTTCAAATATTTGGTGCTCGATATAATTTTCAAAAATGATGGAACTCAAGAGACCTCAACATTAGTTTGCATGTAAACATTTTCTGTTGACTTTATTATCTCGTTTTTAAAAATCATTATTGACAAATTTGTATGGACATTTTAATGGTAGGCGTGAACACTTTTGTCCTGGAGATTTAAGTATACAAAAATACAGCTGTGGATATAACTTGGAAGGGCCTAAATAATTCTTTACTATAACATGGACTTTGAGTCGAGAGAGTTGAGTTGAAATCTTTGGGGGGGGGGGGATAAAACTGCATTCATAGGGCATGAAGCCGGATTTTTTTTAAATTTTGTTCAGGGTTCTCACATTGCCAGGATTTAATTTTTCTTACACTCTACACTCTTATAACCTCATCTCATCTATCAATATGTCACTGGCTAGGCTCAACACATAGTTATCAAACCAGAAATATAAAATGTCTGGAATTACCCAGGTGCAATTACAGCAAAACACAAAAAACCTTTTATTACATGTCTATTCAATTTTATAATGCTCTTCCTTTGTCTGTAAAACTGTTACAATACCACAGATTTTAAAAAAAGAATTACAAACAATCTTGACCAATAACTGTGTATATAAAGTAGAGGAATTCTTTGATATTAATTTTGCTGTTTAGAAGTCTTGTTCATGACCTTATATTCGCATAAGATTAATTCACGTGGAATAAATTTGAAAAGTTATGACAATGTATCTTGATTATCTAAACATGTTATTAGAGTACTAATTTCGATGTTATTAGTTTGTTTATTTAGATTTTGACAGCAGTAATACATTTCATGTACTCACTTGTTACTACAATAAAGATTTATTTATTTACTTATTTATTTATTACTTATTTAATTTATTTAACAAAGAATACGACATTATTAAATTCACACAACTTAATATGTTGAGATAGAATTATATTTCTTTTTTCTTAGAGGGCATGTGGAAAGCATAACTATTTTAGTGCCTGAAACGTTCACAATTGCGGTTAAAGGTTAACTTGAAAACAAAGAGAGTGAAAAAATACCTGCATGAAAGACTCCAGTGGCTGTGTGATCAAGTGTTCCACCATGCACCACTTTTCATGATTTAGGACGAAAAGTTGGTCCTATTTCCAAAAGTAAATGATTTCTTCCAGCACCTCTTCTGAAGTCCAGTTTCTGATTTTATTCACAACAAATAAGTCACTCCTCTGGACAATGTATTGAATTCTAAAGTCTGAATTGTAAACAGTTTACACAAAATATCCTATCCTTAAAATCCAGTATAAATATAGGAATTATCAGCCATAAATGTTCCCGCTTTAAATCCACTTTACAAGTCCGCTTTGTATTTAGCGGCAGGCACTTTGTCTCGCTGAGATGGACAATGCACCTGTTAAGTGCTGCCCTCTCAAGAAGAATGCTTCATCTAGTTTTGGAAGTTTACGCTTTCGTTAACAGATGACAGCAGTATTTGTCTCTGTCACTTGCTGCCATCTCACGGAGAGATTTTATGCGCTTGTACTTGTCTGCGTTGGATTGGTTTATTTTTTATTAAAATTAAAATGGCGAACCACTATGATGTTCCTAGTTGGTATGTTTTTTTAATAAGTTGTGTCATCACACGGTGATAGTATTTCAGTTTCATAATCAAAATAGGACGTCTCTTATTTTATGTTGAAGAGTGATAAGTTAGGACCGGTCGTTATTTTGGGAATATTAATTTTGGAGTGCATTTATATGTGGCCTTCACAACACGGAAATGATAATTTTTAGGTTATATTATGATTATATAATATTGTTTATTCTTTCAGGGCCGGTAAACCTCCGGTTGGACTTCATTTAGATGTTCTGAAAGGCGATAAACTAATACAGGTAAAATAATTTTAACATTTTCGTACAATTGTCGTTTCCTTGATACAGTTTTATGAAGACGTTTTCTTTTTTTTGCAGAAATTGATGATAGACGAGAAGAAATGCTATCTTTTTGGTCGCAATCCTCAGATGAATGATTTTTGCATTGATCATGCATCATGTTCACGTGTTCATTCTGCATTAGTTTACCACAAGCACCTGAACAGAGCATTTCTTGTGGATTTAGGCAGCAGTAAGTAGGCCTATTTGTATCATTCTTTGTTAATCTGAAGAAATTACAAGGTGTAAAGGGAAAATCCAAATATAAGCTCCTCCCATCCCAAGCTCCTCCTACTCATTAGCGAGACCTGCCCGGGAAGGAGGGGTTTAGGGTGGGGAGTGTTTTAAACGGCAAGATGGTACTTTGCACCCCAAGCTGCTCCCCTTTCCATCGGCGCAGCTGCTTTCCCCGTCTGCTCACTACAGTACCCCTCACGCCTTTACCGCCTGGCCACTACCCCACGCATATACCTCGGTATTCCTGCAGCGCATGCCGGCCGCTGCTCAGTGCTTGTAATGCAGCTTGCTGTGTTATGCTGGCAGCTTGCTGTAATAATTGCAATTAACATGTCACCAGAGCCTCTTTAGCATTACTCAGGACCCGCCATGTGATGGCAGAGGTTGATTTGGGAATGCTGTTGGCTCTCAAAAGAGCCGTTTTACGTTGGCCTAGCCCTCCAACTTGCAATAAAGAAATGCGGAGAATTCCTAATCACAATTCTTAGGTTTGTAGCCTACACAGACACTATATCCGACAGGAAGCCTTCGAATGTAAGTTCTCTACCTTTCCATTTACGGTACATAAAAGCAGCTAGGTAGCCTTCAAAATGTGCACTTTTTTTCCTATTGGTGGAAGGCAAACTGCGTTTTGCATGTGCCCACAAACCATCTGTAGTGTTGGTGTGCACACCCGTCTCCCAGTCCTTAAACTGAATCGAGTGGTTTACAGTCAAATGACAATAACCCTCATCATTCAGACAATTATAGGCCTTTGCCTTCCAACAGTCGGAATAAATAGTCGTTCCTGGCAGTACACGTTCCTTGATAATTGCAAGAAGTTTTTCTTTGGAAAGGAAGCAAGCATTGGTATCACGTTCTACAAGTCCAAATACCCATTGACCTACGACACGTTTACCCTTATGATACTTCCTTTTCGCAAACTTGGACTCGTCTATTTTGACTATCTTGCCATCACCACCCAGTTTGCTTTTCTGTCGTTCCAGAACACACATTACGGTACAGTTTCCCTCCAAAAATAATACCATTGCCTCACACCCTTACCGCCGCATTCTTCAGTTACGAACTCAGGTTTAAGATTCTTAAACCAAGTGTACGTAACCGCAAGAACTTGGGTAATAGTCAGTATGGCATCCTCAAACCAAGAACCCTTCCTGATAGAATGAGACATAGGCCTATAATGCAGCAGGGCACTGGTAGTACTTTTTGTGGTTCTACAGAGCCAGTGCACGCCATCAGAATGATGCCTCCTAGGAACCTCTTTCATTCTTTTGCCACAAGTCAGGCACATGTAACTAGATCTAATTAACCCGTGCAACCTACAGAATTCAATGGCTTCTTTCACTAAATTTGATCTGATCAAATTCACAAAAACGAACCACTTCAATTCTGTGTGCTGCATCTCGTTACCTGAGTTACTCCTGGTCCCACCTGCGTTCTCAATTTCCATATTCAAACAAGGCACTTCAATGCACAAAGATTACGTGTGTCTCAACACCCTCACTGAACACAAGCAAGTAAAGAAGAGCGCATGAAATAATTGTCAAGTTTAGGGAGGAAGCTGAGAGTTTCCTTCCCCACCTGGCTAAAACTAGCGGTACTTAACCCTCCCACATTTCGGGAACCGGCACAGATCCTGTTCTCATTGCAGCTATAATTGGAATGGCTACCCCAAGCAAGAAGGCTGCCTTACGTAGAAAATTGTCTGTACCCTGGCTTGTAATTGGTAATAAGAGGGAATGGCCCCAATACATGTTACAGAAGTGGTGGACGAGTGAGTTGGGGAATACTGATAGGATGGTTATTGCTGCATTGCATATGGTAACGACCTACCAGTTGAGACACTCATAGAATGCCTCCACAGCATTAATCAATATTTCATAACGAGGCCACATATGGATCGTATTATGAGATATTATTACATGTATTGGGATGAAAGCTGGGAAAGAAGAAGTAAGAGATGATACTATGATATTGCCGAGAGACAAGTGTTAGACCTGAATGGTGTGCCACTCACAAGATCCCGAAGAATTAAGTAATACTGCGGAAATGAACATTCCCCCCCTCCCCCCACACGGCTCCTTTCAGGGCAATTTTAATTCACAATTATAAAAAACGATTATTAAAAAACATAATATTTCACAATAAAAAAGACCCTGGCACCATACATAATATTTCACAGTTTTTTAAAACGATTATAAAAAAAATCACAAATTATAAGAAACATTTAACAATTAAAAACATCATATTTCAGAATCTTTAAAAAGATTTGAAAAAACAAAATAATATTTCACAATAAAAACAGACCCTTGCAACAAACAATATTACACAAATTATAAAAAAATAATATTTCACAATAAAAAAACTGCCAAAAACCCTTGCAACAAACATAATATTTCATGCCAACAGGACATTTCACAATTATAAAAACAAATTCAAAATTAACATAATATTTCCCAATTTAAAAAAAAAACGCCGTATTATAACATAAAACATGGCTTAATTGATGCAGAAAAAATCCCCTTGCACCAACACTACTCTTTTCATAACAAACAAAATATCTCAAAATTATAAAAACAGATTCTTGCCTTAAAACTAGGGATGGGTCCTCGATACTCTTGATACTTGCATGGTATCGGCATCGAGCGATACTTCAGAAAACTCACTCGGTTCCTTTTCGATACTTTGGTAATTCTGCAATTAAGTGAGAATGCTAGTACTTATTTTTTAACAAAAACTTGTAAGTGGACTGTTTCAGAAACTAACTTTAGTTTTAATGAAGAGTTTAAAAATAATTATAGGCTACTGATGATATTAAATTTTGTCTCATTAAATATGCACACTTAATTAATTTAGTTGGTATTACACAGTTCTCTCAACTTTTAATTTTTAATGTACCTATTTATTGAAACAGGAAATGTTGTCGGTATCGAGTATCGAGAGAAAAAATCTTGTATCGAGTATCGAGAAAATCTGGTATCGACCCATCCCTAGTTAAAACTCATGAACTCATGAAATCACCCCTATCATAACTCAAATATATGAAAGCTTCCTTCACTGCTCAACTGTCACTCGTGCCGTAATGGGTAAAGCTCCTGGCTACGAAGCTAAGGGTCTTGAGTTCGAACTCCAGTCGATCCAAATTTTACAGTTAGAAATACATCTCGGATAGGTAGGTAGGGTCAAGTGGAGGTGAGAGGAAGAGAGGAAGGAGACGGGAAAGGAAAAGAAGAAGAGAATAATGGGGAAATAATTATTTTCTGTTTCAACAGTTCTATAATAGGTGGTGCTACCTGCTAGTAGTTCAAATGCTGCCGCTAGATGTCTCCACTGTTTTAAGTTTCTCCCCACCCAAAACCCCTACTTTCCACGCGGGTCCCATTAGAGAGTTGGAGTGGGGGTCTTGCTTGTGGCGTAAAGTACCGGTACCATTTTCCCTTTTAAACAATGAGAGACTATGAGGTAATGGTGGAACTACTAGCAGCGCTGAGACATCTGGCGGAAGTACTTACTAGCAACGTTGAAAATTGGAAAATTATTTTTTTTCTGCCTTTTGTCCTCTTCTCCTCCTCTTTTCTCTATTACCTCCCTTCTCTCCTTCGCCTTACCTACCTATTTGTGACCTATTCCTATCCTACAAATTTTCGATCTCGGGACCGCTAGCATTATAGCCCATAGCTTTAACCACTACACCATTGCATGATCATTGTAGTAAGAACTGAGAATTCTTGTATTTGAGTTCAGGGATGTTTAATACATGATAAATAGTTTTTTAAAAAGGATATCTTTTTATATAATTGAAATGTTATGTTTGCTCTAAAAAGAGCCTTTTTGGTTCTAGAGAAGTTTTAAATGGGGTCAGGTGTCGTTTATAGAGTTTATTAATGTGCAGTCTCATAGTACGTTCTCTTACTTATTCTTTCGCGGTATGAAGGATGTGATATTAATAGATTCAACAATGAAAGAATTTTTGCGCTAAAGGAGGGAATTTGCCACGGTTTCTCACTTCCTTGTGAGCATTTGAGGTACCGTCCCTAACTTTTCTTAAAGTGCTCTGTAATAATGGATATCGAAGATGGGACCAGCAGTAGCTCAGGTAACAAAGTGAGGCTTGCAAAATTATCTTGCGTCTTTTTCTTGAATTTGATTCAGTCAAATTTGGTAAAAGAAGCTATTGAATTCTGTAAGTCACACGGATTGACAAGTTCTTGTTATCTGTGCCCTACTTGTGGTAAAGCAATGAAGGAGGTGGTTATGAAAGGTAATTCTGACTGCATTCACTGGGTCTGTAGAACGAAAAAGAGTACTACCAGTGGCCCACATCATATCTCTTGCTCGGTCAGGTATGGTACTTGGTTCGAGGAATTCACCAAGTGAAACCAAAAAGTTTCGTAGCTGAAGCATGCGGGGTGAGCGTGAATAGTGTGGATCTACTTTTGCAGGGAAAGTGTAATGTGTGTTTTGGAACAACAGGAAAGTAAACTAGGTGATGTTGGAAAGATTGTCGAAATAGATGAATCCAAGTTTGGGAAAAGGAAGTATCATAAGGGTAAACGTCTCGAAGGTCAATGGGTATTTGGACTCGTGGAACGTGATACCAATGCATGCTTCCTTTACCCTGTGGCAGAACGTTCCAAGCAAACGCTTCTTGCGATTATTCGGGAACGTACTGCCTGGAACAACTATTTATTCAGACTGTTGGAAGGCATATGATTGTCTGAATAGTGAGGGGTACCGTCATATGACTGTAAACCATTCAATTCATTTAAAGGACTGGGAGACGGGTGTGCACACCAATGCTATAGAGCAGCAGTTCTCTAACTTTTTTGTCCTGGGACCCACCTTCACCTAGAAATTTTTTCGTGACCCACTATTACATAACGATAACCAATTTAGGCTATATAAAAAAAAATTTTGCGGCCCATTTCTACATAACGATAACCAATATAGGCTATTTAAAATGCAGCACATGTTTTTCATATGCCTTTCAATAGTTTTATTGTATTCAAATGCCCTGCTGAGAAAACACAGTTGAAATGAAAATGCTAAAGGTTATTTCAATAAAGAACATTGTCCAACTAGTACATTTTATTTTTTTTAAATTAACGAGATTTGTGAAACTGTTTTTTATTTACAAAAGATTCGATATCAAGATTAAAAGTGTTAGTTTTAACCTTAAATCACTTTCCACACAAAGTTTATTCCCGTACCGGTACTTGTTTTCTAATTGAACACTCTTTCCTTATATTGAAATCAAGTTTCTCGCCCTTTTTGCGACCCACCAAAATAACTCCTGCGACCTAGCATTGGGTCGCGAACCATAGTTTGGGAACCACTGCTATAGAGGGTTTGTGGGCACATGCAAAACGCAACATGCCTTGCACCAATCGTAAGAAAGGCATAACTTTCGAAGGCTACCTAGCTACTTTTATGTACTGAAAATGGAAAGGGAAAACTCACACATTCGAAGATTTCCTGTCGGACATAGCCTCAGTATATGTACCTAAGAACTGCTAATCATTTCCTCCCCCTACATTTATTACTGGAAATTGGGCAGGTCACCCTAAAAGGCTCTTTTCAGAGCCAATAGGGACCTAAGGGGAAGTGATGTGACTTTACCACATGTGATTTTGCTAACTAATATAACCTCTCCTTCCCAAATCAACCTCTACCTTCACGTGGTGGGTCCTAAGTAACGCTAAAGAGGCTCTGGTGATTATTTGTTTTAATGGTACAAGGGTTAGGCTAGGTAACAATATATAGCTCCCTAACCAAACCTAATCTAACCTAACCTAATGTAACGTAGCCCACAAACAGTGTATCGTACATTATTCGGAAATGCAAGGGCGCTTCGCTACGGCTGCCGCCTCCAATTCACGCACTTAACTATGTGGTTAGTGTTGTGCATTATTTAGACTATATGCAGAGGTGGGTACAAGGCACTTGCGACAGTATACAAGGATAGTGGGTACAAGGCACTTGCGACAATTTATTTTTATTTCCGTATGTTTAATATTTGGTACAAGGGATATTCTCATATTTGGTACGGTCGGGAGTGTCAAGTGAGGTGCAGCACGGGTACGGTTGGGAGTGCCGAGTGAGCTGCAGTGCAAGCTTATTGGATGGTCGCCTGCCGTCAGCTGGTATTACCATAGCAATTATCGTATTCCCATATTTTGTACGGTCGGGAGTGTCAAGTGAGGTGCAGTGCAGGCATGGTCGGGAGTGCCGAGTGAGCAACCGTCAGCTGGCATCACCATAGCAACACCGTGGGCAGAGCATAAGGGGTGACTTATATTTGTATTATGCCGGTGTAAAGTTGATTAACTGTTCACCGCAGTATTTTGTGTTTTGGCTGAAGAGAAGAACAGGTTGCCCCTTAAGCTCCGCCCACTCCGGACGTTGTGTTGCTTTGGCGACAGCCCGCTTACCCTGCTCCCATAGCTGAATACAAAGTGCCAAATAGGAAAATAACCCTTGCACCAAATCATCACCAGAGCCTCTTTAGCTTTATTATCAATCTCCGCTATTTCATATCAGGACCACTATTTTATTCAGACCTACCATATGCCACTGTAAAGAATAGACTCAGGAAGTATGCAACCGCTTTAACAAAATGATACTGGTATCATATTAACTTTTAGTGGCTTTTTAAAAGTTTGTTTTAGGTTATATATTTGTTCATAATTAAGCCTATGTTGCCCTTAAAATTTTATTATGACAAAGTGTATTTTGTTTTTATATTTAATGATGAATTATTAGTTTTATTATTACCGTATTATTTGAGAGTAAGAGCTGCCAATATTGGCTTCCAGGCAACTCTTACTCCCAAATAAAATAGTGGTCATGAGAAGGACTGATTTCGTATCTCACAACATCATTAAATTCAATTTTTCTTTCACGACCATTCAGAGCTCTTCATTTAATTATTCCATTTTCTAATTTTCCTATTTAGTCCCCTATCTGTTGTAACATATCTGCCTTTCGTATATATGAAACAGATATTTCCCAATCCAGCTCATCTCCCAGATGGCAGCGGAGATAGCTGCCGAAAGCTTGGAACCTATCCTCCAACTCACCCAGTTGGAAGCCTGAGAAACAATAATATATTCTCAACACTGGGAAAGCCTCAAGTCACACATCTGTTTTCTTGAACATTATGGTAAGCTGCATTGTCCAAAACAACTACATAATTGGCTGGAAGGTTAAGAATTAACTTATTTGCTAGCCGTGTTAAGTAATTTTCCTAGGTTTAGTTTCCTTCTTTACGCACTCCGCACATTTTTGCCCTGCACTACCAGTAGTGGCTCGTGGCTTAAAACGAGGGTGTGCTGCAAATACTATTTTGTATAGCCAACTTGAAATATTAAAAAATGATTGGTAGGCCTATAATTACTGCCTCACAGTGAAATCCATGCAACGTTTCTTCTTACTGCATACATTATCAATGACTTTCATGTTGAATCCATCCATGTTTGCATCCAGAAAGCATTGGAAGAGCTGTAAGACTCTGCAATGAAATTAATACCGAGAGACATTTCGACATCGTGGATGTTTTTTCTGTTTCCTCGTTGAAAATAATCTTTGAGGCAATATGTTTTTATTTGATGTCAAAGTGTCTCTCGGTATTACTTTTGTTGCAAGAGTCTTTGGTTTGCTGAACTGCCTTCATTAGACCCAGCATAGTGACTCCTTCACATGCCTTTTTATAGGCTATCCAAGTCACTTAAAAGTTATCATGTATTTGGAATGAAATGCTGCAATATGTTATCAAATAATGTGTTAAATTATCCAGCGGAGAAGTTTAAAAATAAGCTCTATGACTAGTTGGTTGATCATCCATTTTATTCTTTAGATGAGTTCTTTGAATTTAATACCAATGCAATTAATTTTTTAAATTCGTAATTTTTATCTTGTTAGAATTATTTTTGTATATAGTATTTTTATGTAATCTACTTATTTGTATGTAAATCTGATTTTGTCTATTGCTTTTTTGTAAGTTTAATGACAATAAAATTAGTATTATTATATTATCAGAAACATGTTCATGCACAAACAGAACATGTCAGCTGCTTGAATACTCCTGCGCACGGGTGCACTTCCTATATTTAGTCGCTTGTCAAATTTCCTACATTGCCACTGGGTGTGCCTCATTCGTTGTCAACCTCTGTTGAGTCGCTTGTACAGCGTAATGCCTCTCGTGGCTAATGCCAGAACTATAGTTCATCTACTCTCCGACAGTGTTGTTTCTAGCATGCGGTGAGACATGAAGTAATTAGTAAAGTCTCGGTATCTCACTTTGGCCCCCCCACAGCAGTTAAAACTGGCATATGTTCAAGCTTGGATGTGACATCACACCCCTACAAACAGGGTAGGCCTACAGTTAGAGAATCCCATGCGTGGCAGTAAGGGAAGTGTTATACGTTACCAACTGTGACTCTCCAAGATACCAGTTGAGGAATTCTCGCCTGGACGCTCCAAGTTAAAAATCTATGTAAAAGAAAATACAGTATTGCGTTTGAAAATAACATTATATGACGAGCAGAAAACAAGCTGTGTGCTGCAGCACTGCAGCACAATAGGAGAAACCGCCACTTCGCACTACATACCAACTTCCATTTCTAGGTAAGAGGCAGTTAGGTTTGGAATAGTGATATTTGTGTTAGTGACTTGTAGAGCTAGGTTTGTTGCAGTTAGGTCAGGAATATTGAAATTAGTGTTAGTGAGATGTAGAACTAGGTTGGTGGCAGTTAGGTTAGGAACAGTGATATAGTTAGTGTTGATCACCTCAAGTTTACAATCCCAGCCCAATTTCTGGATCATGTGACCCATGTGGAACTCACTGCCAGTCATAATTCTCGCTTCCCAACAGTTATTTTCTGTTCAGAGACTGCCATTTATCATTAGAAATGATATATAAGTGATTATTTTCCCATTGTTTTGGACACTTTCCAGAAAAAGTACTTTACTATATGGTTTCTGATTTATGAATAACAAAACAAGCTAACAATCACAGATTTTGGACTTTTTTTCATTAAATAAACATAGTGCTTATTCATGTAAACCGTCCCCATTTTCCTTATTGACATTGTGGAGGTAGTCACCTATAGCATGTTGAGAGTTCCATATTGCTAGCTTATCTTGAGCAAAGCCACCCTCACCGCCGGCGCCTTGAATAATAATCAGCCTCTGTTCTATATATACATTGGTATGAGAAAGCCATGGGCAGTATTAATGCACCAGGTTTTCAGTATCACATACCTGTAAGAGGACAACACATAAACTCGTCCATGTAAATGGTATTTATGTTTTCATCCCCATTCTATTTTGCCTCAAGAATTCTATAAGCTTTTCACTTTTTTTGTTTTAAATTACCAGTATCCAAGTACAATCACTTAAGATTTTTCAATTTGATTTATTGAAAATATCCTCTTATAAACATTTAGGACCGATTGTATAGACAGTTTGATCTCAGATCAGAGACAAAACTGATCTCAGTTCATGCTGAACTCGGAAATTTCTGTTGTATAAACGCTAATCTGAGATCAATTCACACTGAACTTGGATCAATTTTGACTGGAGAAATTTCTCCAGTCATACCCGTTGATCTCAGTTCAAGTGGCTGTTCAGCTCATTATAAACATAATATTGCTGTGCGGATAGGATAAATATCAAGTAAATACACAAAAGACAACTTCATACGTTTCTAGCTATACCGTAGTTGTGCATATATAGGCTATATACTCTTTATAATGCAGAGTAACATAACCTCTATAAATTGCTTATGTTATTATTACCAACTCATTCCAATTTTCGATATCTCGTGATGATAAAAATGATAAATTTCGTAGGGCTCCCCCTGTGTTTTATTTTATCTAGAGCAATTGCTTTCTTCATTCTCTTTTTTATGTGACCTGTTAACTCTTTCAGAGCTGATTTTACATTGTAATAAAGATTCATCAGGTAAAAACTTCAATGGGCTCTTAAAGTTTAAAATCGATATGGAAAATTTCAGTGGAATGCCTGGTTTCCATGAATGACAAACATACTGTAAAGACGAACAAAACCTCACGTTTTACAGAAAGCATTACTCTATTAATCTAATATTTCCGCTTTTGTACAATTCTTGAGAAGAAGCATTTATATGTCAGTAGCAGTGAAAATGTTAAGCCAATTTATATTGCCAGAACATTTTACAACGCATTTTGCTCTTGCACGGATGTTATTGCTCCGTCTTTTTGTATTCTATAATGTCTTTATATTTTCCCATGACAGTGTTCAATCAGGAAAAATTACGGGAACGATCCTTTTTCTGCTTAACTTTGATCATTTTCCCTTCCTTTCGCACAACACACAGTCTGAATATGAAGGAAAACAGAGTAACAATGCTCTCCTCTCGCCATCCTCACCTGTTTCTGAGATGTTGCCAAGCGCTCATATACGAACTAGGATCAAAATTGAACTTCGATTAGCTGATCTTAGATCAGTGTTATACAATACGACTCTAGTCTGAACTCATATCATTTTCTGAACTTAGATCATAATTGATCCCCAGTCAGTGATGTTTATTCAATCGGCCCTAAATCCAATTTCTTAGGTAATTACAGTTAAAGGAAGGGTAAACTAAAAAAATACCATTTTCTTATTTTAATCTCATCGCACGGAGCTTTGAATTACGAAACGAATGGTGATCTCGTGAACTTCAGGTGCCCAATATTACGCCTTGTACGGGTGAAGTAAAAAGCTGCTGTGACGTCACGCCTGACTAACTCGCTGGCAGGACAACAGCTGCGGTAATGCTCGCGCGTGTGTTTCTAATACACCACCAAGTCTCATTTGTGTTTGTAGTTGATAGAGATGCCTGCAATGTTACCTTCCAAGGACAAATCTCGGTATTCACAAATTAATATCACACGAAAAGAAAATGACAAGGAATTATTTAAAGAATTGCAAGGAAGAAAAGAAAATACGGAATGGTGTAAATGTGGGCTGTGTATACATATGAAAACGGGCCACGAAAGTGTGTGTTGTTGGGACTGTGAAGTAATTTGTGAACAGAAGGGGGTTGTAGACTGTATAACACGACATTGCTCATTCGATAGCGTTATTATAAATAAAGATACACTAGTTGCCAGGCGTTATCAGTTAATACTTAGAGCTAATACAGTTCAAAAACAAAATATTTTTCAAGATACGAACAGAGTCACTTTCAGATTCAGAATCATCTTTTGCAGTAGTAGAAATTTCTGAAATGCTAAAAGAGCTATCTAAATCACAATTTCTAGAAGAAACATTCAATGAATCTGTGCAAACATTGACATAAGTTTCATTTCCTAGTTCACACTGAACGCCTACGCTGTTAGAAACTGAATTTTCGTCATAAATACTAGATTCCACATTCATGATTTGTCCATTCCCGGATACTGAAGGATTACTGTTCAAATCTTGCAACAACTCTCTCATTTCCTTCTTCCTCGAGTACGACGATTTTCTTTATTTCATTGGCGGTGTTTCAGATTTCCCACGCAAAAGAAGTGATGGCACAGCACTTCTTTTTTAAACAGATTGCGGGGTTTCTCCAGATAACTGTTTTCGTAACTGTACCGAAAGCTCGGTATCATTTTCTTCAAAATGTTGTGAACAAACCGTACTGTATTTAGTAGGAACAAATTTTTCTCTTTTTATTTTTATCAGCCATTGCTTATTTACGTTCGGGTGTCTTATCTCTGTTGGGAAATCGATGGAAAGATATTTTAAGTGTGTTATCACTCTTCGACGATGAGTTTGTACACCCCACAACACAACAATAAACCATTGTTTGAACAGATACTCACTAAAAAACTGTAACAGTAGACAGAATACTGTGAAATGTCTTTCACCGGGCGAGACTGAGCCAAGCCTTCGTCAAGCGTGACGTCACGCGCCCATCGCTTTACAATAAATATATTCGTTTTGTGATTAAATGTGAAGGTGTAAAACATTTCTAACAGTGAATATCATTTCTTAAAAACATTTTCTTTCAATCCGTATGAAGAAAATGATACTGAATTTTTACTTTACTTTTCCTTTAAGTAAAACAAGTATATTCAGGATATGAAGAAGTTTTTTGATACACCATTAAGTGTAACCTGTACTGTATTCAGAATGGACCATATTTCATGAAAGAATTATGTTAAGGGGTTAATGGTCAACTTCACTGAAAGACATTATACATCGTATAGAGGCTGTACATTATTATGAGGCACACATCAACTCATATTAATAAAATATTGATTCACTTTACTGTGTTAAGTTCCAAACCCTTTATAATATTTAGAATTTCTGTTTATTTGAGGAATCAGTAATGATACCTGTATAGATCAAATGGTTAATCAAATAATTTGTATTACAGGTACTACCATATTTGTATTTTTGTTACAGCACATGGCACCTACATTGGGTCATTACGTTTGGAGGCCCATAAACCAACACAGCTTCCTATCGATAGTACTTTCCATTTTGGTGCTTCAACAAGATACTATATCATACGTGAACGCCCTCAAACAGGTGCTCGTCCAATCATTGAAGAGCTGGAAAAAACCTCTGAGGAAGCAGAAGGTGGCTTGCTTGGATTACCTGAAACTGAGACTGAATTGGATGTAAGTTTTAACATTAGATGAGAATTTAATTTTTCTTACTTTTTATATTATGTCTATGTACTCTTTTTTTCCTACCAACTACACCAGGATTAATAACAGCCTTATCAACTGTCATCATCACTAACAAGTAGGAGTGATTTGGTTAAGTCCTTTAACTCTGTGAACCAATTCCACCTATAATTGGAGCAGCTGAAAGTTGCTCGTGACCGCTCCTAACATACTTATCCTTTTGTTAGTGGAATACAAACAATAAAGATAAAAGTGTGAGATTTTGAATTTCCCACCCTTATTTTCAAACTGTCTGTACTTTATTTTGTCATCTTGTACATAGAAAATGTTGCATGGCTTCTCTGGAAGCCAAATAAAAACTTGCCAAATTAGAATATATGTTTTAATCGATTTCCTATCATTATCAGTTGAGTTTAATTTATAATATTCACACTTCACAATGTTTTCCCGATCAATTTAATCAAATATGTTTTTTGTTGTGGGTTCCATCTGGTGCTGAGTGTTTACGATGACATACTATTACCAGTGGCATAACGGAGAAAGGTTGGGCTCCCCTGCAAAGTTTAATTTGGGCCTCATAACAAAACAAGCTTATGGATTCAGTAGCATGGTTTCGACCATGGGAAATATCAAATTTGATTGACTGACAAGACCTAGGAGGTATTTAAATTTGTCTGTAGTATTATTACCAGTAAATAGTATTATTATTAAGCTATATTAGTAATTGAGGAGCATTTTTTCAAAAGCCGATAACTGCAGGTTTTGACGGAATTAAGATATATATTGTTTCGTATAGTTTAAGTAGCTGCCTTTCCAATGATTATACTGGTTCTTTCATATTCCGACATCTGTTCCACTCAGAAATGGTAGAAAAATGGTAGTTTTTGCAAAATCTGATATCTACGGTTAAGGCGTTCTATCAAAACCCTATATCTCAAAACTATACTTTATGTAGATATCGGCTTTTGAAAAAACGCTCTTCATTGCTGTAGTGTAGGAAATTGGGAACTAAAGTAGTCTTATTTCCTAGACTGCTTACCTCCAAAATCTGACACGGCACACTGTACTATGTAGAATCCTTAAGGGTACTGGAACTGACTTTAATGATGTGTTCATAGCAGTAGTTTGCTTAGTATGACACCAAGGTATCATAATTGATATCAACAAGATCTAACCCCTTTCAAAACAGTACAAGCTTTCTGTCCAGTTTCTTTTAACACTGGTGAAAATTAATATTTGACTTTTGTCTGGCTTTACTGTTACTTTTATTATCCACAGGAGAAACCGTCTTTCAATTAAGTGAACTCTTTTTCTTTTATTGGTTTGTATGTTCCCCCCTCATTATGAGAATGTATATACATTTCATTTTTCGATTTTCATTTTGGCCCCCTAGGACCTCGGACCCACATTGCGGGGCCTTTAGTTAAGCCACTGCTATTAACATTTGTGAACATGTTGACCATTAATGCCATTACGTTGACCATTAAGTTGTAGTTAACACTAAACTTCACTTATGTTATAGTTCTGTAAACAGTCGTTAAATTGTATTGGATGTTAACATATCTAGGCTATTTAGCTGTTTGATTCAACAATTACTAGACTTCATAAAAAGATATCAAATACATTGAATAAGACATTTGATTATAGAAGACAAAGATGACATTATGTATGTAATCGTAATTCGCACAATTTTTTCATTCCAGATGAATTCTGTAAATTCTGTAAATACATATATCTGTTAACTAGTGTCCAGTTTTTGGTACATGTAGGTAGCTAAGTGGCTGGTTTCCAAATTGTAAATAAATAGAAGACAAATTAAAATATTTGGGCCATGTGCTGTTCTGCTGTTCTTGACTCTAATTGACAGCCTGAGTGGTGAGGTCAGTATGACAGTGTTTTTTTTTTTTTTTTTTTTTCTTTTTTTTTTTTTTTTCCTTTCTTTTTTTTTTTCTTTCTTCCGAAGATCGCAGGTTTAATCCCATCCCAGGTCAGTGGCATTTATATGTGCATAAATGTGACAGTCTAAAATCTGTAGGTTTTCAGAATGTAAAGAAACTCAAACGGGACAAAATTCCAGCTAAATTGAAAGGTGCATTGGCATGATGTTTATAACACCCCTAGATGCTCGCTCTTATTTCTCTGACAGTAAGGGATGGTCTATATGTGTATCATACCTCCATGCTGAAAGTAACATTTTTGAAATGTCTAAAGAAATAATTTGATTATGCAGAATCTATTGTGTGCACTTCTTCAAAAAGCATTGAAAGCCCTTAGCCTAGTATGCATTTTATGTAATCACACTTAATAATTTCTGATTTCTTTGATGTCAAATGTTTGTACAGTAAGATGATTAATGCCTGATTTTGTCATTACAGAATCTTACTGAATTTAACACTGCACATAATCGACGTATTTCAATGTTGGGCATCCCAGATGAAGAGATCCGTCCAACATCACGTAAACGCAAGAAGAAATCTCTAACATTCAGTGAAGAAGAGGAAGTTATTAACCCTGAAGATGTTGACCCATCTGTTGGTAGATTCAGAAACATGATACATACAACAGTAATACCAACAAAGGTAAGCGTGTAGAATAAACATGAATAATATTTTTTTCCTGAAAAGAAGATGATGGCATGAACAGTATGAAATAACACATATTTAAAAAAAAATTCTAGAAGCTATAGTCCCAAAATTTCAATTTTAATGTAAAATATATAAGCTAACTACAAATTCCATAATAATTCTTCATAGCCTCTCTGTGTGTTCCAACCTTCAGTTAGATATTTTTATTCATTATTGCTACAGGCTTCTCTACATCACTAAAACATTGAGATCTATTTGCTTTCATTCTTATATTTACCCTAAAGTGGTTTCCAATCTGGTATTCTTTTCTGTGAGTATGAAAAATCTTGTTTAGATTGGCTGGCCATGAGATTTGAAGCTGTGACATCCTGAATGCAAGTCCATGATGTTGCTACCTGGGCTGTCTTGTTCAGTTCAAAGACTATTTAATAAATACCGGTAAAATGGAAGAAATACATGACCGAATCTCATACCGTTAATATTTTAATTACTTAAATATTGAACTCTTAGAAAGCCTTCATTAGTCTCTGCATCTAGATTGTTATAACAGGAAACAAAAACGTGTTCCTCTTGGCTTGTACCCATCTAGTGTTGAAAACTTCTGATTACAATTAAAAATGCCCATGTTGCAAGAGACATCTAGTGACTAATACAGAAACTTCGAAAGTATTAATTTTTATGCGTTAAAATTTCTTAATATTGACTACACCATTTTCAAAATTAAATGTTTTTGGCACACAGATCGATCATTCATTTATAATTGTCTTGTTTCAAAGCTTTTGACCTTTTGTTTGTCAGATATATTCTGTATCTTAGTTGTTTTCTCGTGGCATCCTTGATTCTCTGACAGTCTAAAATTTACTTGGAAGTACAGAACACAGAAAGTTTAAGTTGTGGGTTCTTTAAAATGTCATCATCATCAACAATCAAGATAGGCCAGATTGACCTGTTTCGTCTCAGAAGAAGTCTTCCCAGCGACGCCTGGGTCTTCCTATATCTCTTTTTCCTTTTGGCTGGTAACGAAGAGCTTGCTTTGCCGATCTCTCCTCTGGCATACGGTGTATATGATTCAACCAGTTTTGTTTCTTTTCCTGTATTTTGTTATTTATGTTGGACATATTCAGAGTTTGTATTATACTTTCGTTTGTGATGTGATCTTTAAGCGAGGAACCAGCAAAAAAATCTCATCTCAGCTGTTTCTATCATTCTTTTATCGCTTCTATTCATGGCCCAATTTTCCGATCCGTAAGTTAAAACAGGCATTGCTAAAGTTTTATAAAATTTTAAAATGTCTTTGGCTGTAACCATCATCTATGAGCATTAATAAGCATTAATTACCCAAGTTGAGGTCAGTTGCCATTAATTTGAATGCAGTTAGTAATTCTACACTTGTCAACATATCTCAGGCCAGAATTCCCTGTACTTGTTGTATTGGATAGAATAAGTCTAAGAGTAGTGAGTGATATTTGAAAGTAATGACATGCTAAACAGTGAATGCCGCTTAATGTAATGGCGGGTAATGTAATCATTTTTATGAAGTCCCGTACAAATTAATACTGATACATTGAAAAAATGCTGCTTATTGTTTTCAAAGATTTGGTTTATGTTATCACATTTTCCTTTTTACAGCTTTATTTCCAAGTACTGTATGTTATTCAGAATTTTGCTTTTAAGGGCTTCGTTTTTAACTGAACTGCATTGTGTTGTATTGGCATTATTCCCTGTTTACATGATGACCGGTTTGAGGGGGTGGCATTCGCTAATTTTCTCTTTTAAGCAATAAAACATGTTTCGTCCCTCAGTTAAGCTGCAGCTTTTGATTTATGAAGATAACAGTGTTGACATGCAGTGATTGCTAGTGTACAATGAAAAGGCTTGAACAGAAAGGTGTTAGAAGTTTAGCTACGCAGTGTTCACCACAGATCATTAGACTTCCAAAAATATACGTAACTCGTAACTGACTCCTAAAGGTTAAACAAAGTACTGGTTAATGGACTCCTAAAGGAAAACAAAAACAATTAAAAACTTTGTTACTGGCTGATAAATAGTTGCTTGCAGTCCATTACTGTATTAGGAGTGGTTCAATGATTCACAGTTACATATTTGGACATCGGAGGTATAGGACACTATGTCACTTTTAGCCAACTTAATAGTAGAGCAGTTTAAACAATATCCTCATTTTTTCCCCGTTACACTTGTAACTGTACAAATTTTGATAGAAGAAATTGCTTTTTGTCAGTATCCTTTTGCTATTAACACGAGGAGGATTTGCAAAGTCTATTTTGGCACACAGCGAGCTGAACTTTTAAAATCCAAGTCCATAAGGTATTGTATTCCTTTATACCCTACGGAAGTGGGCTCGGTGTTCTTCTAAAAGCCTGTAGACTTACTTCTGCAATTGTTGATGTAAGACGTCAGATCTGTTCTTCTGAATAGCGTAAAGAAAATGCTTATGAGTGTGTAATTATCCCAATTCGGTAAAAAATGGACATAGTGTCCTGTACCTCCGAGACAGATAATTATGAATAAATAGTTTTTAATTCTGTTTTTGTAGTATTATCTTATATATGAAGGAATAACCTTCAATTATTTCTTTCTACTACTGTTACCAATCGGTTAATGTTATCAGATTAGCTGTGCCCCGAAGTGATCACAGTAAGCGGCGTGCACTGTATGTAGCTTTAGTGTTTGTGACACAAATTACAAGAGAAATATGGAAGTAAATATGCCCTTGAGAATAATTAATCTTTTTTTCAAAACATCACCAAATAATTGGATATGTGTTTAATAACACAAAGTTCTTACATTGTTTGAGTATTTAGTTACATTAATATAAATTTCAAAAATTAATTTGTTTTTTTATTATCTAAAAGTTTTAAGGTTGATACAGCATATTTTCTTCCACAGTATATGGTTTGTAAAAGTTCTTCTGGGCTAACAGCCGAGTCGAGCCATTTAAAGTATATGGTTTTATTTTTTACACTCAACTTTGCTTACTTGTCTTTTTTTGAAGAACCATGGTTTTAATCACCATCATGATCATCTTCAGCAAGTGTCCGAGTTGGACAGTTAAATGAAGTTGAGTTTAAAAAAACTGACCATATAGTATCACTCCATTCATATTTTCTTCTGCTTACTCAGTCCACCAGACTAAGTAGCCTATAAGGGATAGGTTCACAAATTTAACTTGTAAAAGAACAATTAGCATGTTGGATTTAGATTTTAAACAAGCTGCTAACTACAACTAAATTATTATTGGTATTAATTGTGCGTATTAAATAATATATCCTCAAATTATCAACAAAAGTAACATCAAGGATAACATTTTACTTGCTGCCAGAGTTCAATATCATGTCAGTAAATCTTTCTGAGGATTGATAATTCTCATAATAGATTTTTCATATCAACATTTAATTAGAATTCTAAATTCATCCTTAGAGGAGGTGAGAAAGGTGGAAAATGGACATTTTGATAAATTTTGGTTTTGTCATATCATGAATTTTTTAGGGTCATACAACCCATCTAATATCTGTTTTCATCTTCATAGTTATAGTGTTGCATTTTGTTTCACACTTTGCTAGTACTGTAGTAATGCAGGTTTAGTTGTGAGGTTACGGTGCAATGTTCACAGATATTCTAGTTTGTTGGCCTGCCTGTACTTATTAATATGAAATAGTAAAGTGTAATATACTTATAAAAACCTCCAGGATATAAAAGTGCCAACAAAAACTCCAAGAGAAGTTGGATGCAAGTTACCGTAAATAAAACTGTTTCTTCATTTTCATTTTTCTTACGTCATCGTCAAGATATATCAACTTAGAAAAAAATTAACCTAGAGAACTTATTTTTGTTTTTGCTTTTGTATGTAACTTCTTCACTAGGGTTGGTTTAATTCAGCTTTAGTTATTATACTTAAAGAACTTCCTACTATACCTGATCAGACACCATAGATGAAGTATAATGTGCCAATATCTTTATGATTAATTGAGAATGAGCTTCATTGGCATCACAAGTTGGCAACATATTGGTGTTATTACTTCAGATGTTTAAGAAAAAGAATGTTTAATGCGTAAGTACAAGTTATTTAGTATCCTGGTTATGTAAGAATTAAAAATAAAAAACTAATAAATACTCAGGCAAGATAATGCAAACTTACGATACTAATATCATCTGAATCCTTGTGTAATAAAACATACCAAAAGATATTAAAATTTAACCATAATTAATATGTTTTGTTTGTGAACCATATAAAATAAATATACTTGAAAAATTTTAGAGATATCAGTCTGAGATTCATATGCATTATTATTACTACACATGTGAGAAGTAAGTATACAAAAATATCATGGTTCTACTGACATTAGTTTAAAATTTTAAAACTTTACCTAACTCTCCCCTTAAACCACTGATAGTCTTAAAGTATAAACTAAATATGCAGTCATGTGCTGTATAAATCATGTTTATTGTTAATAAATTATAATGCTCAAAATGGGCTATGCCATGACGCATTTGGCTGATGCACAGAGCTACAAGCTACAACCCAGAAGATCACAGGTTCGATTCCCAATGAGGTCGAGATTTTTTTTTAGTTTACCTATTCCTTCTGGTGGCACTATGGCCTTGAGGTTGAATCAGCCTCTAACAGAAAAAAGAACCAGGAACAATCCTGAGGGTAAAGACGCCCCTGGCATTAGGCTGACAGCCTTATCACCTTCATGTGTCGATTGTCTTAATCTGGGAGTCCCAACCTCCTGGAGCCCTAAGGACCTTCATGGCCTGTATAGGGATCACTTTACCTTTATATGAAGTTTAAAATGCATGTCAAATGTTGGTATCAGTACAGTTTATTCTGATGCAGCACAAAAATGTCCTTGTACAACCTATTGATTTTCGTAAACCTAAATTGACAAAACTGTTTTTGTAAGTGGCAAATATAAATAGAAAAAAATTAAAAGTTCATATACCAGGGATATACAGGCAAAATAATTTGTTTATGATTAAAGAGCAAATTAAAACAAAACATGTCATAAATTCATAAACATCCAAACTCTAGTTATATATTTATTTCAGCGGCAAAGGGTAGATGGAATGGGACCTACCAGTGGACTGACAAATACTTCAGATGATCGAATGACTCTTATGAAACACCTTCATCCTTCTGCCATCATGCCTCATCTTTACCAGGATCTCCCACCAGAAAGTCACGGGAATATTAGCACACCGACAACACCTACCTCTCCTACAGGTAATATACTTACAGCCTTACTAATAAAAGTTGCTTATATTTGCATTGAACTCTTGTTTGGTTGATCACTGCGCAAGTTCTATATAAGCCGTGTTACTAACAAACCCAGCATAACTGCCAAGGGTTACACCAGGTTTGAATGTGAAATATCATCAAACACGTCACGCTGGTGATGACGTTACTAGCTCATGGCTCTGAAGAAAGCATGCTACTGCAGAACGCCAATGTCTACATCTGTTCGAGCAGTGAGCAAACAGCAGTGTGTCGTCTGCCGAGAGAAAATTTAGTCTCATTGTTTTATTATATTGTTTTCAGAAAGTTGTAATCATGGGTAAAATTCTGGAAATATGTCCCACAAACAAGGAACAATGGTTATAATTTCGCAAAAGCAGCTCAGAATGTTTCCTAACAAATTACCTTAAGAATGGATGCATAACCTCAAAATTCAATCTCAGCCATCTACCAAACGACCGGCTGTAACAGATATCAGCCATCTCGATTATTTACATCAAGTTTCATAAGGGTGTTAGGCTGTGTAAAGTGTTGCATACATTCAGCCTTATGAACGATTATTAGTACATTTTTCCCCTCATTTGTGTATATTCCTGGATTATTAGTAAGACCATTAGCACAGAAACTTTAATGGAAACCGAATGTTGCATTCCTAATTTCATTTTCCCTTTGTATAACAACATGAATTTTTTCTTTACTGATGTAATCAAATCAGTGCACATCACTGCTGGTTGTGCTATGGACACATGTATATGATGCACGACTTTGCATACTTCTCCTTAAGAGTGATTCAAAGTGTATCAGCATACAGCATCATCTGTTGTTTACATCTTGACACATTCAGTTCCCTGTACCCTGCCTTGAACTTCGTCTGTAGCTAAATATTTCAGGCAATATATATGGCACCATACAAAGAAATATGTTAAACGCTATGTGTTCTGACAACATGTGGGCATCCCCAAAGTTGCATTGATCAGCCTAAACTTCAAGAAATACATTCTGTGCTCTTGTTTCCTAGGAAACTGACAAATTATTTATAATTGTTTGTCCATTTATGATTACAAAAGAGATTTGAAAATTATTCAGCCCCACCAGTGTGAACATTTTGGAAATTCAGCCATTTGTGTATGCCTGAAAACCCAACAGATTTTCCTTTTTTTTTTCCTTTTCAGAATGGCATTATTAGTAGAAATTAAATGAAATGTTGGTATTTAAAAACAAGCACTGCAGATTATAAAAGTGATAATTTCTTATATAATGTAATTAAATAGACTGAATACAAACTGTGGTAAAGCCCAGTACCTTTACGCTCATGAAATAGCTATGGATCCAGCAGACAGAATTTACACAAGGATAACTAACTTATTTGTGTTTCTAAGAACCAACAACATAAAATGGTCCTTAGGTAATTTATTCATTGATGAGTTTAGTTCCTAAATCTCCCACCAGAGCATAAAGGTGCAATCACATAGACCATGCTTTAAAATTCAACCATTTATTGAATTCAGAAGGCTTTGATTCTTATTTTTTTTTTTACACATTTTGTATTTTTTTAAAAATCCTACTAAGAACAAAATACAGAAAATGTCCAATTATCCATGGGCAGTTTACAAGGTTTGCAGATTAACCGTTCAGTGTTCTTCCTTCGTTTTTAACTTTTTGCGAACTGAATATGAATATAACAGGGTGCGAGATTTTGAATTTCTTGCACTTTATTTCATCATATTGTGTATAGAGTGTTTTATGTTGCTTACAGAGAAGCTAAGTAAGATTCTCTGTGCACAATATGACACAGTCAATAAAGCCAATAAAGTCTAGGAAATTCAAAATCTCACACTCAGTTACGAGGGTTGGTCAATAAGTAAGGTCTCCAACACTCTAGCCCAAGCTGGCAACGTCGGACGAGAGAATTGGCACCACTGCCGTGTCCTGTTATCTCCCCTCTTTCAAATGAGCCATTGCTGGAGCCTCTGAACCTTTTAGTATCCTAACTACAGCTGTTTGAAATGGATCTCCCGATTTCCATCCCCGACAAGTGCGGCCTCCGCGAAGTCATACGGTTTCTTACTCCAAAAAAAGTTCCGCCGATTGAAATTCACAGAACGCTTTGGGAACTTTATGGAGAGGGATGTATGGACATAAAAATGTGTGTAAATGGGTTCGTGAGTTTAAACAGGGCTGGACAAATATTCAAGATGAAGAGCGAAGTGGAGACCAACAACAGCCGTCACAGATGAGATGCTGGCAAAATTTGATGCATTGGTGTGACAAGATCAACGCGTCACTACTCGTGAACTTTGTTTATTCCTTCTTGACATTTCTAAACGTTCCATACAACAAACAAAGTGCCAGAATGCTTTTGTTTAATCAGTAATAATTGCAATTATGATAAGCAGAAAATAATTTTTTTTAATCAGTTTCCAAGTTAAGCTTCAGATCGATTCATTAAGGAAGGCTTATGGAAGAACAAAGGTCTAGTTTGATAAGCATATGAGAAGGAATACCTGTATTGCAACTTCCAAAGCTGAATATGAACACTGTAAAACAATGTGTTGCCATGAGAACTGATTTGCATTTGATAAATTCTTTCTAATATATTACCACTAGCATGTGCCTGCGGCTTCGCCTGCGATAATTCTTTCTAGAATTAAAAATTAAGAGGAAATTTGTAAAATCATTATATTTATTAACACCTAAATCATGTGGACTACATACCACGATTAGATAGCATCGTCTGGTAAAAGCGACCTCAGATTCGAGTTTCTTGGCCCAGAAAACCTCTGTATAGTGAGATTCGTCCAAATAAAACAACGTTTGACCATATTTAGGGATTACAACATTCAAGCGATCGCGAAAGTTTTATTTTCAAGGTATGACAAAAATAGCCAAAGCTAACTGTAATTGATTTGACATTGAAATGTATAACTGAAAACTTATGTTTTGAAAACGCACAAAATGCACGTTTTTTGCCCGTTTTTCACTCGTAACTCACGAATGAAAACTAAAATTAAAATTCCGGCTTGGAGGTGCATTTTCCGACCCTTCAGCCCACCTATGTTTAAAATTTCAGATCTCTGCGTCAGTAGATTTCGCTGGACCTCGAGGACAATTCCTTTTATTAATACAGATAATATGAATTATAATGATACCTTCTCTAATTTGTCAAACATCCATTTCGTTTAATCCAAACCCACCTGATACAACAGGCAACAATATGTTCTGTGAATTTGTTTGGATAATTCTGTGTAAAAAGGGGTTAAGTATTTTCAAAAACATTTAATTTTCGGCAGTTAAAATCAGAATTTTTCAAAATCCTTTCTTAGTGAGCACCTACATTATGAAACGAAGGTACTGTCAAAATTCCAAGTCTCTACCTGTTATAGTTTAGGCTGTACGTTGATTCCTGTCAGTCAGTCAGTCATTCATTCAGTCAGTCAGTCAGGACAAAGCCTTTTATGTATATAGAGATACTTGATTTCAAATTACTCGCTCATTATTTTGAATTTCTGCCATTTTTTTTTAGAATTTCCCATACTTTATTTCAGATTTCCAACACTTTATTTTGTATTTCCCGCACTTTATTTTGTCAGATTTTTAGTTCCCCACATTAATTTTGACATATGCACAATGTGGTGACAAAGTACAGGAAATTAAAAATCTAGCACCCAGTTAATTCTAACATTTGGATTATCCGTGTTTTTCATTTATTCGTGCATGTCATGGTACCAATTATCACTGATAGTCGTGAGTTTGCTGTACACAAGCCACTGACCTCTGTGACTTCAAGTAAACAGAATTTACTAATTTATATTTTAAGATTTCAAATGACATTAATCTCATCAAGTTGGTATGGCCAACGGATACATTTACCAGTCTTCCAACGAACTCAGCTGTTGACCTCAGCTGATGATGCAGAAGAGAATGTAAAACATGTTATGTCTTTGTGAAAACTTATAATAGTGAAGTCAAGTGGTAACCCTACTCAGTGTGAATATGTCAGTACTTCAATGTGGTTCCTGTAAATAGTATTTGATTATTAAGACTATTTAGCTCATGAATTGGTGGCAAGTCAAGTGTAAGAATGTGTGGAATTTCAACTAATCCCAAGTGTCTATCATAACTTTATCGTTTTATTTTGATCCCTTTCATTTTATTTCAAATGCACTTGTTTTTCATCTAAATTCACAAACACTGAACACTGAAATATCTTCATTTCTGTAGCTTCTTTGGTAAAAAAAACAATCACTGAACACATTGAATTAGGTATAAAGCTGCATATGAACAAAAGAAGATATGAAAATAATATATAATTATCTATGAGTGTGGTGAAATAATTTAAATCTTGTATAATAATAAATACAATATTAATAAAATCAGGTAAACTGATGTAAAAAAGTGCCAGTATGTTTTTTTAATCAGTTATGACTGCAATTATGATATGCAGAATATGTTTTTTTAATTGATTTACAAGTTAAGCTCCAGATTTATTCATTAAGCAGGGCTTAGGGAAGAACAAAGGTCTAGTTTTCTTTTTAATCAGATTAAAATCTTCCAGCATCAGCTGAACTGTACAGATTTTTGATATCTTGACAATCGCACACTCACATAAAAATACGAAAAAGAAAGTGAAATTGGCTGGTTTCGGGATTTGAACCATGGAACTCCATAACGTGAGGCCAAAACGTTACCATCTCGGTCACCTGGGTCAGTTTAACGGTCTAGTTGTAAGTTATAAGCGCATGTAAAACAATAGTGTTTTTGGTCATAGCTATCTCTATTTTAATTTCCAAAGCCGTAAAATATCACAGTAAAACAATTGACTATGTTGTCATGATAAATGATTTGCTTTTTTTTTATATAAATTCTTTCGAATACGTATATTATCATAAAATAGGCACCAAATTGAGCATTACTCCGAAACAGGTGAACCGATTTCATCCAGTATCAGTAGACCTCTTCCCATGAACACTATAAATGTGTATACCAAATTCCATAAAAATCCGGTAAAGCGTATTTGAGTTACCGCGTTTTTAAAAAAGACACTAAATTGGGTTTTACTCCGGTACCGGACAACCGATTTGGTCCAATATCGGTAGACGTCTTCCCATGTACATTATAAATGGGTATACAAAGTTTCAGGAAAATCCAATAAAGCATATTTGAGTTATCGCGACTTCTCATATATTAACATAAAAGGCAATAAATTGGGCATTATTCCGGTACTGGCCAACCGATTTGGTTGAACATCAACAGACGTCTTTCCATGGATAGTATAAATGCGTATACGAAGTTTCATAAATATCCGATAAGGCGTATTTGAGCTATTGCGCCTTTAAAATATACACTAAATTGGGTTTTACTCCGGTACCGGTCAACAGATTAGGTTCAAATTTAACAGAGTACTTTTCATGGATGTCATAAATGCGTATACCAAGTTTAATGGAAATCCGATACAGCGTATTTGAATTATGGCGCCTTTCTATTAGAAAGGCGCCATAATCTATTAAAATAGGCACTAAATTGGGCATTACTCCGGTACCGGTGAACCGATTTGGTTCAATATCAATAGGGTTCTTCCCATTGACATTATAAATGTGTTTTCCAAGTTTCATGAAAATCCGAAAAAGCGTATTTGAGTTAGAGCGCGTACAGACACACGGACAGACAGACAGACGGACGGACAGACATTTTTCGTCCCCCACACAATCTCATAAAGTACCATACTGGCACTTAATAACACATATTATTATAGCCATGAGGTTAATCTAAAAAAATATAACGGGTGATTGAATGGAAAGTGCATTGCTGATAGTGGGACAGTTACTATGTTATAATATATTGTTTGTCCTGCCATAGGCTATCTTCCTTACAGTGACACAAATATCGATTTGTTTTATTCATTTTTGGGTTTTCATAATATTCATTAGATGTTTAATTCTGTGAGTATTCGCTAAGTAGTCACCATAAATGTAACTCGAGATCCTGATGCTCTCGAAATAAATTCAATATAATCTGGATCGTATCATGTTTGGTCCTCATTTCCACCGTTTAATATATGTGTAGTCAAAGTTAAATAAAATTTGTCTTCGGTGGATCACGTGTTTCTTCCTTCTGAAAACTTCACAATGTTTCAGTCCTATCCTCCAGACATATTTTATTTTAACTTTGACTACACAAAATCTGGATCCCTTCTTACATTACCTATGATAATCAATGTTGTTCTTTTTCACAGGTACAACACCAGGTTCCAGTGGTAACAACCCACTGCTTTTCTCATCAGCACTGGCTTCCAGGCTTGGTCTTGCGCTACCAAATCCTGCACCTGAAATAGAGATGGAACCAGCTCCTCTGCCCCCCTCTGTTATGCCGCAAGTTGGACCTCTGGCTGCTGCAGCTGAACTCAGCCATGAACCCAAGAAGAAAAAGTATGCAAAGGAGGCTTGGCCTGGCAAGAAGCCAATGCCTGCACTCCTTGTCTGAACTATGCTTACAACAGTGTCTCCCCAAGGGAACAGTTTATAAGTTTACAAAAAATTCTGTAACAATCAAAAGGTATGTGTATAAACTGTTGTTTCAAACAGTACCACTGTAATTTGCGAGGACTTACATATGAATGTAAGGAAAGAGTGGAAGAAGTAGGGCCTGTTGAGCTATGCTGACTTATGCTGCCTTACAGTACATTGCAGGGCATTTGTTATGGTATGTGTTCACCAAAGTATTTTTTCTACAATAGTGTATTTCATTCACTTCCCATTCATGCTGTCATGATAGAAACTCAAACTTCCAGTGTCTTTTGCTTATTTACATAACATATGTGTGTCATTTATATCAAAGCCTCTAACCTTTGATATATTTATTGTTGTAGGTATGGAATGTAATCATATTTGCTAGTTGAATTGTACCATTTCAATCTTACCTATGTCTTCAATACCTTTTTATTTCTTAAGATTGACTTTGATTTAATTCCAAGCCAGCTAAGTTATGATGTGACTACTTGCACCTGCACACAAATAATTAATTAATGTAGCGATCGCCACCATGATTAAAATAGTACTTGTTTTTAAAGTTGGTACCCCTTGCAACTTCAGAACATGGTGATTAATTAATTTCAGTTTTATTAATCACTATCATAGAAAAAATAGTATGCTATACAAATGCATTACGTGCATTAAAGAATCTTGGAAATTCAAAAAGACTCACTTTTCTAGCTAATCCTCGATTCTCCAAAGATACACTTACCACTCTTATATCTCAATATAGTATTTACTAACAAAAGTGTCAAATGTAATTTTTATATCTAGTGTGTTGTCAAAATCCCACTACTCAGTACACAAATCAATGTCTTATAATCTGATTAATTTTTCATTAATAAGAATGGCAGAATGTCCCCATTCTTTGAGTACTGGTATCAAATATTTACTGAAATAATTACAGTGGGTGATTTGTTCATAGCCAAACTTCTTGACCATTATGACAAATTTAATGGTATTTAAAGCCTAGGACCAATTTCAGATCTCACAAGGGAACCATACAGGTTGTCATGTCGAAACCTACCCTCAAATTTTCCATATTGGTAGGTCTTCGTTGCATGTAGACACACGCCAAAAATTAGCTACTCATATAAACTTTTAGTGGGTGAAAATTAATTGTGAATTATGATTTAAACCTTGTTTCAATACTGACCCTTAGTAGAACATTACATCATTAATACATTTTAACACCTTCTAATACCTTCACAGTATTACTACATTTCTGATCAATGTATCTGTAATGAACAGCTTAAGTCAATCGCTCAACTGCAGGATTCTAATGTTTTGAGGTGCAACAGAGTAATTACAAAAATGAACTCTATCATTAACTTGATCTATGTAATATGAATAGAGACATATTTTCAAAATGTTCTTACGATTTTTTCCATGAATGGTACAGGTTACTGCCAGAGCATACTCCTCATATCCTACAGCTCCCCTAGTACCTTTATGCCTTTATAAAGTAAAAGTGTGTACACATTATGCATTATCATAGCTGTCCCACTCTTTCAAGCTCCTTGAGAATTCCTGTCAAGTGCATTTTTCCCATGGTTTCTGCAGATTTTCACAATCCACTTTCATTTATGTCTTACAATTTCAGTCTTGGTTTTTCTTTTCCAGCCTCCATGGATTTCCATGGTTTATTATTATTGGCCTCTGAATGTTGAAGGACCTGTTTAAGTTGTTCCTGTAACAAAAATCAAATTTATTAGTAGATACTGCCATAGGTAGTCACTGATGGTATGAACAAAATGGTAGAATATTCATATTTATTCAGAAGCATTTGGAGTATCCAGATGTTATCGATATTATTTGAATTTCCTGCATGACTGATTAGTTTTGACAATTGCTGTTCTAGTATTTCTCATAGCAAATAATATACTTCAGTTGCAAGGCTAGTCAACAGTAGAGGTTGTCCCACCCAGGATAGACCAATCACAATGCTTGAGTGCGTGACGTCACTTGTTTCCTACTAGGGCATTCCCGGCATTTATGCAGTCTAGAAATGCTCACACCTTATGATTAAACTCGCAACATTTAATTAACTCTTGGTCGGATTACTGTGAAATTTGTGCAGAAATAATCTACACACAACAACCCTACTGTTGGTTAAAACAGCTAGCCTTAAAAAAGCAGACACAAATATTTTTAATACATTTTATAAACATTGCCAATTACACAAAATTCATGGAGGGTGAAGCAAATTTGACTATGCAACAATTTTTTTCTTCTTCTTTTTGTGTTTTGAAAAATCTTCAAACAGGAAAGTTTAGTACAATATTTGAATTTTATTAAAAATTAACTACATTTTTATATCTTGAATGGTTTAAGAATAATTGAGTGGTAATTGCCCTAGATGCTACAGCTGTCTGAATGAAGTGACACAATTTGAAATATGGAGGTGAAGCAAATTTCAATATGCAACAATGTTTTGTTCTCTTTGTGCCCGGAAGAAACTTCAAACTGGAAAGTTTTAGAAAATATTCAAATTTTATTACAAATCAAGTACTACCTTTATATCTTGAATGGTAGTTACTCCAGACGCTAAAGCTATCGGAATGGTGCTGAGGTAATAGCAAGACTCTTTCAGTAATAAAATGTATATTAACTAACTACTTGTACCCATACTGAAGATTGACTTTGACTTTTTTAAGGCTGTATTTTAACAATCAGTAGGGTTGTTGTCTGTAGATTATTTCTGAACAAATTTCACAGTAATCTGACTAAGGGTTAATTAAATGATGACAAACATCCTGAGTACTCATCGTAGCCTCCTGTTCTATAAACTTGCCGGACGAGGAAACCTCTATAGTTGACAAACTTTCCTCAGTTTGTTTGGGACTTGTTTAGATGTTACAATCAATAGAAGTACTTCGGAAATACTTAGAAGAGAATTGTACTGGTTGTCAGGTCAAAACCTATCCTAAAATTTTTCATATTGGTAGGTCATCATTGCAAATAGATACAAAAAATTTGCTGCTGATATAAACTTTAAGTGGGTGAAAATTAATTGCGAATCTTGTAAATTCAAAATATTGAGTAGCCTCACACAGTTCTTGGCGGGAGGGGCAGTGGGCCTTCGCTACCTACCATGTGCCATCAACTGCTGCATAGCATGGTGCACCAAAAAGAAAAAAGAAATTACTTGAGCATATATCACAGCAAATACAAAATATTGGAATGTCAAACCTTTATTTTCTGATTTTTAATGTTGTGTCGAAACCCTGGCGTTTCATCGTGTACACCCTTTACTTCTGTATAAGGAAAAGTATGTAAATTGGGTATGATTATTGGCTTTACTTCTACATTTTGTATACATCTTACTGAAACATTTCACCTAACCAAGTTACTACATTGTTGCAAGTGAAGAGTGAATAAGACAAGCCAATAAATCAAACTGAAGAAGAATGTATTGGTTAGTGTGGATGATGTATTACTACCAGTGTTTACTGCAGACACTCAGGATTAGAACATACGGGAAAATTTTAATTAAGATTGTAAAATGCAGTTCTGTCATCGACATGCAATATTTAGCACATGTGTTTTAATTATTTGAAGGGTGTCTACCAGTATATATAAACCAGAAGTAACCAAGGATTTGTGGAATAAGACACACATTAAGTGGATGGTATGAAATTGCCTTGTAAATAATGTCTTCTATTTTATACATATAGTCATTTCAAGTGAACAAAGGTCATGGACAAGAAAACAAAAGTTATTTCCCTTATCAAACAAAGTTAAGGTTTTTGCTGAAATGATTATCTTCTCAGCAAATCTAAAGGCTCTTAGCCATATCCGCGATCGCAAAAAAAAAAAAGAGGAGGAGCAGGGGTAGGGAGTGGGTTTAGAATTCCCTTACCAACATAAACCCCTGCGTATTGTATGCACTCAGTTATACACAAACATAATGCAAACATTGATGGTTGAAGTGTGTCTGTGTTTTCTAAGAAGTGGTCATTGAGCAACAATATGCATGGACAGAGGTCACCTATAATCTAATCGCTGATAGAAAATGTTACTATTCCTCTATTCCCAGGATTCCGAAATCAGACTTGTTAAGAGGTAGACATGTACTAGAGTACTGTATTATTCTGAGGCCTACTGCTAGTGTACAAGGTATGTTCTGGTATGTTCTGAAAATCTTCTGGTTAAAATTTGATTTCTGATGTACAGTAGTAAGTTTTTGTATATTCCAAAGTAATCAGCAAATCAAGCGATGCTGAAAATGTAAGGCCATGAGAAAAAATGTATTTTGCAGAAGTGTACATTGAACAAGAAATCATTTATTATTATCAATAAGTAAAATTGAACGCGTGTATAATTTCCTTCATAAAAGGAGATTCTTGTTTATGCCTATGATATAAAAAAGGTAGATATTTGCAAAAGGTGCATAAAATGTGTTAAGTTTTTAAAATGGTTCTTCTTATTCGCCATACCTAATTGTAGTTGTTCAACAGGAATTTTGTTTTCCCATGTGAGATATCTGTTGGCCAGATCCGAAATTATTTTAAAGGGAAATCTAAAGTTAAATGGGGAGAGACCATAATGAGACTAAATATTTGTGCACTTCTTATGTGGTCTTCAGCAGGAATTTACTGATAAGACTAGAATTCTTAACATACAGTACCAGAAGTAATTTCTTTTCAAGTTATTTGGTAGACACCCCATTATTACTTGGCACAATTTTGGTCATAAATCAAGAGCTGGATACAAGAAGTCTGTTAATGCATTTGCTGCCCAAACACTACTGGACCTTTATACCTTTAATGTAGTTTGTTGATGCACTCACAAGAAATGTACAAGGTCTATTTTTTTCAATCTCTGTTGAGGCATAAAATGAAGACAAGTGTGAATCACAAAATGGTTATATTACCAGGAGTCAAGTACAGTCACAGCTATTTTTCCACATAGTCACCATGAAGATTAAGACATTTGTCATATCAGTGGATGAACTTCCCAATTGTCGCCAGCATATTAAGATAGGTCTTCAAGGTATTTTGAAGTTCTTTGTTGGTATGGGATCGCTGTCTCCCAGACTTTGGGTTTATTCGGGAAGTTTTGTGAATCCATTGTTTGAATTGTTCTTTTGATTCGGGATTGTCATAATGAATCCATGTTTCGTCCCCTGTCAAGATGGATTTCAAAAACTCATCCCCATGCCACGTGACTTTAATCTTTTTTGGAACCTGAAGAAAGATCTTAGAGGACAGCACTTCCACACCAACAAAGAACTTCAAAAATGTCATGAAGACTTATATCAATACACTGGCGACAACCTTCTATGAAGAGGATATCAGGAAGCTCATCCATTGATATGACAGATGTCTTCATCTTCATGATGACTATATGGAAAAGTAACTATGATTATACATGACTTCTGGTAATAAAATCATTTTGTGATGTCTTTATTTTTATGCCCCATTTGAGGTAAATAAAAATAGCCCTTATCTGAACCTTTGTGTCCAAATTAAAATTTTTATAGAATCGATGTGCTGTAAAAAAAAAAGGCCTTTTGCAAAAAATTAGATTTTTTGATTCACTGCAAACCTCTGAATTCCAGTCCAGATTGCTATACAACCCTCCCCGGGTTCAGGACTGGGTAGGTTAAGTCTTAGGTTAAGATAATGCACATTGTGCGCGATTCCTTAATTATTATTATTAATAATGGCACATAGCTGGAATTTTTAATGAAGAGAATCTGCAACAGCCTGTTTATGTTCTTGTAAAACCCAAATAAGCTTGGACAGCATTTTTACATCTTTCAAGGTACTGATAAAAAAGTTTAAATGGCAGGAAAGTGTAAATTGCAGGAAGTGTAAAAGGTGTAATGCTTTATATTGCAAAATTTAATACATGAAAATAAATATAGGTACCTTTGTACACTTACAGTATCTATTTAAAATATGGTGCAAAAAAAGTTGCACAAACTTTTTCACATATACATATTGTTTTGTAATACTGAGGTTTCAAGGTTAACAAAAGAAACAAGTATGTACCCTTAAAAAATTAATGTGAAACCTCCTGGTTAATTAGATTTAGGGATTTTACCAAATTTTTCATATAATATTCTCCTTGTAGCATCACACATACTAAATGAAAAAAAAAAATTGCTCTGAATATTTAGTAGATTTAGATGGTATTCAAAGTTGAGACAGAGTGTCCAAGCTCTTTCACCAACTGAACACAGTCCGACATGTGAATCAATACAACGTAGATGTAAATGGCAGGGAACAGATTTATTTAAAAGTTGTTAATGGCAGGAACGCCATAGTAATGTAATAGTAGGAATAGTAATAAATGTTATTGTCAGCATAGGATAAAAGATGGGACCAGTGGAAAATTATTTAAATGGCAGGAAAATGTAAAAGGCAGGAATGAAAAAAAAAAAAAAAAAAAAAAAAGTTCTGCTGTAGCTAACAGTTAAAGTGCTGTAACATTTTCCTATAATTTTATGCGTAATTAAGAGTTCTTTTTCAGTGCCTTTTGGTGGAAACCAGTAGAACCTTTTTTTCCACCTATACCATATTGGTTCTGACACTAAAATTTCAATTTAGATTTGAGTGTGAGAGCTAAATTAGACTAAAATAAACTCTATGATAAATGTCAGACTAAAATAAATTATAGGATATTTCATTTTTAACCATTTTTGAGTTTTTTGTTAATTTTCTTCACTTCAGTTGTTCAAAATAATATAGTTTCATTTTTTTAAAAAATCAGAATGTGCTTATTGTATCCAGCTCCTCTAAAATTTTTTATGTCTCGTTTTCATAATTTAATGTATCTTTTGTGCATTACTATTTTCTAGACATGTCTAAAACAGGTTAGCTCTTTGAATTTATTAGGTGTATGAAAATTGATAATAGGTTATTTTCCAGATTTTAAAATATGTCAGACTTGTCTGATAATAATGTATATTTTATAATATTGTCAAATTATAGTCATTAAAGTGCTTTATGTATATACCTTAAATTATCTTTTTTATTTTATTTAACATGCTAAAGTGAACAGTTTTCAGAAATAAGAGAAGCACCAAGAATTAGGGTCAATTGCTAAAACAAGGTTCTATCCACGACTATGGTTTAAAGCCACATTACTATTGTTAAAACAAAAGTTTTTCTCATTTTTCTGATCCACAGCTCGCATTTGAACAAGCCACGGTAATGGTAGGTTTAAAACCTCGACTGCAGATATATTTAATCAGCTAGAAGCTATTCACCTATCTTTTGAAGGTACATGTTAAAATATTGAGCGCAAAATTGCAGTGACAATCAGTTTGTAGGAAGGTCTTGTCTTCAGGGCCGTAGCAAAGTCCTTCTGCGCCCTTGGCGAGTCTGACAAATCTGTGCCCCCCAATACTGGTGGGTCAGAACAATTTTTTTTAATTTCTGTAAAATTGTTTATTGTTTTAATATAAAAACACTGTTATTATCAAAGAAAACCTAAACCTCAATTTGAAAATGAACTAAGTGTTTGACTTTCAAGGTACTAAAACCTTATTTTCAGACAATTGAACTACTTAAAAAATGATTAATTCATAAAATCTAGAATAATTTTGCACCCTCTTTACACCTGCGCCCTTGGCAGGGGCCCATCTCGCCACTGCCTAGCTATGGCCCTGCTTGTCTTTCAAAAGAATCAACTCAAGAATTATCAAGAACGTTAATGCTAACTTACAAAGTGATGCTAGATGTTCAGATGTGTTATGTTTAATATGCTTGCATTTATTTTGTATTTCACTGTGAATAATGTTCTTAAATAACAAACTTTCAGGCCTATGTTTATGTTGTATAATAAATAAGAGTTGGTGCTTATTACTATTAAAAAGTAATAAATTTAATGATAACAAATTTCTGGTTCGGACCAAGAGAATCTTTGTAATCTTTTTGTTTTTGTGACATTATATTGATGTAATACTAAGAAATATTTATTATTTTCTTTGCTGCCAACTGTAAAACAAGAGACTTGAGTTTCTATCCAGACAATGCCTGATCTTGTTTTAGAAATCACAGATATTTCGACCTTGGCCACAGCTTGATAACTGCTGGTTTGAACCACAATCAAGACCTTGTTTTAGTAATCAACCCTTAATGTCCAAAACTACCCTTTCTCACCAAGCTAACTTGCTATAAATTGCATGCTTTTTCTACCAACTCAGATTAGTAGAATCCTGATTTATACATTATATGAACAGTGAGAAATGACATTAGGAAGTGTAGGCTAAATTGGACAGCTCTTGCAGCATGCATAGTACACACACCACATACTCCATTGAAGCAGGGTTGTCTGGCTGCTGTTGTGTCATTTAGGATTCTGGTTTCAGTCTCAGGCTCTGCCAGTCTAGAAACAGACAGTTATTTTTGTGTTTGGCCTTGTTGTAGTACAATATATATTCTGTTGTTATAATTGTATGGTAAGTTTGGGCATTCAGCCCTCTCCTTTGCCAATTTCTCACTTATTTTACTTTATGCACTAAATAATTAAGCCCATTACATGGGCTAGAAGAATAATAAATGTATCATTCAGTGAGTTTTACATTTAAGTGTAAATAATATCACAACACTAAGGTTCCGAAATAGGAATGATCAGTGCACTCATGATGATACAACTAGCAACACCGCTGCTAGAGTATGTTGTATGCAATCCATATTATAACTGTATAGGACTGCATAAAGCACAACAAACAGTCTTAACCAAAATGAAAAGTTAAATTTTGACCAGACCAAACTGACTGTGCTATCAGTATGAAGTTTGAGGTCATGGGTACATAAGGTGAAAATTTCAGACCTCTAAGTCAAAGGATCTCGTAGGAGTAAGCGAGCATACACAATCTCAGGGTGCATCGAGTATAGTATATATATACATACACACAGAGTGTTAATGAATAACACCGAAATATTTTACATAGACAAGCAACTTTCATTAAGAGATTTTTGCTCTAGCGATTCAGTTTTTCCTATTACAGCATAAAATCTTCCAGGGTATGGTCATAGAGGAAAAATCTCCTAATAAAAATTGCTTGCAAAATATTTCGGTGTTATTCATTAACACTCTGTATAATCTATATTTAGTTATCCAGAATTAGTTTAAGGCTATTTATTTAAGCTATGAACCAATGATATAATAAATTATTGCAATTTAAGATCTTTCGTGCTGTGGGTTAGGTAATACCATTGAAACTTGTTATACAGTAGTACAACATAGCATTTAATTAGATAATATATCATTTCCCTCAGGATTTTGAGATATTATTTTGTAGGTGGTAATGTTTGTCAGTACAGCTATCTAATTGGTTGTACAGTAACCTAAGGTAGCAGGGTAGTATTATTTTTCACTGAATAATCTGTTGTACATTTGTTTCTAATACCTTCTTACGTCCGGTGCATTTTACTCCTGTCAGGATTATTTTATCATACCATCCCTTTATAAATTATGCCAGAGTTTTGTTTATAGTTTGACGTTTTATTTAATGCATAGATTACTCTGGAATTTTATTTGTAAAATCACATATTTGTGACATTGTATACTTCATAATAATCGTCACAGCGTTACTGACATGTGGCATTTGAATTCTCCAGTGTAGCATTTGAAACTAAATTTGCATACTCGTAGAATCCCAAGATCAGTGATTTATTGTAGCAACTTCCTTCTTTGTGTATTTCATTACTATGGATCTCCCTTGAAATATCTACAGAGTAAAAGAGGAGCTACTGCATAAGGAATTAAAGGCTGCTGAAATGAAATTAATCCATATTAACACTGCTTTATTGTATTTCATGTTATTTTATTTTAGTCGGTTTCATATTGCAGTTCACATGTTTTTTATCACACTAACTTTAATCTATGAAACAAATTCTTTTCACATCACTGTATATTTATATATAAGTATGTACAGTCTGGCAGTTTTAAATTTACACAGTACAGTTTTTTTAAATATATCAACAATGCTATGTGACAATTTGTATTCAAAGTAATACTTTTTTATAATGCAGAATTTTTTGAAACTTTCTTTTCAAATACCCAGAATTATGTGGATGACCATAGCAGTTGAATGATTCGTGTTTCTATGAATCAGGTGCTTTTTCTTCTTATTGCAAGGATTGGATGAAATGGTAATAGTTCTATAATTTTGAACATGAATATTACTAGAAACAAAACCACTTAGATCTCTTCTTTATAATCTGCTCTGTATCTGCCACCCATACTTGATTTGCTGAAGACATTATCTACCATGTGGTTATATGTAGGCCTACCACATCCAGTCAGATTTGAACTTAGTCGGGAGTTTTAATACTTAAAAAAAATACTCATACGATGAAGCTCATGAGATCGTACATGTGGCTAGATAATACGTACTTTATATGTGATTTTCATTTTTATTTCTCTGTTATCTGAATAAACATTTCACAGTGTCAGGTTTCTTGGTTCTGTGAATTTTTTTGTTTATTTGTTTCTTGACCTGGATGCTGTTAATTAAAGACAGCGTGGCATATAAAAAGTACTTGTTCTCAAGACGAATCTTTAAAAATCTTGTGTACAGAGGGTACTTAAATAAATCACATTATAGAATTATTGATGATGAGCATGTTTTATTTAGGGACGATAAAATGAGCAGACAGAAGATCACTTAAGTTTCTACACTATGCTACACTAATAACTTATCCTCAATAAGATGCTTTCATTTTGTGATGAACATCACCTTCGTCTAGCTTCCACATCAGTGCGGCAATACTACTTGATAGCAAACCCTTTATGCTTCATGTAATAGCAAGAAGCTATGTTGTGATGGATTTTCTTGCTGGTGGAGATAGAGATAGCCTACTGAATCCTCCATATTTGTCTCGTATGATTCTGTATGATTGTGATGTTTTTGCTAAAATGGAAGAATTAATTTCAGGATGGCCTTACTACACAGGAGATGCAGTTATCTGTGCTATAAGGAAGTCACTTCTGACATCAGCAAAGACAGATGTACTAATGCTGTACAGTGCCTTCTACAAGTGAGACAGCAAATTGAGACATGGAAGAAGACTCCGTTGAAGATAAGTAAGTGGTTTTATCTCTATTAAGGAATGTAATTTCAAAACTATAAAACTGTTGTTGTTACTATCTATCCAACTATCGTATTTATTTTGCAGAGTGCTCCAATACTGTTTTTATTTAAATTAAATGAACTTCCAATTAAATTTTACATTTTCTTAAGAAGACAAATTGATATTTAGAATGTTCAACACAATTTCTAGAAATATGTCATTTGTGCTCACTTTTACCTAAGCAGTTCAAATTCAAATTCTTGGTGGACTGGATGAAAAATATGGTAGACAGAGCAATTTTGTATGATAAAAATCTCCTAGGATTCTTGTTTCTGGTCTTATTGCCTTTCTAAAATTAAGTTGTACTTTTTTAAATTGCTTTTATTACCCCACTACAATACACTGAACTACATTGCAATACTTACTGATTAACACCATGTTCTAAAAATAAACGTGTAGTATTTAGGATATATGTGCATTCATGAACCACAGATTATTGTCTCTGTTGGTCATTACATGAGAACATAGGATAAAAATTTTCTCCTGTAATATTCTCGTGTAGTATTTAGTTTGACTAACTTTGTAAAGAAACTAATGTCCAGAACCTGAAGTAATATTTCAAAAGTTTTGTTTATAAGTTAGATGTTAGATAATGGCTTTATTGTGATGATACATGATAAACATTGCATCCTAGAATAAAGTTCCCCAGACTACCATCTTTTATTGCATTTTCACTGTGTTTCTTTATATCAGAACAGTTTCCAAAATCCAAGTTTTTCAAATACCAATCTACTATTTTCCTCTTGCTTACATACATCTTAGAATTAAGGTAGCAGTAGTTTTTTTGCTACCATATATTTTATAATATTACATTGAAAAGTAAATTTAATTTTGCTGTCTTCAAGGCATCATTTTATTTTAATCATTTGTAAGAGATGTTTGTATTGTATGTTATTTTATCTGAAGTCGTAAAACCATAAAAATTAAAATTGTGTGACCTGTTTGGATTTTTGTCATATTGATTGTTGTACTTCTTATTATTTCTTAATAATTATTTCCTCTGTTGTTGTTTTGGTTATTAAAGATCTTTTTCATGCCCACTTAACCAAATTCTTTAAGGTATTGTTCATTTAAAAACAACTGCCTAATGGTGTAGGCGACTCAACTGATCCAGCATAATATTAAAACATAAGGATGAGAAAAAAAAAATGTATAGTCATAATTTTAGAAGAATTGATTACATTGTAGGAATGAAAAGACTTTAAATTGTATTGAACTTTTAATTTCCTTCTTATGCTAGTATCAGCTTTTCTTCATCTACGAACATCAGTTCAGTGAAGAAAATAAAACATGTCTCATCATTATGAAGCAGTAATGGTCTTTTTGTTTCGGTATCATGCTCGGCAGTTTTAAATCTGTCCTTCTTCAAAGAATTCAGGACCTCAAATATGTAGAGGTCTATTGTAAATTGTGTATATCGGTAAAGTTCTTAGAAACATCATAATAATAACTTTTAAGTGCTGACTTGTAAGATTTATTGGGGGTGCTCACTCAGAAAAGGAAATCATATTCCAGTTTAATACAATTTCTATTGAAAATCCTTCTTCATTACAACAAACTACTTTATTAATTAATAAACATAAACACTCTGTTCATAGTCTGTTAAGTCAATAATTATTGTATTGTTAACAACACTACCACTTTTCTTGAGGATTACTAAAATCCTAATGTGTAAGTGTATAAATAATTTTGGGGTGCTGAAAATGCAAAGCAAATGAAGTCAGCACCTCTTGTAATAACTCAACTCCTTGATAATTTTCCACTTACAACTTATAGTGTGTTAATATTAAAGTGTTGGGGTATTAATATTGTGCCAAGTTTCTATACATATTATATAGGTTTCTTTCTAATTTGTAGGCCTATAGTTGTTATAATCTTTCTCTATAATTGATATATTCTTACTATAATTTTGTTATGTCCATAACACGATTATGTTCCCATTAATTTATAAAAACAAAAATAATAAAAATCTAATCTAATTTTTACTTGTTGTTCATAATAACTATCAAAAATGGAGGAGAACAAAGTAATAATATTGTTCCAATGAACTTTTTCTGCAATTCATTCTTATTAATATTTTTCAAGCTTCAAGTGAAGGCAATGAAAAAAGTTCACAAGATTTAATTGATTACATGAATGGTTCTTCCTGCAAAAGATCCTTAATTTCATTCCACCTGATATACATGCGTAATAGTGAATTATTTATGGAATATATGTACATACATGCAAACATTAATATTTAGTTATTTATTTGTATGATTTTTGTCATGAGACTTGAAATGTGAACACTTCGTTTACACTATACATAAATTTTATGTTGTTTTTATATATTATAAACATGTACCAGAGAGAGAGAGAGAGAGAGAGAGAGTGAGAGAGCACCACATGCAACACAAATGTATTATTAAAGTATCATTGTATTATTGTATATTATTCACTTTTACAATGCAGAGTGGAAACATGCATATTGATGAGTGTAAAATAGAGAAAGATAGTGGACTGAAATTCTGGAAATTTTCACAGGGAACCAGCAAAAAAATGAGGAAATAAAAACCTCTAAAACTATAAAGCTTCATAAAGACATCTCTAAAGAAGAAACAAAGACATGCATTTATCTTTTAGTAAGGGAAAAAAGTAAGCTGAATCCAACATGAACCCATATAAAATAACCACTGAACGGCAAACATTTCAATGTATGAACATTGAAGAAGTAACCATGATAGTGGTAATATGTGCTGAATAAATTATATTTCATTTGTCGCCAAACACTTTCGGTGAGAGGTCACAGAAAAGCATAAATTGTCTGACCAAAAAAAAATACACTAATATTAATGTACTAATACATCTCTTTTCTTATAGGTATGCCATTTTCACAAACTACGCATTCACTTGCTGCTGTCCTGGAAAAGAGTACAGATTGTGTTCTTGTTTCAAAACTGGATTATTTTGAACCTGTTAGAGCGTGGTGAAGAAGAGGAAACCATTCTAGAAGTTTTGGAAGATTCTGTTGTTCCAGCCAATGTTACAAAGTTTGCTGTTCTCGAAAAAGACAGGTAGATCATGGCTTTTAAGACTCCTAACTGCAAAGTATTAAATATACTTCTTATGCATAACAATTGGCAATAAATGAATGATATTGGGAACTGATAAGCATGTGAAGAAGAATTTGGTAGAGGAGACATTAATGTGCTCCTATTGGGGCTGATTTATTATGCGAAAAGCAGGAACTGAATGCACTGTATGTAAATTAAGCAAGATGTTTTCTTGGAAGACAGGCCTATACTATTCATGAACTCTCCTTAACATGTATTTTCCTCAAACATGTACAGAAAAGGATTGAAATCCAGAACCCAACATCGATGTTGGAATAGTGTAGGTATGGACAGCAGAATGTCCTGAGACTGGTGAGGGTCAAGAGTCCTAACTGTTGTCATGTAATGCAAGGCCATTTTCAAGCTCAAGACCATTGTCATCAGAGATATTTCAATTGCTTGCCTTAAAGGTTCAATTTCCATCCTTATTATTTCTAGGAATGACAAGTATAATATTAATTTTTAATCATTGTTGTAAATGTTTAATCTTTAGTGGCAATCCCTCATATGGAAAGCTGTAGGGCAGTCTTTCTTAATAATACAAAGGGGACTCAGTCACAATATCTCTATAAAGCAGCATGCCTCATAATGTAGGCCTATTATATGACTTATAAGTCTTTCATTGAGGGTAATCATAGGAGAAAGATTCTGTCTGCCACCATGTTATGAACTCTAGCTGGTAAAGTATCAGCATGAACAACTGAACGTCCTGTGTTCTAGTTCTGGTGTCAGAGACCTCTTTTTAAGTATTCTATTGCAATGGCAACAGAAATATAACAATCTGAGGAAACATGAATATGCTTTTTCAAATAATCTGCTCATATCAGTGTCTTTTACACAGTTGAGAACATCATAACATTCAAAGAGATAAAGGTGTTTTTGGACAAACATTTCTCAGGGGATATTGCAGGGTTGCCAAGAGCAATGCTGGATTAAGCCTATAAGCAAAGTAAGCATGGCATAATTATAATTATAGATTAAAGATATTGCCTTTTGTATATTTTTAACATTAATTTCACAAACAGCTCAGCTGAGCATTCATTTTCTCAGTTGAAATGTATTTAAAATCCTGTTAGAACAACAAGGCAGGCTGGATGCCCTATCTGTATTATGTGTAGAAGTATTAGCCTATGTAAGTTTGATTATAAAGGCCTGATTGACGAAAGAAAAAAAAATAGGAGAAAATTGTTAAGGCAAAAATAATGGAATCATACAGAAATAATTATTATTTTCCTTCTTACCCTAAAAGTTTTGTTTAGTTTGGAATTTTCGTTGAATAAAATTTTATTTTATGATTTATTATTACTTTAATATTTTGAATGATAAATTTAAGGGAACACCGAAATTAGTTAGTGCTTATGGCATCTAAGGGTCTTAATCCAGCACTGGCTGAGAGGCATAGTACATGAGAATATCAAGGATAGTGTTACATTTTAAATTATACATTCACCGTGATTGGTAAATGATTACAACATTGGAACAGCTGAAAGTTGATATTGCTTGCGTTCATTTCACTGTCTAAACAGTATCATGCTGTATCATAAAATTTACATAAGAAGAGTCATTGGAGCAGTCTGCAATTTATTCAGTAATATAACTGTCCTGTCAAAATATATTGCATTGCATTTTATTTCTTTTTTACTTCTAATAGACATACACAGCTTCTTCTCATTTCACATTAAACATATATTTTGGTACCAAAGAATTAACATGTATTTATTTATGAACTTGGACCATGTACTGAGTTACGAACTGTGAGAAATACATTGTATTACAGTCATTATATTTGCTTCTAAAACAGTATTCAACTTACCTCATTACTGGTATAATATCACATGCATGTAAGCTTTTCCTATATTCCTTCTCAAGGATTGTAGTCACTTAGACACACCCATATTGTAATTAACAGTTATTTTAGAATTTAATCTACACAGGCATTGGTTTAGCAGATCTTTAAACCAAAATATGAAAGTATGGATCACAAGAACTACAGTGTGTTTCATGTAATAGATGGCCAATCGTGCGGGTTTCTGCATCGCAATACCACAGTTCTTAACTCCCGAGCCATCGGGTGTAATACCTACGCAAATAAAGCCGTAATGGTGTAATGATTCAGGTTATCACAGTCACAGTTAAAATTAAAATGAAAATAACCACGTATTTCATCACAAGAGATATTGGAAATGTCCTTCTCTTGCATCCACACAACACTGCACCTTTTTAGGATATTTTCTTTCATGCACGTAAGTTCAGCTTTCGAAATAGAGTTCATTTCTCTTGTGATCTTCTAAAAGTAGCCTATGTGACTTATTTAAGGGGGAACTTGAAAAATAAAGTGTATAGGTCAATTCCCCACTCATTAGAAGAATTTAAAGATAGTATCACAAGAGAAATGAAGCTGAACTTATCCACGTGAAAGAAAATTCCCTAAATAATTGCCAGTGTTGTGTGGAGGAGAACATTTCCAACATCTCTTGTGATGAGGTACGTGGTTATTTTAATTGTAATTTTAACTTTAATTGTGAGAACCTGAATCATTACACCATTAGCAGATTTGTTTGCGTAGTTATTTCACCCGATCGCTCTGGAGTTAGAGCTGTGGCCCCTGCAATACAGAAACCCTCACAATTGGTATGTGAAACGCATTGTATATTTTATTCTGTTCTTACTGTATTTCATTGTTTTTATTTATGAAATTGCCTTTGGATTCTTTTATTTATGTTAATATTGACTTTTGTAAATATGTGCAACTATCAGCTTCACGTGAGGCTGTTTTTTATTTTTTCCATAAATTCTTGTATGAGTAAATGTACTTCATTCTTATTAAACAGTATTTTTCTGGGCTTCTAACCAGGTGGTAACTTTGATGAATTCAGTCCACATTCTGGTTCCTGATTGGTCGTTTCCCAGCAATCCTCTCCAAACCGGTCAAAGCAACTGAAACATGGACTGAGGTCACTGTTTACTAGGCAGAGATTAGAACTGGTCAATTATTTCTTAAAGAATTTTGTAAACAAGGAGTATTGATGTTCATGTTTTTTAACGTTTGTTAGACTCAGCAGTAGATATCGTGCTAACTTACACTTATTGTAGTATAGAACCCAAAAGAACTTACTCTTTTGTTGCAATTTGAAATCAAGCAATTGCTTTGGTAAATCAATGCCTGCATAGACACGTCTGATCAAATATGGTTGGTTTTCTGGTATGCTACTTTTAATACATTCAAATATCATTATTTCGAAATTCTGGAATACTGTACCAACAATTTCACATCATATCTTAGCAAGTATGTAATGAATGTAACAACAGTCATATAACAAGACTACACATGTATTAATGGGGTTACTGTCGTGAACAACTGGAGTTGTTTCCAAGGATGAAAATCCATAGGTTTTTTATTGCTTTTGCATTCATAAAATAAATTTATTACACTAACATTCAGTAAAAACTCTAGGATCATTAACATGTACCTATATTATATAATAATACTTTAAATCATATATAACTTGTTCTTTGTTTGGAAAGAACTGTACCTTACATTATTTAAGACTAAGTAAGATTTAGGTATGGGCTGTAGAGTGCATATTAACAGACTTTGAGACACAGCAAGATTGTTAGGTGTTTCTAAATTATTGTAAAGAATAAAATTTAATTTTTGCATATAAAGTATAGGCATAAGACGTGCTAATACAAAAGCAATAGAGCCATTTTAGGAAAAAAAAAAAAATTTAATGGATAAAGTGCTAAATAGGATATGAAAATTTCTGATATGTTTTGGATCACATTCCCGCAAGATACCTACTGGTAAATTGAATTTATGCTGTTCAAAGAGAAACTGTTTAGTAAAGATTATTTCATTTTCAAGATTCTCAAATAGGACAAGCTGCTTATGCCTTAAGAATTCATTATCCAAAAGTGTGTAGTTCATAGCAATCAAGTCCTTAGCAGCTAGTGATAAAAATTCTTGCTTAACTTTTCTGATAATTTATAGACAAATGAAGGGAGTAATTTATTCAAGCATGCATGCCCAAAGCTCGTAGTATGTTCTCGCTACTAATCTTCTCGTTGCTAGTCACTAGCTTGTAGTGAATAACTTCAGCTTTGGGGCACTGCCATTAATACTGAATTTGTATGTCTATACCTTTTCAACTTCAAGTTCAGATCAAACAATTTAAAATTAAAATCAATTTCGAAATGAGACCAAACAATTTCAAAATGAGACCAAAGAGCTCTATACATGAGCTACATATCTTGCATAACTGCTAACATTTATAGCATGTCAATTCTCAATCTTGAATGTTCTCTAGCTGCTGAAGAAGATACTCGGTTTGGGATAAATTTCCCTGTCTTCGTTAACTAAAATTTGTGGCAATTGCACAGACAAACTACGTTTTAACAGTAGCTTTAAAACTGGAACATGCAAGCTCAATTGAGTTCAACATTGCACTGTAAGGACCAAACCACAACAAGCAATGGTTCTAATGTCTGGTAGATGGCTTTGTGATAATGAAGTACTACAAGAATGATATTGTAACAGCATAAAAATGATAATTTTTATCTTGAAATTGTGTGATCTCATTTTGAATTGTTTGGTCTAGTTTTAAAATTGTTTGGTCTCATTTTGAAAACGTTTGTTCTCAACTTGAAGCTGAAAAGGTATAGTAGATTTAATCAAAAGTTTAAAAATATGCAAGTATATCCAAAGGAAGGAAAAACAAATTTTTGGTTGGTAATCCTTTTCTATATGCTTTGTGTATGACCAGTGTTTTCTTTCTGCCACATTGTTCCGATATATGTACCGGTAAACTTTTTTGATACATTTTTAAAAGGCGCTTAATTTTTATATCAGAAACTGCATTTCTACTATTTAATGTGAATGTGAATGTGAATATTACTTTTCCCAAATGAACTTAATATGAACTCCACCAAGAGTTTCTCTACGTCTGAAGACTATGGCATGGATATGCTTATGCTCAGTAAGCTGATCATTCCTCATCTACATTGTTTTTCTGCCTTTGTGTCAGTTCTGTCTTTGAAAGGCAAGGATGGACACATGAAACAGCAACTAAACTCCATGGTGCTACATCCATTTGAGGGACTAGTCAGCCATCTGACCACTGCATTATCTGCTGTAGGCAGATAGCAGGATTGGGGGCCATGTGGTCAGCATGTCGACTCCCATTGGCTATTATTGATGGCTTACTGGACCGAAGTCGCTACTTCTTTATCAGGTAGCTCCTCAGTTTCTGTCATGAGGTTGAGTGCACCCCGTTCCAGACCTCCCTACCTCAGAAAAATCCATGGAGGTTCTGGGGATCAGACCCAGACCTATGGATCCATAGACAGCAACGCTAACCACTATACCAAGCAGGCAGTCATTTCAGTAACTGATAAGGTACATTACTCATGGTAAACAATCTCATTTTAAAAAATTTGGATTAACACTACTTAATTAATAGGGTAAGGTGATAGAAGCTCTGACCAATATTCCTCAAAATGCTTACCCATTTTGCTGAGTGCACATCAAGCATGGGAAAGAAGTAATATTGACATCAAGATTTTCCTGATGACGGAGTGTGTAAACTTATTTTTAGGGAAAATAAAGTACTGTATGATTGCGTATTGAATTTCGGTATAGATTTGTTGATTCTAATTAAACTAGTTTCTTTATCATAGCTATGCCATATAATAAACTATATCTTATTAACTCCTGTAGGCTGTAATATACACATACTTTAAATCTTACTGTTCTTAATGTTTGTAACATGTGATGCAAGAAAGATATTTCAAGGAAACTAAGTAATTTGACAGTGATTGCCAGAATGGGTTATACCGTAGAAATTTGAAATACCAGTACTGTTACAAAACAGAATATAGACACTAATGTGAATTTTACTTCAAATGAAATTTTTAAACCCATTTTTATTCAGCACTTCATAATTCTCTCAATAGAATGTTCAAAACATAACCACACATTTAACACTTGGCTTATATGGAAGACATTGGATTTATATTATAGTAACATTACTCTTACATACTGAAAATACACATCTCTATAATCATTTACCTAACAAGGAATAAAATAAGATTTGCTTATAAAAAAGAAGTAAATCATTGTATAAAGATTATTCACAAATATATGAAGGGATGGTGAATCAAAGCATTTTAAACAGATTTGCTTCAACAGTTTCATATGAGTGTTATAATTATCATTACAATATAACATTTCACATTAACCTTAATTCACCATCCCAAGGCTTATCTTTCCTATTGGATAGGAGTTAATGGAAGACTTCATTTCTTTGGTAATATTCCAACCCGAACAGTTTTTGGAAGACTTGGAGTTTCATTTTGTCTTTATTCTTAATTGGGTCCAAAGACAAACATTGTTCCTTAATTTCCAGTACTTCTGATCCTTCTATTACATTTACTGAATTTTTTTATGAGTCTAAACTGTTACAAACCAATTGCTTAGTATCAATACCAGACAATATAAGTGTTCTGTAAAATGGAAGACATTCATGGAAGACATTCTGTTAAAAAGAGAAAAAAAAAAATTAAAGTAACTTATATTTTGCTATAAGATTAGACCTTCAATTTCATTCAACTTTCTTAGACCTAAGTTATGTGTTATACATTTTCTACAAATTAGGGTTTGGTTATTTTTACTCTATTTGGCAGCTGAGTACTTTTTTTTCTTTTGTAAATGGAAGACTCTTGAATTTATTCACAGACACTCATTAGCAGTCTATACATTTATGAGGTGACATCTACAAGAACCAATATCACAAGATATGTTAAATGTTGATATCACCTTTTACAAGCATCCATCCAGCATAATAATACTTTTTATTGTCAACGGCACTTGAATTGATGGTGAACTTTCTTTCTTATTAGGGATAAGTTTACAATAAGTACTACAAAATCAGGAATAAGAAAAGAAAGTCACAGGACAACATACGGATGACACACTTGAAGGAATGAACCTCTCCAATACTACAATGTGACCTAAAGTATCTTTCTGCAGTTTTATGTTTTTTCTCGGCGATTTTAAACTATCCTGTGTCATCCAATATGTCTTTCTATTCTACTTGCTTAACAAGTGATATTTTCTCTTGCTATAAACTATTTTCAGCATGCCGATTAACAATCGATGTATTGACTGACGTTCTTTCTGTATTTAGAATGGTAACCCAATTTCGAATGCCCTTATAAGGGCTGTACCTGAGTCATAAACACCAACAACACCGAAGAGACAGCCAAGGAAAATGACAAAATAGTCATAGGCCACAGTACCCATATCAAGCTGTGGTCTTTTGAGTTTGAGATGAAAATAACATGGCCAGATAAAGGAAAGCATGGTACCAGTGAAGCTACCAATGAAACCCATGAGAATGGCAAAGTGAGGGATAGATATAGCCAAGAGCACTGTGAATACAATTACTCCAAGTTTAAATGCAAAGCCCCATACCTTGAGTTCTCCATCTAGAGCCCAGATTGATGGGAATATTGTCTCAGGTCTGCCCTTAAAGAAAGCTTTCTCTAGCAACTCACAAGCTGCATAGTAAGGAAGGGGGTAAGAGAGCACAGCCTTCAATACCAGGAAGAAATTGACTAAGCCTTTGAAGCCAGCAGAATGTAGATTGTTGGTGATGACCTGTTGGGTGTCATTCTGGAATGTCAGGAAGCAGATATAGCCAAAGAGTGACTTGAAAGCAGCCGCAGCAATATGACTCCAATTCAACATCCAATCAAACTTGGAGCGATCGATAAGGTTGCCCTCCAGAGTGGGCAAGAAGATCTGTGATGTGTAGCTGAACACGATGACACCCAGCGAGATTGGAAAGTTTTCGAAGTCCATGCTCCACTTGACTTTAGACCAACCCCAGTCTCCGATCTCAAGGAGGCAGTATCCCAGAATGACAGCATTGATGACCAAGTGCGACATGGTGCACCAGAAGCTAAGCACTGATACCATATGCAGTGACTTGAGGAATCCTGTAACATAGAGGAGGTAGGTTAATAATAATAATAACAACAACAATAATAATAATAATAATAATAATAATAATAATAATAATAATATGTATTGTGACATAGAATAAGGGTTGCATTATGGGAATGACTCCTCTCCGTGGCGCTACATCCCTTGGGACTTGGCCTACCACCCGACCGCTGCGTCATCTCCCGTAGGCAGATGGCAGGATTGGGGGGCATGTGGTCAGCATGCCGACACCCACGGTCGTTAATGGTGGTTTTCTTGACCGGAGCTGCTACTTCTCTATCAAGTAGCTCCTCAATTTTGAATCACGAGGCTGAGTGCACCCCTACCAGACCTCCCTACCTCAGAAAAATCCGAGGAGGTACCGGGAATCGAACCCGGGCCAACGGATCTGCAGTCAGCGACGCTAACCACAAGACCACGCCGGCGGACATTATGGGAATGAATATTCATTCATTTAATTAATTATCTAATCCTCATTCAGAGCTGAAGTATTTGAAAGACAAGACAAAAAAAATCTGTTTTGCTGACAAGAGAATTTCTATGAAAAGATTGTTTAAGTAGCCATTTTAGCTAGTAACATACAACATTTAAAATTTAAGCAAATTTTTTCTGAAGGAGCAATGATGGGATGATATATATGAGGGAAATGGGAGCATCATGAGAAAACATTTCCCAGCCCATCACAAATTCTTAATTGAGAGACATTCACAAATCACACATAGGGATGTGTTTAATGACATGGTACCCTAGAAAGAAAGAAAGAAAGAACTAAAAAGCTACATCTAAGTTTTTTTTATATTTTTTATCTAAACTGTATTTATACTCCTTTTAGCAAGGAGGCCATATCAGGAGTTCGGGATCTGTGTCTATATAGTAGGGTAGGCCATGGAACTTTTGCTTGTCAATTGTTTCTATCATTTTGTGGAGTAAATTTCAACCACCGCCATCTCGACTTTCTTGGGACGGTGGTGATTTCAACTGATTAATTTAAATGGATATGATACAGGATGAAATGGTGAGGATGATTCATGGTATGTAAATATCAAGTTTTGGAATTTGCTTTCAGGACTGGGGAAACCATGAAAATAACCCATGTCAAATTGGCCAGCCACAGGATTTGAACCTAGGACATCCCAAATGCAATTTATTATCTTGTTAGTTTTTGGCCATGTTGATAACTTTATAATTTTATTCTATTGAATTGATAGCCTTTGTAGTATTTTTTACCAGTGCATGAAATGTTTGATTGATAATCTATGTTTAGTAGCTGTCTACTTACCTAGAGGTATGAGAAATATTCCAACAAGCATCATCCAGCTTCTGGAGTCAAGTGATCCTTCTGGAAATGTGCCAATCATGAGGTCACCACAAACCACAACATACAGAATGCAGGTCATGAGAAGCTCGATGATCTGAGCAATGTTGACAGCCCTGGCTCCCCACACCTGTCCAAAGCATTCTCTTGCAATAGACACATATGAATCCCTCACTCTCACTTTCTGCCCTGTGATGGCATCTTCCTCATACAGACATTCTACTAAGATCTTGCCAGTGTAGCAGCAGATATAGGCAATACCAATCATAGCCACTATTGCCCAGTAGCCACCTCTCAAAACTGCAAATGGTAGCGACACAATGAACATGCCCTGAAACAAATATATATAAGTAATGTAGACAATTGTTATCATTTTCTAAAGGATATTTAAAGGATAAGAATTCATTAAATAATTTCAGAAGGTAGATTTTGGAATATTCAAATTCCTAATTTGGATCTGTTGTGTTTATAAAATAAGTTACCTCAGGGAGTAATTGGGAGTTGAATTTCACAACCAGGGACACCCTACGAGTTCCCTAATGTGTGCTTGTAAGTTTTTAAACATGCCAAAGGTATTCAAATTGACACAAAGTGAACTTAGAGGGAAGGGAATAAATTATATCTGGAGATAATCCAAAGAAGCAGGGAATGGAACCAAAATGTCATGAAAGAGCATGACATGGGCCAAAGCTCTTGAAGAAAATTATAAATGTTCCAAGGAGTCTGAAATCAAAATATCTTGTTCTTTCCCTCAAATGTTAAATATCAGGTAATTTATTTGACACACAGATTTCTGACATCTTGCTGTCATCCTGATATTTTGTAAGAGGGATTACTAAAACGATATGAAAGTGTTCTATTACGGTTGGCAAATCCAGCAGCATGCCTACCCTACAACAGGGAGGTGTAGCTTCTGGTCCCATATATTTGGCTCGTTAGAGAATCCTGTCAACCTTACCTCAAAATAGAGTCCATTGAAAGAATTTTTCGATATGCTTCGTCTATATATTCCTAACTTTCCAAGAATTTCTTTGGACAATGAACTTCCCCCTTACCATATGGACCTTGATAGAATGAAGGAACTCTAGTTGTAAGAGATTTTGATGTAGACCTATGGCAAGCTACGTACTCTGTAAACCACGTGTATAGACAAAAAATCATTAATCTACTGTAGGGGTTTCCACTTTCAAGAGGTCCAAGGACCAGTAATATATCCAAGAGTCGGTTGGCAGGTCGCACAGTATTTTGGGGGATAAAGTTAGACAATTTGCAAATAATGAGCTGAAAATAAATTTAAAAGTCTTGAGACATATTTTTCTTACAAAATGTAGGCCTACCAGGTAAAAAAAGTAATATGATACCTGTATGGGCCATGGAGACTCGTGGAGTTCCCGGGAGATTGAGACATCGACACAGGAAGGTGGTAAGTTAAGGTTGTCAGCCATACACACCGTAGACTTATCAGTACCGGTATGTCATAAAAATTCAGAATCACATACTTGAGCTTGTCTTGAATTTCTATTAGGTCAGGCCCGGGAAGCACGGCACTGGAAGTGCAAAATGTTCTACCCCTACCTTCGCCCCCTTCCTTTCTCCTTCTACCTGCCACGCGATTAGGCCCAAAATCAACCGTTTTAGTTGTCTCTACTTGACTTTTGAAAGAAAGTAATGGAGACGAGACGGAGGGTAACTTCGCACTTTCAGTGCCCTCCTTCCCGGGGCTGTTAATTAGGCAATAAAAACAATGGAATTATAAATTAAAATTAGTTCTTAAAATTGAATTCAGTAGAACCGAATACTTATTGATGATATGATTTATTTATTAGAAGGTATATCAAATGAATATATTTTTAAAAATAACTTTGAAGAATAGGCCTCGCGGACAGCATGAAGCCTTCGAGCCGCTGATCTACAGTGTATGTAGGAATCCTGGATTCCGACATTATAAGCTGGCAAAATAATATCCTGATGAATAATCATTGTATAAAATATAATATAATATGTACTATACAATATTATTTTGATAAAACAATCATTTAAATAGCAAACGGTGGAAATATGAAAGCGGTGGGGGACATCTAGAGCTGCGCATGCTCAGCTACGCTAGGATGTAGATGGGGTTGAATCTCCAGTCCCATGTGACTTCCCTCCAAATCGGGTTCGCGGCGTGTGTACCCCGTGAGAGGTTTGGATTAAATAAGTACTATTATTTATAAACATTGCGTGTGTATTTTATTAACTTGGTGTTAGTGAAATATTAATTAATGCGTGTGAGTTTTATTAAATTAGTGACAGTGAGATAATGACTATGCTAGTGTGGATCCTTCTGGCTGCCACCATCTACTCCAAAGGTAACCTTATGTTGAGATGCATTTGATTGTACTGGATTCTTGCAAATTATATTGTAGAAACTAAAAACGAACTCTCCCGTTGTATGTTATCCTTTTTAACATATATGCTGTTTTCCAGTATATGTGTATTTTCGTTACATGTAGGCTTAGCACCTCACGCAACATAACCAACTTCGACAGTTATAGCAGAGAAAATTTACACTACTTTAGCATGGGCTCTGTCCCCTTCTTGCAGTGTTTTTATTCGTAATGACACCATTAAGTTACAACAAGTAATTTGACATAAGTTAACCCTTATTTATTTACTCAATTCCGTTTGCTGGGAAAGTTAGATTGCAGGACAAGTTGCGGTACGTAATTACTGGAACATGAAATAAATGGCAGGCTTCACGGAATCACTTCAAAGCAAGTGGTGAATTTACTAGTTATTAATTCACAGAGTTAGACGGTATGTGATTATTATGCACGAATTTCTTTCGCAATATAGCCTACTTGCAAACTCTTTCGATTTACGTACCGTACCGCTGTAAATTCCATGCTGTTGAAAGACGGACATGGTCATATAATTTGCTATTATCTACATGCAATTGGTACAGTAGTACCTTTATGTAAAATTTGCATTTCGGAGTATCAATACTGGTAGAGAAATCCACTTATTTATTCGTTTGATGCATATACATTTCACAGGCAGGGAAGGGATGTTCGACCGTCGTAGGTTTGGTTATAGGCAAACGGCAACATGCTTATTGTCTATAAAATGACGCGTGCATTAGGATAGTAGTGGGCTGCTCTTCGTAAGCAAAGTTGAACAAGTTTAGTATGTATGAGTTTTTAATAACTCCCTAGGTTTTTTAATATATTCTGCTTGTTTGAGTTACTGAGCTATGTAGGCCTACCAAGTAGTGTTCTTAATCAAGGATGGCTTTCTCTTCTGCTATAATTCCTGATTCTTGTAAAAGCTGCAGTGGCGTATGGAATACCCCCAAGAAAGGGGGATACGGGGTTCCACCCCCGGATTATTCTTAAAATAGAACTAATGAAAATAACATTTTACTCTATTTTAGCACTGAAAAAACTAGTTAGCAAATTTGTTTACTATAGGCCTACAATAAAACATGTCAACTTGAAAGAATTCGTTACCTAAGTTATAACTAGACTTCGGACTTTTAGGTCGCTAAAATGCTGTTTTAGGTACCTAAAATAGGCTCTAATAATTGGAAAATAGGTTCTAAAAATCTTCAAATAGTCTCTTATAATATCGTTAAGTTGCCAATTTTATCATATATCTCAATTCCAGTGCAGAATATTATATTTATTGAATGAAGTCACCATTAATCAATAACCATGATAAAACACAGGTATAGACCTGTGGTGCACAGAATTATAGACCTATTACTATGGCCTGTACTACTACCATAACAGTGAAAACCTAATCCCTGCGCCCAGAAGCTACGCAAGCTAGCATATTCAACCCCTTGTATCCCTCAGTGATTCAGAAAACTAAGGTTTTTTTTTTATTATTTTTTTATTTTTAAACTGGATGTGGGAGTCGAGAGAAAAACACTACATTTTCGTGGGAATTGCAAGGAATTTTTCTACTGAAGACTAAAAATTTCTTACTATTTAACCACGTCACAAATGTGTGTCGTGTACTGCAAATTCCGAGCTAAAAATTTACTACGAACTGAAAATAAATGCTAGAATTTACAACAAAAAATAACTTATTTTGAACTTTACAGGAAAAACAAGCAAAAAGGCAATATTAGGCTCAAACGTAAAAATAGGCTGTTTTAGGTCCTATAAAAGTATCAGTTTTAGGCATAATCACTTATGAAACATGCATATACAAGTTTTCGTCCATATATCACTTAAGGATTAAAGTAGGTTTTTACCTAAAATCCGAAGTCTAGTTATAACACATTACTATTTATGAGAAAAGCTAAATAACACATGGAACAGTGGAAATAATAAGCCTACATTTACAAGTTCGGTATTACTAAATAAAATAATTAAATATTTGACAAAATGGAGCTAAAATAACAAATATAATTTTACTAAACAGCTGCATTTCTATGGTATAGTATAGCTATCGTCAAGTACTGACGTTCAGTTTGGAGCTTGCCTGCTCAGTACATAAGCGTGATGGGAGCAACGGAAAAAAAAGCAAAGGGGAAAATGTTGACGTCATTCATACCCTCCCTCAGCACAGTGGCGGGTCAGGTTCAGTCCTGTCGTATAATGTTCAAATCAAGTTGTATCGGAAAATTACTCCCGTGCAGTTACAGGAACCGCCACTGAGTTTACAAACCGGCCTGCTGCTCAACCTTTCTTGTGGTGGACGCTAACGGGAATGGAACAGGTAGAGCGGCTCCCTAGAGCTGCATACTGATGATGACTGGTGTTAATTGTAGTTAGTTGAATCCATAGCTTTGATGCGTGTATTTTTGGGTCTCATTAACTGATACTAGGTTAAACTAAACTCTTACATTCCTTGTGGGATAGGGACTACCATCCGATCGCTGCTTCATTTACCATTGGCAGATGGCAGGCTTGAAGGACTTGTGGTTAGCATGCCGAATCCTGTGGCTGTTATCATTGACTTTTGAGATCGGAGGTGCTAGGCGTATCCTCTACCATTGTGGGATAGGCACTACCATCCGATCGCTGCTTCATTTAGCCTACCATAGGTAGATGGCAGGCTTCAAGGGCGTGTGGTTAGCATACCGAATCCCACGGCCTTAATCGATGGCTTTCGAGATCGGGGGTACTAGGCGTATCCTCGGGATGTAAACAATTACATTAACTTCTTAAAACTGTAATAAACATAATTATGTGAGTCTGGGGCAACCAAGTTTGGAACGTTATAGGGTCTACTGTAGCTCATATCTGGATTTCTACGTGAGGTGTTCCAAGCGGTTACGCGGGCCCTGGACACCAACACTTCAGTCGCATGCAACTTGCATATAGGCCTATTGGTAATTAAGATACTCGTATGAAAATTATGAAACTCGCTTTGATCGTTTCATAAACATATTCGTGTCTTAATAAGTGCCATTATTGTGGATGGCACTTCTCAAAGACTTTTTTTTTTCCAAAAACTGCCTCTGCCTCTTACCATCCTAATTCTCTTCGATCTGTCAATCAGTGAACAGAAAGGCAATTAGGGGTATTCACACTTGTCTGCAGCTCAGTATACAATGTGGCCAAATACGTACCACAGCACGTTCACTTCACTTGAGAAGTAGTGAATAACAGCGGCAACACTGGGGAATATTCACGCGACTACATAAGCACCTGTTCTTTGTCGGTGTAGATTTTCGGACTAGGGAACAATGCTATTATATTCTTTTGTAGATAGTCGAGGTCTTCTTAAAATGGCAGTGGTATAATGATCTGGAAGAGGGAGCAAAACAGTGTCAACGCTTTAACAGTTAGAGACCAGTTTATAGCAGACAATAGACATTTTTTTCGTAAAGGCATATTGGCCAGTCATCGTTAATCAGTAGATTTTGCTACGGAAAACAAGTGGCATTCTTGTCCACAGAAGTCAACTAACAGGGGTCATGTCAAAACCAACTCGCAAATTTAGCATAGTGATAGGCCTTCACTGCAGACAGAAGACAAAATAGCTGGTCAAATTAAATGCAGGTGCGTGAGAATTCATTGTGAATCACATAAATTCGAGATATCAACAGCACACAGCTGACTGAGGGTGTCTTTCCTACCTACCGCAGTCGGCTGTTGACAGGCAACATTCTCTGGTTCCTTACGCACAGTACAGAATCTAAGCTCTTGTAGTGTGTTATCTCGCCGTATTCTTATCAGCAGAGCAACCCAAAAGCACAACAGGGCTTTAGACATGTGGTTGCTACCCAGAACGTGATTTTGGTGGTCGAAGGGTCTGGATAAAAAACATAATTGTTTAAAATCTAACAATAGATTCAATGCAAAGATTAAAAATATTTTCATCTTGTACGTAAAGTTTATCGGTTTTATTGGCAGTGCAAAATCTGAACTAGACCAGTTCACATCTATTAAACCCCAGCATGCTAAAAATTGGTGTGAATACAGTTCAAAGAGTTTTTTCCCCCCCACATGTTATTTTGTGGCTGAAAAGGGGAAACTTGTCATAGTCCTACTTTATGTTCAGATTACATTAATTTTGAACATAATTTTGCAAAATGACAGATCTCGGAAACAGAGCAATGGGCATGTTTCGACTCCAGACGGTCGTAGCAGCAAATGTAGGTCAGTAGTACACCTGAAGTATGGACGGTTCAGAGTATAATATGAATGAAATGGTCGAAGATTTCACCTAAAACTTGCAATTAATCAACTTCAAGAGTATGGTGCAGAGACCGAGAGTGACATAGATGACTAGATTTTCATCATTCAGCATTTTTCTCTTGTTCTTGTAAGACAAACATGTTTTACGGGCACAAAAATTCATTTAACATAACGTACTCATCAAGAAGATAAAGCGTAATTATACAAAAAAATGAAGCATAATGTGGGTGGCTCTGTTTGTCAGTTTGGGTGGGAATAACATTATAATGACTAATAATAGTCCACCTTTGCTGCAACTTAAGTATGTGACCATCCCCGGTGTGCCGGAATTTTGTCCTGCAGGAGTTCTTTTACATGCCAGTAATTTTACTGACATGGGCCTGTCACACTTGTGCTCACGTAAATGCCATCGACCTGGGCCGGGATCGAACCCGTGCAACCTTGGGCACAGAAAGTCATCGCGATACTAGAGTACGATTACTTCCACAAAGTCTCTGGCCTTAAGACTTAACCCAGCCAGCGAGCTTCTCGTTACGTTTCGCTACCAGCTTGCGCAGACTCGCATGCGCGAAATATCACTTAGCTCCTGTTGAGCACAGAGTGAAGATCATGCAGCACGTTGCCAGTCGTAGAAAATACTATAATAGTTGAATGGAGGGATAATGCCTCAGCGAGACAGAGACAGACAACACGTGGAGTGAGATAGAAGAGCTGAACCAATCAGGGTGCAGCTACCTTCCCTAGGCAGGAACTCCAGGAACGGTGACACTCGCTCCTGAGGTATATATGCAAAAACCCATAGACTTTGTGGAAGTAATCGTACTCTACCTGTGCCACCCGGGCCGACGAACAAAGTCATGCTTGCGCTTCAGTTGGTCTTGTGAAGTAAGACTAATTAAGTTGGTAGGTATTTATGTGTTTCGGATTTTAGAAATGAATCTCGAGTGCTGTTTTAATTAGTTCGTTAACTTGGGCCAGTATTGACGAGCACAATATGTAGTATCTTAGTCCGAGGTTTTACACTCAAGAGGGGGATATACTGTATATTGTAAGCAGGATTGAGTTTTTATAATTACTTACACAGTATAAGAATAAACATGTCTTCCAGAAGGTTTTCTTCTTTCGGTATTGTCTCATGAAAGTTAATACTCTAAATATCTTGCTTGTTTAGCCCCAATGTTGTTTTGTATCATAACGGCCTCCGTGTTCAATCGAAAACTGAACGCCACATCGTACATCTTCCTTTTCGGCATGATAAAAAGCCAGGATGTAATATTACCACTCATAACATATATAGCGTTAATAACTTCACTGTTATTATTATTACTGGTAGTAAACAGTACACCAGACTGGCATCGGCAGATACGCTTGTATCCACTCGTCGCCGCATTTTCTTTCTTTTGCAAAGAGGGGGCTTTTACAAAGGTGGATAATACCCGTATGGATGTTTTCGACCTCAAAATAGAGTGAAGTAAAAAGGCAGACCAAAGCTTAGGGCAGGCTAAAGGAATATTATCTACTTTATTTTATAGAACCCGAAGGTTCATTTCCGCGCTTACCCGAGCCCGCCAATCAACTCTATTCTGTGCTAACTCCATCCAACCATTCCTTTCAAATCCTACTTATCTTAAATCTATCCTAACATTGTCCTCCCACCTACATCTAGGCCTTCCAAGTGGTCTTTTCCCTTCGGGTCTCCCAGTTAATATTTTTGAGATATGTCTTTCCTTCCCCATGCGCGCAACATGTCCAGCCCATTTCATCCTCCATACACTGTCACATCGTCTCAATGGACTGAGGTACAGAGCGTTCTTTTAAAATAAATAAATAAATAAATAAATAACAATTACTTCTTGGAACATGTGACATTATGAAAACGTGACATGCACGATGGAGCACCTCTCAGCCTCTCTTTGATCTACGATTCCGTGATAAGTTGACCAGGAAGAGGTGGGACCAATTCCTTGGCCTCCATGCTAGCCTGACCTGAATCCGTTAGATTTTTATTTCTGGAGGTATTTAAAAACTTGTGTGCCAATCTGTGTACTGCATAGTACTAGCAATAATAATAGTGAAGTTATTAAAACTGTATGTTATGAGTGGCGATATTAAATGTGAGGAAATGTAAGTTTCACTCGGGATTTAAAAGCGGGATTTAAAACTCTTTTCTTGAAAGAAGTTGATATGTAGGCTTACAGCGTGGCGTTCAGTTTTTCGGTTGAACACGAATCTCACATTGAATTAGTAATATCTACATGTAACACATAGGCCTACATTAGGATCTTTGCCATGTCTCTTCAAGAAGAAAAAAAGAAAGTATTGTTCAGAACGTTAAGAGATATTATTCTTTTATGAGAGTTTGTAAGACTTTTTTCTTGGTTAGACCACTATTGCACTCATTATCTGTACTTGACAAAAAGGAAAAAGTTATTTTAATAATTGCTGGACTTTTTAAAATGGAACACGTGAGTATTTGTTATATTCATAAGTTCCAATGAACACAATCTGCAAGCATATATTTAGAAATCAGTTTCGGGGGGGGGGGAGTCATAAACTGGTTAACCATAAATTACTGACATCTTCCCTTCCTAAGTGACACAGAAATTGATTTTTCAACTATTCTTTAAAAATCTCATCTGTGGGGGGGGGGATCCGGACCCCTTGGACCCCCTCTCCCTTAAATACTTCCTTGATAATCTGATGCCACCAAAAATTCAACGCCATTCTCCACATTACCTGCCTCATCTACCTCAGTTACAGAAATCAGAATGCCATTAAATTAATGGTGATTGGGCGGTAGGCCCTATATATTTGAGAAGGCCATTGCTGTTCTTAAGTTTCTTTGGTTCTATTGATTCGGGTTTGGAAAATTTTGGAACAGTGGAATATTGTTTCACGGAGTGTATTAGTGACTTTAAAACCAGCGTGATCGGTCCAACCCTAGCATTACGAATTACTTATTAAGGAAATAGATGATATTAATATTCTCAAAGAAATATTTTTTTATGTTCCACGTTATAGATTTTATAAATTGCATAATTTTCTTTCATCCCAAAAGCAAACACAGAATCCTATAATGTGCTCAGTCTATACAATCAATTGCACAAAATGGACAATGCAGATATACGCAATTTAATACTTAACAATAAGCGGTTTAAAATATCTGTGATAAAAATTTGAAAACTTTAAAATAATTATTACAATATGCTCCATGTTATTTTCTTTAGTTAAATCTTTATTTATATATATTCTTCCAAAATTATTGTATTATTTATGTTTTGATTTGTTCCCTTCATTGTGTAATTTTCATATTGTATGTGATCTTGTTTCTTTTTTCTGTTTTTTTTAGTTGTAAAATTAGTTTAAATGTTTTTAGTATTAAATTAAATATCTAATATTAGTGTTGTAAAACTGGTGTAATTAGTGTAATAGAATATTGTAATTGGGCAATGAGCCTGTTATATTCTCAATATAAAATAAATAAATAGGAAGACAGTTAATCCACAAGTGCTTAATATTATCCCATCTTGCCTATCAGGAGGGTTAGACCACTGTTGCACTGACCCCCTCAATTGTAACTTTTTACACCCCATAAGACATGCCATGCATCTTACCTGAATGGCATTGGTCACATTCCATGCTGCTTGCCACTCGTCTATCTTATGTTTGCTCCTGCCTTCTCCAAACTCTCCTCCACCTCCATCACTCCCAAAGTCCACGCTCGTGAGGCTGCCATTGCCACGGGATTGCTGGTAACTCTGCTGTCTTTCAATGAAGCCGTCTTCAGCAATTCCTTCTGGTGCACCTTCGTATCCTCCTTCTCCTGGCATTGTGGCCATCTCAGTGCTCTCCCCCATTCTTTGATGCCCACCTTGTGCAAACCTGACATGTTCGCCAGGGCCTGCTGGTCGACCACTGCCACCTCCACCAGTTGCTTTGGCGATCATGTCAAAACATGGGCTGTTATCCGGCAAAGATGCTTTTATTGTTTCCCATGCTACGTTAAGAGTTGCTCCTAGAGGAGGTACTGTAAATCTTCCGAAACTCGTCATATTTACCCCCTTCCTTGTGAAATTGGGTTACCACCTATTTAAATTTACTGACAAACTCCTACCTTGAAACCTTTCCCCTTTTTTTGACCGATTTTTATCAGCTCAAGTTAATAACTCTTGTTCCCTACCATTTTTATGTGGACCAACTTCGCTGTCTTCATAAGGATTATAGTTTCATATCGAAATATGAAAGGTTATCGAAACGTCGAATGCTTTCGTCACGTATATTCTTCATACGTACAACAGCCTGAAATCAATATTGCTTGCTTATAGATGGGTACTGCTACTGTATCACAGAACAATTACGAACATTTCGTAAAGGGAATTTGTTTTACAAAGCAGATTTTCTAAAGTGCTTTTCGTTGCTAATGAAAACTTTTCTAATACCGCCATACTTAACCGTAAGCCAAGATAATCCTCTATAGCGTAACACAGGTTGTTTTAAAATTAATTTCTGCTGAGCATAAACCTCTTATTATTATTATTTTTTGCACAAAAATCTTTATAACTTGTTGTTCCCAAAGGTTATTTATTTTATGCAATTTTAATAAGCTTTAAACATTTTTCACCCAATATCATAAATGTGGTTACTCCATTTTCCTAGTATTGAACATGGACGCCTTCATTTATTATGGCCGAACGTGCTTACTACTATGGAAAATAAATATATAACACCACTTTCCTTTAGGCTGCTAAAATCTTCTTTCTTGATACACTTAATACCTGAAATTTTACGATACGAGTGTTAACCCTTGGGAACCACTAATTTAATGGAAGACTATGTAAGATAATGGTCCATCCCACAGATCTGAACGTCGGCCGTCGCACTTCGGATCAATCCGACGCTGCGAAGGGGTAGTTGCCAAAGGGGAGGAAGTGAGGGTGCTACAGATCACAACGCCACACCCCTCCATAGCATTGTACCTACGTGGCAAGATACAGAACTAAACATGTATCGTGTTGTTTGTCTCTTTTTAAAGTAAAACTACCATTAAATAATCCTGTCTTGGTCTCTTCGTGATAAATAGATTGGCTGCTAAAATTCCTCTTTTTCGTCATACGTTAAGAGTAGGGTTTGAAAAATAAAAGCAGTCTGATTGATAACGTAGTATTTCTAAGTAAATATCTTAATATTATTTATGTGATGTGAAATTTGTAGGCTTTAACCCTTGACCATGGACGTGATTAAATTCTGTTACGTTAACATGGACGTGAGGTCTGAGTAATCGCTAAGTTAATGGGTTTTAACAATGAAGAACTCTAATTACTTCGGTGTCAAATGTAGCACATTGGAAAACACAATGAAAAAACTTACAAAATGTGAATTTTATTGTTGGTAAAAAAACCGTTTGCAAAATCTTTAATTACCGGATATTTATTTTTATAATTTTAAGGAGCTTTCAGTGCACACATCTAAGTCATTTTATCACAGAGGCAATGAAATTCACAGTTTCGAAGATTCGTTAATATTTTTCAAATGAATTGGTAATATACACAAAAACATCACTCCCAACCATATATTAATCACAATTCACCATAATTAAGTGGCTGTGTTCAAAATTGCAGTAGCTTAATTTATAACATTTTCCCTATGAGACATATAGTCATTCTCTCAAAACGTTCACTGTAAAATTTCATGAAAATTATTTTATAACTGCTAGTCTTAAAACTGTCGGCTGCGGTGGCCTAGAGGTAGCGTGCCCGCCTCTAGATCCGAAGGTCGCGGAATCAAACCCGGCGGCAGTCGATGAGTTTTTCAGGACGTAAAAATCCTGGGCACGGAGTCCTCCAGGAGGGAATTTAAGCTGGGGGGGGGGGCGTTTCGTAGATTTACGGCACGTAAAAGAACTCCAAGCCTAAATTAGAGCCCCTGGACAAAATTTCTCAGCCGTTTCACGTCCAAGTAATACCTTAGTTTCCGGAGGGGGGTTAAGGGGCGATGAGCTTACCACCTGTCCCTCTACCCTCTCTAGGAAAATAAGCGTAACAAAATTCACATCGGCAAACAGAAACCTCCACTTGGAGGCCCTTCGCCTCAACATGGGGGCATAGGATTCGAGAGAGAGTCTTAAAACTCCCGGCGTAACAGTTTTTGTATCGTTCCTATTTTTCACTCATTGTTATTCACAGAATAGTGAACTAAAAACACTTAATTAACCATGGACGTATGGTGTCACGGACTGCTAAAAAATAAACTTTTTTTTAGCACGGTTCTACTAATACCGATGGGTAGTGTTATTTGGAGTTATAGATAGATAGATGGTCTTCAGAAGGGAATGTGGCATAAATAACACATTTGTGAATACGATATCCAGACAGTAGCAGTAATTTGTTTTATTGCGGTCACATTGACCTCACGTTCATGGTTAAGGGTAATTTTTTTCTTGTTAAACCCCCACGTTAAACATGTGCAGAAGAAGGTAGGACTAATTTTGTCATACAATATTGCATTTCTAATTTGGCGTGATTTGTAAAAATAATGTTCTTAGCACCAATAAAAATGTACATTGGCATTTAAGATACCTACTTGAAAAATTTAATATTACTATGCAAAAAATAATAATGAAATGGATTCTGACTCACACTCTTCACTTAAATTTATACTGGACCTCAGTTTTGAGGGATTTTGCCACTCGTCCTCAGCTAAACTTCATCTCTTGTGTGGTTACGGTTGGCAGTAATAATGAACAGAATAGGAGCTGGTTGCCGTAAGGATGCCTGAACAACTGCAGTAAGGGTTTCTTTACACAACATTCGTATTTCGCAAATTGGTCTATTATTCAACTATTTGATTTTATAATATATGTCAGCACATTGGAGGATAATGTGAATCAATATATTTATTTAAACACTTATTTTAAATCAAATACATCAACCGGCTTAAATAGAGTTAATAACTTACTTGTGCTCTAAGTACTACAAGAAACGTCCATGAAAAACGTAATCACACGCTGAACGTAATGATATAAAAAACGACGCAAATAAGTTACCTGCTGAGTTTTTCAAACAATTGTCTCACTTTCTCCCTCCTCTCTCCCTCTCCCCCTCCCCTTAATAAACCGTCAGTATCAATAAGTAACAATATTTTGGACGACGAATTGATCACCAAAATGGATTAGTAGTTTTCAAGATTGTCTCCTAGACAGTGCTGGATTAACCCTAAAAGCAAAGTAAGCACATGCTTAAGGCATAATGGGAAGGAGACGGGCATTAAATAAAGTTTTATAAGTCGAATTTATCATTTAAATTATTTAGCTACTCAAATTTATAGCTATTTTCAAAATTTAATGAAAAATAAATGTTGCTTTTATAAAACGTTCTCTTTTGTGTCATCGTGTTCATCTTGTAAAATAAAATACACTGTGCTTGCAAATTGGAAGCTATAGAAACTCTCAGATGAGCGCTCATTTTCTCGGGTGAAGTATCTTAAAATCCCCTTAGAACTATGCCACAAGGCAGGCAGGCTGGATGCCTACTTCTATTATGTAAAGGCTAGAAGCAGATGCGTTACGTAAGATAGAATATGAAGATCTGATAAAAGACTTTGCGTGGAAAATAAATTACAGAAACATTATTAAGTCATACATAAAATGGTAGCATACAGAAATAGTTTCCTTCTAACTGTAAGTTAAAATTAATTTTCAAATGTTTGATGAATAACATTTTCTTTTTTGGTTTACTTAAGCTTTAATATTTTGAATTAAAGGTCTGGGACATGTAAGAGTCTTAATCCGGCCCTGCATACAGACGTTGTTATAAATGTTGGCCCTTTTTAGTGCAGAAGTAACGCGTAGGCCTACTACAGACTATAATTATGTACCTACAGCCTATTGCTGTTAGGGTTTTGTGAAGGAAACGAATAGTAGCTGGAGTCGATATTTTTGACTCGCAGATTCTATCTGTGTGAGAACTTCATGAATAAATAAGCAACCAAGTTGCCTCAATCCGATTACCACTTTGTTATTCCCCATGATCTCGTGATTTGCGTTTACTGCTCCTTTATTTTATAGCAGTGCACAGTGAATTATATTTAAGAAAACAAGAGGTTCTGAACTAATGTTATGTTTTACTTATCTTCATCATTAAGGTATGAAGAAGGGGAATTTTGTTGATGAACTATTGTGGAAAGTAAACAAAAATGCCCACCTCATATTTTATCGCGAGTTGATTGCGACTGTGTGGGGCGCGGGTTCACATCCTAAACATTTGATTAAAGAATATTATAGGGGAAAAATTCCTCCGACACTGGGACTTGAACCCAGGACCTTTGGCTTTTCGCGCAAATGCTCCACCAACTGAGCTAAGCCGGAGTTCAATTCGCAGCGCCAGATGGAACCTCTCTCCTATGACTGATTGCCCTAATGGTCTTACCTCACAGACAGACAAGTCATGTCATATGCAGTACTGTGAGGCACACTAAGTAGCCGTTTGGATTCATTTTTGGGAAATTTAAACACTTGGACAGGCTCTCCATTAGCAATATTATTGCTATAGTACAGCCAGGAACGCATAACTTATTATGAATTTTTTTATTTCTGTCTGAAAAGACCATTTTCATCCAGTATAGTGATGATTTTCTATTTTAAAAGCATGTAAAAGATATTCATTAGTCGTTCCTCCGGTACCGGTCAACCGATTTGGTCCAAAATCAATAGGCTTCTTCCCATGGACTTTATACATGCGTATACTAAGTTTCATGACAACCTTATAAAGCGTATTCGAGTTATCGCGCGTACAGGTACACGGAAAGACGGACACCACACAATCTCATTAAGTACTATTCTGGCACTACCACTCTGCAAGCGTTTCGCTTTGTTGTGCGTGATAGTCTAAACACACGCGGCAGGCGTTTCATTTCATTTCCTTGGCTTGATGGTTATTCAGTGACAGGAGAGTACTGAGATTTTTCTCGTTATTGTAGGATTTCGCGATTCAAAAGTATGCTTTTTGGTGTTATGGGAGGCGGTAAAGAAAAGTTTGCACGCATTTGTCGAAATGCAAAAATTTTGTGTTATCGCTCTCGCGAATTTTGTCTTTGGTAAACTTGACCTTTCTGACAGACCAGAAATATTGACTTCAAGGAGTAACCAATTCTCCCGCATTTCCTCGGAACTTCCGTATTTTAGGGTTTTTTTATCCTCCCGGCTTCCGTATAGATCTTCAAATATTCCCATATTTTTCATAATCATTCTTTGTCAGTAGTTTCTCAATATTGTATATATTTATAACTGCGAAATTCAAATCGACACTAAAATCGATAGATTTGGTAAATTATAGGATTTGCGTTAAGTACTTCTTCTGATGTAGATGTGTGGTTCCATCGCCTCATAACATTTGACATCATACCTTACTCATTGCCTATTAAAAATCTGACTGCACACTCCAATGTAAAATGGTTATTTAATAGCTATTTAGGCCCTAACCTTTGATGGTGGGCTGAAATTTTGTCCTGCTGGAGTTCCTTTACATTCCTTGAAATCTTGTAGACATGGGACTGTTGCATTTATGCACATAAATGTAATTGATCTGGGTCGGGATTGAACCCATGAACTTGAAAGCAAGAAGGCCAGTGCTTTACTGACTGATTGACCTAGGTCAGAAAAAATAACAATAATTAATCCGGACAGAGGATGTCTCTGTTTCAACACAATGTGACCATTTAAACTTGGAAATCTTCTTACCTATCACTTATTTTCCCCTCTTGTGTATATTTTTACTTTTTAATAGGTAGAGAAAGTATTGTGATCAATCCTGAGATTTCGTATTGAAGTTTCAGCACTAATACATCATGTTTCGTTAAAATTTCTTAAAATTGTTAAAATATAACATAAATTACTCAAGTATAAAATAATTTTAACGATTTGTAGTCCTAATAATGATTAAAATATCTTACAAATATTAAAAAGAACCATATCTTCATAAAAATGTGTGGTCTATGTTAAAATTGCAGCTGTAGTCTTCACAACATGTCTCAGTGTTAATTCGTCATCTTCAGGTGTATAGTCCATTTTGGATAGAGTGAAATGATGTAAGCTACGTGCTGTTCCTTGTGCTACCAGATGTGCATGCATATCACTCCTGCAAAAAAGATGTGCCAACTCTTGTTTCTTACAAAATAAATTTTTATGGAGCATTTCACAAGGTTAAACATCTTTCAGTCATTGCTGTAATGACAGTTCATTGGCCTTCTGATCCGAATGTTGTGAGTTTGTTTCCTGTTAATTCATTAATAAATAATGTTATACTATTCCTTCAAAAACATTCTGAGCTGTTACTCAGCATGTAAAGAAGTGAACTTCCTGAAAAGAGCTAAAATAAATGAACAGATGTTACTTTCCTTAATATAAAAACAAATGTCATGCAAGCAACATGAAAGCAAAAGGCCTGTTGTTTGGATAAGTTCTTATTTGCTTGCTAGATATATGTCCGGACACTTATAATTAAAATAATATAGGATTTTTGAGATTCAAATGTAAAATCGGTACTGCCCACTAATTTAGCAGATCTGCTATTTAACAACTGTAGCCACTATGGTATTTAATATAGCACAACCATATTCAAGGCTATATAATTCAATATTGACTCATATGAATTTTATATTACTCATATTCTTATTTAATTTTTTAGATAACCTAGTGTATCCACTCAATTTAATAACTTATCATCTTTTTAAACAAAATACAATCGATTTCAATTGTGTAGTTATGTGTTTATCTTGTGTATACATATACATATATATACCGGTATACATATACATATAAATTAACTTAATTGTGAATTTTGCAAATTGGAAATATTGAGCAGCCCCACATAGCTGTTGGTGGGAGGGGATACTGGAGCCACCGCTATGTACCGTGAGTCGATGGCTGTTACCTTCCCACTTTCCAAACAGGTCTTAATTTAAATGGTTGTCTTATCTCTCCCTTTCCTTATCAAGTTTTCAGTAAGGGACGAATAACATAATGATTATTAAGACCCTCCTCCGATACATACATTTGTGAAGTAAATAGTACCTGTTTAAGTGTTCAGGATTACAGTATTAAAATGAATCCTGCTGTTTAAATTTTTGTTCAATTAATCTTATTATTACAGTTTTACTTTGGCCTGTAATGATGAGTGCAATAATATGTAATATGTTAGTTCAAGTTCTTAAAACCAGAAGAGTTTTGTCTGGACAAGAAATATCAACATTTGTGAATAGGTTGTTTGAAGCATTAGTGTTGTGCAGGTGGAAAATCTTTGTTTTAATCACGTAAATTGAGTGGTCACACTTCTGGTCTACAACACCCGCACACACACAAACAATCATAACCAACCCGTCAATGGTTATGCAGATTAAATACATTAGTATCAAAAAGTGGAAATGGCATCATTATCACAATATGAACTATCACATTCAACGAGTAAGGACGTAGCTTCTTCCTACGCCTTGCACCCTGGCACCCGCTGTCGCTTATGTTCCCCAGCATGCGGGCTACTCAAGCGTGCTCTACAAGTGCCTGTCATTGATTCTTTATGGGACAATACAAACACATTTCACCAACTTACAGTTAATATGAGCAGCTAATTTTTTGAATTTACCTATCTGTAATGAAGATATGCAAAATTTGAGGGTAGATTTCGATATGACACCTCGTACGATTCCCTTGTGCTTAGGCAGCCCATCCATTTTGCAGCCAGCTGTACAAAATCCAACGTCCAAAATCTGGTTAAGCTTACAATATTGGTGCAGTTTACTGGGAATTTATTTTAACATATAAAAGCATAAACTCACTTTGTTTTTGTAATAAATTTATAGTAACTTTATTTTTCAACCATTATACAAATATTATGTACCATACTGCATTCTATTTCATAGAACATACACTGAATTCAAATATTCATTCTTATGAACCATGCAACATAACAGTAGTTCCATAAATTCAAAATATAATTGCTACTCTATTGGGTCTCATTTTAAAAACCCGAAGACACTAAATTTGTGTACTTTCCATTCTTGATGGCCTTGTGCTTGTTTTCTGTAGAAAGAATGAACCACATTATACACTTGAGGACATGAGAACTTTCCGATGCTTCTGTTTTTCTTTATTTAAAGTTGGCATTGAATCTCCTTATCACTTGTGTTCCACACTAGCCCTGGGTGAGCCAATTTGTTATTGGTTTGAGTTCAAGTCCCACCATATGCTTTATAACCTATGAAGAACGCTCAGGCCTAGGTGGGTGGCAAGAGGGGTCATTACGTGTACTCACAATGAATGTCTAGACCAGCTTCTGGATGAGTCCAACTTGTATTGGTTTGAGGCCAAAAGTCTGGCACTCAAACATTAACCCATGAACACAGGTCAGTTCCAGGGTTGGAGTAAAGGATTGGGGGAATTATACACATTGAGTGGAGGGGTTGATGAAATTACCTTGTAAATAGTGTCTTCTATATTATACATGCGATCATTGAAAGTGAACAAAGGACATGAACAACAAAAAGTTATTTTTCCTATCGAGCAAGGTTAAGTTTAATTTTGAAATTATGTTCTGTCAATGAATCTAGAGGTTCCTAGCTGTATCCTCCATTCTGAAAAAAAAAGGGGGGGGGGGAGGAATAGAGGTGGGGAAGGCGAAGCTGGTTTAGAATTTCCTTACCAACATAAACCACAGAATCAGAAAGATTCCATGCACTCGAGTGTACATATGAATATGATTTTCTAAAGGAAGATTTCAAACAAGGGACAGCTTCACTTCATGAAGCACATTATTTATAGCTCAAGAAGTTAACACACTTAAAAAATTGTTGGTAACATCCAGGCAGAATTAATTGCAAGAAGAATCCAGGAACAATCAAAGATTGCATGATGTAATAAGGGCATTATTGGTGCCCTCCAGGAAAAAAAATCTGGCAGATCTGGAATGAATCTAACGGTATAATAGTAAGAAAGAAAGAAAAAATCTTGGCAGATTGGAAGATATACATTTGGAAGACTAGTAAATCAAAATCATTGTTTGGCTGAAGGTATAGATGGACTAGAAATGTATACCATTAAATATACACTGGATATACATAATATAGATTTCAGCATATCAGTTGTGTTAACTATAAACAACAAGCAAGAAGCAATATAATTTTGGCACATTTCCCATATAATCTGACTAGTTGGTAGAGGTGGTAAATTTGACTATGAGGTAGAAGTTAGTTTAGACTGATATTTCCTACTTTTCAAAAATAAGAAAGCAGGGGTTTTACCACAGGTACATCCATAATTTAGAATATGTCTTGCCATAAACTTGCTTGCAAACAATGTTTCGTATAATAAACTAGGTTGGGAGAAAAAACGACCGAATTCAAACATTTTATGATTATTTACTGTATTTTCTACCTAAACATTGAAGTTTTTAATTAACCTTTTTGTATGAAAGCATCACCTTAAAAGTTATAAATATTCAGTGATTTAAGACTAACTAGATTATTGCTTAACATGAAATATGAGGATTTGTATTCATGTGTTACGATTTTCATCTATGGAAACCAACTATTCCACTGAAATTATCCTTATTGATTTCAAACTTAGAGACCACTGTTGAATTCAGTTGATTGTTTACATAAATCTATAAATGCAGCTCTGAAAATGTTAATCAAAGTTCTTGGTGCAGCATTTTGTGGGTCTGGCATTTTACTTTTCATACTATGCTCAAAATTTGATAGGATGGTTGGGCTAGTTGTGGTAAATCTTGACTTCGCTAATACCTGCATTCCTCTCACCTCCCCACAATGAGTCACCGTCTCAGCATGAAAATATAATTGAAAATAATTTACGGTCCTATTCTTTCCACTATACTTTTATTAAAAAATAATATAATATAAACCAGGTATGGGCAACCTTTGGAAAGATGCAGGCTAAACTTTACAATATTTATGAAGTCGCGGGCCGTAGATAATAGGTATTTGTGAAAAAATAATCATGATACGGTTTTTTATATTTATAAAGTATAATGCTAAAGTTACATGAATGATAACAATATCGAACTGATTATGAATTTACTTACAATCAGCAGAAATTAATGAAAAACTTGAGCTTGAACTTGACAAACAAGATAATAAATGTTGGCATCAATCCCACTAATACACAAACACAGAGTGTTTTCCAAATTTTCATCTGTAAGTCTCGTTCGATACTTTGATTTATTAGTTTTCATCATGGAAAAAAACTGTTCACATTTACAAGTACTTCCAAATGCACTCAGCTGTGGGTACTTTTCTTCGGCAAGGTATGTTCTGTAGAAATCACCTAGCTCCACGTCTTCAAATTTTGACTTCAAATGTGTGTCTTCCTGAAGCCCGATCAACTCCATTTGCAGGTGTGTCGGAGCCTTCTCGACGTCACTTTTCATCGGAGTAGCAGAAAGATTAAAGCAGCTATCCAAGTTTTTGAAGTCTGAAAATCTATTAAAAAATTGCCCCGACGGTGATTTCAGTTCTTCAGCATATTGAGTGTAATCAATATTTTCGTGACTGGATAGTGTTGAAAAATGATAAAAGCTTCCAGATCGCCTTTGTGTTTCCCACAAGCGAATTTTGTTCTGGAAGGCTTTCAAATGGCTGTACAATTCGTTTACCAACTGACCTTGTTTTTGAACCTTCAAATCAAACTCATTCAAGTGACCCGTGATGTCAAATAGAAATGCTAAATCACATAACCATTTCTGTTCACTGACTTCAGGCAAAGGTTTTTCTTTGATTTCCATAAAATCAGCTATTTCCTGTCTAAGATAGTGAAATGTTTTCAGCATTTTGCCTTTGCTTAACCATCTTATTTCGCAATAATATGTCATGTCACCATGTTCCGAAGAGAGGTCATCCAAAAATGCTTTGAACTGGCGATGGTTAAGCGTGCGGGATAAAATAATATTAATGGTCTTTATTACCACGTCCATGACGTTCTGCAATCGAATGGACTTAGAACAGAAGTTTTGTTGGTGGATAATGCAATGTAGGATTATTAAATCGTATTTTTGCATGTTCAAGTCAATTGCGTTTTCTTTCAAAATTCCGATGAAACCCTTTCGTGAACCGACCATAGGAGGCGCACCATCTGTGCAAACCCCAATTAATTTGCACTACTGCAAACCATACTGTTCGATAGCACTTTTAACCTCACGAATAATATCTTCTCCACTAGTGGTCCCTTTTAGAGGCTGTAAAGCCAGCAATTCCTCAGTTACGGTAAATTCTTCGTCAACGCCTCGTATGAAAATAGCTAGTTGCGTTGTATCAGACAAGTCGGTGCTCTCGTCCAAAGCAATTGAAAATGATTTAAAATCAGTCACACGAACAGGGTGCACAAATTTTTTTGATATTTTGGGGAACAGTTTGATTCTGTTAAATGTAATAGTGGTGGTAAAATATTACATGATTTATCCTATCAATTTTTTCTTAATATCATCAGCCATCATATCTATACATCGAACAACAGAGAACCGAAAATATTTACTTTTTCGAGCGCGATTTTAAAATGTTCCGCAGGCCTGATCAAAAGTCGGGGTGGGCCACATACGGCCCGCGGGCCGGACGTTGCCCATATATGATATAAACAATGACACTTATTTTAATGAAAATATAATGTTACCTACTGCATAATCAGTGGCAAATTCTCTGATCTATCTCACATACTGGCGGTAACCGATACTAAATTGAGTTAACTTCTTAATTGCATCTAAATAGCCATATTAAAATGGAGATGATATACAGGCCCCAACGCCATTTTTTACACCAAAAATTCCTTAAGGGTCCACCAACATTTGATCATGGGTCCCTGCATTGGAAGGTGACTGGTCTAACTCTGCCATTGGGGGAGCAATAGTAAATTTGGAAAGGTTCAAAAGACTCCTCTTGAATATGTTAATCCTGCAAAAATGATTAAACATTTTAAATGCCTACCCAACAATTACAAAAAAGAATATCAGTTTTGCTAACTTATTTGCCAGTCTCACGACTATCTCGGAAGTGTCTGCAGTGTTGGAATACAATAAGCTTGATGCGCTGGTACTGTGTGCGCAGCTAAGGCACCACATTTAAAGATGCTTTCATTAAGTCTTCATTAGAGAAGAAAGGGAAGGATACAGTTGTGAGTCGGTCAAGTACCACATACTATTGAACTCAACAATGATTTTAAAATAGTAATAGTGCAATGTTTCTTTAAGGTTTTTTACTGGTCTTCAGAGAATTGGATCTTGAGAAAAACCTTACAATAAAAAAAATCAGAAGATCCATTCCAAATCTACTAGATTTGTTACCAAATTGCCAAGTTAGAAAGTGAGTTTTGTAGACATTTCTGTAATAGTAATTATTCCAGATACAAGAGGTTGACATGTTGCCTTAAACTGAACAAGCTCTTTTGCTGGCCCTGTCTTCTCTTCAATAGTGATACATGCAGTACCATTTAGTTTAAAGTAGGATTCGATAATGTAGCTTTCCATGTTAGTTCTTAGGGAAACACAAAAAACAAAAAAACAAAAACAAAAAAAAAATCATAAATTTTTTTGTTTTCACTCTACCCAATATGCTCATAGACTTGTAATTAAATGCTCAAAAATCTTTGCAGCTGTGTATATCTAACACCAGGATTCACCTCCGTGCATAAAACCCTTATTATGAGGGAGAATAAAATGAAAACAATTAATTTTTTTTTTCCACTATTTTACTGCAGGAAGAATGTATGCTTGTACATTATTTTCCTGCATAGTTCCCTCTTATTTCAATGCACATATGCCATTGGGTAGGAAGTGATTTGATACCGCGTGAGAGAAATTCTTTTAATTGATGCTGTAGTCACTCGTGCACCTCCAATTGGAAGTATTGATCAGACTTGAACTTCTGCCCTCCAAGGTACTCCTTTAATGGACCAAAGATGTGAAAATCTGATGGTGCCAATGCGAAGGCGATTGCTGAGTGCAGGTGTTTTGCTTCAACATGATTATGCCTGTCTCATGCTGCTCGTGCAACCATGAAAACCATCGACAACATACACTTCAAGTGCCTCCCACATCCGCCATACTCGCTAGATTTGGCACCATCAGATTCCACATCTTTGGTTCATTAAAGTAGCACCTTAGAAGGCGGAAGTTCAAGTCTGATGAAGACATCCAATAGGCAGTCAACGAGTGGCTACAGCATCAACCATTGGAATTTTTATCACGTGGTATCAAAGCACTTTCTAACCGATGGCCTAAATGCATTGAACTGGGGAGGGGGGTATTATGTATAAAAATAAAGTACAAGCAAACATTCTTCCAGCAATAAAATACTGGAAAGAAATTAATTGCAGTTTTCATCTGATTCTCCCTCGCATCTTCCTCAGCATTCCATGAGTTAAAAATCTTGTCTTTTTTCATGTCACTCAGTTTGCTGAGAAGATGCATGATAAAGTGCATTCTGTGTTTATAAAATTGTCATTTTAACAATTAGACAGATGCACTGATTTACTGGTAATTCAATAGTCTTTATTAATGTTAGTAATTTAAAAATAAAACTTTGAGTTTACAATAGAGTAGCAGTATATTCTGTTCCATTCTGACAGAGTACATCTCTTGAAGAATACAGCCTTAAACATTGGCACTACAGAAAGATCTTATAAGTAGAAAATATCTCAATAAAAACAGCACGTAAATTAAATAAAATGTGTAACCTTAAACAAAAACTACATAGCCTACCATTTATCTTTCTGTCTGTCCAGCAAAATTTTAATACACTATTTAAATAATACAATTTCTTGATAAAAATTATTATTCATAATAGTGATGACTCCACTTTTATTGCGAAAACAGGAGAAAAATAATTTTATGGCAATGTTAGATTTCTTTTTCATTTACCCTTGATTAACTAGTCTATGTTAACATAAATTATTGAGATAAGTCTGCAGGAAGCAGATGGTGATTTTGTGCAATTTAGGAGGATTTTAAAAGATATATTCACAATACAGTAATAGGCTTTCTTATCCTTCATAATGCACATTCTCTTTGTAGCAACTATTTTCCTGCAGATGTGTTCTACAAAAGGAAGTTATTGGCTTTATAAAATAAAAATTTATAAAAAATTGACATACATCACTTTAAACTAAGCCTGCCGATTAAATTAAGCACAACCAAAAGAATTAAACACTTTATTCAAACTCTCATTTCTAATTATGTATTGTTTTTTCCAAAATTATCTTCACAGCAATCAACACTTACCAAGTGGCATGATTCTGATCATAACCTAGCCAAAACTTTTCGTTCAAGAGAATGCATTAAGCCGATTGCCATAAGATAGGCCCACCATACAACTTCACTGTTTCAGAACAATATCCACTTGCTTCTAAGGTATTAAATAATCTGCTTTCTGTTCAAATGCTATCGAAACAATAAAAACTGTCATTAAGCACATTAGTATCTGTGAAAGATGGCTTCACTTGCAGTTCACTCTAAGAGAAGAATGTACAGTAGAACTTCCAGTAAGAAATCTCGTAAGATGATTTTAACAAATGACTAGGAACCGAAACTTACTAAAAATTATAACTGTTATTGAACTGAGCAAGACATACATTATTATTCAAGTACTGTACAATGCCCAATTGATAGCAGTAACAGTTATTGTATTTTAGAACATATAATTTCACACCATGGATAGATTCTGAAACCTTATTAAAAGCATCATATATACTGCAGTGAAATTAAATCATGAGGGAGAAAAAGTGATAAGAATTATAATTCTCTACATTTTTTGTATCTCTCTTTCTAAAATATTTATTATTTTTGTGGGTTCTGGCAATTAAATTACGGTATTTTAGTTGAAAAATCAAGCATATGGATACCTAACTACGAAAAGAAGCAACTTTCTCAAACTTTGTAGAGGGGGGACCCAAAAATAACCGGAATCGAACTGTTGCACACGAATGCTTTCTAATTACGAGTTGTGCTGTTAGGTGGTGTTATTTGTGGGTCTCCCGCGACCGTTAGTGAGCTGGCGTCAGTCTGAGTTAAGTGGCTTGGTTGTGGTACGCTGTTGTTTGCGTTCGTGTTTCAGCCCGTCGGCGACTGGTGAGATGGCCGACCACAAGGAACAAAGAGTGTGTGTGAAATTTTTTCTGTTAGGGAAAACTGCAGCCGAGATCGTCGAAAGAACATTTACCAAATTTCTGAGGAAACGAACGTGTCATGGAGCATGGTCCAGCGAATTTTAACCGAAGGTTTGAACATGAGACGGGTGTCTGCAAAATTTGTTTCTCGCTTGCTCAGAGATGACCGAAGAGAGAACCGCGTGAATGTTTGCCGCGACTTGAAGAGTGAAGTGCAGAACGATCCAAATTTTCTTAAAAGATCTTCACCAATTGCACGTTTGATTTTGGCAATGTTTTCGTCATTTCTTCCTGTCGATGGGGAGTGGCATGTCTTCAGTTGACATGTTGCCAGATTTGAAATGGGAAATCCACTCTTAGACCTGTGATTTCCCCAAACCATCATCATAAAAGGATTGCCTAAACATCCCAACGGTCTTGGATGCAGTTTTCCCTAACAGAAAAAAAAAAATTTCACATACATTCTTTGTTCCTTGTGGTTGGCCATCTCACCAATCGCTGACGGGTTGAAACACGAACGCAAACAACAGCTTACCACAACCAAGCCACTTAACTCAGACTGACGCCAGCTCACTAACAGTAGCGGGAGACCCCCAAATAACACCACCTAACGGCACAACTCGTAACTAGAAAACATTCGCGTGCAACAGTTTGATTCCCGTTATTTTTGGGTCCCCCCTCGTATACTGAATAATTGTTGTAGAATAAAAGTTGTCACCTGACGAAGCCCATGAGGAACTGGGCGAAACGTTGTGAGAAGGAGAGCATATCCACTTACTACATATGGTAATTTTTCTTGACTTTTATTAGTTTTTACCCAAGTGGAAAGATTTAGGACCACCAACAGAATGTAATTGTTGTAGATTCAAGACTACTAAATATATTCTTTAAAGAACAGAAGATCATTATTAAGTAATAGCAATGAGGTTGTGAATAAAGAACTGTGAACTCTTGATTATTCATATGCAAATTATCTGGTTTCTGAGTTATTCTTTGTATTTTTTCTTTGTTCACTTGTGAATTATGAATGAACATAGACTCTTATGAATGAGTGCATGATGGATGAAAGCAATAGGCATCGTACTGCGACCATATTAGTACAGGTAAAGCAGACAGGGATGGCTCAAGTTACTGCATAGTAAACCCAAACAGTGTTTTCAATGGTTATACACTTTGCTCGAGTGTATGGGCCAACACGAAATTAATAAATTGAAATTTTGGCAATGAGGAAAATGACTTGTCTTGTAAAAAAATAAAAAAAAATATTAAATTCTTCTCTCAAACAACTGTGATGTGCAAGACCTTATATGCTGTATTACTTTTTACTTCTTTGCACATTTCTAGGAGTGGGGGCATGCCAAGTTAACCGTTACCAACAGATAGAGTAGGCCTAACATCGGAGAGATGATCAGACGATCAGCTGGTTTTTTACGTTTGAGTGTTGGTAACATCGACTTTGTAAAGTTGATTTGCTGATTTTTGTGAGGATATTTTTATATACATGTAATCTTCTAAATGAGAGAATTTTTTAAAAATTGTTGTGTGGCAGAACATCAGGTGTTGAGCAGCCAAATATTATGATTAAATCTATGTTGTTATTATTCTGAGAATGCTTTCAAGTGTGCACTTGAAATGAAAGTTAATCTGTGCAATTCCTCCTCTTCATTAACATGAATAATCAGGCATTCATTTATATTAATTCTATAACAATATAGTTGTAAGCATGTTGTTATCTATGTTGACTAAATTGTCTATTATAATCATCTATATTTTGATAATCGTATTACTGAAAAATTATAATATAAACAAACTAGCCTTACATAAAAGCCAGAAATAAAAATAAGTAGTATTCAAATGTTCTGTATCTCTTGATTTGCCATCATTCACTTGGAAATAAAAATAAAAGAGCCTGTTTTTAATTTATTTTTACATGAAACCACATTACAAACGCAGTGATGTTTATCGTTATGTTCACCTTCATTGATATCCTCATTTGTTGCTTTGAAAACAATGAACTGAAACCTATGAAAATAGATAAATTTCAAGTAAGGGAGGCACCAGTTTACAAACCCGCTAATGCTGAATTACTGATCATGTGTTATTCTGAAATAATGTCATAATGTAATGCCAAAAGGAAGGAAAAATCATTTTGGTTATTGGCAGTGTATCCTTTCTGAAGATATTTAACTTGTAATGCCAATCGCATAATATAGACCAAAGAATTTAGCAAAGCATGGCTGTAATTTCTAGAAAAATGTTTTCTCTGCTATTTATAGTAAATTAAATTTGTATGTGATGCCACTGTCTTAGGCAAAAGCTGGCCCTTTGCAAGCACTGAGATCAATATTGACTGTTAGTTTGGAACAACTGGAAAAATTAATATCTGACTCCAGATCCCAATATTGTGATCTTTGTTGTGATTTTCGAAAAAGATAAGAAGGATGGTTAGTGTGTTCTGTCAATGTAAACTGTGCCCAAGTCCAAAGGTGAAATAAATATTTTAATTAAAACATGAAAAAACTTAATACATTTAAAAGACTTCAAGACCTATGGATTAATTATTATTATTATTAAGGTACATTGACATTAAGCAGAATTTATGACAGCATCAACAGAGCTTTTGGGTCTGGAGAAATTCTCCCTGAGAAATGTACAGTACTTTCACAATAACCCCAAAGAGAAACTCTATTACAATAAACCAAAGCAATCCAAGCAAATCAATAATTGATAACCACTTTTAATAAGGTTTCAGTTTACAAAAACTTACCACAGTAATAGAATTAGGCCTAGAGGAAAAGAGATTGCACCATAGCCACAACATTCAGAACCCAACTTATTGTTTGGCTTTCCATTTTCAAGCAGTTTATGCCTACTATCAAAATAGGCACGTAAGTCCTTTTTTAAATATTTATTCTACTTAAGGCAATAGAGCAAATATCCCATCTACCTTATTGACTGCATAACCCTTCAATAAAATTTGTGAGCTTTACCACGAAGCAATTTACTGCACCATTTTCTTCAGACTGTACACTGTCACATTACTACCACAACTAACAAACTGTGACTTCTTATGAATTCTTTATTGTACTTTCCCAGTTTCAGCTATATGTTGTTCTGCTTGTGTGTCGTATTCTGCGTCTTCAAGGTCAAATTCACGTTCCCAGTCATCATCATTGCTTTCTGTAAAAGTAAAATTGCAACTCAAGTTATGTACATAATTACAGACATTTATGTTAGATAGTGATGTCTCCTGCTGACTATTCTGATAAAGGACTGTCTATAAGAATTTTAAAATGCAGCAGTTACTTATAATAATCTTAATTCAGGCTTCTGAGTAAATGTTTGTTTTGCCTAAGACTTTTACCATATTTCAAGAGAGACTGTTCTGAGCATCAGGAAATTTTGAACTACCGAATCCTGCTTAGGCTATTTCCATTGATGTGCAGCCACAGCTACACAAACTGACTCTCACGTAGATATGCGTACTCTCTTCTTTTACCAACTAACTAGGGAACCATAGGGATTGTCATGTCGAAACCTACCCTCAATTTTGCACATTGGTAGGACTTCATTATACTTAGACAAAAGCCAAAAATTAGCTGCTCATATAAATTTCAGTAGCTAATTTTTTGCATGTGTCCATCTATAATGAAGACCTATCAATATGCAAAATTTTAGGGTAGGTTGCAAAATGACAATCCATACGCTTCCCTTGTAAGCTCTAATTTAATATTTAAATGTAAACATTTAGGTATTTTTTATGCTTGATTTTAAAGTTATACTAGTTTATACACAAAAAGCACATTTGCACTGTACATTTATGTTTTGTTTTAGTTAACTGTTGACATATATGTAAGTTACAAGTTAATGACAATGCATACACATATATTTGTATATTTGAAACTCTTAATCACTATGCATTCACAATAAACAATACACAACTTATAATTCTCAGATGTAATTTTTTTTTAATTGTAAAATTATTTTTATACTAGTGGTAAATAGGCAAAAAATTCAAAATTGCTTAGGCTAATCCGATTTTCATTAATATCTTTGATAGAGTTTTCATCTTTAAATACAGTATGTGAAAACCATCAGTCTACTTTGAAATGTCTTAATTAAATGTTTTATTAATGTCTAGAGTTTATTTCTTCTGGTTTTAACTAATTATTTTAAAAGGCTGAAAGGATACGAGAAAAACACTAAATATGGTCAGATTAGAAAAATATACATGACATTTTTACAGGAAGAAAATCTAAATGATGAAGTCAAGTTCTTTGGAGAAAAAAAAAAGATGAATGTTTGAGAAGAAGAAATTTGGAAACTTCATCAAACTTCCACAGACTTCATTGAGATCTTTCAAACTAGTGATTTGGCAGCTGAAAATAACTACAATTCTTGATACATGCCCTGCCAATGTTTGAGAAGCAACAAAAATAAAAATAAAAATGAACTTCATACCAACAACTCAAAAATATATTTTTTTTAAATATTTGCCTAGGCCTTTTGGCATATTTTCACCATCTTCAGGGTATCTGGTGTAGTGAATTCTTTATGGTTGTGAGTTGTATGGCCTCAAAAGGGAGTTCTGAAATGCAGCAAATTGATTTAACTGTACACTGAGTATTCAGAATTAACAACCATAAAGAATTCGCTAGACCATATCCTCTGAAAATGGCAGAAACACACCAAAAGGCCTAGGCAAATATTAAAATATAATATTATTTGAGTTGCTGGTATCAAGTCCATTTTAATTTTATTGGTCAAACTCAGCGGTCTATAACATGTATTTTAATACCTTTGAACCAGAAAAAGTGTTTGAAGATCAACTGTATAATAAATACTAAGTTTATGCGACAAGCTACTTCCTTATTCTGAGTTACTAAAACAAAACAAAAAACTAAATTCATGGTGCTGCATTCCTTGCAAGGACAATTACATTAATGCATCATCCACCTCCATCTTTTGATTTCACTGGCAGATAGCAGGAATTTGGGGGCATTTGGTATGCTGATTTTCATGGCCTTAATGATAGGTTTCTTGACTAAAGCCACCATTTCTTCACTCCTTTATGCTCACAAGATTTTGTAGTCTTAAATATTAATACATATCATGAGAACTTCCATGGCCCACTGTCATATTTTTAAGGCCAAAAGGTTGAGACTTGGCAATGTGTTGCGTGGGCCTAATGGCTAATATAAGAGATCAGACATAGCTTGTAAAATATATGACAAACACAGAATTAATCTCTAATTATACTTACACAACATGTCTGAAGTACTTATGTCATAAAGAAAATTGGAAAATTCGTTATTACTTGCTTTGACAGGAAAGATTAGTAATATCAGAATAACTGACAGCATAGTATGTTGTATTTTTGGTTACTTTATGGGGGGAAATTTCAAAGAAATAAATTGTAATCTTACTTCTTACATTACTGATGATGTCAGGAAGCTATTACAATGTATCAATTAACCATAAATTAGAATGTGATTAAATGCAGAGACTTATTAGTGTGCAGTTGCCATAACAGTTGGAATTTCAAATTTTGCTTGGATTTTCTCTTTAAGCATCCATACTACGATATCATTCTTAATGTATTGACATTAAATCTACTACAATGATATGTCTGCTGATAAAAGAATGAAAAACTGTCATGTTTCAGTAGTTAACTAATTAGTGGGACAATTCACACCAATCGGCCTTACCAGCTGCTTGAGTGCAATGATGCTACATCGAGCCTTCTGGCCTGAGTAAAGATGGCCATGTAACTTCCCAGCAAACTCTTGATTCTATGAAACGGGCAGGATAAGTTGCGCTCATGGGGGAGGAATGACATATCTCAAAAGTACTGACTGATAAACTTAGACATAGGTGGGAGGACCATAGGCGTACCGAGGGGGGGTTTTGGGGGTTTGAACCCCCCCCCATTGATTAAAGAAAGGAAAATTGTATAGTTTTTTTAAGTCTGCCCATAAATTACTTAATACTAGTATAAAGCGTGGGAAGCTTAAAACTCGTTATTTTGCGTCTTAATTTTTAAAATTTTCCGGGGGAATCCCCGGAAGCTTAAAACTCGTTATTTTGCACCTTAATTTTCTTAATTTGCCGGGGGAGGACCCCGAAAGCTTAAAACTCGTTATTTTGAGTCTTAATTTTTAAAATTTTCGGGGGAGGGCCCCCGGACCCCCACTCCCTGGGGGGTATTCCATAGACCCCGCGGATGTTATAACCCCCCCCATATGGTCGGCCTGGTTACGCCTATGGGGAGGACAATATTAGAATAGAGGGAAGTAGGATCTGCGAGGGATGACTGGGATGACTGGCTGGCTCATGTAAGCGTAACAATGAATCTCTGGGTTCCATAAAAATAGATAATATACCTTTAGCTTGCTTACTAATTGTCTATTGCCATTGAGTAAGTAAGTAAGTAAGTAAGTAATTTGTTTCCAGCGAAATATATTGACAAAATAAATTTTAGAATTATCATTTTCAGTATTGCTAGCTGTAAAGCAATCAGCATTAGCTTCTAATCAGACAGTGTCTGACCTTCCTTTTAGAAATTATAGAGTTTTGGACCTGTAGCTTCTTTGATTCGTGGTACAGATCCTGCTTTAGCAATCAACCTATGTGCATTGTTTCATAACCTATAAGCATACATAATTATCACTTTAATTATAATATAACTTGTAAAATCACTAAGCTCTAGTTACACTATACAGTGATCTAACAAAACCTATGATAACACTATACATCAAAATATTTTGAATGTTTCACGTTTAAGGAAGCTAATTAATTCTACAAACTACCGATAAACATTGAGTTTTAAAATACACACCATACTGCCTTGTATTCACTAAATCAAAGCCTTAATTCAAAACTGAAAGCAACAGAAAAGTGCAAGAGCTTAAAAATAGATAAAAGAAGACATAAGCTACAAAAATGCAAAGCAGTCATGACTAATCTACTAAAATGATTTTTAAAAGTAGCTATTATGACTACCCAATAATAAAATAACTATTAAAAATTCCATTCACTGAAAATAAAAATAATCGTTAAACCATTTTTTTAGAAAAGTGTAAACAATTCTATGTTCATATAAGTTATCAATAACAGTAAGAGTAATTGACATGTCACAATTTTGGAACAAGCCTAACTGAAATTTTCTTCTTTTAGATTTATCAAAACCTGTTTGACATCCTGCCATCTATGTCTGGATTATCCTTCTTCAGGTAACGAGTTGATTTGTAAAGCATTATATCAGTGAAGTACGCCATAGAATAGTGGTTGAGGCATTGCGTTACAAACTAGAAGGTTGCGGGTTCGATTCCCGATGAGGCCGATAGGATTTTTCCAGTGGCCTAATTTTTCTGGTGGCACTATGGCCCTGAGGTTGACTCAGCCTCTAATAGATATGAGTACCAGGAGTATTTCTGCGGGTAAAAAGTGGGTGGTGTGTAGGGCTGACAATCTTATGACTTTTATGTGCTGAATGCTCAATCTGGGAGTCTCAATCTCCCAGAACCCTACGGGTCTCCACAGCCATAAGGGAACACTTTAACTTTACCTTTTTACTATGTCAGTAAATCTGGTTGTTTCATTCTGTTATATGGTTTGCCCCAGTGACATTTATAGCCCACTATAGATTATATTATCCAACACTTTTTCTTGCATCATTACATTTATGTTATCTGCTTTTTATTTCCTTTTATCTGTTCAATGCTCAGACAATAACTTCAGAAGCTACTAGGAAAACATCTAATAAAAGTGGTGTCAGACCATACAGTAATGAATATAATTCTATTGTACAAAGTTGTGACAATACTGTAATACTCCAATAGGTTTGGAAATAATTCTTTCACAATATATCATTGGAATGATTCATGTTTAAAACTGTAGCCTATCATTTAGGTTATGTTATAGCTTATGCTAGTAAGTTAATGAATATTTTATTGTATTTCTTTCTTCTAATCGTGGAATAGTCAATTGAGTCCCACTCGAGTTTTGATTTCCTCCAGATAAATCCATGAGTAGAACACGAACAGATTTATTAATAAAATGAGATGAAAAAATACTCCACTGAGATTACCGTTGAAATTTTTTTCTAGAATTATAAACCTAAAATTGAGTATATTTTATTTACATTATTAAAAGTTCAAGAGTTCCTTAAAAAAATCATGCCAAAATCCTCTCTTCCCCTTATTGGCAAGATTATATTCAAGACTTTGCTGAGGGTGTTATTCTGCAGTGTTCTCAGTGTGTGAAGTTTTTACATCTTTCCAGTTTTTCGATTCTTTATATTATAAGACCAAGAAAAAGTACATAAGTATTACTTGCTGCACTTTTCCTATCCTTTAACATTCTGTTCAGTTCTCCCTCTGTGCTAATAATATTTTCTAGGTAACATTAATTTTTCTCTACTCAATTGTTTAATCAATCTCTACTACATATAATGGCTTAATACTTCTGTACTGATCTTCATCTTTGTTGTCTTCTTTTGATTTTCAAGCCATTTTTCTTGTTCTCTCCCTCTACTTGTCTCATATTGCATCTGCCGCCAGGTACTTGGGGAGCCAGGTACTTTCTGTCCTCCTCCCCTCATTTAACTTGCATTATATTTAAGGCCTGTGCATAACTAGTTACAAGCCAATTCTTTCTCTTTCACTTTCAAAAGAGCTATTTGAGAGTCCAGAAGGAGTGGTGTCAAGTTCACGTTTTTATCTCTACCGGCTCTGTCAGTTTGCCTTCACAGATCATGATTCTCACTTCATAACTCTTGTACAGTTTCTGGATGAAATTCTCAGAAAGTCTGTAAAAGTAGATTAGGTAATTTTGTTTTGTACTAAATGTTAAATGTTAAATGTGCTTTGAATTTTTCTTGGTGCTGGTAATATAGGAAATTTTCCTGGACTACTAACCAGGTGGTGGATTGGATTAATTCTGAAGTTTCGAAGCCAATCTGAGGCTCCATTGTGAAGGAGAATGAAATGCCGGGACTCATCCTCATCCTCATCATCTTTACCGGTGAATACACCTAGGTCTACAGCAATTGGCGCCAGTGCGTGCCTTGGCTGTTCTTCTAGTCGTTAAAAATCATTATGTTCTTAGGGTAATGTTGGAGAGCTCTTACGAGATCCTTGCTATTGGTATTTTTTTTTTTTTTTTTTTTAATTATGTTTCAGGGACTATAGGCCTATGGATTTTTCTGAGCGAAAGATTCTTCCCAATATTCCTTACAAGGGGATTATAATGTGAGTCCAATTGCCTGAAGAATCGGTATAAGATGGTTTCCATCGTCTCGTCTATTGTTTTAATCCTTGCCATGTTGTGGAGTTCTTCCATTGTGGTGTATTTGGAAGCCTTCAGCATCATCCTGAGTGTTTTGTTCTGTAGTACTTGTAACTTTCTTTTGTGGGTTTTAGCTGCAATGTGCCACACTGGGCATGCATACATTAAGCCTGCTTTTATTATGGTGTTGTACAAGTTCCTCTTAAGTGAGAAGGCGAGACAGTTTGGTTTGATAAGGCTTTTGATATTGTTAATATTGCTTTTTGCTATTCCTATTCTATGCAGGATATGGTTTTTGAAGGTCAGTTTCGAGTCAAGTATGACTCCCAGATATTTAGTCTCTCTTCTCATCGGTATTTCCACATCATTTAATGTGATGGGGTTTCTTAAGTTAAGTTGGCGGCTGCTTTTTTTGAAAAGCATAGCCACAGTTTTTTCAACATTGATCTTGATGTCATTAGAATTGCACCACTCTTCTGTTTGATTAAGGGCATCTTGAACCCTGAAGGCTACAACCTTGAAGTTTTTATCAGTTGAATATAGACACGTGTAATCTGCAAACAGCGTGATATTGACTTGTCGACGCTCAGGGATATCACAAGTATATATATTAAACAAGGTAGGAGAGAGAACTGCCCCCTGAGGTGCACCTGCCTCCGTTGTTCTTGTTGAGGAGGTTTTACCGTCAACTGATACTTAAAACTTGCGACCTTGAAGGAAGGAGTGTATTAGTTCAGTCAGGCCAGAAGAATTGCCGGGACTAGATGGGGTGTATCTATATAGGACTGCTGTAACTGGGGACATCTGGATTGGAGAAAAGATTTATTGGAGACCAACCAATCAGGAAACAGATGGGTGCTGGGAGAACAGGAGTTAAGATGAGAAGTAGAAACGGTCCAAATAAGGGCCAATGGTCATTAGGTAGTGACAATAAATTATTATTACATAGGTGGTGGTTGGACTACCTAATGACCGTTGGACCTTATTTGGACTGTTTCTACTACTCATCTTAACTCCTGTTCTCCCAGCACCCATCTGTTTCCTGATTGGTTGGTCTCCAATAAATCTTTTCTCCAATCCAGATGTCCCCAGTTACAGCAGTCCTATATAAATACACCCCAACTAGTCCCGGCATTTCATTATCCTTGACAATGGAGCCTCAGATTGACTTTGAAATGTCAGAATTAATCCAATACACCACCTGGTTAGTAGCCCGGGAAAATATCCTATATATCTATGTTAGTTTTCTTAAGGGTCCCGCTGCCAAAGTTCAATTAAAAAAATTTGTTAGCTTGCTGCTCTAACTAATACAGGTGACCAGAAACCTATTGAATTCTTAAGAAGTATTTAGTTTATGATTTAATTTTCTCCCGCTGACATATATTATTTGAAACTTTCTTTTGTTTGCCAAAAAAAATTGATGTAAAACATCAATGTTTGATTTGCAAGTGTATTAATTTGGATCAGATGTCTGTATAATGTTCTAAGTTTGTTTGTGATTACAGATTCTATTTAAGATATTGAAGATATCATCTGTATTCAGTAGGCCACATGCTAAATAAAAAAATAATAGCCTAGCTTCTTCATGGCATATTTCCCCACATATTTTTAAGTATGCTTTTGTAGGCTTCAACAGTACAAAAAAATAAAACCAAAGCTGTTCACCTGGCATAGTGTAATATTTTCGAACAGTTGTTTTACTTGTCTTTTGTGGCTTAATTCCAGTCACATGCTTAAAGACTGAACACAATTAGCTGCTTTTGTCTGCATTTCATACGCTATAAATGGGTGGTCGGGTGCCTTAACTGGTGGCAGTAAGAGGTATAGGCCTAGCTCTAATAAAATGCATTTCAGACAGAATTTCGTAGTAAACACTCAGTTTCAGACATGTTGCAGATTTTTTGCTTTACAAAATACAAAATAAAATAGCTTAAAATGACTGAAAATACAAAATCACTGAACGTTTCTAATAGAATAAATTTCATTTTGTATTAAATTGATGTACTGTTTATTAAAGTTTCTATATATTTTTTCTCTTATTTATAGCTACTTCATTTCATTCTTTATAGATCAACTTCTTAACTGCATTACCTTATTATTTTCATGCTTACATGCATAGCTCGTTAAAAAATCATAGATTATATAGAGCACTTTTTATTATTAGCTCCAAGCCTTGGAATTCCCGCTGCCCCCAGCTCATGCAGTGACATGGGGTAAGTTGTTGCCCATGTAGATAATTTAGAAAGTTTTGGGCTTGTTTAATCTTAGAAAATAACAATATTACCTTGAAAATAGATTATTGTGCTAACTTTGATTCTGATTCTCTCCGATTCATCAGTCTTCTCCTCAGTAAGAAAGTCTTTTATAAGTCTTTATGGTAAGACATATTTCAGAAACAGTGATTCGTTAAGATAATATCTCGGTATTCCGATCCTGGATCGAAACACTGTACATAAACATGACATTCATTTTAAGGGGATAGGTTCTGTGTCACACCATGTGTGGTTACTGAGAAGACTGATGAAATCAGAATCAAATTAGGTAGGTTTCATAGAAGAAGAATGTGTGCTTATAGACCTCAATCAATGGGGGTGTCACAAATGTGTGGTAATGAAGGAACAGCACTTCTAGCATCTCTTATAATCAAAATTAACTCAATAATATATAATTTTCAGACTGCCGGCGTGGTCTTGTGGTTAGCTATGCTAACTCCCAGATCCATCGGCCTGGGTACCTCCTCGGATTTTTCTGAGGTAGGGAGGTCTGGTAGGGGTGCACTCAGCCTCGTGATTCAAATTGAGGAGCTATTTGATAGAGAAGTAGCGACTCCGGTCATGGAAACCACCCTGGGTGTCGGCATGCTGACCACATGCCCCCCAATCCTGCCGTCTGCCTATGGCAGATGACGCAGCGGGATGTAGCGCCACGGAGTTAATATATAATTTTCATAAGTATTACTACTACTTTACAGGATGAAACAAACCCATTCCATTCTACTACTGACTTCACGGGTGGTGAATGATCTGCTGGGCAGCAGAATTCCTGTGAGTTAATAAAATAAAACTCTTTATAGAAATATTCGCTTCATTCTGTTATAAAACATAATGGGGAAGGGAGACTTGAAAAGAAGCTAACAGAAAAAGCAAGAAATATACTAATGTATCATAATTTATTTCCCCAAACTTTTCAAAATACAACAGGAATGTCACTCATTACAAATTATTTCCTAAGTGGTAATGAATTGGAAGTTCAGTCTTTTGACATTTATCAGCTAGCAGAAATTAGAATTAAACACCCATGCTTTTAAGCGTAAGTCTTTCTAAAGTTAACGTCAATTCCATTTGTTAGTGAAATTCATCGTACAATTATTTTGTAACTTCCATAATTGAAGTTGGAAGATGTAGCATGTAGACATATTTTAAGTAGGTGATGAAGCATGCAAATTTTAAATTGAACAGGAATTGTACCTAATGTACACTAAGGAATTCCATGCACGGCATTGAAATACCTGTACTGACATCACACAGATACATGTTTCATTGTTATTAAAAGATAGATCACACATTTTATGGCAGCAGGAACAAACAGGCCAATAAATATAAATTATGAGAAAAAATTTAACTAACACATGCACCAAATATGCACTCATGCATAAATCAATTGAATATGTGCAGTCAAATCACTACCGTATTATATTCATCATTTTCATAAAGACCTAGGTCATAAAAGTACCAACCAGTAATGTTAAATGTATTATACAAGCCCATCTATGAAGTAAAGGTATAGTCCTTTTAGTAGAAATAATCAGACAATGCTCTATTTGGGGCTGGCAATGACAACCAGCACAAAAGTATATGGAAGATAACGAAGTAAAGTGATAAACTCTTGAATATCTGTGGCATATTATCCAGTTTGCAAATTATCTGTGCAGGGTTTACTCCCTTTTTAATTCTTTGTGAGCGGAATATGGATGTAACCAGATGTGAGAGTTTGTATTTGCTGCATTTTATTTTGTCATATCATACATAGAGAAGCAGGTAACATTCTTTGCACAATACGACGACAGAAAGTGCGGAAAATTCTAAAGTTGGTGCAAGAAATACTAAATCACGCATCCAGTTATATTCATATTCCCTTGGCAAAGGATTAATATTATTGTACTATTATTGTTAATAAAAACTCAGAGTAAAACTGGCATTATAAAAAATTTAGCAGCTTTTGCAGCCTATTAAAATCACATTAGATTATATGTGTAACTCATAACAGTACCTGAAGTTAGAAAAATAATAAGTCCACATTCGGATTATCCATGTCTTTCAATTATTATTCCAGCATGTCATGGTCCCAATTAACATGGATAATTTCCAGTTTGCTCTACCTCCAAATAATATGTTGAAACTGGTGGCACTGGATAAGACTATTACCTACTACTTTAACTGTCTGTATTAATTCAACAAATAACTCTGGATTTACACTATGTTTTCTCTGCAAAATATTTCAATACAATAATATTAACAATATTATTTTAATAAAATATTACTTTAGGAAAATATAGTATTTTGCAAAAGGATGAGCATTACTTTATCTCCTTAAAAATTAAAGTAATTTCATAATAATTTGTTTTCTTATAATAAATAAACAAATAAATAAATTAAAAATACTGAATAACCAACTTCAGTCATGTTGTCATTCTTTCTTTGAGCAGAGGCAATTGTCCTAGATGCAATAAGCTGATCACTTTATTAAGTTATTCCACAGGTTCACTTTACAAGAAAACAATGTTCTAAATACTGCTTCACCAGTTTAATTACGCTTTAGTGAAATAAAAGCAACACCCCTTCTCTAATATTATTAAAACCTTTACCCTTTGTTTGCTCAGCAAACCATTAGAGTTAGTCAAAAATGTACTGGATCAAAGTTGTACAAAATTTTACTCTTGGGAGTGTAAGTATTGTAGTCTTTCAAACTTTTATAAAATTAACCATTTGGCTAGAATTGTTGAAAGAAGCTATACATTACATGAAATGGAACCACTAAAATAGCCACCTCTTGATATGGAATAAAATCTTTACACATAAGTTATTTTTAATTCAAGAACATTCATGCAAAATTGGAAGAAAATCAAAACATGTTTGGTCATGTCTCTGTAACAAACAAATTTACAGACTAACAGATGGAATGCTGATCGAGTTAAAACAGGACCTTGGTGCACTTGGTCAATTAAAACAATTTCAATAACTTAGAATATCTTGAGAGTAGCGAGTAGAGTGCTTTCATTTCACCAAAGGTAAATTCAGTTGGTGTTAATCTAAACATGGCATCTCCTTATTAGTAAAGACCTTTCCCATACAGTGTGTTTTGCTAATATTTTTGAAACAACTGTAATAATACTGATTTTGATTCTTTACTGAACATTATTTGGAGGTTCTTGTAAGATGAAGGTAATACGGTAGTCATTAGCAAATAATAGGAAAGCCTTTACAAAAGAAAGGCTTTGATTCAATTAAATACAACAGCAGTAAGTTAGTCTGAGGTACCTTTGTCCCCTGAGGAGGAAGATGTGTGGCAGCTGTTCCCATCTGAGATAATAACCATATCCTTCTTCTCCTTTGTTTTTAAGCCAATTGGTTCTTCTACTATAACAGCTCCATCTTGTATGGGAACGGATGTGTTATCACCTGAGTTGAGTAACTTAGTTGCTATGGCCGGCTCTGATCTGCTTTCACTAATTACAGAGGAATAATAGTTGTCTCTTACATCATAATCCATCATCAAGGCATCTTCTTTAGCATTTCTCTCTGAATTGCTTCTCTTCAGTTTCTTGTTTTCCATTTCCTTCTCATATTCCAGCAGCAGTCTAGTCTGTTCCTCTTCTGTTAGGTCTATGTTGGGTCCAAAGTCTAGTTCTGAAAGTAAAACAATGTATTGTGTCAACGTGTATTGTGTCAATGTGTATTATGTAATGTGTCATTATGAAATTTAAAATATATATATTTTATAAAGTTAATTGCTTTGAAATAATATTGATATTAATATTTATTGTACCAAGAAAAGGTTACAAGAGAAGTCAACCGGTTCTGATGCCGATCATTTTTCCCGTAGACATCTTACAATACAAAACCACATAATTATTAGAGGTGTGTGTCGACACAGGGAAGGGGCTGCTGAAAAATTCATTACATTACAGTTCACATTCGATAATACAAATAAATTAAATAATAAGAGAATTAAAATAAAAATAGAAATAGGTATCTTCTTACTTTCCATTTTGTCAACATTACTAGTTAATATGCCTCATTTCAGTTCCCATAACGTCAAGATTATTTAGTTCTACCCTTTCCATACAAAAATCATTAAACAGACAAGGTGTACTTATAGAAAAACTCCTTTTCAGTACAACTTTTCCCCAAAACTTAATCCTTTTGATTATATGTCACTGTTGTCTTTGCTAAAATTTCTTACAGATTAGTGTACAGTAAGCACTTATCATTTTATCCTGTGAAAAGTTTTTTTTTTGAGCTGAATACCTCTTGCTTCCCTTCTGTTGCCTCCCCCAGTACTCCCAAACTTATTTCCTACCCTTACTATGTGAAATTTACTAGTGAAGAAACTGCACTTGCATAAAATTCACTAAATAAATAAGTTACACTTCTAAAATACAGCCTTTAAACACAATTATTTCCTCAAAACTTATTCCTTTCATTTATAACTCATTGTTATCTTTGCTTAAATTGCAATAGTGTCCCTCTATGTATTTATGGGCATCAATTACCTTAGCTATTGACCTGCCCTTCAAACCAAACTACTAGTTATTATGGCTCATAGTTTAATCAGCTAGTCTGAGAGTGAGAGCCAAAAACATGCACCTTTTCTAAGACAATGGTTAAAGCTATTGAGAATCATACCAAAATGAGTATATGTGAGATGATCATCTTACTAGAAAGAGATATCACAAGTAAACATTACTAGGCAGAATGCCATCCCCTCGAACTGGTCATCCTGTGAGCTGGGAACAGAATTGCTAGCTCCAGTACAACGCAATACAGTAGTGTTAGAAACGAATCCCTTAAAAACGAAATTTTGAATAATGTACAGTACTTGGGAATAAAGCTGCAAAAAGGAAAATATGATAACCTAAACCGAATCTTTGATGACAATAAACAGTATTTTTTCAATGTATCAGTATTAATCCCTACGGGACTTCATAAAAGTGATAACATTATCAGACTGCTGACATTAAATGGCGTTCACTGTACTTGCATTCAGTCCCACAACTTTTATTCAAATAATTTTAATTTGAAGAGGATTTATTACGTAGTCACCATGTTGTAGGTTAAAATGCAGTAATCTGCTGAGGATTAAAAATCATTCATAAATATTTTGGTATTACATTCCCCCTCCCCCCCAGAAAAATTTTCAAACAATTAGAACAGGTTAAGAAAAAATGCTTCTTGGATTGACAGCCAGGTTTGAAGATCAAGCTGTCTCTGATGTACCTCCATCCTCCTTTATTCATATGCTATAAAGGAAAATCTGATATCCCAAATTACAAATTAAGTTAAGACATAAAGAACTTACCTTGATCCCACTGAAAATTCTCAGCAGCCTGTTTCTCTTTCTCAGCTCTTCGCTGCATTGCTTCTCTTCTAGCTTCCTCATCTTCCAAGAGGGCTTTGCGGAACAAATAACGCTGCCAAAATTCTAGATGAGAAACCTATAGCAGAAATATTTATCTCAGAATATATTTTTTTTATCAGGATTCTGATTAAGGATAATCTTAAAAAGGTTAGCCTTTAACTTTTATTTATTAATAAAGTTCCTTTTAAAAGTGTTAGTAACCCTATTATTGTAATAATCACATTTTCAAGCATACACATTTAATATATAGTTAATTCATAAAAACTGAAGTCCGAAAAACTACTCTGAAAAATATCTTATGATTAGACATACCTAAAATTTATTTACAAATTAAATTACGAGACAGTAACATGTAAATGGAAATAAATAAAAGGAAGGGAAGGAAAGAGGTGACAGTTGCTGGGAAACCATTGTTCTCAGGTTAATGCTGAATTACGTATAAATGCATCACCCCAAAAAATTGTAAAAAAGCAACAATATGATTAACAGAGTAATAATTTACCGTATGTAAAATGTGATGATTTTTATCCCCATATCAGAGATATAATTCATGGAAACCAACAATCCCATGGAATTTTTCTATTTGATTTCAAACCTAGAACCTACTGACGGTTTCACTTGACGATTCCTTACATTAATAGATAAATTCAGTTCTGAAAGAGTTAATAATAGAGTTTAAAAAAAAGTCTAGGTCTGAGAATTATCAAATTACCTTATCAGGAACCAAGGTCGTATACTGGGAGTGTAAGTCTGGATTTGCAGCCATCATCTTGGACAGTCTATCTGCAGTCAGCTGATCCTCTATGATCTCTAGCCAAGCTTCATACTGCTTCTCGTACTTCTTGTCAGGTTCGGTTAGGAATGTGTCTGGATTTGTGATGAGTGCATGCTGCATCAGCTGAAATTATCACATAAGAAATGTATGTGGTTAATTAACTCTGTGCCCATTTTAAATCCTATTTCTATTGCTGGTTTGAATTCAGGACACTTCAGGCCAGCTGAGTCACCAGGGGACAGGCTAAATGAAAATTACTTCTTTAGAAACTATATTTATTGATTAATTAACTAAATATTTCATTTTATTTATAAAATAGTCGTGTTAAATAACTATTTTAGGTCAGTTAACACCCATACACCAAGAAAGCTCCGTAGAGACTCAACAGAGAATAACTCAGTGGCCTGTCAACACACATGTTGAGAAAACTACTGAAAATGTCAATTTGAGTAGTACTCATAAACTATTGTGTGATCCATATAAAACTTAACCTTTTTAAGACTTACAATTTCTCAGTATATACCATATGTTCTTTTAATTTTTAATTTGTTCACTACATTCACCCTGTATGCTAGTAAGCCTGCTTTTTTTGTGGCTCTCTGACATGTGCCATAATGTAAAGAGTTATTTTGCGTACTTGATACATAAATAGCTATTACAGGCCTATTAATAGGCCACAGTGTATTTAAGAGATTAGCATAACATTATTTATTAACAAATTAACAGAAAGCGAACTCACAACCTTTGGTACTGAAAGCAGAGACATTATGCCAATGAACAAACAATCTAGTAATGACTGTAAATTAGTTTACATTTGTGAACCACTCCACATAACTTTATTTTCTAACGAACAAGAGTGGGCACTCTTTTTGTAGCTGGCTGTACAGTTAATGTTAGTCTAGTCTAGTTAATTCTTTAGACACCAGTGCTTATGCTGTAACAGAGAAAACTCAGTGACAAAGAAATTCTGTGACATGCAGGTACTTACCGGTATTCAAGTAGGAGGTGCCAAATACATGCACTTGTAACTGGCCTTAGTTTAAAATTTCATCAAGTAGGCTAATAACTCTTCCAGTTTCCTTTTGGAAAATTCCAATGCTAAATATGCTCACTGCATTATCTAGGTTAGTAACAAAAAATATACTTACTTGGTATTTGGTGAGGACTACTGGTTTAGAATCATGGATAACAATGGCTTCCTCATCTTCATCTTCAGGTGTTGGGTTCAATACACTACTCATCTGTCCCAAAAATGACGATACACTCCTTTTCATAGTATTGGCAGTAGATTCTGGTTCATCAAGCTACAAAAATTTCCATATTAATTTAAGTGTAAACATATATTGTGTAAAGAATTAAAGAAACCACTAATCAAAATACATACTATTTATGATATTCAGGATAGTATTTATTTACTCCAATGTTTTCTTTAATTTCAGGTCAGTAATTTATGCAGATGTATCACCCTGGTTTTGGAAGTCAGCAAATTATTATATTCACATAGGCTGGAATTAAAGGTGTAAGTTATCTCAAAAGTTTATTCTATTCCAAATAATTCATATGTAGGTTATACTGAGTTTAGGAATATCAATTTTATCCCCATTAAATGTATACTTATAACTAGGTTTTGCATTTTGCTTTGGGGAGTTTATCTCATTGTGCTGCCTGAGAGGAAAATCAAGCTGTACTATCAAACCAGGTTAACAAGTTACAAAAGAAAATTATAAATTTTCAATGCTCATGGGTCATGTGTCTAGGGTGGGAAGAGACAGTGCCAGAGCAGTCTATTAAACTGAATTCCTAGACCACTAGTCCATTCCCAATCACTCAGAAGCAATATCGGTAAAAAAAACTGTGAATTACCTCCTGAAAGCTACTTATTATAAAGCTATTAATATCATGAGCTAGTTCTTGTCCTCATGGAGAACTACTTAGAAATGCTCGACAAACCACATTGATTATAAATCCTAAGATTTGTTTAGAATTAAACGCTGATCAACCGCAAAGTCTGGATTCTTTAAAATCTGCTATTTATCAGGCCACTGAGAACTATCTTATATCTAATTACAACATAGTTTCAGTTAGGGTGATTGGGCTTATGAGAGGAGCCAGAGGCACTATTCCTAAATTCTTTACCAACTTTGTCAAAGAATTTAAAATCCCATCTATTGTTGTTAACCAAAAAAAATATATAATATTAATTAATATAGAAAACTGAAGAAAGTTAAGTTATTTTTAATGGTCGGCAATTAGCTGAACGTGGGAAAGAATAAGGTTTTTCCAAAACTAGTCCGAAAAAACCAATTTTAGGGGAAGCAAGTGTTACAAATCCCGATTAATTATTATAAGCCTAATCGGAACTCCTTCAGAATAGCGTAGCCAGCCATGCTCTGCCATTAGTGACCGTGCTCCTCCGAGCTGCGGGAAACAAAAGAGAAACAATCGGTGCAAGGGTAAAATTTACCGATGCAGAAAAGATTCATTGTGAGACATAATAAACCCTGCGCTATTCAGTATATTGCTCCTAAACTAATACAAATGTTCCTAACCTAACATAACCTGTCACTGACCTAGAATTTGGCTGTCACTACTTCTAGAAGCCTCATTACCCTTCTACGCTTTTCGTAAAACATTGTTACACGACACGAACCCCACTCTATGCAGAATACTATTGCTAAACTAACATGACTGTTCCTAACCTAACATAACCTGTCATGGACCTAGAATTCTTAATGCAGAAGCTTTTTTACCCTTCCACATCTTTCATAAAACATTGCTACAACAGTCGTTTATCTGCCGAATTCAATCGGCATGTAATCATGTTCATAATATTGGCAACATTGTAGACTTGGTCCCACTTGGTAAGGCCCGGTTGTGACGGCGGTCACCTTATTCTCAAATTTAGCAGCCTAATGTATAAACAAATGTAGTCTAAATAGTTTTCAAACAAAATTGTAACTTGTCATGTAAAAATTGTGTACCACTAGTATGTATGTATGACATGTAGCTACATTAAAACATTTCCTATTCTTAGCTGAACCTAATTTAAGTTTTTTTCTCTTCTAAAGGATTTGCTACAATATAAACAATATTGCAAGCATCACTTTTCAATTGCCGTATAGAAATATTTAACATACTGGCCAATTTTATTCTTCTTCTTACTTCTTGATTACATTTGAGTTTTATTTTTATTAGCCTAAATATGGTCTTACTTGACACGTTACAAATGAGACTGCTTGTTTGTCTTCAGGATTCTCTTTTCTTAGTATCTAGAACAGGGGAAGACAGAAGGTTGCTCTGTGACGTCACTGCTATCTGCTCTGACTGCTCACGTTATACCTCTGCGAGGAGTATGTGAAATGGAGGCATCAGTGAACAGGGGGGAAGAGAGGAGCATTAGTATTGCGGGCAGCGGGAATTTAGGGGGTTAGAACTTACATAATACGTGTTTCCGAGTTAATGAAACATCAATCGATTTTCTTGATAGTTTATCGGTTAATTACAGCACGGTTTAACATATTATAAATAATTCTATTTTTCTATTCTGTGAGAACAATTGCCTTTCCACAAAATCTATGTTCTTTGACAAAAATAGACTATACTATCATTTGAATTAACATAATTCACTACAATAAAAATAATAAAAAAATGAACTGAATTAATTACCATACAAGCTCGTCTGCACCTTAGATTATACAAGATTACAGTAACAATTTTCTGACTTTCCTGTCTCTTTCTTTAACAAGTTTATCAATGTTGGGACGTAATGTTTGAGCAATATTTAATCAAAGACTACATTTAGGTTGTGATTTGACAATGTACTTCTTGATTTGAGCTTTGCACATTTCATTAGTGAAAAAAATTGTTCGGCTACATATGTCGATCCAAAATTACATAATATTCGTGCGGCAAGTATCGGGAATCTGGTTTCAGAGAAATTTCTGTAAAAGTTACCCAAGACCACTTTACGTTCGTATTTGTCCTTTAACAGATCGTCGCATTGTAAGTTTAGCAGTTCCAACTGATACCGGCAAGGAACGTCTTTGACATTAACTGAATATGGGGTAGCAAAAAGTTTAAACATTGGAGAAAGGTTTTCCACATCCTGAAACCTCGATTCGAACTGAAGAAGAATGTTTTGCAGAACTAACACATGTTCTGCAGAGAGAACACTATCAGGATCGCGTACTTCCATTAACTTTGAAAAATGCTCCGTATTTCCAACCAGAAGTTGTTCTACCCTCAAAGCTAAAGTGAATAGGTCCTCTAGTACCTAGCTCTAGCGTACTCTAAACACCCCTACTACTGTGCGCTCTTGCTGATGTCACACACAAGGGATCCGCATGCACTTGCTCCACAAACGTCATCACAAGACGTAGTTGACTTTCTCTGATCTAGAACAAGTGCCTTAAAAGTTAATCTGCATTCCCATTCTATGTTTCACTCATTTTTTATTCAGTGCCAGAATGGGTACATTAAGAGATGTGTGGAAGACTGGAAAATGTCTGCCCATTTGTCTGTGTGTCTGTACACAGGATAACTCAATAAGTTACACTTTTTGCATTTCCATGAAACTTAGTATACGAATTTATAACATCCATGGCATGAAGCCTACTTATTTTGGACCATATCGGTTGACCAGTGCCGAAGTAACGACTAGTTAAAAGTCACATGGTTTTTAAATTGGAAATCATGACTATACCACAAAGCCGTGTTGGTAATCACTGAGGGCCTTGACTCCAATGCAGTCAGGTGTTTGTAAATTGATTATATCTCACCTTGCTTTAGACGTGAGGCATTTGTTGTAATTTCGTTCTGTTGTTATCCCACTTATTCCTTCATATATGCTTATTAAAATAAATAAATATGAATATAAATAAACAAAAAAGATTTTAAAAAACATAGCCGTTGAATAGTTAAACACAGCATTCTATCGAAATATATGGTTACCAATACCTACATTATATTATATTTTAATGTGAGTATTTTTCAGTTTAAACATTGCTGTGAAAGCAAATAGACCTAATGTAATTCCAGACAGATTGATTTCAGATTGATTTAATTCATTCATAACCTATACTGCTGCTTTAAACCTGAAACCTATTTTTGTGAAGTACATTTTGTGAAATGTTGACATATTTTAAGAATTTCATATATCAGTGTATATGAGTATGAGTTAAGGTTAAACATCAAACTTTAGACCTTTTTTCTGCTGCAAGCCTTGCTTAATGAATCGATCTAGAGCTTAAATCTAAGATCTGTTATAAAAATAACCTTTTCTGCATAGGCCTATCATAATTGCGATTATCACTGATTAAACAAAAGCATTCTGGCACTTTGTTACATCAGTTTACCTGGTTTTGTTTTTTATGATTATAATAGATTTATTATTCTGTTTCTCCAGTCGGAGGATAAGGAAGTATTTTGAACAGGTGAAGCATAACACAAAACACTTACTCTTAATTTATCCTTGAGAGCAGTTGTTGTTGAACTAACAACACTACTAGCTTCACTTTTAACTGCTGTGGAGAACTCATCTAGGTCACGCTTCACAAACTGCAGAACTTCAACAGACTGAAAATAAATAAATAAATAAATAAAAATTGTTCCTATGATGATTATATTAAAGAATAAGAAAGAAAATCTGACGTGAAACACACAACTTCCTTTCCCTAAATAAAAGTTTTGCCTCTTAATATATTATACTGTACTAGCTTAAAAGACCCGGCGTCGCCCGGGTTTTTCATTTTGTAATTGGATATGAGCTTATGAAGGAATGAAGGACTTTCGATTTTTAAATTCTAGGTCCTTATATAGGTATTTATAATCTGAAATAGGAAGAACGACTTATTACACTAAAACTATTCCCTCAGAAAACGCTTGATATAGTTTTTTATGGCTCATAGAGGATGTAGAATTCTGCATCGCATCGCTTGTACACAGCAAGCCTGGCAAGGGTTCAAATAAGAAGAAACAGAAATTCCTGTAACATAAAATTGTAATACCGAGGCAGAGAATTTTATTTCTCCCTCTCATGTTACCATAAAACTGTTTTGGGGATGAAATTAAACAGAAAGCAACATCACTTTCATACTTCTCTCTCCAAAAACCTGCGATATAATAATATACCATATTACCATACCTCATATTGTTTTCTCTATGTCCAGGGTAGAGAAAAGTTATGTGACTGCATTATTTTCGTGGATTACATTCTTTAATATTTATTTATAACATGAATTATAAATTGATACCTTCTCTTATTTGTCAAACTTGCATTTTTTTTTTCCAAAGCCATCTGATACCATTAGCAACAATATGTTCTGTGATTTGGGTTTTATAATTCTGTGTAAAAAGGGATTAAGTATTCTCAAAAACATTTAATTTTTGGCATTTAAAATCAAAATTTTGTAAATTCCTTTCTTAGTGAGCACCTACATCATGAAACGAAGGTACTGTCAAAATTCCAAGTCTCTACCTGTTATAGTTTAGGCTCTACGTTGATTCCTGTCAGTCAGTCAGTCAAGACAAGGCCTTTTATATAAGTTATATAGAGATATGACATTCTCTTGATGTAATTTGGCTGCAAAAATGAAGAGAATGTCGTTATTACATCGCTTCCTCAATGGATACGTACAGAACCCAAATAAAATCTGATTAATGCATTCACATAAGTTTCTTTACCATAAGTATAGGCAATACACCTTTCTCAGTTCATATTCTAATATAGAATAAGAGGCTGTATTGCAAAGATCGCATACAGTAGGCTATTCAATTGCTTGAAACCAGTTAAAAAGCTTTATTGATCACCAGACAAGTCTGAGTCTCTACAAGCAGTGGGTGGCTTGTAAGTACCCTTAAGATAATTTTTATGAAAAATTGTTTCAAATAAAAGTTTTAGCTCTTAGTGTAAGCACCTTGTGTAGAAAATTTCAATAAAATCATTAGAGCCGTTTTTCATAAAATCACAATAAACAAAATTTTCTTCATGTAGACTAAAGTGGTAGGCTAAGAGGTAGTCATCGCCAATCTTCGTGTCACATCCCCAGAAGATACCTAACCCAAAAGTAAAATTTTATTTTTAGGCCTATACGACTTTTCGTTCGTTCTTGAGACACACAAAAATGTTTCTGAAAAATAGTATTTTTTGGATTCAAGGGACCATGTATTTAAATTAAAATCTCGACTTCGAATTTCAGGGTCAAACACATTTCCTCTACCTATACAGTACCTCTGATATGGGCAAAGAAAGTAAAAAAAAGATTTAATAGCAACCACCAAATTAGTGAATTCCATACCTAGAGACAACATTTTTTGGTGGCTCCCAATAATGGTAAAATTTGTTAATAAGTAATAAAAAACACCAGCTTTAATGAACTAGTGATTTTCCCCATAAATAATAACTTTTACTGCTGCAATTAAACACAAATTTTAACTCAACTTGCAAAACGAATGCTTATTTACAACTTATCACGAAATTAATAATTCACTGTGATATTTATGCAAAAATGACCCATTAAAATCCTTATTTCAAGAATAAAAAGAAGTCTGCCTCATCTTTCACAACAGAGAGCCAGATGAAAGATCAAGTTCAAAGTCGTTGCTACCTAATCTCGGAGGTTCACATGTTCTGAACATGAGGTTTTTGCTATAATGGATTCTTCTTAAAGAGACAACATTTCAAAATCCAACTTTTTGATAATGTAAATGTTTGTGATTTTGCTACATTCTACGTGCAGGTGCAAAAACTGTCAAAGTCTGCCTGTCAGGAAAATTATGTAAGCAAGTTGTATGAGAATTAGTACACAAGTATCCTACACTGTGTTAAAAGAGTCTCCAGTCGATGTACATCTCAGTTTCAAGTTTTGATTGTGAAAGAGCTCTTTCAGCACGTACAGTGATATTTTGACTGATAGAAAACTACAGTAATCTTATAGCAGGAAACTTAGAAATCATGGTTAGACCCACTTGTTACTCCAATGAATATGCTAAATAAAAGTTTTATAATTTAAATTAGTAGGCCTATAGGAATATTTGGAATTTTATTTAATTGCTTTTATCCCACTTTGAGCCTACTTTTTATACCAAATTCATACTTTTTTCTCCGTAAAATGAGGTCCCTATGCATACCGATAAATTCTGAATTAGGCTACATGATAAGATTTAATAGCAGTAGTGTGCTTAAGCTTAATAAAAATCTAACTACTATCTCATGAAATTGATCTTTATAATTGAACAATTTAATTGACTATGTATGCAATTAGATAAGGAAATTTCTGGGGCTAGAATAAAAGCTAAATATCAAAGCATTCATGCACAGTGTCTGCAAAGGCCTGATCCAGTACTCGGTATAGATATGGAAAATTTCTTTTAATACGGTACTTCAACTGTTACTGTAAGAAGCTACATTTGTTACTGTAAGTGTTACCTAAGATAGCACAATACTGACCTTTGTTCTTTCTACAAATTTTTAATTATTTAATTATTTTCCTAAATAATTACTTTTTATTGATGAAAAGTATTTGGAGAATTCACATTTAGAAATTAATAGGAACTGTTTTCAGGTATAGATGCAAATAGACATACTACTTAGGCCTGAATTTTAAAAAAACAATGAGCAATATATTCTATTATAATACATAACTTTTATCTAAAGCTACTAAGGTCATACAAAGCAGATGGTAGCTAAATATATTCATTTAAAGCCAGTCAGAGTTTGGTTGTTTTAAGAATGTACACAGGTAATGTTCTTACGATGTGTAAACCGATAAAAAAATATTGTCAGAATGCCACGAAGCTTCGAGAAATCAACACTTTAGAATGATGGCGGCCCTCTAATTGAACAGACTGGAGCTTCCTGCCGATGGGTGTGGCTTAGTGAGACACATCGCAGTGAGTGGACTATGCTCTCTGGAGAGGAGGGGCTGCCTGCCAAGGAGTGTGACTGAGTGCTGCCACAAGCTTCCAGATTGTGCACAGACAGCATCATTGCAACCTTAGCTCCAGAACATTCGATGGCCCTATATATAGCCCATGAGCAAGGGAAGGAATAACAGTGTGAACTCAAGGAGTGTGTGTGTACTGAAGAGAGTGAACCGATGAACTGAGGGACTGGTGTGAGACAGTACCGTTCTGGTGAACGCAGCTTACAGTGGAGAGCGACGGGTGGATTGTGTGTTATGCAGCAAGGACTGTGTATTGCCCGACGTGGTATCGATGCTGCTGTGACTTGGGAGTCTGCACAGTGTGTGTGAACAGAGACAGTGCTGTGACTTGGAATCAGCACGTGGAAGTGAGCAGCTATTGCTATTGGAAATAAAGGAACCTTCCTTCTTCAACCAGAAGACAAGTGTTCTGATATCGAACCCCAACGAGCCCTTGTTGATATTATTTTGTTAAACAGTATGCAAAATGATTTGATACCAGGAAAAATAATTTTATTAATAGCTCATCATGCTCATAATACACATCAGTGCATCAGATAATAATACAGCACATATTTTTATCTAAACAACCTTACTCACCTTCTCCTTTGCTGTCTTGTACCAAGAGTCCCACCAGCCACCACCTTCGCCTTCTCCTCCACCTCCTCCTCTGAAACAGAGTAGAGAAATTAACAATATGACCATTTCAATTTGTGCATGGTTCTATTCAGCATGGGAGTAGGAAATTACCAGGGGCTACCCTAAGATTTTAGAACATAATTATTATGCAATATGCAGGAAATTATATACACTCGGTGTTTTTAATTAACTTCATAAATAATGAACTCTGCTTTATAGAATGATCACTAAGCAGGAGCACAAAAGTCAAGAACATTGTACTGTCGATCGACAGATGTTTACTTATTTCAATAAAGATATTTTAAAAATATTTAAGATCTATTTAAACAATAGGCTATAAAAGTTATGATATTTTCTTGCCGGGAATTATATTTTAAAAGTATCGAATCTGGCAGCAAAGTCATTAAAATGGCAACAAAGGCCACCACAAGTTACTGGTCATAGCCTTCTATAATGGCAATGGTTACTGGTGAAAGCGTACCAGTGGAGGAATGATCGTGAAAAGTATTAACTTACTGGTATATTATGGTTCAAAAAGCAAATTTCACCTACGCTTTGCTACAAAGGAAAGCTAATTTTTTAAAGATCCACTGATTTTCAGTGATGGTATGTTATTCAAACACTGAAAACAGTGCCAATATGCAATTGGGTTTTGAAACCAGTGCCGGTATTACATTCTCGGCACATACTGTCTCACTTCCCTCATCGATTCCATTGCTTGAGAAAGACAAACCTACACAAGCCAGTATGATTCTGAATATTATTAAATTGATATAATTATGATTACGACTGGAAGTGTGTATATCCAGCTTGGACTATAGAATATAATAACAGAGTGGAATCTAAAGAGTTAATTACAGTGGATCAAATAATATCCTAATTCCTAACTGTCACTGAGGGTGGCTCCAATTTTTAACTTGTTACGTTTATTTTCTTCTAAAATATAAAATTGAAAGTGTGGATGTAGCCTACGTATGTTTGTTCTCTATACAAAACTACATGCTTTGACCAATTTGCACGAAATTCTGCACACATATCCACTTCAACATTACAATTCAAACAAACCATCCCTTCCCTTAAAAAATTATATAGCCTATTTCAGAAAATATTACACTGAATTCATCAAATGTAATTAAGTTCTCATAACAAGAAGAAATATTGTTTGCGGTGTTTATAGGTCTTTGGCAGTTGCATGACATTGGGCTTTGACAAACATTAGAGAGGCTATAGATGTAAGTCATTTTTATGAACAATCGAGAATGAAATCCATGTAGCCTACATAAATATCGGGTGTAATTCATCCCATAACTTTCTCTACCCTGGGCTTGGAGAATGAATAAGAGGTCATATTGTGAGGATAGCATTTTCTCTTTGCCTGAGTTTGTGCCAATGATGGGTAGTGAGTATACTATATCAGAAGTCTGTAAAAAAGTTCTATACACTGATACATTATTCATCGCTATAGGCTTTGTATTATTTGAGAAATAAGGATGTTTATTGCAAGCCCTAAGCATGTAAAAAGAGACAAAATAGATGGAATATTTTTAATCATATGTGGGCAATAATTGTTATGTCCCAGATTTTTGGGGAAGAATGTAGGAAATGATATTATTGATTTTTTTTTTTGTAAATTTCAGCCTTGAAATGGTTGTATGTCAACATGAAAGTGGGAAATAAAATATTCCGTAAAGACAGTAAACAGTTATGTTACTGAAATTTCTGTTTCTTATTTCAGCCCCTGTGTAGAAGCAATGGGGGATATTCTAAAAAAGTAAGCATAAAGTATGAGCGCCTACTTGTTGAGAAGTGTAGTCACTCACAAGTCGTATGCATTAAACATCACAACGACAGAATATGTCTGACTCACCGGCAAATACTTTCTACTCAGGCAACTCACACGAAACATGCACCTACATAAACAAACTTATGAAAACAAATAAGGATCTTCTCGCAGTGGGAGAATTAAATGCCAGCCACATCAGCATTAAGCAAGAGGAAGAAAATTAATTCTATCAGGTCTCTTTGAAGTTTAACAAAGGAGGGACTTCATAGAAACGTCATTTACATCATATCACATACCGCAATGGAAGAAGGGCTGGAATTCCATTCAGTTTTCATTGAAATTTTGAAACAAAACAAAATTCTTTTTGCAAAAATCCCAGTTACCAGTAGTTCGGCAAAAAAAAGTAGAAGCTATGTAAACACTTGACACACGAATAAACTCAAAATTTAATTTCAAATTAACTGAAACCCAAATACAAAAAAAAAAAAAAAAAAATACAAAACATAAAAACAAAAACAAAACATAAAACAACATAAAACAAAACAACAACATAAAACAAAATAGATATGAAGAAAACCGGGAACAAACCCATCAAATTTCAATAGAAACAATATGCAAGAATTTTATTAGTTTTTAGAAGTTTACAATAATAATCACTATAATATAAGTATTCACAAGAAACTTTAAGTGAAGTAATATACAGTAAAACCCCCTTTTTACACTTTTCAAGGGACTGATTAAAAAAAGTGTAAATGGCAGGAAAGTGTAAATTGCAGGAAGTGTAATAGCTGTAATGTTATATATTGCAAAATTTAATACTTGAAAATAAATATAGATACCTATGTACACTTACATTATCTATACAAAATATGTTGCACATTGCAAAGAAATGCATTTTCTATTGTTTTATTTCAACTTCATAATACCATCAAAAATCATGCAAAACAAAAACACTGGCAATGATTCAAATTACGATGAATTATGCTATTTGAATAACTACAATACATTAAAAAGCAGTAAATTGCACCTGCACAGAAGAAAACCAACTTCACCTGGACTAACACAAATAAAAACTGACACTGCGTCTAAGAGAGTTGGCAACATAGCGGAAAATTTTGTTAAGGGAAAGCAGTTCTTCATTGAAAACCAATGTTGCCAATAAAGAAAATGTGTAAATGGCAGGAAATGCAACTGTTTGAAAGTTGTTAATGACAGGAACACTATGTATTATCGGAATAGGATAAAAGATGGGTCCAGCAGAAAATGATGTAAAAGGCAGGAAAATGTAAATGACAGGAATGTAAAAAAGGGGTTTTACTGTAATAAATGAAAATATTTATTTCCATAATATTTTAGGATTAAATTAGTTTAATGAAAATTCACTATAACATAATTACAACATATTATAATTATAATTAGTGTTTTTAAAATGTGATATGAAACATTCATATAACTCCCTCTACTCTTAATATAGCCTATTCTAGTGTAGAGTACACGGCTGAATTGCAGTAGTGCGCGCATTCACTTGTATCATCATCGTTTCCAAGTCGCATTATTTGTGAGGCAAGACCAAAAAATCCAAGTCTATATTGTATAAAATGAATGGCTTATAACTAGCCTTCAGAGAATTTATTGGGAGAAGTTTTTCACATAGTACTTATTATAATATATTATAGTAGGCCTACATAATAAGCTTATAAAATTGTTAAACCTATTTCGAGAAAATTAAGAAAAATTAAATTTTCGTCAAATAAAGTGCTTGTAAAAATGAAAAGAAAGTCATTGCCATACATCGTGTCACATCCCTGAAGGATACATGCAAAGCTTTACCGTTCACCAGACAAGACTGAGTTTCTATGAACGATGCCTGCCTTGTAACTACCCGTCAGAGAATTTTTTTGAAAAATATATTTCAAATAAAAGTTTAGCTCTTAGCAGAAGTACCTCAATTACAAAATTTAAACAAAATCGTTAAACCCCTAGCACCTAGTGCTGACAGAGGGATTAAACTAAAAATTTGTAGTTTTCATTCTGTCTGGAATGTCCATTCCACGCGAATCACCATAGTAGCATGCTGTGAGTGAAGTGAGTGTCCCGTTTTGGTAGCTCACAAATTTCCTACTTAATAGTCCCGCCGCTCGGTTTTATTGCATGCGGAATTGAAGCAGGCACTAAGCGACAGAGTACAAAGAGCGTCATGTCACGTGGGCGTAGTGGGTGGGGGAGTCCCCAGGCTTTTTATGCATACGACTGCAAGTACAAACTTGAAATCTGCCAGTAAGAACTTCATACTCTTTATTTAGAATATCCCCCAATAGGTTGCATAATCCTATAGGTTCTGTATGAGTGATAAAAGCTACATCTATCATTTTCTGACTGAATAGTTTTAGTGTGATAAGTCGTTCTCCACTTCAAACTCTAGATACCTATATAAGGACTGAAAGCTTGGAAATCAATTAATTTTGAATTACATGGAAAATTCAAAACCCTTTAGATCTATGTGTAAAGGAAATAATCACAAAATTTTAAAAATTGAAAACCGAACTCAAAAGGATAAAGCAAACACAGGCCAGGCCTATAAGTTATATTATTGAAGATGAAGAACTAAGGGGATATTATAAAGAACTGTGGAATGTGGAAGAAAACGAACAAGAACAAATAATAAACAATCCATGCAGAGCAGAGGTAGGCCTAGATAATTATTTAGGAATGGAGGAATTGAATGAAAGTTTCATAGAAAGAATGAACAGGAAAGCCTGTGGTATTGATAGCATTAATTTAGAATTATTGAAAAAGGCCCCTAGAAAGTTACATGAAAGGTTGTTATACTTGTATAATATGTGCTGGAGAAAGAAAGAAATTCCCCTAGAATGGAAGATAGAGAAAGTAATATCAATATTCAAAAAAGGGGATAGAGCGAGACCACAAAATTATAGAGTCATGAGCATTTTATAGGTTGCCTGCATGGTCTCGTGGTTAGCGTCACTGGCTACAGATCTGCTGGCCTGGGTTTGATCCCTCTGATATTTCTGAGGTAGGGAGGTCAGGAACGGGGTGCACTCAGCCTCGTGATGCAAACTGAGGAGCTATTTGATAGAGAAGTAGCCAGAAACCACCATTAATGGCCGTGAGTGTTGGCATGCTGACCACATGCCATCTGCCTATGGTAAATGATGCAGCGGTCGGGTGGTAGGCCAAGTCCCTTTAGGGGATGTAGCGCCACGTAGTTTAATTTAGTTTATCAGCATTTTATGTGCTGCATATAAACTTTATGCTAAAATTATAAGCTCTAGATTAAATACTATAACAGACAAAATATTTGTAGAAAAACATACAGCTTAAATTATTGAAAAACGAAGAGAAAATTTAGAGACGTACCTTATATATTTGTTGACTATGTTAAAGCTAGAAGGTATCACGGTTGATACTATGGAAGATTTTAAAAAGAAGAGGAATACCGTAACACCTGATAGACACTACCTATCAAAAGAATGGCTTTTAAGGGAATACAACCTGTCAGATCAAAAATAATGTTAGACGACATAATAATAGACCAAGTGTCACATTTCAAGTATTTGGATGTAATGTCTCGTACCAGGGAGAAATTGATACGGTATTGCTAGGGGCCGTATTTTTTGGTAACAACGATAAGCGCGAAATTTTATAAAACAACCTCCCTTAGCTATATTTAGCTTTTATATGCTTCAAGTACCATTATGAACCAAATTGAATCCACGAAATATCGCGAAATTTACTCGAGACCGCGAAATGTGTCTATAAGCACGAAATATGCCCCTTCTGTCCGTAAAGTGAGAAATGAGCACTAAAATGTGCCTTAAAATCACAATATTGTGTTTTGGTGAACTGTATTTTTTATTTCTTAGCAGCATGCTTTTTTTCTGCTGTTTCTGTGGCTGTCGAAGATTTACCGGTATATCGATATTTATGATCGAATACGAAGATTGCAGAATGTACGCAAAGATTGTCTGTGACCTGGTTTGTACTGTTGAGTACACACCTTTCCTGCTATGTCTTTGCCAAGTTAGCGATGCCTATGATCGATTACAGCAGAACGGCGTAGAATGTTTGTTACTTGTATTCAACAGATTTCATCTTTTATCCACAGTGGTATGGTTGGCACTTCTGTTTGCAAAGGGCTATCTGATGGTGTTTAGTAGAAATTACGATAATATTATTTTCTTGCCATTATATTTGAACATTAACTCTAATCATTCCTAAATCGAAAGTTACTTCAGTTCTTACAAGGCCAGAAGAGTATAGAAATGGGGTGGGGGTTAGATCATGTAAATAAAGAAGCAAAGTTTATCATTGCGCAATGTTCCCAATGTAGTACAAGTAATTTATTTCACGAAATACCCACCGAAATAGAAGGAAGTTAACACCGAAATCAGCCATTTTATTTCACCAATAAATCAGGGCCCTAGGTATTGCAGAAAAAAAAATACAACTAGGCTATATAAGCTTAACAGGTACATTAAAAAGAGAGTTAAAAAACAAAGCTCGTAAATACTCCATAGTTACACTGTATAAATCCATGGCAATAGCAACTTTGACTTACGGTTCGGAAACATGGGCAGTAACAGAAAATTCCATACCAGAATACAGTCATCAGAAATGAAATTATTAAGGTCAATAGCTGGATATACTAAAATGGATAGAAAATATAGCCAAGACATCCGACAAGAGCTAAAGGTTGAAGAAATAAACTGCATTATTGATAAGTACTACAGGGAAAAATGGTCAAAACATGAGCCAAGGATGGATACTAACAGGATTCCAAATATTGCCCTATACTACAACCTGAGAGAAAGAAGAAAGCGAGCCAGACCGTTGAAGAGATGGTCAAATCAGCAAGGACCTAGAATGGATTGAAAAGTCCAAACCATGAAGAAGAAGAAGAAAAACAGAACTCAATATTAAAGGCCTATGCTTTCTCAGCCAGCACTGTTGCTTTGGTTTGAAATCCATATCAACTCTATATAATGAATGTGACATGATGAGTTTGGTGAAGGCCTTATCCATTTGAAAAACACAATGTAATCCATTCACTAAGCAGAAACACTCTAGCTTTCTCCCTTTCCTGCAGAATTTTGTTAAACCAACGAACTGAGAGACATGGTGTAGATCATACCATTTGATACAACAGATACAATAGAAGTGCTTATTTGATACAATAGTAAGGCCACATATACAATATTGTAGTACACTGTTTGTGAGACACTAAGAAGAATCCAAGTGATTATAAATGAGGGGATGCGTGCAGTTTTGAATAAGTGTTATGATGAACCAGTCAAAAATATGTGTAAAGAACTGAAAATGCTATATTTTTGTGATCAGGTATATTTGGACTCCTTGACGTGTGTGTGTACTGAAGGGAGTGAACCGATGAACTGAGGGACTGGTGTGAGACAGTACCGTTCTGGTGAACGCAGCACACACATAATATGTTACCAAGTATTATGAAAAATTGGCTTAAAAAACATCAAGATATACATGAACATAATACAAGAGGTGCAGCAAATTTCTTCTTGAGTTGGCCTTCTAGTGCAAAAGCAACGAAATCAATATTTTATGACAGTGTGTCTAAATACAACAAACTTAGTTTTGAAACAAGAACCTCTACATTGGATAATAGTTTTAGAAACAGTATTATTCAGAAGTTCAAAGACAGTTACGAAACTTAGATGAGAAAAGAGGAATATGTATAAATAACAATTGTAATGGGAATTAGCAAACCTTGCTAACAAAAATATACAACTGTAACTGTAACCACATTGTACAGTAGCCTACAGAATAACAAGTTAGGCCTATTATTGTAATAAAATTGTGCGGCCTAGCTGGCAGAGCAGCCAAGGAATTCTCGAGTTTAGTGGTTTATGGTAACACTTCTCATGAATATTTCTGTACAATGTTACCAGTAATGCCATCTGCAGTTCCTCTTGGAACAATAAATAAATAAATAAATACCAGTAATTAAAATAAAATAAAAATATAGAAATGTAGCTATTTTACATGCTTTTTCCTGACTGCTGTTTCCCTTGCAAAAGTTCTTTTTTGCTTTCACGTAGGCTATGTCTTTCAACCAAAGTTTATTAGAGAGAATATTATAGGAGAAAAATTCCTCTGACACTGGGATTCGAACTCAGGACCTTTGGCTATCCATGCCACTGCCACAGAAAAATACCAGCCAGAGTTCGCTTCACAGCACCAGATGGAACCTCTCTCCTACCAGTATCATTAATTCATTATTGTTCACACCAACTAAAAATTAAATCACACAATGGAACCAGGAAGAAAATGAACCTAGTTTCATCCTAACTTGTTCACCCAGGACCCAGGTCTACATAGAACATGATCTTATAAACTGATGTCTAGGCCTATCAAATACAGAAGCAAGCAACTTCAGATAAATTCCACCTATAGGGGTATGCCTACAATTATGCTTATATAAATAGCCTGCTGTTATCTAAGACTACCCTACTAAAAACCAATATTCTTTTTTTTTTTTTTTTTTTTTTAGTTAAGCATAGATTTCGTACATTGAATTACATCCGTCAAGATTAAAAATGAAGAATCTCTTACTGACTCCTACTTTTGTTTGATCACAAACCAGAATTTTACAGCCTAATTTCACAGGTGATCATACTTATTTCCAGAATTCATTAGGTCACAGACCTAAGATTGTATTCTGGGATAAGGATTAGACTGTGATATATGAATTTGTATAATTTTCACAGTTCTGATTTAGTAGGCCTACATAGTCTGCCCAGTTTTCAGGCAAACTATTCGACTAACTGTTCAAATAGAAACCCAGAAAGGAACAAGGTCAGAACATTAAATATAAGCGTTGAGACTTAAAAAGGAAAAAAAAAAAATTACTTTTATAATTTAATATCGGGACGCCTTGATATGTCACAGAACGTGGAATGTAAACATTTCATCAGCTGTTTTCAAATAAAACCCTATTAATTACTGTGATGTGTTAATTTACTATTTCTGACGACCACACTCTTCAGACAATTTCAATAACGTAATGTGTACTTGTTATAATAAATAGAAGGTGGTGTAAAATCTGGCATATGGGTAGTAATGCTATGAGGTCGTTATCGCTAGACAAAAGGTTAATGAAGAGATTTGTTATTATTTTTAATCTGATATGTTTACCTTTCCTCAGCCATAGTTGGGCTGTGACACTTCCCAGACAACCTGTTAAAAGTCCTGTGGAGTACGAAGACACTGACGAAAGCTGCGCTTAATTTTTATCTAGAAATTAAGTTTATCTCTTCTGTAAACTATTTATGTCCAGTAGTTTTTTTACGCCATAATTTTATACATTAAAGATGGTATATTGACAACATTCGTGTATGATGCTAAAATTTCTACCAAGAGAATGCGTTGAAAGCAAACGTTAAACGGTAGTGCCATCTGTTAATATTTATCTAAATTGCAAATATAAGATGGCTGCTGGGAAATAGCGGTCTCTTTCATCAAAGTATGGAACTACAAAGTCAGGGTTTTCCAATGTGTGGGTCACTCATATAGAAATATTTAGGCAATACAAAACAAAGACAGGATAAATACCATCCTTACTCCATATTCTACGCAGAAATATTTTTCGACCAGTTAGTTTGTTCAGCTACGATACGAGTTAGATGATGATGATGATGATTTATAATAATAATAATAATAATAATAATAATAATAATAATAATAATAATAACAGGGCATAATAATAATAATAAAAATAATAATAATATACTAATATAATATAAGGGCTGGGAAAATTATTTTACCATTAAGTGAAAATGATACAACATTGAGCTCTGCACGTAAATAAACTCACTATGTGTAAATAATAACTGAACACTTAGGTTCCGAAACAGGAATCATCAATGCGCTCATAACGCTGCAACTTATCAACACCACTGCTAGAGTACGTTCTAAGCAAGCCTTGCAAGAGTCCCTACCATAAAAGTAATTGCAAACTGTCTTCTTCCGTACCCTGAACTACCAGCGAATACACATAATGTTCAGTTTGGATTCAAGAAAAAGCATAGCAGAATTCACCAGTTGAAAAGAATAACAAATTATATTGATGAGGTATTTAAAACAAGGCAACACACAGTTGCAGTCTTCTTGGATATAGAGCAAAGCCTTTGATAACGTACCGGTATGGCATCCTGGTTTACTACAAAAATTAAGGAACATGGACATTGAAGAAGGGTTGACACACATCATCAGAAGTTTCCTGTCAAATAGAACCTTTCAAGTTAAAATAGATGGTGCATTATCGACAATCAGACTCTACAATCACACACAAATCCACTCATTAGAGCATTAGCTAGAATACACAATTTTGACAAAGTAATCCAGATCTAAGAAATGTAGGAAAACATGTAATTTTACAGGGAATGTATCAAAATTCTGTAAAAGCCTAACAAGTTAAACTTGTTGCCAATCTTCGGGTCACATCTTCAGGAGACACCTGTCCTAAATACAACATTTTGTTTTCATGTGATTTTCCGTTCTGGAGATAGACTGTTCACAGACACACTGGCACGCACACACAGACATGTTTCCGAAAATAGTATTTTTGGATTCAGGGCACCTCAAAACGTGTATTTATGTTAAAAACTCAACTTCGAATTTTGGGGTCGAAAACAATACTTCGTCTACCTATAATACTTATGGTACGGGCAGAGGAAGTAAAAATAAAATAAATAAATACAGAAATAAATAAAAAGTTCCTACCATGATTGTACAGGACTGCACAACAAATAACCTGAACCAAAATTAAACATTATATTTTGATCGAACTCACTACGCTACCGTAAAATTTGAATACACTCGCCAGATCATGGGGAACATATTATGATGAAAATTTCAGACCTCTAGGTCAAACGCTTCGAAGAAATAGAGATCATTTTAGGTGGCATTTCGTGTAGTAAGTATAGGTAATAGTAGTCAAATCTTACGTTTCTCCATAAGAAAGGTTTTGATTGGCTGCTTGTCCGAACATACGACAAAGTTACGGTGCCTTCTGATTTGGCTGCTGAATCAGGGGCTAGCTCCGTCAATCATGGCCTGAATGATCTTGCAGGTGACAGGGGGCTGTGTAAAGACTACCTTACACAGAGAGAAAAATCTGATATGAAAACACCTAACTTCCTCTGTTCCAAATAAAGTTTTCCTCCTGTTATAATACTCTATGCATGACATTCTCTTCACATAAATTGGTTATAAAAATGAAGAGAATGTCGTTACCACATCGTATCACATCCCCGAAGGATACATAACACAAATAAAATCTTATTAATGCACTCACGTAACTTTCTTTACTCTAAGCATGGCCAAAAATAATTCATCTTTCTCACTTCACATTCTGATATAGAATAAGAGGCCGTGAAAGGGCGCGTTGTTCAGGTTCAGTTATTTCAACTTGATACAAAGCTTTATTGTTCACCAGGCAAAACAGAGTTTCTATAAACAGTAGATTGCTTGTAATTAACCTTCAGAGAATTTTTACGAAAAAAAGTTTCAAATAAAAACTTCAGCTCTTGGTATAAGCACCCCATGTAAAAAATTTAAAGAAAATCGTTGGAACCGTTTTCGAGAAAATCGCGAAAAACTAAATTTTCTTTGTGTAAAGTCCATTTAAAAATAAGAGAAAGTTGCATATCAGAAGGTACCTAACCCAAATACAAAATATTGTTTTCATACAATTTTCTGTCCTGGAGCTAGGCTGATCACAGACCACCTCGCTGTAATTAGTTTTGGTGTGTTCATTGCGACTGAGCTAAACTGACTGCATTTCACAACAATATTGATTACTATTTTCTTGTTATATGGGCAACAAAATAATTTCATATTTTAATTAACAATTATTTTAATTAACATATTTTGTATGTTCTGAACTTTGTATTTAAGCCTTATTTATTTAGTTTTTATCTTGAAACCTACTAATTGTATAAAGAAATTAAAAAAAAATGCTCATTTTAATTTCTCTACAACTTTACTGTGGTAGGTTTTCATGTATCGCCTACTATAATGGAGACATTCTAGAAAAATTGAAAATAGATAAGAGTGAAGTACCCCCTGAGTCATTTTTGCAGAGAAACGTATAAAGCCATTTTATTAGTCATAGAGAAGAGTTTCGCAATTTTATGAAAATCGTTGAAGTCAATTTTTCAACAATCAAAATAAAAAAAAAGCATTTATGAAAAGCCCCCTTAATATTTCAGTTATAAAATAAAAATTCTGGACAGTTCGATTAAATTTCGAAAAAGTCCTTAATTTAAAAAAATGAAGTAAATACAATGAACCGTTTACCCGCCGTGCTTGTCCACAAACAGACGGACAGACGTCATTCCAAAAACACTTTTTTCAGTTTCTAGGCATCATGAAACATGTTTTCCCGGTATTATCTCGGTTTCAATTTTTTGTCACGATCACAATAACTTACTTTCTCTATACTACGTATATGGGAGGAAGTAAAATTGAAATATTAGAAATAACCAGGGCCCGGATTCTAATGACATGTCATCTTTTTATTGATGCTGCATAGACATTGCCAACTTGTGGATAAATCCTAATCATGGCCTCTAGATTAAAGAAATGCATTTTTATTAGGTCATTTTTTGTCATTTTATGCAATTTTTTTATTTTAGGGCATTTATTTCAATTTTAGGTCATTATTTTGTCATTTTCGTGTCATTTTCTTCCTTATTTAGTCATTTTCATGTAATTACATTGAGTGTATTAACTTTTTTCGCCGCTAGCGGTGCTGTCTTTGAAGTGTTGTTTGTTAAATGCAAGAAGGAAAAATTCGGCGTTAAAGTGTTGACATGTCTCCGTCGGAAGTGAGAATCAAAGAAACGCCAACATTTTGTATTATATTACTATTGTTATTAGATTAGATAAACAACAATATAATCCGGCAGACCACAAAAGGATGTGCCGAATTTTGAATCACCAGTGCCTCAGTGCCAGTATAAATTTCCGTGAGAAAAGAACATTCACAACATTACAGTTATTTCCAGTTTTTACAATTATGTACAAACTAGTCTATAACTTTGTGTGTTCAGTAACAATTTTTTTATAAATAAAATATCAGTTTTTAGGTCATTTTTTATAATTATTAAGTCATTGTCTTTAAAATTTAGGGTCATTTTATAGGTCATTTTTCAAACAATTTTAGGTCATCAGAATCCGGGCCCTGGAAATAACTATGTAAAATGAAAATTATAAATAGGTACAACAATATATATCTCTATATATATAAAAGGCTTTGTCCTGACTGACTGAATGAATGACTGACTGACTGACAGGAATCAACGTAGAGCCTAAACTATAACAGGTAGAGACTTGGAATTTTAACAGTAACTTCGTTTCATAATGTAGGTGCTCACTAAGAAAGGATTTTGACAAATTCTGATTCTAAATGCCAAAAATTAAATGTTTTTGAGAATACTTAATCCCTTTTTACACAGAATTATCGAAACAAAATCACAGAACATATTGTTGCCAGTTTTATCAGATGGGTTTGGATTAAATGAAATGGAAGTTTGACAAATTAGAGAAGGTATCAATACACGGCCTCCTTTATTGTACGCCACCTTTATCTATATATATAATTCATAATTTTTAATTGTTGAAATAATTATCGCGGGCCATTTCTTGATTTTGTAAGTCCATCCTGGACGACTCATTTGTTTAGAATATCGAGGCACGCAGACATATGAAATTTTCAACCTACACGGAAGAGGGATAATCAATATAGGCCTAAATATGGTCAAACATTGTTCGATTTGGACGAAACTCACTATACAGGGGTATTCTGGGCCAAGGAACTCGAATCTGAGGTCGCTTTTACCAGTCGATACTATCTAATCGTGGTATGTAGTCCACGCGATTTAGGTGTTAATAAATATAGTGATTTAACTATTATGCTCTTAATTTTTAATTCTTGAAATAATTATCGCGGGCGAAGCCGCGGGCACATGCTAGTTTTATTATAACAAGACTGACAATATGTACAAATAGGCCTTCAAATCAAATTCATTACATTCAGGTAATTTGCCTCTGTTTAATTGCTTGATTATCCAAATTGGTGATCAGAATTCTGTAAAATGGCTCCTTAAAATATTAAAATCAAAATCCCAGACATCACTAGCATCAATATAAATAACTGAAATTGATTTACACTCTGTAGTTAAAATTTAAAGTTATACCAGATTAATCACTCTGTAGTCTATAATACCGGTATATTGAGCAAGGAGGAGTGCAGTCGGAATAAGCTATAAACTATTGCGCATTTATGGAGAAAGTAGAAACACAACCTATAATTGTCTAACTTATTAAAACGTTTTGTTGTAGTATAGCGATAAACGAAAGAAAGAAGAGAAGAATCTAAATAAGACGAAACAAAACCGAAAACAAAACAACCAAACAAGAAATCAGAAAACTAAAGCTGGCTCAGAATGAATTATAAAAACTGTATAACGAAGATAAAAGTACCCGAAGTGAGTACGTGGCAGATGACCATAAATCTCATTAAAATAGAATAAAATCCAGCAACCTAAACATACCTGTACTTATAACGTTGCTAAACATGAGAAGAAACAAACACCCACTATTAAAATATACTTTAAAATCACATTTTACTTAGAGAGAGGCAATTCCTGCTTGCCTGGTGATCAAGTCCTCTTCCGAAACGGAACGACCAGTGAAAAAATAAGACAATCGCATGGATGGGTGGGTTATACAGTATACGAGAAATGTTAATATTCAAATTAAGCAACTCTTGCGATACTAAAATCAAACGCGTAATTAACAAATGAATATTAACAAAAGCGAATAACATAATAGAACGAACACAAGAAATAAAAATTACTCAGCAAGCATAAGGAATAATTAATAACTTTTGTGGCATTGGTGCAATACATTCATGAAAACACGATAAAGCCTACGCTTATGTTGGCCTTTTGAAAGTGAAACTATTTAGTCTACGGAACCAGACCCACCGATTTTTATGTAGGCCTATGATAAATTAGTAGTGCCCTTTAGGGATGAAACGGGCTAATTCTAATTCTAATAATGTGCCATTTCTCAAATACTATTGGCAGTACAAAAATGAACTTTTTTAGCTAATTCTTTAGAGTAATTTTGCATTGTGAGTTTGAAAAATATAAATGATTATGGAAATTACGATTTGAAACAAGAAAATGCACATTTTAACACAAATTTTTTTCTACGTTTGAGGGGTATACTTCTACTTTGTTAAGGGGGGTTATACAGGTTTGGGTACTGAAAAATAAGTGAAATTAATTTTTTCTTAGCAATTAATTCCTCTGCATACTCATCTAACATGCTCTTTATTGACTGCTTTTACAATTACATACTATTTTCAGAATTAAGCAAATTATTACAGTTAAAAAATGGCAGCCATGTTTCTTACCCAGAAATGCCGTTTACCTGATAATCTCTACAAATATCAATATTTTTTAGTGATTCTTTTTTCTATACATTTGTTAATACCTTATGAACAGCACTGTCTACAATCATTAATTTAACGTTAATGGTTTATTTGAAAATAAATATGTTTAATGTAGAAGAAAATGTAAAAGATCACTATTTATGGAATTACAGTATTATTTTTAAATAGTAGTCGAAAGATTGTGGATGATGTTGTCCATATGATATTTATGAAGGACTACGTTCTCCAATGGGTATTTCCCGTAAGTTTTTACTTTCTGTACAAAATATGCCTTTTCTCTGCATCAGTTAGTCAGAAGTACTTCAAACTTTAAGGATATTCTCAGTACCGTAGGCTATATATTACAGCATGGCTTATGAGGGACATACAGGTTTGGGTACTGAGAACTAGGTGAATATTTTTTTGTCAGCAATGAACATACAACTGTGATGGTGTTTTTTGTTTGTTTGTTATGGACATTATTGCTTATTTTTTTAATTTTTGTGGTTGCCATTTTGTAACGATAATTGCCCATAACTTGAATGGTTTAATTAATTTTGAAAATAGAATGCAATTTATTGTAATAATAATAATAATAATAATAATAATAATAATAATTTTATTACAACCATTAGGCATTCATTGAATACAATAGATCATGTCATGTCATACATATATAATATAGTATACATTATGTATAAAGATAGTAAAATATAATACATAACTAAAAAAATTAAGCCTCAGTATTGACTTGTCATCAGAACATTTACCCCAATATCAGAATCAAAACATTAAAATGGTCAAAGTATTAAGGAAAGATAATTTTAAAATGATAAAGTACACTATAAAAACCAAATTCAATAAACTCAAGTTCATAGTCAAAGTTCATTAAAACCCAGATGTGTAAAAATAATAAGTTAGTATTAAATATTAACACCAAATGTTTAAGTGGCAAAATGACTAGAAATCTATACAAATTGAGCTTCTTCATACTCGTCAATTGAATAAAATGGATTCGTAATCAGCCACTTGTTGAGTCTTTTCTTAAAAACATTTAGTTGAAGTTCTTTTAATCCCCTTGGTAATCTGTTATATAATCTGAGACCCATAACCTTATAATATTTTATTGATTTTTGTAATCGATGGTATGGAATATCAAGTTCATCTCTGTTTCTCGTGTTGTGGTCGTGTATTTCATTTCTACTGGTGAATGTATGTTCATTTTCTTTAACAAATAGCAGAACGTCATACAGGTATAGGTTTATAACAGTGAGGATTCTCATCTTCTTGAATAGAGGCTTACAGTGCTCAGTTTTGTTTGAATTACTCAGTAGCCTAATTGCTTTCTTTTGTAATATTAGTACATCATTAATACCTGTTCCATTCCCCCAGAGTATCAATCCATATTTCAATATGCTTTGAAAAAAAGCAAAATATGCGGTTCGTATGTAGTCTGTTTTAACATAATTTTTTAGGGTTCTGAGTAAATATATAGCTCTAGATAGTTTAGTACAGACACAGTTAATATGAGCCTTCCAAGAAAGTTTATTATCAATTAAAATCCCTAACAATTTGACACATTCTAAAGAGTCACTTAGAGATTCATCTGAAACTCTCAAAGATAATAAAATACTTTGGGGTTTCTCTACATTAACAAAGAGACCATTTGCTTCAAACCACTTAACAGCCTGCCCAATAGTATTCTTAACGGAATTCGTCAGACACAATACGTCACGATCAATATTTAAATAAGTAGTGTCATCAGCATAAATTACAGTGAAGGCCGGAACACACTGGTTAGAACCTATATCATTGATTAAAATTAAAAATAAGATTGGTCCCAATACTGACCCCTGAGGAACCCCAATATTTATCAATTTTTCCTTAGAAACATTACCTCTAACATTCACTACTTGTTTACGGTTAGTCAGATATGACTGAAAAAATTTTAACTGTTGTCCTCTAATACCATATTTATCCATTTTACCAAGTAATACTTCATGATTCACGGTGTCGAATGCTTTGGTGAGGTCACACAGAGTTCCCTGAGCATATGCTCCTTTCTCAAATGCATAATAAATTTGCTCTATTAACGAATCCACTGCCATTACTGTTGATTTTTTAGATCTAAATCCAAATTGATTTTTAAGAAATATATTGTTATTTTCAAAATATGTATATATTTGTTGTTTAATTAGACATTCCATGATCTTACCCAAGGTTGGAATTATAGAGATAGGCCTGTAGCTACTCGTTTCAGCGGGATTACCCTTCTTATACACTGGGGTGACTTTTGAAAATTTTAAGCATTGAGGAAAATGACTTTCAACGATACATAGATTGATACAACAGGTTAACGGAACTAGTATGAGATCTATTGTTTCTTTTATGAAGTTATTTGACATTCCATAAACATCTTGAGTCTTTGAATTTTTAAGGTTTTTTACTACTTTCTTAACATCATCACAGGTTACCTCAGTGAAAACAAATGTTTTGTCAGTCAGTCCAAGCGTTTCTTGTAAGTTTAGCGCTGTATTAACGCGTGGTTTAATATAAGAAGAAATGGTATTTACAGATTCAACAAAAAAGTCACTGTAGGAATCTGGCGTTATGTTTACTGTCGCTGTGACATTTTTCTTAGCGATTGAGTTTATTATTCCCCATGCAGCTTTGCATTTGTTTTCAGAGCCCTCTATAAACTGCTGATTATTTTCCTTTTTGGCATCTCTTATGCAATTTCTATACTTTTTTCTATATTCCCGTATGTTAGTTAGTAAGGTTTCCGTTTTAGTTTTTTTTATATATATCTTGCAATGTAATTAAGTTAGCTCTCATTTTTCTTAGTTCTGGTGTATACCATTTTCTTTGGTTTTTAAGCGCTTTGTTGTTTTGGGGATACCTTGTTTTATGTTTCATTGGAAAACTTGAATTGAATATGTCAATCATAATAGCAAAGAAGGTGTCAATATTTCCTTTCCTATCATTCATTTCAGTGGACTTGTACAATATAGATTCCCATTCAATATTACTTAGCTGTATTTCATAATTTAAAAAATTATCATCAGAAAAATCTCTTATCTGAAACATTTGTCTTCTCTGATTATAGTAGGAGTTTTTGTCAATACGCATTTCAAACAAAATGGCATGATGATCTGATAACCCCAGATTCCAGACAGTAAGATTCGAATTTACGCAATAAAAATTTGTGATAATGTTATCCAAGCATGCATTTATGCGTGTGGGAGTTTTATTTAGACAATGATAATTAATCAAACTGTCTTAATAGGTTTAAAAACTGCCTAACAGTGATTTTGTCTGTATTCACATCAAATTGAGAGTTAAAGTCTCCACAAATAATAACTTTATACCTAAAGCGAGTTACGTACTTTAGCATGTTCTCAAATTGTTCTAAGAATAGATTTACATCTCCACTTGGCGATCTATATATTGAAATTATTATTAGTTCCACTGAAACAAGTATGATTCCTGTTGCCTCAAAATGCTTTTCGATACACAGATTGTTCAAATCCAACTTATTAAAATTATGTGATTCCTGTAAGTATATGATTACCCCTCCATTCTTTGATATTTTTCTAGAGAAGTGATTTCCAATTCTATATCCATCCCAACATGTAAAACTTACCTCATCATCAACCATCCAGTGCTCACTTAAACACACCACATCACAGTTTAAATCTGTAATTTCTAAGCCTAGTTCATCTATTTTTTGTCTTAAACACTGAATGTTCATATATAAAATCTTTAGATATTGTCTACTAACTTCAGGTTGGCCTTCTGTATGATCATTCGTATTCATAAAAAATGTTCTGGATACCGTGAAGGTTGTTTTTTCTCTCTGGTTGGTCTTCTTTCTTCAGTGGTTCCAACACCTGTTTGTTTGTCTTGTTTTAAAGCTGTAGGCGTAGGCCTACTGTTATTTTCGTTTTCTATTCTACTGGTATTCACACTGCTACAGTTTTTGCCATTTTCTTCAATCACTTCACTTGCCTGATCCACAGTATGTAATGGAACATTTGATTTGGGCTGTTTGTCCTCTTTTATAGTTGTACTGCTATCTTCATTTACTATCCTTCTGGTACTCATACTGCTACAGTTTTCTAAATTTGCTTCAGTTTCTACACTTACTTGATTCACTGTATATAATGGCAAATCTGCTATGGGCTTGTATGATCTTACATTACACTCTTCTTTTTGAAAGTTATCAATGGCTACACTTATTTGTTCTGCTAATACATTTTTTCCATATCCATTTAGATGCAGTCCATGGTTTGTGAACATAGTTCTTTGATATCTAGATACATCAATTAGTTCAACATTTCTAAACCTATTACAGATGTTTGATATTTTCCTGTTAATATTATTGACCTCTATATTCACACAGGAAAAAGATTGAAGGTCATGTCTAGTAGGAATATTTACCACAACTACATTTGTTGTTGTTTTTTTCTTTAGAGTCTGTTTCAAGCTTCGTATAGCTTCACTACCATTGTTTTTGGCAATATCGTTGGTGCCACACATTATGACCACACAATCACGATTGTCCATATTATTTGGGATATCTTTTAACACTTCCTTTAAGGGAGCTCCAGGCTTCACTAACCCCATTTTTACAACGCCTGGTCTACTACATACTAAATTTAGTCTTTCAGTAAGACCTCTTCCATGGCTGTCTGCGTAAAGGAGCACTTTTCCAATCTTATTATGGCTTATGCATAGCTCGATTGGTTTCATCAAGTTGTTGTTCTTCAATGATGATTTCAGACGAGTGGTTGTACACTGGTGTCCTTTCATTGTAGTCCAAGGTTGGTTTACATTTTCATCTGTTCCGGCATTTTCCCACTGTTCATCTCGCGTAATTTCGTTAGAGTTTACAATAAGAACACTTCTTTCTTCTTTAAGGTTTTTAATTTCACTTTTTAGCCTATGTACTTCTTCAGTTGCTTTTACAAGGTCTTTTAAAAGCATTTCGATGATTAATTGTAAGGACGAACTAACCTCACAAGTACATGAGCTATGCTGACACACATTATCGTTGTTTTGTTCATTATAATCAGAGTTTTCCACCATAGTTGCTTTCAATGTTTCTTGCACAATATATTATATTTATGTACAATAGTGTTGTATTTTCGATCAGTGTAACGTATTCAGTAATACTTCTAAAGCATTATGTTAGTCTTACGCCATAGGTTACATAGGCCTAGTAAAAATCTCAAAATTTGGTTACTAAATATGGATCTTATCCTCAAACATTAGTACATACCTTGAAAATGCGACTCGAATTATTTCGAAAGGATTTATCATCATTATTACTATTCTTGAAAGTATAATGCTCTTGTATTGAACACTAGAACTTTTTTTGAAGAAAGTTTTCAAATAAATTTTCTGAATAGTAGTTATAAGCTAACCGTATCGTCCATAACGCATGGATAATACACCCATAACCTAAGTCCGAAAGCAACTTTGCATTGCACAAAAGGAAATAAGTGAATTGCGCATTCCTATAAGGTGACGGCTTCCTCAGTGTTGGAACATTAAACGATGCCACGAGATTCATGCTTAGGTAAAGAAAGTCATGTCACATCAGAGTGTTAAGGACAGTATCCTCATCTCTCTTCAAAATGAAGAAACTAAAAACACAGGTTGTTTCTGTACACATTTTACTCTTTTAAGTTGTGTATCCTAAAGCACAATTTTATTTTACTTCAAGTCTCCATTAAACAGTACTTTCAGAATAGTCAGCATGTTTTCATACAAACGCTGGAGACTTCAACATTGGAGTAAGAGAGTAATTTACTTGATAACTGTGAACGACCTGATATATTTCAGCGGCGAAGTGAATAAACCCGGAGATTTGTGAGATATCACTACAGATAATGATATCATTAGGGACCTGGTCATCGTACCATAGTGGAAATTTATAGCGTATACCAACCACAAGATCAAGAAAATTAAAATACAGCAAACCCGGTCTGGCGGCACGACTTCTGAGATACGTTTTATATCTTTAAGACTAAGCACCGTTGTCATATAATGAAATACCATAAGTTTCAACTTCCAAATGCTTCTCATTTTTGTGTGCGTGCAGTGGCGGTTCTCCGCCGAAGCGTTTGAATGAGGTATTTGAATCGCAGTGCCACCCATTTCCATAAGTAATAAAATGTATTTTTCAAAGTTAATTATTTCGTTTAGAAAGTTTCTATAATTTCGTGTTCCTTATTTGTAGAGACGATCTGGGTAAAAATCGCTCAGGGAATTATTTAAAAAGCGGCCCTAAACAACACGACTTCAACAACAACAACAACAACAATAATAATAATAATAATAATAATAATAATAATAATAATAATAATGACATATTTACTACTGGCCATTCAGTATACTGCTAGTAGGGTCTTCCACATTAGTTTTTATCCTAATTATTTACGTATTACATTCATCCTTAAAACGCAAGATCCATTTGCTTGACTACCTGCCTGTACCGTATAATTCGTGCAATCCAATACATGCAGTTTTCTATAATATACACAACAGGTAGACCTATATTGTCTACTTAGGTTTCTCTAGGTGGCATAAAGAGTTCTGCATAGTCCATTTTAATTAAAAAGTCCACAAAGCCCGACCGATATAAGATTTCTTTGCATTATGTTACACAAATCATTAGAGATAGGCCTACTGTATAGCAATACAATATGATTAATATTCATTGAAGATTATATATTCTACAAAAGTGTAGTGGTAAGGTACGCTGTACCGGTGGACAAACTATTGTAATAATGTGTAGGATGTAGCCTGAGGAAAAATCTTCATTCTTCTCCTAAAATTATCTTTTGGATAGGGGAGATTGCCCCGTTGCCGGTCAGGCCTCGTTACCGGTCAACAAGTAGTTACATATTAAGACGCTACAAGCAGCAGAAAACAGTTATGAAGGGGTAGGTAGGAACACTGAACGGCAACGGGGCAATCTCCCCTACTGTATTGTAAGCTTACGCTCGGACATATAGTATTTGCCCAGGTCCTATATAGCATAGGCCCACCGGGAAATCTCCCTATTCTCCCGATTACCCTGTCTGTTTGTGACCATCAGCATTTAGCACGAATTGAATATTTTATCTCCTTGCACTCGCTTGCTAAAGATGAAAAGTTTCTTTGGCCACCATCTGCTTGGTGTTTTCACCAGATCGGGCTACGCGGATTTTCAGAAAATGTCTTGACAAGCTAGAGGGGAGGTAAAGTAACCCACTGGTTGGCCTGGCCATAGAACGTTTGTGATTATTTTAGTGAGTGCTAAATTCCTTTCTCTACGCGTACCATAGGTGCCATTGAAGGGGCCGGGGGAAGATAGTGCTAACCCACCAAACCTCATTTTGAGATATTGCATTTTTTAACTTTGGTCAAATCTGCAACTTTTATTTTTATATTTTTTTGTGCATTATTATGTTACTAACAAGAATTTTTGACAGAATGAGCTTCCGCTCAGAAACATAGAAATAAATAGTGACTAAGAAAAAATATAGATAGTGCAATAATCTCAGCTTTTACAAAATGAAGGTTAGCACTATCTTCCCCCGACCCCTTCAATAAATACTATAGCATTGTGTTCGACCTGTAATTATAATGCCCAGTTTTCAGCACAAATATACGGTTTGCGGTCCCCTGAATCTAAGAATACAATTTTCAGAAATTCGCCCTTATTTGTCTATCTTTTCGTCTGTAAACAGTGTAGTTCGAGAACGACAAATCGTACAAAAAGGAAATTTATTTGGGTTAGACATCTTCTGAAGATGTGATAGGAAGACTGGCAACGACTATCTCTTGCTTTTATTGCTACTTTAACCCTCTCATGCATAGCGTCCTCATTTGAGGACATGTGTCTTTTTATTTATTTTTAATTTCCTATTTGAAATTCCCGGCTTTCACTGTTACCAACCAATTCAGTGATGCCTGCTAATTGGTTTAAACCAGTTTTTGAAGTTCCTTGACAGATGGCAGCAGTGTACTGCCATCATGAAAATGGCGGGCTTTGAATGTTCCATTGTGGCTGCTGATAGTGATTTTTTGTGTTCATTTCTGAAGCTGTCTGATTAAAAGTCAAATATGTAAGTAGTTTATATGCTAGGTTAGACCCTATAAAACATAAATATATAGTTATAAGAAAGTTAAAATAATTCATAAAAGCCTCAGGCGTACAAAATGTATGTGTCCTCATATGAGGACTGCTTGCTTGAATCCTCCCTCTCTTTGACTAGAGATCGGGCAATCATATTGCTGTTACATATATAATTTCAGTGAAATTATTGTGGTCTTAGTATATGAGTATTTCAGATATTGGACTAAGACTTCCAGTTATAACAGAGAACATAAGAACAAACAAATACGAGAAAATAAGAAGCTATTTACACTTTTACACTTCACTGATTCCCCTCACATTCCAGAGACCAAATCAGACCAAGCATTCAAAATAAAACCATTCCCTACTATGTGCACCAATCTTGTCACCAAACTATAAACCAAGAGAAGTTTCATTCTGTGGATGAAATGATGATACCCTTCAGCGGTCGATCATTAGTGAAGAACTATTTTCCTAAGTAACCAAAACATTTGGAAATAAGTTGTGGGTTATATTAGGAGATTTCTGGTTATGTCTAGCTGCTTTGAGTTATACCAAGATGCTTTTGGAGGTCAACCATCTGAATGTGGAATTTCAGGGGGAAAAGTGCTGACAGCTTTACCATCTTCTTGTACTGAAAGTCTCAAAATCCCAGAATCGCATCAGCAGATGACATAACAGTTATCAGATGGATGGAAAATTCTTCTGTGCATACAGTTTCTTCATATGCTGGATTGCAACCAGAAGAAAGAAGATGGTGCAGGGGGAAAAAAATGTGGAAGTTTATTGCCCCTGCAGCAGGGTTGGTCTAATGGACTCACTTGCCTCACTGTAGGCTATCGCAACTATATCAGAAATCATAGGTGGTCCATGAGTATATTTTATAATATGCTCAATGTCACAGTAGTGAATGCATGGCAAAAATGGAGGATGGCTGAAAAATCTTCCATGGATGTATTGAAGTTCAAGAGGAGGATTGCAATAAGTATCATTTATAGTGGAAAAGCCCCAGAATCTTTGGGCGAGAAAGGTCGTCCAAGCAGCAACCAAAATTCACATCCACTAGGAAACCCCGCCACAATGTTCCATAGGAAAAGACAACGAATGGATTTGGAGATTTTCCTAAAAAAAAAGTGTTGCTAAAATTGCAGACAGATGTGATAAGTACTGTAAAAGCAGAACAAGATATATCTGGATGAAATGCATTGTGCCGCTTTGCCTGAGTATTCCGAAAACTTCCATACTAACAGTAAGGTAAACTATGAATATTTATGGACACATGCTGTACAATATTTTTTTTATTTTGTTTTATATTCATACAAAACTTATTTTCTTCTTCATGTGCACTGGAACTTTATTACATTGCATTGTTCCATCTTGTGCATGATGTCCTCATATGAGGACGCCTTATTTTGGCCAAATTTTCAAAAATAGCTCATAACAACGTATGGCATTTTATTTGTATGTGTTCAATGATACAAAAACAGGTGTTAAATATTTTTTGTCTTTTAATTTGAAAAACCATGCATGAGAGGGTCGAAGAAAACTTCATTTTATTGATTTTCTCGAAATTAGCCCTTACGATTTTGTTTGAATTTTATACTGGAGCCAAAGCTTCTATTTGCTGTTATTATTATTATTATTATTATTATTATTATTATTATTAAGTGCCAGTATGGTACTTTATGAGATTGTGTGTGGGGACGAAAAATGTCTGTCCGTCCGTGTGTCTGTACGCGCCATAACTCAAATACGCTTTTTTCGGATTTTCATGAAACTTGGAAAACACATTTATAATGTCAATGGGAAGAACCCTATTGATATTGAACCAAATTGGTTCACCGGTACCGGCGTAATGCCCAATTTAGTGCCTATTTTAATAGATTGTATCGGATTTCCATGAAACTTGGTATACCCATTTATGACGTCCATGAGAAGTGCCTTATTGAATTTGAACCTAATCTGTTGACCGGTACCGGAGTAAAACCTAATTTAGTGTCTACTTTAAAGGCGCAATAACTCAAATACGCTTTATCGGATATTTATGAAACTTCGTATACGCATTTATAATGTCCATGGGAAGACGCTTATTGATATTGGACCAAATCGGTTGGCCAGTACCGGAATAATGCCCAATTTAGTGTTTTTATGTTAATATATAAGAAGTCGTGATATAATATGCTTTATTGTATTTTCCTGAAATTGTGTATACCCATTTATAATGTACGTGGAAAGACGTCTACTGATATTGGACCAAATCGGTATACCGGTACCGGAGTAAAACCCAATTTAGTGTATATTTTAAGGACGCGGTAACTCAAACACGCTTTACCTGATTTTTATGAAACTTGGTATACACATTTATAATGTCCATGGGAAGACGTCTATTCATAAGGGATAAAATCGGTTGACCTGTTTCGGAGTAATGCTCAATTTAGTGCCTATTTTATGGTAATATACGTATTCGAAAGAATTTATAAAAGAAAATATGATGTGAAAGTCACATAACTTCCTCTGCCCAAATAAAAGTTTGCAGCATTTACGCTAATTATGCTATAAATATCTTATAGCCCTTCTTTGAATGTTGCGACTAAAAACCACCGTAATACAGTTTAGAAGGCAGTGCTAAAAACGCAGGATATGGGAAAAAAAAACAAGTGACTGCAAACGTTTATTGAACTTTCCGCCGTTAAGAATAATTTCCGAAATTTATCAAATATTCCCCTCAGATATTTCTTTACTGTAAGCAGGGCCAACAGTACATTTTTCTCACTTCACGTGCTTATATAGAATAAAATGCCTTAAATGTCCGCGTATTGAGTTGTTCGCCAGGCAAGTTGGTAGGTTACAACCACCCTTCAGAGAATGTTTTTGAAATGGTATAATCAATCCATGTACAACATTTAAAGGAAATTGTTAGAGCCGTTTATGAGAAAATAGCAAAAAACAAAATATTCTTCATGTAAAGTCCCCTTAAATATAAGAGAAGGTTGTCGCCAATCTTCACAGCCTCAGAAGGTACCTAACCCAAATACAAAATTTTGTTTTCGTACGATTTACAAGAAGCCGTATTTCAAAAAGCACGTATTCACAGTGAGTTGCTTATAACTACCCTTCAGAGAATTTGTTCGAAAAAATGTTTCAAATAAAAGTTTTAGCTCTTGGTACAAGCAATCCATGCGCAAAATTTAAAGAAAATCATTAGAGCCGTTTTCGAGAAAATTGCGAAAAACGAAAATTTCTTCATGTAAAGTCCCCTTAAAAATAAGGGAAATTTGTCGCCAATATTCGAATCACATCTTCAGAAGGTACCTGACCCAAATACGAAATTTTGTTTTCATACGATTCTCAGTTTCGGAGCTAGCCTGTTCACAAACTTCCAGACAGACAGACAGACACACACACAGACACACAGACATGTTTCCAAAAATAGTATTTTTGGATTCAGGGGGCCTTGAAACGTGTATATATGCTAAAAACTCAACTTCGAATTTTGGGGTCGAAAACAATACTTCCTCTACCTATAGTACCTATGGTACGGGCAGAGGAAGTAAAAATGAAAATCAGTTATCTTGACAACATAGCCTATTGTTTTACTATGATCTTGTAAGGCCTTGGAAATTAAAATACAGGTAGCTTTGACAAAAAACACTATTGATTTACATGCGCTTATCCAACTAGACCGTTAAAATGACCCAGGTGGCCGAGATGGTAGACCTTTCTTCTTCCGTAAGCCCTGCTTAATGAATAAATCTGGAGTTTAACTTGGAAATCAATTAAAAAAAAAAAAAAAACACATATTCTGCATATAATAATTGCAGTCATAACTGATTAAACAAAAACATACTGGCACTTTGTTACATCAGTTTACCTGATTTTATTATTATTATTATTATTATTGTTGTTGTTATATTATTATTATTATTGTTATATTATTATTACTATTACTATTGCAGTCTAGTCGTCGTTAGAAGTATTAACAGCAACTCCTATATTTTGCGTGAAATTGTCCTAGAGCCGCGCCTGGTGTGTACTTAAGATATGGGTACATTACGGGGTCTGGATTTTTTTCTGTTCATAGCGGCAAATGGAGAAAGAGAATAAACTATTCCTGTAAGAAAAACCTGTTTGGTGGGACAGAGAATCCCTTTGCTTAGGCGACTGGAAAACAAGTAAAAAGAGATTTAATATATTTATGCAAGATTTTATTCTAAAATCTTCATTTTAAAATCTCTGCGGGAATGAAATTTGTATACGTACAAGCTACTTTTACGACAATGTTCACGCATGTGAGAGAGGATTTAACCTTGCAATAATTCTTGCTTTTATGCAACTTTACTGTGAGCAAAATAAGAACAAGACATTGACTACAAGCTACCGAGGTAGCAAAACAACTAGCGAAAACGTTTTCTATTTTTCCAACCAAGGATAGAATCCCGAGGCATTATTTCCTTCAACTTTTAATTTCATAACAGTCAAACCAGGATTAACGCTTAGGCTGAGTTGGTTGTAGCCTAGGGCGGCAAGTATCCGTTGTCCCTTTCTCCTCCTCTTCTTTCTTTTTTCTTTATTTCACTTTCTTTTTCTTTTTGTTTTCATCTTGTATTTATTGTTTATTTATTTATATATCTACCGACTTATTTAATTCATTCGTCTTTCTTTCTTTTTAACCTACTTTTGTTTGTTTTTCTTTCTTTAGTTTTCTTATTTATTTGTATATATTTTCACTTATTGTTCATTTTTTCTATTTCAATCGTAAGAGAAGGATATGAAGAAGAAGCAGAGAAAATGGAAAGGAAAGAATCAAAAGGAAAATAAAAAAGAGGAAGGAACATAAGGGACAGAAGAAGGAAAAAGGGCACGACTTACTGTAAATAAACTGAAAGTGTAAGCTTCCTAATAATGCCATTAATTATTATTTGTTTTTAAAGAAGCTCGGGATTTCGGTTCACAAACGATTTCCTATACGGGGGCAATGAGGTTCAAAATTACATATTACAAAATGCAATGCTATATTTTCTTTTAAAAATGTACTGGCAACAATGAGCATGGTGCAAAATGTAGGCAGAGATTTAAATAATAATTTTTAGTAGATTAATGACTTATTAGGGCTATTAGTTTGTTAAAATTTTTATCGTGTTTCAATTAAAAACAGTTTTAGCTATTTTTGGATTTTAACGTCTTATTTAGCCATCTTTTTATGCTTTATAAGATTGGCCTATGTGACTGCCATGACAGTGGAACGGATAATTATGGTAAAATATCTCAATTAGCTAGCAAGGAACAAAATACTCTAAATCTATAATATAGGGTACCTTATTTTGTTTTGACTTCACATGAGATAGGCTACGCTCAAACACACATCTCCAGATTAAACACGACGAAATAGCCAGTCCATTGCAACCTTCGAGACTCCCATAGACATGAGAGTATTGAGAATCTAAAATTAAACATTGTGCAATTTTCTTCTATCGCTTTGTGCAAGCAATTTATTGCACTGAATGGTTTTAGTTTTTAAATACGTGGACATTTAATGTTAGGCTCGTCACCAGATATTATGTATTTTTTATAAGCACTACTATATAAAATACACATTCCATAGCATACAGTTTCAGAAATAGGAGAAACAGCAGCAAATGAAATTAGATATAGGCCACACAAAACCTTGGTGACATGGCCTTATAGTTTTGTGATTTGTGTAGGAGAGAGATGCACTTGAACTTGCATAATGTCTTTTGTTTAGGCCCGTAATCAGAATTCAAGATCAGGGTGGGCAAAATGTTTTCCAGGGTGGGCTAGGGTTTTGTCATATTTAGGCCTGATGTGGAATAAAAAACATAACTGAAAAATACTAGGCCTATAAACAGTTAATGTTAACTGAAAGACGTGTGAACTGTAGCGCTCATGCAGGTACTAGAGAATACTTAAATTACAAACATAAAAAAGTGTTTAAAAGCAAAAAAAAAGTGTTATTATCCTTTTAATTAAGTGGAGGGAAAGGAAATAGACATTAAATCCATGTCTGGGATATTAATACAAGTAAGAATCAGCTTGAAAAATTTTATGTCATAACCGGGATTTGAACACGGATCTTCGGCTTAACGCGCCGATGCTCTACCATTGAGCTACCATGACAACATGCCAGTACGACATCAAATTCCTCAACTGACCGTGGTCTGCCTTGTCTTCTGAATCAGTTGAGGAATTTGATGTCGTACTGGCATGTTGTCATAGTAGCTCAATGGTAGAGCATCGGCGCGTTAAGCCGAAGATCCGTGTTCAAATCCCGGTTATGACATAAAATTTTTCAAGATGATTCTTACTTGTTATTATCCTTTACTTTAAAACAATAGGCCTACATCCAATGAATGACATGGATGAATTTCCTCAAAATTTCTTCAATTCATGCCTTTTTTCTGGTTTCCTCAAGTGCTAAATGCACTAAATTGGTCATTCTTGAGCGAGCCATGATAAATCTTCGAGGCCTGTTTATTCTTGTTAAGAGAGAGCATCATGTAGTACGGCAGTTTGTAAATCTAGTTTCTAACATGCTATAACAGTCCTTATAACTCTTCTTGATTTTCTTATGGAAGAAGTGCTTTGTAACTTTGAACTCTTCTACTCCTGTAATGCTAATAGGCGAATAGATTAACTGAACTGAAAAACATGGCTTTACTATAAGCACTACCGAAAAGATATTTTGAGGGTGGGCGGGATTTGAACTCAGGGCCCTGGCCTCCTCTGGCTACGGGCCTGTTCTCCAAGTTTTTGTCGCAGAAAGTGAACTCTGTTTAAAAACAATAACGCCCCCTCCCTCCCCCGTATTTCCCGGCTGCCAACTTACTGTGGACAGAGTGGACAGGAGGCATTTTGGGAGTTGAAGTAAAAAATATAAAAAAACATGAATCTAGAATAAAGCAATAGTGAACATGAAAGTGTATGGATAACCAATAGGTTAAAAATAAAATTGTTGATGGTTATATAAATGATCAACAAGAAGAAATATAGATTCTCGCAGAGCCGTAATGACGATGCTCTTCATTATGTCTTTGTTTAATCAAAATTTTTTCAACATACAGGCCTAAGCAAAATGTTGTGGAATTTTACCACGAGCACCGACCATAAATCCAACAATTCTCTTCAAGTGCATATTTTCTTTCAAAGTAAACCTATGTGATTGTAGGGTTGTAGATATTTTGCTTTTCCACATGCACTTCTTCAGGTTGCCCTTTGTGCTTCTCCATGATATATCCCTTGTCGCTGGCTAGAGGGATAGCAATTATATCGATTCTCCTCGTGCTGCCTTCGATTCTAGGCTGTGGACTTCCTTTTAGACTTCAAAGTTTGACGAGTCTCTTGAGCGGTGATTGATCGAATGCAATGATGAGCAGTTCTCTGTAAGGCAGAAACTCAAAACCTGTACAAGTGTTTTGGTTTCTCTGAGGCATTGCCGACGAAGGGGGTTGTCCTATTTTTGGACATGGGAGTGAGGTATTTTCAAGTAAAAGCGCGTTGGATAAAAATGATTTCTTGAAGTGTTTAATTGGTTCTACGTCAAATGATTATGATGTGAAAAATGAACCATTTTTTCCATATGAAAAAACGCAAAATAATTTAAATCCATAATCCACATGTATTTCTCCTTTATTGATACTGTGTCAAATATTCTTAAACTACATTTAAATGACCATATACACTAAATAATTTCAATATTGAAATACGTAGGCCTAATTTTAGTTCTCATTGCAAACATTTTCCCTATATTTTTAAAGCTCAAAATCTCCCAGATTTAGTTGCTTACTAACTGTACGGAATTTTCAGATGAATTCTAAAAGTCATATGGAGAGAAACAATCATTTTTCTACAGGCCTACGACTAATGTTGTTGGAATTACATCTTCATTTATTTTTAAATTCTGAATTTTGTAATAAAAACACCGCAGTGCATTTTTTCTTCTGGAAAGCATGTAAGAGTACAAAGAAAATAACACATTAATTTCAAACGACAGTGTTCCAGAATGAAAAAGTGGATTTAACCTTTCCACTGCTATTGTATTAGTAACTCGCCATTTAAAAATATAATACAATGATACCTTCTTAATATTTTAATATTCTGAATATGCAATGCATATTGTATTTGTTTTTCGACATCCAAAAGTTTGGTTACAGCAATTCCCCTTCCTCTCGCACACCATTATTATTTTAAAATATTATTATTAAAATTACTATAAGAAAGAGCACGTGTTTTAGTGATACCAGAAGGTACAGTAAAGAGATAGCTGCAGTTCTGTAGGTGGCAGGCAGGCCTGTCCTCGTGCTTGGACTTTACGACCTAGACTGAGTCCACGTTACAAGCGAAACTGTCAACAGAGCGGTGCCTTTGAGACACGCTTACCAACATTACAGTAGTGCTACATCGTCACCAGCCAGGAGGCTGCCGAGGACTGGTATTTACTAGACCCAGAGAAAAGCAACTGCTTGCATAGTAAGCAGTCGACTGTTAATTTTGCGATCGCAGATAGAGATTGCTGAAAATTAATTAGATTTTTCTATAGTCTTAATGTTAAAATTTTTAAATTTTAGATTCACTTAAACAAACTGTCACACCTCAGCGCGCTTGTCCTTGTAATTTTTATCTTCTACGACAGACGACAGCTCATGGCGTACGTCAAATCTAAGCTTCTTTTTACTTGTGGTACCGTTACTTGAAACCAACGGATTTTGACAACACGAAATGAATTAATTTTAGTATGATATTAAGATTAACACAAACAGAATTGATTTTATTTCAAATGCAATTTGATTATTAGGTCTATGCAACTTTCAGCTGCTAATCTCAAGGTCTCAAAATCTTTCTGTATTCGATAATAATCGATTCCACACCGCTGTCATAATGAAGATCAGTTTTGAAATGAGTATCGTTACGACACCGTTACGTCACACGTAATAAGCGTATTAAAGTATGGGCGAACAAAAAATTAGATTTCCCATTACGGTGATATTGTAATATACGTATTACACTTGAGTGGCTTATTTCTCTTTCATAATGCGCTTGAACATCAAGGGCCAGTATTTATAATTAATTTAATTTAGTTATAGTCGTTAATACTTTGAAAGTGGGTACATACAATTTTAAAATATTTCCATGATTTACTATGGCCCGAAAAATACTGGACCCTCCACACCGCGGGGTCTGCAGGGGCCACATTCCTGCCATTGTATATACATAAAGTATACACGCGTATACACACATATTGACATGCATGCTCCCGTACGCACATTTAGTCGCACATACACTAGATTCACAAATTCACACAGGTTACATGCTAGAAATTATAACTTATGAAAAATATACATTCACACATACACAAACAAGTTACACATACATGTACCCATATATTCCTTTTAACCTAATCGGCCTAGTCAGTATGGCTTTCTGTGTCCAAGGTTGAGGGTTCGATCGCGGTCCTGGTCAATGACATTTATTTGTGCATAAATGTGAAAGGTCCATGTCTGTAGATTTACAGGCATGTAAATGAACTCCTCTGGGACAAAATTCTGGCACATTCGCAATGGTAAGAAACCTAAGTTGCAGTACATTCCCGTCGTTAAGTATCCATAAAACCAACCGAACAGCCTGTAAACATACTTCGGCAATTTGAGTAAAAGTATAAAAAAATCTGTTAAATAATTTGAGTAAAGTTACACAGGAAAGTAAAACTGTTCGTTCGTTCAAAAACATCTAAGGCCCTTTAGGTCTACGGCACTGCTGGAATTTATATGTTTTAAGCGTCTGAAGAATTCTTAGTGAAGAAGAAGAAAAAGGAATCAGAATAGACAAGGATGGTTATACACATAAATAATCCAATATGCTTGCTGTAGGAAAGAATGAGAGAATGAGATAGAGAGACAGAGGAATGAGGGGGAAGAGAAAAGCAGCAGTTGGAAACAGGAGGCAAGATAGATGGGCAGAGAGATGTAGCGGCCGGTTCTCGAACTTGTGTCTGCAGCTTCTGTTAACAGCAAAGCAGCAGAGGGCGTATGTCACTGTGGTTTCTTGATGACAGTTTCTCCTGCGCACATACCGGCCTATGACAAAGAGTCCAGCCTTCCAGCTTCGTTTCTATTTCACGTGGTGTGTGTTCATTCTTGGAAGAAGCAAGAAGTTATTCAAATGTTTCTATACATTTTTTCTCTTTCCCTAAATGGAAAACAAGAGAAGTCCGAACAAAGTGAACTCATTTGTTGATTTATGTTTTCACGCCAGTTTACTAATGGCTAGCCCATACCATAAAAAATGTAATAAATGTTCAGCGTAAATTCTGCAACATAAACGATGTGCATGTTGTATTTTTCAGCATTTAATTTGTATTTCATTCATATTTACAGTGTAATATTTTTTTGCGTTTCAGTTGCCACGTTATTGAAACATAATTGACTAATATAGTTTTTTGACGATGTGTTTTTTCCCAACCATTTCCCGTTCATGTTTTCTTGGTTCCAAAACCCAGTGCCTGATTTTCCGAGGTGATGGTTTTCTTCACCAGAGCCGCTATTTCGTTTTCTTTATCGACCATGCGCTGACCACGTAAAAATAAAAATAAAGTATATAATTATAAGTATTTATGTAAGTATTTATGCAAGTATATAATAAGTTTATATTACACGTTCTACGAGAAGAAAACATGTTAATCAAATACCCGTTGTTATTTACATTTAGTTATAGTACTCATAGTGAACTGTGAATGGCTCATGGACCAAAGCCTGAAAATCTCACCTGTGGGGCGGATGCCCTCGAAACCACACAGTAGTGAATTGAGAGGAAATTACAGGGCAGATTGAGATCTCGGTGCAGTATCCAGTCTCATTCGCCGGTGAAGAAAATAAATGAAAAACTCTTCAACAGAACACGGGGTGTGTCTTCGGTCTTTTTAAAATTAATATTTTCTCGATTTGGAAGCCTCCGCCCTGATTCGCGCCCGCCCATGTCCTCTCGCCCCCCCCCCCCGCAAACTACTTTGGGAGATGACGCGGCTTCTAGTTATGCTAATAAGAGCATAAGTGACGCTAGTACAAAAGTGTCACTCTACTTGGCGGTGACCAACTCGTGCCACTTCTTGTACATAGTCAGGAGTACAGAATGGTATTTTTTTTAACTCGGTGCTTGTGGTTTGAGGTATTTACGTCAAACACATTACGATTAAAATGGTCAATCTCTGAGAGGATCAGCTTCTTACGATTTACGAATAGTCACATTCTTGAATAGACCTGCGAAAATATAATTTCTAAACTCATAACTCATAACACACTTAAAAAATGTTGTAAATGTGACAAAGTCGTTTACGTAGCCTATTTTTGAAGTAGGCCTATATGTAATTTCTGTCTATTTTCTTCTCCCTTTCTTTCTTTCTTTCTTTCTTACAAATGATTACTCTTATATTTATATTAAGTAAATTACTATCCACACTACTCGCCTATATTCATATTTAAAACCACCTTTACAGTGGCGTAGCCAGAAAATAATTTCGGCGAGGGTCGAAAGTGTCGGGGGATTTAGGGGGTATTTTATAGCCTACCCCCGAAGAAAGGGGGGTTTGGGGGCTCACCCACGGAAAATGTTTAAACATTGAACTAATGAAAATAATTTTATACGCTATTTTAGCACTGAAAAACTAGTTGGCAAATTTGTTTAGTATAGGCCTATTCTAAGACATGCCAACGTAAACAAGAAATCGTTACCACTTATTACTATTACTATTACAAGTTCAGTATTTTATTATTAAATAAAATAATTAAATATTTGACAAAATAGAACTTAAATAGAATTTTAGGTCTTGATTTCGGGGCAGGTCTGGTCCCCCTGGACCCACCCTTCCCTACGCCACTGCACCTTTAATATAAAACGGAATAAAATCAATCAGTTAGGAAAGGGAGGCACGTGAATTACTAGCTACAAAGAAAAGGGATGTGGGAGCGGCCTTTATAGGACACAATTGTCTTCATTATGAGTGTGTTTGGTCGCATATATAAGAGAAGGGTATATTTGTTATATCTCGCTCAGAAATCATCTCAAGAGACTCACCCACCCTAGACACCTACATAGAAGGGTTGGTTTCAATGACACAACCCTCTTCATCGCCTTTTTGTTACACTACCTTTGTACTGTCTTGTTCCGACCTGCTCCTCCCTCACAATTTCTGTTACTCATAAAATAATATTCAAATGTATTCGTAAAGAGAATACGAAATAATAGATTCAGGGCTTACGAATATAACCAAAGTGATTATCATAACAAATGTGTTAGAAAATGTTTATGGTTTATATCGTAATGAAACAGAAATCCATTAACTTGAAGTCAAATTTAGTCTTATTATAGGCCTATTTTCACTTTATCTTTTGTTTCCATACAAAATCTTGACTGATTCAACTATTTAGACTGCAGGGGCAGTGGGAGAAAAGAAACGAGAAAGGTGCTTAAATAGGCCTAGACAAATCTAAATACGATATTGCAATAAATAATAATAGTAATATTAATTCTGTAATATGATAATTATATTGGCATCTACTGCAGTATTTTGACATATGGTATACATCCCATGCAAAAATCTTCTGATGTGTTCTTGTTCATTACTTCTGTATCATAAAATTGAAATACTAATGAACGCAAGGCTTTTTTGTGCCTTCCACCACCCCCGGAGCCCTCGACCGTAGACCATACTCCGGTCCAAAACTTTTTCGGCGCATTTGTTCTATTGCTTCATCTTTCTTCTTGTAGCCTATACCCTTAATCAATGGGGAAATGTGTGTTAAGTCATCTATCTCACGGGGGTCGTATCTTCGATCTGGTATTCACCTGGTAGTGCGAGGCAAACCCAAAGAAAGCCTCAGGTATACGCGATCGTCAATTTGTGTTTTCCTATTGTTAGAGCGTTTCGAAATGTTCAAAACAATCGAACGAACCGTCAACTGTAAAGTCAGATCAGTGATTCGGCTTTTGAATGCGAGAAATGTAACGCCAGCAAACATTCATCGCCAATTGTGTGAGGTTTATGGGGAAACAGTAATGAGTGATGGAATGGTGAGGAAGTGGGTTAGATAGGTTAACGAAATTCGTGAAAATGTGCATGATCTGCATGATGTGCATTTGGTTGGGAACAATTCGAATGCGATCACCCTCCCTACAATCCAGATTTGGCACCAAGCGATTTTCATTCGTTTCTTAATCTGAAGAAATACCTTGGTGAAAAACATTTCAACGACGATGATGATGATGTGAAACAAGAAGTGTAGACGTGGCTTTCATCACAGGCGGCATCATTCTTTGACGAAGGCGTTACAAGTGCCTGCATAACGGCGGTGACTATGTGGAGAAGTAGTGTAAGCTCTAATGTAATGAATGATAAAGCATTTAGAAAATAATGTTCGGTTATTTAAAACAAATGATCGGTACTTACTTTAAAAACACGCCTCGTAAATGGACGAGCTCCATCCTTTCGTGTGGCCATATAAATCACTAGTAAAGAAGAGTACGTACAGGCCAGCCAATGCAAGTAGGTAGATTTAACACGGCTCGCTTTTAATAGCGGCTGATGAAAATAAGAGGCTAAAAATGTGTCATAACTAAGGTTAATCAGAAGAGATATATTCTATCTGGCGCCGCATATCGAATCTTGGCTAACTCATTTGAGAGAGTACTGACACGGAAAGTCAAAGGTCCCGGATTCGAATCTCAGTGTAAGGGAAATTTTCTACTAAAATTAACTTGTCAATAAATTATTAATATATGACAGGATATAACAGGGTTCATAGCAACGTTTTCTAACGTTATATAGGCCTATAACACACAGACTGTGCTTGTCTTAAGATCATATACTAATGCAAAGAAACTGATGTTTTAGACATAGAATGGATCTTGCATAATTATTATGCATATAACACCCAGAACTGTATGAATTCAATAGAATATATCATTATGTTTATACATGTTCAAAATATATATAGAAATCCATTACTCTGAACAAAGGGATTATCATCTTAGGTTGTATAAAGTCATTTTGAGTCGTGTTTCGTTAATACAAACGACTTACTATGTCAAGATTTTAATTTGATTTCGGTGGCCACTACTTACGCATGGAATAAATCCCAATTCTGATAGCATCACGCTCTATCACGTCTGGGAGTCTGACTTGTCCCTGTCTTCACTTAAACACCCAGATTTTTCTATTGTTAGTTTAATTTTTATTTATTTTTCTGTCTTAAAGGGTGCCGACGAAAGCTCATTTGTGAAGATGCCATCTTAATATTAAGCCAGACCCCATTTTGTGATGCATAGCACCTAATGTATATGCAGTCGTATGATAATGTTGGTGTGTTCGGAATTATTTAAATTTCCACGAGTTAATAGATGCAGACGGATAAAACAAACATGATATTTCACAAAGCTTGATCACCATAACTTAGGGTGAACTAACTCTTAGGCTTCGAATTTGTTAATTAGAATTACCAAAATCATTGCCCAGGAATTTCGAAATATAATAAAATAAAATTGGACAAGTATGTTTTCACAAAATGTCCACAGTGTTAATGTAACAACTTTTCATAAGCTGTAGACGACCAGGCCCCAATTTCATGTACTTTGCACCCTGGGGTAAAGTTTGTATAACAACCCCTTTAATTTTTTCACTTTTACCCCGAACACCCATCTCCAACCCCATAGTTATTGTTTAAGTGTTAAGTTTGGGATTTTCCCCCAAGTATCAATCAACAGTATTCTAAATTCATGAATTTCATTCTGATAGCATTTTATTGTTGTGAGTAAACCATCACTACCTAGGAAACACAACAAAAATTAGAAATCCTTTTTCTAATATAAAAGTAATTATATTTTGGCGGAAATGCATCATTGCCATTGTAATTTCACTTACAAATATTACTTAGAAATTCCATAAATGTTTGTAATAATTATGTAAAACAGTCAATCTTTGAAATTTTACAAAAAAATAGGCTACTTAATGTATTTGGTAAGTTTATAACATTTGCTAAATGATATCAGTTAGTTACTGGTAAAGTAAAAAAAAAAAAAAAACATTGCAGTAAGATAAAATGTAATGTGAACACAGACAATAATCTGTGGTTCATGAATTCATATGCATATATCTATCTTGAATGTTACTGTACTATAACAGCGGAAGCCCGGTCACAAAAATCACTAATTAGTGTGCCTCACAGTACTGCATATTATATAACTTGTCTGTCAGTGAGGTAGACCATTAAGGGCAATCAGTCATAGGAGAGAGGTTCCATCTGGCGTTGCTAAGTGAACTCTGGCTTAGCACAGTTGGTAGGGCATTGACACGGATAGCCAAAGGTACTGGGTTCAAATCACAGTGTCAGAAGAATTTTTCTCCTATAATATTATCATGAAATGTCCAACAGTGACAATAATCTGTGGTTCATGAATACATATCCATATATCTACGTATATTGCAGTAAGAGTTTCAAGACTGGGAAAAGTTTTTGCTAAATTATGTTCCTTCATATAAATAATATACAGTATAGGTAAGTTTTGAATTTTTCAAGCTCAACATAAGTATTAAAATGTACACACTCATTAGAAAAATCAGAACTGATATCTTCTAAATACAATTTACAAAGATTTGAAGCAGCTCTCTCAATTTCTGATAATTCTGACTAACTATTAAATCATGAATAAACTACTGCTCATGATAATCTTGGGGTACAATATTTTGTCATTACATAATACAATTTTTTATTACTACAAGAGAAATTGCCATTCTTTCTAGGTTTGACGTCCAATCTGACCATTTATAAATTAGGGCCTGTAGACGTTTACAAGAAAGTGGTGTACTAATAAAAAACTATGCATAACTTAATAAGTAACCTGTAATACAATTTAAAAGAGGAACTGTAAACGTTAGTTATTGAAATCAGTACAGTCTCAATTTGCATACTTCTTAGCTACTCTATCGCCTATGTCTATGTTGGTATAAGTTATTTGAGATATCTGCGATTGACATTTTATTTAAATTTATATTTCGATCATTTGACATTTACAGCGATAGAGATTCAGATAGTAAAGTCACCAGATAGCGATGGGGGGGGATTGTAGTTCGTCATAATGGCAGGACATGTCTTGTGGAATTTGCAGAATGTCAATATTCGCATTAGGTGGGCCTGGATGACTCATTCTAAATCCAATAAAAGGTATGATTAACACGCTACTCTTATCGTATGTTTAAAAATTCTACTTTGGAGGAAATCGTAACATACATAATCGAATATTCCAATATTTGAACAGCTATTCCAACTGGAGACAAGGCAACATAATGTGGAAGCAATACTTTGTGTTCTTTTTAAAATATCACATTTTTCTCGTACTATTACACTATTAACGATATTTGAACATCTAAATAAGATTATATATAAGGAAATTTACCAGTTCTTCGTACAGGTACTAGAGGTGTTTTAAAAAAGAAAGTTGTACTGGTACTTTTAAAATATATATTTGGTTTGGTCTCTTACATAATTTATTAATTAATATACATTATAGGGGAGGTTATTGAGGTTGCCTATGTTATCATAGGTTTTATTTTAAAAGAGAGACGTAATTGAAATAGCCATGCCAACTGGAAGGTAAGACGACAATTAGATGCTGCGAAAGCAAGATATAGGCCTATACATATACAAAACTACAATAATGTGCATATTTCTTTAAATATTCATTACATGAAAATTTTGTAAACAAAAAGACCAGACGGAAGTTTCTTACTGAGCTATTCTTGTATTATTTTTAGTAAATCGATTTTGATAGAGATTTATAATTTGTTACATCCCGTGCGCTTATAAAACTTCGGTTGATTGTTGATATATAATTGAATTATAGATTAAATACTTTTTTCAGATTTTATAAACTCCATGTCCATAGAGGGTTACAGTGTAACATGCCTACTATATTTTTCTGAGGTGTACACATGCAAGATTAAAACTTTCGTTAAATTATTTGCAGTTATTTTGGAGTAATTGAGATGCTGCAGAAGACATATTCAGACACAAATTCTGAAAATCACATACATATTAATAATTTCATCAGAAGTGGATGTACAGCTTCCAGAAATTTTGGGAAACAACATGTGAACCCTTATGATTTTATTTATTATGATCGCTTGTATGTATTGTACAGCTTTTCCCTGTCTAAGATCAATTCTTCATTGTTCTTCTTATTCTATTGTTATTCCATCAAAATGTTAGTACCATTGCCAATGTTTTTTCTATAATGCATTTCGTCTAATTCTATTGTGGATGCAAATCTGTGAGACCACCATATCATCCCAGTTATCCCATTTCTGTAGAGTTTAGTCCTACTTATAGGTCATTTTATAACTTCAGCCGAATTCGGACTATGTAATGAAGCCCCCCCCCAGATTGGGTTGATGTCTGCAATAAAATATTTTTGTTATTACATTTTGTTCTTAAATATTTAATTATATTTTCTTTTATTGTATTGATTTTATTAAGACTGGATTAGTGCTCTTCATAAATTTTCTTTTGGCCATTTTATTCCTAAATATTTTTTGTCTTTTCCTTCGTTAAAAAGATTTTACTCAAGAATGGGTTAGTGCTTTTAAACAGAATGTTTTACTTTGATAATTTTGTTCAGAAATATAAGTTAGTTATTTCTTTCGTAAAATTGACTTTTTCTAAGGGAAATGAAATGAAATCGAATGTTTTCGTTTGCTCAGGTATATTGTTGTCTCCCTATTGTTACGTTCTGTTAATGCAAGATTTCCATGCAATGTCAAATATAATTGTTCATTTTTTTTGTTTACTTATCTTCTCATTTCCTTTCAGCTATAAAGATATACTTTCCTTCTTTCTATAAAGATAAATAATGCCTTATTCATGTTAAGCTCCAATCTCCACTAATAATTTGTATTTTTCTGTTCCTTAACCATGTATGTACTGTTATATATTGTAGTTTATATCTTAATAAATCTGATTCTGAACAAAACGAACAAACATATTACACATCACAAAACTTCCCATTCTATAAAAAAATATATTTAATAGTATTGGTAACTTAGTTTAGAAAACTTGGATTAAAAAAACTAGTTAGGTCTATAATTAAGTAGAAAGTGTAAACTACAGTATAGAAGCGAAATAATGATGTGCTCATTCTTCAAAATTATTTTAACAGATTCTGCGTGGCTTTTCCTTCGGTATTTTCATTGCATTATATAGGATTCACGGATTTAGTATAGCCCTGTAAATAAATTTTATTATGATTATACCTTGCATACTGTTTCTGAAAGAATGTTTTTCTAATCGTTTGCCATTGGTACATACATTTTTTGTAATATAATTCAGCTGTTGATAATTATAACAACGATAATAATAATAATACTGTTATCATACACAGATACCAATTGGCAATAATTTCTGTTGACATGTAACTCGTATATATTTCATTTAAATTTGTATTTGTTCCATTTTGTTTTATATTCTTGTACAACTTCTAATACAGCATTAATACATCTTTATTACCAAAATGTATAATATGGATTTACATTTCCTGAATTCAACTTAGATAGAATTGCATTTAGCTCCTCAGTATATTTCTTTTTTTAGTTTTATTGGGGATTAAGTCAAGTAGTAGTCAAGGAACCTGAGTTAAGATTTTAGGTCACTAAGTCACGAATTTCATTATCACTTTGACATGACAGAAATTTATGCACAAACATTGGTAGAATTGAACTAACAGATAAAATACTTGCTCTTAGAGTGTCGACATTCTTTTACACAATACTTTCTCGTCTTGTCTTGTCTTGGAAAATGATTGATCATTAATTTATCTTCCATTCTGATGTCTTTCATATGATTTTTAAGAATTTGTGACGAACAAATCACAGGGTGGAAGCAAAATAATTAAACAGTACCCAGAGGAAGAAAGAGAACTTTTAATGACTGAATATTTAGCAGTTTACAAAACAGTTTATAAAAACACAAATAATTCATTTTACTCCTGAAATTATGTTTATTAAGCCTATAGTAAATATTTTACAGGAGTATACTAAATTTTTGCACACTATATTAAATGTATTATTTCGTTGAATTAATTTTAGAATAATTATGTAAGGCATGCTTCTCGGGAGAACACAGAGTCTGAACTAACTAATTCCATTTAGTTATTATAATTGTCTGATTCATATTGTGTATTAGACATAACACATATATTAACTTTCAGAAATTACAATATTTTGACATTTCAATCTAAATGTAACTACTCCCAAATAAGAGGTGAATGGTTTAAGCATACATTTTAAAATTATGCCATGTTGCATCACTAAAATAGGTTTGTGGAAATTTTTAGAACCTGTGGGTATAAATAATACTTAGACGACTCTGTTTATTGTTAGTTGTAAGATCTGAAAGCTGCACATTATGGGTTTATGATAAAATTAATGCGTGTTCTAGTGGCGAAAAGAACTAGAACACATAATCCAGCCTTTGATCTCTATGCTCCTGGAAATTTCTGTTTTTAAGCATGTAGCGTATAAACGTAAATAGGCTATCCTTCCACGATATAGACATATAGTTTTTGTTGTTATATGGTTTTAAAATGTAGACAGTCTTCGTAAAACTGCAGCTCTCGTTACAAGCATATAGGCCTAATAAAAATAATGAAGAGGACATAAGATGTAAAATGGCATATAGTAGGATCCATATGAATTATTGAGAAGTGAAATAAAAATTCGCAAGACTCACAAAATAGTACGTCAACTTTGACTGAATAGTGCATGAATTCATACAAACTGATAGACTATGTAATATACCATAAAGAGGTAAATATGTCCCCACTAAGAGATAAGTTAGTTCGAGAATCCGAACAAAGAGATGCATACATTACACAAAGATATGCCACGAAGACGTACCTAGAATATCACCAAACTGATAAGCATAATATTCCCACAAAATGGTAGGGAAACTGAAACAAATTGGTAAATAAATTTCCACAAAATGATAAAGATAAGTAAATTCCCATAAAATTATACGCGAACACACAAGAACTGGTGTACGACTATTAAGAGAGAGATGCATTCCCATTAGAAGGTAAGGCGAGTTCTTGGGGCAGCTCAACTCACGGTAGCTGTAAGAAACACATGTGTGTATTCCTGACAAATTTTACTGCAATCCGAAATGAAAGTTCTTCACAAGGATGCCAATTTGAGTAGGTGGTATGACCGAAACCCAAGAACATTTTTTTTTTAACTTGAAAATCTGGTTTTATTCACTTACATATGGACAACCCAACCAAATAACAGTTCAATCTTAACGCTTGCTGCACTTTCTGTGAATAGTTAGGGGTAGCGTCTGTTATCTACATTATCGACCATGAAAACCGATATAGAGGAAATGGTTAGGTCTTGGAATTGTTTTACAGATTGATATGTATCCCGTTAGAATGACGAGAGAAGGATCTTACCAAAGATTCAGTAAGTGATAGACTGCAGATATGTGTACTGTAGACTATGGGTGGGTAGTGGACATATTTTTTGGACGACCATAACATTTAAATAATATATTAGAATGAAAGTAAGGACTTGCTTAACTTGAAGTTTCCATATGAGATTACATTGCATGACACCTATCTATTAGGAGTTTTGACATTTGAGATAAGTTTTTAGTTTCTTTCTTAATGCTATACTGAAGCAGCCGAAGCTTCAAAGTCAAGCGATGTTAGTTTTGAATTTTATTTTAACCGGTAATTGCGATAATTTTACAGTGAGCTATTCTTGTAGAAATATACACAAGTTTTATTAGTTTAGAATATGAATAATAAAATGCTACACCAATCTAATACGTGTTACATTTCACGGTATGAAAACTCGATATCAGTCCCACTTCTTATATTCCTGAAAGAATATTCAATAATTTTAATTGTTCCTATTTTAAAGCAATAAGAACCTATCTTCTAAACATCTTTTCCTCCAAAACTTAAAATGTTTAGAACCTAAAGGTCCCATGTATATTATGATTATAGAATGGGTATTGAAGTACAAGAATTCCTTTATATTTACTTTCTTTTGTCTTCATATGAAGTTGAAAATAGTTTTATAAGTTATTTATTGATTTTTATTTACTAGATTTATGGATTCGATGATCATTAGAAAATATTCTTTAAGTTCAATATTATGTTTCAACAAGATTTTAATTTTTACTCGTAAAATACCAGTACTCATGAAATGGCGCAATAACTTGCATTAATTTTGAAACACTCTGTGCTAAAGAAGTTATCTGTGAGTGAGTTTTGGTTTGATTTCTTCATATCAGGACCATAAAAGAAAATCACTGCTCTACTTGTAGATACCAGTTTTCAATAAAGCTGTTCTATTGTTTTATGAAATTCTGTTGACTGATACAATGGCCCCCTTGATAACATCAATTGTTACGTTTCAAGATGTGAAGACTCATGTTTGTTAAGTGCTGATATTAATAAGTTTAGGAGTGTGCAGGCCTTCTGTGTTTGATATGATTTCATAATGTCTTGGAAATGACAAGAACTTACCAAAACCATACCGGGTGATTTAAAAGTTGTCATCAATGTATTTCATTGATGCAGTTATTTTTTTCTTATACAGGAAATGAGACATTTGTCATACCTTGGGACAAAGTTTTGAACACTAGTGTCGTAGAAGTCTGCCGCCTGGGATTTGAACTACTGTGTGACAACCATCTCCACTTCTCTGTCATTCCCTGTCATTTATTGGGGTGTAGGAAAAGATGGAAATCACTGGGAGGAGATCCGGGGTGTAGGGTGGATGTTGAAAGATCTTTTAGACGAACTTTTGCAGGAGACTTGCAGGGAGGTGTTGAAGTTTTCGGACCGCGCACACAGAGATTTTCATCTTTTCCTACCCCTCAAGAAATGAAAGTTAATGACAGAGAATGGTAGAGATTGACAGAGAAACGGAGAAGGTTATCACATAACGGTTAAAACCCCAGGCGGAAGACGTTTATAGCATATGTATTCAAAACTTGGTCGAAATGTCTCAATTCCGGTGGCGAATATGTTATGAAATAGCTGAACACTTGCTGTATCTGTCGCAATAAATATGTCCATTAAATTTTGTTTTGTTTCCGTTAATGGCATGTGGGAAACTTACTTATGGACGCGCCTCGTAAATTTTACTTTAATAGAATTCTGTTTATGAACTTAGTTTTGATTATTTCTGTATTGATATATCTTTTTTTTCTAATTTTTAATATAGTTTTTAATTATTGTGCAAGAGCTACGGCTGTAAACTGTACTCATAATTTGTATCCAAACACTTCTGGAAAGTGCAAGAGAACAATTGAATACTTTAATTACACCAAAGGGAAATAAGTGAATAAATACATACAATACAAATAAATGCTTAAATAACTGTAATATCTATGTAACCTAATAACTTTTATGATATATTTAGTTTCGTGTTTAAAACATATTTAAATTAATTAGATTTTTTTGTCCATGATACGGATAGAACTATTATGTTTTGTGTGAAAATTCTGATACCATCTCTACAACGGGAAATACCATCAGACTGTTTTACAGGGCAAACAAATAGCGAGGAATGAAATATAACCGCATCTTAATGGCATCACCTGGTGGAAGTTAGCACAATAGACTGAAATGTATGCCGATTCACATGAACTGTGCCACATATTCTTATTCTCACGTATAAACAGAGTTCTTGAATAATGTGGTATACCGCTAATGAATTTTGTTGATTGCTTTTCATCCTAATGCTGAATGATATCTTACTTGATTTCATGCTGTTATATTTGTCTTAGTGAGAGTCGATCTTTCGGAGGACCACTGAGTGCGATGCTCTGGCAACAGTTTCATTTCTTCTGCGACATTTAAACCAAACCTACTCTAAGGGACGAAGGGTTGCAGTTCTTTTTGCTTTCATAATATTTTTAAAATATAAATACCGTTTATAATTTTTATTATGTGTATATTTTATGTAATACATTGCATTATTTATAAAGATGTTTGCCAACATTAGGCTTGTCATTTTAAAGATTACCTATAAAGAACTTCCATCCGATCTTGAATTTGTTACAAAACATTGATCTTGCAACTAAATTATTATCGAAGTCTTCAGATTATGGTGTTGTAAAACTTGTGCTTATAGTTCCATGATTTCTTTCTGTTCATACGGTCTAGAGTTGACTGCCATTTTGTATTATTATTACTGTTAACAGTGGTATCTGATAAAATTAAATCTTAAATCTGCAGTTAATTCAAAGTATTTCTTAATCAATATTGGGAACTAGTTCCAACATGTAGGCCTAACTTATTAATATTAATATGCTCGTTCCGTTCCTAAGCTTTAGGCCTAAGTGTGAAAAATAAATGGAATGTCTTAGTGATAATTGTAAGCCTCTAAAAATTAACATGAATATGTAACAGTATTCATTTTTTGACAATCTTTTTGGAGTATTCAGAGGCGTTAGGTCTTCTAGGACGATTCTGGTATTTTTCAGTCTCGCATTAAGTTCATATAAAATTTAGTTCTGAATAAACAAATTTCCTTGTTCGCTATTTTAGCTCCCTATAATAACGTTTCCTCATTTTATAGTTCTGGGACTAGTTCTTGGAAAATAATTGGATTAAGCAACTCGGAAAACGAGGCAGGCCACGAACATTAATGTCTCACGCAAATTAATAAGTTAGGAAGAAGAGGATGTCTGATGTCAAGAAAGATTACATGGGCCATGACAACTGTATTATTCAAATAATATGCTTTTGTTCACACTCTTATTATCCTCAGAGTTTTAAGTCAAAGCTTTCCATCATGCCACTCATTATATAACCATCCAGGATGCCGTGCTGTGTGAGGAATTGCCTATGACTGCAAACTCAACGAAAGTTCCAAGAACAACATACAAAACGTAATGGGCACAAATAGCTGGATTGATGAAAATAGCCTATACTCAGCCTGTGTTCAAATTAAGTTATCATTATCAAAATTCTTCAGATTTCTTACAATGCGATTTTGAGAACCAGTGGTAATCCATCACACACGCTTACTGTATCTTAAGTATAGCCTAGTGTGCGCATCATAATAAATTACAGCAAACTCCCGATTATCCGTGTTAACATACATGATCATACATGAATAATCGAGAAACACAGATAATCCGAATGATTGCATTGTTATTATTCAAGCTTCAGGAGATGTTATGGGCTACAAAAAATCTAATGCGATTTTAATAGGCTGTAAATGCTACTAAATTTAACATAAGGCTCGTTTTACATGGCGATTTCATTAACAGTAATATGTGTTACATCTATATTAATAAAAGGAAGTGTCTGTCCTCCGTCTGTCTGTCTTCCGTCTGTCTTCCGTCTGTCTGTCCGCGATGCCCAGCGAAATCTACTCAACGCAGAGATCTGAAATTTTATAAGTAGGCGGACTAAAGGGTCGGAATGTGCACCTCGAAGCCGGAATTTTAATTTTCGCCTCCGTTCGTGAGTTATGAGTGAAAAACTGGCAGAAAACGTGCATTTTTTTGCGTTTTAGAAGCATCAGTTTCAGTAATAAATTTCAATATCAAATAACTTACAGATGGCTTTGGCTATTTTTGTCAACATACCTCATAGCCTACCTTGAAAATAAAAGCAACGCGATCGCTTGATTTTGTAAGTCCATCCTAGACGATTCATTTGTTTAGAGTGTCAAGGCCCACAGACATATGACATTTTCAACCTACACGGAAGAAGGATAATCAACCCTAAATATGGTCAAACATTGTTCGATTTGAACGAAACTCACTATACAGGGGTTTTCTGGGCCAAGGAACTCGAATCTGAGGTCGCTTTTACCAGGGGACGCTACCTAATCGTGGAATGCACTCCACGTGATTTAGGTGTTAATAATTATAATTTGAAATAATTATCGCGGGGGAAGCCGCGGGCACATGCGGGCACATGCTGTTTGTCTGTCTGTCCACGATGCCCATCGAAATCTACTGAACGCAAAGATCTGAAAATTTAAAGATAGATGGACTGAAAGGTGGGCGAATGTACCTCGAAGCCGAATTTTTAATTTTAGCTTTCGTTCGCGAGTTATGAGTAAAAAACTGGCAGAAAACGTGATTTTAGCGCTGTCGAAGCATCAGATTTCAGTAATACATTTCAATGTCAAATCAATTGCAGTTGGCTTTGGCTATTTTTGTCATACCGTGGAAATAAAAGCATCGCGATCGCTTGAATGTTGTAAGCCCACGCTGGTCGATTCATTTGTTTAGAATGTCAAGGCCCGTAGACATATGAAATTTTCAACCTACACGGAAGAGGGATAATCAACATAGACCTAAATATGGTTAAACATCGTTCGATTTGGACGAAACTCACTATACAGGGATTTTCTGGGCCAAGGAACTCGAATCTGAGATAGCTTTTACCAGGCAACGATATCTAATCGTGGTATGTAATTCACGTGATTTAGGTGTTAATAAAATAATGATTTAACTATTATGCTCTTAATTTTTAATTCTTGAAATAATTATCGCGGGCGATCGCTTGATTTTGTAAGTCCATCCTGGACGATTCATTTGTTTAGAATATCAAGGCCCGAAGACATATGAAATTTTCAACCTACACGGAAGAGGGATAATCAATATAGGCCTAAATATGGTCAAACATTGTTCGATTTGGACGAAACTCACTGTACAGGGGTTTTCTGGGCCAAGGAACTCGAATCTGAGGTCGCTTTTACCAGGCGACGCTATCTAATCGTGGTATGTAGTCCACGTGATTTAGGTGTTAATAAATATAATGATTTAACTATTATGCTCTTAATTTTTAATTTTTGAAATAATTATCGCGGGCGAAGCCGCGGGCACATGCTAGTATATAAATATTATCCATTGAGAACGGAATACGGATTTAACCGGGCCCAAGATATTTAATTTCACGCTTTTTTTTTTTGGAAGCCACTTAACATTCTGTATGCATAACATGACGAAATAGTGTGGGAAATTCAAAATGTCTCACCGGGTTATATTCACATTTTGGTTGTAAAGGGTTAAAGAGGAAGGAAGAACCTTGCATGGATAATTCGCAAACCCGCCCACAGATAATCGGAAATTTGTAATCTATCTTAAAAGATTTTTAATTCGGTTTTCATGTTCAAGGGAAAGAGATTCGCAGAATCCAAATCACTGGCGTGGATAAATTTTTACCAAAAATTAAAGAAGCCAAATTATTCTGTGTTAAAATTTTATCCAAACATACCTAATGTTCACCATAATAAGTCTCTAAAATAGTAAATAAATGCTGATGAAGTATAAGTTTAAAATGCGGTAACTCCGCCTTGTCAATATAAAAGTTGTAAAATGTTAAAAATCAATTCGATCAACTTGTGGTCAGAGCTACCAAACATCTGCATAACCGCACATCATGTTGGTTTGACGTGGCTGTGTTTTCAGTTTTTAAAATTATTGACTGAGGATCTGAGAGTGTTCGAAAACAGGGTGCTTAGGAAAATATTTGGGCCTAAGAAAGGTGAAAATGGGGACTGGAGAAAACTGCATAACGATGAGCTTCATGACCTGTGCTCTTAACCGGATATAGTAAGGGTAATTAAATCACGGAGGATGAAATGGGCTGGACATGTCGCGCGCATGTGGGGGGAAATACATATATAAAATATATTGACTGGGAGACCCGAAGGGAAGAGACCACTTGGAAGACCTAGACGTTGGTGGGAGGACAATATCAGGGTAGATTTAAGGGAAGTAGGATTTGCGAGGGATGATTGGATGGAGTTAGCACAGAATATGGTTGAATGGCGGGCTCAGGTAAGCACGGCAATGAACCTTTGGATTCCATAAAGTAGATAATATTCCTTTAGCTTGCTGAGGAATTGTCTATTGCCATTGAGTAAGTAAGTATTGAGTGAAGATGGCCACAAGATGGTAGAAATACATTTGATTTTAAAAATTTTACAACTTTTATATTTACAAAGCGGAGTTACCGCATTTTAAACAATGACTCTATTTTAACAGCATTATTCTGATGTAGTATGGTCACTTCATAGTTAATTCAGATATAGCCCGGGAGCCGATCCGGATGTCATTTTACTATACTATGGGGCCAGTTGGAAGATAGGAGCCAATTCGGATGTACCCTTGGGAGAATGTTACCTGCAGATTTATTCAAGCGTAGATATTGTCAAGTTTATAAGTTTTTTAAGACAATTTATCTTCTTTTCCTGTATTATATGGATGTGAGACATGGTCATTTACTCTTCAGGAAGAACATAATCTGAGAATGTTCGAAAACAGGGTTCTTAGGAAAATATTTGGAAATCAGAGAGATGGAAATGGGGACTGGAGAAAACTGTACAACGACGAGCTTCATAACCTCTTCACCGGATATAGTAAGGGTAATTAAATCACGGAGGATGAAATGGGCTGGAACGTCGCGCGCATGGGGGGGGGGGAATACATATATAAAATATATTGACTGGGAGACCCGAAGGGAAGAGACCACTTAGAAGACCTAGACGTAGGTGGGAGGACAATATTAGGATATATTTAAGGGAAGTAGAATTTGCGAGGGATGGTTGGATGGAGTTAGCACAGAATAGGGTTGAATGGTGGGCACAGGTAAGCGCGGCAATGAACCTCCGTGTTCCATAAAATAGATACTATTCCTTTAGCTTGCTTAGGAAGTGTCTATTACCATTGAGTAAGTAAGATGTAGGATATCTTTTCAACTGATTTCTTTGGAAGAGATTTCCCAGATCCCTAATGTACCTGGCCCTAAGAGCATATACACCTAGAAGTCTTAGGCGATCCAAGGAGGTTGGCAAGCACATAATTCATAGTTTATGATCAATGCAGCTTTTAACGTGATATGTGATTATTAATCGCAGATGAATCTATAAAGAAATATCTGTAAGGAAGAAGTATCGAAGAAAAATAATACACGAAGAGTATTTCTTGGACCACACCGAAGACTTACTTAACATCTGTTTCTAAAGGCTTCGGGGCTATGACAGATCCGATGTGCGTGTGACCGTATTGGTAGGAGACGAGCGCAAAAGCAAAAATATCCCAGCTCAAAGATTAGTAATTATATCATGCCGCCATTACTATAAATCAGAAATAGAGAAGTACAAAACCTAAAACGTTTGATGCAGATACCGAGTTAGCTGTACATGTTAACTAAAACAGGTTCCTGCAACTGCCTCGAGTATCCTCCTCCTACTCACAACTTCATAATACTTTCATTATTTCTTTCTTCATAATTTTAGTATGTGGAGAGCTTTGAAAGTGCAATCGGAAATATTAAATATAATTTTTGTTCTATCATACGCTTATTACATGTGACGTAACGGTATCACAACGATATTCATTTCGATACAGATTTTCAGTAAAACATTGGTGTGGTCTCGATTATTATCTAACACGGAATGAACTTGAAACTTAAGAGTAGCAACTGTAACTGCATAGTAAACAACCCGAATTTAAAACAAAATCAATTCTGTTTGTGTTAATTTTCGATTGCATGTCCATCCAGTGATCCTTGGATATTCAGCAGCTTTTCCGCAGGTTCGAAGCATGTTATGAAACGGTAAACATACACGTCAAATCAAGTACGTAATACGTAGGCCTATGTAGGTTTTTAACATTTATAATCAAGTTCCAGGATATACAGTGAAGTCACCAACAAATAAAGGTTTACAGTTTTCTATATTAGACTAGTTGGTTACTTAAATTACTTGAGTATAGTTCGCCCAGAGCATAGGATCTATATAAAAATAGAATCAAGAAAACCGAACTATCTAATACGGTTATAATTCTGAGGGAACTCACTGACTAATCTTCTTAAAAAGATAAAAACATGACAGCTTTACACAGATGTGGTTAATATTTTCTTACAAGGAAAGGGCTGTGTCTATCACAATACAAACAATATTGTAGGCTATCCTGTTCATACATGGAGGTAAAAAGTCAAGTGCAGCATAAATCTGATTTTTAAAATCGCTAATACAATCGTGTCAGTAAGAAATCATATTTTCTTTTTTATCATCAACTTTCTGTATCGCTGTATTGTAAGTTCATATATAGAATTGTAACGTTACAGCTTAAGAAGATAGGCCTATATTGTCCTTTCATCAGTGCAACCTTCCTATATCAAGTGCAGAATAACGTTAAAGTAGATTTCCATTGAAATTTACAGCATTTCAGTTGAATTCTTTTGGTGAAAAATCACGTTATTTACATTAATGGGGATGATTAGCGATTATGTTATGAATAAAGGACTTAACTTGCATATATATAATATATGCCTACATAGGTCTAGCTTTTATTATTACACTTATATTTATACATTTTCAGATGCGATTTACTAAGAAATAAATAAGATATAAATTATATCCTTGATGGTTTTGAAAGTAATTAAATGAAATTTTGCTTACTTACGGAAAGCTTTCTACAACAAAAAGGAGAATGTTTGATAGAATAGTTTTAAACATCCTGCCTGTTAAAAGTCTATATGATTTTAATCATGCATAAATGAAATTGTTACAATCAGAATCTTGATACGTGTATACGTGTATATTAGTTCAAAATCAGGCAATTTATTGTAAAGGATACAATTTTATTATAATATATTCATTTAAACAGACTTAAAACGTCTGCGACAGTTTAGTAACTTTCATAGATGAATGTATTTTACTTAAGCGTTCGATGCTTTTTCCTTTCAATTAGTTTAAATTTTATTTATTAGTCGTTTCCGCAGCTTGTGAAGTAGGTGTATGCCAAATATTATGTATGTACTTGACAGAATAATGATTGAGGTGTAGAGTTTTAAAGTGTATTTACAGAATTAGAAATATAAAGATAACTTACTATGATTGGAAACTATTTATTGCAGTAGAAAGCACGGATAATGTTTAATGCTATAGGCATATAGGCTATGTTTCACTAATTAGATTGCATGAAAATAACAAAAAGAACAGAGTTAGTTCACTGGTTTATGAATCCAGAATACTTACTCATCACATTCACTAATGAAAGATTGTGAAGTAGATGAGGAAATTATATCTTGGCTAATAGAAACTTATTCTTAGTTTTGTAAAGAAATGTTTCCTGTTGATCATATTTTAGTATTTCATTTTTTGCTTCATTTAACAACATATTCCATTGCATTTGAGTATTATTAATGTTATGGAATAATAACTGTTAACTTCTTAATTGCTATTACTTTGTTATATAATTACAATTAAACGTTTATACTTCTAACGATCTGGCAAAAATTTCCCGAAACTTGTTTATGAGGTCTTGATATTTGGTTCCGCATCGTGTATGTATCTTGTTATAACATTTGAGACTCTTAGATTAAATAATCCACTTTTCACGTTGCCAAATACAATTTTGACAATATATTATGATTTTAGTATTCCACTTTCAAATCTTTGAGTTTAATTTGAGAAAGCCTACATGCGTTTGGTCGTACCTGCGTTACAATCAAACTTATGTTGCGACAATTAATAATAATAATAATAATAATAATAATAATAATTTTTATTAACAGCCATACATATTATACGTAATGTTTAAATCTATTTGTAGGTAAACTACGGACTCTTAAAGGCAGTTTGTTGAATAAATTAATTCCAATATAAAAACAAGTGTTACAAGTGCTATTTAAACGACATTGGGTAAATTTATATCTGTCCTGCGTCTTGTACTGTAATTATGCACTTCTCTATAAGTAAAATTCTCCAGATTCTTCTTGACATATAAGATAACAATAAAATACATATGGTCCTACCTTCGTTACAAACAAACTTATGTTGCGATAATTATTATTAATAATAATTATAAATTGCATATTCTACATGTATTCTATATTATCAAGAGGGAAAGTACTCGTGCAGTCGAAGGAACCGCTGTGGCAGGATATTAAGAGAAGACTTGAGCCTACCAGTGCGGACTTCCCACAACGCACGATCATTCGATATATCTCAGCCGCAGTCAAACTAACTCACTGGCACCCACCGCCCACTCCCGCCCATCTCCAATCCAAAACGTTCGATTCCAGCATATCGTAACATCCATCTATTCTGGAGATAAACCCTTTTGAATGATGCGCCGCTTGGAATTAGGCCCCTCTCTCACTTTCTATCCGACTGGTGTCTTATTTATTGATATTTAAAAACGAATATTTTACCAGACTAAAATCTCGAACTGTTCTAATAATTAAGAGGTTCGTGCGCAAGAATATTCTGAATTCTATTTGTTCATGGAGCTATGTTTATCTCTTTTGACAGTATTCGTCCTTTTCCCATTTTTTATTACCTTCGAATTAATGCAGTCAGCTGTTTCAGGTACGACAGGGATATTTTGCTTAATATAAATTATATGATAATACCTATCTCTTTCTGTGTTAAATTTCCAATATGAACAATTTGATCATCACTTTTTGCTACCATCCAAATGCAGTCAGGTGTTCCACCTATGACAGATTATAAATTGAAAACAAAGCGATATTTCGCTTAATATAAATTATATGATAGATTTAAATGTTGAAATGTTAATAATGTTAAAATTTAAACAGGAACAATTTTTATATCCGTCCGGTTGTATTCTGTGAAGCAACTGAATGAAAATTGTCTTACTTTGAAGACACACCAGAAAACAACCCTCCACTAGAAGGATAGGGCGAAGGACTTCGAAAGGATGTACGAGGATTGACAGGATAAGAAATGAAGATGTTACGGAATAACTAAATATTGAATCAGTATACAAGAAAATATTTGATAATGGGATAGATCGAACCGAACATTTACAAAAAATAGAAAACACCAGATATCCCAATTCAGCGTCGGACTAATGTCGAGAGGAAGAAAGGTTCGAGGACGGCCCAGGAGACGCTGGCGACAACTGTGAAGCCGAAACGGGCAAAGTGCCTAATCCATGAAGTGAAGAAGAACATTTTTTAAAAGTTTGAAATATAAAAATTCTGACGTGAAAGATTCGCATAAGTTTAGACTCTATCCTAATCATGGTCATACCAATTTTCCCTTTTCATATTCCGTCATGAAGTAAGTGATCAAATTGCGGGATTGCTCATTCAAGTATCTAAGTCCCATTACTAATTTTGACTTATTGACTTAAAGACTTAAAGAAGGTGTGAATTTGTGCAAAAGAAGGCTAGCCTTCAGTTATTTTCGGATACTTTCTATGCACGAATGGTTCAAATAAATATTTTGAGTTTTAGAACATGCAAAATCATTAGAGCCTTCTTTTTAGAAAACAGGAAACATTTTTATTCCAAAGTGAAAGTCGTTGATGAGCTTTGAGCCACATCTAAAAATACAATACACAATTTAATATTGATGAAATCTTTTGTTTCAAGCTACTGTTCGCAAATTTACAGAGAACCCCATGACAGTCAAACTCACATTTTCGAAAATAGAATTTTTGCATTCAAAGGATCCCAAAAACTGAATCAATTGTGAAAATATGAAATAGATTTTCAGGTCGAATATATGGCCTACTTCCTCTAAAGTATTGCCTGTGGTATGATTGGAGGAAGCAAAAAACAATAGTATTCTATATTAGGTAGCCTGCTTTCCTTATTTCTCGGCAGTAACTTAAACTATGATGCATTTATTTATTAAGTAGCGACTTAATAAACTTTATTTTTATATTGCTTTAAATCTACAGGTTTCCAATAATAATAATAATAATAATAATAATAAGTCCAATATAATAAAAAGGTAATTAAAATATGAACAGTAACAAAATAATAATATATTGTGTAGGCCATGTGTCCACCGCCATGACGTAGGGGACGCTTTCGCTCTCAAATTCTGGCCGAGACAAGTTTCCTAGGTGAGGTTTTTCCGGGTTTTACCTCATCTGAGATGAATGTCGGGAAACTTCAGGCTCTCATGGTCCCCGGACATCATCTGGCCGTCATTATTACCTTCGTACCATCCGCGCATTGTGCGGAATGAATGTATGTACGTATGTGCGACTGGTGTGTATCGTTTTATGTGTTCGTACTGTCGCGGAGTTAATCCCTTATTGGGTTCATCATACATTTGGGGAGGCGCATGTGATCCATAGAAACTCACTCCCTTGACAGGTCGTGGTCCTGTAAGGCCCGGGCGTTGTGGGCCGCGTAAACGTCTCTACAAGGGGAAGGGTAACAATTACGTAATGAAGTAGAAGGTATTATCCTTTGCAATTAAATTTCTTTAATTATATTAGTTGAGAATTAGCTTTTTTATTTAAGTTTTCATAAACAAATACAGTATTAGTCTACTTTAAGAATTCAAAATTATAAATGGTATTTATATGATAGAGTTCAGTATCCTTCGTATGATTATTACTTGAAAATAAAATGATAGTATCCTTGTAGAAGAAGCGTCTTATTAGAGACCGGAAGTGTATGTAACCAGTTTCCTGGGAACCATTGCCACTGCATGAGGTCAGGGAGCTGGATCGGGAGGTCATGCCTGTGGGGTCACGAGATTATGTGTATCACGTCCACCCCCTTGTACTGAGAGAGATATCATTGCAATCGTCTGACCTTTCCCACTTGCAGTTCAATAATCTTATTACTCTTGCTCTGTACTTAGTCCTATTGTACGCCGCCTTTTATTTCCACCAACGATTTGTTTTGCTTACGTATTGAACGTGAGTCGTCCTTCCATCGACTTATGACCTTTTATTAACAAGCGGTGCACCTTTAAGTTCAGTTTTACTGTCTCTACTGTGATGTTAAGATAATCATTCAGATTTGTGTGCCATAGTTTTGCAATCTAGAGGATATATTTTACTGTGCTGTATTTTTTTATTAACATTTTATTGCAAGTTTTCACTTTTTCCCAGGGTTCAGACTTTGCTACTAATGAAATAAGCAGCGGTTTTATTATGCTATCAAAATTCGATTCATGGATGTTTTCTTAGCTGGAATACCCACTGACTTTAGCCAATGTCAATTTATGTCAACAGCATACCAGCATACCAGCTGTCCCCTCTTTTAACATCTGCACCCTATTGCATAGTCTATCATTTAGGATTACTATAGCCTTACGCCCAGGCTGCAAAATATACCACTAGCATCAATGCATTTGTGGTTCCACTGTAGACTGTTTAGGACATCATGATCTTACCTGCACAAAGAACTATGGTAAATTTTCTTGGTTTTATTGGATCCGATGGAAAACATCCTAATGGTTTGGTTTTAATTCCTTAGAGAGTAAAACCATTACTATCGGATGCAACATTCGTGGACAAATTTTCTACGTCCTACTTAGCTTCGTTCAAACTCGCTGGATCTTCTGCAGCCTCAGCCCTTATCAGAAAAAAGAAATAAGTACCGAGAAATTTCTTATAACTATTTCCTTGTGACTTTTGAAACACTTGGGCCCTAATCTTCAGAATCAAAACAACTCATTAATGCTATTGGTTATGAATTAGAGTCATTACCAATGATCCCCAGCGATTATCTTCAGCAGCGGACTGGAATTATCATTCAACAGGACAAAGCTGGGAATTAAAACTCTAAATTTATCATCTTTCTATCTCAAACAGGCCCCTTGTCAAGTCTATGCTCACATATTCTGTAAGAATCATAAAATACTTGGGTGGTTTTAGGTAAGCCTTGATGCTTCAGTAAGATATAGGATCTTGCTCAAATAAAGATAGGAGTGGTGGTACTGTTAATTACAGGTTAAGCTAAAATTAATGTCATACGATAAACTAACATCGGGGATTTAGTAATCGCTTGGTTAATATCTCGATTCTGATTTATTTGGTATGATGTTGGGTTAAGGACGGGGTCTAATGTGACATCTTCAGCCACCTGCGTAGTAATGCACGATGATGTTAATTGTATACTCAGAGTCCTTCAATTACATACACATCACACACCAGTCAGAGCGATAAATCTGCGAGTTCATTTGCATTTTCTTGTGTATCTTATGAAGAAACAATTGAACTCCAGTTTGATAACTGGAGAGAATGATAAGACAGAACCTCAGTGCAAATTTTAGACATTCTTACAAACCTAGAAACACATAGACAGCATAATGTAATACCTTAATTACATTCCTTGTAGTATATATACTTATGTATATTAAAGTTTTTTACTTATTTATTTATTTAATTTAAATCTAAATAAACAGTTTATTGAGGTATCCGTAAGTCGCAAGTTTGATTGCCGATGAGATCATGGATATTTCCCGATTGGCCTAGTCCTCCGGGTGGGTACTTTGGTCATGGAGTCGACTCTGCTTCTAACAGAAAAAGTACTAGGAACAATCCTGGAGTAAGAGTGGCGAAGTGTAATGCTAAGAACCTTGCCGCCTTCGCGTGCCAAATATCTAAAACTCTAAGGGTGGCGTGCACCATCCAGGAGTAAATCTTACTAAAGTAGTAAATTTAAGACGGAGACCTGGAGTATACAAGAACCAGTACATCTGTCTCACTCTTAAGTCATACTAATGTATGTGCTAGAGTGAGACAGACAAACCGGTTTTTGTTACGTAAGGTTCCCTTCCTAAATTTACTACTTTAGTGCTACTCTTTTAGTAACTTACTCTTTTAGTTGGTGTTGGAGAGCTCAATTGATAGTTACTTCTTTAGTTGTTACTAAAGTAGTAAGCGATTTTTACTAAAGAAGTAGTCGAATTCTGCGCAGAACAGAGCAGAAACGTTAGTGCAGCGCAGCAGAACACGTGCATTTCAATTGCCAGTATTATTCAAGTGCCAGATAATGAAAAGGAAAGGTTCGCTGAAACAATGAATATGAATTTGAGTTGTTCTAAATATTACTAATGACAATCTTCATGTTTTAAAATAGGTCTAATAGTAATGTTTTATTCATTACTAATTTTATTTCCTTCAATTGAGTATTTTCAGTTTAGTAGCCTACGTATGGGTACTGTGATTACAATTTTTGTGCAAACTATTTCTGTATTATAATGCAAACAATTGGAATTTCCAGTTGATTTTCATAATTGATTCACTGTCAATATTATAATTATTTTTCTCATAATAATAATAAATGAATTATTAATACTTATTGACTGTTTAACAATATTAATAAGAAGTATTACACGAAATCATGAAAAAGTGGGGATAAAAAGGATAACAAAACTAATAAGGGGCATTATGTTTCTGTCCTTTTTCAAATGCACAGAACATTTACTTAAAAAATATTACCTTATAAAAATAATAATATTACAACTGAGAAATGTAACATTTAAACAAAAAATGGCGGTACAATATTTCGCAAGCTATGAACTCCAATAATAATTATGTAGATGGTTGTGTGTTTAAAAATAATTTCAGTGACTACTTCTCTAGATCCTGTGCAGCTTCAACCTCCGGGCCCCTCCTTAAAATTTTCTTTCGGCACTCATGTTGGCATTTTTTTCTATATAGTTTATAATGCTTCTCACTTTCCTGTCCACAGGGTTAATTAAAATAGTTAGCAGCATACTATAGACCTGCAGCATCTGCTATAGTTTATTCCCAAACATGAAAGTCTCGTCTCACTCCTCCATTCGAGACTTGGGGAGTCTTTAAGGAATGGTTTTACAATGTGTCCCCTTCTCAATGTACGCTAATCCCAGAGTCAGTCAAATTTTCTTCCGATGTGGACTGTTTGGACATTTTTACACCTGGGTTAGAAAAAAGGACATATTATTCATTAACACTGCGGGTGCAACTATTGAACTTTTAGCTCTTATAATTATTATTATAATCTGGCATTCGCAATGTTGTGCTTTAAGTTAAGCTATAGAAGTGTAATGTAATAAAATTAATTTACAATAATTACATTAAATCGTTTAACAATGAGAATCACCTATTGTTCAGTAATTCTATGGTTAAGTAGCAGGGGGAAGTGTTTTCTGGGTAGCTCCAAGAACGGAGGCTTTCATGTAGTGGAATGTACTATACCTCGCCGATATCTGTATCCATATGATTAGCTTGAAATACATCGTCGTTTTCTGACCCAAAGTTAGGGAGAACTGCAACATCTAAAGGCCGATCCAGCTAGGAAGATATTTAAGAGCACATGAGCTCCTTGTACCGTGCAATGCAAACGTCCCTTCCACTCACTCTTCCCCTCACCTTTGGTGGACGTCTTCCTAGTTGGATCGCTCTCCGCAATGATATTTCCACATTTGACTGGCTGAAATCACATGGATGTAGTGAGAATCTGACATCGTTTCTTCCAAACGCCAAAATTTAATGTAAGGATTTATGAGCTTAATTATTTACGTTATTAAATGCCCTACTAGGTATGGTTCGCTTAATATTTATTAAATCACCTGCCACAACTCTCATTTTTGGTATACAACCTTCTTCATCTCAATAACTTATCCTCAGTTTGAACTATGTAATCCATTTAATGTGATATGTAACTCATAACTCACGCAAATGCCACAGAACAAACTTACTCCACAACTTTACTCCACCTCCTGAGTAGGAGTAAATATTGGCCTTATTTACTCCACAACTTACTACGTTAGTAACGTACTCCGTGTTGGTGCTCTCCACCACTTGTGGAGTAAGTTCATTTACTCTGGGAGTAAATAAAATTTTTACTTCTTTAGTACATTCCTCTATGTTGAAAGCCGCCGAGTTTAGTTTACTCCTGGTTGGTGCACGCCATCCTTACTAAAAGAGTACGGTTACTAAAAGAGTAGCTTACTAAAGTAGTTAGAACTAAAGAAGTAAGGCTTACTAAAAGAGTAAATGGCATGAGTTTGGTGCACGCCACCCTAAGAGTTAATTTAACATTTAAAAATCCCAGAGAAGGCTGCAGAATATTATATTTTCTTATATTTTTCTTGAAAACACTATGTGAATATCTTCAGATATCAACAAATATATTTGTTGGCTTGGGTGGCGCAGTTAGTATCGCGCTGGCTTTCTGTGCCCAAGGTTCGAACCCGGCCCTGGTCGATGGAATAAATATGACAGGTCCATGTCAGTAAATTTACTGGCATGATAAAGAAATCCTGCGGGACAAAATTCCGGATCATCGGCGACGATCACAGGCCTAAGTAGCAGTACATCCCTGTAGTTAAATAAGCATATACTAATAAAAAAAATTGTGAAAGGAGCAATTTCAATTTGAAAAATATATGTAAAACGTTTTGGCATTAATGAAAATAGCTATAAGCTATTCCATGGAAGACGAGTAGGCCTATTTGGAATTTCTTAATCTAGAATGTTTAGGCCTATGTTATTTTTAATCTCGAATATATATTTTTGTCATCGTTTTACCAGATTTTTCGTATCCACCCTAATAGAATTCAGAGATGCGAGAAATTTGGAGAATTTATTAAAATTCGATTCTCTCACATCAAATTCCCAAGTAGAGTAAGTGGCTGTTCGTGAGGCAGCCAAGGTGACGTTGTGGAAGCTTACGAATTTCTACAAAAAATGCTTTTCAAATAAAAGTTCTAAGTTTTCGTATAAATTTAGTGTAGAAAATGTAAACAAAATCGTTCTAGAATGTCGTGAAAACTAAATATTTTTCGTGCGAAGTCGTCGACTTGTTTCGTGTCACAATCCTCGAAGTTAGTTACGGAGTCAAAGAAGCTCCAAATATGTATTAATGCTGGAAAATTTGACGTATAATTTCAGGGTTGAACACAGTTCTTTCGCTACTTGTAGTATGCCCACCTATGTTCGGGTCGAGAATATAAATATCGTAAAATAAATCCCTTTGTAATCATTTTTAAACACACGGTTGCACAATAATAATGCAAATGTATGCAAGAAACATTTTGGATATGCTTAAAAGTGTGCGAAACGTTTTTCGCTGTCTGACCAAGATTAAGATCAATGTAGTTTAATGGATTGTGCAGTGTGTACTTAACTGCAGCATGAAGGGTTTCATTGTGACTGTAATGAAGTGGCCCACTGCACTGTAACTTTGCTTGACCTCTTACCCACTCTGCGAGTTTATTCACATTTCTTGGAACTTTTTGATGTTACAAGATTTGCAAAGAGCCGTTAGTAAAAGCTATTGTCTTTATCTGGTAGGCCGCCAAGTGTCAGGGGACTGTATATGAAAATGATAATCCCACGATGTACATTATTAATTGATGTGTTAAATACGATCTGGTATCATGGTAAATAGGTGATAACTCTTGTGGGAATGAAGAACAGTTCTATTAAATGACGTGGGCTTCATATAGATTTCTGGCCAGAGGCTAACGAGAATCAAGCTCGCGTCCTGTTTGCCCCTATTGTAATATTGTAGTGCCAAACTTTCTCAAGGCGCGGAAAATATGCGTACTAAGAAACCAACTCTCAGCCTTTCTAATCTACTTACCCTTATTTCCTTCTTATTCTTCTTTTCCTGAGTTTTACTTCCCCTTTTAGGCCTACGCCACCCGGGCCTTATAGGACCACGACTCGTCGAGGGAGGGAGTTTCTGTGGATCAAATACACACATTTTTGACCAGACAAGGACATGGATGACCTCCCTTGATGAGTGATCAGCCCAAAGTCGGGGCCACCTCCGAGACAACAAGAACACATAGGACAACACACACCAGTATCACACTCATTCACGCTGAACAAGGCGAGGATGAATGAAGGTGATAATAACGGCCAGATGATATCCTTGGACCAGGAGGGTCCGAAAAAAAAAACCCTACATAGGAAACATTTTAATTTTTAATAATTAATGCATCTACGACAGCACAGCAAGATACCCTGAAGATGACATAAAACATGACGAAATGCCTTGGCAGCATAAAATAAAGGTTGTTGAGCAGATGGTTTTAATTACACATTTTATTTTTGATCGAGCTTAACGATACGATATTATGTATATACTGAAGACAAAAGACAAAAAAGGCATATTTTCTCATGTGTAGGCCTATGGATGAAAATACGATGCTTTACTGTTGCTACATCTAAAAATAGTTCCAAACGGAAATATAAACTACATCTACAAGAAAACAGAGTGGAATTACCGATGCTTTACCTTCCTTATCGCACCTTGAATCTCCACCTAGCCATGCTTGGCTTGGCAGACCCTATACCTGCCTAGAATGGAGAATTACACGACGACATATAAGAATGTTTCAAATAGAAACATAAAGTTTAATTATCATTAATTATATCATTATAATACCATTATGTCTTGCAACATCCACTCACTTCCACCACACATTTTGTAGTATGTTTATTGTGTTGCTACTTAATATTTTTCATGACAGAGTAGTGCAAAAAGTAGACAACGTATCTAGAATAATTCAGCACTCTTGAAATTTCATTACTGCCTTACAGTGAGATGACAAACATTTTTATCAAAGTGAGTATTTAACAATCTTATGCAAATATTTTTAACTAAAGGAGTATTTTGCATGTGACTGAAACTTTAGTTGGTAACTTTTGAGTATTACAGGCTAATTGTATACCTCTCAGTGGCATAATTTTATCTTTTTCGTTCATATATTCCACCTTCAAAAATGCTTGTTTAACCGTCGTCTGTCTAAAAACAAAAATTTTCGGACCCTTATATCATTAAGGCCGCTTAGTCATATAACAAATTTAATGCTGTTATTTAGCTGAAAATAGTTTGAAATCTATCTGAATTTCGTAAGCAAAATGACTTTTTTGATCGAACTTTCATTCCAAGTACGTTTAATATATAAAAATTTAAGAAAATGGGCCTATGAGACCAATCTTGGTATTCCTAGAGTAAATGGTACTATTGCAAACATTTGGAAAATCACTTTATGAACATTAAACCCTAGCTTGATTTATATATTAAAATGCATGAATTATTTTGTTATTCTCCTCAAAATTGTAACTGCTCACGTTTAAGACGAATCTTCTAAAGTTATATACTTAGGACTTGTTACTGATAAGCATTTAAGGGGATAAAATATGATTACAGGTATTAGCCTACTAATAAAATACGTAAAGCTATTTATAAATTTGTCATCCTTTATATCGAATAATGTAGGCTAAGGACAATATACGTATTTAGCTCTAGAAGAGGCGATAATCCAATATGAAATTCTTTGTTGGTGTAGCGAATTAAGACATTTGTTTATAACTGATTTTACTTCAAAATAAGGCTGTAAAAATTTGTTTAAGAAAGCAAATCGACTACCCTACGAAATACTGATCTCTGAATTCAAGGTAATGAAAATCGAAAAGAGTAAATGCTACTATAGCAAATATTTGGAAAACCACTTTATGGACATAAACTTGTATTGTTAGCTTATTATCATAAAAACCTGATTAAAATTTATTTCATTCGAGCCTTGTCAAAATAAAAGAAACATAATGTTTCATTCTGTTGAAAATTATGATTTTGTCAATTGCAGTTTTAACCAATTTAATGCAAAACGTTGTTAAATATTAGTAATTAAATTTTATATACATATATTTTTATTTTGTTTCGTCTTAATTTCTTTCATTTATTTCTAACTAGCATGTGCCCGCGGCTTCGCCCGCGATAATTATTTCAAGAATTAAAAATTAAGAGCATAATAGTTAAATCATTATTTTATTAACACCTAAATCACGTGAATTACATACCACGATTAGATATCGTTGCCTGGTAAAAGCTATCTCAGATTCGAGTTCCTTGGCCCAGAAAATCCCTGTATAGTGAGTTTCGTCCAAATCGAACGATGTTTAACCATATTTAGGTCTATGTTGATTATCCCTCTTCCGTGTAGGTTGAAAATTTCATATGTCTACGGGCCTTGACATTCTAAACAAATGAATCGACCAGCGTGGGCTTACAACATTCAAGCGATCGCGATGCTTTTATTTCCACGGTATGACAAAAATAGCCAAAGCCAACTGCAATTGATTTGACATTGAAATGTATTACTGAAATCTGATGCTTCGACAGCGCTAAAATCACGTTTTCTGCCAGTTTTTTACTCATAACTCCCGAACGAAAGCTAAAATTAAAAATTCGGCTTCGAGGTGCATTCGCCCACCTTTCAGTCCATCTATCTTTAAATTTTCAGATCTTTGCGTTCAGTAGATTTCGATGGGCATCGTGGACAGACAGACAAACAGCATGTGCCCGCATGTGCCCGCGGCTTCCCCCGCGATAATTATTTCAAATTATAATTATTAACACCTAAATCACGTGGAGTGCATTCCACGATTAGGTAGCGTCCCCTGGTAAAAGCGACCTCAGATTCGAGTTCCTTGGCCCAGAAAACCCCTGTATAGTGAGTTTCGTTCAAATCGAACAATGTTTGACCATATTTAGGGTTGATTATCCTTCTTCCGTGTAGGTTGAAAATGTCATATGTCTGTGGGCCTTGACACTCTAAACAAATGAATCGTCTAGGATGGACTAACAAAATCAAGCGATCGCGTTGCTTTTATTTTCAAGATAGGCTATGCGGTATGTTGACAAAAATAGCCAAAGCCATCTGTAAGTGATTTGATATTGAAATTTATTACTGAAACTGATGCTTCTAAAACGCAAAAAAATGCACGTTTTCTGCCATTTTTTCACTCATAACTCACGAACGGAGGCGAAAATTAAAATTCCGGCTTCGAGGTGCACATTCCGACCCTTTAGTCCGCCTACTTATAAAATTTCAGATCTCTGTGTTGAGTAGATTTCGCTGGGCATCGCGGACAGACAGACGGAGGACAGACAGACGGAGGACAGACACTTCCTTTTATTAATATATACTAGCATGTGCCCGCGGCTTCGCCCGCGATAATTATTTCAAAAATAAAAAATTATGAGTATAATAGTTAAAACATTATATTTATTAACACCTAAACCACGTGGACTACTTACCACGATTAGATAGCGTCGCCTGGCAAAAGCGATCTCAGATTCGAGTTCCTTGACCCAGAAAATCCCTGTATAGTGAGTTTCGTCCTAATCGAACAATGTTTAATCATATTTAGGTCTATGTTGATTATCCCTCTTCCGTGTAGGTTGAAGATTTCGTATGTCTACGGGCCTTGACATTCTAAACAAATGCACCAGCGTGGGCTTACAACATTCAAGCGATCGCGATGCTTTTATTTCCACGGTATGACAAAAATAGCCAAAGCCAAATGCAATTGATTTGACATTGAAATGTATTACTGAAATCTGATGCTTCGACAGCGCTAAAATCACGTTTTCTGCCAGTTTTTCACTCATAACTCGCGAACGAAAGCTAAAATTAAAAATCCGGCTTCGAGGTGCATTCGCCCACCTTTCAGTCCATCTATGTTTAAAATTTCAGATCTCTGCGTTCAGTAGATTTCGCTGGGCATCGCGGACAGACAGACAAACACGTCCTTTTATTATTATAAGATAGCATGTGCCCGCGGCTTCCCCCTCGATAATAATTTAAAAATTAAGAGCATAATAGTTAAATCATTATATTTATTAACACCTAAATCACGTGGAGTGTATTCCACGATTAGATAGCGTCCCGTGGTAGAAAAAGCTACCTCAGGTTCCAGTTCCTTGGCTCAGAAAACCCCTGTATAGTGAGTTTCGTTCAAATCGAACAATGCTTGACCATAATTAAGCCTATGTTGATATCCTTCTTACGTGTAGGTTGAAAATTTTATATATCTGCGGGCCTTGACACTCTAAACAAATGAATCGTCTACGATGGACTTACAAAATCAAGCGATCGCGATGTTTTTATTTCCAAGGTAGGCTATGAGGTATGATGACAAAAATAGCCAAAGCCAGCTGTAATTGATTTATCATTGAAATATATTACTGAAATTGTTGCTTCGAAATCGCAAAAAATACACGTTTTCTGCCCGTTTTTCACTCATAACTCACGAACTAAAGCGAAAATTAAAATTCCGGCTTCGAGGTGCACATTCCGACCCTTTAGTCCGCCCATGTATAAAATTTCAGATCTCTGCGTTGAGTAGATTTCGCTGGGCATCGCGGACAGACAGACGGAAGACAGACGGAAGACAGACGGAAGACAGACAGACGGAGGACAGACACTTCCTTTATTAATATAGATAAGAAGATTCTAAATGGCTCACATAGATATGAACCCATTTGTAAAATACTTAACCTTTTCGTGAAAATCTGATTAACAACTTTTAGTTTATATGTTAATTTTTGTATATGCAGTATTTTTGTATTTTTTTTTTCTCACGAGCTTTTCTTATTTGAGGCCTTTAAAAACGCAATTTTGATATTTTGAAAGGTCTTCAGTTTGTAATAGGCAACAATAACATGTAATGTAAAATAGCAAGCAAAGGAGCTCCATCTAAAATTTTATTTCATCCGCAACGAATGAGCATTATGTTAATAGTGGATGAGATTCTTTTACCTACACGGCTGCTGTTGAGTTCGTTAATACGAGTGTAAGTCAGTAAGTATCCGAACTTTTTGTTTAGAGGATGCAAAAGAGGATGTTTTCCACAATTGCTACAACTTAGTAACAGCTATTCCATGTAATCCAGGGTTTACTGCACCCTGTTACTTTGTTTGTATCATCTAGATATTGCACTGATGAAACGCAATGTAGGCTCGCTTCATGTATTCTTTACTACCTACATTAAGGAGCTCGTTACGAAGCAAACTGGAGGGTCTTATTAAAACAATGACAATTATCTTCCCTCACTTCAGTGTATGCCTTACCGCCTCCTGATTTATGGGTCGTAATATTTCCTTATTATACAGCAACATAATCACAATTAAACTAACAGTTATTATTGCTAGCTCCCTGATGTTAGCTCGAGACATCCTATTCGTTTCAAGCGATTTGATTGGTCTTTACGCTTCTTGTACTGTATTCCGCTTTTGATTTTCTTTTCTAAGCTCAATAAATAATTTAGTATAATATTTTAAAAGTCACAAATGTCGCAACAAGAAGAACAGTTGGCATATGACAAACATGAGCCCAGAAATGTGTGGTTTGTTTTGATTTTATTTTCTCGCATATATACCTTACTTAGTTACTGAATGGCAATAGACAATTCCTAAGCAGGTTAAAGGGATGTTATCTATTTTATAGAACCATGAGGTTCATTGCCGCGCTTACACGAGTCCACCATTCAACAAACTGAACAAATTGCCAAGGCGAAGTCTTAGTAGCCAACTCTTTCTTGAAAGTATACAAAAACCAGAGCAATGCTGTCTGTGCAAAGAAATGAGTCGGGGCAAGCCCGGCAATGGAGATTTATGTACATATGTTTCGACCCTTCTTTGCTTAGAAAAAAGGAGAATAAGAAAGAAACAATAAACCGGTATATAATAATTTCTGTCCGAGGCGGTGAAACATCTTAACAATAAAGTTCTTGTTGTAGAGTGACCTGATACGCTTACAGTCTGCAAAATATTGATCGGTCCAGTAACAAGGGATCGTGGGGCGGGTCTAAATATAATTATATCTTATTAAGCCTATAGTTAAAGTAATGGCTGATATGGTGTGAAAATTTCTGAGATATTACATATAGACCAGCGAAATATGGACAAAACACCATTATCATTCTTGAAAGTACCCCTGCACACATTATCGCCTTCACAGATACTAAATAAGAAGATGAGCTCTGAAGAACATCACACTGATTGAAGCTTTAGCGTCCGTCTGATATTTAAATTATTTCCGGGGTAGGAACAAGCTAATAACCGCGCTACAATAACGTGTACTGATCATAATCTCCCCATATTTGTCTTGTTACGGTCTTACGGTGACGCCCATGCTGAGGTGACTTCTAACCACCCACATGAAGAGTGTGATTTTGAAATGAAAAAAGCAAAGCCGATAAACCTTATATACAAAGTCTAAAAATAAGTATGAATACATTATCCACCATAGGCAATACAAGATTCTTTAATTAGACCTCGAAACGTTAGTAACTTGACGTTTATTTTGTTAGTAAATATGCCTGATGTATTATTTATGTCTCCGCGAGAACAATAACTTTTCCTTACTTTTGTTTGATGATCTTGATTTACTGGATCAATTACATCAAATTTAATTCAAAGCGCATGTCTTTACAAGATTGTTAAAATAACTTTTGTTGCTGTGTAAAGAATAGCTTCTTACTAAAGAAAGAATTACAGTTTTTCACATACAAGTCGGACAGTTGTTTCGTTTTACTTGTAGTAGGCCTACCTGTAATCACAATTATTTTGAATACAATGAATTTAAAGAAGGGCACCAGAATGATTTCAGCAAGCTCTTTTAATTATTTTAACTGTACCAATAGTGCTATTCGTTGTCGAGTATTCACCTTAAAATTCATATTTTATTTGCTGTGAGTACGAATTATAAATTTCAGATAAATATCTGTTGGTTTTTGTGTGAACGCCACATCTGTAAGCTAAAACATCATATCGAAACGAAATTATTTTATTCTATTTGATATTCTCATACGTACAGAGGGATTAAGTTGTGAGTCAGCCGCAATGGAGAATGGATGTGGCAAGGTGTGAACAGCCCTTAAGTCAGAATAACTATTTCTTTCTTTCTTTCTTTACCTTAGTGTTACATCTCCCTTTTAGGGACATTTACGCGATCCAGGCCGCCCGGACCTTATAGGGACGCGACTTATCGGGAGAGGGATTATCTATGGATCACATAATACTTTTTTGACCAGACAAGAACATGGAGGGCCTCCCCGGATGAGTGATCAGCCCAATGCCGGGGCCACCTCCGAGACAACACGAACACATAGGACGAGACGCACTATTCACACACACACTCACTCCAAACAAGGCGAGGATGGGATGAAGATGATAACGACGGGCAGATGATAGCCGGAGACCACAAGGGCCTAAAGTTACCCGACATTTGTCTCACAGGTGAGGAAAAACCCCGGAAAAAACCCCATCTAGGTAACTTGTCCCGACCAGGATTCGAACCCGGGCCCGCCACAGCGGTGGACGTAGCTACTTCTTAGAGCGAAAATTTTAGAGAACCCCACATGGAGCTGGTGGAAGCTTTGGGAATAAAGACCTTTCATACGGAACTTCAAAGGTTTAATAGGTTTGGCTATGCGTGCTTTCATGCTTCCAACTACTCCAACTAGTGTTACGATGTTCTATGCTACATATAGGCCTATAATACTCATAATGAACATCGTACATACATTTCATATCTTGCCCTTTCATTTGTATATTCCAACATTTTAAAATGATCCAATATTTAAAAAAAATAAATAAAGAAATTGTTATGAATTTTGCCCCTTCCTTCGATAGTCCATAAGCTTCGTAACGTCTTGTTACAATATTTCACTTTGTTGTCAATCTAGCTCTTCGGACTTTTTGACAATTTTCTAATAGGCCTATTGATTTGAAATACAATTTGTAATACAATAATTTAAACAAATAATCATACTACTGCCGTACTTAAATCATACTTCTAACTCTTTAGCAATTATAAAATAAGCTTCAATTTTAAGGTCATGTAATAGCGCATTTTTTTATCTTGTATTAAAAAAATTATCGAACTAAAATTTCAACGCATTAAAGTAGTCACAAGAAGAATTAAGTTTCTTAATTCAGGATTTTAAGACAAAATGAGGGTAATATTTTGATATTAGATTAGGCGTGTTGTATAATTATGAAGTCAAAAGTCTGAACTTGATTGGTTGGGTTGAGGGCTCATAATAATTACTTTTAACGTCCCCATGCTATCTAATGAGTTGCCCCAGGCGATGGTCTCCGCAATACTAACATCTACAAAACAGACACAAGTGCATTCTTACCTCTTACCCTTCTTAGTCTTTACAGTTACCTTAACAGTATTCGCCTAAATTTTACCACATATTCCTTTAAAGCCTACACGGCATTTCCTGGTACCATGTATAGGCTATTCCACCTCTAACCCCCTCATCCACCTCTAACCCCCTCATCCACAATCCAGACCTGGTACCATGTGATCTCTCTCTCTCTCTCTCTCTCTCTCTCTTAATATCCTTTATAATAAAATAAAATATTCAAAGTTGTTAATCTGGAAAATCAGAAGCTGCTGGGACGCTGAATGGGAAGCACGTTCTTCTATCTTTGCTCTAAGAAGTGTGTTTGAGGCGTTGCATAATGCATAATGCATAGGGCTTGGAGAAGAAGATAAGGATGATAAGAATTTGACTTTTGTAATTGTTAGTTTTCATTATCAAACTTTCAGAGACCTTCGTAAATGTACTCTTTCTATTTTTGAACCTTCTCCAATGAGTTAAACACAACCGGGACTACCATAGGCTATAGGCTACTATATACTATATTTTCAAGAATATCCAAATTAAAGAGTTTTATAGGTTTGGCTGTGCATGCTTTCATACTTCCAATTACTGCAATACAGTAGAGTGACATGACGGCGTTGTGTATGCATGTTTATGAGTGTCTGCTCCCTACGCTTTCCCACATCTAGTAGCCTACCCATAAGCTGCATCATATATTCATTCCATACTCTGCCTTTTCATTTTTGTCTTTAAAAATTTCAAAATGATCCCATATTGAAAAAAAAATTAAAATAATGCCACGACTTATGATTCATCTCTCGTATTTATTGTTGTTACACGTAGTAAATTTATTGTTATTATTGTTTTATGTAGCCTAATATTATTGAGAATCAACGTCTCTGAGGTTTTTCTTTGAGATTGTATACATTATATGAAAATAAATAAAGATAAAATCTATGTAATAAGAGGAAGTGTTTGTCCGTCTGTCTGTCTGTACGCGATTCCCAGCGAAATCTACTGAACGCAGAGATATGAAATTTTAAACATAGATGGACTGCAAGGTGGGCGAATACCTCTCGAAGCCGGATTTTTGCACTTTCGAAGCATCGGTTTTCAATAATACATTTCAATTGTGAAATCAATTGCAAATGGCTTTGTCTATTTTGTCATACCTTGGAAGTAAAAGCATCGCGATCGCTTGAATTTTGTAAGCCCACCCTGGTCGATTCATTTGTTTATAATATCAAGGTACGCATACATCTGAAATTTTCACCTAGACGGAAGAAGGATAATGAATATAGGATTAAATAATGGGCATAGGGCTTGGAGAAGAAGAAGATAACGTTGTTCGATTTGGACGAAACTAACTATGCAGGGGTTTTCTGGGCTAGGAAACTCGATTCTGAGGTTGTTTTTCCCCATGCTGTGATTTCTAGTCGTGGAATTCACTTCAAAGCCGGATATTTAGCTGTTTTATTATTTATTAGTCATTTAGTTTAGGCCTTTGAATGTTTCGAGTGCAAGTGTTAATAAATATATGTTTTCGTTATGTTGCTCTCAATTTTTAATCTTCCAATTAATTATCGTGGGCGAAGCCGCGGGGACCTGCACTACATTATACCGTCTCATGCGCTATAGAAAACCCACAAACGAGAAAAAGTGTTCATAGAGTTGTTACGTCGGTGATCATACACGAAGAAACGGGTACCGCAGTGAGGAAATGGGTGAAAAAGCTATTAAGCTCATTATGGTGAAGATGACATTATATGAGTGTTGGGGGTAGCTCAACATCCATCTTTGTCTCTCGCATCTCTGTGCCTCCAGGCAGCAATTTGAAGCAAAAATTCCATCCCGACCATAGTAATGTTAACGAAGTTAGCTGATTGATTACATCTCTCATCTGCGTCTCTAAAGTGTCCATATAACTTCAAGCATTTTGAAAATCAGTTTCAAAACTTTCGTTGGTTACATCATAAAGGAGTCTGAAAGTTAAAGGTTTCCTCAAGCTTATCTGCAACATTATCCTTCATAGGGATCAGGGAGAATTACAGACAAGCATTTTGAGTTAGGGATTCCATGGTCTACCTAGTGAAGTTGGAAATTATGTTAATTAAAAATAATGGAATGAGTAGTTCTATATCAGTGCTAACGGAAAGTATGCCTTATGTATCTTTGTAATATAACAAATTCTACTCCTGTAATACAGAAATCCTAGTGTTAATAGTTAAAAAGTCGTATGTTCAAAATTATGATTTTAGCTGTTTTGTTAAAATTATTCCTTCTGAAAGAATATGCACACCACAGTTTGCGCTGGAAGAAGTAGGTAAGGTATTTTTGTGTGCCCTCAGTTGTACTTGTCCCTCGTCTGTTACACATTGTTGTAATAGATTGGGATGAAATAAAGAGTATTGTTCATTCACTAATTTCTTCATTTATTTCCGGAAAAAATAACTATCTAGGCTTATTTTTCTTAAATCCAGATAAGTTATTCAATAAATACAATTTTTTTCTTAACAGGACCACCCAAAGTGCTCTATTGTTCCTTACTTTTATGGTAACTGCTCTTAAACAAAATTATGGCTCAAATAATTATGATATTAATTTAATTTTTAGAAAACCGAGAGGAGATAGTCATGTGCAGAGGTTTCTGAAATTGTTTGGAATTTTGAGATCGCAGACCACTAAACGTTAAATTAATATTATATTTACAAACGAGCTAGCAAAGCACAATAAGCTGATGTCAGGGGTAGGCCTACGGCATGGTTCAATCGTTCGATCCTCGATGAGCTAACTTAATTGGTATTTTTCAGTTAATCTAGTCCATCTAGTGGAATTATGACTTCTAACAGAAAATTCGAGTAGGACATCTTTACTACCTTAATGTGCCGATTTTTTTAACTCCTCGTGCATCTACTGCCAGGAATCCTGAGATCCTCCAATATCTATCTTAATTTTTTATAATAAGAATAGGTATAATTTAAATAGTTATTAATAATAAGATAAAGATGCGGACAAATGTGCATTGTTAATAATTATTGTTGTTCGAATTTAATAAGTAGGGATTCGATATATTTATTTTGAATTCAGAAATGAAATAATTTCTGCACTTTATATTTATATAAAATATACATTCCAATAATTTGGATTATTAATCTGTAATAGGCCTACGTCCTATATCTACTATTGATGATTATATTATTGAATCTGAAGATTATGATAAATTTAATTACTCCACAGAATTTAAAACTGTGATAAATTCTTAGCTTTCTCCAAGACTGCATTATAGTTGCCAAAGTGTCCAATCGCACTGTGCTGTGTGTCGTTCATGCACTCGGTCCCTGTTAAGTTCGGCCGAAACAAGATAGTGTTAGGTGAGGTTTTGCTTTTTTGTTTCATTTAAGCACGTGTCATCTATATAAGGTGTTTTAATGATGTCATCAATCAGAAATATGTCTGCTGAGGTCTTCAAGGGGCTACTTGAAACGTACTAGCCAGTATCAAAATATCGAGTATCACCAATGTTATCTCTCTTACATCTTTATTGTGTTCTTTATGAATGGGGGTATTGATTTTCGAATCATACATCCCTATTTATGCTTTATACTATGAGGTGCTTTGTGTAAAATGGGCATATCTCCAGTTGCACATCTTTAGTTATTTTAGTACGAAGATATCAGGATGTCTCAGTCTTCAAAAGTAATGCAACAAAGTACTTTCTACTTTTATACTTGTACTGTAGGTACCGTAGGTACTAAAGATAGAGAGATTATTGTGTTTGACAGTGAAATTCAGTGATTAATTATTATAATCTTCGAAAAGATGTACCGGTACGTGACTACAATAGTAGAATAAATTCTTGCATTAACATTCTAACATTTCGACTAAGCAAAACAATATATTCATATTTATATTTAGGTTTCATGTGTTATATCATGTTACTTCATGAAATATAAAACTACAGTAAACAGAGGTTTTTAAACGTACACTGCAAGTGGTTAATAGAAAATCCCTTCTAGCCTATATTCTTGATTGATTTTTAAACTCAAATGGGAGGAAAATATGTTGTAATTGTTCTTGTTTGTGTTTTATTTGTGAACTTTCAGATGTCCGTACTTTTGGCTAAAGTAAGTATAATAAATCTATAAATATAAAAATATGTTTATCTGTGTGTGTCGGTGAACAGGATAATTAAAAATATAAAAAAGTATCAAATCAACATTTTATATTTGGGTTACCAACCTTCCAGGGATATGACACGAAGTAAAGTGACAACTTTATTTTACTGTTACTAGTATTTCACATAAAGAAAAAAAATCACGATTATCCGGAAAATTACTCAAACCATTTTGTTCAAATTTAGTATGCTAACTATCAATACTGTATTTGTGTTATACATTTATCTGAAGAGTAAATATAAGTTAGCCTTCGTTTGCACAAACTGGTGTTTATTTATTCAAATCTTGCTTCGCGAACAACATAGCCTAGCTATGAGCAATATAGAGAGAAATAAATATGCATTTCTATATCGTGACGTAAAACGATAACATTGTATTGTCTAAACTTACAGCAATAAACATTATGCGAGTGTGCTAATTGATTTTATTAATCAAATCGCACACTTATACAGTTTTAACTTAGAACAGAAAAAGGCTTTATTGAAGGAGTTAAAATGCTTTCGGCTCAAATTTATTAAAATTGAACTTCCCTTCTTTTCAGAATTCATGACAATACTCTCTACAATAAATTACTGTTATTTTATTATGGATTACTAAGGAATTAGTGGGCAGTTTTTCGCTTTATACCCTCAAAAGTGAGATCGATAAACCAAGCAAATTTTTATCTGCAGTAGCCTCAAATATTTATTAATAATATAGCAGAAACAATTTTGAGTTGTGATTCATCTAAAATATTTAAATTCAATATTCTTAAAATTCTAATGACAAGATTAAATTACTAAAAAAAGTACACATATTTACATATTCATTAAAATACCTATTTACATTGTCTTCAGAGTAAAGCATTTACATAACCGTTAAAATGTCTATTTAGCCTACATTGTCTTTAGAGCAAGATTTCTAAACGTATACTATAATTACTAATAGTAGTGTTAGTTAGAATATATATGTATATAAAATCTTATCGAGCATAAAATTATATCTGGAAAGAGTTCAACCACCCTTGTGAAGATAATCTGAAAGGCTTATTTCCAAAATGAATTTTCTCCATGAAATGAAAATGCTCACAAAATTAAGCTTAAAATAACTCATTTAACTTTAAGATAGAATCTTATTTTCTACTTATCCCTTGAAAATGAATGAATTAATATTTATTAACTACAATTGGGTTTCCACCCGGTGGTAGTTACATAAGTCAAAGCTTAGAAATGTAAAAGAAAGCATTCTATTACTTCTAAAAGGCAAAATACATAATTTTTTTTAATTGTGAGTAATAAAGAGTATTATAAAAATGTCACTAAAATGTATAGTTTTCTAAAAAACGGCTCAAAACGGCTTCGTAACTAAAAATGTTATAAAGAAAAAATGTTAAAAATAGCATCAACAATAGAAGGCTTAGAATACGGGATTAGCATACACTTGAAAGCAAAACATTCACTATTATGTTCAAGAAAGTTAGGCATTCATAATACATTTCTTAGCTAATATCTAAAAATACAAATTGGAGATATGTAATTTCGAATAGTGCCCTTCCATTGAGGAGCTATTTCATTTCATGAACGGCTTCAGTCTAGAAGATCAACCGTATGCTAGTCACATGTCACCTTTCTACCATCTGCTGATAAAGTCGAAAAACCGAGGTAAATGACGCAGTGTTCGGCTATAAGATATACACCTTATCCTTCCATATTTCCTATCGCCGCGGAGAGAGACCACACATTACTTCATACTAGGCCTATATAACTTTTATTCTTAATCCGGAGAATTGTGTTGCGCTCACTGGACCAGTACTTTAATTATCTCGGATTTGGTGTCTTACAATAAACACAAGATGTTTTAAGCAATAAAAATGCACATTGGAAAGATGTTAACAGTGTATACATGTAAATTAGTTCATAGCCATGCTCCTTTCATTAGTTCTTATCTGGGAAAGGCGTGTTCCTTTAGTTCAAGTAATGACGCTACCTCGTAATTGATTCTATATTTTTGGAACGACTGGTAGAGATAGAATCAAGAGTCAGGAAGGCGAAAGAGCGCTCTATGACTGTGAGGTCTGTACTTTTTTATTTTCTTATTTTTGTTGCTGTTCATCCCGAAACGAATGACCACTCATCTCTCAAGAGTCAAATTCTCAACGAGTCCGCATTAGTCACCAACTGCCTTGCTTGACTGTTACCAGCACGCGATTTGAGATCTCGATAATTCTCGCCTTTTTTTCTTACCGGCGTTACCACTAATTAGGTACTCAACTAATGACTTAGTTTTCAGGTACGACACCTTTAAATTCCAATTTACCTATTTAACTCGGAAGTTACAATCAACAGATCAGTGAAAGCAGTCGGAAATCCGGTAAATTGAAATTGAGATAAGGGGTTAAGATATCCATACCTTCGTCACATAGTGGTTAGCCATGATTTTTAGGCTTTAGTTACTCGGGTCCCCAGACGCAGAGTCATTCCCCGGTATCTATGATTTTTCTGAGATAGAGAGGTCTAAAACGTAGTGCACTCAGCGTCGAGAGGACAACTGAGGAGCCACTTGAAAAGGAGGTAGAGGTTCCGGTCAAGAAAACCATTAATCAATGGCTTTGAGATTCGGTATGCGAACCACATGATCCCAATCCTACGTTCGCCAAATCAGCCGAAAGCGATGATATGGCGGTCGGATTACCATGTAGTGATTAGAAGTTTTGTTTGCTTAATTTTAGTTTAATTTAGTTTAGTTTAGGGTATTAGGACACCTTTTTAATTTTTATATGGTACGCTGTTCAATTTATAGAGAGTACGCTGTGTCTAGGTTAATTGGGACATTGCGCTACAAACCGAAAGAATCAATTCCAGATAAGGTCGTTGGTGGCACTATGGTAGGCCTACTGGGCCTTCAATAATAATTCAAACAAGGTGGCGCAAGAAGCAACATTAATGTGGAACTTGATCTTGGTGTACTTTCGAAATCTTAATTTGTGGTCGAATAGTTGATAAACACACCCTAATATCAATATTGTCTTCTAGAGTTAACTGTCGTGACGTGATCTCACACTTCACTTTGTTCATTGAAGAAAATCCTGCTTCACTTAAAATAAGATGTAGAGAAGGGAAGGAGAACTCTCACAGACCTTGTAGAAATGGTTGGATATTCTTTCCGAAGAGAAATCCAGAATGATTTAGTTACGTTTGGTGCTGGAGCTTCAAACCTCGGTCATTCCTCGCCTCTACCGATTCAGTTTCTTTATGTACATTTAATTCTGCTGACTGAAAAATAATAGGGGAAAAAGGGTCCCTCGCCCATTCGAATGAAGCCTACTGTCATGCAACACTGACGAAGTGTATATGTTTTGTTGAGGATTTGCGTCGTTAATTATTGATTGATAACTTTATTTTAATTTTCTCGCGGCACACCAGCGTCTCAGTCATGGCACACCAATGTGCCGCGGCACAGCTGTTGAAAAACGCTGTATTAGATTATGCACTAACAGCTAAAACATTAACTTGATTTTTTCAATAAATTATATGATTAGTTTCAAGCTATTCATTTCATTTATAAGCTTGACTCACGAGTAATATGACTTTGAATGAGGCTGAGGCTACTGAAATATATATGTGCATTTATGAAGGCTAGAGCAAGTTGTGTGACGTAGGTGGAAAGTTTGCTCTCCTCACGAAGCGAGCCCGGGTTCGATTCCTGGTTGGGACAAGTTTCCAAGGAAGGGTTTTTCCCCTTCACCTGTCTGGAAACTTTAGACCCTACTGGTCCCCAGAATCTGGCCGTCATTATCACCTCTATCCATTCCAGTCTTATTCGGAATGACTATATGAGTGGTGTGTCTCGTCCTATGTGTTCCTGTTTTCTCGGAGGTGGCCCCGGCATTGTGCTGATTACTCATCCGGGAGGCCCTCCGTGTCCTTGTCTGATCAAAAAAAAAAGTATGTGATCCACCGAAACTCCCTCCCTACGGTGGGTCACGGTTTTGTAAGGCCCGAGTGCAGTGGGTCGCATGAGTAATAATAATAATATCAATAATAAATCTTTACTTAATCTGGCAGAGTTAAGGCCTTAAGGCCTTATCTTACTCTCAACCAGAGACAGAAAAAAGGAACAAACAACTACACTAACATAATTCTATAAGTAGTAAGAATAAATATACAGTAGTTAATTGAGACTATGTTACATAAAACTGCTAAACTGCTAAATTGAGGTCACTACATTTATCAAATGCAGTAGTCACGTGGGTACAATCTTACCTCTCTGGACGCCAACAATGTGTTTCTCACGACAATCGATCTTCTTCGTGGCGTCTCGTGAGGTCAGGTGTGCCGCAGGGCTCTGTATTAAGCCCCTTGCTTTTTGCAATATATATAAATGACATTTCTTCAGCACTAAAACATTGCCGACATCATCTGTATGCAGACGACCTGCAAATATATTTACATTTTCGGCCTGACACAATCAACGACTCTCTTTCAAAGCTCAATGACGACCTACATTCTATCAGTAAATGGTCAACAAAATTTGGACTGAATTTGAACCCAGACAAGACACAAGCCATTCTGATTGGAAAAAACAGATCGCTATCTTCTATTGACAACACTGACCTTTTGCCTGTGACCTTGAACGACACAATTATTCCATACAGTAGAACTGTAAAAAATCTTGGTGTGTACTTTGACTCTGACATGACATGGAATACACAAGTTAAACATATCTGTAAAAAGTATTTTCTATTATGCATTCACTAAATAGACTGAAAAATTTCCTGCCTGCTAAACTAAAGCAGACGTTAGTGCAGTCACTTGTGATGCCACACTTCGACTATTGCGATGTTCTGTTCACTGACCTAAGTGTTGAATTATCCTGTAAGCTGCAACGTGTTCAGAATTCTTGTGTCCGTCACATATTCAACATACGTCGATATGATCATGTCTCAGATTATTTTGAGCAATTATCCTGGCTTCGACTAAAGGACAGACGCCTACTACACTCCCTAACTCTACTCTATCAGATACTTAATAATACTGCACCTAATTATTTAGTCTCTCGTTTCTCACTGTTATCTTCCCAACATAACCGCGACACACGATCTCAGAATAACAGTCTACTGTCAATTCCACGCCATCAAACATCTCTGTACTCTGCCTCATTCACAATAGCCATCACCCGTATCTGGAACTCCCTTCCGCCGGACATCAGGGGTAGTCGGAGCCTAGAGATTTTTAGGTCAAAGTCAATCAAGTATCTCGCTGATAACTAGAATGAATGTCTCGTTATCTAGCCTAGGTAAATTTATATTGTACACAATTTTCATGGCACTTAGCCTATATTGCTTTTATTTGTTAATTTCTTAGTTTTAAGTTTCAATTTTTGTGTATATTATAGTATAATATTATAATTATACACACATCCAATTATAATATAATTCTTTAATTCAATTTGTTTTCTCGGCATATTATTGGACGCATTTTTGTTTTATGTTTTAATATAGGTACTCCAATATTGTATTATTATTTTATTTTTAACATTTTGTATTATGTATGATATCTATTGTATTTGTTTTTTGTAAATTCCTTTTAATGTATTTTATCTTTATCCTGGTTGAGTGGAAGATAAGGCCCTATGGCCTTAACTCTGCCAGGCAAAATAAAACATTATTATTATTATTATTATTATTATTATTATTATTATAAAATTAAACTATTAGGGGCCTATAGCAAAATCTGTTACACTAGGAAATGAGTAACTTAACTTATACCTACAATATACAAGAAAGAATGAAAAGAGCAGATGTTTTATACCTAAAAAAATAGCTTTTAATATATATTCGTTTAGCCTAGTTTTAAATGTTGAAAGGGTACAACAGACCCTACCTATAAGGGGAGATAAAACTCAGTGACAGAAGAACAGCAAGTTGTGTTGTTTGTATCAATTTCTTTTATTATAAAGCAAGATACCCGGTAAATATACAAGTTGATTACTAAGGTATCTACAGTATTATGCCCTCTCATGACCTGGCTTTACTTCATATCATTCGCACTGCTGAGGTAATTAGAAAATTGCACAAGAAACTCACGTGTATGATTTATAATACATAATATCATGGTGTTTCCACCCACCGCCTCTAGGCTTATTAACCATACTGTGTGTGAAAGCACATTATCTTCTTATATGGACTACAAATTTCATTGCGTAATAATTATATGAGCTTATACAATCTTGCTTTTCCTGGAAATTTAGATTTGTATTAACCCTTGTAGACCTGATTTTATACATTGCTAAGAACGAAGTCACCGAGCGAGGTGGCTTAGATGTTAACGTCTTGGACTCGCATTCGGGAGGTCCCAGGTTCAAATCCCGTGGCTGGCCAATTTGACATGGTTTTTTTCATGGTTTTCCCAGTCATAAAGGCAAATGTCGAATTGGATGTTTACATACCATGAATCAGGCAGTCATCAAGTGAAACATCAGTGGGCTCTAAGATTAAAGTTATCACCATACTTTTTTGTGGAATAGTTGGTTTCCACGAGTTACAAATACAATATTTGAATAAAAATCCTCACATTTTACACAAAGCAATAGCCCTATTCTTATAATCTAACATCTCTGCTTTTATGCAATTTTTAGACAATGCAGTTATACGTCTGTAGCTATAGAAAGGTTATGTCATCTCCTTTTACTTTCTCGTACATAATAGTACAGAGAAAATATTGTAATCGTGACAAAAATCGAAATCGAGATAACACCGGGAAAACATGTTTCACGATGCCTAGAAACCGAAAAGAGTGTTTTTTGAATGACATCTGTCTGCCTGTCTGTGAGAAAGCACAGCGGGTAAACTGTTAATTGTATGCTTATTTACCTATTTTTTTAACTAAGTACTTTCTTGGAATTTTATAGAAATGCTCAGAATTTGGTTTTCTAATTGAAATATTAAGGGGACTTTTCGTGAAAACCTATTTTAAAAATTTTGATTAAAAAAATGGCTCTAAAGATTTTAATAAAAAATTTAAAGTGAAAGAGTTCTGTCTATGGCTAATAAAATGGCTACATCCGTTTGTCTATAAAATGACTTAGGGGATACTTTACTCGTATCCATTTTCAATTTTTCTAGGCTATCTCAATTACAGTAGGGGATACATGAAAATCTAGCATAGTAAAACTCTAGAGGAAATAAAAATAAAACATTTTTTGTTAAACGCATTTCTTTAAGAAATTAATAGATATCAAGATAAAACAAAATATATATGACTTAAATGCAGAAAGTCACAACATACCTCAATAATAAAACATGAATGATATTGAAAAGGTAGAGCCAGATTGAAAAATGCCATAGCCGGGATTTCAACAAGAATCTTCGGCTCTCCGTGCCGCCGCTCTACCATTGAGCTACCGTGATAAAATGCCGGTGCAACATTAAATTCACCAACCGATTTGTGTGACGCTACAAGGAAAATATATGAAAAACACGGTAAAATCCTTAAAGCCGTTCAACCTGCAGGTTATTTATTAATTTTTGAGTGATCATACTGGTTTCTTTCGTCAACTTTGAAACCTCAATAATACAATTATTAACACGTGAGTTATATGTGAGGAAGTTTGCGCAATATATTTTGCACAGTTTATTTTTGCAGTTTCTACTTCCAAGGAGTGAGGGGAATAAGGCAAACATTAAGTGGAGGGTTAGCCTCTGCTTCGTATCCTCCAACGCGAAAAAAATAAAAAATAAATAAAATAAACCGGAAAGATTCTGTGCACTCGATTGTTCGCTCTCTAACCGGCTTGTAAGAAGTCATACCGAGATTTAAAATTGGGAACTAGAATCTCGCTGTCTTGTTAGGTGCCTACAATGTATGGTACTAAGATAAGTTGAGATTTATAAGTTAGATGTACCTCATTTTACAATACATGTTAATCTGTGTCAGACTTTAAATAACTTACTGTTTATTAGATCGTCGGAGAGGGGAAGTATTTAAATTTATCGATTACAGAATTGTTTCCAGTTAACAGCAATGCAGTTAGATCACGAATCGCCATGGGAAGGTTTACATCTAACTTATGTGGAGGCAGATGAGAGAGAGAGAGAGAGAGAGAGAGAGAGAGAGAGAGAGAGAGAGAGAGAGAGAGAGAGGGAGATGGAGAGGAAGAAATAGAGATAGTTTTTCCCATAAAGTGCCTTGAGCCTAGATCAACATGTCATCTTTGAATTTATAGCATTGATGCGCAGAGTGTTGTCTTAATTATGAACCAATACAAAATGGATTTATTAATTATAGTTTAATGGTAAAAGAAATAGCCGAACAGATCTTGAGGTTGACCTTTCTTTTGTAATAAAGCCTGATTTACACCTTCCAATTTGTTTTTAACGTGTTTACCTATGGGAAGTGAATAAGTTATTTGCAAACAATGGACTCCCTAATGATCCTAAAGGGGAATAATTAAACGCCAATATCTGAATAAATGGTCTCGTGCAAATAAATTGGGCGATTGGTATTTTTTGTCCTTGGTGTGAGTCATGCTACTGCATAAGAATGGGCCGCTTAACGGTTGCTTATTAAAGTGAGATTGCTACCGGCTTTACATCAGAGGTCTTTACATTTTATATCAATAGTTATATTGCTTTATTAAGTACTTTTATCAGTACAGGGTGACCAGGTGCTGAAAATAAAATGAGAAAACGAATGAAAATGAAGGAAATTTACTTAAAATGGATGATATACCGTTATAATCAACAGTTTTATAATTCTTTAGATTCTTGTGTAAGGAATCTGGTAAAAAAAATCAAATTTCAAAAAAAAATAAATGTTAACATTTTATTTATATTTATTTATTTATTAAACAGTTATTTGTACTTTTTAATAAACGTTTTTATATTAGGTCTAACTGGTATATTTCTCGCTACCTGTTATTTATTACTTCGATTTGTCCTTCAAGTTATGAAAAATCAACACAAGACATTTCACAGAAATTATACTTAACAAGCAATATATTATTGATGGATATAGGAAGGAATCTGTTTTGTTCTTCAGACCTTCTTCAAACCCTCTCTCTACAGTAGAATTAGATCCAGGCAGAGAGTAGTAATAAAAATTTTCAGGAATTCCGAAAAAAAAAAAAAAAACAATCCTGAGTCTTGCAATGAAGAAAATATTCACTCTATTGAGCATCCATTTCAAAAGAATTCCTTGTTCAGAGTGGACTAAAACTTCTTCAGTGCTTGATACTGGTCAAACAGTCTTAACCAACAGAAAAAAAAAACATTGATCCAAAATGCCAGGGATTTGGGGTTAACATGGACGGGGTTAACATGTTCTGCTCATGCCGTACGCCTGGTCACTCTGTATCAGTATAAATCTATATTATAAATTCGCGCATGATCATTTCATTTTTCTGTTGTCTGTACTTTCATATTCTTACAAAATGGGGTCAAGACAGGTTTACTCGGAGTGCTCCTGTTTCTCCTATCGTGTATAGCCTAATTCCGCTGTTGCTCCATCATAATATGACCATTCAAGTTATAATAACAGGAGTAAGATGTCGACGTGCTTCTTGCGAGATCCTGGGAAAATATCTAACCCAATTACAAAGTTTTATTTTGATGCGATTTATCCTTTTCAAGGTAGACTATTCAAAGATAGACACATGGATACAGTTAAAGTACTCTTTTGCCTTGAGTGACTTGACTTGAAGCGAAAAGCGAGATTCGGCTATAGCTGAATCGGTTACGTGTAAATGAGATTATTCCGTCTTAAATAAAATAGAATATTAATAAAAATAAATTACCTTTAGAAGAAAATAAAACTGAGTATAATTCTTTATTTTGTGACATAGAATTCATATCTTTATATATGAAAATTGTGTCAGCTATTATTTTCTGAAGTTACGTACAAAACGTGTGAATATCCTGTATATTATCTTCGTAAGCGAGGATTAAAATGAACAATTTATTGATTAACTGTTGACACAACAAAGTTTCTTTTACGATTGATTGACGATAGTGTTAAATCTATGGAGCATGCTTAGGTCATTACTTCTCAAGATTAGGCCTACACCCATTAAAACTATATTTTATTAAACTTATTTTTAAATTCCTTAATCACTGAGCAAAAGTTTGTCACGGGGGGGGGGGGGGGATAACTGATTTTGGAGCTTAGTGCAACGAACTATTTTTACTTGTTTTTACGAAGGAGTGAGCTTTGCGTGAGAAGCCTGAAGATAAATGACATTATTAGCAAAATTGTTACCGGTATATGAGATTAAATTTAACAAAGCCTAATACAATCAAAATAAACTAAAAGTCAAAGAATATGAATATATTATTTTAGCCAAAATGCAAGGAGTAAGTAAGAAAATAGGTAAATAAAAATAAATAAACTTACATCGATGTCGGCTCAATGAGAGTCCGATGTGTGGAAGAATGCTTTATACTATAATTCACATGTTAACCAATAAAAATAATTAAAAATCCAGATAAAACCAGAAGCAGGAACTGATGTACGATTATACGAGGGCTGTCCACAAAGTAAGTTTCCCTGGGTCCGTTTACCAAAACCAAACACAATTTCAAGTAAACAGTTATTGCAACACACACAGTCAGTGTTCATCTATTTTTAAACGTATTCGCCACCGAAATTAAAACATTTGTCATACCGTGGGACCAACTTTTGAATACCTGTGTCGTAGAAGTCTGCTGCCTGGGATTTGAACCACTGTGTGACAACCGCCTTCGCCTCTCTGTCATTCTTTGTCATTTCGTGAGGTGTAGGAAAAGATGGAAACCACTGGGAGCGAGGTCCGGGCTGTAAGGTGGATGTTTAAACTCCTCCCAGTCGAACTTCCGCAGGAGAAATTACAGGGAATGACAGAGGATGACAAAGAGGAGGAGATGTTGGTCACACAGTGGTTCAAATCCCTTACGGCAAACTTGTACGACACAGGTATTCAAAACTTGGTTCTACGGTATGAAAAATGTTGCAATTCCGATGGCGAATATGTTGGAAAATAGCTGAACACTTGCTGTATCTACTGTATGAAATTGTATTTTGTTTCTGTAAAGGGAAAGTTACTTTATGGACGAGCCTCGTACATATGATGAAATGGATCTTAGAAGATTCCAAATGCAAAGAACATGCAAAATTGAATAATGACATAGCTTGTCAGGTTAGGCTACAAAACGCAAATCACATCGCTGTGATGAAAGTATAAACGTCCTGATAAAAATACATGACTGCCTTTTTGATTTGCAGGAATTCATTACAGCTACAAGTAAAATGCTGTGAATCGACTTCCTTAATGAACATTTGTCTAATACTTAGCAGAATAATTTAAAGCAAGGTTTCACTTGCATTGTACACTTAGTGGGAGGTAACGAGCCCGAGGTAATGTTACCGTTTCTCCTTTATAATTCAAATGCGAGTATTTCAAGTTTAAATGGAATCGCAGTACTTGTCTATCGATCCAGGACATGGGATAAATTACATTTTATTACATGTCGCCCCATAACGATGGTCATTAAGCAAGGAAAGGTATTAGCAGTATAGTTGCCCCTAGCGCCGTGTTCTTTGTACATTAACTGACTATTACTAGGGATTATGGGTGGATATAGCCTCTAGGCGCACTTCTCGTATTCTCCTTCTAGTGATTCTTGCTGCATTAATGTTAATTTATGTTGTATAAATTCAGATAATTCTTGTGTAAACAAGTGGCGTCAATTTTACCTGAGTTTTTTTTTTTTTTTTTTTTTTTAATATCTATAAGGTGCAACGGTCAACCAGTCGAAAAAATGTGATGGGAAACACATAACTTCCTTTGCCAAAATAAAAGATTTTAGTATATTAGGTATGACATTCTCTTCATGTAAACTGGTCATACAGAAGAATTACATCGCATTGTATCTCTGAAGGATACATAACCCAAATAAAATCTTAATAAAGCACTTACGTATCTTTCCTTATCTTCAGCATGGGCAATACACATTTCTCCCCTCTTTTCCTGATATAAAATAAGAGGTCGCACTGCAAAGATCACATATTCAGTTGTTTTAACCCGATGCAAAGGTTTATTTTTCACCTGGCAAGACTGAGTTTGTACAAACAGTGAGTGGCTTATAACTACCATTCAGAGAGTTTTTGCGAAAACATGTTTCAAACAAAGATTTAGCTCAACTCATGTACAAAAATTTACACAAAATTGTCAGAGCAGTTTTGGATAAAATGTCAAGTTACGATCCACGGCAGCAATATTCGTAAGTACCACTAATTAGTTACGTCGTGCAAAAAATGAATAACAGTGCGAAATAAGATGTTTTTTTTTCTTCTTTTTTGAATTAGTGTTTTAAAGGCTCGTCTTAGGCACTACCAGCAATTGGCCAAACTGCAATTTTAAGCACAAACAACTTTTATCTCGCATCCTCAGAAGGCAACGAACATGAAATGTCAAGTTTGATTTTTCTACGGCCCTTATAGGCTATCAAGTTTTTAAATTGTGTTAGATTTTATGTGCTTAAATAAAACCATTGTCCTTAAAATTTAATTCTGAATTTAATTAAGTTGTTTCAATAAGTTGGCAACACGCTATTCATAAGGGCAAAGAGGATGGTAATTATTAATGGTTGTCATTACAAGAAGGCCTTGCAACGAAAACGAGCTAATGCAGGTCTTGGAAGATGTTCGAAGGTGTAAGCCAGGCTTGCCGTCGCATTAAGCTCTAATGTTGAGATTTATGATCCAACGTGCGCGCGCCTTTTTCTTGCCTCTGAGCCGCCGCTCACTTTCTCAGATATCGATAAGGATCGATTCTAAAGACACGCACACATACCATCAGATCAAGTTTTTTAAAGTGGTGTTTCGGCATTTCTCCAGTATTTTTATCATAATTTTAATTCGAATGGATGTGAAGCTTTGTTTCATGGGGTTTAGTTATCTTTCAGGTTTACATAAAGGAGATCGTATTGATCCTTATTTTTAGAGTTGAGTTACCTCGTTACTCGATTTTAAACCAGGATGGAGATTTCAATTAATGTGTTCAAGGCTTTTCTGTAATTCCTTGTTCCAAGGATGTTTGAAATGGAGATTAAAGGATAAAGAAATTCACTAAACTATTTTGGCTTTTGGTTTTATCGCTTATATTAACATTTAAAAAAACATTATGCCTATTTTTTAAATGGAAAAAGACACATAAATAAATTTCTCTCAATAAATTCAATATTTATACCAACTTAGGAGTAGAAAGGATACTAAGTATAAAGTACGTCATCTAAGGATTAAAACGTTGTGAATGTGCCCATGATTGCTGCGTTTCTTCTTTGAACCGCAATACCTATGCGGTGTTTCAGATTAGGCTATTCATTAGTTTTATGGCCTCAAAACACCATTGGCCAAAAGTTTCAATGGCAATAAATGAATATATGATTTTCAATTATTGTTCGATACTTATTTCTTTTTGAGATAACAGCTGATTCGGCTGGCGATCCTGTATTTTTGATGGTTTTTAAATAGGGTGGTGCTACTGTTGCTACATAGGATTTCCTTTATTCCGTGGGACTAAGGTCACTCCATCAGGCTGCTTATGATCGGATCTGCTAATGCCGACGGATCCAAAATGAAGGGGAATGCATTTGAGATGAAGGCCCTCTTAATAATATCGTTGATCATAGAATACTCCCTGCGCTTTTGCAGCAGCTTAATGCGTGATATCCATATGCATCAGCGGTGGTACCAAAAATACATTTATGTAACTCAATCGCAATCCTGAAAGACAAGTCATCCATTATATTGATATTGACAGATGGAAATGCTCTTAGCCATGCATTTGTTTCATTTTCTTTAATGACAAGGTTTCGTGCCTGTTCTATTCTTGATTTATCTGAGTGATGATAACTGAAGGATTAATTAAAAAATTAAAACACTATAAACCTATATTAATTTTATGCTATGGATAATTTTGTATTTTTTCTTTTACCTTAAAATATTCAGGTGACATTTTGTGTTCATTGATGTATAGGTTGATTAATTAGAAAACTAGTTTGGTTTAACCTACTTAGGTGGCATTTGCTTTTACCCCCAATCTTGGGACAGTTCAAGAATGTAAAACTTCTGCTGTAATAAGTCGGTTCGATTATCAACATCTAGAAGGGAAAAATAATTTTTTGATAATTCATTTTGGGGTTATGTATTAATTTATCATAGCCTATTCGATTTATTTATTTTTTGGTTTGTGATAAATTAGTTAAATTTTTATTAGAATTTCTTTAAATGATCTGACCTAACTACTTTATATTCTAAAGGTAAAACTCCTGCTTAGCAAGATCACATTCATTGCTAGATGTACTAAAAATCTAGAGCACCGTATTTTTATTGTTAAATTTAAACTTTTCAAAGTGAAACAGAAAGAAAATGACCTTTATACTCCCAAATACGCTATATAGAGAAAGAAAACTGTAGCCTTTATCTACAATTTGATTGTAAAATCCAACGTACTTCAACTGTAACTAAAACAATACCTTTTTAGGTATTTCGTGGTTAGGATGATTAAAATGTGCTCTTTGTGTTATTTCGAAAATGTCAATTGAATCAAAACGCCTAACAATTACTAAAACTTGATATGAACAAGTACTTTAATTAATTAAGGTTAACATAAATTCTGAGTTTGTGAAAATCGTAGTCTTTCATTCCAAGAACAGCACATGAATAGAATTGGATATGTATTCCACATAATATTTTGAAGATGAGTGGCAAAATTCACATGGATCTATTATGTTTGCTTGCACGATTATATGATTTTTAAGAGTTGATACAATATGAGTTTATAGCTTACATAACTTCTTTCTCAGGAAGTTTCATTATCAAAGAGTTTCTAGGAGTTTATATCCCTTCTTTGAAATCTGTAGTAATTAGGACTTGAAATGTTCAGGCGGTATACTTTATCTTTGGGCAAGTAGGACAAAAATTATGATGTATCTAATAATATTCACAATGTCATATATAATAGTGGTACCGTACATAATTTTCTATACGATACAATTTTGTGTTAACTATGTAGACTACATTTGTTTCGTTATGTGGTGAATATAAATGGTTATGTGGAATAAATAATCATTTAGTACCAAGAGGCTTTAATAATAATAGATGAAATTTTAAATTCTTTCGCGAAATTTGTACAGAATTTAGGGATAGTGCCTCCGGCTCCTATCATAAACTCAATCACTCTGATTGAAACTACAGTATGTTGTATTTAGATTTAAAATTCTCTTCATTGAGCTGATAAATAGAACATTTTTCAATAGGCACACTTTGCGGTTTATCGGCGTCTAACTCGGATCGAATCGCAGGATCTATAAACTCTATAAGCTGTGATATCAGCACGCCTATTGCTTACAACAGATGCTACATTTGGAGTTGAAATTGCAGTAGATTTGATTCTTGTTTTTGAATAAATATTAAAATCATTTGCAAGGAAAACATCCCTTGTGTTTTTATACCAATACCACTATATACTCAGGACGTGTAGGTAATTGCCTGTAAAACCAAGCTTATTATCCCCGGTATGTGAAGTATGATGGATCAGGGAAGCAGGAGATCCTCGTTCAGCGGGATTATTAAGTCAATTGGGAAAGTAATTAATTTGTTTGGATGGGTGCTGGTCGACAGCCGGATCTCCTTGAAGATCGCCTTGTTCTTCCTTCCAGGCTTCCGCATGCTATATTAGCACAAGGCAATTAACTCGGACCTATAAGAAATGTTAATAGCTCATCCAGTATTCAGTATACCTTAGATAGTAGTTTTAGCGTGATACCTTGATATGGGAAGCAATTGAGGATTGTTCAACAAAAACTACTCTTGTCTTTTGTCGGTAATGAGTTTTCCATGCAGTCTTTGGAAGAATAACACATGGCAAAGGGAATTGGTTCAGTAGATATTTGGATTGGTTCACTATGGTTCACTAGGTAGAAGAATTGCTGATATTAACTAAAACACTGAATAGAGGAAGAAATTACAAAATAGGGGTAAATTTGCTTTTTTGAAAAGCTTTGTCTGTTCTACAGTAGATACCATTGTTATATGATAGTTTCTGCCAAAACAACCCTTACAATATGTATATGTTCCTGCATCCATTATGGGACTTTTTCATTCTCCTAACGAATCAAACACACCGACAGAAAATGCTGTGCATCTGATATTATTGCGACTATTGACGTGACAACTATAACCAATGCATGCTCTGATCAATCTCTCTGTTGTATTTTAAATAGAAGACTATGATAAATAATAGAGACTGGGAAAGTTCTTGAGTCAACGTTCCTAAAATGTTTGGACATTTAATTAATTATGTTAAAATGAAAAAAAGAATTCTCTCAATAATTATATTTTGCAGTAGCTGATTTAAATAAAACTCAAAAGGTATTGACTTTCAATATTCCACCGCGAGAACAGACTGAATCTGAGAGTCAAACATGCAAAGATTTGAAACCGAAAGAAAAGTCCATTTTTCGTGCATTTAACAAATTTATTTAAAACACAATTATTTAAAGATAATAAAAATTACGAAACAAATTATGAAAATTCGTGACTAGAAGTAAAAATATTACACAAATTCTCGAGTAGAAATACACAATAACGAATGAGCACATATTATATTAAAAAAATTATTATGAATCGTAAGTCAAGGTAGTAGAGGGTGTGCTTCAAATAATAAATGTTTTACTTTCTAACGACATCCCTGACTATATTATTAAATCTTTGTTAGTTATAGTACCAGATCTTATTTTAAGAGATTTCCTCATTAGGTAAATAATTGAAAGAATTTCTATGCGTACGGAGAGTGTAAATAATTTTGTGGATAGATCTAGTATAGTGTCATCAAAAATTCTCTCCGCAGCACTCGTGTAGGCGAGATTCCGCTAAGAAACGGGATTCAGTTGGCAGTCCTAGCCTATGGTTGTTCTTCTACAATCATTTTTAAGTAAGAAATAAAAGAAACATAAAACCCACCTATTTAAAGAAGATTTTGAAAATGTTTACCAGAGAACTCTTCGTTTACTTACCATGAGTCACCGCCACTATTTCATCCTGTATCATATGTTTAATAAAAACTGTGTATTAATTTCTGTTCTACAAGACCATTGAAATCTTGTTGCGATTGTTTTGAAAATATTTATATTTTAACAACACAGAAGAGGATATGGACGAACCCATCTGGACAACTGTATTAAATTACAAAATGAAGATTCCAGGAGAGCGAAATACTAGAGAGCTAGACTGCTAATGGCTTTGGTGTCAAATGCAGCACATTTGAAAATAAAAAAAGTTTTAACTAAAACTTTTTCATAATATTATGTCGATTCAACTGTATGACAATTTCAATATTTATGACCTGGTTCTGGCGATACCAGAACACTCTTCACGTAATCTGATTACATTTTTTGGTTATCTACCGGACATGGCTGATGATTAATCTGCAGGTTCGTAATGTTGGCGTTTTCCGTATCTTTTGTGGAAACCAAGTACAAAATGAATAGTTTAAACAACTTTCAACAACTGGATTTCCTACATTTTTGCGGGCCACCATTACGAAAGTGTGATCATACAAATTCAGTTGTTTCTTATTAGTCCTTGGTCTATTGCTACTGTAACAGATAATATTATTTAATTATAGAGCCGTAAATAAGCTGTAAAACAAACGTGTACGTGTAGGGATTAATGTAGTACAGGTAGGGGAAAAAAAGCGGACCGACTAAAATATCTAAGTTGCCGATAGGAGCCACTGCGCATGCCCAGCGGCATTCACAGGATAGCAGCGAATGTATTGAAATTTGTTCTACAGCCGATAAATTGCTTGAACTGAGAAATAATTTCACGTAATATGCATTGCTTGTGAAAACAAACGCTTCCGTTACATCTCTTACATTTATTTAGGTATCACAAGGCTCTGAAATCAGCTACTAGAGTCGGTCCGCTTTTTTTCCCCCTACCTGTACATAATTACAATCTGCTTTGCGAGAAAGTATTTGCTCCACTCCATTCAAGCACAATTAGGTTGAACATCTGTAACTTCACCTTTTTCAAATGGTTGCCCACAAAAATCTTATTTCTTAATAAATTACGTGAAATTAAATGATGGAATTGATTGGTGTAAATAATTTTTATCCACGCTAAATTCAACCTGTGTATTGCATAACAGTTTATTTCAATCAACAGTAGAAGGCACAATGCAAAGAACAGCCTAATATCAGTTTACAATCTCAGGACACACGCGTTATATATACAAATTCAGCCATAGCAGACACAGAAACAAACGTAACTATAATATAGAACAAAATTGCAAACATGGCTGTTAATGCAAATCACACTACATTCCTCCATACTCTTATCGCATTTACAAGTTAGGTATTTCCAATTTCAGTATGTAAAATTATTGCTACAACCAATCACAGTATTTATGAACGAATGGAAAAATAGTTTTATAACATATAGTACTCTGCCTTAAATATTTCAGTATAGTGTTTAATCGGACGGAATGTTCTATACCTCAGACTTTTTTATGTGTAAATTACGTGCAACACTAGAAGGCAGTGGACAATAATTGAAGATTTTATTCTTTCTGCCATTTAGTTTTGTATGCAGTATACCATTGCTTGTGTTCATGAGCTGTGTGTCTGCATTAGCTTGAAAAAGAATGTAATTCATCATGTACACTTACACACCGGGGTATAACTATTCTTCATGTTCAAACGAAACAAATAATCTAGCAATAGATGGGAATAAAATATACAGAAATTGAATAAAATATATGTTCAGGACTTACAATAGTGCATAATTGAAAACTCATTTCAAAACCAAGCTAATTTTTGCCATTATAAAAACTTAATAATAAAATATGTTTAAATCACGAACTAGCAAAAAATGTGGACTAAATCTAGCATCTATAACTACTTTGCTATAATACAAGGAATGCCTGGATTCCTGTTCGGAAGATCTGTACAACAGATAATCAGCATATATATATACACACGTTTCGTATATTAATTGTATGTGAAACTAGTGCACAAATTAACAATTGAACGGTATTCTTTCTATTATCCATTCTTCAAAAACCTAATGTGAAGTCTCCATTACTGGTCTTAAGTACATTCACATTTATGGCATTTAAAGTGTATACAAAATAGATGACCTGATATATTTATTATGAACACTCAAGGAATATTATGTCGATATAAGGACTCCTGTAAGTGGAAGAAAATTCTGGCATTGATACTCTTTGAAAGTTGTTAAGGATGGATACAACACAAGTTTCTTAGAATTGTTAAATTTTAGTCAATTCTACAATAATTATGTTGTTTTGTTATATGAAAGACTAGTATCTGAAAATTAGCAGCTTAGATTTACATTTCCTTTTATGCATAAACTTTCTTGGTTATAACATTAAAATATTAGATAATCTCGGAATTTTACATATAAATTATTATTAAAATTGTTATTAAAATATAAGGGCTGCAGTACAAAAACATAATAGAGCTGAATATAGGCACTGATGATAAGGCACACATCAAGTGAAATCATTAATAGGCCTTTAGTTTAAATCGAGGAGGAAAATTTAATTGGAGCAGCTGGTTTCTATGAATGACAACTATAATGTATTTGAAAATACTCATATTTTACATTAATCTTTTAATCTTACATATTTGCAATTTTGAAGGCGACGAATTTATACGCAGCAATGAAAAGGTTAAAGGATCGGTAAAGTAGTCTCCTAAATGTTATCCATTTTGTAGTGATGCAATAACTTGTGAACTTGTTAAACAATTGAACTTTTTTTTTACTTGATAGTTGGCACTCACTACTGCGACTAACATTTGACTAATCGCAGTAATGAGTGTTAATTAAAAAAAATTAAATAGTTTAGCTAAGTTCCCAATATATATTTACTTTTTCCAATCATCCAATTATCGAATTACGAAATAAAGTATCTAACGAATTAGGTAGATAACTTATACCCTACGATTTCTTACTAATTTTTAATAGATCTGGTGTTCGGAAAGGAAAGACATTAAGTCTAATATCCTGTGACTTCACAGCTTTTCTCATGGAGGAGATCTACAAATGATTCTGTGTTTCTATTCACATACAAAGAGTAGAACATATTTCTGACCCCTAAAACCGAAATATTTCAATGAAACGTGGAAGGTATATTGACAAGGACGCCTGCAAGGGGCAGCAAGGGGATCGGTTGTTGTCCCTGAGATTTCATTTATCCTGTAATTTTTGGTTAAAGTCACCAAACTTTGACAGTTCTCTCCTATTTTTGTAATTATCCTTCCTTCAAATAGCCTTGCTTGCCGCCTTTGAAACGGTGCTCTGAAGGCGCCCTTGTGTGTTGGGTATAATAAGAACAGAGCTTCTTTGCCCGGCACTCCTCTCAATTACTAATGAGAACTAAACCGACAAATGTTTCCGTATACTGATTATTTTCAGTGCAACAACAAGAAAACATGAAAATTAACTTTATGCTTACTTAAAAATATATAACTTTCAAAATCCGAATTTTATTTCTTTATATCTATGCAGGTATACTCTCTGTCAATATGTTAAGGCCAGATAAGAATCTACTTCTTGCAAACATGAGTGATATTCATGTAATCCACCTTAAGAGTCCTTGATATTTTTCGTTGTAATACAGTACTCTATGTAATATAGGAACACTTCGACTGTCATGAAAATGCCCCTTCTTATGGCAGCATTGTTTTTATTACAAACATGGTAAATATTAACTTACTAACAGCTCACTACAACTCTCATTATTATGAAAGTAATTTAATATTATTTACTAGAGGTAAATTGGAAGAATGTTTGGATATGACTATTTTCAGGTGTTTATTCGTGCACTTGTATTTCAAAGAATTACCAATCTCTCTTTGGCTATATCTTTAAAACAACAATTTTAAACCATATTATGAAATATTTTATGTATATTCATAATACAGTATATTAATGGATGGCTGTAAGACGTTCAACCTATGTTTTATGAAACAAAGTTTTTCTTTGTATTTGAAATTTCAGACAAAATGTGATAAAAGAATAGGCTATTTTATCCAGTTAAATTTATAAAATAGAAAAAAGTTTAAAATAGCACTTTCTCTTCTACCATTGGTATCTATTTCCACGTTATTATGAGACCAATTTTTAAAATATAAATTATAACGTTTTTACTTGAAAATACAGACTAGCCACAATTCGAAACTGAGTGTGCCATTCAAATATTTTCAGGAACGAGTAATATATATATAATCTAGTACACTATTTATTTCTATCGATGTCATTATAATTATAAAGAAAATAATGATTTATGTAATAGTTCATAATTTATATCCATAGGATTCTTTGGTTTGTACATATATATATATAAAAGATAATATATTGATTATTATCAACAGTATAGAAATAAATTCTTCTCAAACAAATAGACTCTAGGCTTCCTAGGTCTTGAGCATAAATGTAAATGTTTGTTGTAAGAAAACTTTAACAAATCACTTGCTTTCATATAATGATAATTTATATGTTATTGAATTCTGTCATTAATCGTCTTCTTATTCATAGCCTCTAACTTGAACCGTTCCTTTTTCTGCCAGCCTGTCATCATAATGTACAGCACAGGCAATTGCAATTAACTATCCTAAGCTGTAACAGAAAACCATACATGCCCGAACTATATTGATTAACGGGACAGGTGCACACAGTTTAACTTCATTAATAAATGTAATTATAGAAGACTTTGGTAGAAGAAATCAACTGCTGTAGCAAGTTTTGCGCACATCAGCCAAAATTACACTGAATTCATCCTCTGATTTGATTTGTTGGATTTGTTGCTGATCCGAATAGTCACATTGCTCAACTTGTTGAATGTCCGATGTTCCATATGACGTCAGACTTTGCTGATGAAGATGTAAAGGTGGTGGTTCTGACTTCAGCATGTGGCCTCCATTGCTCAACATAACTGAATCTACGGTGGCATGACTGTAATAAGCGTGGGGATGAATTTGGTGGGGATGATGGCTGCTAGGTGACATAGAATTGTGCTGATGGTGGTGGTAGTTGTGGTTTGAGTCCATCTGCATCGATGAGCCATCGTCGCTAGTGTTGTTCTCATGAGATATCTGTTGTTGGTTTGAATATTTGAGATATTTGTCGAATTCGTGCGTGTCCACTCCTCCATCGGCGTCGTCCAAAATGAGATCCTCTTCTTCTGATTGGCTCACGTACGACGCCACGTGGTGGTTGGAGTGCGGCGATTGAGACGTCACGACACTATGATGGTAGTTGCGATTTTGCTGATCGTCTCCCATAATCACTCCTGGAAATAAGAGAGAATGCAATGATTAATATGCACTGTCGATTGGCAATTGTATTTTAGTTTAAATTTTATTGACGTTTCATAACATATTACATGTTATGACCAGATAAGGATTAAGGTATTCTTGTAATAACTTTAGTTCGGTTGTTTTAACCTTTTCTTATTACTGAGTTGGTATTTAGTCTGCTTGCACGTTAAATTTTAATTCTCTAAATATTTCAGTTGTTTTTGTCTATTTATAGAAATTCTATAATTTTTATTAAAGAAAAGGAGTTCATACAACTTTCATCTGATATTTTTGCTGGATACCTAGCATATATCAATGGCTTTAATCTTTTAAGATATACGAGTCAACAATAATAGGAATTAATTACGTAGTCTTTACCTATAGGTCTAAAATGATGGTTTAAATATTCAAACAGTAATTATGGATAAAATTCAAATTATTCAAGAGAGAAATTGACTTAGAAAGACTACTCACGAATTTCCATTTCCAAAATTAGCGACAGATGGAATGGTAGAATTCTCTCAACAGAGATGCTCCAAGTTACTGCCTATACTGGTTATCCAATCAAGTGAAATTGATATAATTCTCTGTATCAGTGCGATTATACTGATTTTTCCACTATTAAATATACAACCGTCGTATACGTCACAAGATCCACACTACATATACCTTATCCGAGGAATACTATACAAATGAAGTTAACAAAAAAGTGTTTGAAAGAAATATTCTAATGTGAAACATTCTCACTCTAATATGGTTTATCTTTCATGTCATGATTAGTTTTATGCCAGATTATGTCATGCATATAATTATAAAATCAGCATCCAAATTCCTCTAATTCCACTAATTCATTAAATCTCTAAGCGCTTTAAGATACTATTTTAACTCTAAATTTTACTTGTAATAAATATTGCACCTCTATTTAAATCGTAAAATAAGACTTGGAACTTGTTTTCGTTATGTATACGAGTTCCAGAAAAATTAAATAAAATTTATTTCAAATTTCAAGCTAATTTTTTAGTTTCCATAAAGACACAACTTCCATAATTTTTAAAGAATGATTGAACCATTGGGTTTCATCTGCTGAGCAACTATTATTGTGGCAAGAAACTCAGCATATTTCGTTCAGCGCTAGAGTGTGAATCGCGCGTTGAGCGGAAGGAAAGTTAGGAAAAATTACTCATCAAGAAAGAGTCAATTTTTATCTTAGGGATACATCCAGCTGTTGAAAGGGAACAGAGCAATAATATCGATGAACTTGCGATCGATTTTGCTACTGAAAGTAAATTATCTGCTGGAGATAATAAGGCTATAAATTAAAGTAGCACTTTCACACTCCTTCACGATGCATCTGTATGGGCATTAACTAAATCTCACATTTCACGACTTCGTTCTCATATGTGCGAATTATTAGTGCTGTCCTCGTTTCCAAGGCCTAATGTTTGTGCATGGTCTACTATAGTATTGGAGAGTCCAGCATATCCTGTCGAAAATTAAACAGTGGAATAACTATGATTAAATCCCACCTACTACTCGCTACGAGTAAACGTGTTTTCTGAAAGTGCCTTTACTGAGTTAACTTGCAAAAAATGCATGTAGCTTAAGTCATTCATTAAAAATGTATTACAGTAATTTCCAGTTTTCACTTCAGCAGATTATGCGAGCAAAAATGGTGTAATGTCAATGTGACTTATCAACTATGATAGTAGCAGGTCGAAGTGAGTTACCATGCGGATTTCTCGATCTCATTCAGTCGTAAGATTTAATTTATACTTACTTCTTATTACCAGATATTAATAAAGAAGAGCAAGCGACATTTATAAGTAATCTTGTAAGTAATTGGTAATCGGCTTTGATGGGTATCTGTTCCCAAGTTTGCGGGTTCGATTCTGGCACAGGTGAAATGTTTTTAAATGTTTGTAAATACGATAGTCCCTATTCGTTTATTATTGCAAACATGTATCGTTGCAAGCCAAAATATCAGTGCATTACCGTTGTTAAAGATAGACAAAAGCTTATAATGTAATATCCTATTGCGGCAAGATACTCAACTTATTTTCTTAAAAGGCTCAGACCTGACTTCCTTAGCAATCTGAAACCTCGGACCCTGGATTCATGATTAAGGCCTAATGTATTCTCTGAAGGACCAGTGCTGAAGAGTACTTCGCCTCGGATACTTCGTCACTTATGGTTAGGTTTAAATTTGTAATCCATGACTTAACTGACCAGTCAGATTAAAAAGACGCAAGAAAATAAAAACCATTAATCTAGAACCCTCCAAAATTTTGTAGAAAAAATGGTCTACCGTTATATGGGGAAGAAGATGAAGAACAGATCAGTACGAAGATGAAGGTGATTTCCACGGCAATTTGGCAGGTGAAATTAAATTGAAGAATAATATGACGATGTTGATGATAAAATACGTTCTTTAAGAAAAGAATGATGATAGAAAGGATAATTATTTTTTGAAAGAAGAAGAAGAAGAATTTATTATACGATGGCATGAATAATAATATAAGAAGTAATTAATAAGACTAGAAGTAAATAAAACAAAATATTATAAAAAGACGAAATAATATAGATTATAAAAGAAAAGAAGATAACATTTGCCTATGATATGTTGGAGCAAATCATGAAAATAAGATTAAGTGGAATTTAAAGATAAACAGTAAGATGAAGATAAAAAAAATGAAAGTAGTGAATATTTAGAAGAATAAGCTTCTAAATAACATTAGAAGACTATAGTAAAGTAGGAGGAGATGAAGATGAGCATGCAGAAAAAAGTGAAAGATGGATAAAGATGAGGATAATGAAGTATACCAAAAAGTTGAAGCCAAATACGACGTTCATGTGCTGTAATATTGCACTTCATCTGTAAGCACAGAAAGCGGAAGATTGATAGGCTATAAGACTTAATAGGGATTCTTGAAGCGTTTTTTGAAAGTGGGACCGACTGGTTTTATCAGAATACAAATTGCGATATATATATTTCACGCATCTAACTGGTTATTAAATTTATTATAGTAATTGTAGCAATTAACCTGGTTTTTAGGCAATAAGAAATAATGTGGATGGTGTTGAAATGCAGTGTACATGTATGTACTGCAAGGAGCGAAACCTTACATTACATGTGAAGGAGAAACACTGAAGATCACTGATAATGTTAACATGCTAATCATAAACAAATGGTCTAAGTAATTATAGGCATCATAGGCAATTTGAAGGGTGTGGCCAGATCTTGCATGTGCTGTTAAAATTAACATAGGCAGTTCAGCCGGCTGGCTTGGCCGCTCTTTTCCGGTGCAACGGCGTTAATGTTTATAAGCAAGTTCCGTGATCTGAAATATAACAGCTTAAATATTCTCGCTTTGAAGAAGTCAGTCCCAATAAAGAAAATAGCCCACAATCCGTAAAACTTTCGTATGTATTCTGAAAAATCTGAAAAAGTACTCATCCAAAGAAAGACAGAAAGACAGAAAGAGAATCAGAATGAAAATAGAGAAAGAGATAAAAGTAGATAATGTATAATTTTGAGATAAAATTACTTCCCCTCGCCTGGGATTATGTGTGTATTATATATATATATGTGTGTGTATATATATATAATATGTGTATATATAGGTTTATGTATGTATACATAAGACACAAATCATGGAAACTATTTTTTCTTTCGAAAACATGGGACCATTTTAAAATTTTGAAAAATATAAATGAACAGGCAGGGTATGGAATGTATGTATAGTGCAGATTATAAGCACTAGATTTAGTATAGTGTATGGATGGGCATTACACCCCAAAGCAGTTCCTTGTGGTATTCTCTATCTTTTCCTCCACGGTTAGTGACTATTTTGAAGTAAGATCGCTGTTCACATCTTGTCATATACATTCCACACGGCTGCTGACTCACAACTAAACTACCATCGTTTCTATTCTTATAACCGTACATCACAACGCTGTCAGATCTGATGATGTGTCCATATACTAGAGATGCCTCACTCTCCCATGTCATAAAGTCTCAAGGTACCACTGTATTATTTTGAAAAGAAGTTGCCATGGCTTATGCTTCAACTTATATTATTTATTTATTTATATACGGATATTATATATATATGTATATATATATGTAAATATATATATATATATGGTAATATATGGTTATTATTCATAAACTGTTCACGGTGATACCTATACTTTAGAAAAGAGTACAGGTTTTAAAGTTAAATTAGGTCCTACTCAGAAATAATAACATTACGAAAGAAATAAAGTTTAAAATAAATGAACAAAGCGTATTCAAGTTAGATAATAAATTATTTTTACAAGCCTGCTTTTGGTGTTCATTAAACAAATGTATAATTTGTGCTTTTGGTTAATGATTTTAGGAGTTCACCAATCCTCTCTGGTAACAACTATAAACAAAATAATATGCATTTATTATATGTTAAAATATGTATGTGTTACATATGTTTAAATGTGTTTGAAGTTTTAATTAGATTTTAAAATATCTTAAACAATTGGAGCTACAACATATTTTGATGTAAATTGGTGTTACATTAATACATTATTATAATATATATTATATATAATTATAATTGATCTAAGGGACTTAGGGTTTGCGAGGGATGTTTGGATGGAGATAGCACACAAAATAGGGTTGAATGGCAGGCTCATGTAAGTGCGAAAATGAAGCTCCGGGTTCCATAAAATAGACAATATTATTTTAGGAATTGACTATTGCCAATGAGTAAGTAAGGAATACACGATAAACCTTATAAAATACTAAACAGTCTTTCGCTGGTGTAATAGGCTAACATGCTCATGCAAAGGAAGATTACGCTGCAAAGTTATATAAAGAGTGGAAAAAGTGACGAAGTAATGAAATCACGGTGAAAAGCATAAAACACGAATGTGTTAGCACGATGTTCATAAGGACTTGACATGATATGACAGATCCTGTACTTGGCGGAATAAGCGTGAAATGTACAGTCCGTTTCCAAATAAAATGAGTCTTTTCACTGAGGTCTTGCCAAGCTTGCCTATAGAGAATTCAAGTAACTCGTCTGAAAAATGCTATTATTTACAATTACAATGATATTTGGGGTAGGTAATTTTTATACAATCATTGCACAAATGTATGCAATCTAATAGGCCTATGAAAAAATGTTGGGATAAGAAGGGAACTGTGAAATTTCTAAAATTCAGTAAAATTGAGTAAAATAGCTGGTTTCTATAAATGACTGTCTTAACATGTGGATAAAAAATCCTCCCTTTTGTGTAAACAATTATTCTATTGGTCTTAGGCCTATATGTCTGCTTTTACAGAATTTTTAAGGTGACGAATTTATCCATCAGCAGCGAAAAGATTAAATAAAAAATACATAATTCAATTATAACCTCGATATTTTGATGTATCTATTCCCATTGATGGTCAAGTATGTAAACAAATTTATGATTTGAGGTTTTCCCGGTGTTGAGAATAAACTGTTTCTTGGGCTTCCAGCAGGGTGAATGGGAAGATTGATTTCGAGCTTTCGGCAGCTATCTCCGGTAACATCTTCAGAATCAGTCCTCCTACTCGCCCGTTTGGAAGTCTAAGAAACCATAAATAATATAAGCAAAGAAATATTTTACAATTTTAATATCAAAACTTTAATAATATAAATTTTTTGTGTGAATAGTTTATGAGGGAGCATAATATAGATTTAGTTTAAATTACTCGGCTACTTTTGATTTTTTTAAATACCCGTTTTCACAACTTTTTTTTGTCTAAATCTAGGGCTTTCGATTTTTTTAAACTAAATTTTTAGGGTATCTTGAGTGGTGATTTAAGGAAACATCAAAAGTTCTAAGATTAAGTAAAATTGTACCAAACAGGTGTTTGATTTCTTGAAATTTACTTGATAGAGGTCAATGATTTTTTATAATGTGTACTTCAACAATATAGTACTTCTGAACAGTACAGAAAATTTACTTCAAATAGGTAAGGAAACCTTAAACGACGTGCACCATAAGCCAGTAATCCGACCAAGGTTCTCAGACAGCCTAATTTGACTAACAAGAAAGAGTGAACGAGTAAATTGCCAGTTATTTCCAAGTGTGGATATTAAGGGGCCGGTAGCAGGGCGATTAAACGTAATTAGGGTTGCTGTTTGTCACGATCTCAAACACAGGCAGAAAATGTAATAAAACCATCACACACGCACACTGCAAATGATGTAGTATTCGCGATCATAACGGTCCCTACAGACTTATTTAATAAGCGGAACGTGAACTCTGAACTTGGAAATTATTATTGGTTGTGTTCTTCCTGAGTAAGGAGTGAAGACAGGGCGGGGATAACGCAGAATCCTCATGCCCTCCATCTTTGCCAACACCCGCTACTTTGTTCCGTGTCTAACTAACTCTTGTTAAATCCCGTTGCATTGTCATGGCAGTCTTATAGTCCAATATTACAAAACCTAAACAATGTTAAATAAGACTTTAAAAACTAAAATTGGTTAAAACTGTTTTAATTAAAATACGATCAAGTACCTAATAAACTAATCATGTGTAATTATTCTAATTAGTTTTTTCTACTAAAATTACTTTTTAAATGTCAGCCAAATTTTGCACCTTGTTCACTGTTGCATTTATAAGAAAATATAGCATTAAATTTTGTAATTTTGTCGTTTTGTATCAAATTGTCCCGGTAAAGAAAATCGTTAGTAAACCGAAATACCCGGTTCTTTAGATTCAAATTAAAGACATTCTTAAGATGCTTACACTTAGAGTTTATTCACAGTTTTTCTCCAGCAAGACGCCGAAAGTAAACTATTCTAAAAGTTTGTTTGTTACTTGAAAAAAAGTTCTTGTTGAGTTTATGGGATGGTGTTGGGGGATGGCAGCGATAATTCTAAAATTAATTGTGTTCTATAAATTATAAGCTGTTGAAAATGAAAAAGAAAATGTTCCTATAATTTTGTGGTTCAAAGTTTTAGAAATTGTAAGCAAAATGAAATTAATTAATTAATTTATTGTCCTGAATAAAATTAAACTAAATATTTTCTGAAAATGTTGAAAAACTAAAATACAACCATTTTAATACAATTAACACAGGATTTATAAAAACGTAAAAATCCGGACCCTTCTAATAACCATTGGCTACTTGGTTAGTTACGCTTATTTTCCCGTAGAGTAATAGGTGATAAGCCCATGACCTGAGATGGGCGTACGGTAAAATTTTGTTCGGGAGGGGTTCAATGTAAAGTTGTCTCAGCTCCATGTCCTTGCGCACATTTTAAATTATTAAACACTTGTAATTAATATGCAGCTCAGTCTTTGAAACTGTTTTTTTTTTAGATTTCTATCCATTTCTCGTTTAAGCTAGAGTCTAAATATAAAAACTTTCTTTTGAAAAATTATCATAATACAGTATGGTGCATAGGGCACGTTTTTAAAGTTACCTGTAAATCCCCCAGTGGAAAAGCCCGATTAATGCCAATTACTTCATAATAATTTTGGGATGAGCTTTACAAACAGGTTGATGGATTTCGGTGGGAGTATTCGAGTTGTCGTTCCAAAGGGATTCCAAAGATATTTTTGTTTACTAGTAATACATCACTGTTATTAAGCTGAAAAACTATCAATACCACGAGGTTTTGAAATTTTAATATTAAAAAAATTACGATAAATCTTAAATAATGCTTTGATATCTACGAAATTGTAAATGTGAAACCGTATCAGAGTTTTTTTTGTTTTGTTTTGTTTTTTTGTTTTTGTTTGTTTCAATTTAATTTCGTTCCATGATTTATAATCTTCAAAATATTGCAGATATTTCGGGAGGGGTTTCAACCCCCTGAACCCTCCCTTACCGTACGCCCATGAGTCCTCAGTGACCATCTAGAATAAACTAAGGTATCTGTTGGGTGTAAAAGAGAGAATTTAAGATCCGGTGGCTGGAACGCTAGGCCTATCTCTGTACCCCCGAGGCCGAGAAAACTGTGTACTTTTGCAGATAAAATCATTAAAAATTGCCTTACTTCCATTCTGAATCTAAAATGCATAATCTTAAAAATTTGCAGTTTTATGTCGTGTTGAAAGAAGAAGTTTGCATGGTTATGCAGGATTAAGAATTAATTCATGAGTCAGTGACCAATCCAGCATAAGAATGTGTGGCATTTCAGCCACTTGCAAATGTCTATCGTCATACTTTTACCGTTTTATTTTCATCACTTTCATTTTATCGCACCTATGTACACTGGATTCCATGTAAATTCGTAAGGACTAAACACTGTAGCTTCTTTGATTAAAAAATCACTGAACTCGATTGGATAAACTGCATGTGAGCAAAAGAAGATAATGATTATGAAAATAATATATAGGCCTAATTGTATGTGTGGGGAAACATTCCTAACCTCGTATAACAATCATGCCTACAATATTTTTAAAACTAGATTGTGTAATTGCAAAACCTTTAAATAAAAAACTAACAGTTTTCATTCTCATGAATGTTCTGTCACGGCTAAAAGAAGTCGTGGTTCTATAAGGATCCAGGTGCACTGGATAAAAAAAAAACTATAATGGCAAGCAATTTTAAACGTTTTGGCGAGGAATATAAAAATATTTATTAAGAATAGAAGAATTTAAGTAAGGAGGGTATTAACGATTCCGCCTTTTTATTCGCTAAATGGTCACAATAGTCCGGATTTTCTCAAGATAAATTCACGAACAATGAACAACTGGATCTCTCGTTATATTACACAGCCCAACAAAAAATAACTTTTTGTTTGGTGTCTCAGATGTTTTACCGGATTTTGGCTATACTTAGTATTCTTATTCCAAATATGTAAACAGTTTTTCGCTACCAGCTCTACTTTTGTCGAGGGGGGGGGGATTTTACTCGTGAACTCTTAGTTTAGCGAAACAAAATCTTGCTTAATAATATAGCTAGTGAAGGTTCTTGACCATACTTTGGACACGTAGGACGAAAACTGTACGAAGTATAGAAAAACTAAAATCTGGATTATTTTTTGGCCCTCAAATTGACAACTAAGTCATAAACGACCGCACAGTAGACCTATGTGATAAAAACAATTTTTTGAAATACCCCATGTTATATTGCTATTGTAATGTTAATGTAATGTTAGTGTGTTGCTTTTTCTTCACATGATTTAGAAGCTACAAATAGGCACTGTTGAAATGGGATAATATGCAAAATGGTAATACCATATCTCAAATACTAAAGCTGATAGGGCAAAACTAATGGCACATTTGGCATCAGCGACCTAAATATACCCAAGAATAAGTATAAATTCTAAGGCACCAAAATGGCTGTTGCTCTGTGTTATCTACGATAAAGTAAAATATTTTTGTGATTGCATTAAAATAATTCCTTCTGCTTGTATGAATTGTTTGAATGGGAACTGGTATCCTGATTGAGAGCTCTGTAGAGTGTGTTGCATAGAAAGTAGGGCACGTCAAGTAATCTCCAAATCTCCGCATACACGACTGCTACTACGGGAGCAGCAATGCGGAAAAATCTCAACATGTATGTTTTGCATTTATCTGACTCAATTACACCGGAGTTCAGTACCGGTCAGAATAAATATCACAACCAAGCAAGCCAAATACAAGTAATGGACTAAATTTGCTTGCAGCTAGTGAAGTTTATCAGACGAATATGCTATTTCATTTTCTTTCCCTATGGAACACTATAATTTCATAAATAACGATAATAATAACAATAACAGTAATAAAAATTTTATATTATTTATATTCTCAACATCCCTATTTATAAACTAATTCAAAGCCTACAGTCATGAAAAAGGATCAGTGGATAAGTTATTTAAACTTCTGACACAGCACACTCAGTTTACGTTGTTTTAAATGTTTATCATTTCTATAAATATTTAGGCTCTGAAGATGCCCGACGCAGTTCGCGGCGAAACTTCAAATAACAAACTCACAGACCACGGCCCACAAGCCCGGAAAATTTGACTTCGGATGTTAATTTCTGTTGTCAACAGCTTTCTTTTCCTCTACGAATACAAAGCCAACAGTGATGAATAAGGAATCAATGAACTAACTTCTGACATCATACTCGCTATCCATCGTTTGCACAAACTCAGGCTAGTTTAGCTATTGCGAGAGGCTGAAACAATTGAATAGCACTCTCCGCGATTCATTTTGTGTTTATGATATTTGGAACGAATAGAAAGAAAATGTATGAAATTAATAGAGAGGGAGAGATAGCGAAAAAAATAGAAAGAGAAAGAGGGTGTGGGAGTGGAAGATAGAAAGACAGGGATAAAATGAAATAAATATATAAATAAACGGTAAGAAATATTATTTTGACATATTTTGAAACTGAACAAGAGGCAGAAAAAGTGAGTGAAAGAAATATATGGAAGGAGGGCGGGAGATGAAGAGAGGGAGATAAGTAGGCCTAGAGACGGAGATATTTCTGGAAGTTTTAGATAGAACAAAGAGGTAGATAGGTAAAGATAGTCTATTAGAGATATCGATGTATAAAATGAGAGTTAAAGATACATAGTAGAAAAGTGGTTGAAGCGGCTTAAAAGTAGAGCGGTTGGAGTGATATAAACGCATTGAGTGGAGAGACAAAGTTGGAAGTTGAAAAAAAAAGTTAGCTGTTAGAAAACATTAATTAAGAACCTTCGATAAATCCAGAGCTGGAAATGTCTGAAAGGAACAAATTGAACTTAATAAGGAGAAAGAAAGGGAGAAGGGGATAAACATACATAAGTTCGAAAACCATCTTGCAGTTCGTTTAAGATGCTTTTCTGATGCAGGTAGTGAAAGTAGCCTACACTTTAAATTTCTTCTAAAGTGAGTTGTATTGCGATCTGTTTTTGTAGTGCATGCCTTAAAACTCCCAGAAAATGCATAAATTTATGCTAGACTTCCTTTCGACTCATCTTAATAAAATTGTTGGTGTACAGGAAACATGAAGTACTAGTACATGTTCCCCTATGCATATTCATCTTGCTTTTACCACCGTTAAACTTCTTGATTTCCCACCGCTCTGCTTTTATGCATTGTCGTCTTCTTAAACTCAAATATAACTCCTATATTAAAAAAAGATATATATTTCTTAATGCAGTCTTCGTTCCAGTACAAAGGATCTTGCTAATTACAACTCAGAACCCCAGTATTTGTCCATATGAACAATACCGGCAAACCGTCTACTTGTTATAGAAAGAGGGAAATGTTTCAGTGGCATTCTTCTTACTTAAATAGGATGTATTTAAAATCTCGGAATTCTGTCAGAGCTGGCTGAATTTAAATTATGATATAGATAATCATCAAGTAAAATCTTTAAGGCTTTAAGGCAATATTAAAAGGGCTTTAAGTTCGAAATCAATGAAGTAAATTTTAGCAAATTATAAGGTTTCTATGAATGCCAATGACCATGGGAATAAAAATCCTCATATTTTAAGTAAAATATTAAGCTACTAATCTTCATATATCTGCTTTCATAGAGTATTTTTGGCTTCTTTAGGTAAGTTGATGAACATTATGTTCAGGGATTGTATAAATAAATAAAGATGGAACTATATGTCAGTAGCATGAAACACACTTTTTAAGAAAACTTCTAGCTAAATTTAATAGACTACTGGTGACTTAATATCTCACAATCTTTAAGTCACACTCAAAATTGGCTCCCAATCCTGCTTTAAAGATTGTTAAACCCGCAACCAATATTAAAATATTATTTAACCACTCAATAAAATCCAACACTAAAACGAATGGGAATAAAAACAAAGTTATTATGCTTAAGTTGTTAAAGTTATATTACTTTTACAATTCTATAAATTAATTTCTCCGAGTTTAACCTCTCTCATTATAGGGATGATTATGATGCCCATGCTCCCCAGATTTTACAGGACAGCGATCTGTCGGGACAAAGGACATGGAGGGCCTCCCCAAAGGGGTGTTGAACCCAATGTCGGGGCCACCCTCGAGACAATACGAACACATAGGACGAGACACAGCAGTCACATACACACTCTTTCCGAACAAGGCGCAGATGAAATGAAGGTGATAATGAGGCCAGATGGTGTCCGGGACCAGAACACTCGTAACATTCGTCTTACAGGTGAGAAAAACTTCGGAAACACCCCCCCCCCACCTGGAAAACTTATCCCGACCAAGATTCGAACCCGGGCCCGCTGCGTGAGGAGAGCTAACGAATCCCCTACGCCACAGCGATGGACTTTTATACATTAAAGCCAAAATTAAGTTGTACTGTCTAATTAACATGACTAAATAACTTCATACTATAATTACTAGACTCGTAAAATACTGTATAAATAATCATTTTAACAATTACTACTGTATTTGCTCCTGGCTATTAAATGGTTTGTGCAATTAGTGTCAATTTAATGACCCAACCTCGAGAAAAACACGCTGTTACATGGAAATAATAACTGAACTAGGAGGGAATAACAAAGATATTATTTAAATTGGACAAAATTAAATGTATTAAGAGCATCTTAGCAGGTCCTCAGCTCTCAGGTCCAGTGGCAAATCTTTCTTATTTTAAAACGTAACCAATACTCTGACATGAAATAAACCACATTTCCTAACAAAGAGAGGGGAGGGGAATGAGAGAGCAAAAGAAAAAGAGAGGGCGAGAGAAAGCAAGAGAGAGAGAATATTTTTTAAAAAACATTTTGGATTGCATTTCTGGAGTGAAATCGGACAACGCCGGAAGTTATACAGGTACATAATTCTTGGCTAGAAGCCCGTACAGAGTTCTACAGTATTGCTTCACCTTGAAGCAAAAGTACAGCGATACACAACATTACCAGTATACTGTTAAATGCTGTTTAGTTTGAAACTAGAGAATGAAGTATTTCCTTGCCATCGTACAACAACTGACTAATGACCAAGAAGTAATTTTCTGCAACTGGCCTTAAGGTGCAGATTTCAAATTTCTCTGTCGGGTTGACATCCACCATAGAACTAATATGAGAATATTGTATATTGTAGGAGAAAAACTCCTCCGAAACTGGGACTTCGACTTTCCGTGCCGCTACTCTACCAGCTGAGCTAGCCAGAGTTCTAATCACAGCGCCAGATGGAAACTCTCTCCTATGACGGATTAATGGTGAACCTCACTGAAAGACATTTAACAATGGAAACCCAGTCACAAAGTCACTAATTAGTGCGCCTCACAATACTGTATAGCCTATGATGTAAATGTCTTTCAGTGAGGTTGATCATTAAGACCGGTCATAAGAGAGAGAATCCATCTGGCGCTGTGAATAAATTCTGGCTAGCTCAGTGTGTAGAAAAGCGTCACGGAAAGCCGAAGGAATGGGGTTCGAGTCCCAGTGAGAGGTATGTCCTCCTAAAATATTCTCATGTTATGTTCAACAGACGCAACATTCTGTGGTTAATGAATACATATATCCAACGGAACTAATAGCTAGGCCACCGGTGTAAACCATGAAGACATCGTGTAAACGAAAGGTAGCCTGTAGCCTTAAAGTGAAGGAGCTGCATCAGAAGCAAATTCGAGGTCCCTGACTGGGAGCAAATGGCAGTGTGTGGGGTGACCACGCCGTGCACGTACGAGAAGTCCTCCCGCGGTCAACAATGACTCAAAGAGCAATAGCTGCAAAATTTACCGTCTATAGTCTTTTCAGTTCATCGTTAAATAGCTTTCTACATCTGATTAAAGTGTTCAAGATAAAGCTTCCAGAATCGGCATATAACGGCCTATGCCTCCACCTATTTTAGTTGGTAGTTGAGTTGACCCTTCAAAGTTCCAATACCACTATAAAGTTTAAAGGAAAAAATTTGTTGAATGTGGAAAATTGAAAATTTCTTCTAAGGTTTGAGTATCCTGTTTGAGCCGAAGAAGAATACAGACAGTAAATAGAAGCTAAGACTTGAAGAGGACTGAGCAAAGAAAAACTAAGAATACAGAAGAAAGGAGGCTGAATAAACAGGAAGAAAATACAAGAAAAATGAGAGGAACACAAGAAGAGATTGAAAAAGATACTGAATGAAGCGAATGGAAGTAAAAAATTACCGGTATATAAGTCCTTAATTTTTACATTGTCATTGGTAGACACCTAACTACACTGCAGAAAATATTGAATTCCAAACCACATTTGATACAATTAATGGAAAAGATCTGGATTACCCCATGCTGAGACATTCGCGTGACTTTTCCTGCTAAGCACAGATCCAGCGATTTTCACGTTTCATATCCCAGGATTTGCTCTTTCAGAGCTTTGCACGACATGTCCACCTTGTGTGTGACTGATGTGTATCGTCCTATCTGTTCGTGTAGTCTCGGAGGTGGCCGCGGCATTGGGCTGATCACTTAGGCCTATCCGAGGAGGCCCTTCATGTCCTTGTGTGGTAAAAAAAATATGTGCATGATCCATATATACCCCCTCCCCCGACGGGTCGCGGTTCTGTATAGCCCAGGCCGCATGGGCCGCATAAATATTACTACATGGATTGTAGAAGAAGAAGATTTCTTACTCGAAAGCATTTATCCCTCTATTTATATTATACAAGGTATGATTACAGAAAATAAAGACAATGTTGTTTTGGTGGCACTTTATTTGAAGTATCAAAAGTAAGTAAAAGCCAATAGGCCTAAACGTTAAGTTGGAGGATTGAGATGTATCAGTATCAAAAATATTGAAACCCTATTTTTTAACTCATTCGCTCCAAAGCATTCAGTTATTCTTCATGGCCATATGATCCAATTAACTTCATTTGAATAACAAAGTTAGTGGGTCTAGCAACAAAAATTGCATTTGGAAAGTAACGTTTAAGTAGATTAAACGATTACATCAGAATGGTTTGCAGTGTTGTAATTGGAACATTATTCAAATATATCCGTCTGGCTGAGAGTGAGGATAGTATCAAGTTCGATAGCCGTGATCTGTTAGAAAGCTACGCCCGAGCTACGCCCCGGCCAATTAATTACATGAACTCAAACCCATATCAGCGAAATATTGCTGTCTGTTCGCTACCGCTGTCGGAACGGTCAGTAATCATGTGATATATATGCACATTTACTTCTAAAATAATTAGATTAGATCTATGTAAACCCCTGGAGATTTTGTACATTGTCACGACTTAAGAGTTTTATTTTACGTTAGAAATTTCGTCTCATAACCTAAGGGTGTGTTAGATAATCATGTTTTGACATTTCTGAAATTTGTATGCATTTGCTGCAAACGTAACTAGGGTCAACGGCAAACGTTAGTACTAGGTTTTTGGACCATTGAGCTCGATCAATAAAATAAGTACGTGATACCTTTATTCTCAACTTATTTTATTTTGCGTATATCTTTCGGTTACATGGAACAATCATGATGGTTCCATGTAACCGAAAGGCTTAGGAAAAATGTAACCGGAAGTCCTATACAATATACAGTAAAAGAAGTTGAGAATAAAGGTATCATATAATTATTTTAATTTCAGAGTTCAATACAGAAATATGTCAAAACTCCGTCTGTAGTATGTTTTACAGAATAATTCTATCTATAATTAGATTTATGCTTTGGAAAAAGTTACTTACAGCAACATAAATGTCCATTTTCGCATCATCCTTCGTGGTACGAAATATGCGTAATTAAATTAACATGGCTGAAATGGTTCATAGTATTATGATGTTTTATAGATTCGGAGATACAGTACAGTTTAAAGTGTACACATTTATTTTCTTTTATGCTTGTGATGTGCTCTTCGATTAACTGATATAGGCCTAATTATTGTGTATACTTACATACATAATATGACTTTAAAAGAAGGTGCAATGCTCCCTATTATAATACACGCCATGGAGGCAGTACCGTATGTTTATATAATCGGGATGTTTGGAGGTAAAGTGGTCAGTCTAAAGCACTGGCCACCTGTAACCCCAGGAATATCTTGGTTTAGGCCAACTGAAAAGTCCAGTGACTTCACTGGTCTGTAACTGAGTGCAGGAAAAACTTTCACTAAGGCATAACCCATTTTTCATTCGTATTTCTAAAATTTTTATTATATACCTTCAGGTTAGTTTGAAGCAAGAACTTATTTCATACTAGATGTCCATAACACCCATACTCAAAGTGGGCATGACTTCTAGTTTGTGCATATTTATTAGTTTAACAGTAATCATAAGATTATAAAATTCATCGTATATCGATGGGTCCTTATAGGCTAAAACGATTTTACTGCGCCCGCCCCTAACTGGAATGGCTAATATTCACAGCTAAATTATATAATAAAAAAAAGAGCTAGCTGAAGTTTTTCCAGCTCTTGAGCCGTTGTTGATCAAATCACATTCGTCATTACTCGCTGCGACTACTAGCTCTAGCTATTGGCAAGATTTTGGTTGGGTCGACTGTAGGGCCACACGTTCGATTCTGTTAAGTTCGTGACGTACGCCTCCCCCCTGCGAGTCAGGCGGACCCACACTGAAAATCTCTCTAGTGTCGTGACCGAATCTACCTTAGGCCTAACACTAGATCAGATTCCCCCCTCCTCCCTCCAGCCTACCTTAATGTATCTCCGATTCCGCCAGCAGGACTTGCCATGTCGCGTCATATGTCTGTATTTATTGCCTTCAGTGTTAATTTATCTGACACAGCCAAACCCAGCTTCTACCAGGATGATCACGAAGAATTAAAATTATTTTATTACCTCCTTCATTTGATATTATCTGTTACACCCAGATGAAATTGTCAAAGAGGTGTTTTTAAAATTCCTACCTTCAATTCAAAAAAGAGGAGGAAAAGTTAATAAAATTCACCGAATCATTATAATTGCGACTCTTAGTTATGTGGTGATTTGGCATTTGAGCTTAAATGTCAAGGAATTGTTTTGTTTAAATTAATAAATTGTGAATACAATACACAAGATAAGGTATTTTTCCATTTTCATGTATATACCTACTGTCGGACAAATTTCAAAATTATTCGGCTGAATCTTGTAGGGAAATAATTATATATTCAGGCCTAAATCTACTTATTCTTAAGAATCGTGAGAATATAAGCATACATTATTCCCTGGATTTATTCCTGGTGTTTCAAAATACTTTTCTTTGCAAGTTAAGTGATATTAGAAAATACAAATAGGCCTAATTAAAATACAATTAAAAATACGAGATTAATATATGTTCTGGCTGATATAATTTAACGATTTAGAGCCCGAATAGATCTGAATTATGTTTGAAATGGCTCTTTTAATGACTTTAGTAAACAAACTATATTTTATCCCGAGAAATGATTATATATATTAAGGCCTTTTACTGCAGCAGTCTTCAAAGATTTCGACTCAGTAAAATGGAAAAGGTTGTCCATTCTCGTATCACGATTATGTCAATATGTGTTAAATTAATTTTTGTTTGTGGAGGTATGATAAAAGAGTAAACTGGAAAACCTATGTTAAATTGTTTCAACTTGGAAATACTAAATTTCTGAAAAATAAATTTCGAAAGATAGAAAATTTAATAGTATGTTTCAATAAGTAAAGGTGATATCACTTACTTGAATAAGCATCAGATGCATTCCTCAGTGAGTGTGCTGGAGTCACAGGACTGTGACAGGAATAGTGACTTCCACTGGGCGAAGTTGGCAACCCTTGGCCAGTTGATCCAGCACCACTGGAATTAGCATTCCCTGCATTGCTTGATCCATACACACTGGTCCCACTATTGCTTCCTACTAAATATGAGGATCCAAGGGATGGTGATGAGGTGGTATTAGTCGTGGTGTACAAATGGTGGCTGCTGCTACTACTACTATTTCCTCCATTATTACCGACACCAAGCTGTTGATTGTCCTGTGATGTGGCTACCGGGGGATAGAACGTACCCGTCACTAACCCACTGTGCTCATAACTGTCCAACAGCTTTTGATTAAAGACAGTCATCACTCCATTATTCAACCCCATTGTAGCTGTTAGAGTGTTCTGCTGTGACTGATGATGGTGATGGTGGTGATGGTTATGGTGAAGGAAAAGATTTGGTGTTATATGACTGGCGACTCCCCCATAGTTACTGGAGAGCACTGAAGGTTGTCGGTGGTAAGACATATGTTGGGACAAAGAGTGGTGGTATCCGATAGCCGATGTGGTGGTGGTTCCAGTTGAAAGGTTGACATTGTTTGATACCGGCTGGTGATGAGCTGGTTGGATGTTGCTGCTCAACGTGCTCGAGTTTGACAGTACGTTACCAGATACACCAGCTAGTGTCGACCTCTTATCTTCACCACTGGCATTCGTCCCTCCACTGAACTGAAAGTTATCTTTGTCTTGATCCATTGGCGACATCTCTGGAGTAGGTAAAGCTGCAGCGTTTACATCTTCGATGAGACTTGAGGCTGTGGTTGATGACGACGAGGAACTTTGACCAGGTGGGTGTTGAGAGTTTGAAGGTGGCTGAGGTGTCGATGGGTGTTGTTGAGCTTGATTGTCGGTGGTATCTGGTTGCTGTTGGGATTGCTGCTGTTCTTCCTGCTGCATCCCTTGAGAATGGGACTGATGGTGGGGTTGTTGCAATAGGGGAGAGGATGCGTTGCTCACTCGATTGCTCAGACCCATCCTCAAAGAGTCAGGCTCAGGGCTTCCAGTAGGGGAAGCCTCTGGGGTGTGCATTATGGGAGGGTAGGGCGAACCACTGTACATGGCATTAACAGAGTTATTTTTGGTGTACAAATGTTGGTAAGATTGGTGTTGCTGAAGAAGAGGAGAATACCCTCCCAAGTTATGGGGATGCTGATAGGTCTGGTAGGAGATATGTTGATTTGGAGACTGCATTTTCTGTTGATGTAGTTGGTGGAGTGGTGACTGGGACTGGTGCAAATGGTGTTGGCTTATTGCAGGGTTCGACCTCCGGACACCTCCAGGTCCTGCTGCCCCATTACCGTTTCCAGAAGCTCCTGTAGCTGAGGCGGGAACACCTGAAGGAGAAGGGCCTCCTCTCTTATTGTGTTTCCGGCGCCGAGGTCGGTATTTGTAGTTGGGGTGCTCTTGCATGTGGATTACTCGCAATCGCTCTGCTTCTTCCACGTAAGGCCGTCTGTCTTGAGGTGTCAATCCCCTCCACTTCTTGCCTGAAACAAACAACAGTTAAATAAGTTATGTATTTTTAATTTTTAATTTTAACAATCTTCCTCTACATCAGAGGCTGCCAATTGACAAAGAATAGCATAACAATTAATAGTTACAACAAAGAAGTATTTTGTGTACACTATAAATGTGTTATTGGTTGTCTCTAAAGAAGAAGAAGAAATAAGAAATCTATTGTTTGGAATACAGATGGTATCTGAGTATTCTTACAGAAAACTTTAAAGCCTGTAAGGCAATTTCTTTATAGATCGATGTTGGGACTCCCAGATCTTGAAGTAGAGTGACACACTTTTGAGGGATAGTGCCTCTTGCACCCACCATTATGCCTCGTACTTCGATGTCTTCTAAATTATATTTTTCCTTATAAAAGGCCACTGTTGATTCATATATTTCTTGTTTCTCTAAGTGCACTACTGTATTTAAAATATTTGCTAGTCTGAATTTAAAAATTTCATAATTATATATAATATATAATAAATAATATTAAGTGTAAATTTTCCAGAAGTTAGCCTATATAGATTAAAATAACGATTTAATAATTTTTGAACTTTTTTATTTTAATCTCGCTAATGCACTAAGTTAAGGGTTTCAAAATCAAGGTCAAATGATTACATATTTTATTAACTATCGAGATTTTCATTATACCTTTTGAGATTTATGAAGTATATGTTTAATCAAATCCATTAACGGCCGTGGGTGTCGGCATGCTGACCACATGCCCCCCAATCCTGCTATCTGCCTACGGGAGATGACGCAGCGGTCGGGTGGTAGGCCAAGTCCCTCCAGGGATGTAGAGCCATGGAGTGTAGTGTGTAGTGTATGTTTAATCAAATAAACTGTTTAAGCTTATATTTTATGAAAGCTGTTTTCTGAACTTCAGATTAAGGCCTTTCGTTTGTCATAATCAGCTGAGTAAATTTGACAACATAACATAAACCGTTTTCATTTTAACCAGAAGTATTTTACGGAAAGATTGTATATTACCAAAAATTCGGAGCAAATGCAATGCAAAAGAATAAATATAATTATCTCAGAAGTAGTACTGAATAATAGAATGTCCTAGACCTGAAATTCAGAACAGTACATTATGCAACGAGCCTATAATGACATTTATTAAGACATGAGAATGTTGTTTATAAATTTCATATGAGTGTCTTGATTATCATTATAGGCACGTTGCTTACGATTGATCTTGTTCGACCACAATTAAATGTATAAGTTTTGAATGTTCAGAATACCTTATAGTTCAATAACAAATGACCTCGGCGATCAGCTATTAGTAATTTCTCGTTTTTGCAGTGGCTAGCAAGGGATGGCATGCAGGGAAGTCAAAGCTTCTCTTGGCATTTTAACGTCAAAGCAAGGCACATTAAAACGCACGAAATTATCTCATTTTAGTATAATATTAAAATTAACACGAACAGAATTTAGCCTATTTTGTTGTAAACACAAGTTGTTTATTGTGCAGTTTGAAAGTTTGAATTGCTGCCCTCGAGATTTGAAGATTGTTCCGTGTACGATATTTATCGATAATTCGATAGTTGGACAACAGTATTATAATGTAAATCTGTATCATATTGAATATCATGATCCTGTAACGTCACATAATGAGTGCATTATAGTAAATCATATTACTCTTCACCAAAATACATATTTCTTTTATTAATGATATTTACAAAAGCAATTTCGAGAAGGGTAAAAACCCAGAAATTAAAAAATAATTCTGCAGAAATGAAATGATTTTCAGGTTTTATTTAACAACTAAATTATGATAAGGGCCGGGCCTTTTAGTTTCTTACAGCTTAGAATGCATCAAACTATAACTGTTTACATTTTTTATGTCGGTTAATGTCCAAAGTTCGATTGCGGAGTAGTTCCTTGTGTCTGTCACCTAAGCAATACTGATTTAGCTGTAGGCAGAGAGTATCTAACCTACAGAAACCTACAAATTCGGGCTCTAATTATAATTCTGGTATGAAATAATGTGAATATACGACACAGACCTATTAATAGATATTTAAGAATATAAGACTTAGTTCATTTTTGTCTGACATGTTCTCATCTGTTGCAGGTACGTTGGAAGGTCCAGCACGTCATACCTAATTACTCCATACGTCCGCCCAAGGTTAGTTTAACACCCTAATCATCTATCAAGCAGTGAACAAAAATAGTGGTTAAGCTCGTTAGCGTTAAGAAATGTGCATAATATGAATTAACGATGACATATGTAATGTGATGACATCCAAAAGCATCCCCCTACAAAGAAAATGCGATAATTCATTAATGAAAGACTAATGTGCAATTATTTTGTGCTGAACTCTCCTTAATAGCGTGCTACATTTATGTTTTTACAGCTTTCAAAACCTGTTCTTTGATGGTTGCTATGAAGAAGATACATTTTATGAAGTTCATAGGTTCCCGTAATATACAGGCCCACTACTGTTTGACTTTTTTGGTTTATTTTCCAGTTTGCTTTTTATTTTTGTCTACCTTACTTAGATATACATTATCTTATTCATATTATATGAGATTCCTTTAAAATCACATGCATCAAGAACATGTTTTTTCAAACTACGAACACGTTGAGTATTTGACAGTGTTTTAAGTACCGTACCGCTGTCCTTGCATATTTATTTTATAGAATTAGGAAGAATACCTATGTTATTTTATGATTTACTGGTTCATAATATTGTTTATTAATTGAAGCGTTTACTTTTAAAAGGGTCTAAGTGCCAAAATGAATATTGTGTAGGAAACAAGATATAGACCCACAAGAATACATACTGGAGATAGACCCAGCACTATATCTTGGACTTTATTGCTACTAACGTGGCTTTCCCTGGACCTTGGACCCTTCTGAAATGCATTGGTCTAGGTACATAGATCCTTTTAAAATTATCAACTGAAAAATCATGGTTTTGGCACTTAGACCCTTATAAAAGTAAACGCTTCAATTGCCTAGGTACTAGATACATTACGCAGTTAATTATTCCCTCGGGATCATATAGGAATTCCTTAACGACCTCGGATACTCGAAAGCATGGATGAAATGGATCTGAATTAATTGAATATCATAGAATTGATAATATATTTAAAAAAAACCGAGCTATATGACCGAGATGGTGGCGTCTTGGACTCGTGTTGGGGGGGGGGGGGGTCTCGGGTTTATATCCCGTGGCCGGCCAATTTGATTTTTGTTATTTTATAGTTTCTCCAGTCTTAATTACAAATCCGAATTGGATATTTGCTTACCATGAATGATCTCCGCTATTTCATCCTGTATCATATTCATGAAAATTAATATAAATGTAAATTTAACTGACGCCATAAACATGTCAACAATAGAAAACAATTGAACATCAACAGTGGTATGGCTACTGATATATGCACAGAACATTAATTTCTGATATGGCCTCGATACTCAGAGTAGTATAAATAAAGCTGGATTAAAAAATAAATAAAAATAAAAATAAAACATCATGAATAAATATATCAACCCTTATATCCCAATATCGATTACCTGAATTAAAATATACAGTTCTCAAACGTTCCCTTTTTTACCAGGTATTTTCAATGTCTTACAAAAACAGATAGGCCTAACTCTATGTTGCCATGCCAGTCATATTACTGGCACTGAATACATTCGCTATTTGCAATCTGATTTTCTACTTTTACTTACAGATAATTCTTACATCATATAAGCAATTCAAGGCACAAATATCCTGTATGCGTAAATAAGTATTAGCCTTATTATAAATAATTTTAAGGCAGCAATATTCTTGGTATTGTTAAAATTCAAGCACTTCCATATTGTCGCTTCGATATATTTCGTCTTCGATCCATGTTATTCAAAGGCAGACAACCGAAAATAGCATTTTTGGACTTAAGGACCTTATTGCATAAGAATGGAATTTCGGGGTAGAACACGATACTTTTTCTACCTACAGTACCTAAGAAATGGAAGAGAAAGTTAAAGGAAGAAATCCCTAAACAGATAATTGTGAATATAATTTTGTTATTTATTACTGTTAGCTGGAGCTAGATTCTAACATGAAAGAATAAAGTTCACAACTTTTTCACGACTGCTCTAATCTGGTTATCTATTAATAAAATAATAACATTGCATTCATTCCTGAGCGTCCTTACACTGCAATTATAACGGCCCAGTAATTATCAGTTTGGTTTAGCATATTAAAATCTTGTAACTTCCAATAAATTTTAACAACGTACTTATGCAAGGATAGAAAACACCTGCGGCCATAATATGGGGCAAAAACTCAACCTCACTCTTTATTAGATTGAGTTTCTTGTTTGAAAAATTGTTAGTTTAATTGGTTGTTACAAGCTTGTAAATTAATTTTGAGCTATTTCTTAATTATATTTAACATGAACTCCTTCTCACCTTGGAATTTCTTATATCATGAGAAAACTGTATCATTACGTGATTTTCAAATTAAACAAGTCCTTGATATTTTACAAATTAATAGTATGGACGAAGGTAGCATTTTAAAAAGCAGATTTTATGCGAAGAAACTAAAATATTATGTGGATAAGTTTAAATTATCAATTTATTGTAAATTACATTTCAAATTAAAATAAAATCTGATATTAAAAAGCAATAAATTTTCAGAAACTACTACCACTGTAACCTGTTTCTACCGACAATGTGAAGGCCTACTATTACAATGACTATGTTTAAGTTGATTTGCATTGAGTAGACAAAATAAAATGATTTAAAGGTATGACAGTGATGAGGCTGAATGTTTGAAGTTCCTGTATTGGTGTAATGGTGTATTCTTCAGCTGTTATAGATCTAAATCATAAACAATAATAGAAAATATTTTTTGTAATTCCAAATAAAATATGAATGTAGAATTTTTGCACATCTTTCTTGTAATTTTTATTAAAGTAAAATTAATTACGCCGTAAAATAAGTAAAAAATTTAAAAACCTATGTTATACATTGTGAATGAAATTATCAGTAATTATATTCTCTGGCTTTTACCATATTAAAAGACCTACCATCATCAGCGAGAGACTCGTAAGCTGAGAATTCACGTATCATGTCGTAAGGCATATTTACTTTGTTAAAACGAAGTTCTTCATTTTAACTTGAAAAATAATGCTACTATCATATCACTAGGGGTCTTATTTTGCGGTGATTAACAATGTTAAATTTAGAAATAAAGGGTGGGGGGAATTCGGTGTAATTAGCGAAAACAAAATACTGTACAATTCCTACATTATTTCACATTAAAACTAAATGGAGTTACAATTCGTATTGCATATTTCTGCAAAAACCCATAATCAAGAAGATTTTAAGAATTTGGTTTGTAGATTTTCACAATTCCTACCAGTTTATTATTGTAGTGTAGATACACTGGTAACCAAAATCTCCTTGTCCTTGCATACCGAAGTGCATCGAAGATATAACTACTGAAAACCAAAATAAAGCTATTACTATATCGGAACAAAATATAAAATAGGAATAGGATTTAGTGCTAACTTTATATAATTATGCTATAGCAGAAATCAATTTCCTTGATTAGATCTACACATACTTACTTTCTTACTCGATGGCAATAGATAATTCCTCAGCAAGCTAAAGGAAATTTCCTCGCTTACCTGAGCCCGCCATTCAACCCTATTCTGTGCTAACTCCATCCAATCATCCTTCTCAAATCCTACTTCCCTTAAATCTATTGTCCTCCCACCTACGTCTAGGTCTTCCAGGTGGTATTTTCCCTTCGGGTCTCCCCGTCAATGTCCAGCCCTTTTCATCCTCCGTGATTTAATTACCCTTACTATATCTGGTGAAGAGTACAGGTCATGAAGCTCGTCGTTATCTAGTCCTCTCCAGTCCCCATCTCTCTTAGGCCCAAATATTATATCTACACATTTAATTAAATTTTGGATTTAAATAAGTTATTCTGCACACTTACATTATACCTCTGGCATGCCTAATGATTCAACAATTAGGTGGTTTATAGAATATTTATTTTATTTATGTGCCTATATATTTATTCTACTTTCAGTAAGCAATAAGTCCTTTGATAAAAAAAGGAAAAGTCGTTCAAAAAATAACAATTTTGCATTTTGCACTAAAAATGAAAATTTCGCAAAATCACAAAATTTAGTGTTTTTTGCTATTGTAAAATGACATTTTTTCTCAGAAGTGTTTGAAACAACAATTTTTTACTTTATTCATGAAAACTATCTGTCTCTACATATCGCCTGACTTAGCTATGTAAAATACTGAAATATTGCTTTTTAATAACTCCATTAACAGTAACTCCATTGAGATTGTAAATTATCCGTATCATTAAGATAGAAAGATAAGGTGGATATAACAAGAAAGGTTATGGTTACTTCCGCTTCACTTTCCTCTAAATTTATCTGGTCTTTTATTTTGTTCAGTTACAAGCGTGTTAAATGCTTGGATGAATCACCTTAGAAAATATTAAACTCATGTTTCTTTGTAACAAAAACCCTTTCTCTCTCAAGAGTGCTAACATTTCCTAAATGAACTGTGTCAGTATATAAATAACAAAATAAAAATGGTGAAAATATAAAAAGGGAGTTGCGGTGAACGTAACAACGCTGGAGAATTACGAGGACAGCTGAGTTTGTGGTTCTTTTGCTCGCAAAACATAACGAATCTTTTTTCTTTACACTGCTTTTTATTCTTGTAGTCTATTATTTCCTTTTGGGAAAGGTGTCCCACTAGTAATTCGTTCTAGATGGTTAGTCACGCCATTGCTTATTAAGTTCCTATGTTGGACTACTCTTTAAGAAAACATTTCTTTCGTACCTTCATTCATATTTCTGAAAGAGTTTAATTTTAAGAACGGAGAGGAGGTTGGTCTTGGAGAATACAGTTTTATGATCTTCTTAAAAGAAGATTGGGTTCAATACTTGCCCAAGTGATTATGGTGCATGTTTTAGCTTCCATTAGAAGTACATTGTTATTGTGTATTCTTTTACTAATTCTCATACACACGCTGTATAGCTAATGTTTCTTAATTATTTTTACTATAAAATATATAAACTAAAATTATTATGGACAATTTGTAGACAGCCTATAATAGCCTATAATGAACCAATAATAGTCCACTAATATGAGGCCAATACTTACTAAGTAATTCTAACATTAAAAGTGTGATGTGAAATATTGACATGATTTTTTCCCAGCCTTCTTATTGCGACATAGCGTAAGCGGCCATATTGTAGAATGTGCATTGAGTTCTCTATGCTCCAATCTAAGCTTTATTTTTAAGCAGGACTTAAAACCTGAATTGTGGGTTGTATGAGCTATTTATAACTTCTGAGATATTATAATGGAATAATACCTCATGCTATAAAATTGTATAACATGTTACCTGAAAGTGTGTCCAGTTCTATTAGAAATTTTAAACCAAAAGCATTATCGTATTTTTTAGATGTGTACTTTAGTCAGTAGGATAGTTATAATATATTTCTGTGAAGTCGTACAAAAAAATGCATATTTCAAAATTGATTAGTATATTTCAAGTTTTTTTGTGGTTTGTAGTATGTTTGTCACTAGTGAATTTGTTATAGCCTCAAGATAATTGTAGTATGTATTATACTTTTTTCCTTTGAACCAATGTATGTATGTCACCCCTGGCATGAGCTTTGCTCTTTGGGGTTGTATTATATACTAAATAATAAAAGGACATAAACGTTTCAACTCATAACAGGCCTATTTGAAGAGTATACAAGATTAGAACAAAAACTTAATAGCCGTTTTTCGAAAAGGGGCAAAAATTAATTTTTCTTCATTTATAATGATAAGAAATGAGTGAAAATCGTTATTATTCTTCGTGTCACGTCATCAGAATACACTTCGATCTGAATTTCAGGGTAGAACGCAATATTTCCTCTACCTTTAGGCTAGTTCCGATAGTAAATGTAGATGAAATAAAAATTCTCTAACTAAAATTTATAGTTGAAATTTTAGACTTTCCGTACAGGTCCGACGAGTCACAGGATTACTTTCAGGAAAATAATAGTTCACAATCGAGAGAAATGCAAGAAGTTTTTTCGATGCCTGCAGGTATGTTAGATTGAAAAAAAAGAGCTATGTATATGGTCTGGAAACGTCAAAATAATGAGCTACAAAATATTAGAATTGCCGATGAAGCATTCTAAGAAGTGTGGTAATTCAAATATCAGGGAGCAATAATTAGGCCTACAGGTACAAAATATAATACCAAGGCAGAAACTAAGTGTCGACTAAAATAAGGAAATGCTTCTTTTTAAGCAGTTCTGCAACTATTTTACTCTCATCTCCTGTCCAGAAATTGAAAAATAAAAATTTGTAAGATAATTATCCTGACGGTTGTATTATATTGATGTGAGACATGGTCCCTTACTCTGGTCCCTTAATACTCTGAGAATATTCGAAAACAGGGTGCTCCACCGAATATAATAAGGTGATTATATCACGAAGGATGAAATGGGCTGGGCATGTTACGTGCATGGAGGATGATAGTCTTATCAAAAAAATATTGACTGGGAGACCCGAAGGTAGGAAACCACTTGGAAGACAGAGACTTAAGTGGGAGGATAATATTAGTGTATATTTAAAGGATAGTAGGATTTTCGAGAGATGATTGGATGGAGGTAGCACAGAATAGGGTTGAATGGCGGGATGATGTAAGCGAGGCAATGAATATCCTGGTTCCAGAAAATAGATACTTGCTTAGGAATTGCTTAGGAATTATCTATTGCCATTTAGTAAGTAAGTAATAGTTCTTAAATACCGTACAATGAACAGAAGCTAGTTGATTAACACATTATAAGACATTCCTGACTCTGGCCGAACACATTTAATCATGATAAGGACAAAACAAAAAGAAAAACACTAGGTATCCCGAATCTTCGGCCGTGGATTTAATTTGCGGTTAAGATAAATTCCGAACAGAGGAGGTCAAGGTTTTCAAGCCTTTCGCGGGACAAGGCCGATGCTATTGAAGGGCTGAAATGTACATGCTTAATACCATGGCTGAACTGTAACATATCATTAATGGTCAGGCATCGAATTACCACCTCAACGTTTAGAGAGCCTTCCAAATAGGTATAAAACTTGACCCTATCGGTACTCTATTTTTTGTTCCAACAATACATTATTCAGATATGTTAGTGTTCCCTCAACACATCATTTTAGTTAATCATTTCACTCCTAGTTGTGGAATAGAAAAAAGAGTAGATGACATTTGTGTAAAAATAATTTTCTTCACCTGAGTGTTTGTATTTTCAATGGATAGACAATGATTAGATTTCTTGTTGTACAGTAAATAAAAAGTTCGTATGAGAATAAATCTTTCTTGGTAGGCCTACTCATTTTGCTAAAAAGCTTAGTCGACCAATCTCTCCACTACAGATTGTGTTAGCGATGCGTCACTATTTCACGGCTCAAGATGGAACCGGACCTTAATGAGTTGGGCACTACTTTTACAATATCGTCACCAAATATTCCTCAGGGTTTTTCATTTATCCGTTTTTCATTGGGCCGAAATATTACCTCGTAAATAAAAAAAAACTGTTAGTATCTCATTATAACAAATAATACCGAGGAAGTTATTTGGAGTTAGCCCCATATATGGCGAGCCATTTTTACTTGGGTTTTTTCATAGTTTCCCTAATCACATCGACTTATTGTCGGATAGGAATATAGACTCGGCACCGCTATTTATCACCTACTGAACATTATTGAAAACCAGCAGAATATATAATACTACGGTAAATAAAACAAAAAAGCAAAACAAAAAGATAGATGGTTTACTCAAAGATCCTAAATATGCAATTTGACTTAAACGAAGTTAAAGCGTGTTTAAATAAGCAATACAGACAATAAGAATTTTTCTCCTAAAATATTCTCATGTAATGTTCAACAGAAACAACATGTTACTGTACAATAACAGTGGAAGCCGGGGCAAAAAATCATTAAAATCGTGTGCCACCCAGTACAATGCTTTGCAGTCTTCATTAGGCTAAGGGTAATCACTCATAGCAGAGAGATTCCATCTGGCGCTGTGAATCGAATTCTGGCTAGCTCAGTTGGTACAGCATCGACGCGGAAAACCGAAGTTTATGGGTTGGAGCCTCGAGAAATTTTTCTCCCAAGACATTCTCATTTAATGTTCAATGGAAACAATTTTCTGTAGTTTCATGAATACATAGGCCTATCAAAACATAAAATAGGTTTAGTGTTGCAAAGAAATATACAGGCCTACAGGTATTTTCAAATAAAATTTAGTTGGCATAAACCAGTAAATTTCTCTTCGTCTATGTAATTAAATTCAAGAAAGCATATAAATATTTCTTCTTTCGTTTGTAATTTCAACTGTAGACTATGTAAACTGGTTAGATCAGTATCTTGTCTATATCTGCTATTGACCACTATAAAGATATTTTTACAAGAGAATAAAATTTTACATGGGGAGTAGGCCACTCTTGCATAAAGGACACTGGAGAAACAAGCTTCTATTTCTTTTTTCACTCCCTCTCTTTGACGCATTTGTTTTCACCATCGCCTTCTTCCTTTAAATTCAAATTTATTATTGCACCTCTCCACAAGCATATGTATATATATGTCACCCTGACATAATGAAAGGCCCATGAAAGGACTATAAAGCAAAATTAAGGGAAAATACAATTCCTAATGAGAAAATATCTGCTTTGTGCCTGGCAATTGAGAATAATATATATGATTTTTATTTTATTTCACTATCTTGACGCTTCTTTTAGTTTGATTAATTATATCAAGATGGCGGCTACTCTCTGACGTCACTGGAAGTGATTTATACGCTCGCGCATTCCCTTCATCATTCGTATTATAACATTATGAAGGAAGGATGCGACTTGCCGACTTCTCATCATAACGTCCAGTATTCATACGGACCGTAGGATTTTATTTTCAGAGTCTATTGCCTTTCTTGCTCTGCGGCCTCCCGCATTATTAATTAACAAAAATGTTCAGCGGGTGATATATTATGTGAGTTGATCTATTTCCATTATTTTACTTACTTGGTTAAAAACTATCAATCTGAATAAGCAGATAATTCTACGGTTCTGATAAATAACGCGTGAGAAGATTCACTGTGAACTTTGCCTAAAGTAATATTAGTTAATACTTTGAAATAAGTAAAAAAAATATAAAAATTTATTGAAGATTTGCTGGACCTCCAAAATCACGCCCGGTCTGCGGGGTCTACGAGGACCTTATTCCCGCCACTGCACCTGACATTACTGATCATACTGTCCACCCATTGGGGCGCAAAAACCATTATTTGCAGTTTCTTATCTGGACTATTGTAGCTCATTGTTTTAGTTGTGACACATACGGATTGTACGTATGAATCACATTGGGCATTTTATATGTCAATCTTATCAATTCTGCTACAAAAGACTTTGCTGATGAAGATTTTGTGCTTGATAAGACTATAAGCTCTCGAGAGTGTGGAGTTCTGTACAGTTTGAAAATGAAACACGTAGAGCAATGGTCTACGACCTCTTTTTGACTAAAGGGCCATTTTCTTTTTATTGATAATTAGTAATATGCTACTTACGTAACACAAATATATAAATTATATTACAGTATCTGTAGGGATTACTTAACATCACACATGTGTGTTTTAATATTTTGTCTTCCACTATGCAATGTTAATGAGTATCACTGTATTTAAAAGCATGCCCCCCCCCCGGGCCGCGGGTTGAAGACCACTTACATAGAGCCTTAAGTAGGCCTACATCATGGAAAATACATTAAATATGACTAATAGACTTATCATATAGACTAATCATTTCATAATACTTTGTAGACTAAATAAATTTAGATATGTCTTTTGGCAATATTACTCTGATGGATAGAATCTGAAAAGTTGTCTCTCAGTAAAAATCCCTAGTAAATTCCCGGTCGGTACTTCAGCCCAGTCGTTAATAATTACTGCAATACTCGTAATATCCGGGCTATTGCATGTTCGCTAATGGTGACGAACCGTTTTAAATTTCGTAAAACACTGTGATTTGGATTGTTTTTATAACAGCTTCTAGGCCTAATGGTTCTATTTTGTTTTCACACGTCTTAATATCGGAATAGAAGAGCAGCAATTCTGAAGGTGTCTTATAATAGCCTACAGTGTTTAATATTCTAGAAGAAAACTATAATTATTTCATTCACAGTATATTTTTCCGCACATAAAGGTTCGGTTACATGCTTTAATGATGGTCGTTGTGGCTATATAATATCTAAAAATACCTCTTGGTAAAGAAATTACATCATATTATGCAAATGACTTAGATTCTAGGGTTCGTTTTCTGGGGTTCGTGTGCTAACAAGGCATCTTTAGCGCTGTCAATATATTATTTGTCCATTCCATGCATGGGAAACACTCTCTTAACTATTCTTCTTTCACTGTCCAATTCATCTGTGTTATATTATGTTCTGTGGTACTATAATTAGTATAAACCGATGTAGCCGCTCGTTCGGTTAGCAAAATCGGTGTAGGTGGTTTTTAAAGATGTAATAACTTAGATGGAAAGTATGGCCTGAGAGAGGAGGGATCTTTAGTTCACCAAATAACAAGGTATTAGGTATAACCACCCCCTCCATCTCAATGTAACCACTGTTTTGTATGCTGGTAGAGTTCAAGTACAGCTTTTTCAAGAAGGAGGATCACATTTGTACAATACTTGTTACGTATGCCGCAGGGCTGCCATTACATTATGCACTGGAACAAGTGGTGTGTTTTTAAGTCCTGGAAACTCTTCTTCTTCTTGATGCGCAGGCGTGTTTTAACGCGGTACCGGCATCTCTTCGCAGTAGGAGGCTCTCTTGCGATTTATGGTGAAGTAAGAATTTGCAAAAGGAATGTAAGACGACCAAAATTGAGATAACAAACGTACGTGAGATGTAATATATTATTGCAGATTCCTGAAGCAGTCTTGTCCGGTTTCTTCGATTACAGAATTGAAATAATTAAATGTAATTTTAAATTATTTCCATTTTCCATTTCAAGTTGTGTTATTTTATTGAATAATATTTACCTAGTTTCATAAATTTAATGTATGGAAAATTGGATGTAAGATAAACAGTATTTTCATTAATAAACTAGTTAGGCCTTTGTTTGTGTAAGAATTTTATATTTTAGCTGCAAATAATGTCCCAATTTGATGGACTTGAAAACTAATTTTGTGTTTTTATTATATATTGCGTGATGCTGATAATATTCTATGCATTTTTAAAGATTTTGAATATCTTTTCTTCTAATACTTGCGGTTCCTTGAAACATATGCCTTGTGTAGTTTAAACTCATATAACAATTATGTCGATTAGTTTTTAGTGTTATTATCATATAAAGCATAAAGAGCTTTGCAACAAACATATTCCTTCCATTATTACTGTAACATTTTTGACACCTGAATTCTACCAGATAATTAACATTTTTCCGTGTTGTCCTTGGCTCATCCTAGATTGGGGGTATAAGGAATAACACTTCTACTTATAATATATCCAGCCCTCATCTCATAAACATGAAATCTTTCAGTTTTAAACTTACCCCGTTCCATACCATCTCTGCAAGTGGATAGCAGGAATTAAAAATGGGCATTAGAAACCATGCTGAATAACGTTAACCACTAAACCATGGATGGGATCTGCGCACGGGTTAAGAAGATAATGCTGGCATACGTGGTGTCTCCGATTGCAAACCCATTCGGGAAAGTTAGATTTTCAGGGCGTAAAAATTATTAAATAAATGTAAAAACAGTCAAAGGTTAAAAATAAAGAAATAGCAAAGTAAAAGGACTAAATTCAATAAAAAAATTACATTTTGGCAAAGGAACCTCTGAGCAACATTAAGTGTTCCTTTTGCGCCTAAATAATTTATCAACGCCTTCATATTGCTATTTGTTTTATTTTCCAAATAGATAATTCTTAGTAGGCCAAACCACAAAAATAGAAAGCATGTGTAATAATAAGAAAATACTTTCACACATTTGATTTATGGCATTTGTAGTGGAAGTCGACCATAATATCTTAATGAGATTACCCTTACCAGGTTTTAAGAACTCCATAAAATATGAAACTATCCCATACACGTGCTGGTAATAGTGAAGTTTCCAAATATCGGAAGCGAAGAGCTTGTACGCCTGCGCAGTGGGGGCGTCCGACTCCAGCTGAGTCTCTCCATTATACACATTTCAAAAAATCTCTACTACACCACTTAGTGGCACTCCAAATGCTATATTTCCTATGATGGATAATAGGTATTAGGCGAAATTAAGTGTCCTCTTCCTAAGTCACACCTTAAAGCCATCTTAACTGCAAAATATGACGCCTTCGGCTCTGGTGTGGAAGAACGGCTTAACGAGCATAACTGACACATTTCAGTGCTCACAAACGGAATCTAATAGGAGTAGCCTATAGTTTATGTACAACTAAACCTTGATTCATAGATTAATGTTACCTAATGTCATTAATGAAATAAAGTAGTTGTCCTTTTTTAAAGTTGATTTTTAATATAGTCGAAGCATCATTCATGTCGTCCCATTAAAAGTTCATGGTTCTTTTCTTCTTTATACATCCGTTCGGAATTCTATAATATTATCTTTAACATAGTTAATGTAACGAATGCTTTTGAAATGGCCGATAAATGAACGAGCAACTCAGTGGCGGGGACTACTTTTTACAAGGAAACCGAAATTACAAGTTGCAATTTATGACTATTTCGTGTGATTTTATAAAATACAGAACTTAGAAATAGTCTGACATATATTTACAGCAACAAACAGACAGCTGAGAGGGGCGTCACTTTGGTGAGATTGATATCGATTGGAGTCAACGCCATATCGATCATTGGCGCTTAGAAGTGTATAGGCTACTTGCTAATAGGCGCTTTTGTACAGATGGATACATCCAAGATCCATATTCTAACATTGGTGCTGGAGGTACAGTCAACTTCAATAACCATTTACATTTTACTAAATACAGGAACGCTGAACACTTGAATAGTATTTGCAATATAAGTTTATTTTCTAAGGGATTAATTGCGCACGCAACTAACACATTTCCTTGTTTGTGTTATCTGGACCCGTCCTAGACAACTGCACATCTTGTTGACACCGGCCACCATGAACAAACCGAATATTACCGTAAAATAACCCCTGGTTCTGGCACACCAGAGACAGTTACATGCCTGAGTTGCAAACACAGCCGTCGTTATGTAACCAATATAAATATACAGACCTCAATGAATAATCTGGTATCTCTGTATCCGGTACCCTATGATCCCCAGGTGGGGCGAAGGGGCCTCCAATGGAGGTTTCATTACCTATACTAATTTTTATATGCTTATTTTCCGAGAGAGGGTAGAGGGACAGGTGGTAAGCCCATCGCCTCGCAACCCCCCTCTGGAAACTAAGTCAATGAATAATAGTGTGTATTAATTAAAATAAAAGAGAAGTGATCGGTTGATTCCAAACAGATTTTTACGATTAATTGATTGAAATAAAATGGACGTAGCCTATAAGTGAATAAGTCGTATAAACAGCTACTTTTACAACATTCAGTTTTTCATATATATATATATAAGTAAACTGTTCTTAAATAGGAATCAATGTTTTAATGGAGGACCTTTTTATTTCGGCCAATCTGTCGTCCTTTCTGCACATACCTCATCTGCAGTGGATTCCAATTTATAAATTTCTGCTAAAAGATCCATGAATTTACACTGTGTAAGAAATTATATGTACTATGAGACAGCATTGTAGGTGCCCCCGAACCGAAGGTGTTGGTGTGAACATCTTCGGTAAAGAAAATGAGAAAACACACCAGATGGAAATGGACACCAGAAAGAGAAGGCTTTGAAGAACTCACAGAGCTAGAGGAAAACACTGAAGAAGAATATGGATCCACGTACTTTCCAAACTCAAAATTAAAATTAAATATGTACATTGTGGTATATTTGTATGACAAAGAATCATCAAAATCGTTGGAGCAAAAAATTACTTTAAAAAATACATAGGTTACATAAACAACGGAATATCATTACGATTTTAAAATATCTTTCTTTGCTTAAGCTTCCTATCGGAAACTACCTTTTATTTTATAATCACTCACATAAAACTAACGAACGGAAGAGTGGTCAATTTGAGAGAAAAGAAAATGACATAGAGATCTTGACCTAGGCCACTTCAGCAGAATAGAGGTGTGGAAGTCAACAGGTATGCAGTCGGCAGGGGTCTACTTGAGAATCTCTATAGATTGGACCCCTTCCAAACATCTAAAAAAAAAAATCTTACTACCTGTTACTATAGCGCATTACGTACTCTGGAGTCATGCCGTCAAAAAGATTATTACATTATCCCTTTAGTAGGGTAGGAAATGCTGTGACTACACAACCTACGTTTCTTTTTAGTAGCGTTTAGCGTTTAGCATCTCTTCAACTTTGACTAGCTGATATGCTCTTTCTATTATGGATGATACTGCACTTCTGAATAATCACAAATATAGCTTCTTTGTTATTATTTGACAGTTGTCTATCGCTACTCATGCCTGTACCGTCGCCGGTTTCACAGAATATTGTCCTGCAGGAATTATTTTAATGCCTGCAGACAATATTTTTGTTGTTTTTGTTTTGAAAAAATAGTGTATTGCGATACTCCTGTTGTAAGGGTTTGTTTGTTTGTTTGTTTGTTTGTTTGTTTTTTAATTGAGAAAAATGTTAGAAAAATGAGACGGAGTCGAGTTAATTTTGTTACCTTTTTCGTGTAAGGTATGTTGTTTACAAAAGGAAGCACGGGTGCTTGCACACAGATATATATATATTTGGATCCAAGTAACTAATACAATATTGCTACAAATCAAAATCAAATTTTAGGATAGAATTATATATTGTATTGATAGAGAAAGTAAAATAATGTGTCCGCTCAGATGGAAGTATCTTTAACGCACTCAGCGCCCTTCGCGACGCCATTAGCGACGCCAATCGGTCCCGTAAGCAGAAACTCTTACTATCCTTGGATTTTGACCATGCTTTCGACAGAGTGGATCACCAATACCTTTTTCGGACAATGCATAGACTTGGCGTAGACACAGCGTATATTGGGTTGCTTCGTCGAATTATGACGAACGCTACAACGAAAATACAGGTAAATGGCTATTTTACAGAACCAATATCAATCACCAGATCAGTGCGACAAGGCTGCCCTCTATCCATGCATTTGTTTGTGATAGCGATTGACCCTTTGTTACGCAGCCTGGGTACATATCTTGAAGCGCACCCCAACAACCTAGTACGCGCATATGCCGATGATGTATCATTGATACTTACCCCTGATGTGAGTATTTCCCATATACATGACATTATTCAGAGATACTGCAACGCAAGTGGCGCTGCCTTAAATGTGAACAAGACTAAAGCTATAACAATCGGCCACACTGCTACTCAGTTCCCAACCTGGATACACTTACAACCTCAGATTAAAATATTAGGACTTACTTTTTCATCTTCCCTCATGGGTACCCTTCATCAAAACTGGACTCGGATTATTAATATCATTCGGCAAATGTTGAGTGATAACCGTTATAGATCATTGCATCTCATACAGCGAGTACAATATGTGAATATGTATGCGCTGTCAAAGGTGTGGTATACAAGTCAGATCCTGCCACTTCCAAAAATGTATGGTAAAAAACTCCGATCCATAACTGGTTGGTTCATATGGGCAGGTCGTCTTCTACGAGTCCATAGAGACCAGTTGTCTTTACCTTACTCAAGAGGAGGTTTGCAAGCAATTGATCCACAGCTAAAAGCGGACAGTTTATTCTTGACAAACAACTGGAAACATCTTCAAGGTACTGGTGACCCCTATAGCCACACTTTCCTGTCCCACAGATTACCCAATAATAAACTTTTGAACCCACCGGATCTACGTGGCATATCTACACATGAACCACATGTCAAGAAATTACTCGAATGTGTCAGTTATAGTCGTCTCACTCGTCGGGGGAACGAACTCACAACGAAGGACATTTATCGTGAGAAAATAGCCCAGCTCCCGGATCCTCGAGTTGTCCTTCAGAAACCAGTCTACAATTGGAGGCGAGTATGGACAAACTTGCACAATAAGAATCTACCATCTCACCATAAAAGCCTTTGGTATGAATTGATAAATGGCCTAATTCCATCAGGTGACTTATTACACAAGAGGAAAATCAAGCCATCGCCTCTTTGCGCCGCGTGTGGTGCGACTGACACTCTCCACCATCGATTCGAAAAATGTTTGCTATCTCCTATTTGGAAAACCACGAAAGAAAAGATCATCCGCTTTCTAAATATACGGGAACAATACTTCGGGTTCCACTATGTACAATATCCAAATTTCAGATTTTCTCCCCCGGCACGTAACACCAAAGTAATCGTTGAGCTAGGGCATGCCATATGGAACATTCTGACTTAATACCTCACAACTAGGATCCCCACCACACGGCATAGTTCATCTGGTTTCACTTCTCCCACTGCGGAATGTGATCGATTGTTTTGTTTACTGGTACTGTATCAGACTTCAGTGAAATCACCTTGTTGAGTGTTCTGTATTGTTAAAACTTAGTGTATTACTCAATAAGCATTAGACAATGTGATAAGTTATTTGTACAATAAAAAAAAATTTAAAAAAAAAAAAAAAAAAAAAAAGTCCAATGACTTCAACATTTTTCAAATCATATTTGTTCTTGAAGTACTCAATGGTTGGTTCGTATATCTTCTTTTTTTCATTATCAACTGCTGCAGGTTGATCTTCTTCAGTCTCAAAGCGGACTGTAGGGTCTACTATTAAACCAGTTGATCGGTTTTTGTCTATTGCAATGATGTCTGCTCTTCGTGTTCCTCCATCCATGGCAATGCAGTGCACCTCCTCGTAAACGTCATAATTCTGCAGTTTCAAGGCAGCCGCTATCTTGCTCCTTATTTGATGATGGCGAGTGTTCCTTAGAAGCTCCCCATTATGACAAAAGCCTAGAACGTGTGCCAAAGTTTCTACCTCACTGCAGTGCCTACAGTGGTTGCCGTTCTGACTTCGTCCATGGAGGGCACGTACTGGAGCAACATTTGCTTGCAACTTAATAGCATCTCGCCACTCGGAACTAGTTAGCCCTTTTTGATTTACCAACCATTTGTTGGCTGGAGGGCAATCTTCATATAACTTTACACCTTTGCCATGTGTATGAAGCGAGCACCATTTCTTAAATTCTTGACCCCTTAAAATACCTCTTAGATCAGCAGCTTTTTTTGAGGTTAAGGCTTCCGCATTCTGGGTTATTCCAAGTTCATTAATGCATTGTAACATATCAGCCTTTAGATCCCTAGTTATGTTAATGTATTCATTTTGGGATTTCTCTAAGGATTTACAACAGTTGAACTGTTGTCCTATTTTTATAGAAACGCTATACAACTCAGTTTTCTGTAAATTGCCCATCATTTACATGTGCTGACATAAAGTAAAAAATCAACACACAATTCACTAATGAAGGATACAAATTTCATTAAAATTTTTATGAGTCCTATTTTTATAATTAGAAAAGGCTACAAAACTCACTTATCTGTACGTTTTCCTATTGATTTCTATGAATATGCATGCATTGTTTCCAAGAATGACATAACATGACATGTGGACAGATAAACAAAGAAAAAATACCCTGTACCTACTAGCAGCTATTCCGCAGATTACTTAGCTAAGATGTCAGCAATAAAATGTTACTGGAATATCGACAAAGAAAGAAGAGACACGGATTACTTCTTTCTTGCTTAAGCTATTGCAAAACAATTGTGTTGAATGTCCTACACAGCTTCAGCAGGGTTCAGTTTTCATAATGTTTAGTCTCTGAAGCTTTTATATGGTCACAAATTGTGCATGTAATTAGCATGTAAGTAGTGCACGGTTCGAATATGTCATTGTACATAATATGATGTGCAATAAATAACACTCAGACGAAATGAGTGCAGCTGAGCGATCAGATTACCTATATGAAAGAAAAAAATTGCAATTATATTGAGACACATAAAACCAATCATGACGGCTAACGCAGCTGTACAAGCTTGAAACAGAAATCCTTTCGTCTGTCACTAAAATCCTCATATAAAAAAAATAATAAATAAATAAATAAAATTAAACAAACGAACTCCTCCTTGTGCATTTATAGCTAAGCGGTCATTTTGGTTTGTGGCACAAATTGAAGTCTATTGAAACTAAAACTGGAATATCTTCACTTGAAAACTCTTGTATATAGGCTATTAATCTGTTCGCATCTCTCTCTCTCTCTCTCTCTCTCTCTCTCTCTCTCTCTCTCTCTCTCTCTGTCCTTAATTTTTCTTTCCTTCTCTTCTTATTTTATGCAATTGCTTCTCCCTTCTCTCTCCTTTTCTTTCACTTGCTATTAATTTCAATTCCTTCTGTTCAGTTTTCCTTAATATCATTCCTCTCATTTGCTGAGTGATTCTTTATTCGTCAACATTACTTAGGCTCTCTCTCTCTCTCTCTCTCTCTCTCTCTCTCTCTCTTTCTCTGTCTCTCTATTCCATTCAACCTCTGACTCCCTTAATTTGGATATTCTTCATCATTGATCTCTCTTCCTCCCCCGGTCTCTTTCTTTCTCCCTTCCTCCTCCTCTCCTGTTTTTCCTGACCCACCGTCTCTCTTTCGTTTTTTCGTGAACTTTCTATTTATTTCATGAATGCTGTTATCCCTTTTTTTCCTGAATGCTTCTCTCTTTCTGTTTCTGTGCTTTTGCCATTTCAGCTACCCTTTTCCTTCTAACATTCACCGTTAACTGTGAAAGACTGAAGTATTGATAGATTTCATTATCTTATTCAATATGTGTACATGATTATTATTAGGCCTAATTAAGATTGTGAAAATTGAAAAGTATTTTGAAACGCTCAAATATATTTTTCTAAACGTTTAGTACAACTATGTTCATTATATTTTAACAACAGTATTAAGAAAATGATTGATATTATCGGGCGTCTTCCCGTTAAGAAGGAAAACAACTCCCATTCCATAATATTATGCACTGAAGATACTTTTTTGTTCCAAATTGGTTGATTGAGAGAAGTTGCTTATGAAAACTGCCACGAAGCTACTAAGACAAGATTGATGCTTCCTAAAAGCATAATTCATTTTCCTGTTTATGTAAAACTTCCCTTTTTGATGGATTCATTGCCCTTCTACCAGGAACATAGGAAGATGGCGTCTGCAATTAACAGACGAGAAAATGAAGACAGTTTGAAAATGAAGCTTACGGCTATACTGCTGACCTGACTGCATAAGAGCCGCTGCAATACGTTTTTTTGCAACCATCTCTAAATATTAACATACCCAGTGGCGTTCTTCGGTGTGCGAACAAGAGCATAATTCAATTCGAGATCCAACAGACTTCATCGAGGGTCAAGGTGTAGGCCTTCTGGTGAGGATTTTATGCCTACAAAATACGTCTTCATTTTTCACTTATGATGAGAAGCATAATAAACTAGGTATTTTCAATCTAAACCCCAGTCAAATGGATAAGAAAAGTGCTTTCTGGTACCGTATCAATGTTTTCGAGTTCGATCCCGGCCTAGGTAGGAGGAATTTATGTGTGCGTAATTACCACAGCCCCATTTTTGTAAACTTACAGCAAAGATGATATTCACGAGGGACAAAGTTTCGGCCATCTGGCTACGGTTATAGTCTTAAGTAGCCTGAATAAGTACACTGTCAATAGGCCACTTTACTGTAGCAACTTTAAACAGCTTCAAGTAATTGATTCACTAAAACACTGGATTTCTTTCACATATCAGGGGACTAGCTAGACATCAATTTATTCCTTCGGATAAACTTACCTCAATTATAAGCAGGGTGTCTACAGGTCAAGAAAGTCAAGAAAGTCAAGAAAAAGTCCAGAAATCGAACACTAGGTCAAGAATGTCAAGAAAAGTCAAGAAATGGCACAGTAGGTCAAGAATTTGTAAAAAAGTAAAGTAAAGAAGAGAAACTTTTTTGCAGTCTCCTTTTATGAGAGCTTAAATAAAGTGGCTCAAAGATGTCAGATGGATTTTTGTGATTACGTTTTGGGATGAACAAAACACAGTGTCAACTAGGTAGTTGACGTCAGAATTTCCTTGTCGTGCTACAGCAAATGACTTTTACCAGGGGTATTTCAAGACTGGGGTTGTCACTTGAGAGTGTTATGCAAGTTGCAATGGACGGTTCCAATGTGAACCTAAAATTTTTGCTTGATTTTAAGGAACATCTCAAAATTGAAGCAGATGACCCAGACCAGCCAGAAATTTTTGACGTGGGAACATGTTCTTTGCATATTGCACATGGAGCCTACAAAATTGCTCATAACAAGATTAGGTGGTCAGTTCATGAGTTTCTTCATTCTCTTTTTTATCTGTTCAATGATTATCCTTCCAGACAAGCAGATTACAAACACTTTTCTGGTTCCATAAGATTTCCTTTCAAGTTTTGTGCAATCAGGTGGCTGGAAAACTCAAAAGCCATTCCTAGGAAGTATGTGAGTGTTGTCCGAAAAAGCCTCCTCAAACTAAGAACTTTGAAAAGGTACAAGAGTTTCTGCGGGATCAGCTATTTTTTACCCTAAAATGCTGTAGTACTTGGTCAAGAAAATTTGTAAAATAGTCAAGAAAAGTAAAGAAAAGGTCAAGAAATTTGGAATTTCAAAACTTGTAGACACCCTGATAAGGAATACATTGTCTCTTTGTGGTTGGTAGTATTAAATTAAATATGGTAAAATAGGATCCCGAGTAACTGTCATGCCCTGGACAGCAGCATTGACGTGTAATGAAATTTGTCCACGAAAATATGTTTTATTTTATTTTAAAATTGCTAAAGGAAAAAGCGTATTTTAAAGACCTTTTAAAATACATATGTATAATGTAACAGTACATTACAAGACTCATGTATGTACGTATGTACTGAACTGTAAATATTATATACAAATATTAAGAAAATAATTGACATCATCGTGTGTCTTCCCAGAAGGAAAACAACTCCCATTCCATAATAATGTACACTGAAGATACTTTTATGTTCCAGATTGGTTGATTGTACATAGTACCGATATTTAATTTAATAGTACCAAAGTTATTGAAAAACCGCAAAGAGAAATGTATTCCTTATACTTGAGGAAAGTTAAAAAAATGAGTTAATTGCTTTCGTTTTAAACATACCGCGAGCTTTTTGGGAGATGGGCTTGTCAAACCGTCATATGTTGCTGCATACCTAAACTAACGCCACTTCCTAATAAAATTCTGTAAAGAAATTATAAAAACTTATCCTTGGGCCCGGGCAGCCTAACGGTTAAGCGAGAAGACGATTAGTCGGGAGATAGATAATCATAGTTCCATGTATTTGAATTGTTTATTTGTTTCCGTTAAATGGTTAAGGTGTTAAATCTGCATAGGTTTACCCCTTCCACTATATATATATATATAAAATGTAAATCCTATGACTAGATATCCATCTACTGGGTTTACCCACAGTTTCCACAATGTGAGTCATCAGCCAACTCATTCCACAAAATAAATGTGCTTTCAAGTGGGTAATGATATGCAATCTCGCTCTACAGTCCATAGATTTATAAACTATATCAATTTCTCAGTTAACAGGTAGGCTACGCCACTGAGAAGCTAGGAACCCTATATCGCAACTAGCAGTCTGGCGGCAAATGCAAGCACCACTACCATAGTACCTAAGACTCTTAACTACTAGATGCAATGAAACAACGGTCATAAAATATACCCGAGCGTTGCACTTCAGAAAGTGGGGGGATATGAAACAGGTGCATAAATAAATGAGTAGCACTCCAGGTAAGCCGAGGTGGTTAACTCTTAAACACGTCCGTAGTCCTTAAAAGTGTTTATTCAATTACTTCTTGCAATATGCAAAACTCCACCCTAGTGATTATATACTTTAAAAATTTTAGGGTTTACGACGGTTAATTATAAGACACGTTAATTATTCCAAGGAACTGGTGATTGCAAAAGTAAACTAATTAGTGGTGTAAGAAAAAACTGATGTTTTATTCAGTTAATTTACATGTAACGCATTTTCTTGTTAAATTGTTCGTTTTATTCTGTGAAAATCGAAATTTCATGGAACAGAGAAAGCTACTGCTTTTCATAAGCCTAGTTGGAAGTAATTAGAAAAAGGAATTAACGCTTTACTCCACGCTTGTAATGAAGGTATAAACGTATTTAATAAACTTATTTCATGTATATTATACACATATGCGGAGAAATTGGATACATGTTCTTCTCAGTATCTTTCATGGAAATGTCAACTATCCTTTCCTCAAGTTCTGTATTTGAGGTGTGTGATAATGTTGGTATCTTTTGATACGATGATTACTCTTAATGTAAATTTAGTTAAGGGAATCCACACCTTGGGAACTGTTGAAAATTTTAATTTGTTTGCTTTTTTGTTGCAATATATTCTCTTAAGTTTCCTCTCGAGCACTATATGAATCGTATTTTATTTAATTAACATTCACCTCCGATCATGAGCAATGCTCATTCGGAAACAATAATTTAAATAATATTAATCAATACAACTTCCTATTTAATAAATTGTAATTTAGGAATAGCTTAATTTACTGACATTGATTTTGTATGTATTTTCTCTAATTGTTGTATTTGATTATATTTATTAAATACACTAGGTGTATTTTATATAGGTGTTTGGAACTGAAATGTTAAGAATTGTATTAGTAAATGGTCCATAAATTTGAATAAAAATACTGAAACACTAGAAAAAATAAAAAAAATAAAAAACTCCGAGGCGCTATCCCTTATGGAACTAGGCCTAGCACCCGAATGCTGAGCCAGTTATCGTAAGAAGATGGCAGGATTGGGGCATGTGGTTAGCATACCGAATCCATGGCCTTTGGTGATGGCTTTCTTGACCGGAGCCGCTACTCCTTAATCAAGTACCTCCTCATTTGGTATCAGGAGACGAGCATATCCTGTTCCAGACCTTTCTACTCCAGAAAGTCCAAAGAGGTACCGGGATCAAACTCACACCTGCGGATCCGTAGACCACTAGACCATGCAGGGGTCAAACTATAAACTAATCACTACTAAAGAGTTAAAAATCTTGTTTTTCTTTATTCTTCCACTCTTCACTTGGAAATTTTCGCAAATATGTACTGTAATTATATTGGAAGAATTTGTTTTGCTGAAGATCTTATCATGGACTCGATAAAGCTGATTCAGAAGAGGCTATAACACAAAATGTGTGCGTTTTTTTTTTTTCCATTTCTATGATCCTTACCAAAGGGAGCATTATATTCTGAATACATCCAGCCTTCTGTGGTCATTTCCTGCAATTTTATATATTCTGTAGAATTTGTACCTTTTATTAACTTGTAGGCCCATAGTCAAAATTGCTTTAAACTTTCAGAAAATATTTAGTGCATAATTTAGCACAGCGATTTTGTTAAATATATATTTTTGTTAAAGTACACCATAAATTTGTTAGTTTTTAATGGAAAAGTGTAAAATTTGAAAGTTCAAATCATAACTTCCAGATTAATTAGTATTTCCAAAACCTATATGTTAAATTAATTTTAAATGTTCCATACATTATATTTAATAATTTAATTCTGAACTGCCAATACTTTCTGAGAAAAAGTAAATTGAAACCATTAATTTTATATAGGCCTAGAGAGGCTGGTCCAGGTCACCTAAATATTCCATCTTCACTTTGTGCAAATTTCAGGACTCTTAATGCTGCAATCCAACTTTCGTTTTTTGGTAAGTGAATTTGAACAAGTTTAACTTCACCACGCTATGAGCATATCGGTAAATGTGGGCCGTTTTTCCCTTGAGTTATTGATAATACATTTAATTCCCTCTGGAGGGAGGGGAGTGGACATAATGCCAGGCATAAAAGTATTATATCTGTACAAAAGGTATCAAAGTAAAGTAACAATAAAGCCTACTACACGATTACAGCAATATAGTTAATAGAAGTTGACACTTTGATGTAATAAAGGAGAGGTTAAAGGTTCTATCAAAGTACTTACAACTCACAACAGGTTCACATATTACCTCCAACGTCACAGCATAACTATCAAACCACATTCCCTTTATGACTTCTGTCGTGTTTCCTAATTAATTGACTAGGAATTAAAAATGACTGCAAGCTGGACACCTCTTATGATGTGTAAAACATGAGGTATAAATAATGCTGTAACATTAATGTTCGCGATAGAGTTTCATAACTTAAATGAAAAGCCAATGGAGTTAAGCGGCAATAAATGTAGTCCTCTCATAATGACATGACTATAAACAAAATACAAAATATAAAAATACATGACTTTTTATGAAGGCTACTTAGCTTTAAATTTGATACAATTTTGTAACATTGATTTATCTGAGAAATACTTGTTTAGTTAATTTTTTCAGTCTAATTCCATGAATATTAATATTAATTTATTTGTAAATAAAATACATTTAATATAAATACTTCTATGCAAATTCGAATAGTAGCTGCATGCTTTAATACTTGGACTTATTTTCTAAAGCAACACTATTCAGCATGTAGCATTATTTATTTATGACTAATGCACCAGTTTGAGCAAAAAGTGGTTTGGAGATGGTTGCAAGCCAAAGCAGCTATACACAACCGACGTTAACTGACGATAATAAACAATTCAATAACATTTACAGGCCTACGCATTTTGACCGAAAACATGGCTTAGGCCTATAGCTTAATGCAGGTAATCTCACATCCTTTTGATGCACTATAATAGTTTAAATTTGTGTGTGTAGGGCCTATATAGATTATGACCGCCTGCGTGGTCTCATGATTAGGATAGCTGGCTGGCTACGGCGATCCCTGGCAACTCCTCGGATTTTTCTGAAGTAGGAAGGTCTGGAACGGGGTGCACTCAGCTTTATGATAAAAACTGAGGAGCTACTTGATAAATAAGTAGCAGAAGTAGCGACTCCTAATCCTGCCATCTACCTATGGTAAGTGATGCAGTGGTTGGATGATAGGCCTAGTCCCTCCAGGGATGTAGATCGAAGGAGTTTAGTTTAGTTATGGAGATAAGCCTGTTTAAAAGTAAGACCAATCACCACCATCTGCATCATAATAATATTCCACATAGCCTATTATAGTTATATTTACCTAGCATAATAGTTTTTTGGTAATTTTTGTTCAGTCTCTGATTTTATCTTTTCGAGTGGCATTTCAAAAGCTGCCTATGGCTTTCTTTTGCCTCTCCAAATGCATTTTAGCAGCATTTTAACACGCATTTTGACTTAAGATTTCATTTTTTCTTGTGAATTTAAATCACACTGTAAACTCTATTGGTTACTGTGAAACACAAAAATATGAAAGAATAATACTTTTTAAAGATATCGCATGTTATTGCCATTGAAAATATCCACCATCCGTCTTTCTACTTACACTTTTTTTATTTTAATGAAATTTAATGATCAATAAAAAAAAACAACATTATATATCTTATATGTGTACATTCTTTGAGAGCTTCCATATGGGCAAAGTTCGTATTTAGGGACTGCAATTATCATATCTATTAAATAAGAGAAAATGGAGAAATTAGAAATTATACATACAAATTACCTACATACATTAAAAACAGTTAAACAATTTTTACAAAAGAAATTTATAGTAGGAAGATTGAGCTATCAAGTCTCGAGGCTTAGTGCATGTCCCAGTGGTTTTACTATCCAGAATGTCTGCCTAGATATGCTGTTCGTACATACAGACACGGGGACTGACAGACTATATGAATTGGAGTCGTGCAGTCTTCATATCAATGCTTGATGATATCTCAATGATATTATGAGTCCTGAGAGGAGTGCCAACTTAGGGACACCCAGCCGTAGGAGGACATGCAATATAACTAGAATGGCACGCGACTCGGAATTAAAGCGTGCTATATTCTGTCTTCCAGCCAATCTCATTGGTATGCTTTAAATTTTACATAAGCATAATCACCTTCTCTAGTAGGCCTTCTAGGCTAAAATCCTGAGACGCCTGGCAATGAGTAAAGACAGAATTTGAAAAGAAACATTAAAAAAATGGGTAACTTAGATGGAAGCAGAAAGTAGAAACTTGCGTAACCTATTTCAAATCTATTCGCTCCATATTTAGGTATATAGGCAAGTGATTAGTGATTACGATGTGATGATAGTGATGACAATGTCATCAAATACGAAGACGTAGACAATTTTTTTTTCTAAACAAGGCAAAACACCTGGAAAACAACACTGAGGGATATTTTTAAGCGGGATATAATTTTAAATTAGATCACAGTCAGAACATAGTGTTACTAATTTAGTAATTCAGTACAGATACGAGTGTAATCGTTTACTTAATTTCCTCGAACAAGCCCAAGTTTAAAAATATAACTTACTGTAGGTCTATTAGAATTTATTAAGTGCCAGTATGGTAGGCCTACTTTATGAGATTGTGTGTGGGGGACGAAAAATGTCTGTCCGTCTGTCCTTCCGTCTGTCTGTCTGTCTATCTGTCTGTCCCCGTGTGTCTGTACGCGCCATAACTCAAATACGCTTTATCGGATTTTCATTAAACTTGGTATACGCATTTATAATGTCCATGGGAAGAACCCTATTGTTATTGAACCAAATCGGTTCACCGGTACCGGCGTCAAACCCAATTTAGTGTTTTTATTTAAAAGCGCCATAACTCAAATGATCATGATCATTGATGATAACGGGATGAGAACCTGTGCATTATGAAATGGGGAGGAATCTTGGGTACATATCCTGGTGCACTGTCAGATTATTGAAAAATGGAGGGGAAAAATAATACCATTATCTTTTACGGCGACGGACAGGAAGCAACGGTATGTATGTACTGGCAGGAAAAGAAGATGTGCATGGGATAGGCTTAATGTGTTTGTGTTTAATCATTTTCTTTTCTCTCTTTTTCCTTAGCATTTAGTAAGCACGCATCGTCCATGCGGACCTTTTCGGAATTTTGAATTTTTGTTTTGTAAACAGTAATTACACCTACATAGGCTAGGTACATATTATTCTAGTTGTCCATTTAATTGGAAGTTAATAGATTGCCACAGGAACTATAGCTTTCTCAAGAATAAACAATGTAAGATTCTGTTATTACCCCATCATTAACTCTTCTAATTGCAAGAATTTTAGACCAATAGACCGTAATAAGTTAATAGGAATTGAAAATGTGGTACCTGGAAGCGATAATATCGCAAACTCGCATTTGACAGGTTGCCGATTCAAATTTTGTAATCGGCCAAAGGGTTTCGGGATTTTACGCACTCACAACAGCGAATGTTCGATTGGGATTTATTTACCTCTGTCTTTAAATTAATGTGTTTAATAAGGGAAAATATGCTTCAATGACCTACCGACGTCGAGAGGCCTTAGGACATTAATAAATAATTGTTCATACATTATTAGTTAAGCCAATTAGATATGGTTGCGAATTCTCCGGTCGCCGTCCGGTGTACCCGGTTTTATGAATCCATCTTTGGGCAACAAGAAAGAAACTCTTGCCCGGGGAAATTTAAGTTATAGTGAATATTGATTTTACTCATTAGTAAGTTGTAATAACAATAATGTCTGTGCATCAAATTAATTTTAGAAGCTAGAATTGATCATTTGCTCACAATAATACATTTAACAATAATAATAATAATGATAATAAAGTAATAATACCTATAGGCTTAAATATAAATCTCCGGTTTTGCTCATGTTCCCAGCTGGCAACCCTACAAATAGTTAAGCCAATACTTGTACGGGGAAAATGAGCTTGCTCTGATGCCACTCTTGTACGTATTGCAAGCGGACAGACAAGCGGGCGGGCAAATCTCGCGGACTTGGGGAGAGGGAGGACCTGTCACAAGATATTAATGATACTCTTCTCAAGTCATACCGGAGAGGTGTGTGATCAGTCCCAATATTTTTATTTTTATGTTTATACCTATAAGTTAAACTTTCTGACTGATTTGGGAGTGACGGAATCAAAACTTTGATATATGAAATGTCTTGACTTGAAATATGGGAGGATAAGTCTTCGAGGTGCGATAGTTGACACCACGTAGGTCGGAGCTTTCGTGTTATTAATCAGAATTAATTTAAACATCAGTGTTTGCCTGAAGAGTGTAAAAGAGTAAATAGGCTACTATCCATAAGCGGAGGAAGTAAATCCCGTAGATATATGGGGACATCGAAAGCCTAATCTTGAAAGTTTTATATCGATACTCCATACTAATACAGCCATAGATATACACGCCAGATAAAAACTTTATCACGAACCACCTACATGCCAGAAAAAAAAATAACTCCTCACAGATCAACTAATACAGCTATATATATATATATATATATATATATATATATATATATATATATGCCTAAACGCCGGGAAAAACCTACTCACAAAACAACTACCTCAGCCATAGATATACTTGCCAGAAAAAAAAAATGCTCCTCACCACAGCTAGTGGAATTATTTTTTGTTTTTAGGACTAGTTCAATTTTTCCACATATTACTACAATACCTGTATGGCTAACGACGTTACAATTGATCAGCTTGAAGATAATGTACACGAAGGTAATGTCATTGTACTAAACAAATAGGCTATATAACTTACTCTATTGTGAAATATACGAGTTCCATAATGTTATGTTTAATTTCTATTGTAATACGTTGAGAATTGTAAAATAATGTTGCATAGTTATTTTTCAGTGTGATAAAACACATTCCAATGCTAAAAATATAGTTCTATACTAAAATGCTTTTCATGTTATAGCACTTCCCTTCATTCTGACAGGTCATAGGTTCAATTGAAGGGGTCGGGGATGTTAGTGCTAACCCACACAAACCTCATTTTAGATAGGCCTATTACATTTCTAAAATGTGCTCAAAACTGCAAATTTTATTTTTATACTTTTTGTACACATTATGTTAACAACAAGGCTTATTGTCAGAAATATATGCTCAGAAACAATGGAATAAATAGTGGTTAAGAAAAAATGTAAATAGTGCAACAACCTCAATTTTTACAAAAAGAGGGTTAGCCCTAACTTCCTCCGACCCGTAAATTTTAATACATTTTTTTTAAAGGGAACGACTATTTTTATTAATATAATATTCAATATAAATAATAGACCTACACCCTAGGCCATGAGTTTTAAGGACCTTACGACCGATATTCAACCATACTTATTTTTCACATTTATGTCGTAGAACGTTACCAACAAGAGGCATTATTCAAGGCTGTCAACAACATACTGGGTATGAATTAAATACATTGGTTACTCTTGAGGCTCTTCAACGAATTAAAAAGTTGGACCACGGTTTAAATTAGCTCCCCTACGTCCTAAGCTGAAGATCCATCCACTTCGAAAAATAAATTGGGGCTCTTTGTTGGGATTTCGTGCGAGATCCCTGCATTCTGGATTGAGAAACGTCTTTACTTTCATTTTAAATATTATATTTTCTTTTTACCATTTACTTTCATTTAAAGACTCCAAGTAGACTGCATATTAGAATAATAATTTTCTGAAAGATTTTGTTAATCTATAATTATCATAACAAATGTGATAGACGAGGACAGAATAGACCACCCATCCGACATGTCAACCCTATGTTATGTGTTTGCAAGCGCCCAACTCCGTGATTGAATCTCACTATTAAACAAAGATTAATGATTGCTCAGTAAGAGAGCGGGCTATGCCTCCACTGCTGGTAATAAAGTCTTAATGTCCACAATATTTCATTCATGGAAAAACGGTTCATGTCACTGTCCTGAATACTAGCCTCGGAAGTCAATATACTTCGGAGAAAATTGCAGAATTAATTTAATGCATTTCAGGAGCCACAGTTTCTGGTAAAAAAAAACAATAAATAAGTATTAATCAAGTATGCTAAATTGTTTCACAACAAGTTAAGATTTGCGTTTTAAATAATATAAAATAGATCTTACAAATCTAATTTTAATATTAATGTAGCATAACATATATTTATTTTGGTTTAGTTTTTACTTCCAAGTAAATTCAAGAATGTGAAAACAATTTTCCAGTCCATTATCCAATATGGCATTCTCGCCTGGGGAGGATTAGCGAAAACTACCCTTAAGCCCCTCTGCCTTTTACAAACAAGAATAATAAAAATTTGGTCCGCCGCGATGGGTGTATAGGTAGCATACTTGCCTTCTACCCTGGCGGTCCGGGTTCGATTCCCGGCCGGGTAGTGGATTTTTCAGCAACGAAAAATCCCCCGGGTTCAGGACTGGACATCACGCAGGAAAATTAAAGGCTATATTAAAAAGCCTAAATTAAAGTGTGGTGATGGCTGCTAGAAAAAGAGTAGAGTAGGGTATTCACAATAGATCTATAAAGGTCGCAGTGTTGAGAAGCCGGCAAAAGGCTTATACTACCCCCTTGTAATCTAATCTAATCTAATAAAAATTTGTCTAAGAAAACACATTGATTACCAACTAGCCTAATATTTTCGGAATTTAATGTTTTTAGTTTGGAATAAATCTACATTTTCTATATTAAAATATTTTCACAAACATCGTATAAAATACTTTTCCAGTGATCATGTCTACAAAACTAGACGAAATACTAATTTACTCCTATTAGAACCCAAATGTCTCACATCGGCAGGATTAAAGCATTAGCATTAATTTTGGACCACGCTTCTATAACTCAATTATCAGAAAATATCCTGATGTCTCAGCATACTCCACTGTTAAATTTAATAGATATGTAAAGAATTTTTTGTAATTTTTTAGCTGTTAAGTAATTTTGTCTCACTTCTTTTATGTATTTATGATTAATATATTTACATTCTTTTTTAGTTAATCACATTATACACTCATATTTCTTTGTCTCTCCTCTTTCTTCACTTTGATATTTTTGAAACTGCACCCGAGCACGAGCAGTCTTGCTCATTCGGGTGTATTTCTAAAAGTTAATGTATTTCTTGTGAAGATATAGCCTATATTTTTTTTCCTCTTTTTAAATAGTAGTTGTAGTTACTTTTGAAATTTGAAAATTGTTTTATTTTACTTGTATAAATATGTACGAGTATTTGTATTTGTATAAATATGATATATATAAATAAATACATAAAAAATTATAACTGTGGACCAGAAAGGAAATTGCTCGTTTTCCGAGAATCAGTTAAATTTATTTTTACAACTCTATATTGAACTGCCTGAACATAACGTATAAGCTACGAAGAATCTAACAAAAGTTGATGGTGTTGTGGCTCTAGGGTATTTCGATTTTCTGTATCTGTAAGCATTTTTATAGCAAATTATATTTGACTCATACATGAGTTTACGTGGTTTTAAATAAAATTTAAGTAGTGAATGAATTATAATATATTTTTATAAGTATTAGATGTTATAAGCGATTTTAATTATGAATTGATTTGCAATGCTTAACTTCTACATACAGCAATAACTAACTTAGTGATCAGCCAGACCCTCAGATCAGAGTCTTAAGCGATCTTTCCTGTGGATGATTCATCTGAATCCAATTAAACTCGAAGGACTCACAAGTAGATAGGAAGAAGTAACGGCGCCTACTACCACTATCATTGGTGTGGTTCACAAGTGAAAATCATTAATTCCTTTCATTCACATAATGATAACTTATTATGCATTCTGCCTATAAATTCAGCGTACATCGCCCAAACGAATTCAAAAGCTTTGCAAACAGACAAAGAAGTTCGAGACTCCTCCTATTGACAATATATAGATTTTTCTTTTAAGGCGACATCTCAGTTGTAAACATTATCATATGATTATTGCATTGCGGTTTTAAGCAGGCAGGTAGGTCACTCTCCCCTTCAATGACTCATAGTCATGACACCTAGACGACGTAACAGACAAGACAAAAGATGGACGATTTTTTTCGTAACGTGTAGGTTTGACCTCTGTTTACACGCCCATTTCCCCTCTACATTACACGAAAATATAAGGGTAGGAGGGAAGGAGGGAAGGAAAATCCTTCTTTATCTTCCCCTGTAGAAACCTTACAGAATAAATTATAACGGACCAGCCCTCCATTGTGTATGTTAAAATGAATTACATTATATAGGCCTACATGAATGTGCTAGCGTGCAGTGTTAAACTTTCATGGTTACTTGACAAAAATTACAGTCTCGCAGGCTTACGAACAAGCAGTGGCGAATCGGCAATGGGCTATTAGAGCTAAACTAGTAGACTACTCATATCTTAAGTAAAACATCCCCCAATTCATTGTTAGAAAAACCTGAACTAACAGCTCTCATAACTTTATCAAGCGCAAGCATGGATTTCAAAATTCGCCAACCCAAATGTGGATTCAATTGGAATTGAAAACAATCCCAACATAAAGCGAATCTTGTATACACAGAAAGTTCTATGAGTGTTTTGAAGATTCCATAGTGTTGGATAAGCATAACTATTAGTGTAGCCAGAACGTGTAGATAACTGCCATATTCATTCACTAGCAGGTGCCCGCAGCTTCGCCCGCGATAATTTGGAAAATTAAACATTAAGAGCAAAATAATTAAAACATATTTATTAACACGCGAAACATTCATAGTCCTAAACTAAACGATTAATAATTAATGATACAGCTAAAAATCCGGCTTTAAAGTCAATTCCACGATTAGAAAGCGCAGCATGGGGAAAACAACCTCAGGTTCGAGTTCCCAAAGCCACCTGCAATTGATTTGACAATTGAAATGTATTACTGAAAACTGATGCTTCGAAAGCACAAAAAATGCACGATTTTTACCCGGTTTTCACCCTTAACTCGTGAACGAAAGTGAAAATTAAAAATCCGGCTTCGAGGAGGTGCATTCGCCCACCCTTCGATCCATCTATGTTTAAAATTCACAGTTCTCTAGATTTCGCTGAGCATCGCGCACAGACAGACAGAAAGACGGAAAGACAAACACTTCCTTTTATTATTGTAGATTGCCAGTGCTATAAAAAATGTTTGGCTTATTGAGAAGAGGCTGGAAGTCAGTGAAAAATCTGCTTTTTTACCTTATCCAACTATGCCATGTATACGTTTGCTTATTCGGTATTTTTTTCACAAACTCGCTATCCGTTTGTAGAAGCTAAACACGCCACTGCAAACGACACAATGCTAGATCTTGCAAACCCATTCTTTTGAACGGAAAGAAAGGAAAAGCAAGAGAAAAAGAGAGCCAGAATAATAAAAACCTCTCATAAATTAATGAAGAAGGGTACCGTGATTTAAATGCGGCGCTTATGCTTCAGACCCTTTGTTAATGATGACTTTAACTGTCTCTTAAGTGGTGTTGATGAAATATAACAGCTTTGTTTAACTTAACATTACTTCCCCAATTTTTGGCACCTTTCCAAAAAACAATGTTAATAAATAATAACTTGGGATGGGTTTCAGCGATTATGCTTGTTCGAAGTTCGACAATACAACGCATTTTGTTTTCTCTACTTATGTTGTGACAAATGATGCTCTTAAAAACGCCTATTATAATATTATTGTATTCTTAAACTCTAATACCCTTACGATAGCAGGGTAGATTTTTCAGAATATTGATTTATAATTAGCTACAGGTATTACATCGAACATAATTCAAATGTACTAGGCCTATTTATCCCCAAAGCCTCCTGCAACATGAAATATGTGTGAGGTATTTTCTGACCTAAAATAATTTTTTATTTCATAAACACTTCTCCAGACAAATGATCAGCAGGCATGATTCGAAAATCTGCCCGCTCCAAAACAAAAAAACTGAAAGGGAGTCAAGGTAGGGAGCCAAACGCACAAAATTTCATAGCAGAAATGTACCGAACTATATGTATATTATATGGGATCGTACCCTTTGGCGTCCCAAAGCGAGTGGTCGCTTCATCAAAACAAACAGTGGCGGACGCAGAATTTTTTTTTCAGGGGGAATTTGAATAGGTAGAGAGAATACTAAAAAAATTAATTAACTTACATACATAATTAGTTTATAAAACTGGCCACTTAGAGTGCATATTATAGACTTTTTTTCAAATTTCGGGGGGGATCTATCCCCCCAATCCCCCCTCTGCGTCCGCCACTGAAAACAACCCTCGTGCGTCCGGTGCAATTTGACGTAAACAACCCTCATGCGTCCCGTCTTGAACATTAAGTTCCTACCAACCACAAAAAAGTATACTGGTAGCCAAAAGACAAAGAGTAACTTCATTCTGCGCTTCAATTTTATTTAATATTGACAGTGATGAAAGGGTTAAAATTTTTGGGCTGTGTAGCAGTTCGCCTCCTTGCGGTGCACCTTGGGTAATGTTAAACGAACTACATGGTACCAATTTAATTATTATTTTACCTATATTCCATGGGACGCATTTTGGTCATTCCTCTAGAGAGACCCGGGATCTACGGATCTACGGACGCAAAACTCCTAGTTTAGTGGTTTTGGGACGCAAAAGTCCAGACCCCATTATATGGTGCCAAATAACTAAAACCTAATAAAACCTGATAAAAAAAATAAAAAAACCTAATTTAATTCCAAAATCATGGGAAAGGTTATGTAGTCTATGGATAAAAAAAGGCAACAATTTCTATAAATTTAGTGATATAGGCCTATAAATTTATTGGAGGTTACGTATAGCGGGAATTGTGCAAGCAGATGGATAAAACTCTCCCACGGCACGACAGAAGTGTGAATACAGCTAAATTTTGCGTTGAGATAACTAAACAAACAATTGCGCAAGGTGAACGTAATTCGAGATGCAACTGATTGATGCGGAGTCTGGCACTTCTTCCGTGTTGACATTGCGCACGTGCTTGCTGCGCAGCACATTCTTGTAAAAAGCCGACATTCGTGTAAGAAAGACCTAACTTTCATGTTCCAAAAGTAGGTGAAAATGATGTTTTATTCAAAATTCAGTTATGCGTGGGTTCACGGGATAATATTATCCTGATTTATGGTTTCCGAGAATGAGGTGATGGAAGTTCTTCAATGGTTAGGGGTTGTCTCCCTTCCATAGAACTAGGAGGGGTAGAAAGAACTGGAAAAGGCTTTTGTGATTTGGACCAGATATACTCTTTTAAAAATATGGATCTTTTAATGCACAAAAGAACTAGGAGGGGTAGAAAGAACTGGAAAAGGCTTGTGATTTTGACCAGAGGTATTCTTCAAAAAATATGGATCTTTTAATGCACAAAAAATGTACCACTGCTCTACTTCCATTCCGAAAAATAGATATATATGATTTTTTACATCTGAAAACCCCAATTCTATTGTTCAAGTTGAAACTTCAAATCATAATGTTTGCGGTAGTCATGTTTATAATTTCGATAACGGGAAGATCATGTTAAGAATGATGGCCTATTTCATTGACTGTTGAGAGCAAGTGAAATAATGTCATGTTGTCCGCTAAAATGACAATAGCGAAGGAGGGCAGCGTATCCCTTAATTATATAGCAAACCTACAGTAACTGCCTCCAGAAGTTGAGAGTCGTGGGTCGTTAGTGTAGGTTATATTGAAACCCATCAGCTTACTTACGAAAAGTTTCCAATAAAACTAAGGCAAGTTTAATTTTTCAAATGGTATTTTTCAGTTTAAAATGTGTTGAGTGGCAGTAGACTATGCCCAAGAGAAATGGGCGCTTTCGTTAGAATTACTATTAAAGTTATCACATTATTAATTTTTGAACTTAAATAAATCATTCTCTTTTCATATACCGGTACCTTAATATTTGCGTAACATATAATATTAAATATATTTAAATGCAAATATAATGATCTTATCCGCGATGATGCAACAATAGTATTATCAAAAACTGATTGGCGATGGTTAAAGGGAAGAAATGAGAAGATATTCGACGAGTAGTATACTTTGAACGAATTTATTGATCATTAACAAAGATTAATGGCGATAAATAAATAAATCTTTATTTAATTTGGAAGAGTTAAGGCCTTAAGGCATTTTCTTACACTCAATCAGAGACAGAAAGAAGGAACAAACAAATACATTAACATAGTTTAAAAGTAGTAAGAATACATTAATTATATGCATATACAGTACAATGTTAGATTTTTTTAAGAATAGAAATGTAGAAAGACTTCACAAAAGTCTGTACGTTCTTTATAGTCACATACAGTTGTAAAGTGCATAACGGATTCTTGAAAAAGTTTTATTTTAATTATAAAACATTATAAATAAATCATATGAAAATAAATCATAATTGAAAATAATTTAACATAATAAATGTGTTCCTTATAGCTTATCTTAAATAACTGGTTTAGGGTAAATTAATGAAAATTAGAAATTTTGCCTCTCCTCTTTAAATTGGATATAAACTATTTGGGAACTGATTTGTTTCAAAATAAAATAATCATATTTATTCTAAATCGAGCAGAATATGACACGGGAACGAACATTATCAATTAGTTGGCTTACGAGTTAATTTTTTTTTAACAACTGTACTGCTTCTTGTTTGAATTCTGTGTATACAGCACTGTAAAAAGTATGCTTAAATATATCATCCATTATTTGTATATTAATTTATTCTTGTTGAAAGAAAATTAAAATTGATTTAGGCAATATTTAATTAACGAGGTTCTAACGGAATCTCTTGAAGTTCAAAATCTCACGCTTTCTAAACTTTTTTTATTTTTAAAGAAAATTATCGTTACCGTACGTCATTAAAATGAACCGTAACCAGGAGTTAAAAAGGGTTTGTGGAAAAAATTAAATGAAGTGAAATAATTTTACAGATTTCTCTCATTTTAATATCGTATTCAATACGGCTTATCGATAATCACACAAAAAGTTACTTTGAAGTTAGTTTACTGTATACTAGCATGTGCCCGCGGCTTCGCCCGCGATGATTATTTCAAAAATTAAAAATTAAGAGCATAATAGTTAAATCATTATATTTATTAACACCTAAATCACGTGGACTACATACCACGATTAGATAGCGTCGCCTGGTAAAAGCGACCTCAGATTCGAGTTCCTTGGCCCAGAATACCCCTGCGCAGTGAGTTTCGTCCAAATCGAACAATGTTTAACCATATTTAGGTCTATGTTGATTATCCCTCTTCCGTGTAGGTTGAAAATTTCGTATGTCTACGGGCCTTGACATTCTAAACAAATGAATCGAGCAGCGTGGGCTTACAACATTCAAGCGATCGCGATGCTTTTATTTCCACGGTATGACAAAAATAGCCAAAGCCAACTGCAATTGATTTGACATTGAAATGTATTACTGAAATCTGATGCTTCGACAGCGCTAAAATCAAGTTTTCTGCCAGTTTTTCACTCATAACTCGCGAACGAAAGCTAAAATTAAAAATTCGGCTTCGAGGTGCATTCGCCCCCCTTTCAGTCCATCTATCTTTAAAATTTCAGATCTCTGCGTTCAGTAGATTTCGATGGGCATCGTGGACAGACAGACAAACAGCATGTGCCCGCATGTGCCCGCGGCTTCCCCGCGATAATTATCTCAAAAATTAAAAACTAAAAATTAAGAGCGTAGTAAAATCATTATAATTATTAACACCTAAATCACGTGGAGTGCATTCCACGATTAGATAGCTTCCCCTGGTAAAAGCGACCTCAGATTCGAGTTCCTTGGCCCAGAAAACCCCTGTATAGTGAGTTTCGTTCAAATCGAACAATGTTTGACCATATTTAGGGTTGATTATCCTTCTTCCGTGTATGTTGAAAATTTCATATGTCTGTGGGCCTTGACACTCTAAACAAATGAATCGTCTAGGATGGACTAACAAAATCAAGCGATCGCGTTGCTTTTATTTCCAAGGTATGAGGTATGATGACAAAAATAGCCAAAGCCATCTGTAAGTGATTTGATATTGAAATATATTACTGAAACTGATCCTTCGAAATCGCAAAAAATACACGTTTTCTGCCCGTTTTTCACTCATAACTCTCGAAGGAAAGCTAAAATAAAAATTCCGGCTTCGAGGTGCACTTTCCGACCCTTTAGTCCATCTATGTTTAAAATTTCAGATCTCTGCGTTCAGTAGATTTCGCCCTGGCATCGCGGACAGACAGAAGGACAGACGGAGGACAGACACTTCCTTTTATTAATATAGATAGATGTATAATACTAACTACCCAGTATTATTATTATTACATGCCTTATGAAGAGAAAATAAATAAGTATGTTTAAGTAGGCAATTAATACCGGTACTGTATAAAGCAACTTTATGACACTCTTCCTACTATACTAATCTTTCCCCATGACAAAATGCATCATGCATTTATCAGACTATTTTGTTTTTAAAAACTATATTTTGTTATATCAGCTAAGATATCTTCTAGCATGTTTCTAGTTCATGTATGTACCTGGTAGCATAAGTGCAACTTACAGACAAGTTTGTGATAGTGCATTCCATCGAAATCTGAGGGCGTATTTTCTCTAGGGCGATTCCACTCACTTTAGCTAAAATATAGGCATTAGATGACATTTCAAACCTTATAATTTTCTCCTAAGGTGAATAGTTTATTCAGCAAAGAAGAGAAACTCGAAACTTGGAAGTTCTTTCTCTCTCTAGTGTCCGCACATGCCAAAATATATGGTATTATTCATTACAATTTTTGCAACATACACTGTGTTACATAATATGGATGTGTCAGATCAAATTTATAGCAAAACTTTATAATTTCTACCCATGAAACAGGAGTAGGCGTGCTAAATGCTGAATATGCATGCGGTGTATCATCGAAGTGCGTGTGCGATACACAAGTCTGTTCCAAAAGTTTGTTCTCGCAATTCAGAGATACTGTATATCCAAAATATACTGTGTCAGGTTTAATGAATGGAAATAAGGCCGACGATTCATAATATACACATACATAATACATTTATATACACGCACACTTTACATACTAGTCTACATAATAGTCTACTAGGCTTTCCTGGAGGATGAGACTGTATGAATAAACTTTCTAGGAATATCACCTTAATTCACTTAAATATGTTTCGTGTTTTTGGAAAGTTCACGAACTGCAATCTTTATCATAGGGCTGTTGTGCGAGGAAAATTGCGGAACATACTTCTTCAGGGGTTTAGATAACCTATCACAATCATAATTCCTCCTAAGGTACCTGCTTTCCTCGATCCTCTCTGTATATTTTGTATCTGTATCTGAAGTCATAGTTGACAGGGAGATTTCACGAGGATTAATGACCCTCGAGGAAACTGCATACTCATATCACTCTTAATTTTACATAATTGGGAAAAGAAATTTCACTTGATAAATGTGCTACAATTTCCACCAGCCAGGGATAGCCTGAGCGAGGATATAGTGGCTTTGGGGAAAAAGAAGAAGAAAATATCTTGTATATTAGGCTACGATTTATGTCAATAATTTAAAACTTTCTCACCAGCGATATTAAATTTGTCTACCATAAATATACAGTATTTCCATGTGAATATTATGATTCTACAAGAAAATAGTTGTAATTTTTATCTGTTCACATTGTCGATGAGTGATGAAGTACAAGGACACGTGAACTATGTAAAGAATTGGACTGGGTAATTCTGTCACGTTAAAATACACTGTAGCACGTATGTAAACAAGTGCATCGCCAATACAACGTTGTTATGGTTATTCCATGGGGATACTCAGAAATCAGCGAACAACATTGAATTTTGCGCATACTTAACCTGACGTGGGAGTTAGGCTATGTATGGGAGGTCACCTTCAAGGAGCTTACATAGGTTTCCAGGAATCACTTCTGCGGAAAATTTATCAAGAGAAAAATTGCTTGATTTTGTTTGATTATAAATAAAGAAAACGAACAGTACTATGGGTTGATGAATATTAAGCTGTTTGTATACGATGACATTTTTTTTAAAAATTGAAGACTTCACAAGATTTGAGAATCACTTTTCAAAACGTGAGAGTTTTATTGTAAAAAAAGGCTAAAAAATCCTCCCAAAGCCTCCGAAAAAATAGGGACCAGTTCTAGTCGGTCAAAACTTATGGATATAATCAATGAGGTTTGAAACTATTCTCAAAAACAAAAGATGCTATTTTGATCCAGATAAAAAGTTATCAATACAATTGTATGAAATCCATGACTATAGGCCAATGCTCTGAATTCCATGGAGTTACTTCCAAAAAGTGGAGACAAAGAAATAAGGCCAACTTCATGTCTCAACTATGTATTTATTTACTTTAGGAACATAGCAAAATAAAAAATCGTTTAACGACCGTATTATTTCGACAGTAAAGTACATTTATGGAATTTGACTACGAGTGAATAAATCTTGTACCGGTACATAGCCTAATGTAATAATTAACGATTTCAACTAAGTAAAAAGTACTGCGAATAATTAACATTTTATAAAATTGTTACAGTTTGGAACAGTTTTTACAAGAATTTTTCAGTACTGAATAGACCTAATAAGTTATTCGGAACTATCGATATTTTTACATGTGAAACTGAACCAGAAACAAATCTGACGTTCTTCAAAGAAGCTGTTTCATAGATTCCACCAGGTCCATCCTAACAGCATATAATTTCTCATTGCTGTTATATTTGAAAATAATGGTCTTCGCAAGGTGTTTATAAAACTCCAATGTATGTGTTAAGAAGCACATACGTCATTTTTTTTACTCAATTTTACTAAATTTCCTCGTTTTGTCTTGGATTCAGTTGCAATATATTAGGTGTATGACTAATTTCTTCGGTTATATTAGGTCCTCCTGATACATGTTCAAAGATTTCAACCAAAAAAAGTTAGAAATAAAATTTAAAGAGATTGAAATTTGTAGTAAATGTAAGATTTCTTACAAAAATTATTTGCAGCCACTTTACAGAAATCGCAAATCATATTGAAAACCATCAACTGGCTTAACGTTTGGATAAGACACCGTATTCGAGAAGCTTTTAATACCTCATCGAATGATGTCAAACTAAAATTTATCTGGTATTTCGACTTGTCAGTTCTGAGTAATGTTGTTATGAATACGGAGACATACAGTCACCCACTGTCAACTTTTAAAATTTTTCTTGAGCTCTTCAGTTCTCATGTCATGTAATGTCATGTACTTAGTTGCAGCGAAACACCTATAACGAATTTTGTTCTTACAGCTTCTTTCCACGTTTACCCTTGTGTAGGGACGTTATTTTGTGAAAAAGAAAAAAGAAAAGCAATAGAATACAAGATCCTCATGTAGTTAACACTAGTGCAGGGATTCCTCATGTGAACTTTACGATTGTAACGTATGGTAGGTGGAGATTAAGAAGAATATATCTTTTGAGGAGGAAGGATTTGATTTTCAGGACTGATAGTGGTATTTAGTGTCTCCCTTGCCTAGAGCGTTTTGAAGGCTTTGTCGATTTGTATTGTTCTGCCGACTGTCTTGATGCTTAATATCTTTTCTTCTCATACTATAGCCATACTTCTTATAAAATACTCCTTGACTGATTAGCGTGGTTTAATGCTCTTTTATAGTTGAAATCATTCGCGATATACACAGTATGCCTGCCTCTGTCAGCGATACGTAAGTTATAGTTGACGACAGTGTATCCCAGAAACAAATGAAATAAATTGTGAGAAGAATTTTTAAAAATATTTCATATTCTTAACATAATTTTGATTTCCAGGAATTGTATTTAGTTTAATCATGCAGAGATCTATTTTCTTTTCCTTTTCTTTATTTTTCTTTGTGTACTTCTCCAACCATTATCTGTTGTTGAATGTTTTTCTGTCTTCCCATGGTTAATCCAGTTTTAAATTTTTATCCTTAAGTTCTTGTAAATGATTTGTGTAAATATGCAAATTGAATATATAAATGAGTTATGTTTTAGACACTGATCAGTAAGCCTCTGCCGTGTTGTTATAAATAATGTAAAATATACGGTTAATTAATCAGTGGCCATTAAAGCATTCCTTCCACTCGCCCACTTCTGTAGGCCATTAACTTATAATACCTCCATCTTTTAAAAGTGATAAGTTTAATATGCTCGTTATCTGGGACGTTATCTGGGACGTCTGTCGAGAACAACATTTTAAGTTCCTCCAAATAATTCAGCCGACGGAAGGAGTGACTAAAGGATACATTCCCAGACACACTTTTTATATATTCTTGAAATAATATTGTAACATCACAAATATTACAATACTGATTCATCAAATTTATTTGTATCAAATTCTTGTATATGTGATTTCTTTACAGTTCTACGGCTGCCGTTTATAACTTCTCATCCCCTACATTTGTTAGGGGATTTCTTGATATTCCTTTCATAACTTTCAATTAACTCACGTGCTAAAGTAGAGTGCGTTCATAATTTTATTTATAAATTTACAATAATAACAATAGTAATAAAAATGCGATTATAGCAACATAAAAAGATACCAACAACACTTTAAGATTTAGAGCTTCGCCTATTACGTAAGTACAGCCGCTGGTTTCTTCAGCTATCTGTGAAAATTAACTCACGTGCTAAAGTAGAGTGCGTTGATAATTTTATTTATCTTCATTTATAAATTTACAATAAATTGTATGTAGGCCTACGTTAAATCACAAGATAAGTTCGAAAATGGAAAGAGTGATATTATTGTGAACTGAAACAATAGACATAAGGAATAAGTATATTTAAAATGCAGATTACTACACAAAGCTTAAGCCAATCTCGCTAATAAAACAAATCATAAAGTTTGATTTTCTTTGTTTTCTACTTTCTATTGTTCTCAATAAATGTAATAAGTTTTGAAGTAAGTAGGATTTGAAAACAAGAGTCCTTTAATTCCAGAAGTTTGGGGGATTGTTCAATTGGAATACTAATTTGTGTGTCAAAGCAGAGGGGAGGACGGACGCCCATTGAGAATACACTGATCATAAATCAGATGCATAAATAGGAGTACTACCCAGTATTGAGTAACATGTCCGCCAACGATATACCATATTAAACCGACGATTATGCTTTCTGTGAATTGTAAGAGCGAGAGAGAATGCGAAGGAGTGGGTGTTCAGTGTTTGAACTCTCAAGATCTCTCATTAATAATCCAGTAGATCCTAATCCAAAAGCATCTCTGCTGGGCGAATCCTAAATAGGTGCTACAACATTGCGAATATTGCGAATATCGTAGAAGGGTGGTATGTTACACCTACTTAGCAATTAATTGCAATCTTTGTAAGCTGCCTAATTGTGTGCATTATTTATTTTTCCACATCAAAGGGCACGCAGTCTTCTGGCGTCATAGATTTCTTGATCGTGATAAAAATACAAATTTTTTAGAAGCTTGTTACAAGGTGGTGTCGCAAATATGGATTCTGCTATTTTAACTCTTTATATATATGCATATTAGCAATAGTCCTTTCTCACTTACTCTTCTCAACTTATATATTGGAGATGGCAAATAATTTTAATAAAATCCCTGTAGATACACTTATATTTGCTGACGATCAAGCTATAATGACGTTCTCAGAGAATGAGTTTCAAAGAGCCATTTTCAAATTAAGTAGGGTTGCTAATGATTATAACCTAAAAATTTATCCTACAAAAACACAAGTTATGGCCCTGTGTGGCAAAGAAATGATAAAAACAAAAATAGATTAGTGCTGAATGGAAAAACACTAGAACAAGTAAAAGATTTTAATTATCTAGGTGTCTCCATAGGATGTAATAGGAAAAAAGACATAAATAATAAACTACAAAGATTTCAATATATATGTGGTACCCTGAAAAGGACACTGGGAAAGAAAATATGGAAGGATACACATTTAAAATTTGTACTTACATTATTGTACGGTTCGGAAATATGGACTCTGAATAAATAAATACTGAAAAGAATAGAAGTTTCAGAAATGAAATATCTACGATTTGTGGCAGGTTATACTTTGATGGATGAAAAAAGAAGTGAAGATATTCGTGTTGAATTGGGAATATATAGTCTTACAAATAAATAGAAGAGTATAGGAGAAAATTTTATGAACATGTCTGTAGAATGGACCCAATTAGAATGCCTTGGAAAAGTCTGAATTATCAACCGAGAAGTGGAAAAAGAGACCAGGAACGTCCAAGGAAGAGATGGAAACACCAACTGTAATAAATGGAGCCGGAAAAAACCAACAAGTTTTAATCCCTGAATGAAGAAGAAGAAGCAATAGTCAAGTGAAAGCACTAGTGAGCTCTAAGTTTTAAATAAGTTACGGAAATTTCATTGGAATTACCTGGACTTCATAAATGACAATCGTAAAACACGAATAAAAGTCCTCACAGTTTACATAAATTAATACTGAACCAATCTTAATTTTTATGTTTTTAAACATTTTTTAATGTGACGCATTTATAAGTCGGTAGCAATGGAAAGGTTCAAATGTTTCCTCTGCTGTTAAGGCGCTATGAAAGAAGTGTCTTCTCTTCATAAACGCCAAATATTGATATAATTTGCTTATTTGAGTATTAAAGGCTGTTTAAGCACCGTAGGTTGAATTCGAAACCTGTTTACACGTAAATTTTTATCCGTAATGAAATCAATTTAGAAACAGCTTCTCTTATGTTAACAATAGGCTATACATTCATCAGACAGTCTATTAAAACGCTGAGTTTAATGGAAATATTAAAACATAGGCCTAATGTTTTGTGATTGTTCTGAAACTCTAATTCAATTATTGAAGACATGAAACACGGTAAAAAATACGGACATTAGGCCTACAGTAACTATGCCTAATTAAGCACTAATTAACTACAGTAAGCACTAGTTAGCTGGAAATTTCATACAAATCGGGTTCAATATGACTCCCTCTTCTTGCATGCAGATTCAGATGTTCGGAAACCGACAACGATTGTAATCTTTACTGTAGCAAATGTGCCTGCTCAACTTAATTTGAGTTTAAAAAAAAACACATACACACAGCGTGAATAAATTACAGATTACGAAATGTTGACATTTTATAATGTTAAATCTAAAAATGTACAAATTTTATATAAAGTTCATAACTAAATAAATTAATTATTAACGTTCTATAGTTTAAAATAATAAAATGACGACTGGAAACTGATCCTGTGAACCTTGACTAAATTAAATGGTCTTTCAGGCACGTATGTCCACTTAATTTCAGATCAGCTTAATCTAGGCATTCCTAACTCAACATCAAAACAGTAGCAACATCTCCCGCGTCCTTGTAGGGAACCTGATCTCTACTAATTAGAATCCAATTCACGTCGAACCGATTCTGGCCACTGAAATTAAGTAAGAACAGACGAGATTCGCTCCGGTAACCCAGGAAGTCGCGACCCTGAACCCAGGGGTCAAAACCTTGCGACGTCATAAGCAAATAGAAAATCACATGTACATAGCGTAATTGCAATGATTCGCAAGGTCTTGCTTTGTGGAAGAGGAGAACTGCCGGCAAAATAACCACCGCCTTGGACTGAGGTTAGAAAGCAGACTTCTAGTCCCAGAAACCTATGGTTTGATGTGGCTAGAGGGACAAGAATTCTTTCACTATCTCTGTAACATGTATGCTCCAGTTAAATTTTGCCCTCAGCAACGCGAATGCGGGATCACTGATACAGCTCTAGTTAAACCGATTGCATAGAATTAAGAGATCAAGTATTAAGAACTACAGCTGTTCTTACTCCTGTGGCTGCTTTGATTTTTCTTCTACTATGGTACTGCAGGGATAATATACTTATTTACATTTTCACTGCTACTGATGTAGCCTATAAATTCATCACCTAAAACTATTGTATAAAAACTGAGATTATACGATTAAAATACTACTGTCTTTTGTGGAAGGTGAAGTTGTTTTCCTCTTGTTATGGTTGTCATTCATGGATACCAGCTTTTCTATTAAAATTGTCTTCATCAATTCTAAGCTTAGAGCCCACTGATGATTTCATTTGATGGTTGCTTATATAAACTTATAAATTCAGCTCTGAAAGGGTTAATTCGTATCAATATTTCTTTACGAGATCAGATGATATTTTATTTGTATATATGTAATGCATGTTTAACATTTATATCTGGCTTAGGTGAGCATTTTGAATTTACTCTAAGAAGATTATGCATTTAAGGCAATTGGGCTTATTAAAAAGGTTACAAAATTGACGTTTTTTATCACTACCTAAACCCTAGACAAATCGATCTACTGCGTCAATGTTTAGCTTGAATAACCTTGACCAGCAAAATGAATTATTTTTATTAACGTTATAATGAGGTTTTTGTAGACGTATTTTACGTTTGCATCAAAGTTTACTATCAGTAATAGTCCCTACAAATCTTAATAGATTCTGTATGTAGGCGTAAGTTATAAGGAGGTTTGTATAACATATTTTACACTACTTATACACCCTACTATTAATTTCATAAGAGGAAATTGAAATTTTTCACAAATGAAATGTACACTTCGAAGATTTTTAAATTTAACATATGGCAAATTAGATTCAGCAATGTAGTAATGTTTAAAATGACTTTAATACGTGTATACTTATAATAAACTTAAGCCTAAGCTTGATATATTGAACGTTCTGCAAAAAGCAGAAATAGGTCTACATCTATATTTTCATCAGATTGAAATCTAGTTACCCAGATCCACACCTGTCATCTGTCTACAAAAGATAGGTAGGCCTGTAAATGAATATTATATTAGGAATTAGGCAGTGCTTTAGTTGGAAAATATTTTTTGGGGGTACTCATCTTACTTCAAAATTTTCCATATCGCCTCATACTGAATGTAATCCTTCGGTTGACATTTTCTGCATGCAGTTTCTTCTGCTGACCTATTGCCTCCTTGTAGTCATGACCTGACGTATGGAGCAGGATCAAAAACGTCTAGTGCTGGTCCCACACATTTTATGAAAACAAGGTGGCTAGCCAACATGTGATCTAAGAAGAAAGTAACTGTAGAAATGCGCACGAAGGTGAAGATTAGAACGCATATCTGTGGAGAATTTAATAGTGCTTGTCATTTTTGGTATAGAATTAGACATTTAATAAGTATTTTAGGACAATCTCGTTCCTGTACTGCCAGTACGACGTACCGGAGCACATATTTTTCCCGGTATGGTAGAAGGAAAATAATTAGGTATATTATAAAATGGTAGAATTTGAATACTTTGTAGCTCAAGTTGTAGCGATTTGATTTTACTCGAGATTTCCATCGCGTATAGCGAATCAAGTGCATAAACTTAACTTGACAGGTATAAAGTATGTCTCTTGCCATCATTCGTCTTCGTTTTTGTATTCTGCAGGACGTTTCCAGTTCCCCACGACTTTCTAAGGTTCTCGAAACAAATAAATACACAGTCGAAATCAAAATTACCTAAATTTGACATAAACGTTCATGTGAGTGCAGAATCTATAAAACTTTCTGTTGTTTTTAACAGGGTATGCAAAGTTTAATGCAAGTTTTATTATATTTACAGACAATAAATGCCGGAAAGTCATTACAGTTACGTCATAAATAAACTGGAACAAAGTTTTAGGAAATCTTACACTCGAGAGTGAAAGTGGTATTCAAAGTTTTATAGCGTGAACCGTTTGGCTAAAGTCGTTGAAAAAAAGCAGAACATTGCATGAAACGGAACCATTAAAACAGCCACCATATTGAAACGGAATTAAAAAAGTGTGCGTGGAACGCCACGCGACAGAAGTAAAACTAGTTTTAATTTTTTTTCAATTTTTCGTTATTGGATTTTTCAATTTTGCATTATATTACTTTTTAATATTGGGTTTTTGGACTTTTTAAATTTTGGATTTTGGATTTTTTAATTTTTTTTTAAATTTTCGATCTTTGAATTTTTTATTTTTTTATTTTGGATTTGTGGATTTTTAAATTTTGGATTTTATTATTTATTAAGTTTTGGATTTTTTAATTTATAATTTTGTTTTTTAAATTTTGGATCTTTGATTTTTTTATTGTTTAGATTTTTTAAGCGCGGTAATGAACCTACGGGTTCCATGAAATAGATAATATACCTTTAGATTGCTTAGGAATTGTCTATTGCCATTGAGCAAGTAAGTATTATTATTATAATTATTATTATTATTACTATTATTAATATTATTATTATTATTATTATTATTATTATTATTATTATTATTACTGTTAATATTATTACTACTACTACTTCTACTATTCCCATTTGCAGGTCCTCATACTAGGTCTGAAAAATTTCCTTTGATTACTCCTAATCATTGAATTGATTGTTTTCTGTGCAGTCCGCTCCGAAACAAGCTAGTAATTTCGTGACCGTTTTGAGTGTGACACTAATTTCGTGACGGTTTAAGCGTGACACAAGTTCCCGATTTACCCCGTACCGCCACTAAAGAAGTTTTACTTAAAAATAAAAATCTTTACTCAAACGTAGTTTTTAACGACTTCAAGGAACATTTACACCAAGCTGAAAATCTAACAAAGCGTTTGATTGTAACAATTTTACAAACAGAGAAAACGCCGAACAGCCGAGTTAAAAGAGGACCTGTTTCGCTCGGTCAGTAATTGGCGTACTAAAGAGTAGTTTTAATATATTCATAAAAGACGCCATTTCATACCTGTGTTTTAAAGATCAGGTTGCTCAGAGTTCTATAATGTTATCTCATTTTGTCCCCAATAGAAAATCCTGAAAGTCATCAGCGTCCAAATGTTTATTGCAATAACTGGCAGTAATGAAATAAACATGCATTCATACAGAATGTTTTTATTTGAATAGAATGATGACAAAGTACATCTTTACTTCTTATGAATATTGCTACTTATATTTATTGTGCATGATTATTACCTTTTATAGGAAATGACAGATTTAAGTATTCTGTCATGAGCTTTCAAGGATACAATTTATTTTAATGCTTTTTCAACAGCTTGTGAATCTACTGTGAAAGAAACTGGCAATTTACATGATATTCATAAAATAGGACGCGAATACTTGATTCGTCCTCCAGAGTAAAGTTGTGGGTATAATTGAAGAAGCGCGCATTGCAACAAATTCACAATATTCCTTTCGCTAAAATACATATTAAAATATGGAAACTCCACGACATCAATATAAAGCTTTAAAATAAGTAAAGTGTTATCCAATAAATTTGATCAATTTGACATCTTCATCAGTTAATTAAAATTAAAATTTCGCTGCAGGCCTGTCGGCAATGGTCCTATTTCGTTTGCAATCGAAGTCAATTCTTTAATATCTCGAGTGGAACATGGCTTTACAACTTATTGTAAAGAACGAAGTTCCAGTTTTTAGCAGATAAAACTTCATTCGGAAAACATGCAAACCTAAAACATTGTATACCACTCACCGAACATTGCATGAGACACATAGACAACAAAAGTAATTAAGAAAAACTACTTTAAAAGATTTTAATATGAAATATATTTTTAAAAAAAAGTTAGGAACCCTAGATTTATTAAGCACAATGTTATAGTTGATACTGAGAAGATTACTCCAGTTCAAAATGTGCATACCAATAGACGAGCATAAGTCTATGCTGCTGTCATATTGTAATCGACATATTTTTTTGGTGGTAAGTTACATTTTAAGTTTTCTTGTGCGGTGATATACTGGCATATCGAAAATCATATGTTTATGTGTGTGAAAATGTTCTGTAATTTTTATTCAAATGGGAACCTACTTAACAGTTAATAATGAGTTACTGTCTTCCAGATGTCATATTGAATTGATAAAATATTGGTATGAATATGATAAACTTCTCACTACCAGTCCAATAACAATAATATTTACTATATCAGTAAATTGGTATCACGATCATTTGTTAATTAAGGAATCGCGCACAATGTGCATTATTTTAACCTAAGACTTAACCTACTGGCAAACACACAGTCCTGAATCCCTAACCGGCTGGGAATCGAACCAGAACAGCCGGGATGGAAAGCAAGCAGCTACCCATACACTCACGGCGTAGGACAGTATCAAGATCAAGTGTCTAAGAAAAGTATTTGGATTCCATCACGACCATTAAGTCTATTACCTTAATTTAAATATTGTAAACAGTTCATAATATATCTGCTTGTATACATGCATAATTTGGAAATACATTTATCGTAGATAAGAGAAGATGGAGGAAGAGAGAGGTTGAGCAACAAAGAGAATTAAATAAATAGCGGAGTGAAGGAAAGGATACAGCTGCAAAGAGACTCATCAGGAAGAGGAGCAGTAGAATATTATATTATACAACTAGTTTATGTGTTTATATGTGGGTTATTACTATATAAATGCAGATACAGAGAGAAAAAGGAGATGGAAAAATAACACAGACTTGTTGCCAAGGTGTTCAAAGTTATTCCAATATAAATAGACATTCATATTATACACAAATGACAAATCTATTTAAGTTACCTTAACTTTGGAGCAACAGTCAAATTAGAATTTCGAGGAGGCATGTCTGTCAGGGCTATGGAATCCAGGAAGCGAATGAGACGCTTCTTGTACAAGCTTTGACATAGGATCAAGAGTAATTGCAGTGAAGAACCATGTATTTGGGTGTGAAGTCAAGCATATCTACCTTGAGTATGAAATACCTCTCTGTGTACTGTACATTATTTGTCTGCCTACTTGCCTCCTCGTGGCCTACATGCCGATCCGCGCATTAAGGTCTCAAGAACTTCTTTATTTGTTTCTGTGGAAACGATATGATTCTTGAACGAAACTTCTAGGTATGTTAAACTTTTCTTACTTTGATATATATGATAATATGCTATTCGTGCTATTTTTCCAGCTCCATTCAAGGAACTCATCCTTAACTAAACATCGATCTTTACTTTAAACACCAATTAAACTTTTCCCTAATAGGAAATTCATATTCCTTCGGCCAGGATGCTGTGATGCTGGAATTATAAGCTCAAAGTCGCGGGTTCGATCGCGGACACAGGACACAGGCCTTGATCACAGGCGTAAGTTGAAGTACACCCCTGTCGTTAAATAACCATAAAACCAACCAATTAATACTGGTCTCAGAAGGTCTAGATAATCTCTGTGGAAAGTTAAAAAATACAAACAAAAAATATCGATCTAAGCATTCCCATCTCTTAGTTCAAACATAATATATTTTAAAGAAGAAATATTTTATAATACCTAGTAGCTATATATGTAGCTGTACCTAACCAACTAGGTGGCACTAGCAGTATCATTTTTATAGACTTCTTTGTTATAACTTTTTACCCACGGAAGTTTAAACACGGTACATCATGAGATCAATTTCATTTCTTTTTTTACATATCTCACGTTATATGACTGTCCCAGTTTGGAGACGATGTCAGAATTTAAAAATTGGTCAGTTTTCTTAATTCCGCATGAAATAATGCTGGTACAGCAATGGAAAGTATTCAGTGACACAGTAATTCCATTGTCCATTGTGTGGGACTACAGCCACAAAATTGCTAACAACAAGATTTACTGACAGGCGACTTACTTCTTTCCAGAAAAAAAGAATATCATCTAAACTTCTGACAGTATTACATCCCACGGTGAATTATTCAACTGTTTGTTTAAAACCCCATATGAGGTATAATATTAAGCAGATAATAGAGTAAGCCGAAGTGGCATGCATTGGATGCTGAATCAAATAGGCCTATATTGTAATCTGGAATTTTAAACTTACATTTTTTTATTTAAGAGAATAAATTATTCTTGTCTTGAGCATTAAAATAGAATTACACTATTTACTGAAAACAAATTCACTGAAGCAACGCAGGGGTTATTAATTTGAGACCAATAAAAACAATTTTAGTGGGACAGCTGGTTTTCACGAACGACAACCACAAGGCGTGGATAAAATAACTCGTATTGCAACATAGAACATTATTCTACTATTATAATATCTCTGCTTTTTACATAATTTTCTTCGGTTATGTATATATACGTCAGTAGCAGTGAAAATGCTAAAGCAAATATGTAGCCTATACCTATTATTATCCAATCAGTATGATTGTAATTTTTAGAGCTTGCTTCCAAATTACATTTAAAATCATTAGTGGTTTGAGCTTAGGATTACAAATAATACATATTAGAAAATTATATGTTTTCTTTCCGAGTTGTATGCCACTATTGCAGTGAACTCGAATCACGGCCCAGTGTTACAGCAGAGATGCTGGAACCGGCGCTCAGAAGGTGACCATGACCAACTCCGTGTTACTCTCTCACTTCTAGTTGTGTCACGACGAGTCTTACTCATCTTCATAAACACATTGACAGCTCTTAAACCTCGGTACAACACCCAGCTTGAATTATATTTACCTTTAGATAGAACGTTAAATGTCATTTCAAAGTTGCCATAAGTAGAAACATAAGACGCATATCAATCTTTATACCTTGGGCTTAACTGGGTACATTGTCGAAGTAACTTCGAATTATTCAAACATACTGTATAGCCTACCTGCATAAGACAACATACCTAAACTTCGAAAGTTTGATTTAAAAATTCAGATTGTTTAGCATTCTTACTTACTTATTTATTTACTCAATGATGTTAGACAAATTCCTATGCAAAGTAAAATAACATTATCTATTTTATGGAACCGGGAGGTTCATTGCCGCACTTAAATGAGCTCGCCACTCAACCTTATTCTGTGCTAACTCCATCCAACCATTCCTTGCAAATCGTACTCCATGAAATCTATTCTAATATTGTCATCCCACCTACGTCTAGGTCTTCCAAGTGATATCTTTCCTTCGGGTCTCCCACTTATTTTGAACTATATGCGCGTTATGTGTCCAGCCCATTTCATCACCCGTGATTTAATTACACTTATAAATTCTGTAAAGAATTCAGTGTATGAAGTTCGTCATTATGCAGCCTTTCCAGTCTCCCTTTTCATCTGTCTTTTAGGTCCGAATATTTCTGTTTTCGAATACTCTCAGATTATGTTCTTCCCTAAGAGTAGAAGATCATGTCTCACATCCAAATAATATAACCGGCAGGATAATTTTTATTTATATATTTAAGGACAGAAAACGAGAAGATAAAAATTTCTGACTTCCAGAAAAGCAAGAATTTCCGGTATTTTTTGTATCTGTAATTATTGCTCCCAGGTATTTAAATTTTTCCGCTTGTTCGAATATTTTATCGGCTATTCTAATATTTGTAGCACATTATTGTACGTTTCATAACCATATACTTAGTTTTATATGTATTAATTTACAATCCAATATTCCTGCAGGCATCGAGAAGACTTTCTGTATTTTAACACTTTAAGCAACTTTATAAACATTCATGCTTCATGGCTTGAATGGTAAGCTGTGTCTTAGGGCAACTTGTGTATTCAAGCAGCTTCATTTTTATAATAAATGATTTCCTCCTGTGCATAGCATAATTTATTTAGCTGATTTGGTATAGGCTTTCCTTGGACTTGGTTATTGTCTTAAATTACTATTTCAAATTTATCAGCTCTACAATTTATTGCATTATTATTATTATTATCATCATCATTATTATCATCATCATCATTATTAATAAGATCTTCCAGTATATTAGATTCTAATTTTATAATCATAATTAGGCTAACTAACTAATTAATTAACTGACAATGATTCCTACTTTGGGTTTCCTCTACTTTTCTCCGACAGTTGCAAAGTCCATAGCTTATCATACATGATAGATATTTTGAACTTTTCATTCCATTGACTAAAAATTTCCACAACATTGTTTCAACATTAATCTTTAGCCTTATCCTTTTAGCTACAAGTTTTTCCGGTATTAGTCTAGTAATTTTAATTATTTCACATTTGCTGAATTTGGAGTAACACCTGAATTTTAACAGACTGTAAGATAAAGGTTTGGCAGTTTAACATTTCCATCTATTTACATCAAGTGTATGCCAAATTATTCATAATGACATTAAATACATTAGGAAACAAGTATTTGTAGCAAAGTAGTCACAATTCTTGTGGCCTGTACTTTACAGGTATTAGGCTATACCTGAAGGAATGATTACAGTAATATTCAAACAATGTTCTTCGTTCCTGTTACCAATACATCCACGCAATAACCAAGACATAGAGCATCATTTGCTTGTTATTATTGCGTCAGAAATCAATTTGCATTACTTCCGAAGCGCCTGGTATTTATGCAACACAAATAACTCTGATGCGGGAGAGCTGCCTCTTATCAAAGGCGTGCTTAAGGAATACATTATTATTATTATTATTATTATTATTATTATTATTATTATTATTATTATTATTATTATTATTATTATTATCATTATTATTATTATAATCTCTTCAGTGCCAGTTTTGAAACTGGTCAAATAGTCACGAATAAAAGGAATGCTGACCTGTGCAGTGAAGGAGACCATTCGCATTCATACTACTGATACAATAAATTTGCAATTAAGTGATATCAAATAATTAACACGAAAGATGGGAAAATTCAAGATGTCTTACGAAAATGCAAATAGAATTCATTTTACAATTTCTTTGCTGATAGTTGAAAATTTTTCTCGAGTTTTTTGTTTATTTATGTATTTCATTTGGTCACTTTGTACTTTGGACAAATAAAATAAGACTATCCTTTATGCTATATATAGTAAATGATGCAACATTAAAGCGTAAACAGGAACATGAATAGCCTATTTATACTGCGATCGTGTTTGGTAACGACAATGTTCTTTGTTTCCACAGATCTCTGTTCCAGGTGATTCTGCAATGGCTCTGCTTAATAATAATTGCTAACCAAAAATGTTATTTGTTCTCATTTCTTTAAACGCGAAACAATAATGAATTAGAGGCATCTTTACTAAAGTTTAGCCTTAAACCATAGGAATTATTATTTTCATTATATAACTCTTCTTGTTCTGTAGAGCTGCAATGATTTTTTAAAAATGTATGATAGCCTACATAAGACTGAAATTATGAAGTTTGGAAAATTTTCCCTCGAAGAAAGTCAAACAGATAGCCTATAACATTTACTGTCCATAATCTGTATTGCTGTTAGATAACGAATGGATCGTTCGGAACAGTTTTGGAAACTTTCCATTTACGTTTTATAAAGTTATCCTATAATATGGTGTATAATATGGTAATCGTACAGGTGAATAAATATTCTTGTTGTTGGACATTATGGGGGAGACATGAAAATCCTGTTTTCTTAGTCTTGTGTCTACGAGATATTTTAATGCATGATAGTATTCAAATAGCATACTCATCAGGATAAATAATGTACATTGATTTCATTTTCTTCATCACCCGTTCGTTATCCCCATTACGAAAACAATAGATAAGTAGGTGAAGACGCAAAATGAAATAACTTCAATATCATTTCACAAAAATATTTATATACGGGATTCAATGAAAGCTTATAAACGTCACAACAAAGCTACCAGACGGAATTCTGATATTGTAATTCTGCTATTTTAAAAATATTTAATAAATTTTTCCTTTATAAAATTTTAAATTAAAAATCTACATAGGCCTATACACATACTTAAGAATTCATATTTTCTGAAGTGATCTCATTTTGAGAAATTATCTAGTAAAATTACTAGACAGTTTTAAAGATGTCCTGTACATTTCATCTAATTATTACATTCAATAATGTCCGATTTATTCACTTTTAAGATTGAGAAACGTAAAAATATCCTTTTAGAGAAATGGACAGCCAAATTCAGCCATGACTTAGTTTTCCTTACAGAGCTATTTTAAATTGGCTACCGTTCAACTGTTCATCATCCTATTTTGACGAAGATTTTAACAATCAAATCTACATTTTTTTAATCAAGTTTTGCTATGATAAATATAAATACAATGTTTGTTCTATATTTTTACTGATTTCGTAGGTACACCTTCTTAACTCAAAAAGAGTATATAAATCATTTATTGCGTGTAGGATTCGGCGAGAAATATAAAAGTAAATAGTGTGAGAGACTTAAAGGATTCAGAGGTAGCCTACCGTGTGGAAATCCACCCTTGTAAGCATATTCGATTAATCGAATGTTATCTTATACACTAAAAATTCTAAGCGAATTCAAGATATTTTAGCTAAACGTATTTTTCACTTGAGTGTTATGTTTGATTTTATAAGCGAATAAAACAAATTCCAGAAATTTGCAATACTCAATAATCTAAATCATACCAGAATATCTTACTTGTAGAATATTAGATTTTCCGAATATGGTTAAATAGCTAAAGCGTGTAGATAACTGAATTCTGCTTGTTTAGGCATGATAATAAATTGTAACAAGAAATGACTAAATACTGTGTTAGTTACATTTATTTTCTAAGGTAGCATTAGTGGTAATAAATAAGAGCTTGAAAGCATCCTCATATTTTCTTCTAACCTACTCAAGACAGGAATATGAAGAAGATAACATCACAATGAAGTAATGGAGAAGGATGCCATATGTTTATTAAAATTTATTGTGCTTCATGAAACAGAGTTTTTAAAACCTAACTAGTTGTACGTGTAGGATGCTACACAGACCTTATGGAGGTAAAAATCAGTATTACGGTGAAAAATCACACCACTTTCACCGTGACTCCACCTTAGCCCTTCTAAAAGCGCGAGTGGGAAGAAAATTATAGGTAGTATAAATATTTTTAGGTAAAAATACTGTATAATACTGTGTTGCTATAAAAGGACAAAGATGTGGGAATTAGTGTGAAAAATGTCACCGTAATGCGATTGAAAACTTCCGCTCATGGTGGGTAGCGTAAAGAATTCGCTAATGAACACACCTTCCACATAATCAAGGTTCTCCTAGTTCTTATATGATATCGAAATTCCACCAGTGTAAAGTGAAAAAGAGGTACCTTTAGCTTTACCTATCGTAATAAAATTAATAAAATCAGGTAAACTGGTATAACCAAATGCCAGAATGCTTCCTATTGTTTCCTATTTTGCAAGCTAACTTCCGAACTTCTTCGCCTTTTGGATTAAGAATGCTAGAAGAAACGTATAAGTCTATTCAGTTTATTCCGGGAACTTTTCGGTATTTTTTTCTCAATTCCCCACTCCGAAGACAAGCAGGATGAAGATGGCTTCATTCTACAAGAAAACTGAACAGAATAATTCACACTTAAAGGAGGAAAGTATTTAATAAGATCTCTTGTAGATTTAAAATGAGACAGAAGGATTTTTATCCTGACTGTGGTTTTTCAGTTAGGCTTCTTGGGTAGTACTCAGCACAACTGCAATACTGATATTGCTCCCCCGACTCTCTCTCTTTCTCTCTGAAACGGCAGTTTAAGTTATATATATTCACTTAATCTAAATTATATTGGAAAAGGGACATACAGTAGGATTTAAAAAATGTTGTTTTATTGTGTACTTGAAAAAGTATTGATCATTTTAGAACTAAATTTAAGATTGTAGGAGCTATAACTAAAGGAAGTGCAATAATAATTATTTGAATGACAATGGGAGGGATGGATAAGCTAGTGGGCCAAGCTTCTACGTGACGGTAAAACTAAAAACTCCAGGTTGAGAGGTCAGCTCAGATTCGTTGCTTGATAGTTTTGCTAGGCCTATTATAAATTTTTATGTTTGGATTTGCCTCTGTAGCCTAAAACAAGAAAAACACTTTTTACGCGACCTAGCAGCAAATAACGCAATTATTTCACCGAGATAGGCGGCCGAGATGGTCCATATTCTTAGACTCACATTCGGAAGATCCCATGTTCAAATCCTGTGCCCGGCCAATTTGACATGGGGTTTTTCATGGTTTCCTCAATCGTAAAGGCAAATGCCGAAATGAATGTTTACTTATAATGACTCACTCTCGTTATTTCATCCTGTATTATATTCACTGAAATTAATAGCAGTTGAAATTCTTGACGCCATACAAAACACACCAACAATAGAAAACAGTTTCATGCCCTACTGGTAATGCACAGAACCTGAATTCCTGATAGGCCTATGGCCTCGATGCTCGAAGGAGTATGAATACAGCAGATTTTTTTTAAAAAAGTACAATTGTTTCCTAATTTATTACGAAAAGAAAATCCACAGGAAGTTGCATAAGACGTCAGAACCTAGAAATTTATATTTTACACTCCTAATCCATTTTGTTGCTCACCTGTAAAATTTCCTCTAGCGACATTCGGCCCCTTTTCGCGCAATGGGTGACGCCAATTTCTTTTAGTAAGCAAGAGAAACATAACGAATTTGAAATAATGCAAAAGGTAGACTTGTAGCAAGGAAAGAACAGACTTGTTGCTCATAAACACATTGGCCCTTAATCCATTTTTCTCCGGAATACTTAATTCCCTTTCCGAGAGACTTGACTGCAGTGTAGTATGACTGGATGCCACCAGGGGGCAGGTTCTTAGTGTTGCCCCCTGTCGATTAATACCCGTCTGAGGTGGATCAAGAGGCAGCCGCCAACTGTCAGGAAAATCGTAAAATCCTGGCCAACAACAATAAAACCAGCGAGAATCTCAATATTTCCAACCCGAATCACAACAAAATCCCATCAATTTTCACATTTAAATCAATTATTAAGAAACACTTCGTGTCCTATCTTATAAAAATCACAAACCGAACTCGAGGGGACATTTTCTCATTAATCATGCTTGTTTATAAATTTCCTCCTTAGCTAAGCATGTGTCTGACCGATCGCATACGTCAATTATTTCTGGTAAAACGATTCCGATTAATCGATATCTTGATTGATTATTGGCGCACTCTGTAGGAGAGTGATGGTCTAAAACCTAGTTTTAAGCAAGAGTGGCGTAATTTCTATGTATTTACACGCATTGCCATACATTATATAACTTAACAGTAGTACAAATATTGAATCTTGGCTTTCATGAAGACTATTATCTAAATCTTCCTTCTGTGTATTTTACTGTGTTTGTAAATCTGGTGCAAAAGTTAATAATTACAACAATCATAACTTAAACTACAACGTAGCCTGTAAGAAATTTACTTCTGAATAAAAAAATAACAGGTATGCCTTTCTTCTCTTCTTCTCTTATTTTATTTTCCTAGGACTTTTGGTTACATTCAACCATCTTCAGGAATCTTACTTGTAAATTTGCATTCAGTAAGCATAAAAATGCTTTATCACTCACGTCATGTTTAATTAAAACTATCAAAACTTAAAACATTCTTAAACCATTAGTAAAATGGAAATGATTAGTTCACACAACGTTTAAGAAGCATTAAGAAGTTAGACCGGAAGTCGCAAAATTCAGTAATAACGTTTTTGAGTTCTCCATGTACGGCTATCCCGAAACATCGAGTTCCATGTCACTGAATAACATGCTTCAAAAGTTATTTAGGTGATGCGGGACTCTTATATATATATATATAAAATATATATAATATGTATATAAATGTATTAAACTTAAAATACAATATTCATTATATTATTAGAGTATTTTATTCAAACGAATACCGTATGTTGAAGATGCACATTTTAATGTAAAGACTGATAATTCTATTGTTAGCAGAAATGTTAGTTCTTACTCTGTTGATGTAAAAACAATTAGGCCTAATAAACTTAATATTTCAAAAATAGGGAATTTTTACTGTAGCTTCACGCGTTTTCACATTAATGCACGTCTAATCAAGTTTGTCGCTCGACCATACTATAATACACTTATAATAAATTATGTGACATAACAGTATCACAATAACATCCATTAAAGTACGGATTTTTATGAACTTATAACACTGGTGTGAAATCGATTAATATTGAACACGGAACATTCTTGAAGTTTTGAGAGCGGTAAATTAAATTGCGTAATAAACAACCTGCATTTAAAATAAAATCAATTCTGTTCGTGTTAATTTTAATGTTATACTAAATTGAATTAATTTCGTGTTTTAAAGGTCCGTTGCTTTCAGGTTAAAATGGCCATGAAAAGCAATCGATGTACCCACCCGCCATCGCAATAGACGAGAAGAACGAGAAGTTACTAACAGATGACTGCCGATGTAGCCGTCTCAGTTCGTTTGATGAATATAAAATCTCAAAACTTAAGGGAAGACATACAGCTTTCGGTGAAATTCATAGGTAAGAAATAGGTGAATTTCATTATTTTTATCCTCAGCAATGAATTGCTCTACAATCTTGCAATCTGACATTCTCTTTGTTAAATACTTCTACAATTGCATACTATTTTCAAAATTAATCAAACACTTACAGTTACGGGTAGTTATCGTTTCGAAATGGCAGCCACGTTTCATGTACTGAAATGCCGTTTCCTTGATGACTTCCACAAATATAAATATTTCTGAGTGATTATTTTTCTGTGTATTTTTTAATATCATATGAACATTATCTACAATAATTAATTTAACATTAATAGTATATATATAGGCTATATAAATGAAAAAGAACGTTTTAAAAATAGGCTATTTGTACTGTGGATATTCCAAAGAATGTAGATGAGTTGTCCATATGATGTTTGCAAATAATAAAAAAAGAATCACTTTAATATTACCATTTGTGGAAATTATCACGGAAACGGCATTTTAGGGCACGAAACGCGGCTGCCACTTTGTAACGATAATTACCCATAGCTGTAACAATTTGATTAATTCTGAAAATAGTATTCAATTGTACAAGTAGTCAATACAGAGTTTGTCAGATTGCAAGATTGTAGAGCACTTCATTGCTGAGGAAAAAATAATTAAATTCATCTATTTTTCACCTATGATTTTCAGCGATAGCTATATGTCCCCCTTAAGCATTTAATTTTTAAATGCTTAAGTTTTGAGATGCCCATAATTATCATGGCCGAACAAAAACAGCCACATGCAACTTGTCTACAATAGTAATTAGTAGGTCTACATTCGTATGAATATTATGAAACGAGCGAAGCGTGTCCTTAAAAGTGCCCTTATAGGCTCCTTGCATAAAGAACTATTATATGCATCTTATGCGTTCTAAAAATGAGGCTGTATGTCGTTTAAAACGTAAGCTGAAGCACGTGCTTGTCTGGTGCGATCCGGTGTTAGTAACGGCAATTAGAGTATTACCTGTTATTACACTGCAGATAAGTGTTATGCAATGTGTTATGTTGACAGGGTACAGGTTTGCAGACAAGTAATCGCAGATTGTATTAAATCTCTTTAACCTTTCTTTAAATAAGTCTTTAACCTGGAAAACTACTATGGGTAGCTACTATGGGTAGCTTCTTCATGACACTTTCATCTCTATGATAATAATCTTATATTCTTTCAACTATTGTCATTAATGATTACCACGACCAGGATTCTGATGACCTAAAATTGTTTGAAAAATGACCTATAAAATGACCCTAAATTTTAAAGAAAATGACTTAATAATTATAAAGAACTACCTAAAAACTGATATTTTATTTTATTGTACACACAAAGTTATAGACTATACAGACTATATAGACTATATAGACTATACATAATTGTAAAAAATGTAAATGCAGAAATGATGCTGTATGTCTAAAAACTTTGGAGCATCTGAAAAGAAAAGTAAGAAAATTGATTTTAAAATAGATCCTACCAAATGTTGCATTATAGTAACATATTAATTAATTTATTTTTAAAAGTTAATATGTTCAATGTAAATGCATGAAAATGACAAAATGTGTAAGAAAATTACACGAAAATGACCAAATAGTGACGTAAAATTGAAATAAATGTCCTACAAATATAAAATGGCATTAAATGACAAAAAATTACCTAATAAAAATGCATTTCTGTAATCTAGAGGGCGTGATAATGATTTAAGTTGACAATGTCTATGAAGCACCAATAAAAAGATGATTTGTTATCAGAATCCGAGCCCTGGTGAAGACTAATCAAACTCTAGCTATTTACGTGGTTAGTTGGGTCCTAAGGTTACTAGTGTGGAAAGTTTTCCCCGGTGTGGTTCTGATATAGGCTATTTTTATTTAAGTAAAGTAAAGTATTCCCTATTACAGGTCATAAGGGCCCAGAGGGTTCCAGGAGGTTGAGGCTCCCAGATTTTTAGACAATCCGCTCGTGAAGGTGGTAAAGTTGTCAACCTTACGCACCGGCCGCCTTTACCCCCAGGATTGCTCTCGGTACTCATTTCTGTTAGGGAGGCTGAGTCGACCCCAGGGTCATAGAGCCACCAGAAGGATTAGGCCAGTTTAAAATCTCCAATGACCTCATCGGGGATCGAACCCGTGACCTTCCGTTTGTCTCAACCACTACTACTACTATTATTATTATTATTATTATTATTATTATTATTATTATTTACTCCAAAAATATTATCCCTCCCGTATTCTTGTATTTTTATGGAAATCTGATGATCCCAAATCTGGCGATTATGGCAGATGTCGTCGACGGTTTTCATTGTTGCACGAGGAGCATGAGGACGGGCGTTATGTTTTATCAAAACACCTGCCCTCAGCAATCTCCTTCTCTTTGGCACCATCGGATTTCTTTATCTTTGGCCCATTAAAGGAGCACTTTGGAGGGCAGAAGTTCAAGTCTGATGAAGACGTCCGATCGGCGGTGCACGAGTGGCTACAGCGTCAACCGAAATAATGTTTCTCATGCGGTATCGAAGCACTTCCTATCCGATGGCTTAAGTGCGTTGAACTAGGAGGGGATTAAGTAGAAAAATAATGTACAAGCAGACGTTCTTCCTGCAGTAAAATAGTGGGGAAAAAATAGCTATTTTCATTTGATTCTCGCCCGTACTTTCATGATACGCCTAAATGTCACTGCGCTTTACACAAGAATGTGGCGGCGACATTCCCGATGACGTGGAATTTTTTCAAAATTGGTCTAATTCTTCTGAATGCTCTGTAGAACTGAGATATTTTTAGGGGTAAAGGTGGCCGATACCGAAGTCGAACAACATTTCTACCCACTTGAGCCGACTGTCTAAAGTTCCGGAATCCTGAAGCTCCACTAACCCTGAGGGTCTTCCAAGTCCTGTCTACATTATTAATTGTTAAGCCTACTTGAGTGAAAAAGACCTCTTATGGAAATTAGAAATTCAATAAAAAAATTACCAGACACTAAAAACTTACATGTCGCAGGTAATGAAAATTATAAGAAAGCAATGAAGATACTGACTTAACGTAAGAAATAAGAGAATATTACATTTTTGCAAATAAGGAAATTTGTGGCCTACATATATGGTCTATCCAGGGTAGCATGTCATCGATATGGACTGATGATATACAGGGAAAGATATAATCACAATATAGATCAACCTGACAATAACAACTTAGCTCTTCAAGATTATGAAAATACATTCCTTGTAAAGCCTTACCCTACACTTGTACTGTACGATTCCGATATAAATAAAAGAATCTGTTAAAAGGATTTTTACAAAGGAAGCGATACGGAATGAATTCTATTGCATTACAACACCGTTCTATATGTTTTTTTTTCCGTCCACAACAGTTCATATGTAAGACAACCTGATTATTTTTTTAAAGGTACTATTATAAGAAATAAGGATGTAACATTGTCCGAGTACATATAATAAAATGGTAGCTTTGCTCCGTGACATAAAAGATAGAGCAAGAAAAGCGAAGCATTGAACTAGAATCACATAACTCAGAAAACACGGTATGAATCCCTATTGTTTCTTTCTAGTAGTGATGAATACTCATATACAGGTATTAGTATGGAGCCTTGTTCTTACCAATTACTTGTGTCGCTTTTGCTTCCAGTTTTCCCTGTGTGGACCACTAAGACCTTTTTATAAGGCACAGTGTGTGGCCACTCAGAAAGGTAAGGAACTTCTTGTGATTTTTTTACTTCGTTAGTAAGAGGGATTTGGTCAGGTATATGGATCAATTGTAGATACAACGAAATCTAGTGTGAACAATCCATGATACTAGTCGCTATGTACATAAGCCAAGTTACGTTTATAACTTATAACTTATAAGTATAAACCAAATAGTAGAGGTGATCTGGAGAAGAGAACTTACCGTACAAGGAATATGGGGAAAAAACCATAAATAACATTTTCTTATCCTGAAACGTATAGTTCCTTAAGGTGAGGTTTCATAAAAGGAATTACCAAGAAATGTTAGGTCATAATTCAGTAGCTTACCATCAATTTTTTCGAAAATCATACTAACAGCTCGAATGTTACAATGACTCTATCTATACTGGGTGCAACTTATTGAAAAAAAAAGGCTTAACTTTTTCAGTATACAGTCTGTTGTTGAAATAGTCAGTTTCAGAGTTTTAACCAATAGAAAATGTTTTCAAGTAAATTACGGAAATTTTAATAGAAACTAATGTTGTTATGGTACGTTATGATTTATGAGCAAGAAAATCGAAGTCCATAACCATGTTTGTCTTTCTCGAGCAACTGACTAGAATGTGGCCGGTTAAACAAATTGCAGCTTGCGTGCAGTGATACCGAGTAGGATGTTTGCATGTCTGTTATTAAGAAGAATGGATTAAATAAAAATTAATTTAGGAAAATTCCTAAGAATAGGAGTAGTTCACTAAATTATATTAATAATGATGGAAGCACTACAAATTTTAATGTTAAAGATTTTTTTATAATTTGATTAATCGTAATTATGATGCAGTATTTCCCAGTCCACTTTTTCATCTCCCTTAGGTTCGAATATTATCCTAAACACCCCGTTTCAGTAGTATTCTTAACTACTCATTCTTTATAGGTAAATTTATCAAGAGGTAAAATTCAAAGTATAACAGAAACTAAATCTGTTAAAGGCTGTGAGAGATTTTCATTTAAAATGTATAGTTGTTAGGCTTACAGTTAAATATTAGTAATATTTATTAATATTAATTAATATGGAATTATTAGTTTTGGAAATTTATTTACTGTTGACTGGAAGATTTAATATTTGCTTACCGCATCTACGATACAATCAATTGTAATCGAATTAAATGTGCACCCTGTTCATTGAACTATTTATTAGCGACATATAGCAAGAACTCTGAAGAGTATTTACGAACACGACGAAAAGCGGCAGGAATCTAGTAAGAGAGGGCATGAATTACACGATCGGTATTAAATAAATTGAGATCCTGGCTTCTAGGAATCCTCCCTCGATTCTCGCTGCTAACATCTATGCAAATAAGCGTCTGCTCGTACTTTATTGCAGTTCAGATACTTCGGTAAAAAGAAATAAACAAGATAACCAAATTAAGTATAATAAATGACAGATTAATTGCCCAAATTTATTCAAACTAAAATCATAAAATCTCATAGCCCGTGTTTGGTCTTAAAATGACCGTGAAAAGACGGAACATTCATTATAAATATTATTAACTAGAAAGAAGGCAAAGGTAAAAAGTTTAACAACATCATTTTAAATAACTATTAAAATGAGATTGCAGTGGATAGACAGAGATAGCTGGGAATTTCCCTAGCAGACCTAGCGGGTGCGAGATAATGCAATGCAGTACTCAGGTACAATGTATCGGGAATCTCCCAAGATATAATCAAAGGGTACTGATCCACTTAAGTAATTCTAAGAAGTCGGCTATTGAGTTCAAGCCTTGCTTCTGATGTTGCTACTGATACAACACGCTGTCCGAACCTTCTTAGAAATCCGAGACGCTAAGTTGTGGGTTTTGAGAATAAGGGAAAATCCAATTGATTTCCGTGGGAAACTAACATATTATTATTGGTCGGGAGATTTGCCAATAAGAACTGGTCTATAGTACCACGTGCCGGGATTCACGAATAATAATTAAGAAGAGTAGGGATAAATGTTTGTCCAAGAAAGTTTTCTTTAGGCCTAACGTGGCACTGTAAAATCACTCTACTTCAAGGCCCCGCGCCTATAACAGTCATATTCAACTCTACTTCAAGGCCCCGTGCCTATAGCAGTCAAGTCAATTCTACTTCGGGGACTTGTGTCCACCGTATAAAATCACTCTACTTATCTTTGTGGCTTCGTGCCCACAGAATTAATTGGACTTATAAAATTTTCGCTGTGGAATTAATCGACTTAGAAGGATTCTTACATTCAATCGCGATTAGTCAAAATCATATACGGCAGCAATTGTATCACTAGTAACGATCTACCGAGAACTTGTAACAATATTAATTATTCACAAACAAATTTTGTAATTATTGTCAATGACTGGACTTGTATTTCCAACGTTTTGAATAAACAGAATATTCCTTCAGTGTTCAAAGAAACTGCATTATTATTCAAGCAATAATATTAAGGTGTTCTTCGCTTCCTACCCTGAAGCTAGAGGGAAGTGCTCAACGATCGACTGGCAGACCGGAGGCGGGTTCAACAAATCAGAAATATTCAGTATATGCATTATACTGTGGCGCCCAGGTAACCATCCTTTCCACCGAACCGCTGTACATGGCTATTTCCCAACGTGGGGCACGAGTGAAGCTGGACATCAAGGATCACCAACTTCAGAAATCATCCCAAAACGGAAGGAAGACACCGCAGAATTTCTAGAACGTCACCCGTAAAGGCACCGCTGGAATTCAAGATCGTGGTACATCAGTTCCGGAGACCGCCGCAGAAAACATCAAAAATCACCAACAGATAAGAACTTAAATATACATAGAGTTTCAGTAAAGTAAACAATTTTATTATCAATAATTTAAGAAACAGTAAATATTAATTAAATAAATTAGTAAGCCTGACATCAAATAATATTTTTTTAAAAGTTTGCAATTTAAGATCAAAGTAAAATTAAACTGAAACTCACTAAGTAAATTAAAGAATAAATTCAAGTAAAATAAAATCTTTTTCAAATTAGAAGAACTCAGGCATATCGAATATTTATTGTGCAAGGGTATAATTATACATGTTATGCATTATATGTTGAACTTCTTAACCAAAGGTAAGGTAGATCGTAAGAGTGTATCAGTACCCTTATAATTTATGTATGTGGCTTAGAAACGGAAAAGTTACTAGGAATAAAATTAATATGGAAGGTGGAGAGGGGCACGACTTGCTTAATGGTGAGGAAATAAATAATTGTAGAATGGAGATTAACAATGAGAACAGTGTCGCGACAGGTGACGGGGTTTTGGAGCAGGGAGGTGATAATAGGCAGGAAAATAATGCAACAAATATTCAGCTAACTGAGAGTGAGAGTGTAACTGAACATAGGCCTAGGGAAATGAATCAAACCATAGACCCAAATTCTATTGCATATTTGATAGCTATGATGAGGGAATCAAAGGAAAGTATGAGGGAATCTAATGAAGCTATGATGAAGGAACTAGAAAAATCCAGTAACGATACTAGGGAAAGTATTAAGGGGTTAGAAAAATCAAGTAATGAAACTAGGGAAAGTATTAAGGAACTAGAGAAAAATTCTAAGGAAAATATGAAGGAACTAGAGAAAAATACCGGGGAAAAGATAGAGAAACTGGGAGATAGGATAGACCAATCGGACCAAGAACATAGGCAGAATGTAGATAGGCTTGAGAGGGAGCTTAATAATATAAAAGAGGTCCAATCTAACATATGCAACGAAATCAGGGGAGAACTCTGTAGGGAGCTTAAAGAAAGTGAAAAAGCAATGAGGCAAGAAATTAGTGAAAGTCAAGGGGAAATTAGGTCTGAATTAGAGGCTAATATGGCATCGGTAGATAGGAAAATAGAGATTCAGGGCAAGAAATATGAAGAAAAATTATTCAATGAAAGGAAAATTTTGGAGAAGGAAATACAGAAATCGGAGTCTAGCTTGGAAAAGAATATGGAGACTCAGGTGGGAAAAGTAAAAGTAGGGTTAGGAGATAAAATCTCAGAAGTAAATGACAAGGTAGTGCATTTAGAAAATATATTAGCTGAGAAAATAGGAGAAATCTCTAAAGAAGTAAGCACGGTAGCTAAGGAGGTTGAAAATCATAGGCCTGTAGCAAATAACTATGCTGTAAATTGTAGTGAGGGTATATGTAATGGAATAGGAAATACATATAGGCCTCCTAGTGTTGCAAATGAGTCCTGTAATACAGTACACGAGACGGTAGCCACCAGCATGCCGGTAGTTAGCGATAATAGGATTAATATATGTAACCTAATAGGAAATGAGGTATCACTTCCCAGCTTCAATGAGAGCAACACGAGCCCTCAGAGTTTCTTGAAATCTGTTGAAGAGTATTTTACTTTGCGGTCTATTCCATCTCAGTACAAAATGTTGATCCTCGGTAGAGCCTTAAAAGGAAAAACAAAAGAGTGGTTTGAACTTACAGTACACCCGGAGTGCAACTATGAGGATTTTAAGCAGTTATTCTTAGCAAGATATTGGGGTGAGGCGAAGAGAGCTTTAGCTAGAAATGAGGTCTATAATGGGAGATATTCACCTAGGGGCAACGTCTCTCTATCGGACCATTTCTTAAGAGTTATAGGCCTAATCAAGTTACTAGACCCCGGAATGCCAGAACGAGAGGCCATTCAGCTTGTGACGAGACATTTTCAGCCGGAAATATGTAACCTGCTTATAGTATCATGTCCCCAAACTTATAGCAAGGCTTTGGAGTTATTATCTAGTTTCGAAGTAGGAACTAACAGAGAAGAGCGTAGCGATAATAGGAGACAAAATGGACCGGATAATATGCAAATGAATCAAGATACGAGAGGAGGTCCAAATAATGACAGAGGTAGATGGAACCAAGGACATGCCAACAGAAATGCGGAATCGAACAGAGGACCCCCTAATAATAACTCATATAGAAATAATGGGAACCAAAACTGGAGGGGAAATAATCAAGAGAATAGGCCTCAAGACAGACAAGTAAATAATGTTCGATTTCATGGCAGGATGCAGAACGAAGTAGGAGAACGAATTCCAGAAAACCAGGGGGACATTAACATAGAAGGTGAAAGGAATCAGGCGCATAGCACGGGAAGCCACAATGATATTCAGGGAGACATTCGTCACAGAAATGACGAAAGGCATGTAGCGCAAGACAGGCCTTTAAACTACTAGGAGACGCATTTGGAGGTCGAAATGACGTCACACAGACCGAGGGATTAAAAGGATTAAAAAGACCTGATAATGAAAATAAAACACGAGAGAAGGGGTGCGTAGTAGGATGTGCAAATAGAGAGGGTATAACACCCACATATCCGCCATTAATAAGGGTAAAAATAGACCAATTTGAAGTCGATATGTTGGTGGACACTGGCTGTACTTTTTCTCTAATAAACGAAAAATTCTATGAAACGCTGAAAGCAGCAAGAGTGCGCGTTCAGGAATTGAAAGTACATGGCCTATACGCACAAACTGCCATTGGTGCCAAATCCCATAAAATTGAGCATCAGTGTATGTTGCCGTTGGAAATTGAGGGAAAGAAGTTAGAAGTCTACTTTTTGACAATAAAACATTTAGCACATAAATTAATTCTGGGTTGTGATTCTATGACAGATCAACTAATGAGAATAAATTTTGAAGAAAATTGGGTAGAAATGGAATTAGATGAGAAAGAAAAGTTACGTGTACCGTTTTTATCTAATGAGAATATAATTACTAAGGAGTTGGAGTGCCAAAATGAAGATGTATTATTACGCGAGCCTTTCGTGGTGGAATCAGTTGTAGTACAAGAGGGAAATAGTATCGACGAATATAGGCCTATGGGAATTAAACCGGCCGTATTTATATATGAAGGTGATAATGAGGCTGATTGTGACGAAAGTGTCGCAGAGTTACAGGGAATGGAATCTGATATTGTTTGGGAGGACGAAGAATATGATCATTTGTGCATTAAGGGTTCTAATAATTATGTAGATGAAAATGAATGTGAAACGGTACACGCGAATTTTACTAACATTAGTCAGAATGGAGGAAATGAAGAGGAAAATGTTGATATCGAATTAATTCTCAGAGAGAAAGTAGAAGAAATTGATGTGCTATCAGATGGTCAAAAGTCGACTTTATATAACATGCTATATAAGAACAAATCAGTGTTCAGTTCAACTCCAGGCCTATTTCGGGGTTACCAACGCAAATTGAAATTAAAACAAGATATTCCTGAGCGTCGCTATAAGAGTAGGCCTGTACCAATTTCAATGATGGAAGAAGCCTGTAAGCAAATAAATCCGATTTGTGGTGTAGTGAAAGCACATGGAAAACTACGCTTAACCTTTGACTCTAGTTATCTTAAATTATTCATAGAAGCAGAAAATTTTTGGGCAGAACCAATAAAGGATATAAATCCGTAAAATGTATTCAGATGATCAGTGATTTTTGTGTGACGTCATTTATCGACAATGTATTGTAAATATGAACAAATTAGAGGAAAGGGCAGAATAACCGAAAGGCATTGTACTGAGTTGGAATAATGTAGGCCTATATCCTGTAATGTATATTTTACGCGGTAAAATAGCTACTGGCATGATAGGTTATCAGTTCCACATAGGTTTAGGATTAGAGGAATGGGTATGAATGAGAGTAAAATATGCGTGTGTATTTTGCATTGCAATATATTGTATTGAAATTGCGGTGAGGGCTGAATGAGCGCCCTTGTCATAAAAAAAAAAAAGTGTTTTTATACATTCTTTATAACATAGTGTAATAGTAGTGAGAACTGATTGATCGACCTTGTCATAGCCTCATGAAAAAGTGTTTTTATGCCTTCTTTATAATATAGTGTAGGTGTAGTGAGAACTGCTTGATCGACCTTGTCAAAGTCTCAATATAAAAAAAAAAGTGTTTTTGTTTTTCTTTATGCATTCAATATATTTTATAAAATTTCAGTGAGAACTGCTTGAGCTTAATTTTCATGGTCTCACGAGGGTATATCGGTAAATTTATGGTGTTTACGTAAAATTTTGTTGTAATGTCTTGGTCATGCAATAAATCAAGTAATACGTACAAACAACGTAACACTACAGAAAACCGCAAGATGTATGAAGGCATGAATGTGATAGGGTCAGAAAACTTGTACATGTGGGACAGGATTTAAGGTGAAGTCTCGTGTCAAGATAGGAATTAAATTATTGATGTATTTGTTTAAGATAGTTGCAACACTGGAGGAAAATAAGATATAATATTTTGTGGAGAGATGCAGTATATTCAGCCAGTAAGTCAATCAGAGGCTATGATGATTCCTGTCTTAATAGACTGGGGCATATATTGCAGTTCAGATACTTCGGTAAAAAGAAATAAACAAGATAACCAAATTAAGTATAATAAATGACAGATTAATTGCCCAAATTTATTCAAACTAAAATCATAAAATCTCATAGCCCGTGTTTGGTCTTAAAATGACCGTGAAAAGACGGAACATTCATTATAAATATTATTAACTAGAAAGAAGGCAAAGGTAAAAAGTTTAACAACATCATTTTAAATAACTATTAAAATGAGATTGCAGTGGATAGACAGAGATAGCTGGGAATTTCCCTAGCAGACCTAGCGGGTGCGAGATAATGCAATGCAGTACTCAGGTACAATGTATCGGGAATCTCCCAAGATATAATCAAAGGGTACTGATCCACTTAAGTAATTCTAAGAAGTCGGCTATTGAGTTCAAGCCTTGCTTCTGATGTTGCTACTGATACAACACGCTGTCCGAACCTTCTTAGAAATCCGAGACGCTAAGTTGTGGGTTTTGAGAATAAGGGAAAATCCAATTGATTTCCGTGGGAAACTAACATATTATTATTGGTCGGGAGATTTGCCAATAAGAACTGGTCTATAGTACCACGTGCCGGGATTCACGAATAATAATTAAGAAGAGTAGGGATAAATGTTTGTCCAAGAAAGTTTTCTTTAGGCCTAACGTGGCACTGTAAAATCACTCTACTTCAAGGCCCCGCGCCTATAACAGTCATATTCAACTCTACTTCAAGGCCCCGTGCCTATAGCAGTCAAGTCAATTCTACTTCGGGGACTTGTGTCCACCGTATAAAATCACTCTACTTATCTTTGTGGCTTCGTGCCCACAGAATTAATTGGACTTATAAAATTTTCGCTGTGGAATTAATCGACTTAGAAGGATTCTTACATTCAATCGCGATTAGTCAAAATCATATACGGCAGCAATTGTATCACTAGTAACGATCTACCGAGAACTTGTAACAATATTAATTATTCACAAACAAATTTTGTAATTATTGTCAATGACTGGACTTGTATTTCCAACGTTTTGAATAAACAGAATATTCCTTCAGTGTTCAAAGAAACTGCATTATTATTCAAGCAATAATATTAAGGTGTTCTTCGCTTCCTACCCTGAAGCTAGAGGGAAGTGCTCAACGATCGACTGGCAGACCGGAGGCGGGTTCAACAAATCAGAAATATTCAGTATATGCATTATACTGTGGCGCCCAGGTAACCATCCTTTCCACCGAACCGCTGTAACTTCCTAATATGGAGGCCAGTAATGGAATGTACTGTGATGAACACAGAATGGACTTCAATGCATAAAACTTGCAGTAGCAGCAGTCAAACTTTTATTTATATCTTAAATAACACGTGAATAAATAAAGAGGATAATATCCGCTAAGGTAGGGTGACCAGATTTATGAGCTTAAAAAACAGGACAATTGACAAAATTTGCCTTTAAAAAACAGGACAAAACAGGACACTTCGATAGCAAAGAGTGCAAGCATTCCTTCTAAGTTTTGCAGTTACAATTTAATATTAGATAACTTATATTGCTATAAATGAGACTTTGTTGTTATCAAATATCGCCATTCTGAATTAAAAGCAGTCTTATAAATTCAAGCTTTGTCAATCTTTTTATGACTGCCAACAATTAAAATTGTTAAAAATAATAATCTGTCATATTATAGAAGTAAGATATTTGAAGAAATTAAATTGGATTCATTGAACAGACATTTGTTGCAAGTTTTGGAAAAAACAGGACATTTGGCGTCCCGTTAAAAAATTGTCGGGACACCGGGACAGTCAATGAAGAAAAGGACAGTCCCGTTAAAAACGGGACGTCTGGTCACCCTACGCTAAGGTGTTGCACTTTATCAACATAAGGACCTTATAATAATTTTCAGTTCACATCACACCTAATATTTTAGCCATTTAGATCTTAATTTATAGTTTTGTCCCATGTTGGGTTAGCATGTAACAATACTGTAAATCATACGCTTTACATAATAGAATGTAGGACCAGGCATCTAATCCCTGAAGTTCATGTACTTAGGGCACATATTTTACAAGATTTCTATGAAGGATGTGGTGACATAAGTTATTATTTGTATTGATTATGGTAATTTATTTCTCTAAATTATTAATTAAAAAATGTTTTGTACATTTATATTGATTATGCACAAGACTGCTCAGAATTTTATGTATATGGTCTGTAACCTTTATAATTGTTTGCCACCACATCACATAGCTTTGCCCAATATTGTATTCAAGAACAAACTGAGATGAGCGGTAGTGGTGGAAGACCAATAATAAAAAAATAATAATAAAAAATAAATAAATAAAATTATTATTATTTTTTTTAAATCCCAACTTTCGATTGTAATTTGAATTAGTGCCATGTAAAAGAACGGCTGTAACACACAAACATAAATAAACGTCGCAAGATTATTTGAAATAATAGGCCTACTAAATTAGATGTCGTGAGTACCAATGAAATTAATATTACCTCTAACTTTTCTTGTTTCTTTCTCCTTCAAATTATGACAATGAAAATAAATTTGTCTTACTATCAGTTGTTTAACTGAAGTAATGACAAATTTCACTTCAATACTTTGTTCAGGTTTGGAGTTGATTTAATGTCAGAGCGACAGGCTGACGTATCTCAGTTGTTCAGTATTTTTCTTGCGTATTATGGCTTATTAATTTATATGGCTTCATAATAACTCTCTTGTCGTTTGGTATAGATACATGATCTAATTCCCTTAACAGACTATGGTCAGGTAAGACCATATAGGACAGAATCTAATTATACAAGCTAAACTCGGTTTCTTTGTCGCTCGTCACTGAGATGACAAAAATCAATCTCTAGCAAAACACTTCTCCAATCGTTTCATATCCCGGGATTACCTTTCACTTTGGCTGCGTCTCACAAAAAAAGAATTTAACCCTGAATTATTGTCTGTCGTTCAACCTTCAGCGAAAACGGGATTTAGTAAAAATTCAGGCTTGTACATCAGCAAAAGAAAAATCAGAGTATAGAGTATCAAATCTTTTCCGTTATGATTAAGAGGAAGGATACCGCGTCAATTCGATTATAGTCTATGGGTGGCGTGCACCATCCAGGAGTAAATCTTACTAAAGTAGTAAATTTAAGACGGAGACCTGGAGTATACAAGAACCAGTACATCTGTCTCACTCTTAAGTCATACTAATGTATGTGCTAGAGTGAGACAGACAAACCGGTTTTTGTTACGTAAGGTTCCCTTCCTAAATTTACTACTTTAGTGCTACTCTTTTAGTAACTTACTCTTTTAGTTGGTGTTGGAGAGCTCAATTGATAGTTACTTCTTTAGTTGTTACTAAAGTAGTAAGCGATTTTTACTAAAGAAGTAGTCGAATTCTGCGCAGAACAGAGCAGAAACGTTAGTGCAGCGCAGCAGAACACGTGCATTTCAATTGCCAGTATTATTCAAGTGCCAGATAATGAAAAGGAAAGGTTCGCTGAAACAATGAATATGAATTTGGGTAGTTCCAAATATTACTAATGACAATCTTCATGTTTTAAAATAGGTCTAATAGTAATGTTTTATTCATTACTAATTTTAATTCCTTCAATTGAGTATTTTCAGTTTAGTAGCCTACGTATGGGTACTGTGATTACAATTTTTGTGCAAACTATTTCTGTATTATAATGCAAACAATTGGAATTTCCAGTTGATTTTCATAATTGATCACTGTCAATATTATAATTATTTCTCTCATAATAATAATAATAATAAAGTTCTAAAATATATTAAAATATTTATACTTCCTAAAGTTACATATTCTTCCCCAAAAACGATAAATCAATTATTCTATAGTTGTTTATCATAAATCTCACTATAATGAATTATTAATACTTATTGACTGTTTAACAATATTAATAAGAAGTATTACACAAAATCATGAAAAAGGGGGGATAAAAAGGATAACAAAACTAATAAGGGGCATTATGTTTCTGTCCTTTTTCAAATGCACAGAACATTTACTTAAAAAATATTACCTTATAAAAATAATAATATTACAACTGAGAAATGTAATATTTAAACAAAAAATGGCGGTACAATATTTCGGAAGCTATATACTCCAATAATAATTATGTAGATGGTTGTGTGTTTAAAAATAATTTCAGTGATTACTTCTCTAGATCCTGTGCAGCTTCAACCTCCGGGCCCCTCCTTACAATTTTCTTTCGGCACTCATGTTGGCATTTTTTTTCTATATAGTTTATAATGCTTCTCACTTTCCTGTCCACAGGGTTAATTAAATAGTTAGCAGCATACTATAGACCTGCAGCATCTGTTATAGTTTATTCCCAAACATGAAAGTCTCGTCTCACTCCACCATTCGAGACTTGGGGGGTCTTTAAGGAATGGTTTTACAATGTGTCCCCTTCTCAATGTACGCTAATCCCAGAGTCAGTCAAATTTTCTTCCGATGTGGCCTGTTTGGACATTTTTACACCTGGGTTAGAAAAAAGGACATATTATTCATTAACACTGCGGGTGCAACTATTGAACTTTTAGCTCTTATAATTATTATTATAATCTGGCATTCGCAATGTTGTGCTTTAAGTTAAGCTATAGAAGTGTAATGTAATAAAATTAATTTACAATAATTACATTAAATCGTTTAACAATGCGAATCACCTATTGTTCAGTAATTCTATGGTTAAGTAGCAGGGGGAAGTGTTTTCTGGGTAGCTCCAAGAACGGAGGCTTTCGTTTATTGGAATGTACTATACCTCGCCGATATCTGTATCCATGTAATTAGCTTGAAATGCATCGTCGTTTTCTGACCCAAAGTTAGGGAGAACTGCAACATCTAAAGGCCAATCCAGCTAGGAAGATATTTGAGAGCACATGCGCTCCTTGTACCGTGCAATGCAAACGTCCCTTCCACTCACTCTCCCCCTCACCTTTGGTGGACGTCATCCTAGTTGGACCGCTCTCCGCAATGATATTTCCACATTTGACTGGCTGAAATCACATGGATGTAGTGAGAATCTGACATCGTTTCTTCCAAACGCCAAAATTTCATGTAAGGATTTATGAGCTTAATTATTTACGTTATTAAATGCCCTACTAGGTATGGTTTGCTTAATATTTATTAAATCACCTGCCACAACTCTCATTTTTGGTATACAACCTTCTTCATCTCAATAACTTATCCTCAGTTTGAACTATGTAATCCATTTAATGTGATATGTAACTCATAACTCACGCAAATGCCACAGAACACACTTACTCCACAACTTACTCCACCCCCTGAGTAGGAGTAAATATTGGCCTTATTTACTCCACAACTTACTATGTTAGTAACGTACTCCGTGTTGGTGCTCTCCACCATTTGTGGAGTAAGTTCATTTACTCTGGGAGTAAATAAAATTTTTACTTCTTTAGTACAATCCTCTATGTTGAAAGCCGCCGAGTTTAGTTTACTCCTGGTTGGTGCACGCCGTCCTTACTAAAAGAGTACGGTTACTAAAAGAGTAGCTTACTAAAGTAGTTAGAACTAAAGAAGTAAGGCTTACTAAAAGAGTAAATGGCATGAGTTTGGTGCACGCCACCCTATATATAGTTGAAGTAGTATAGCTGTGCAGATAAAATAACGTTAAAATAAACATTAAAACTATTTGGTGTTTTATAAGTTCACAATTTACGAGATAATTAGATTATTAGTCTTGTAGAATTTCAACAGCGCCTAATCAGTGCATTTATTAGTAAGCATGTAGAAAAGCGCGGACATTTTTCCTACTCCCTATACAACAATAGCTTACTTTCATTACCAGTTTTGTTAATGGAAGTGCAATGTTTCATCACTTTAAATAAAGGTACCTGTATATTTTATGTTTCATTGATTGAGATCAATGCAAGGATGAGGCATATCATTTAATAATTTAATAAGTCTAAGAATATTTCATTAATTTAAGGAAATATTTCAGTAAAACTAGGTGTATCAGCCGTGCCCTAATTTAGGCCTATAATTGGGCCGACTGGGCATTTACTCAGGGCTGCAAACATAGAAAAAACAATTGTTGAGGTGAAAACTTTTTTGTAAAATGAAATTCATGCCAATTGAATTTGACTTGAAACATTGAAAAATGTAAGATTTGAGTTTTAAATTATTGTTATTATTATTATGATTATTATTATTGTTGTTGTTGTTATAAAGTATAATTAATTCAATAAAATATGTTTTTGTTCTAAAAATATTGGTTTTAACATAGGCTACCTGTAATAGGCCTACACATTTTTTTATAAATATAAATATAATTAATTTAGCACAGGCCTACGTTTTAAAATTACCAAATATATGAATTATTGTTCAAAGATTGACTAAGTTCCATATTACAAATATTTTTAGCGTTTTTAGGCAATATTTTGCAAATGAAATAAAATTACTTTATTTGAGAAAAAACATTTTAAATTTTCATTGTGTAGTCTAAGCAGTGATTGTATTACTCGCAATAATAAAATGCTGTCGATGCTGTTGATACTTGGGTGAAACTCAAACTTAACGAAAAAACAATAACTTTTGGGGTGAATGTGGGTAGGTGGGGTAGGTGGGGGTTAAAAATAAAAAATGCAAAGGGCGGTTATACAAAGCTTTGCCCACGGTGCAAAGTACCTGAAATCGATGCCTGGTATCAGATAGTTCCATTTCGTCTCTGACTTCATTACACAATATGCCACTGCCTCTAAAAAAAAGCTGAAAGTAATTATAACTGTGGTAACTTTTTCCAATGAAATTCTTGTGTGTACGCTTGTTTTCCTGCTAAATACTTGTGATAGGCAGAGGACAATGCAGCTTCGCTTCTTGCTCTTTGTCCTTGAAGGTCTACGAGCTGCAGATTGTCGCTGTGAAGTGAAGTGATCATACATGGGATTCACACACGATCTCGAGCACCCAGTTTTTTCGGTGTAACACTCTTTTACTGCTTGTCGTCCTGTTCATAAACTAACACTCATGCGATTCACACTGTCACAGTGAGATTTGCTTTTTACTGGGATGCGAGTTATGGTAGCCGTGATCACTCTTGATTGCATTTTCTTAATGAGAGAAAAAATTAAAAATTACGATATGAGCTATTCTTTATTCTTCCGAGAAATTCAGAACTGATGTGCCGACCGCTATAAAGCGTATGGAGGAAGCTCTCTGTGTTAATTGTATGAGCCGACGGTAATGAATGATAACAGGTTTTATCCTTTTGTGCTTAAAGAGTGGCATATTCTTTGTTCATGTAATGAGCCGTATCAAAAGTATGGTTGGTAGTTGATGGTGGTATGTTTTCTTAGGTCTAATCTGTTTTTATTACATTTGTAACGGTAAAATTTCTCGTATACCTCTGTCTGTTTTATCAAGACTATCTATTTTTATCATGTGGATCATTTGATTCAGTTTATCTGTTCATTTTGTTATATTTTTAAAAAATAATTCTGCTTATAAACAGGCCCGGGTGTAAATCAGATACAGGGTGTTAATGAATAACACCGAAATATTTTACCTGTGTATAGAAGGAACATAGACAAGCAACTTTCATTGTGAATAACACCGAAATATTTTACCTGTGTATAGAAGGGACATAGACAAGCAACTTTCATTATGACGTAAAATGTGTACGCTACAGAGCACTCAAGTCTTTAGCCTACAATTTGGTGCTCATAAGTCAATAATTAAGCGAAATAGGGTTAAACTTTTCATTAAATTGACTTCATTCCTTCTTAGTGAACGAAAAAACCTGATTCTTAATAATTTATCGACAACTATATCATAGTTTAGAGTTTTCATAATATTACAAATTTACAGACTAATCACATGACTGGCAGACACTGCATTAGTTTTTTATTCATAACTATAGTGCTGACAACGAAGTTCCTTTGTTTTGCATTTTTTCAAATGTTAGAAGTCAGTGGTGGCCATGCCCTGAGAGATTTTATGCTGTAACAGAAAAAATTGAATCCATAGAACAAAAATCTCCTAATAAAAATTGTTTGTCTATGTCTCCTCTATAAACAGGTAAAATATTTCGGTGTTTATTCATTAACACTCTGTATGTTTACTGCCAGCGAACAGGATAGCCCACATTATTTTATACAACATAGTTTATCTGTAAATCGGAAAGATTTAAATGTGCATTGATTAAAAATAAATTCGATTCGGTGCAAGGCAGTTCGTGTGTACTTATTGTGTTCTGATTTTAGCTTATCTTAATTAGATTAACTATTTCTCATACGCACTGCTGGTAGCATTGTTTCCTATCTGGTATCACATTCGATAATCGATTGTTCATTCTTTTAGTACTCCATGATTTGACTGCTGACACTATGTTGATTTGATTTTAAAACACACAAGCAAGAAAGTAATTTATTGTTCATATAATCTGATACACTTTATTCATGGAATAGTCTTAATAAATCCCATTTGAGATTACTACTCTGAAAAGAAAAATTATATCGATAAACTTGTAATCTAATTTCTCGTGGGATTACGTATGTTTAATAAACTTATCGGATTTCTCGGAAGTAATTTATAAGCAAAAGGAATATCAAGAAGAATATCTTCTTGTGGTTAAAATATAATGTAAGTACTGTACATTAACACTACTTTTTATCCAAATATATAATTCATGGCAGTAGCCTTATGGTTCATTAACACGTCAAATTTATCTGTTTTTTTTCAAAACGTGCAATAAATCTTTGTTCACTTCTATTCAATCATGACTTTATGGATTTGAAAATGACGAGAGAACTGCGCATGAATTCCAATGCATCTGAGAAATTAACTGCGTGATTTATAGTGTAGGCTAATTAAGAGAACATTTCATATTTCTTCGACAAGAAATTAAGTTGAAATTATATTTTGAGATAGTTTGTGCAAAGTTGATTATAAGATAGGAAAGATGAAAATATAGTTTACAATTAGGTTACAGTGTATTGGTGATTTATGTATAGAGTTAATTTTCAAATAAAATGGAAACACGGAGAAATGTATTATTGCTGTTTGTTCATTTCATTCTTATGACCATAACTGTGGGCTGCATTCATTTTTTAATTTCTTTCTTGGTTACTAATCAGGGAATATCACTAATATAATTCCATGAATTTCATAAGTTATTGTATATTACATTTTAATCGTGTTTTACTGACTTTGGCATAGGTCTGACTCTCTAAATGTATACTCCTATTTATAAAGTCTTTAAATAAGAAAATAAAGAATCTTTCTTTAATTGATAAAGAACCTTTCATTAATTGATAAAGAATATTTAATTACTTCTTAATGAAATTATGTCTATAAAATCAAATACATGGTGCAAAATATGCTACTCAAATAGCCATCCATGGTATTAAGTTTTGGGAGGATGAAAGATGTACAGGTCAACATCACAACATGGGTATATTTACATTTCACAACAGTTATTATTAATCGTAGTTTTTTTTCTATTATGAGTATATTGAAAAAAGGGGTTGCCGTAGCTTTGGTTGAGGCGCTGCGCTACAAACAGGAAGGACGCGGGTTCGATCCCCGATGAGGTCGTTGGAGTTTTTCAATTGACCTAATCCTTCTAGTGGCACTACGGCCATGGGGTCGACTCAGGCTTTAACACAAACGAGGACCAGGAGCAATCCTGTATGGCAGTAACATTTAATTTAGTCTCATTTAGTCTATTATTGTTATTGTTTTTACTATCATCACATTGATCACCACCACTAATGAATTTATAACATATTCTTTAGCTGTTAGATTAACCTTTAGCTGTTAAACGGGGACTGGAGAAAACTGGATGACGAACTTCATAACCTGTGCTCTTCACAGAATATTATAGAAAGAGTAATTGAACAACGGAGGATGAAATCTGGAAGGAAATACATGTCTCAAAACTATTGATTGGGAGACACGAAGGAAAAAACCACTTGGAAGACGTAGGTGGGAGGACAATATTATTAGAATGGGTTTAAGGGAAGTAGGATTTGCGAGGGATGATTGAATGGAGTTAGCACAGAATAGGGTTGAATGTAAGCGCGGCAATGAACCTCAAGGTTGGACCATAAAATATATAATATTTCTTTAGCTTGTTTAGGAGTTATCTATTGCCATTAAGTAAATAAGTATTGTTTAGCTGTTGGCAGCATCTGTTTGTAGATGAAGTTTTGTCAAAATAAAAACACCCTTCTTCTGCATCCACAGTAGGCCTGCTGTGCCATCTCCTTAAGCTCTATTGTACCGGTACTTTACTGTAATCGATTTTATGGGCTTTGGTGACAAAGTGTCTGATCTGACGCTTTCTTTCTCAAACAAAAGAGGTCAAGCAAAAATTGCAGACTCAGTTGTTGGTAAAAGATTTTGAAGCCGGACCTCTAAAAATTATTATCGGATTATGGCATTTGAGCCCATTCATTTCATTGTAAGCATGTTATGAATGAGACAAAGCTAGTTACACATTCTTAAACCACGTTATTTACTTACATGGTGTTATAATAATTCATTAATGTGTTTAGTATAAATCATCCACGGGCATGAATAATAAAATGCCAACAACAGAAAAAGTACAATGGATCTTATGTTTTAAATATACTGTTACATGAAAAAGATTCCGCAAAACTGCTAACATGCTTGCCGAAATCAAGGCAAAACATAGCAAAGAAAAATACTCGATCAAAACAAGAAAATCAAGACAAAAGCTAGAAAGATTTATGGGAGGGGGGAGAGAAACAAATAAAAAAGGGCTGGAAAAGTAAGGAACGAGTTGTTGAGATTGGTCGCAGACTCTATATCGTGTTTCATGGTTCAGCAAGGTGGCTTCTGACTCTTCTCCTGCGTTAGTCATGTGGTCTACGTGCTTGCATCGTGGAACCAGCAGTAGCCTATCTATCTTTTCTATATGCTCGGTCTATAATAAATACGTATACAAATTCAGAATGCATAAAATATTAAAAGTTCAGTATTACTATATATTATCTATTATTCATAACATAACAAAACATACTGGATACAAGGGAAAAATAATATTTTACAGTCTACTCCCGATTATCCGTGGGCGGCTTTTACGGTCTGCGAACTTTTTATTCACGAAAGTTTGAATTTTCCGCACTTTATTTCGTCAGATTTCAAATTTTCTGCAGTTAATTTCGTCGTATGCCCAATATGGCGAGAAAGTGCGGGAAATTCGAAATTTAAGTGCGGGAAATTCAAAATCTTGCACCCGATTATTTCTAAACTGTATTATAGAAACAGGCCTAAACTAGGTTCTATGAAATTCAACCTGTAATAACGTAATTAATTGACTTTTTGGAAAGTAATGATGATATTATTATAATTTCTATTGATAACAGAATATTTGAAGTTGTTACAGTATAACTATTCAGATTTCGTCCATTTTACCTTGTAATAATATAGTTTTCTGCTTTAGGTCAAACATACGTACACTTCAGCCAGAGGAAAGCACGATTAGAGACCAGAACGGAAAGTTGAGTGAGGCAAGTAATTCGGGGAAATGACTCGGGGACGTGTGTCGCTTATCTGTCGCACGCGCATCGCATAAGAAGCGCTCGGGTGTCCTCAGTACGCAGAAGTAGCGCACGGCATTCCTAATCACACGCCACGCATCATTTTTCAACTCTTCTGATAATCCACGGAGGTTATGCAGACATAGACTTTTGCCATCCTTCAAGTGGTGCTTCATATGGGAAATGCCGAAGAATGATTTTGACTTGCTAATAACCGTCATTATGCTCTTCAGCAAACTGAGACTTAATATACAGAATCCATCAAAATGTTCGTAAACTGTCCAGAAAATGAAAACAAGCTTACAGCTCTTTCATTTAAAAGGAAGGTCGCGGGTTCGATTCCCGATGAGGTCGTTGAGATTTTACAATTGGCCTAATCCGTCTGGGGTCGACTCAGCCTCTAACAGAAATGAGTTCCAGGAGAAGGAAAAACTCAATTTATCATTCGTATAGGATGCAATTCATTAATGTCTTGAATAAACCAGATTATTATTAAAAATGAAAGATGTTATGTAGAAGAAATTGAGAGCAATACATTCCATTAAAAATCAGATCCATGCTAATATAAAACTCTTTAATGGAAATAATTTTCCTAAGTTACAAACAATGCAAAACTTCTAATCTCTTTGGATATAAAGATAAACTAGTATCATTTTTAAAAATGCCATGGGGCATGGGTACCCTTAGAGAGCTTTCCTGGTTTTAAATATTAAGTAAACCGAGAAATTATTAATCTTTCAAAATAGGTATCGCAAATGACGTATTTCTATTTGTTAAATATTTTCTGCAATAAAATTAACTTAGGTATTTGATTGCCACTTTATTTGTTAATAGCTTCACGCTAACAAAGTATCTCTTATGATTGAATAGAGCCATTTCCGATAATAATTAGCATTGTCTTAAAAACACATTTCAATTAATTGTTTGTTTACAGTTCTAATTACTACGCCCACTAACTGTCTGTTCTTTCTTACAGGTAAGATGGAGTGTCCTTTACCATTGAGGCAAGTTGTAAGAAGATGTCAGATTTTTCTAAAATTTAGGCTCATAAATATGATTATGGTATGACTGAAAATTACGTTATATTCGCTTAAGTTAAATTTACAAAGTCATAAAAATCCTAATTCTACCGTTTACTAGCTATTATTGAAACGGTTTCACACCTTTTAACAAATTTGTTAATATTTCTCAAGGAAATTGGACAAATACCATTACTTTAGATTGTAGCCAATACGTGTGCCGTCATTCATTATGAGGTTAGGGTTGTCGACCACTTAAAGGCGAGCAATACTCCCCAGTCAGAATGTCTGAGGCACTATTGAAAACTGTCATCTCCATTTTCCGAGAATACTTAGTTAGCTCTAGCTCCCATGCTTCCTTCTAAATCTTCACTTTCTTTTTCAAAGGTTTGCAATTTAAAAGAGTAGCGAAGATTGCAATTGTTTATGTTGTCCGATCTATTCTATATTACTATTCTATAATAGACTTAATTTGCGGTTCCTGTTGTAGTGAATATAAGGTATATACATATATATATGTACAGAATTTTTACTTTATAATTAAGTTGTTTGCATTATTTTTTAAGAAAGCCTTATCTTTTAACAACTTCATTTGCACTGGTTAGCTTGCTTGCTTTTTATAAAGTTCCGTAGGTTAAAATTCGTGTAACTAAGTCCATTTATTTAGGCATAAAAACTGTTAGTAGGCCTATGCCTTCTTTCTAAACTCCTCGGTTCCAGGTGATAGAATTACAGCATGTTCAACTACTACATACCCTCAACTACCAGTAATTTCATGTACAAGCTACATCTTTCCTTTCTGCCATATCCATGGGCGATGGGCCATAATCACTCTGGTTAAAATTGTCTCGAGAGAGGACTACATAAACAGCATAACAGCATAAAGCTCGCTCACAATTGAGTTCATGTGCACCGGTATTTACGCATACACACAATAATGTCAGAGAATTCCTTTCCTGGAATTTCAATGGGCGAAGGACTAGAATTAATCTGTGTTAGAAGTTCTCCAAATAGGCCTACGGGAAACAGCGCAAGTTATAAGAACCCACTCACAAACGCACATTCACTAGCGTGCAAGCATAGCCTACACACACTATACGTTAGATTGTTAATTTCATCTTACAGTTATCCATTTGCTTTAAGCCCAGCCCTTCTTTATAAATCTCTCTTATCTCGATTTCTTCGAAATCTGAGTCTTTCTTGACGTTTATGCTTATTATATTCGGTATTGTCATCGTGGTGTCACTGTGGCAATAATGAATGCTAAGAAAAAATAGTACAAGAATAATCGATTTTGTATTGATAACAAATCCTTCTTCTTGTAGTCATTACTGTATTTTTGTTTTTACTATAAACTATATGACATAGTTTTTTCTTTAGTATAATTTACTATACAAGTATGGAATAACGCTTTTCTATTATTGTTAATACTTCCTTGGTTTTATTGTTACATAAACGACAAAGCTGATTATTACAATACTCCAAGACAAGATTCACATAATTCAGAGAAGAAAATATGAATACCATTACAGAAAAATGTTTCGCAGGATATCTCCTAACCAGAAAATATGAAATTAATGAAACATCAAGTTACAAAAGTTTTAAATTACATATAAATGGTGTCAGTCCCTTACCCCTCGAAAGCCAATTTTTTTTCGGAATCCACCCTACCATTAGATCGAGAAATTTCTGAGGAAGACTCCTGGTGAAATCTGTAAATGGCCATCGGCTGCTCCGCAGAATGATATTTGTTCCTTACCATTATCATCATCATTAATATTACCACCACCAGCGACGATGGAACAACAGAAGCAACTGAAATGTGTTCTGATTTAATATTTCTCATCCTTCTGTATTTTCTCCATCAAAGTGTTGGTCTTTCTTTTACTTTGAATTTACCACAATTTCTTCTTCATCTTTGTCAACATAATTTCTTTCTCTTTATTTTCTTTTTAACTCTCCCCTTTTTCTGCTTTAATATTCATGTCATAGTATTAAATTTATTTCAGAAAGAGAAAAACAGATTACTTTTTTCAGAACTTTGAACTTGATCTATCATCTTTCGTTCCATCCGTAGAAATTGTTTTGCGTAGGTAAAGATTTTTGCATAATTTTCAAATACCACTGGTATATAGTTTAAATATAAGTTACGTTAGTCTGTAGATCTAAAGAACTAAGTGTTAGTAAGTGTATTTACTACAAGTTTTATTCTTATTTGTGTACAGAATACGGAGTTTTAAACCAGAGAATGAATACAGTTAGCCTATATATAAATCTAGGAAATGATATTATGTGGAGGTGTCGCTGTAAGGGAGGCAATCAATTATCTTCAAATGTATAATGTGCATTTCGATTGACACCTGAGTCACTTTCAGCCCATTCAACGTTATAGGTGGAGTTTCCTAAGACAAATCACATAAAAACATAATTGATAGAAAATTATATCGGAACCCACACACCCTTGACTCTTCTTAATGGGCGGCACTCAAGAAACAAAACCACAGGGTGCAGAAATCTAAAACACAATGGTATTGATTGGGTTGACAAGTAATTTATGGTTATCAACCCAACATATCCGCAGTAAATCCAGCTGTCTGAAGCCAGCTGTGTGTACAAACTTGTAGCTACTTTGTAATGGACATCAGCTTCAGTTATCCCATATGTTGCGGTAGATTATGCAGCAATAATCGTGGAGTATATGTCACTTTTTACTTTCTAATATAAGTAATATAAAAGAAGGTCTTGTAATCTGAAAACAATTGAATTCTAGATTTATCCGTAAATCGGGATTCTGTCAATCTGTGTGTGTGTAGCAGGACCTAATTACAACTCCGATTTTTTAAACCTGAAAATAACTATTTTTTAGCTAGGCCTATATAAAATATTAATTAAAATGAAGGTTACGTCATTTTATAAAATTTAAAACTGTTTGGAAAATTCTCTGTCGATTTTCATAAAGTAGGATTAAGTTGCAAGTGAGTATGTGTGAGTATGTAAGTTACGTATGTTAGTAAATATATAAATAAATATGAAAATAAGCAAGTTGGCCTATGCATTTTAGGTGTCATTATTCGTACACAGAAAGAAATGCGCATTATTCGGCTTCAATTCAAGAGTAATAAAATCGCGATAATCTTTTCCACCTAAAAGATTCTATCCCCCTTGAAGTCATTGGGATATTTTAATCGCCTGTCTTTCTGGTAGCACTATGGTACTGGGATCGATTCATCAGAAAATAAAAATGAAGGAGTAATCTTTGGAGGTGAAAGTGGTAAAGGTATCGCCATTTAGGGCTGATTGAATGTCCTCTAAAGGTGGGAGAATACTTATTTTTTACAATCTTTTGTCTATCACATTTTGTTTCATTCTCATGGATAGCCTTTATTAGAAACATTGTGTAAGGGTTCATGTCAATCCGGACAACGACAAAATACATTTATAAAACATTTTTTTCTTGGAATAGCCTATATCTTTAATACAATACAGGAAGAAAAAAAACACCCACGGTTCAAATTACGTACTTTACAGATCGGCATTTGATTTGAAGTTGTCATAATGTACTTCGAAATGAAATGAATACGAGGAACAATCCTAGCTGTATAGGTGGTCGTTGAATAAGGCGTGACTACCTTACCACCACCTGACAACTATGTAAAAGTCCGGAACCCTCAACATTCCAGAACCTTAAGGGCTTACTATACCTATAGGCTACAGGAATAAGTTTTTTTTACTTGAAGTAGTAATAAACTTTATTCCCATTAAATTTAGGCAGGAAAAGGAATAGATCATAGGACAAATATTCTTTCAGCCATGGTGTCACGAAATCAAGCCAGCTTGTATGGGAACACGGACAGATGAGGGTCCCGGGTTCGAGTTTCGGCGTCACAAAAAGGTTTCTTAAAAATATTCCTATATAGGCCTAATGTCGACATAGGCCTATATAATAATCTGTGAAAACTTGAGTGTGACTCCATCGAATCTTAGGCTAGGAAAATTTCACGCGAAATGAATTAATGTGTGTTGGATAAAAAAAATAGAATAAAGCGATCTCTGTGTTAAAGCTAAAAAACTTGTTTAAAAATGGGAGGAATATTTATTGTAAATGAAAATTCATGTATTTCGGAAATGCGCAGGTGATTGTGAATTCCGCTCCCGAACATGTTTTTTCAGATATCAAAATTCAATCGAGAAAATTGGATTCAACAAACGAGGCATTTTGTTGTAGTCTATCTGTTGTGGCTGTCTTCGTTACCATTCCAGGCCGCTCCTTCATGTTCAGTACATTATGTCTTGTCAAATTGAATTGACATAACGTCATTCTGTCACTCAGTTTGGTCGTCAGTAAAACCCGCAGCCCGAGAACAGAATTCTAAATTTCATTTTCTGACTGAGCGAATGCCATTCCAGCTTATGACATGAAACCTCGCTACAAAAAACTAGAAGAAACGCGTTGCCAACGTAAAGGAACTATTCATGCAAACAGGGCGTGCACTTATTTTTTTAGAACTAGGTCAATTTACCAATATGAACCAGTAATACGATTGTTGAGTTTTAGGCCCAAATTTCAGTATTTTAGAACTCACTGTCAGTATATCTGTGTTAAAATAGGCTTACCACCTATGCTCAGTTATAAAATATTAAATTTACAACCTAATCTAAAACATACCTTATCATAATATCATATATTAGTAACGTAAGTTACTAAAATAGAAAATAAACTTATATCCAAAAAAAGTTAGTAAAATCCACTGTAAAAATTTCTTAAATTTGTTAAAAACTGATCTTAAAATCCATAAAAATAAATGTCTTATGCTAAAACGCAGTTGCTGTCACCTTTTTAATGTGATGTTATATTAAGATATATAGGCTATTAGATTAGGTTGTCTGTAGGCGAAAAAAATTTTCTACCATCCAGACCAGGTATGCTCATTCTGAGAGTCCCAAATGCATTGTCTGATCTCGTCTTTTTAACAGAGTGAAGAGTGGAGTAGAAAAGACCAGTCTCTCAAATTTGATTGTGATGTGCAGGGTTGCAACTTAGTGTAACCATCGCTAATAGACCTACAGTTTTGAGAATATCCGATCTAGGTTATCTGGGAATTCTGAGTAATTAAGCTAAGGACCAGGGAAACCTGTTAAAAATTTCATGAAACCTAAGACAGACTTTGGAGCTACCGATTACACTGAAACTACTGACTGGAATACTTGCCTGCTATATTCCCTCCGAATTATACGGGAAGTATGTGATGATATTCAATCACTCATCAATTCCGAGACTAAGCCCATCAGAGACATCACTCAGGCTGTGGAGAGATGTGTCAAAACTTGTTACTGAAGCCTTGACTAAAGTACATGGGCATGAAGATAGAGATGGCTACATCATATCTAGGCTGTTATAAAGATCGCCTGTGACTAATTTTTTCCAATAGTCACACTTTAAACCTGTACACTTTTAAAAGATTGATATATGGTTATTTTACGACGGAGATGTACTGCAACTTAGACCTGTGACCGTCGCCAGTGTATTGGAATTTTGTCTCGCAGGAGTTCTTTTAAATGCCAGTAGAGTCATATGTAACAGTCAACCTCTGAATCCTAGTCAATTTTTGTAAATATGCATATATCATTTAAATAACACACCCTGTTCCGTTATGTATTAGTTCGCAGTAAGTCATGCTTCTGTAATTCGTTTTTAGCAGGCCTTGCTTATTATCTTGTTTTTATTTATAATTGAACAAATGAATTTCAAATGTTTTTTATTTATGGCTATTGCAATATCAAATTATATTCTTTGTGTCTTGTATCCAATCAGAGACTGGATATCTTGTCCCATTGTTTTGATAGCCAATAAGGCTTTAGCTTCATTCTTCTTCATTATCAATTCAAAAACTGCTACTCATAAAGACATGAGTTTCTTCTGGGCTTATCAATGCCTATCTTTACCTACCAAATAGATCTGGTGGTTCATTTTCAATAGCTGAAGCAATCAGCTCTTCCATATATTATTAAGGCTTCATATGCCTTATTTATTCTGATGACTACAAATGGTCTAAAATACTACAATCACCCATCGTGTGATTCATCGATTCTTCTTCCTTATGGTGTTGGCGTCGCAAGATCTCAAGCTAGCATCTTTAACAATTATCAAGAAGTGGTAATTATAATTAATTCAAAAGGTACGTCATTGTTACTACTTAATATATCTGAAGAACATTTTGGACGTAAGTTCATCATTGAACTAAGATACGTGTGGTTTTGATCGAACTGATTAAGCCATCTCAAAGATATTTCATGACCTTTAACTAAGGAAGTTGTATTAAACATTTGTGATATTTTACAATTTCATCAGTGTTTATAAATAATAATATATTATACGTCCAAGGAATCCAGATTTTATAAACTGCGCATGAATTATGTAATGTTTTTTGTGACAATAAATTGTTACATACCAGAGTAATCTATCTAAAATGTATTGGGCAAGTTTGGCTTAATCTATTCATAGCTTAAGTCTCCATCTCAAGAAGTGGTTCGTCCTAGGAAATTCGTATACAGTCCGCTTGTTCCCTGCTTGCCCGTACATACCCATACTTTGGACGGTTGGTTGGTTAGGATAAGGGTGGAACTTGGCACATCCTCGCCATAAGTTCTGGGTCCATTTGGTCTGTCAAAACGAACGAAGATCTGCACGATGAAATTTGCTAATTTTTCTTTAAATTCCCGTTTTCGAACACATTGCGCAAAAGGAAAAAAATTGAAATATTATTGATGTAATAATTTACTTAAATTTATTGAATCATGAAACGAGCATAACGAACTAAAGCAAGTTGATCCTAGAACTTTAAGTAATATTGAAAAGAATACGAAAAATTTTAAATTTCTTCAGTTTTTATAAACTTGAAGTGTGTTGCGCGATCGGAAGATGTCAACAGATTTTTAATTTTTTTACGTGGTTTTTCTTCTTATTACAGGAGGAAAGCTTTCCGAACTATAAAGATTCGAAAAAATACTGAACTTTTTCGACCCACCCTAATGATCAGAGCTTTCTTTACAGCATCCATAGTAATCATGTATTGACAACAGATGTTTTCGTTGTATCGCATCGAAGTTAACAAGATGAGTCCTATTACTGAACGTTTATTTTTATGTTAATTTAATGTTCAAACTAGTAGATAATACACAGTAGAGTGTAATTACTTTTCTTTTTGAGGCATGTCTCATTTATTTTTTTTGAGTGCTAGTTAAATTAGAAGGGACGATAATTATTAAACACTAATTAGCATGCTGAAGTAATTTGCAGAAGCCTGTCTATTTAACTTAAGTTTGTATAACTCTAACCTATTCCTCATTTATTGAAATTGCTGCATGCCTCCCTCTCATACCGGACGCTTGAATTTTACAGCGTGAGATAATTAATTTGTGTCCCTGTCGAGAACGCTAACGTTAAGTACCGTAAATAAATTGGAAGTCCTTCCTTCCCAGTTATAATATTTTGATTATTACCACAGACAATGAAACGAGACTTGTCATCTTCAGAGAATCCGACCTCGAGATATTAAGAAGTAAGCATGTAATGAATAGTAACCACTAAAAAGAATAAAACTCATTGGCTTCCGGTATTTGTGAATTGTAAGAGAGACATCGATTAGCTTATGCATTGTCGATGGGAACTCAATCGATGTATTATAGCGATGGTCACACTGCAAGCAGTCATGAACAACACTTCTCGTTATTGAAATCAGCTGTTTTATTTTTGGATTAAACTCTTTGCTTCATCTAATAACACGGGGCTATGGCAGAGTTATTTACCTGTGAGCGGTAAAAGCACATGCACCCTTTTTCCATTAACCAAATGAGCATATTCAGAATGTGTTCATGATTAAAATAATATGTTCTATTTACTTCATTTTAAGAAGAAATAGCTCAAGGGAAGCATCAAATGGTAAAAAAATTTAGAAGGACTATATTACAAAATATATAAACAAAGTAAAACAAAATGGATAACTTGATACCATCAGCAAAACAACCTTTATCTTTGCCTATTTTAGGTCTTTCTTTGCTTTGGTATCATCTTTGGGACATCTTACTATGAAGTATGGATCATAATCAGCAGATACACAACGCTTAACATGCAAGAAGTGGAAGTAGAATAAGAAGCTGGAGGCTGGGAAATGCGTCAGTGTTGGTGTTTTAATCAAACTTAAGCTTTAAATTGTTTAATCACAATGTCAGAGCTATAAGACAAAACCCTTTTAATTTTTAATTATTATGATTTATTTAATAGTCGACTTCTTACCATTGTAAGCTACCTAGAGTCAAAGTATAATCTTTATAGCCTACATCTAGTATTTATAAACTGGTGTTAAAGTATTACAATACTATAAAATAACAACTAGTAGGCGCACAAACAGTTTTCAGATTTCACAAGCATTAAAATGTAAAGCAATTAGCAGAACATCTACATCTGCATAGCAAGATGCCCTCAAGGAAGTATCGAAAGGCCTAGGCACAGAATATAGTTTATTGAGCTGATGGCATCAATTATCCATTTTATTTAATTGATCGAGCTAAACTTTACAATTACATGCATTTTAACATAGGCTGCAGTTAATACGTTTGGAAGACATTAACATTTTTTGGTACAAAATGCCTATGATATTTTTCTAGCAACCCCTGGCCAGGATTTTGTGGTTTCTTTTTAATTCATTTTATCAAAGGAATTATCTTAATGATGTTAATTTCATTACTCAGCGTGATTATTATTCATGATCATATTAGTGGAGAAGGGTGTTTAGCATTTTTAAGGGAAAATGCTACCATGGTAAATTTTTAGGGAATGAAAATGATTTGGTAAAACCAGTGAGTTAAAAAAGTATAATTTGTTTACGTCTTCAAAATATTTGACAAAAAGGAGGACCGAGTACTTAGAAATGACAACAAGATTTCCAACTAGAATTAATATTCTGGGATATACCAAGATCACAATACGTTTTAGCATTCCAAGAAGCTATTTATACCTGTCTTCAGAAGTCATTTGGCAGTTTTAAATGTTATTTGCATTGCAAATACGTATGGTTCTTTTACATCTACGTATTAAACAATGGCCGCCAAAGATGAACTTCGCCACCATTAATTTGTTTCTCATTGAAAATAATAAGCGTTTTATCCACCTGCCTGAAAATCCCATGTTATTTTTAGAATGAAAAAATTTAAGAATGTCTCAAGATTTTCCTGTTTGGCATTACACATAAGGAACTGAGTATCGGGACTCTAATAACGACTATAATTTGACGATGATTGGCCTGTTCACTATGCCTTTATGCATGAGTTCAAAGAAGATTGGAATGACAAATGAGAATTACACACCTGGCTTTTTCAATGTATGTGTAGGCTGCGTTATGAGGAAAGATTCAGAAAAGTACCGCATTATAGTCTACCCATAGTTTATGATAAATACTAACTACTATCTAAAATTATGCGTTGGGCATTTGAATTACTTCAAACACTGACATGGAAATTATTTACATACGAAAAGTATAGACCTGATGTAAAAGTGTTGTAAGCTAAACATAGATATGAAACTGCATCTAGAATCATAGGGTCAGTTGCATTTATCTCTGTTTAGATATAAATAAAAATGGAATATCTAAAGAATGCATAAAAGAAAGATTAAATATGAAGGAGCAATTTTTTTTACATTCATTACATAGGAATGAAATATAATGGCCTGATTTTCACAGATATCATATTCTCAGAGGCATCAGTTTGGTTCAGAGCAAATGGTTTTCTGACGAATGATATTAAAGTTCCTCTTATTAATCTTTTGTTTAAGAGAAAAGTTATGTGTGGTCGAATTCGACTACCCTCCCAACAGTCCGGATTTGGCACCAAGCGATTTTCATAATATGTTTCTTCATCTGGTCGAAAACATTTCAATGAGGTGATGTTGTGAAACAAGAAACGCAGATTTGGCTTTCATCACAGGCGGCATCATTCTTTGACGAAGGCATACAAAAACCGGTTGCCCGATACGACAAGTGCCTAAATAACGGTGGTAACTATGTAAAGAAGTAGAGTAAGGTGTAAGGTAATGAATGATAATATAAAGTATTTGAAAAATAATGTTTTTTAAACAAAATATATCGGTACTTAATTTTACTTTAAAAACACACCTAGTATGTGGACACACCATTTGGTAGCATTGTGATGTACGGTTATACGACCAGTTGCAAAAATGGAGGAGAAAAATGACAGAACAAGATCAGTGAAACTAATTCGGGATATTATGCATTGACTTTGTTTGCAACTTACAAGATCAGACACATTGGGGAAACGACGTTAAGTAGACTATCGGGTTGTGAATATGAATTATTGATACCGATTGTTATCCAGATGACATTATGAATGCCGTTTAAAAGAGATGGCTAGAAGATCTGACTCGGATCTACAGTAGCATTAATGATGTATGAGGCTGTGATTAGTGCGTATATGTTGGGGTCTACAGAGACTGAATGCTAAAGAATAGAGTCACATTATACTTGACCCGTCTTCTACATTTCGAGTAACTGCTCTATAGTTTGCACATTATGGCTATTTAGTCTGACAAAAAGTTGACACGATTTTCCAATATTATACTACGTGAAACTGTGAGATGGCCCAATGAGATAACAGATCTCAATCTATTTACAGTTCTATATTGACTGCTTAAACTGTTCAATATTCGAACTTCAAAATAATAAGAATATATTTTTTAATTCGTTGCCAGTTTTAATAGTTACTGTAGAAGAATGTCCTTAAAAAATTAGGCTATTTAGGATTTTAAATATGCAAATCTTTTTTATTTTACTACCATGAAGCATTCGAGCTTCATAAATGTACTTGTCACCGGATATAGTAAGGGTAATTAAATCACGGAGGATGAAATGGGCTGGACATGTTGCGCACATGGGGAAGAAAGACGTATCTAAATATTAAAATTTGGTTCAAATATCTTCAAAATTACGGCCGCTATCGTGCAAAGATATATATATATATATATATATATATATATATATATAAATATCACAAATTTTTTTTTTTTGAACGGGCGGTGGTTTCGTACTTAGGGGAGCATGAAACGTAAAGATATGAAAGAATTTTTCGAAAAATTGACTGGGAGACCCGTAGGGAAAAGACTACTTGGAAGAGCTAGACGTAGGTAGGAGGATAATATTAGGATAGATTTAAGAGAAGTAAAATTTGAGAGAGATGGTTGGATGGAGTTAGCACGGAATAGGGTTGAATGGCGGGCTCAGGTAAACGCGGCCATGAACTTTCGGATTCCTTAAAATAGATAATATCCTTTAGCTTTCTTAGGAATTGTCTATTGCCATTGAGTAATTAAGAAAGTACCATGAAGCATTGCTTTTCAGAACATTTTAAACTATACCTTTTTCTTAACGTTCCTAATATTTCATCCATCACTACAGCTAAACTATCAATCGTATTACTTTCATACTTGACCATCTTTCTTTTCAGTACTTAAATATTCACATACTGGGATGTGCAAAAAGTTTGAGACTCCACGATCATAACTATTTAAATAATTTTATGTACAACGACCCATATGCCTTTATGATTACTCTATGAACAAGGCCTTTCTGAACCTCTGCATTATTTCATCTTTCCTTTGCCATAGCCAATAACTTTTACAGTGAAATTCAAAAAATAATGCCATGTGAGCTTCGGACCTTCTACATTTGCATATTAACAAAGAAAGCAATCAGAAATCAGTTCTTATTAAAAATAATAACGACTAAAATTAAAATACTTTACCTTACTGAAAATATAGGTAAGGTAACTGACCAAGTTTCTACATGGCTTCTACAGTTGCAGAACATTGCTCCTGACAGCCATTTTGAATCTCGCAATAACGAGTTACATTTTTAAATACCACAGCGAACAGCTAAGAAGAAATGTAATACTCAATTGAGATTCTGATCTGTCCATATCGCATCGGATCTATAAATCAACACAGTGGTAGAGGCATTGTAAAAATATATAAGCTAAAATAATGAAAAGTCTTCGCGGTAGACAACGTGCCGTCCGACCAATTCGCGTAGCAATCTCGGGAATTCGTAATCATTACTGTCTCTTACCGACCACACATAAATAGCCGGACGAGCATTTTCTGCTGACACCCCAATATGCCTTGGAGACGACTTTCTCAGAAGTAACAACCTCCAGCGAAATATTTTTCCCATATATACATTGAATAAAAGTACGTGTTTTCCAGTAAGGCGTATTAGGTAGCATAATTGTGCATCCATTGAGCTATAACAATAAACTATATGGTTCACAATATGATCGTCCTCATACCCGCCTTTCCCCCTTGATCTGAATGAAGGCAAGCGTGCTACTCTTTTCAAAATGGCTCCTGAACTGGATTGCGCTGGTTTACAAAAATTGCAAACTTTTACTTTTCATATGATTGGCTCTGTTCTTAGGAAAAGCACGGATCTAGTTTGTCAGTGAATCGGTATTGTTCATGTCCTTCTACGGTAATAAACCACTAGGACGTTTACGACAGGATACTAGATGAAATATTTCTAATAAATTACGAGACAGAAATGTCTTTTTGAATTATTGAAGTGTATAAACATACTGATGGACTTCAGCTGTCTGTTGAGATCTTAGCATCAAAATAAGCGTAACTTAGAATGCTGATATCGATATAATATACAAATTATGTGTTCCTGTGAAAGGAAGATAGTTTAAAGCATGATAAATTTGATGCATAATTTACTGATCTTTATCCTGAAATAAGTTTATTTCAAGGTCATACTTACAGGAAGTACCTATTAATACAATACTATTTATTTAATTATTTATTTCATTCCTTAACACAGCGAAAGTACTTTCACCATGAAAACGTTAAAATAAATAGGCTAATAAATAATACATTATGCTTTATAGTTGTGGTAATTTCATATCTGCAAATAATAAATTCATGCGAGTTATTAAAATAAACACAGTTAAGTCAATAAGTATTAAATTAAGAAAAAGAACCTCTCAGCTAGACTAATTGCCTAAACTACATCCAATTAAAGGAATTTCGAGTACTGCTTTGAAATACTGAAATATTTAATAACTGGGAAATGTACGAATAAGGCTTACTTATCTCGAATATTTTTTGTTTGCGGATTGGTTGGTAGGTTAATTGGTATATGGTTATTTAACGACGGGGATGTACTGCAACTTAGGCCTGTGGTCGTCGCCAGTGAACCGGAATTTTGTCCCGCAGGAGTTCTTTTAAATGCCAGTAAATCTAGATAGTTTCGCTCAAATTTTACTTACGACCTTCATTTCTCCCGCTTCATTCAATGTCTGCAATTCCTTTTCATAGCGAAGGATCTTTTCAATATTAGTTCATTATTTTCTTGCGTGTAGCGTTATATATATATATAAGAAATATACGTTTCTTTACAGATAGGTCAATTCTTTACGCATATGTTTCTGCGATGTTCAACTGGTTCAAACAGTGATTTGCCAACGTAAAGAGTTACATATGAAATTATGAATAAGTTTTTTGATTATTATTCAAAGCACAAGCGACCAGAAATTATTTTCCTAGTAAAATGTACGATTCAAAGTAACATAAAACGTCGTACGATTTTTGACCGTTATGTATCCTTCGGAGATGCGATGCGATATGGTAACGACATTATCTTCTTTTTGCAATAATTTTACATAAAGATAATGTCATACATAATATATTAGACTAAGTGCCAAACCCTTTACTTTGGCAGAGGAAGTTATGTTCCACATCAGATGTTAACTTCGTGCTTTCCTGTTAAGTCCTATATAACAGTCTTACATCGCAAATAACTATAACAGCTTTTGTTTATAGCCTAGACATGGTTTTTCTAAACATTAGGCCTACCAAAGGCTGGGAAAACATGCACTTCAGGATGTACCAAACGTTCAAACATATTTTCAGGCATGTATAAATGCAATTGCAGCTACGTAACTGCAAGATATTTGCAATCATTTAAGTACTACGTGATAAACTTAAACCAAGCGGCTTAAGAAACATAGCGGTTTATGTGTGTGCAAATTCTGAGACTCATCTTCCCAGACGGTATTGGTCAATAACGGGTAGTGACCGAAGTTAATAAAAACGTAGGTCACATCTTCGGATATCCGATACTCTTCCCACAGTACACCACTTACAGTAATAACACAGCAATGTGCCATTCCATTTTATCATTATTATAAATGTGGCTGTCTTATCCCACGCTGTTACCTTGTATTATTAGTGTTATTAAACCAGTATTTTGCCTTTTTATCTTTGTTGGTGCCGACCCCGTGTTTATATTATAATGGTTTTTTGGAGGCGGCTGTTGTCGCCGACACTGTATGCGGGGGTCGAAAATGACAACGTGTTGTGGTAATGTTTGTCTCTCTCAGTCCCACAGTCACCCTGTCATTACTTCGCACTTTCTACAGGATGCCTCTAAACCATGATAGCTATGTTATACATATGTTATGTATTTTCTGTATTCTGCGCAGTATTATGGCTGAAGGTCTCTGGATTAAGTATGGTCAAATATATATAAGGATGTTTCTAAAGACAGTTATTTAATAAATTTTCTTTCATAATATTGGAATTTCGCATACGTCCATTGCAAGCCTTATTATTCCCTCCCCCGTGTAACCTCACATAGCTTTGTACTAGACTGACCCTTTTATTATATCGATTGAACCCTTAGAGAGCTGAAATTCTATATTATTATACGTAATCATCAAGTTAAACCATCACTGGCCTCTATGTTTGAAATCAGTGAGGAAAATTTCATTGGATTAGCTGGTTTATGTAGCCTAAATGACAGTCCTGTCTTATATGTAGTATTTTAATTAAACGATAGGTTTTTCAGATATTACGATAAGTATTATTGCAGGCCTAGGTATAGGTGAACCTAGAGAAATATCTATTGCATGGAACCCAGAGGTTCGTTACCGCGCTTACATGAGCCCGTCTTTCAACCCTATTCTGTGCTTACTCCATCGAACCATCCCTCGCAAATCCTATTTCCTTTAAAATGATTTAATCTATTCTAATATTGTCCTCCCACCTACGTCTAGGTATTCCTAGTGGTTTTCTTCCTTCTGGTCTCCGAGTCAATTCTTTTTTAGATATATCTTTCCTCCCTCCCCCCGCGAGCAACATATCCAGCCCATTTCCTCCTCCGTGAAATAATTACCCTTATTATGTTTGGTGAAGAGTACAGGTTATGAAGTTCGTCATTATGCAGTTTTCTCCAGTCGCTGTTTTCATATCCCTTAGGTCCGAATATTTTCGTAAGCACCCTGTTTTGGAACACACTCAGACTATGTTCTTCCCGAAGGGTAAGGGACCATGTCTCAAATCCACTAATGCAACCGACAGAATTTTATAAATTTTTATTTTTAGAATTCTGGAGAGAAAAGTAGCATATTCTATGGTGTGCTTAATCTTAGTAATTTTAGCCCCACTGTGATAAAGTTTTTTTTTTTGGGGGGGGGGGCAGTGAAAAAGAAGCTGAAATCCTTAATTTCCCAGAACGGAATTGTTTTACGTAAATAGTGAATTAAATCACATTAATCGCATTAACAATACATTTAAATCAATACGTAATGTTAAAAGTGTAATTTGGTACTGGTGCTATTTGACATTTCAGAAAAAGGAATTTCTTCGTCCACACCTATTCGTGGAAGATGACAGGCAAGTGTTTAAAAAAAATGTCCCTTCCACTTATACCACCAGCAATTGCTAATGACTTTCTTAGTTCTTCACAACCCATGGCGACAGTTCTCAAAACAGGCAATAGATTAGGCGTTATTAGCGTGTAATCTTTAAGGCCAATTAAACATTCTCTTACGAACACCTGCCCCTCACACAAGGCGTATATAATGAGGATTATTAGTGGACGTATATTTTGTAGTGTTTCTAAGAAAAACAAGGCAGGCGAATGAAAGGCGGCGGTAGATGTTATACAAATATCGTCTTAGATGTAAGTGGGTAGAAAATAAGAGGGTCAGGTCAATCTGATTACCCCGGTTTTTGTAAGAAAGTCAACAAGCTCTCAACACTAGGTAAACGCTAGAAATGTGTGGATGAATGACTTATGCTGATATGAGTCTATGGTACACTGACTGCTTTGATGCCGAAAATACAGCTTCGAGACGATTCAATTGCTCTCACACCCAGCCATTTCGACCGGATATTACTGTGTAAGAGGGATAGGCCACGTTAAATTGGTCTGGTGCTTTTCTTCCAGATTGATGTTTGAACAGCAAACTCCACCTTTAACTTTATTATGATTTATTTTGTACAGGTTATGAATCAGTTCTGCGAAAATCGATATTCATATTCTGATGTCATGCCATATAGGTATCTACTTAAAAAAATATTAAATGATGATTATCTCCGGGATAAGTTTTCTTTAATTGTGTACAAAAGGTAAGTATTCATACATATAGCTGATGATTTTCTCAGGCATAAAACCCCATCGCTGAAGGCAGTGATACCATAAGACTCATTAATGCCTAACTTGAAACATGGATCCTTTCACCTAATCCACGGACGTTTAATCAGTTCATTTTTTATTTATTTGCTTATTGTTATTATTTTTTTGTACTTCGTAAACTTACTAATTGGCAATATTTCTCTATCGATTATAACTTTCTGATAGTACATCTAATCACTATTATACAATAAATTAGCCAAATCCGTTTTGACCCATTGGAGAGTCCGATAAACTGCACCTCAATCAATTCACTTGTCTAAAATGTATAAATGGCTAAATATATCTAAATGTAAGATACCCTTCACTGCAAAACTAATTCTAATAATTTCAATAATTGTAGTAATTCGCTGATGCTTCCAACACTTCTATGGGTTATTACATTAAACATTCTGTAGAAAATCTGATGATTGGCTATCTTACTTCTGTTTGTAATGCGATTATTGCCATTGATGATAATTAATGCTATTTAATTGCAAATGAATTTAAAAGGTTGGCTCCAACATTGGAAAGCTGATATTAATTTGCCAATTCTATAGTATTTAGCTGTCGTTAATAAACTTTTTAAAACGATACATTTAATTCAATGAAATCTTTGAGGACTTCAGGACCTATGCTTCTTTGAGGGTCAACATTATACCATCGGTCCTTCACAAAACATATCAAATCCGCCACAACCATGCTTTTCATTGATGGACTACGTACTTTTTCGTACTTTTGTTCTTTTTGCCTTACCATTTTTTGTTACAATTTTGTAAATATACTGAGTCCACTGGTCTACCTCCTATGGGAGGCAGTTTATTTGTGTGTTTGTTTGTTTAGATAATTACTAAAGACAATTCTATGAGAATGTCCTGCTGTAGAGTTTAGCTTACAGTTAGCAGAGTTCGTGTTTCAAATTCTGAAGAATTTAATATAAATACTGTCAGTATAAACATGAATTCAATAGAACATTAAGGTAGTACACATATGTTCCTCTTATCGATATAAAAAGTTTAAACTCTGTAATAATACCATAATAACGTTTCTACCATTTCTCACACATGTGGGTCTTCCTTTGGTAGTGAGACCGTCCGTTCATATTCATGGAAAAAGGACACATATGCATATTTGTATCTGTAGGGAAGGTACATGTACTTGTAAAAATATTTTGGCCGAAATGTTCTGAATCAAGGCTATTAAAAATCCAAGATATGAGGACACTATTTAAAAATGTTTGGAAATAATTTTTTAACTAGCCGGTGAAAAGATTACCCAAACTTTCCCAATCTTAGAAGTTCCTTTTACACTAAATTATAGGCCTATATTTTAATAGCTTAAATTCAGTTTAGCCCATTTTTTTTTGTAGAAATCTGAAAGTAATAATAGACTTACATGAACACACCTTTTTTCTGAACGCCATTATTAAAAAAATAAAACAGTTTAAGTTTCCTGTGATAGAAATTGTCAACATTGAAAATAACCTGACTCTCAAAAAAATCCTTATTTTATTCATAGGAGTAGAAAATTTAGTATAAAAATACTCACATGGATTTTTATAGCCTATGCACAGAACTTTGAATTTTCTCACTTCTCACCCCTCCCCCCCCCCCAAAGCGGAGAAATTGCGCTTTCAGTTCACTCGCACCATTTGCTTTGAAGGAAAGACTGAAAGAGTAACTTTATTGTAAGGATTGTTAGGCCTGTATTGTAGCTACCTTATTAACAATGATCACAAAAATATTCAAAATAACAGTTTTATACTTTTATAGAAGCGAACCTGACAGGATTTTTCCTTTTCCAGATGTTCACAGACACATAAAGGCATGTTTTTTGTACACTGGTATTTTAAGAATCAAAGGATATCAAAACGTGCTTAACTACTGAAACTCGACAACTGCTGGGAATATGTGAGGAGAAAAACATAATATTCAACAGCAACGGTAACCTGAGGTTTCATGAATACATATAACTTATCTACATCGACAGGAAATGTTTGAGTCGAATACAGTATTTCATCTAACTTACTTATAGAAGGTAGGCTATAGTGAAGAAGTAAAACAAGGAATTTTAACAGTAAAAGTTTATATTAAGACTAGTAACTTTGTTACTTGTAATATTATAAGATATGTTTTAGATTAGGTTATATATGTAATCTTTTTTGAGCACAGGTGGAAAATCTATTTTAACACATTATAGTCTACAACTCAATTGGAAATTGAAAATAATTGAAATTTAAAAAAAAAATTCATAGATTTTAAGCTTTAATTTTTCCATTCTATTGACACATTTACTGATATTACTTGTTTCCTCTGTCCCTTTTGACTCATACGTCGTTATTGCACTGTCTGCGATAATTAGGCTATCTCGTTACTATGGAGAATATTTAGTTTTATAAGAATGTAGGTAACGTAGCTCCGGAAACAAAATGTTTTACCAGGGCACGTGTTTTATCACAATATTGTAGATTCTTGCTTTTTATACAAAAAAACTCGACAGGTAGCTGACAACTCAATTTCTGTAACAGCTGTCGGGTTTTGTTACACCTAACATGTGAGATTCCAGTCCCTGCGTTCCTTCATTAGGGAAATTATTGTTCTTGTAGATGCATAGTTTGTAGTGGATTAGAGTATTTACATGTACTTATTACAGGTGGTAGGAATTTGTATATTTTTATTAAAGGTTTAGATGAGGTTCGTGAGAGGGTGTTCTTTCCTCGTTTGTTACTGTCTTTTTTGTCCTTTTCTTTACCTTTTGTGTTGTTACGATTAAAATACAAATGGGCCTTAATGATAATGGTAGCAATTATACGGAATCTCATTTGAAAACCATAAAGGGTTAAAGTATTTATGTAAATTATTCTTACAGAGTATACCAACAATGGAACGAACATTCGAAGGGTAGACACTTTATATTCTTGAAGATTTTTTTAACATAGGTCTGCAGAGAAGAACTAAATATTATTGGGATTTCTTGGTATATCTGTTTGTCCTTTCTTTGCAAACTGTATCTGTCTTGCTGATACTAAACATTTTTACATAAATATATTTCCAAACAGATCAGACTATGAATAATGTAACTATCGTTTTTAGGGAATGAAATATTTGATATCTGAAGATTTCAGTATTAAAAAAAGTTATACTAATTTAAGAGCTGAGTAAGGCTTTATGAAATAAAATTTAAAAAATAGGCAATTCAGTCTTTAAGTTATTTAAGCGTTTGGATCCAGCAAATTTCAATGAAATTGTCAATATTATCAAATAATTGAGGGGTACAAAATACCAGTCTTTGAGGGTGACCAGACGTCCGTTTTTAATCGGATTGTGCCCTTTTAGACTCTGATCCCGTTTTCACGACAAAAACGTAACAAGATGCTTACTGTCCCCTTTTTTTAGACTTTGATACAGTTTTGTCCGTTTTTAAATACGTAGCGTGACTTCAGTATTGTATGTTTTTGTATGTTATATTTGTTACATTTTGCGGTCGAAACATCCATACTTTACTTAACTACCTTTGTAAAAACACTCTCTTTGCGATAAGTCGAAAATGGTCCAACGAGGGGTAGCTCTACTAAGCCTACACATGGAGATCAAGTAGTTCTTAGTGGACAGAATGAACCATTCAAACATCAAGGCAACGACTAATGATGGTTTCACGGGCTATAAGCCGAGTAAAAGGATATATTGCATCCAAGCTTTCGGTCGCTGACATCTCTGCGGCCTTCCTCAGGGAAATGAGTGTAGAAAAGGGGGGTAGAGAGAGCTTATATATGTTTAGAGTGAAAAAAGAAATTCTGTCTTACATATCAAGACAACGCTCTGATATTTCGTGTATTAGGCTAACTGTTATGAGAGATTATTGAAAGAAGAAAACCTTTCACAGGACATAATATCGTCTTATAAATATGATAATGATAATTCTGGTTCTATGTAACTGTAATCATAGGCATCGATTCTGGGGGGAAAGGCACTTTCAGACCAACAAAATTATTTTTTTAACCTTTACAATGCTGAATTTATACAGTGATATAAGCAATCATCAAGTGAAATCATGAGTGGGATCTAAGTTTGAAATCAGTAGAGAGAATTGCAGCAGAATAACTAGTTTCTATGGATTACAGTCGTAAAGTAAGGATAAAAATTATCACAATTTCACATGTAGCTTTACTTTATAAATATATATCTCTGTTTTTACACAGTTTTTTAATGAACGAATTCATACGTCAGTAGCAGCGAAAAGGTTAAGGCATATGTATAACTAATAACAATCCAATTCTTGTCCATAATATTATTTTCACTTCGGTGTAATAGTGAACACTCATTTAACTTATGTTCAAAATAATTATACAATAACGATGATATGCTTTGACTTTCATGTAGATCGTACCAGAAATGTCCCGTCATGATCCCTGTTTTTAATTGCTGAAAAAATCAAAGTGTCCTCTTTTTTTGTATCTGGTTACGTTAGTCTTTACTCTAATTAAGTTTGTCGATGCAATGAATTTCAATAAAATCGTCAATAATATAAAGAAATTTAGTGAACATTATCATTATCGAAAATTGAAATACCTAAAACTATAACAGATAAAATTACAAATTAGAATAGGAACTGATTAACCTAAGTCAGGACTCACTTTTGGTCCATGTACTCCTTTTGATTCTGTTTTATCTTCGAAAGGAAGGTGTAAATTAATCAGAAAGAGGAGGAGAGAAAATGCCACTTCTCAAGGTTTGCCAATAATGTTGAAGCTGGATGTGCAGAAACAGCCAATTAACAGAGAAATTGTGGTTCATTTGTAATTCTTGCAACGCCTATCGGCCGTCAGCCCACAAAGCATTACAGTGTGTTAGATGCCAGATTAACTAGTTACGTAAATCCCAGTGAAGTAATACCCTTGTTTGCTAACTGTTTTATTTATTTGCGTCAAACAAAATGCCTCAAGAACTCATTTCCACAATCACATTGACACACTAAGTAGTTTATAGAGATGTGTATATTCAGTGAACTCTGTAAAGAAAAACAATGATACGTATATAATAAGGTATTTTAACAAAATAATAACTAATAATAATAATAAAAATCAGGTTAACTGATAAAACAAAATGTCAGATGGAAATGATATTAATGACATATAAGAATAATAATGTCCACCGCTGTGGGTCAGGTGTTAGCTCCTCTCACGCAGCGGGCCCGGGTTCGAATCCTGGTCGGGACAAGTTACCTAGGTGGGGTTCTCCTCACCTGTGAGACAAATGACGGGTAACTTTAGGCCCTTATGGTCCCCAGATATCATCTGGCCGTCATTATCATATTCATCCCATCCTCGCCTTGTTTGGAGTGAGTGTGTGTGTGAAAGGTGTGTCTCGTCCTATGTGTTCGTGTTGTCTCGGCGGTGGCCCCGGCATTGGACTGATCACTCATCCGGGGAGGCCTTCCATGTCCGTGTCTGGTCAAAAAAATATGTATGTGATCCATAGATAATCCCTCTCCCGACAGGTCGTGGCCCTGTATGGCCCGGGCGGCGTGGGTCGCTTAAATTAAAAAAAAAAGAGGATATGTAAAACTAAGACAAAGAAAGAAAGAATAATAATCAAGAATAATGAGACGGTCTCATTACAGAACATTACAATATTACATTACAGTACATTTAACCTGCATTAGGAAGCTTCTGTAGGTGTAACCAACACAAACCAGAGGTTCGCGGATTTCAACGCTACCCTTAAAGACCTGGATCAGAGTTAAAATTATCGATAATTTGACACTAATATTAATTATCGTCCGGAAGTTCCCTGCAGGAATGTATGAAGTGTACAAACGCTCCTGTTGAAGAGAGTTACAAGAGAGGTTCGTGAAAACTGCATTCGTTGTAATCTCTTGCTCACAAAGGCACTAATTAACTACCAAAGGCAGATGGCAGGATTGGGGCAAGTGGTCAGCGTCCCGACTCCCGATTTTTTCAAGTTGCGCCTTATTCTAGGTCACGAGGCTGAGTGGACCCCGTCCAAGACCTCCAGACCTCAGAAAAATCCAATGAGGTAACGGGCTTCGAACCCAGACCTGCGTAGTCATCAGCGCTAACCTTAGACAACGCAGGCGATCACTAATATGACTGCAGGCCCTAAATATTGTTTCTCGGTGTTATTGGAATAACTAACTTAACTGAAAAAGACCGTTATTATTAATAAATTTTAATCCCGTGAGGGTCGTATTGAATAGGGCTAGTTTGTTTCTTCCACCTGATATCCTCGATAATACCGATAAAAGGGTATTTTAAAAAGGCGACAATATTGTAACATGGAGGCTTATAAATTGCAAATGTCCAGAATAGGCCTACTTGATATAAAAAAAATTCCCAGATAGTTATCACAGCTTATCCTAGCTGTTGCCATAAAAGAAAACAATATCACACCAGAGCTTATAAAAAAGTTAAAAAACACTCGCAAAGATGCAGCGACACAATATAAACAGTACATACAATAGATTTAAAATAAACAATAAAATATATAAGATGGCATAAAAAATATATATTTTCTGTTGGTATTTTCTTAGTTTCAAGTTTCTTAGAGATGCACTTCGGCCTAATGTTAGGCCTTCTTCAATCCTTAGCCGCACTGTGAAGAGTGACTAAGATGGCACCAATAGAAGATATAATATTTTTTTAAATAAATTTTAAATATATTTGATGTACTGTTTATATTTTGACGCTTTAAATTTATACAAACTCTGAAGTGATATCTTTTCTTTTATAACAACAGCTAGGATAGGCTGTGATAACTGTGATTTTTTTAGGTAGATTTCGAAGAAAAGTCTACCTATTGCAATCGATACCATGTCATTGCTTTCAAAAAATTCTTTCATATCTTTACGTTTCATGCCTCCCTAAGTACGAAACCACCGCCTGTCCAAAAAAAAAGTGAGATATATATATATATCTTTCTTTACACGCTAGCGGCCGTAATTTTGAAGATATTTGAACCATATGTTATTATGTTATTTCTAGGCCCAATAGTTCGAACAAGTTCGTTAATGGGCAAAATTGGCCCAGGGGGTGGTCGGGGGAGGGGGTTGAAGTTTTAAAACATTTATATCTCGGCCCCTATGAAGTATAGAGGGAAACTTTGTTTGAATAAATTAGAGTACTCCCTATGGAGTTCACAGTGACACCAACGATTCGGGGGTTTTGGGGGTACGAGTGGGGGTAGGGGTGGGGGATGGAAATTAGAAATGTTTTAAACTACGTATTGTGGGGTATCGTTGAAAAGCTCTTGTTGAGTACTCTACAAATCAATAACTAGTTTCTTGATAGTTCCCATATAAGGCGAGATTTGAATGTTTGAAAAAGTGCTCTTTCCTCTTTTTTGCAGTTATTATTGCGGGTTTGTCATGCCAAGGCTAAAGAAGAAGAGTGCTACGCAGCGACAATAAATTGAACCAAAAGAACTTCGAAATCTACCTCAGCCTGTAGGCTTGCCTAAAGGGATTTTTTTATAAGAATAATTCTGGACTTTAATTTATAGGCCAATGTATTACAATGATGTCGTGTGTGTAAAATACTCTTTTACCGGATTTATTAATATAGTCTGAGAGACTGTGTTCAATCTCTCCGTTGGAATCGAACCTGGGACTAGAGTGTACCTGCATGCGCAGCGCACTCGCCTTATCACTCGATACCGTCAGCACTCGTACTCTCATGTGCTGAATCACATTCTGCTAGCCTTGAGTTCTCGCATTACCATACCTCACACACAATATTGTATTTCCACGAATTCAGGAATTTGTTGTGCTCGGCTTTTCTTAATTTCTGTTCCTAGTTTCTCCAATGTTGCAAGATCTTTGTACGGCAGACTCAGTTTACATCTTGCTGTGATCTGGTAATTTCATGAGAGTATGGCAGGATTTGAAACGACGGTAATGATAGTCCCATTAGCAGTTAACAATAATTTTCAAGAACATTATGTGAGACACCCACTTAGCTTTCTTTAGTAGTCTACATATTAATTTATCAGTATAAACCGTAGGTGCTCATATGAGACACTGTAGTACTTAAATCATTTCCCAAAAATACCTTCATTCAATTATTTACGTACCTCGGAATACTCACAGACATAACCCATAAAGCAAAGTAAAAATTCCCTAATTCCTAGACAGAGGCTCTATCTCACACAACTAACTTCCTGGAGAAATTTACACAGCCCATGCAAATTGTGTTCATCCAGCTTTGTACGTGCCTTCCTACTTCTTCACGAGTTCAAAAATTCATCTATAAGCATCACAACTCTCTGGGGTACGCCGTGGCGTAGTGGTTGAGACTCTGCACTACAAACCGGAAGGTCATAGGTTCAATTCTCTATGAGGTCGGTGAGATTTTTCCATTGGCCTAATCCTTCTAATGTCACTATGGCCCTGGGGTCGACTCAGCCTCTAAGAAAAATGAGTACCAGGAGTATATGCCTGGGGATAAAAAGCGGTCGGTGCGTAAGGCTGAAAACCTTACCGATGTCTCGATCTGGGAACCTCACTCTCCATGGTCCATGGGACTCCATTCCGACAATATATGAACCCAGGTTAACTTTCTCTATCCTAATATGACCTAGAACTTGCATTTAAAATACTTACATCTGAAAGACTGAAAAATTGGCTAGCAGGCAGGAATTATGAATAAATATTTCACATAGTTTGTAATAAATTACAGCTAATGGAAAAGAAACATTTGTTACAAAAAGATAATGATACAGATATCTTAATACAGACAGTAAAGTGTTCCCTACACAGGTCATGGAGGCCTATATGAACACAGGAAGTTGAAGCTCACATATTTTTTCATTCCACACATATTTATTGGCTATACGCACCGGCAGCCCTTACCCCAAGGAGTGCTCCTGGTACTCATTCAGCCAGAGTTTGAGTACACTCTAAGGTAATGGGACGCCAGAAGGATTAAGCCAATGAAATATCCACATGATCTCATCTGGACTCAAATCCGCAGCATTCCAGTTTGTAGCCCATTCTATAAACAAACTGCATCATGGTGTGCCCCTCTTAATTCAAAGGTAAATATTATCACAAAACCTGCACAATCTCTTCCAAGAAAATCCAGATAAACGTATTTTTTTTTCACATAAACTTGTAGTAAGAATATATAAAATATTGACTTTGGTGGAGAAATTTTCATATAATTTTGCACATTATATTCTACTTGAGAGTACTGGTGTGTAGTCTAACACATCTAATAACTGCCTAATATATGATTTAAAAAAATCATGCCATCTGTTAAGATAACCTTATATCACCTAAAGAAAGGAAGAAATTGAGAGTCATTAAGATTCTAAAGCAGGTATGGGCAACCTTTGGAAAGATGCGGGCAAAACTTTACGATATTTATGAAGTCGCGGGCCGTAGATAATAGGTATTTGTGAAAAAATAATCATGATACGGTTTTTTATATTTATAGAGTATAATGCTAAAGTTACATGAATGATAACAATATCGAACTGATTATGTATTTATTTACAATCAGCAGAAATTAATGAGAAACTTGAGCTTGTACTTGGGAAACAAGATAATCAATGTTGGCATCAATCCCACTAATACACAAGCGCAGAGTGTTTTCCAAATATTCATCTGTAAGTCTCGTTCGATACTTTGATTTATTAGTTTTCATCATGGAAAAAAACTGTTCACATTTATAAGTACTTCCAAATGCACTCAACTGTGGGCACTTTTCTTCGGCAAGGTATGTTCTGTAGAAATTACTTAGCTCCACGTCTTCAAATTTTAACTTTAAATGTGTGTTTTTTCCTGAAGCTCGATCAACTCCATTTGCAGGTGTGTCGGAGCCTTCTCGACGTCACTTTTCATCGGAGAAGCAAAAAGGTTAAAGCAGCTATCCAAGTTTTTAAAGTCTGAAAATCTATTAAAAATTGCCCCGACAGTGATTTCAGTTCTTCAGCATATTGAGTGTAATCAATATTTTCGTGACTGGATAGTGTTGAAAAATGATAACAGCTTCCAGATCGCATTTTTGTTTCCCACAAGCTAATTTTGTTCTGGAACGCTTTCAAATGGCTGTACAATTCGTTTACCAACTGACCTTGTTTTTGAAGCTTCAAATTCAACTCATTCAAGTGACCCGTGATGGCAATTAGAAATTCTAAATCACATAACCATTTCTGATCACTGACTTCAGGCAAAGGTTTTTCTTTGATTTCCATAAAATCAACTATTTCCTGTCTAAGATCGTAAAATCTTTTCAGCACTTTGCCTTTGCTTAACCATCTTACTTCGCAATAATATGTCATGTCACCATGTTCCGAAGAGAGGTCATCCAAAAATGCTTTGAACTGGCGATGGTTAAGCGCGCGGGATCAAATAATATTAATGGTCTTTATTACCACGTCCATGACGTTCTGCAATCGAATGGACTTAGAACAGAAGTTTTGTTGGTGGATAATGCAATGTAGGATTATTAAATCATCTTTTTTCACGTCCAAGTCAATTGCGTTTTCTTTCAAAATTCCGATGAAACCCTTTCGTGAACCGATCATATAAGGCGCACCATCTTGGCAAACCCCAATTAATTTGCACCACTGCAAACCATACTGTTCGATAGCACTTTTAACCTCCTGAAAAATATCTTCTCCACTTGTGGTCCCTTTTAGAGGCTGTAAAGCCAGCAATTCCTCAGTTACGGTAAATTCTTCATCAACACCTCGTATGAAAATAACTATTGCGCTGTATCAGACAAGTCGGTGCTCTCGTCCAAAGCAATCGAAAATGATTTAAAATCAGTCAAACGAACAGGGTGCACAAAAGTTTTTAATATTTTGGGGAACAGATTGATTCTGTTAAATGTAATAGTAATGGTAAAATATTACATGATTTATCCTATCAATTTTTTCTTTATATCATCAGCCATCATATCTATACGTCGAACAACAGAGAACCGAAAATATTTACTTTTTCGAGCGCGATTTTAAAATATTCCGCGGGCCGGATCAAAAGTCGGGGCGGGCCACATCCGGCTCGCGGGCCGGACGTTGCCCATATATGTTCTAAAGGATAGACAGATCTTTGTGAACACCGTAAGATATCTGCTTAAATGTTAAATCTATTTATTTGATTCCATTACAATTTTAAAGTTATTTTCTAAGATATTTCTATTTTCAAATTAATCAATTAAAAATAAAGCTTAACCTTTGTAGACCACCCTTTACAATATGACCTCCAATTTAGGGGAAACAATTGTAATTCGTGATAACATGTTAATATGATATGATATATTTTTAGAAAAATTCAAAGTTAAAATTATATGGTTACTAAACGTTTCATTGACCGCCGTCGTGGTCTTGTGGTTAGCGTCGCTGACTACAGATCCGTCGGCCCGGGCTCGATCGGATTTTTCTGAGGTAGGGAGGTCTGGAACGGGGTGCACTCAGCCTCTTGATACAAATTGTGGAGCTACTCGATAGAGAAGTAGCGGCTCCAGTCATGGAAACCACCACTAACGGCCGTGGGTGTCGGCATGCTGACCACATGTCCCCAATCCTTCCATCTGCCTATGGTAGATGACGCAGCGGTCGGGTGGTATGCCTTTTCCCTTCAGGGATGTAGTGCCACGGAGTTTTTAAACGTATTCATTAGCAATTTTCAATTTAAAGCTATTACCATGTAGAACGAATGTGCAAAATTTTATGGACACCTGTTTAGTAAACTTAAATAATTGAAAATTGTGTAAAAAGTGATATAGGCGTATTGTACTGTAAATTACTTAACATGTACCTTAGATGAAGAAATTTTGAAATTAAAATATCTTATCAGTTGTGTCAAGAACTGAAAAGTGAAAAAAAAACATACAAAGAGCAGTACGATCCAAACAAAAAATAAACACGTCTAACATCAAATGAACTGTTTCACTGAAGCCAAAACATGTAAAACACAGGAATTAAAAGATTGGTGTTCTCGACTGAAAGCCGGCGACATGGAGCCCGAAAAAGGAGTCTATAATTGTATAACTGTAGTAAATTACACACCACACACCTTCACACCGACGCAAATAACCCCCTGCCTGACACGTCATAAACTCGCTTCATGTCATCGCATGGATCTGTTTACACGTGCGGTTCAGTGCTGGATTTCAATAACGTTTTTCTCTTGTCTAAAACTAATTATTACTTCTTTCGCTGTTTTAATTATTTAATATTAAAAAGCGTAGTATTTTATTCTCTACACCTGCACGTAACAAGCGTCGTGACAAAATAAGAATATTGATAATCTGGTTTCCCTTTCCGTCTTCTGAGAGCTACGGCTTCCTCCTCTGAAGAGGACGGTATGTTTAAAAAATAGCTTTTGTACTAATGAGTAAAATTTCAAGGACATTTTTAAAGCATATGTTAGGCATGTATACAGGGGTTCAATGTGCAAAGTTTCATAATAATCGTAATGATATAACTATATCCATTACGATACAGAGTTTCATTATAACTCAAGTGTGGTATCGATTATTATCAAACTCGGAAATATCTTGAAACCTTGAGAGCAGCAAATGAAACTGCGTAATAAACCACCTGCATTTAAAATAAAATAAATTTTGATAATTTCAATAATAACCAAATTGAGTTCATTTCGTCTTGTAAAAACCCCTTTTTATTATAGAATCTAAAAGCTCAAAACTTAAACTATTAATTATGGTCGAGCAAAAACAGTCATATCCAATTTGCCTATAATGGTAATGAAGATTCTCGTATGAAAATTATGCAGTAACAATACAATAGGCATTGAACTAAATCGACAGACTATTTAATTAACTTACCTATTTATTGACACCGCAGCAACGTAAAATGGTTTGTCCTTACCTGAAACAGTAAATTAAGAATTAATTAGGATACACTCGTACAATATGTTAATAAAGATTATTGTGATAAATTATTACTAATCCATAGTAAAAATCTGTAATTTTCGCAATTGCTGGCATCACCAGACAACCATAACATTAAAATGTAACCATGTTTATAAATATATATGTGGTTCTGTTTCCTTTGGGGATCTACACAAACTAATTTAGTTTTTAAATACGAATTACCTAAATAGTAATAAGAGCTAAAAGTTTTATTTTAACATTTTCAAGTAAATTCTCTAAACAGTAGTTATGATCGAGCCACTCATCTCTTCCACAGATACGGGTTCTAAGTCTTCCCTCTCGAATAATGTGACTTTGAATGAGGATTGCACAACTGAATACCCACTTCTGAGATACAGCCTATGTTGAAATGTGAAGGATGTAAAAAGTCTTGGGCCATCTGCGTGGTCTCGTGGTTAGCGTTGCTAGCTACGGACCCGTAGACCACGGTTCCATTGCCGAATTTTTTCATTCAGCCTCAGGTTACAAACTGAGGAGCTACTGGATTGAGAAGTAGAGGCTCCGGTCTCGGAAACCATCATTAACGCCCGTAGGTGTGGTCATGCTGACCACATGCCCCCTAATCCTGGCACCTGTCTACGATAGATGAAGTAACGGTCAGACGGTAGGCCTAGTCACTCCAAGGATACAGCTCCACGGAGTTGTGTTCAGTTTTAGAGAAAGTAATCAGTTTCACACTAGCCTACATTATGCAACAAGCTTATAGTGGCATTTATTAAGATATTATTGATAAATTTCATCTTGGATTTCTATGAGGGAAAATATAGAAGTATCAAGGAGATTTTAGTCTTATACCCTCAAAATTAAATTAATAAGATGCCGTCAACCAAGGATGTGGGGACAACCTTTTACAAATATCTTATTGAGTGATATATTTGGTAAGTCAATAATTTATTAGAATTAAGTTAATTACATATGTTGAAAAAACTATACCTATATGTTAGTTACTTACCAAATATATCACCCAATAAGATATTTGTAAAAGGTTGTCCCCACATCCTTGGTTGATGGCATCTTATTAATTTAATTTTGAGGGTATAAGACTAAAATCTCCTTGATACTTCTATTTATTAAGATACTTACCATTTTAGCCAAGTTACGTATGATTTTTTTCCCGACCATAATTAGTCTGAGTGTTGAAAAATTTTGATATTTTAGATTCACGCAAACGAACAGGCTATGCTTCAGCGCGCTGACCTTCGCAACAGAAGTTTGTCTTCTATGAGAGATGGCAGCTTACGTCGTCAGTCAAATCGAAGATTCCTTTTGCTGTTTTCTTCAAACCAACGGATTTTCACAATACGATATGAATTCATTTTAGTATTATATTAAAATTAGCACGAACAGAATTTATTTTATTTTAAATACAGGCTACTTATTCCGTGTTCGATAATAATAGACACCCCGCCAGTTTCGAAATGATAAACAGTGTCGAAGTTAGAGTCATAATTATACTGTTACTTCACACGTAATAAGCGTAGGCCTATTACGTGTATGGTCGAACAAAATTGTTATTTATGATATAAGGGCTAAAAGAATAAATGCTTCACTCGCCCTTACGGGTCTTATCTGAAACATATCTATTCGCAAAATAAAACTATTTTACCACGTATATCAATAATTTTTAGACAAGCGTTAATATTTGTGAGATAATAACTTTTAATACATACGGTGCAGCCATTTTAGGAACTTTGCAGCTGTTCGTGAACTCTCATGCCACGTAGTATGCGCTTGCGCAGAAAGAGGTTGTTGATTTCTCGTACATGACTGATAATGTAAAAGATGGAATGGATAACGCTTTTCAGCCAACAAGTATGACATATTTGCGACCACCGTAAGAAATTTACCGTTTTAAAAGGCAAAATGAATTCTAACATTTTCAAATTATATCAGACTGAGTCTATTTAATAATTTGAATGCAATTATTCTTAACTAAAAGAGTATTTTCCATGCGAAGCATCAAAATTGGAAACCCTGGAGAGTCATAATTTTATAACACTCAGTGGTATAATTTTCTCCTTTTAATTAATTAATTTTGTCTAGAAGAGCTTTCTTTTAAAATCATATTCTAGTACATAAAATTCTTCCATATTTTCCGTTTGTCTACGTACGATGATCGACATAGAGGTGCTTAAAATATCTTAGAAGTCACGTAACAGACTTAACTTTTAATCTAGTTTTCTCGCTGGTGACTTTTGTACCATGCAAGGCCTCAGCAAGGCCTTACGTCTTATCTTCCACCCGCAGTATTGCAGATAAGAGATAAGAAATCACATCTCCATGTGATGCACGCTTACTCTCACTTGCTAGCATTCACTTCGCTTTCAAGTAATTGCTCTAATTAGTTCACACTTTCAAATCTCTCGTTCGCTCTTCATTACATTCACGCATGGCACAAGAAGGTGGAAACATGTAGGAATTCATTAATTATTTCATTAACCTACTTTTGATACTTTTCCCCAAATTTACGTTAATTGAAGTTCAATTATTGTGTTTAAAAATATGTTTTAAGATACAAATAAATTACTAGGCCTACTACTACTAATACTATTACTTATACTACTAATACTGTATACTGCCACACCTGTAGAATTTCACTGAAAAAAGAAGTTTATGCCACTTTTATCTGATATTTGTTAGACATCCAGCATATCTCATTTTAGTGCGGATTTTTACATATACCTCAAAAAAATAATAATAATAATAAGAAGAAGAAGAAGAAGAATAAGAAGAAGAACTGAATTAACAGTTTCCATCAACAGAAATTTAAAACTTCAAACAGGGGTAAAAGAAAAAAAATTCAAATTGCTAAAGAGGATAGTAAGTTGATCTTCCAAGTTTTCTAGGAAATCTGCATTGACATAAAGATAGATAATAGCTGTAAAATTCTTCCAACTGAGTCCCATCATGCTACATTTGGACATTCATCTTTAAAGTCTTTTAGTAAATTTCACTAGGCTTGCGGCATGCAAATTCCTTACAAGCCTCTGTACCGTATCAACTTCTTGGGAAATTTAGATTTTTTTCTTCTAAAATACACAAAACGTATCCAGAATTTTATCAAACAATCTAAAACACCGCATAAGACAGGTAAGTAGAGACACCTCGCTGATTTATTTTTTGATGTATTCCTGGTGATAGAGAAAATTCATTTTTCCCTGAAATACTGTATATGGATATCCAATCCATGTCAGGTGAAAATGGTATAAACTTCCTCTATTTCAGTAAGATTCTACAAATGTTTTGCCACTACTAAAAATCAACCAAGGCCTTTATATAATCGATTGTGTTTAATGTCTGTCATCATCAGTTGTAGTTCACATTAATAATGCATTCGAGTGCAAGTCAGTTGCTTATCAAGAGTAGTAAAGTCTATTTATAGAAGAAGTCAGTTCTAATTTAACTATTCCAAAGCTGAATTTGTATGATTATATAAGCAGTCATCAAGAAAAAAATTCACTGGGCCCTTAGTTCGAAATTAATCAGTAAAAAAATCAGTGGGATATCTGATTTGCATGAATGATAATCGTAACACGTGAATAAAAATCCTCACATTTTACAAAAAGCATCACGGTATTAATATTCTATCTTCGCTTCAAACAATGTTTTGATGTGACACATTTATCCGTCAGTAGCAGTGAAAAAGATTAAAAGTGGTAATCTGAGTGACTAAAAGTGTATGAATAATGTGAGATTCTTAAATTCTGAAAAAAAAGAAAGAAAAAAAACTCAATGTTTCGTGTGAAATTATGACTTCATTTCTGCAACAAGTTTCAAATGATAATGTCTTTACGAAGGATAAAACTTTACCCTGACCTAAATATGTGTTTATTAATAATAAATTAAAGTATATGGGGCTACAATTAAAGTATCCTACATTACGAAAGCCTAGTTTAGAGGTAATTATTCATTTTTTCGAGAGTAACTAGAAATCGTTAGTCATTTTTATGGAATAAAATTACAACGTTAACACTTTCTAAAACTCGGTAAAATAATTTAAATATTTTGAAACTCTTCTTCAACATACTCTTCAGCTAAGGAAATTAATTTGTCTATTCATGTTTTTTTTTTCCCCCATTCACTAGTCATACATAAATTCCTAGTCGTTAAAATTATGCTGCCATTTTTATTTTATTTAGGCCTATTTCTTCGTTAGGAGTTACAAGGAAAGAGTCAAAACTTTCATGCTCGAAGCTAAATAATCAATATTGATGGAAGAACTAGTATGCCTAATTCACCGAAGGTTGAAAGAGAATCTGATATGGAACGGTTTTATGTCTTAATAATTGAGTCTTGTTCATTGTCTTAGTAATAGCTCCAATTCTTTGAGGACCACAGTTTCATGATGAAACCAAGTTAATGCAATAGGTTACTTCTTACATTTCAAATTTGTAAAGCAGAAAATGAAACAGATTATTACGATATACCCCGCAAGACATCAAAGTAATTCCACCTGTCAAGATCAAATCCCTTGACCCCTTGGCAGACATCTTGGTAAGCATAGCTCTCCAAATGTGTCATCGTCTTCCGGAAATGTATTTTCTCCATAGTTTGATAACTGAAGAAGGAAGGTGGTAATGGTTGATGGTTCATGCCCATGCTGGTTGAATATTAAACAACAGATTGTAACTTATCTGGATAACGTCCACGCACTTCGGTGGGGGTTCTGGTTGGCGTGACAGCTAAAAGAAGCGTAGTTACAGGTCCTTGGAAGTCACTCACAGGCAACATGTGTAATTATTTAATGTTATCACGATAAATAGTTATAATTACTACTTAACTCAGAATCGCTATGAAAAGAAGATAATCTTCTTGGAAGGAACCATGTGTTGCCATATCTTTAATATTAGATTTTGGATAGTGAAATGTCTAAGAGAAGCGAATATGATGAATTGGACTTCCCGGTTTTAGGTTTTGTGAAATTAGGTCAATATAAAGTTAAACTTGCAACAAGTATTTTACTGTACTACCTATGTAGGCATATTAATAAATTGGAAATTTCTAGAGTCAGCCATCATGCTGCTAGACAATCTTGTGTACCAAGGAAAAACTATAAATTTGGTCTCAAGAAAGTCGATATATTAGTGTATCTGGAACAATTAGCAGTAAAAAAAGAGATGGATTCAATATCTAGATTTAGCTAGGAATGGAGAAATTCATATGACATGTGACACATATAAAAGCTATAAACAATGAAGAAGATAATATTTACGCTTGATAGCTAGTCGTAATGGGGTTATGATTTCAGAAATGTGATAGTGGGAAGGCGACATTCTGTCTTGTAGAACAATATGGATGGGTAACAGATTTTATCAGAGATTTCACACACAAAAGAACAATGATTGTTCATCAGGATAACATGAAATGCACATTTATCGGGCTACTGCGTTTCGGCACAATACAATAGTGACAGATTACTCATTACTGATAATGTGAGAAACAACACCTGTTTATGGTGTGAAATATATCAAATCATGCAGTATAACACTTTGAATTGAGGCCAAAATGTAATCGCATAGGGCATTTCAGGGGTTTTTAAAAATAGATATTGAACCTGCAGTAAGTTTGAGGAGAATCTAGCAAAATTAAGCTGACGGTTTAAAACACAATTAAAGACAATTATCATCCTAAACTCCTAACCTAATCTAGGATTCCTGTAAATAGCTTTTAAATTGACATATCCAGTTCATATTCCACATATTCTAAGTTTTGTTTCGAGTTTCAATGATTAACTACAATCATCACTAGGCCTAATGCTTGGAAATATATGGAATTATTGCCGTTCACAGATTACTGACTAGCAAGAAGGAGCTATAAAGCAGCTGTAGTTGTACTGCTATGAATTTTGTGTTGTGCTGGAGGAGGTACTACAAGCGGAATAAGAAATAAAATAACATATAGGCCTCATGTAGATAAAATCGTCCAGCAATTTTTTTTGTAAATTATGACATAATTTACAATAAATTATAAATACGTCTATATTCATGAACGAAATATATATTCGTCTATATTCACAACATCACATAATATATTCAATTATTTTCATTTTCCTACTGAGCTGTATATTTGTTTTTATGATATAATGTCCACCTATGCTCAATATGTAAGAAACTTTACATCCTAGTAGCATAAGCTACTAGTCTACAAATATGTAAAAACTTGTGTTCATATTATACAAGAGTCATAAGCATATTAAAACTTCATAACACAATTAAAAATATGTTTAAAACCAATAAAAAATGCAAGTCTTATAATAAAAAGCAGATGTCTCCTTCTTACGACGCGTTTCGACGGTAATTTGTCATCGTCAGGTGTAAAATTTTATTTGTGTAGACAGAATAGCATAAGGCTACATGTTTCTCCTTGTGTTGTTGGACGTGTACTGGTTGCTAGTTTTGATGTTGTTTCGAACACAAATTGAACGTTGAGTAAAGTAGAAAAAATAATACATTTTCAATAAACTACAGCAATATCAGCCTTTGCATCAAAATACGCATTTTTAATATACAGTATCTCCACGACAGTATAACTTCTCAGTCAGAATGATTAATTCTGCAGGTAACGAAAATAATATTAGCGAAAGAAGTAAATAAATATAAATTCACCGGTTCATTTCCCTCATTACGAAACTCTTGGCGGGCCATAATGAAAGAATTTGTACTTTGCTCATCACTGCATTATGTGAAAAAATTATTAAGCAAAATGAGCTTAAAACTGCACGTACCACTGTTTGAAACCTTTTTTTTCTTTGAGATATCTTTTGAAAAAAAAATCATCTAAATAGTTACTTGTAGTAATAATACCAGATCCGAGTGCCCAGTGAAGTAATTTAGTTTGAAAATTGCGAGGTATCGGGATATTAAGAGCTCAACTCCGGGCGTGATCTCACCGAAATCACGTACGTAACCAGGTCTCGTGATTATAACGTGATATTAATCAGAATGTGTTCTACATTATGCAAACTGAATGACCGTATAAGCCCTTTTGCCAAAAACAAGGCCACGTTTGTTCTTATATTGGAAGGCGTCTGCTTGCACAAACATATACTTATTTCCAGATACGACAATTACATACATTACGTCACTCTTGAAGTGGTTTTACAAGATTCAACTTACAATTTAGGGTGGGACCTAAATTCCTCGGCTCATGAATGGCGTAAGTGTGGTTTCATTCAACTGATATAAAGGTACTGGTTGTTTATGAATAGGTAGCTGGAGGCATAGTTATCCAGAAACTCGAGTCAAAGATGAACTCGGGCAACCTGGTGGAAATGGTGAGTCGAGAAGCTTACGATCGACAGGCCAATTAGGGGTCCTCGATGTTTCTAGAGATCACTATATCTAATCAAGGCAATTGCAGGATTGCTCTCTCATCAGACATAATATGAGGGTTATATTCCTAAGTGCAACAGTTTCTCCACCCAGGCGATACAGAATTAAAGAAACTTACGAGTTCTGATCTTGCTCGCGTTATCTTTTACATAATTCATGACTAGACATTGTTAAAATGACGAAAAAGACGAAGAGAGGAAGTTTAAGGATAGGACAGCGAAGAAGTCGTGAAATGAAAATCAGAAAAAGCATAAACCCACAACAGATCCGAATTTGGCTGTACATTCTCAAATATTCGAACTCAGTTTCCTGGTGCTGGTAAACCCGCGTGCTGCTTCGCAACCACTGGAATGTTTTGTGGTTTGCATACCCCTAGCTTTTAAGACATTTCAGCTAAATGACCGCTTACCTGAGGGGTAAGATCGGGAGAAAGTAGAGGCACTAATTTTTAAACATGACTGCATTTCTAAGTTAATTTTTACTCGATGACAGATGACAGAAAAATTCACTATTACATTCACTTATATCTAGGTACATGCATAAATACACTAATTGCTGGTAACTTTAAGCGATAAAACTTGTTGTTTTGGTAATGCAGGCTAAGCACTTTAGGGCGAGACTTCACAGTTCACTTGCCTTCCCCATTCACAGATTTTTACTTCCTCTGCCCGTACCATAGGTACTATAGGTAGAGGAAGTATTGTTTTCGACCCTAAAATTCGAAGTTGAGTTTTTAGCATATATACACGTTTCAAGGCCCCCTGAATCCAAAAATACTATTTTTGGAAACATGTCTGTGTGTGTGTCTGTCTGTGTGGAAGTTTGTGAACAGGCTACCTCCGAAACGGAGAATCGTATGAAAACAAAATTTCGTATTTGGGTCAGGTACCTTCTGAAGATGTGATTCGAAGATTGGCGACAAATTTCCCTTATTTTTAAGGGGACTTTACATGAAGAAATTTTCGTTTTTCGCGATTTTCTCGAAAACGGCTCTAACGATTTTCTTTAAATTTTGCGCATGGATTGCTTGTACCAAGAGCTAAAACTTTTATTTGAAACATTTTTTCGAACAAATTCTCTGAAGGGTAGTTATAAGCTACCCACTGTGAATACGTGCTTTTTGCAATACGGCTTCTTGTAAATCGTACGAAAACAAAATTTTGTATTTGGGTTAGGTACCTTCTGAGGCTGTGAAGATTGACTACAACCTTTTCTTATATTTAAGGGGATTTTACATGAAGAATATTTTGTTTTTTGCTATTTTCTCATGAACGGCTCTAAAAATTTCCTTTAAATTTTGTACATGGATTGCTTATACCATTTCAAAAACATTCTCTGAAGGGTGGTTGTAACCTACCAACTTGCCTGGTGAACAACTCAATACGCGGATATTTAAGGCATTTTATTCTATATAAGCACGTGAAGAGAGAAAAATGTACTGGTGGCCCTGCTTACAGTAAAAAAATGTCTGAGGGGAATATTTCATAAATTTCGGAAATTATTCTTAACAGCAGAAAGTTCAATAAACGTTTGCAGTCACTTGTTTTTTTTTCCCCCATAGCCTGCGTTTTTAGTCGCAACATTCAAAGAAGCTATAAGATATTTATAGCATAATTAGCGTAAATGCTGCAAACTTTTATTTGGGCAGAGGAAGTTATGTGACTTTCACATCAGATTTTTCTTGCACTGCTCTCTGAAACGTAACATGAGAATTGAAGAGATTGGTAATACTGTAGTTTAATTACAATAATAATCTTACTTTTTCTCGCGGATTATTATATTAATTTGCTGTTTTCCACGGAGTTCCATATCACGCTCTTAAACTCATCCTGTAGCCTTGGCGAAAGAATGTTCAAATCTTGGGCGGTCTGCAGCTGTTAATATGGCGTTGCGAATGACGTGAAAATAGCTCAGTTTCGCAGCAGGAAATTCATACATCGAGTGTTTCTCTAAAAAGCTCACCTATGTGGTAGAGTAACTAGATTCTTGAAAACTCCACGTGATTGATTGAACTCTGTAGAGCTGTAGAGCTGTAGAGCTGGCATAAATAAAAATTATCACCTAGTACCTGGGGGTATATCTAGAACCCTAAGAATCGTTCAGAAAAAAAGTGTCACACGGTTAAAGCAGAATTCCTGCATGTAGGCATATTCATTGAATATGCTTTTAATAACACAAATCAAAAATATTATATGACCTATTAACTAGTCACATATTTTAACTGTAGAAACAGAAGCATGTAAAAATATATTGAAAATCAGAAGGGAAGACTGACGAACAGTATGGTCCTTTTTAACGCAATGGGTGGTAAAACTCAACATAAAGACTTTTATTATTAATTTTCCTCTTATTATAGATTTAGACCTGCGTCTTCAACTCATTCAACCTTGCGATAAGGGTCACATTTCCAGATGTTGATATCACCGATCTAGGACCTGTTCAATTATTAAACACTCCTTGTTGGATTGTGAGCCTTTTCAGAAGTGGTCGTAGGGGTGGTTGACTGCCGATACTTTGAAGGAAAGAAGAGTTCAAATAGTTGTGAAGTTACCCCTACTGAAGCAGTTACTACTAGAGGGTTAGGAATTTTAAATTTTCAAATTAGGCAGGCAAAAAGGCATTTAAAAAATCAGAATAGGCTGGTAAAATTGGCATAAAAACAGTGAAAGTGTACGCTAAAACCTTTACAGCTGCATGCAAAAGGAGACAATAGGTCGAGGAATATGAACACGTTTTGTAAGTCTCTTATTATCAATTGAAATATAAATTTAAATCATGCGGTACTTCACCAAACTAACATAATAGGTAAAGATCAAGTGATCCCTATACAGTCCATGAAGGTACAGGAGGTTGAGGCTCTCAGATTTTGGACATTCGGCACATGAAGGTGGTAAGGTTGTCAGCCTTACCCACCGGCCGCCTCTACCCCCCGGATTTCTCCTGGTACTCATTTCTGTTAGAGGCTGAGTCGACCTCAGGGCCATTGTGCCACCAGAAGGATTAGGTCAATTGAAAAATCTCAACGACCTCATCGGGAATCCAACCAGCGACCTTCCGGTTTGTAGCGCAGCGCCTCAACCACTACGCTAAGGCGTACCCCACCAAATTAACATTCCTGATACATTTAGATTAACACATAATAGCCTATATCGGATCTAACCATATGCAATAGAAATATTTTTACTTAAATCTCGTCATCATATAACAATTTATAAAGGCATCTGACAGTGGTATGGACCCATGAGATGCAAACTGCGTGCATAAAGCATTTTATCTCACTTATCAATAAAACACCGATATTTTCTTGGGAAAAGCGGAAATAGGCATTAATAAGCATTAATAGGGAATATAAGTTGACATAGGCAAAAATAAGCAGATGTAACTTTATGAAAAACAACTCTAAGGGTAGTTGATTGAACGTATAATATTAAGACATTTTTATGACACCTATAACGGTTAAGAATACGCATTTTGCCTAACATCAGGTCTATAGTTATCACAATAGCAGAGGCCTACGGTGCAACATGGAATCCAAATACTGTTGGGTCGTAGTGTTTTCTCCTTGCATAGTCTTACTTTGTAGACTGAAAATAGTGATTTGTATTGACTGGGATTTGAACCCTGGGTATGCAGCGCCTTTCCACTACGCCATTGGTCAGAATGACGAGAATTTGTCCTATAGCCCTTATAGATTCGAGATTTCCAGGAAGTGACCTAACATTACTGTCTGTTTCGTCAAAATGAACATATTAATGGTTACCTCTCTATTGTGAAGGGTGTTATTTGAAGAGGGGAAAAAATCACAGTGCTCTTCCGAATTCTAGAAAGTTGACACGAATATAAGATAAAACCTAGAATTTGAAGCCACATTAAAGTTAATGGATCCTTTTAAGGTAGAATATACACACCTACATACAAATTGATAGTAATGATACACGAAGAGGTATATTTTAGTCTAGTACTCAATTCATTCTTGGGTAGACCACAACATTTTTAACAGTTTTTTTCTTTAATTTGTGTTCAGTACGGGTATAATTTCTGCAACGTACACTATGGTATTATATCATAAGAGGGGCGCGGTCAGGCCTATGGAATATTTTTTACCTTCAGACCATCTCTTTCTCTCTCGCACGCTTGTCTATATTTTTCCTGGTGACATCCATGACTACATTCATGCTCTTGGATTATTTAATGCAACAGTGACATATTATGCTTCTAAATAACAAATCTTGATCATATTTCAACGGATGTTTTTATATGTTTACACTTTTTCCAGTTGGATTTCCGTAATTTTATGCTTTAGGAGGGGACTGTGGCGTTTTTACCTAGTATTCGTAATTTTTACTTCTAAAATCCTAACTCAATAAATTTTTCCAGTTCGTTTTTTCTTAAGAAGAACTGAAGAGCTGAAACAAATTACTTTCGCTGTCTGAATCTCAAAATAACTCAGAATAATTTTGAAATTGGATGCATTAAAATTTAAGCCAGGTAAAATATTTTCAGATATTCATATTAAAATTATTTCTGACGGATTAGAAGAGTGTTTAGTATCATAGTTACTACTAGATTATTATATTTTGGCTCATAAATATTACAATGAAGGGTAAATTGTTCCGCCTAAATGCACTAGTCTTGAGGTAATCGGTGTGAAGCTTCAGCATTAGGCCTAAGGACTTTGTAACGCATACAATTGCTCTCCAGCTTCTCATCGGTTACCTCGCAACTAGTGCATATAGGTGGAACAGTTCACCCTGTATTATTATACTTTATAGCATTAAAGGAATGACATTAATTAATAATTGGTTGAAGAATCACGTAATATAAATGCATGTATATTTTAAATTCAATTTTTATTTTTTATTTTATACAAAATGCCCAGGCTTTTTACAAAAGCCGGAAAATTATTAATGAAACATCCATTCCTCAATTTGACAGTAGAAAAACCCTAGTTCCATATTTCGAACTTCTTGGTTTAAATCACCTTTTCTTAAATGAAGAAGCTTTCTCGAGATGAATCCTATCTTTATGACATCTTACTATTTTTATCGTTTCCTATTACCTGACGAAGCCAGACTGGAGATGGACCTTTGTCCTTGGCCTACCTTTCGTACTTCTCATTTTATCGTTGTTATTATTACTGTTAATATTATTGTCAAATTACCTACCGGTATTTATAATAATTATCACACTTGAGACTAATCATTTTATCACTCTATAAACTGGTAGTCGGTCAGCTGGTCTGATAATAAATAATGAGAGTAATGTGCTATTAAAATGGGAAATCATGCGAGAAATTGTTATTGTTTTATCTTAATGTAAAATTCAATTGACCATGAATTTACAACCTCTCTTTAGTATAGGCCTAGCTACAAATTGCTTATTCACATTACTCTTTCCGACCAAAGATTTTTTTAAAGATACGAGTAGCCTACCCTCTCACTAATTTCATACAGGCTGAAGGGTGAAGGATGCTACATCCTACGGGTACCAAATTCAAAGGAGTATCAAGTAATCACAAGATTTAGGACCATCAACTGCTAAATTCTATAACGCAGATATTCGTATAAAAATAAATTAGTAATTTAATAAATACATAAATAAGAACTGACCCTTACAATAGGTAGGCCTATATGCAAAATCTCTGTAAACCTGTTACGAATTTAAAGTCGTTAGATTTATCCATTCTAGAGAATATGGACTTCGACAATCGGGAGAACGGGTGGACGCACGTAATGCGAGAATTACTAACCATATGGAATTACTTCCATTTTAGAAGTACCCTAAAGTAATAACTTGCTATACTGTAAAGGTAAATCCTTGAAAGTTTAACAAACGCCTTGGTTTAGACTGAACTGTAGTTCAATTATGATTTCTTTATTTAGACAAGGGGAAGAGATGATCAACCTTTTACGAAGCAATATTTATAAAACCGTCGATTAAACAAATGTTTTACATACATTAGCTATAAATCAATTTCTAACAGAACAGAAATGTTAATATTATCAATTTGCTAAATAAATTCATTGAAAATACATCCTAAGTTGCAAACGTGCATCTATTTCTATCGTATCTTATAATTATTTATTCTTTCAGGTCAGTTAATAAGCCTTGAGCATATTGGTTTATCGCAGAATGAGATTCCAAATTATAGGTTATATAAGCAATTTATAGGTTATCAGCGAGCATTTTATTACCTCATAAGAGTGAGTTGTGATATGTGGACATTTGATCGAGACCTGGAAATATAAATTACAGACGAGGTCAAGGGGCGGGCCTGATGATTGCAGACATGACCTCACGCACATTGCAACATCCTTAATGAGGACCACACTGATAAATATTACCTATATTAATAATTTTATGGTATTGCTAGAAAAAATTAACTTAAATCTATAAACGTATACGTTACTTGACTGTCTTTTCTACGGATTTCGTTTTGTACCTAAGAGGGGAGGTCGTATGAGAATAGGCCTATTAACAAAATGAATCAAAAGTGGTATTTCTATTTTTCAAAGCAGTACGGTATTTATGTAATGTAGGTTTGTTAAAAAGCACATCATAATATTGCACTAAACAGCTACGACTCCAATTAAAAATAACAGTGCATCTGGGAAGTCAATTTACAGCTGAAGTTCTTTCTTAATTTGTCGTGAAATAATTTTTATTTTTATTTTTAAGGCTGCAAGGTGAAGTAACTCGACACAATTGAATGTAACTGTATGATATTATGGTCGATCTTTAAAATGCTGCAATCAACATTTTTAACCAAAGAATGTTTTATATTTACATTATTTTACATACTGTAATGAGTTTCTAAATATATGTGTATTTCATCAATAAGAAATTAAAAATAGGAAAACTTCAACGATTCTTTAAAAAATAGCAAGCGGAAGACTATAATAATTCCTCCGGTGCATTTTTACCGATCTTTTAAGGGATCATGGAATGGGGCATGTGTGCTTTCATGCTTCTAACTATAACATTACATTACAGTAGCACGATGCAATCGCGTATGGATGTTTATGGTTGTCTATTTCTTTCACTATCCAAGGTCTACTATCCATAATCTGCACTACACATACATTTCATACCTGCTCTACCATTTGTATACTTAAAAAAATTAAAGTTCCACAATTTCAAAAGAAAAAATAGTTGCCATGACTTGTGCCCCATCCCTCGTGTGTGTATATATATATATATATAATATATAAACCTGCTGCAGTCTCTTTGTGGTTCTTTTTTTCTTTCAATATAGAAATTTTTCAGTAAAGTAATTACATAAGAGAGAGCTATATTACATCATAATATTTAAACTCAACGCTTGAGATATTTTACTTTATCTCATTAAATACAAGATTGCTTGACATTTAGGCATTCGCCCTCAAATCACCACCCGACTGTTTCAAGGAAAGTGTCTGCTTGTCATCGGCCTTCGCAAGGGTCACCAGGTTGACCTTACATGCGCCAGCTCTTTCAATTGAACACAGGAATGCGGCTTTTGCGGAGCGAGTGTGCAGCGTTTTTGTGCTCCACCATAAATTTAATGCAACTTAATTGCATTAAGGTTTTACATTTATTCCCTAGAGATCAGGAGGTAAATTCTTCCTTCTAAAGCAGTATGTTATAATGGAGCGGAAGAATGACTGAGGACTGAGGTGATTTGAAGCCATTTCTTTTTCAACTGATCACATCCCTCAACTTTTCAGATATGCTACGCTAGCTAATTTAGCTGAAAATTAATTTTCCTTCAAAAATACTTCATTCCCTACTTTTAGGATAGGCAAAGAAGTTTGTATTCGTCTTTGAAATCAGTATTGTTCATATGAATATGTTCAATACAGTATGAATTCGGAAACGTTAACGAGAATATTTACCATTAAAGATTTAGGATTAATTATTACGCATAATTTAAATTTTAGAAAGCATATTGATAAAATAATAGATGAAGCTTATGGACAGTTAGGATTTATTTTTCGTAATTCCAAAAATATTAAAGACGAACGTGTCTTGCAATTACTTTATAATAGTTTTGTACGCAGTAAGTTAGAATATGCATCAGTTATATGGTCACCATTGTATAAAACTCATATTAATGACATAGAAAAAATTCAGAAGAGTTTTCTTCGATATATGTATTTTAAAAAATATGATAGATCTGCTTTAATTGATAGAATTTCTTATAATACTTTATTAAATGAATTTAAATTTGTTACTTTAATTGGTAGAAGGTTGGTAGCGCAACAGTTATTCTTATATAAAATTATCAATGGTAAAATAGATAGTAATGAACTTTTAAAACGTATTAAATTTAATGTAGTGCAATTAAATTTAAGGAATAGGGAATTGTTATATATTCCTGTCATTAAATCAAAAATATTAGAATGTTCATCTTTCATCCAAATGTGTAAACGATATAATTCTCTATCACTTCAAAATGCTCTTCTGGATTTTGACTTGTCATTGAATCAGTACGTAGGACTTCTTCATAAACTGTTATATGTTCCATATGATTTGGCTTAATTTTTAGATTGTCTTGTTAAATTAATTGTAGTTATTGTAAATCATTTATGTATTTTTTTTTCTTTATCCTCGCACATTCGTTCATTTATTGTATTGTATCTTTTTATAGTGTAAAACATGTATTGGCGAAACTACGCCAACTGTAATTGGGATTTATTCCTGTAGTTGGCACAATAAATTAAATAAATAAATAAATATTAAAATTACCTCGGGTAAAAAAAAAATCTCTCTCTGTATGTTCTCTCGTTCTCTCTCATTTCATCTTTCTCGCTCGCTCTTTCTCCTGTCATCTCTGTCTTTTTCTCCCTCTTCTATATATCTCTTTCTCCTATCTTTCTTTTTCCATCTTAATTTATTTGGGTAAGCGTGTATTGTGTCTCTTTGTGTGTCTTTGAAATGCTAAGGCAACGATATTTACCGGACTCTTTTATTGTTTCTCTAGAGAGGTCGCATGGCGATAATCGAACTGATCAATGAATTCAAATTTTTTGAGGGGTTGGGGAAATTCATGTCTATTAAATTCCGACCGCTTAGGGCAGACAAGGGAGGGAAGTAATGAGGGAGTAATGTATTGATCTTTGTATAGTAAAATTGTAATGTATTGTATTATTTTGTACTGTATTATTATTGTCATTTCTCTTCTATTATTATTGTTATATTTTATATTTTCCTTTCTATTTTCTTCGCTTCATCTTTATAGCATTATTATATTGTGTCGTATTATATTGTATTATGTATTCATGTTACCTTCTCTCTCTCTCTCTCTCTCTCTCTCTCTCTCTCTCTCTCTCTCTGTCGTGTGCATAGTAACAGCGCTGGATTTATTATATTGAAAATATATTTAATATATAAAGTCTGAAAACGAAATTGGGTTCAAATCCTGGTCGGGACAAGTTACCTAGGTGGGTTTTTTTTCCCGGGGTTTTCCTCATCTGTGAGACAAATGTCGGGTAACTTTAGGCCCTTGTGGTCCCCGGATATCATCTGGCGTCATTATCGTGTTCATCCCATCCTCGCTTGTTCGGATTGAGAGAGAGAGAGAGAGTGTGTGTGTGTGTGTGTGTGTGCGTGCAAGTTGTGTCTCGTCATATGTGTCCGTGTTTTCTTGGAGGTGGCCCCGGCATTGGGCTGATCACTCATCCGGGGAGGCCCTCCATGTCCTTGTCTGGTCAAAAAGGTATGTATGTGATCCAAAGATAATCCCTCTCCCGACAGGTCGCGGCCCTGTAAGGCCCGGGCGGTTTGGGTCGCTTAAATGTACCTAAAAGGAGAGGTGAAACTAAGGTGAAGATTTATATATTAGTTCTTCATATTTAAAGGATGGATATTTGAGATACTAAGATTACAGGTAGTATACAGAAAAATGCATTCCTATGATCTCCATGGTCTTCTTTGTTCGAACGCGAGAAGGAACAGTAAACTTAAATTTATTATTGCTCGCAGTGAATAATTAAATGTTATTTCGAGTCATCAGTGAGATAGACATGCATCATGCAAACAGGTTGCTTCGCTTCCTGTAGCAATAACATAAACAGCAGTGTATACCAGCATGGAGGATCGTATCAACTCTTCCATAGAATTGTCATGATATTAAATTACCCTGTACTCAAGGCCAGGATATGAGCATTAATTATTGTAATCTTGCGACAAGTCAAAGCTGTGAAAAGTAATAATTAATCCCGGGTAATGTCGATCGTAAAGACAAGATGAAGACGTTTCGTCTCGATTTATGTAACAGATAAGTTTCAGGACAAAGGACAAAGGTTGTTGCCAAGCACTACTATCCTAGCGGAATCAGAAGCATATCGTGAAATACTAAACACAGACGACGTTTCAGCTAGATTTTCTCGTATATTGGTAATACCAAATGACAGTATGCGGCAAGAAGTTATTTAAAATATATTTTTTTTAAATTATCCTCGTAAATATTGATCAATTCTACATTTTGTTTAACGTTGTAGAATTTTCTTTTTTACTATCGGAACTTCCTTTTTGTTTGACCTCACTTTACCATTTTCTCTTTCTATTATTTTATGTCTTCTCTCGTTACCCTTACTAGTCTCTTTCCCTACTTTCTGAGGCTTATTTCTTTTCATCTTTCAGAAATTATTTGCCTCTTTTGTCTTATTTTTTGCCATTTTTCTTCCTTTTCCACCTTTATCTTCTTGTTTTACTTATCTTCATCCTCTTCTCAAACTAAACTCCATTGTGTTACGTTCCATAGAACAATGGCTACCATCCAAGTGCAGGCAGCATACCCTACTTCCATGTTTCAGCGATAGGTAAATTTAGTGCGAATAGATAGACTTTCGATCAGAAAGTTTATGAAACGATGGTCCTTAATGATATTTTATCACATCACTAATGGGCCTACGTCTGTTCATCTTCTGTCTTCTTCTGATTTTCTTCATTGAAGTTTTAGTCTTCTTATTTTCTTCAGGTACCGAATCCTTCTGGTGGCACTATGGCCCTGGGGTCGACTCAGCCTCTAACAGAAATGAGTACCAGTAGCAATCCTGGGGGTAAAGGCGGCCGGTGCGTAAGGCTGACAACCTTACCACTTTCATGTTCCGAAAGTCTAAAAATCTGGGAGCCTCAACCTCCTGGAAACCTGTGGGACTCCAAGGCCTGTAATAGGGAATACTTTACTTTTACTTTACTTTTACCGATACCTTCTTCTTTGGCAGTTTAGTTCTTCCTCGTTATCCTTTTGATCTCTTTATTTTTTAAACATTTGTTCCTTCTCCTCCGCAGCATGTTTTGTTTATTTTTTCTTCATTATCAGCATCCCTCATTCATGACCACCTGAAGTTTGTGGATGTTGTCTTAGGCCAGTATTGCTTGTTGCGACAAGAGAGTCAATAGTCAGTAATTATCACGAAGTGGAGTCGCCCAAGTGGGACCGCAATGCGCCGCGCCTAAAACTCGACTTCGGCCAGAGATTTCACATCGTCTCCGCTCTCAGCTTGCAGATTATCAATGAAACTTCACGCCTCTCGTACACACGACATTATAGCCGAAACAAATTCTCGCCTTCAGTAAAAACTGTTCATTCATCGTCCGAACAAGTCCATTCATAATTCCCCACCACTAAAAAAAAATTATAAAATAACTATTTTGAGTGAACTTTTCTTTAGATTATAAACAGCATCATATTACTCAATATTTTATCAGTGTAGTACAATTATGGGGCTTTACTGTAATTTCGATATCCAATGAGAGTATTTGGATTTTTCAATTTCCCTCGTCTTTGAGTCATTATGACTCATCCTCTAACAGAAATGAATATTAGGAGCAATTCTTGGGGGTAAAGACGGTTGGTGTTTGGGCTAACATTTTACGATTGTCCGAAATTCCGGAAGCCTCCAGCTTCAGGGATTCTAAGGATCTCCAAGGCCTGTAAGAAGAAGTACTTATTTTACTTTTCGTAATTAATTTCATAATATAATTATGAGTTTTTCTCTAAAGAATGAATTCAACTTTTGCATAAGGTTATCAATATTTCACAGCAGAACTGTAAAAATATCCCCCTAAAAAAAAATTCGTAATAAGTAAGGAGTGTTAGATAGACCTAAAATATTTTAACATAGTATGTTACTACATAATATAATACCATTGTTGCGTAAAATTAGATAATACTTATGACTTTTTAACGCAATTTACAACCAAGTTACTAATTACCTAATGATAAAATAGACATTATCTTCTAACTAAGGACTTTTAAAAGGACATTGTTTTCAATCAACATTAGTATTTTTGTCATTGCAGTAGAAGTTATAGTATTGAAATGTCAAAGAAGAAAAATGAATCTTATAAAGAAGACATATATAGGTAGAACCGCCCTAGATACCTTTCGTTATATAGCATTACCCTACAATTATATTAGATTATGTGTAAACTTATTTCATAGAAATTCTTTTGTTAATTTATTACTTTAACAAACCCACCACATTAAAGTAGATAAAAGTATGATAACGTTTGAAACTAATTCTCATTGTTTAGTCTATTGAACCGTCTCTATAAAATAAAGAGATTATTTATGAAAGACATTGAGATGTTCACTAAACCAAATTGTGTCGTCTCATATCTAACAAGTAAAATGTTTAATAACATAAGGATATTGTAATACCGTTATTTCATAACGTATGCAAGAACTTATAAGCCTATTTCTGTGGATAAATGAAGGAAAGAACTATTTAATTACCTGCCTAGTAGGTTACATACGTAACCATTCACAGAAAGTAACTCATTTAAGTAAAAATTAGAAATAACATCCTTTGCGACTGCACAACCAATTCATTCATTCCTTGCAGACAAAATATACATAATGCAATAATTACTGTATCTGTATGGCTGCCTAACCTAGTCATTGACAACAAGACGAAAACAAACGGCTATTAGGTAAAATTTGCTACTTATAATTTTTTCTGATACAAAGAAATTCACGACGTCTCATTTCGGAATATTAATAAAAATTAACCTCTATACCAACTGATTATTTGACGTGTCAAAACGGATGACAAAGTAACAAAAGTATCTTGGGCCTAAAATGGCATTTAAAAAAGTACTATTTCTATTTTATGATTCTTATTTCTCTCGTCTATGCCAATTTTTAATCATATTTATCCATAAAAACACCCTGTTTTAGTTTGACCATTATTACTTCCTCTGCCCGTACCATAGGTAGAGGAAGTATTGTTTTCGACCCTAAAATTCGAAGTTGAGTTTTTAGCATATATACACGTTTCAAGGCCCCCTGAATCCAAAAATACTATTTTTGGAAACATGTCTGTGTGTGTGTCTGTGTGTCTGTCTGTGTGGAAGTTTGTGAACAGGCTAGCTCCGAAACGGAGAATCGTATGAAAACAAAATTTCGTATTTGGGTCACGTACCTTCTGAAGATGTGATTCGAAGATTGGCGACAAATTTCTCTTATTTTTAAGGTGACTTTACATGAAGAAATTTTCGTTTTTCGCGATTTTCTCAAAAACGGCTCTAACGATTTTCTTTAAAATTTGCACATGTGTTCCTTTTACTGAGAGCTAAAACTTTTATTTGAAACTTTTTTCGAAAAAATTCTCTGAGGGTAGTTACAAGCCACCCACTGTTCACCCACTGTTTGTAGAAATTTTGTCTTTAAAATTTGCACATGTGTTCCTTTTACTGAGAGCTAAAACTTTTATTTGAAACTTTTTTTCGAAAAAATTCTCTGAGGGTAGTTACAAGCCACCCACTGTTCACCCACTGTTTGTAGAAATTTTGTCTTGCGTGATGAACAACTGAATACGCGCTCTTTCACGGCCTCTTATTCTATATAAGAATGTGAAATGAGAAAGATGTATTGTTGGCCAGGTATAGAGTAAAGAAGTATCTGAGGGAAATATTCGAAAAATTTCCGAAATTATTCTTTACGGCGGAAAGTTCAATAAACGTCTGCAGTCACTTGTTCTTTTTTTAAGTTTGTTATATAGCCTGCGCTTTTAGTCGCATCATTGAAAGAAGAGGTATTTATAGGATAATTAGCGTAAAATTGTGTCTTGCGATTCTGTAAAAGGATATGTGAATACTGCTAACTTTTATTTGGGCAGAGGAAGTTATGTGACTTTCACATCAGATTTTTTTTACCACTAACAAACATTTATTTGTCTGCAATCAGTGATCGGGAGCAATAGTATTCCCTGGTATTCCCTATTAGAAGGCGTATATCTGCAAAACCCTAATACTGAAAAGCAATTGCCAATAACTATCATTGTAGGCTTGATACGAATTTATTGTAGGCCTAGTACCATATAATGCAGTTTCTCGTTCATGGCTACATTAATTATCTCTAAATTCGTGTGCCTCACCGTACAGTAGGCTATGTGGCGTTGATGACCTTCGACGAGGTCTACTAATAAGGGTAATCTTAGGAGAGAGATTCCATCTGACGCTGTGAACCGAATTCTGGCCAGTTCACAGTTCTTTTGAAAATACTGTATTAGGCATTTTGTTGAGATTTATAACTATTGTATAGGCCTAATTCTTGGAATGATAAAAAAACAAGTTACAAGGATTAACGGATTAATCTGATTAAATAATATGTACGAAAGGTGTGGTGATATGCCAGGAGTTACCTACTAAACGAATGTTGAAGATTTGTAAGATCTGGTAATACGCAAACTTTTATTTTTCGAAGAAAGATTTCAAATATTTCTTCATCCCCAGGAATTATGAAGTAATTTGCTGCCTTCAAGAACCTTACTATTGCATAATTATGTATTTTGTTGGTAATAATAAAATTAAGCACACATGGAACATGCCTGACTTATGTCTATTTAAGTGAATTATTAACATTATAATTTAGCAAATAGGATACTTCTTTATATTCACAATTTATAACAGATGCAACATTTGGATCTTACAGACCAATGTAATACTTTCTAGAGAAACGTTAAAATACACCATTGCTCTTTTTCTGCTAGAATTTTGAAAACATTTATTTCGATGGCATTAATGACATAATATGTGCATATTTAAACATTTTTTTACTTATAATATAAACAAAATCCATTAAAATTTTTGTATCAGATGTGTTCTGGTTGTTCTAAGCAATATAGTTATATTTTTGTTGATATTGAGGGGACTTTCGTTTAGTTGTCACAGTTTTTTGGTCCTCCTGTAAAATTTGGTAAGATGGCGTTAGTGAGTTTTGGAACTGATTGACTCATATTATTCTTTCTACAGGTAGGCCTACACTTTATACACACAGTTATCGAAGTGTTAATCTACAAAACATATGCTCTGCTGAGGCTAATGACATATTACGACGCAATAATAATATCAAAGCTTTTAAAACCAGTTCATTCTTTTATTTCACAATATAAACATCGAGTGGTACGCTACATTAAAACCAAACAAAGTTAATGGACCAAAAAGAAAACCATTAAAGAACATATTTATTTATACCCCATTACATCATTTTACAGAAGAGTAAATGAACTTAACAGACGAGAACACGAATTAAATATAACATGTAACATGTAACTAGACTATTCAGCAGTTGTGTACTTAACTGAAAGCAGTAATCTTTCGTACACACACGACTTACTTTCCCTAATTTTGAACAATGCTATTTTCTCGCTTCACATTCCGACATTCAGTAAGTTGCAGCATTTCGGAAATGTGTGCATTCACTGCTAGAATCAAACATTGCCATAGGCTATTGTTTTCCACGGAACATTCCAGGCCATAGTTTGAAGAAAAAAAATTAGCTTCATATTTCCACCCTTCAGATAATTTATATGAAAAACTGTTTCAAATTAAAGCTTCGGGTATCAGTACAAACAGTTAGTAGGCCTATATAACATTTAAAAAGGTTAGAGTTGCTTTCGATAAAATAATGAGAAGCTACATTTTTCTAATATGGAGTGGTAGAAAGAGAAATTCGACGAAATGCGCCCTATCACTCCACGGATGATATTCACTTTGAATATAAAGTTTTGTTGTGATCAAAGGCGACAAATTGAAAATATTGATGGGGGGCATTGTTGTTCACAGTTTCCACCAGAAATAACATTTAAGATTCGGGAGATTATAGGAACCGGGAAAATTTTTACAGGCTTTTTTATGTAATTTCATAATGGTTCGAAGTATTCTCGGTCCCGAACACCTCGACTTACCGAGACTCCACTGTATCTGGAATAGTCTGATAGGACGTAGCAAACAGGGTTTCTAGTGCAAGTAGTGGCAGGCCTCGGGCGAACGGGCGGGAGAACTTCATTACCATCATTATTCCTGTTGCTACGCGTCTTGATTAATATTCTTTGACAGCTCGTCAGCGAATTTATTAACGTCAGCATTGCATTAGCAACGTGAAGCTGTAGCGAATCCTATTTGTCTAAATAAAGCAAGAAAAGAAGTTCAGAAATACATTATTAAAAAGAATCATTCCCTCAAAATGGTGTCCAGTGCGATTTCTAAGCAGAAGTCTTTTGGTGTTGATTAGGCCTACTGCACTTCGCAGTTACGTAAATTATTATTTTAATTCATTATTTTGTTCTTAATATTGTTATCTTCGTCATCATAATCAGCAATAACATTTCACAACAAGTACCCCTACTAGTAAAGATTCATTTTCGATATTTTCAGTTCCTTAAATTAACACCTTTATGCAAACACTTTTTGAAGTTATATCTGTAGCTTGGTTCTAAAACGGCGAAACTCAATTTCTTGCAAAAGTTAGATTTATGCATTATTGAGTTTGGCTAGTCTTCAGCTTTCGTATACTAGAAGTGACAATGACTGTTACTATTAATAGACATAGGCCAATGTCGGAAGTTCTCAGCAAAAAATGTTACTTCTATAAAGGCTTCAAAATCAGTTATCTCAAAAGAAAGGTTTATGACATTGACCCATTTAGAACCAAGCCACAGAATAAGTATAGGATTTTCAATTGTCTTTTTATTGTTCATAGGGTCATATCTCAAATGAAATAGAATTCGCACTTCTCCGTCATTACCTAGAACAAACATTTTAGTTTCTGGCCTTTTTGTTGTATCAATTAGGTTATTTACTATTAATTTATCATAATAAAATATTTTTATTTGCTTTCTTTTCAGTTATCAAACGAAAGCTAAATTCTATGCACTACTTACAGGTTGTATTATGTTTATAGTATAAAAGTTAATCACTCTACGGTACGAATATGCTTCACTGTTCAATAAGATCATACGGCCCTTTTACATCTCTTATCATAGTGCCATGGATTTGCTTTGTTAGCATAGGCTATAATTCTGTTAATATTAGTAATTAAGATCTAATAAGTTGTAATAATACCGTCAACGCTATTGGTAAAAAATCCAATAAACGTGATTCTTTAAGCATATACAATATTGTATACATTTGAGAGAGAGAGAGAGAGAGAGAGAGAGAGAGAGAGAGAGAGAGAATGAGAATGAGAATGAGAATGAGAATGAGAATGAGAGCTACGGAGAGAGAATGGTAATCTACACATTTATCTGTTAAAACTGGATGTTCCGTTGCTCCATTCAAAAGGATTTAATGTTTTCCTCATGCATGTGAATGAGAAAGGGAAGAAATAGGAGTGGCTCCTCCAAGTTTTCTGGGACCCGACCATATGATTAATCCTACGATATTTTCTGGAAAGATATGAGCTATCCCCATTTTAAAATAATAAAAACCCTTAGATTGTATTTAAAGATATAGTGACACGTTACAATGTGATGATCATAGAGGGTGGGTTTTAAGAAGGGCATTAAGACTAGGTGACTAGACTCTGAAATTATTTGATGTTTTGGACCAAATTTGAGAGGCGTTCCTGGTCTCCACCCTTCCTTCTTGCCCCTTTCGTCTCCAGCAAGTCATCTGCATCTTCCTTCTCTTTCCTTCGCGTATTGGTTCATCAACACATCCGCCAGAGTTCCGTGGGAGATTTTTTTTAATCTTCAGGTGAAAGATAAAAAATCTGACGTCACTGAAAAAATGGCATTGCTCCCGCCTTAGCTTACATGAAGGATTCAAGTTGTTGCTTGTCAATGCAGCTATAGTAATTAACGTTAAGATGGATTGTTGTCTTCATGGACATTCGTAGGCAGAGTAGAGGTTTAAGGTTTGGGAATGAAGATGTACGTCGGTGGAGCGGCGCAGAGATTTCATTAAGAGATATTAATTAAAACTGTCAGTCAGTGGATTGGATTTGTAGTTGAATAAATTAATGTTACATTCTATTGGTGATTTATCAATGGAATACAAATATACATTGTGAATTAGTTATGCGTGTATTAAAATCACGTATACTGATACTTTAATAGAACAGAATATTTACATTAATGAAGCCGAAGAATTTTGAAATTTAATTATAATAATATAATAATATTTTTATTTAACCGGGTGAAAGGTAAGACCATAAGATGTTTCCTTTCAATTCACTAGGAGCTTATAATACCTTAAACGATATAGGATTAATCAAATATTATAAATTCAATTCAATTACACAAAAAATACACTGACACAGTATTATGTTAAAAATTATAAATAACAAATAAAAAACTAGTGAGTAAGTACTGTGTACAATTAAATATTATTGAGCAATATATAATCTTCATTAACTTAAAATTTTTGATGCTCTAATTATGTTCATGTTCTTTGATACCTTATAATAATACAAATTTAAAACTCATTGATAATGCTGTAGGAATAAAAAGTCGTATAAATGCCTTTATACTAGCCAGTGCACTTCAAATAAAACATTAAGAAACCCTAGGGATTCAAATGCGTACTAAAAACGTGTAATTGAGTTTTCATCTCTGTCGTGTACGTCATTACTAGGGTAACCACAATTATGCGTCATTTTACTGAGAATTATGCTTTTATTTTTTAAACTTTATGCTTTATTTTGTTTTTCCCCCAGAAAATACAAAAGCATAAACTAAAATTCTGATTTGAACGTTCACTAACTTCAATGTAAGTGTTAGTTAGCTCTTCGAAATCAGCTGTACTCATGATTCTTGTCTTCTGCGTAAGATGGCAGCTCAAGGCGTCCGGTCAAGTCGAAGTTTTATTTTTTGTAGTTTTCTTGAAACTAGTGAATTTTGACAACACGAAATGAATTAATTTAGTATGATATTAATATTAGTATGAACAGAATTGATTTTATTTTTAATACAGGTAGTTTATTATGCAGTTTCAGTTGCTACTCTCAAGGTTTTTAAGATCGTTCCGTGTTCGATAATAATTGATACCACACTAATGTTATAACGAAACTTATTTCGAAATAGATATCATTATGATACCGTTACGTCATATGTATTATAGTATGGTCGAACAAAAATATTTTAATTATAAATTTGTATTATTTTCAAGATTTTTTATTCTTTATTTCTGTAAATTTTGCTTTATTGTACTGTTAAAAATTGCATATTTCTAGATATCTATCACAATGAAAGATAGGGTAGCAACCATAGGGTAAAATTCTGTTATGCTTTTAATGCCCTAATTTTTAAGTTCAGGATGTTCGTAGGCTTCGTTGACCTCTACTCTTTACCTACAGACCGCGTGAGGAAGTGGCAAGAGAACTGCATTCTCACGCCTTCATATGCCTTGGATTTATGAAAATGTGCGCGAATGTCAGTATATTTGCACAACAACTACTTAGCACTTCTCGGTGGGCGAAGTCTGCGGTTGAATGTTGTACATGCATGTTATTGCTTGCATTTTCTTGTAATTGCGTTTTACCTTTCGGGGGTTTAGAGACATAACGGCGTATCTGCATAGGGATTTACATGTTAGAAACGTCGCTATGCCTCTGAACCCCCGCTTTTATACTGCAATAATTGTAGGTGAGCTTTATTTGCAATGCAATATGAATATGAAGTGTGAGTGTATTATAAATCAAGTCAGCAATTACTACAAATACGTTTAAATTTTACATACATTTTCAGTACAATTTCTTCATTTTTGTTATTTTTGCTTTTAGAAATCAATAAATGGATTTCTGTTCTAATATTGATCACTAAATATAATCCAAAGGGACAATGTGCTACAAAGCTCTATCATTGCAGGGGCGGACCCTGAATTTATTAAAAGGAGAAGTCGACATAAACGAAAATTTGCAATTACTGGGGGCATGGGGGTATGGACCTATGAAGTATCCTCTAAAATAGTGGGTCCATGGGTACTTTCCCGGAAATAAAAAAAAAAGTGCAAAATGACTAGATTTTAGGTCCTTATTGGCTCTTGTATTCATGCTGTAGGTAGTCTATTTAAAAGCCTTTTCTTAATATAGGCCCTACGACAATTTATGAAAAAACACACATTTTTCTTGATATTGATATTACATGTAGATTTTTCAACATCACTATACGTTTTAATACTTGAATTAAAAAAATTGCACTTTTTCACGAACATGCTTCGTGTGTGTTTCTGTGAGGAAAACTAAAAATCTTATAAAAACAAAATTTTATGTTTAGGTTAATTATATTTTCTGGATGTGACACGAAGATTGATGACGACTGCCTCTTACTTTTACTACCATTTTAGATAAAGAAAATTTAATTTTTCTTTATTTTTCGAAAACGGGTCTAAATATTTTGTTTAGATTTTTTTCACGAGGTGCTTATACTAAAGGGCTAAACGTTATGTTTGATTTTTTCTTAAAACTCCTATAGGTCTAGTTGTAAGTCAGTAGTTGTAAACCAGCCATCAATTCAGGTTTTATGTCTTACTTGACAATCAATAAGCCTACGTTTTTTCATCAGGCTAAAACAACTAACAAAAGGGTGAAACATGGCTTCTTATGTCATAATTTGTAGTGAGAAAGCTGCATTGCCCATTCTTCAGGGGAGAAATTGATGTGAATGTAATAAGTAAGAATTCTATAATATATTCATGCACTTAAAGAAGTAGTGTTGAAATTGCAATCCGATTAATAGAGTTTTTATGTTTTTCTTCTGACAACATTGTTAAATATTCTATAGGGTGTACTTCATCGTTTGTAAGGGAGTAATTTATGGGGAATCTTTTGATTCATGTGTCATCTTATGCCCTTGACACGAAGTTGTATTAACATTATAATATTCCACTGTTTGCAAATATTCTTTTTATACAAAGATTGAACTCCCATGCAGACGAGTGGGTTCTGTCAAGGCCTCCTATCATAATAAGTAATCTTACGTTTCCTTTTTGTAGACATCAGTGCAGAATTCCATCAAGCATGAATCACACAAGAAATACATAACTTAAGATTTTTATTTCTTGACAGTCCATCGCCATAACATAATGTAAACATTACTTAAAAAGATATTAGGTTCTTTTTTTTCCCTTTATTACTGTATTAACACCGGTCAACAGAAGTGAACTTTAAATGAACAGGCCATATGCAAACCATGCGATAAAAACACTATGCGTTTAAAAATTAAATTTTATTTAAAACACACATAAATACATAGAATACACATGAAATATGAGGGCTATTTTTTTAAACCCCCGATGGGGCATAAAATGAAAACCACAGTGAAAATAAAAATGTTTTATTTGGAACATTTAGTCACACCTTCTATGTACTTCTCTACATAATCTCGCTCCGATTGAGATTTTTACAGTGGTTTTCATTTTATGCCCCATCGAAGGTTTAGAAAAATAACCCTCGTACAAAGCACCAATGAGCAAAGCTCGTGCTCAGGGCAGTTCAATAGGTCTAATAATAATGTTCAGAAAATTAGAAATAATAATTGTGAAATTTTGCATCTGTCTTAATAAAATGTTCAAGCTTAGGCCTACTGTAGAAAAAGTAGTTAAACATGGTTACAAAGCCCTTTTAAAACAATGTAGTATAATTAGAATTATGCTATTTTTAGCATTACATTAGAAAACAATATTCTAAAAAAATTAACCTGCAATCATATTTGTCTTTTTGGAGGAGGGAAATTCAAGATGGATGTGAAAAATCTCAACGTGAGTAGGCCTAATATCCAATATTATTCGTATTAAAAATAAAACTTTTTCAATATTTTGATTTCGATGTGTTTTGTTTCTAATGATTTTATATAAAATATTAACATCAAAACTACTTGAAGTAGCATCATGAAAATTTGCATGCAGTCAGAAGATATTTACCATCACTTAGATTCAGAGTGATTGATTAGAAAATTAGGAATGTTGATATTTTAACAATGGATGCCTTAAGATGTTACACAGAACATCATACAAAGACTTCACTTACTATCGTAGGTGCCAGTTTTAAGTGACACATCGAATACCCAATCATTACGAATGTCGCACATTATTCTAAGAATTCGATATGCAGTTAAATATAAGTTACATCATAATACCGTTAATTCTCTTTGTCGTTCAGATTTTTAACTGGTCACTCATCAGTTGCAGTAGTTAAACACCAGATTGGCTGATAATACACTCGATTCACTTAATACGCTCGAACCTTGAAATAATAAAGCTTGACCTCTATAATGAGAACGAAGGCGATGCAACTTCCTCTTACAAAGACTAGTTATGCTTATTCCTGTATTAATATTCAGGGGTCGACATATACTGCATTAGGCTATAAAAACTGTTTTCCCCGCATCTTTAATTTACTTCTTTAGGCTAATATTTGAATGTATAGATAACATATAAATTATTCTTACAAAACCACAGTTGCTTTTCGTCAACCCCAGAAAATCTTAATATTTGTATCTTCGAGTTCTGCGCAGAGGGGATTTCAATGGAAAATATGACGAAAATAATTAACGTAAAGGTTTTCTTTCCACTTGTATGTACGAGGCGCGTCCATAAAGTAAGTTTCCCTGAGTTTGTTTACAGAAACAAAACACTATTTCAAGTAAAAAGTTATTGCAACAGATACAATAAGTCTCCTGCAGAAGTTCGGCTAGGAGGTGTTTAAACATCCACTCTACAGCCCGGACTTCACTCCCACCGATTTTCATCTTTTTGTACACCTCAAGAAATGACAGGGCATGACAGAGAATGACAGAAAGAGGGAATGTTTGTCACACAGTGGTTCAAATCCCTGGCGGCAGATTTCTACGACACAGATATTTAAAAGTTGGTTCCACGGTATGACAAATGTTTCAATTCCGGTGGCTACTATGTTGAATAGTAGCTGAATACTTGCTGTATCTGTTGCAATAACTATTTACTCGAAATAGTGTTTTATTTCTGTACTAACCCAGTGAAACTTACTTTATGGACGCGCCTCGTAATAAAAGTTTAAAAAATAAAGTAGCATTTCTTTAAAAAAAATAATAATAACGAAACTTACTTTCGGAATCACCCTCCTAAAAGTTCTCATTCCCAGTAGCTTGCAAACATAATAATTTTCGCTTGGAAAATTATGTTCTTATCACATGAGCTAGTTTTGTAGTAATCCCATGTAATTGATAACGTGGTGTCCGTGACTTATTCCTGCCCCTACATGTAAAACTGATAACACTACCGGCATATCAACAAACACCTACAATTTAAAAAACAAAAACACCAAATATTAATGAAATAATACCATATCCCAATAGAGGAAATAGAAGTTAACGGAGATATCAGACCTACTTCATTGAGGAAAACGGGCATTTCCTTTATTATATCTTGTTTACAAACCAAACCCGTTACTCCAAGTTCTAGAAAGATATTCTGAACTTTCTTAAATGCACAACATACACTTTAACGTACATTTTAATACTTTAGTCTTCGGGGAAGAACGGAATAGTGGTCTGGCGCCTTTTCTTGAAAGGTAACCATGGTAATTAACCTTTCCAGCACCAGTTTATCTTTGTTACACTGATCACCAACGGGATCATAAATACCCCAAGTAATTTACAGGGGATATATCGGTAGCATTGCAATTAGTGTATAATGAACTAGCGTAAATTAGTACATTATGCAACAAGCCTATGATGGCATTTATTAAGATACGAGTAATGTTTATGAAACTATCAAAGCGAATTTCATAATTTTCCCAAGAGTATCTTAATTACTATTATAGCAAGTTGCATACGACTGTTTTTGTTTGACCACAATTGAATGATTAAATTTTGAAATTTCAGATTCATTTAAAAAATCGGGTGACCGCGGCAATCAGCTATTTGCAAGTTCCCGTAGTTCTTGTTTTCTGCGATAGATGACAGCTGCTGGCGTACGGTCAGGTAGAAGCTTGAAACGAACAATTTTACAAGATAAAATGAACTCAGTTTAATATAGTATTAAAATTAACACGAACTGAATTGCTTTTATTTTAAATACATAGTGTCCAGAAATTAAGTATCTATTTTGTTGAAAGACTGATTTGACTTGCAATGTTTTTCATGAAATATGTTTGTTACACATTACTTTCAATCTGTTCACCACCTAACATCCTAATTCACTTCCAATCTTTCGATAGTAGTTCTGTAGAATTTCAAGTTGTTATGGCGGCTGTTTCGGAGCATTCACAAAGTGGTAATGGGTCGAGTAGACACATTTTTTTTAAATTGCCACACAAAGCAGTCCCTAAGCATGAGGACCAGGGACGTGTCATCCACTTCTGGGGTATATTCATCCAACATGCAAATTGTTTGCCTAAGAGTCCATCTTATTGGAATCGCAATTAAATTTAATCCGAATGATGACACGATGATTGATACATTACCAGGTATCCTCTACAGGATGCTGAAAATTATGTATATCCACTTAGAAGTAACAAAAATAAACTAATTTGTTTAACTGCTGTCACAAAGTCAGTGCACGGACTCCAGTAAAAATCAAACTGTAAACATACACTACATACCAATAAAACTCTATTCTTTTAAATTGATACTTAATTTCTGGACTCACTGTATTTACAAAGAATTGTTATGTTGTTGAAAACTTTTTTTTATAATAGGAATAGATTGTATTTTAGTCATATTGATACAAATCCTTGTTATAATATTCAATATCTTAGAAATGCTACCAGTAGTATGTAATATTTTAAATCTTAGAAAGGCTTTATTAAGTTAGACTTTCCATTTTATCAATTATTTTTTGGGATTGGAATTAGAAAGAATTGCATTTCCTGCTAAGTTTTATATATTTTTACCCACTGTTCGAAACCCGATTACAGGCTTTCATGATCGTACATTTTTATATGGTGTTAACTTCCGGGTATGATTTACAGTATAAATCTATCAAGATGTTTCTTTGCTAATTTATAACTGATTCGCAAGAGAAATTGTGCATATCGTAGAATTTTGTACTCAAGATACTTTGACAAAACATTGCATAGAGATATTTAGTGATTGTACACTGATGATAAGACTGTTTCCTGCAGGTAAAGGAGGAGCCAGAGCAGTCATCCAGAGGGCAGGTCCCGTATTTTCCAGTCCACTTCACTTTGTACGCGACCACGCCTGGAGAATCACCCGGCTCCAGCCTGCCCTCGGGAACCAATTGAAACAACAGGGTACTCAACCAGGATTTCCATGCCTGGATGCCACTGTTGTGGTTTAAACTTATTTTCAGATTGAAAAAATATATTTTAATTTAGGTTGGAACCTTGGCCCATTGAAAGAAAGAAATTATTTTAACAGTGTATCCTTCAACGATAGTATAATACCTATAATCTGATATTGATATGAACTGTAAACCAAATATATGGCATTGTTTTAAATGTTATACCAACGTTTATGTTCAGAGGCCCTTTGGGTCCAAAATACCTTTTCAGAAAAAAAAAATCCCTTTAGGCAGGCCTACAGGCGGAGGTAGATTTCGAAGTGCTTTTGGTTTAATTCATTGTCGCTGCATAGCACTCTTCTTCTTTAGCCTTGGCATGGCAAACCTGCAGTAAAGAGGAAGAGCCTACAATCAATTGTTTTGACAACAATAATAGGATATAATATTCTGGGAGGCCGTGCGCAAGATCAGCAATGAATAAAATTAGCAAAGCCGCAAAACAAGACAAAATTATGATATTATAATAATTCTTTCAAGTGTTATTATTTTCAAACATTAAAATCTCGCGTCATATGAGAGCTATCAAGAAACTATTTATTGATTTGTAGAGTACTCATCAAGAGCTTTTCAACGATACCCCACAAGACGTGGTTTCAAAAGTTTCGAATTTTCATCCCCCACCCCCACCCTCACTCGAACCCCCGAATCGTTGGTGTCACTGTGAACTCCATAGGGAGTACTCTAATTTATTCAAACAAAGTTTCCCTCTATACTTCATAGGGGCCGAGATATACATTTTTAAAAATTTCAACCCCCTCCCCCGACCACCCCCTTGGGCCAATTTTGCCCATTAACGAACTTGTCCGAACTATTGGGCCTAGAAATAACATAATAAAATTTGGTTCAAATATCTTCAAAATTGCGGCCGCTATCGTGTAAAGATATAAATATATATATATATATCTCACAAATTTTTTTTTTGAACGGGCGGTGGTTTCGTACTTAGGGGAGCATGAAACGTAAAGATATGAAAGAATTTTTCGAAAATCATAAAGTGGTATCCATTGCAATAGGTAGATTTTTCTTCGAAAATCTACCTAAAAGTTTGTTTGGTGTCGAAATAAGTCGCAAGAAAATAATTTTCCTTAGGGCCTATATGATATTCAGTATTTTTCAGTTTTTCGCACGAAACTTTTCGTTTATTTTGTCTAATCCTAATTACTGGTTCACATAAAAATACATGTATTGTTCGTTACTGAATTCTCTCAGAAATTATTTTTTAAACTTTGACCATTTGCTTAGAATGTAACATAACACTAAGACTCGGAAGTAGATTCATTGTCATCTTTTTTTTCTCTCTCTCTCTCTGACACATCAAAGACAATGCAGGATGTAGTATAAATTTGTCTCGCCTCAAAACGAACAAAAATAGGTTACTTTTATTTTGCATTTTTTGGCATTTTATTCTCTACCGATCATTGTTTAAGATATTTTCATTCTTTCGTTGCATTTTTCTCTATTTTTTCTTCAGAATAGAATATTCCAACATTACAGACAAAGCAATCTCATAATTATTTACCTATGAGGCATTCATTAATAAATAAGTAAACATAATAATATTAAAAACATAATAAAAAGTAATACAAAATACTTAAAACATCCTTCGTTTATTAAAGTATTTATTAATATACAACTACACATTTCATTTTGTAAATACATATTTATTTATTAAGTATTTTTCAATTTTTCATTTAATAATTTCTTAAATGTAAGGTCTTTTTTTGGGTAATTTTCAGGCATATTTAGATCATCATCTTCCGAGCTCTACTTATAACTGATTTTTGTCGGAACCCTTTAAAGAGGGAACATGAGGACGTTAACTCGCTCAATAGCTCCCATTTCAACTCATTAGGTCGAAATCAAATAAAGATACATGATACACGATACATAATATTTTGTAAATGAGAGTTGTAAGGATATTTAGAGTATGTAAATAACTTGAAGTTGTCAGTGACTATTGTCAGACGCTAGATATATTGAGTATACTAAGCCTAACATTAAATTGCAACTATATAAAAAGAAAGAAATAAAACATGTAATGTAATAAAGATAAAGCCGTTTTCTCCTTGTACTTAATTCATGTTTCTCAACGTAATTTTTAATATAATACTTACATTAGTTTTGATTAATATTAAGAGTACAAATTTTGATATTTTATGACCCAGATGTTCTATTGGACTTTAGTTATTAGCGGGCTGATCTCTCTAGCTATCATTAATACTTGATCATCTCTATTCCTTACCGGAAATTGCCTCGTTTGGACTTTGAGGCTACGACCTTAAAGTACTGGAATCTGTTAAGGTTAATTCAATTATTATGACTTGGTTTTTCAGAACAAAATAATTTTTTCCCCGATTTGAATAGAATTGTTAACAATTTTAGAATTATTTCGAAATGCCTTGCAGAAATCTAGGTGGATTAAAATTGTATTATCCTACATAACAAATGCATATTTGAAAGTCAAATGATATGAAATCGTATTAAGATAATAAACTGAAAATGACGCTTGTCAACAAGAAAAGGACGTCAAATGACTTCAAAGAAACAGAAAAAAATGACAGTAAGGAGGCTTTCATGTTGGAAATGAACTATGTCCTGTACATTACAGTAATTACTTATTTTGACCTTCAGGATTCATGCTGAGCACCTATTATTTTCTTTACAGGTATGCTAAGATCGAATCTTGGGAACAGTTATGGCTACCTTGAAGGAAATGTCTTCTCTTGTCCAGCGGAAAGGTATTTATAGACATTGATCGTAGTAGATAAATGTTAGTAAGTAGACTGTAAATTTATTATCGTCCTCGGAAAATGAATAAATTACTTTTAAACAGCTTATAAGTGAGGAGATGGAAGTAAATAGACACTTTATTTAATAATATATTGGTATATGCCCCCGAAATGTTAGCTGCTGAAAATATTCTAACCGGATCGTCTTCATTTATTAAAAGTGATGTTGAAATTAAATTAATTTAAGGAAAATTAAATATATTTAGTAATTTTATTAACTATTTATATTTATTTATACAGATTATCATAAAAGTGATAACTAGCATCATTACACTATTGTCTCTCAAGGTAGAAGGAAGATCGTATTGTTTTCTGACACCTTAAAAAATGTACACAAATAGCAATTGTTTGAAATATCTCAGCAGGAGAATATTTAGAAAGTGATACGAATTTGTGAATAGAAAAAAAATTATAATCTATCTAACCTTCTATTACTTAGTCCAATGTCTATTTTGGAAGTAAACATTAGCATTTCATTTGTTAACTGATCTTAGACGCTTATCTGTTCAAATGCCACTTCGCAATGCCATAGAATTTAATTATTTTCAAGTATAGAAGCACGATTTAATTAAAAAGGCGTGGATGGAAGAAATCAATTACACTGTGTACTCACCATTGTCGTCTTCCAAAGGCTCAATCTGATCGAAGCCTGGATCTGGTTCCATTGTAAAACAGTCTATAGTTAGTCCTTCTTCATCAGAACATTCAACACTTTCGACTGTCATAACAGTTAAAATTAATTCAGAAGGTAACTTGCCAAAGTTTTTTTTTCACATTTTAAACAGTCAACTAAAATATGTCAATCGATAAAGCTTGTAAATTAAAAGTAGACATTTTGACACTCCTTAACAATGAAATAGGCTACAAATCGAAGCACGACTAGCGTTGCAGCGATCGCTGATGAGAAATTGGCAATTCAACGATATTACGAAACATGCACACAGAAAAAAGTAGCAAAAACACTGTTAAACACATAACTGTAAACTGATTGAAATCTGATGTGTAGACATTTCAGCGAAAGACTGGCAAGACAGAATCCTGTCATGCGCTTTCTACATATCATTTCGTGCCATAGAAGAGCTTGCGGATTGTAGCGTAATATAATAAAAGAAAATATTCGTCTCTTGTTAACATGGGAAGATATGGCTGGGTATAGCATTATAATATAAGTCGTCACTGGATTTTCTCACGGCGTTAGGTAGTTAGGCAGTATCTCTATTGTTGTGTGTTGTTAGTAATTAACGTATTCCGTGAATGCAGAAGTGGCCTAACTTCTTTTTAATTGTGCTTCAAATTACCCACATTGCTCATTCTCCTCTTGTTGGGATAGATACGTGCAGAGATACGGAGAAAGATTTAGTTGTAGACCTTGTTTTTCGAGAGTCGGCAGCGATTCCTTACAACAGCGCGAATTATATTGCAAACAAACAATACTTCCTGTGAAGGGATGCAATATTTATGAAGGAACGAACCGTATCGCCAAGCAGAAAACATAAGTATATTAATTGTCATAAATTTATCACTATACACTACCGGTTTAACTATCCGCGTAAAATAGAATTCAGAAATATTACTCCTTCGAAATCTTGAAAAATTAGGTTGTTATACAAGTTCATAATAGTTTACTCACTTCAGTGTACTGATAACCTAACTGATTTTAAATATGCCTACGCTTATCATTTTCAAAACTAAGCAATCTCAAATTAGCTCATTTTAAATTCTGTTAAATTATTAAAATTACAAAGTAACTTATTCATCAATTATACATAATATTTCTTTAAAATTGGGTGATTATGTTATTGACAACTCAGAACGTAATAGATAAGCAAATCGTATGATTACCGATTAAAAATACTAAAAATAAGGTATATGTCCTTTTTTATTATTTGATGAAGAATATGTGAAATATTCATACGACTCTCCTTACCTTCAACATGGAAAATGTCACTTTCTGGCTAATTATTCAGATATTCAAGAAGTGATAGCGATGGAGGAGTAGGAATTTTATTCTCCTAGCGTCAATAAATTTTTAAATAAACGTTTTAAGACCGCACCTTTTGCATGCTTAGTGTCATACCTCAGACAATATTTTATTACTTTTTCATCTTAAAACATTGAAATTACATTAATTTAATGACTGCAGACAGAATATATTCATATGTTCAAGGAATAAAAAATATGTGCTATTTGCATATAAGTTGACTGAGCCTTCGGCATTCTGAAAACTTTGAAAAGGTAACATTTTATTATTTTGTGTTCCTTTAACCCACTTAAAGATGACGTTGACTTCTTCGTGCCCTTGCAAGAAACTTCGGTTCAACGTACGTAAGGGCAACAGCCTAACATGTGTGTCCACTCTTATTACCAGAATAAAAGAATAACAGTGACAACTGATAAATAGAATGGATCCCAAGAACCATGTGATCAGGACAATAATCCATGCGAAATTTTCTCAACTATTCTTGACTTGCAATTGTTCATCATAACGTCTCGTCTGGGGAAAGTAGAGTTCGTTTTTTTCCACAGAAGTTAAAGAGGAAGAAATTACACTTTCAGTACCGTACATTCTTATTACGAGTTTTCGTTTTACCACATAATATTACAAGGAATGACCTCTTTAAATAGTTTTATGGCTAGACCTAGCTAGACCTAATAAGTTTCATTTCCATGCCTAACAAATTATTAACGAACTGGATATATCTTAATGCCAAAGTTTATTTTTTCATCTCATTTTGCGAATAAACTTTAACCAAAATGAGACAGTGTATTATGTTTATTGTAAGGTTTTAACATTGATCTCATATTTTATTATGTTTAGCTATGGGTAGATCACAGGCCGCATTTACTACTTTACAGATTAAAAATGTAGTATTTCAGGCTGAAGTGGATCTAGCAGTAGATTTGAACTGACTCGCTAGAAGCTATTTCTCAGAAGAAACATACTGAAGTGTTAACGTTTAAAATAGCTTTCATTCTCGAACTCACTGCGACCATTTATTACTTCAGTTCTTGATTACTAGAGCAATCATTAGATTAATTAATTTTTAGTATTATTTTTACTTTGTCCAGCAGTATAATAGGTACTATAGCAAATAAAGTACTGTATTGTGTTCAAATTTTATGTCTCGTTTTCAACACCAATACACATTTTGAGTACCCTGAAACAAATACCATTGTCTGAAAATAAGTTATTTTCTAGGTAGTATAAAATGTTTCTATGATTCAGTCAGTTTCAACTCTGTTTAAACTCATAAAATATATCAAATTAGTTAATATCAACATATTGATAGGGGACCCATTTTATATTTAATTCCTATATCGGCTTGTATCCAAACTAGCTTTTATTATGTAATTTTAATCTTTACTTTTTTTTAAACAGTTAATAGCATAGATGTTAATATATAAGTTTGGGACCCAACTAGTATAATACATCCGTTGCTCATATATATTATATTTTAGGCCTATAAGGTAACGCAATGTAGTACAGAAGTCGAAGAAAAAATAATACTATTTCAAATAATATGAGGAAGGAAGAAAGTGGTCATTTTCCGGAATTAGAAAGAATCAAAGTCATTAAATTTAATGGTAATGATAGAGAAAGGGTCTGAAGTAGTATAAAAAGTTCACTAATGAATTCCATAGAGCAACTAGAGGTCATTAAGGAGATGAGGTTAATTGGCAAAGTGGGCTGGATTTGGACCGCTTTTGCTCTGAGTGACTGCGGGAGGTGTGAGATGTAATTAAAACAAAGTCAGATTGCAGAGGTATGGCGGAAGTGGAAAGGGCCCCAATAAAGTCATGTCATGTTATGGGAAGCATGAAACATTCTCAACGCCCCCCTCTCCCCGTTATCTTTTCCTCCCCCCCCCCGGATAATAAATCTTCTCCTTGCTATGGAGACATTGCTCATTTTTTGGAGTACGATATCTAAGTCTAAGTTATAAGTCAGCAACTTTCTCCATTCAAGCGATCCATTAAAATGCAATTTATTGCTGAATAAGGAACCTTCTCGATTTATGACTTCTGGACTACAGCACAGATTAAAATAATTAAATTATTAAAAGTTCATTTGAATACTGAAACAGCTCAGTGACTGTTTACTCTTGGACGCTAATAAGGAATGTAATGTAGTTTTTTATCTACTATTTCTTTATGTATCTATTTAATTATTAACATACACTCTTTCAGGAAGATTCTCTTAAAAGAAATGGGAGATGGTGTGTCAGTCATAACCACTCTGTTCGTAGCAGTACTGTATAGCATACTTGTTTTGATGGTTAGCTTTACTTTTAGTTCGTTAGAATCATTAACCCTTAAATTCATAATGTGTCATATTGGTCACATTGGTTCGCCTTAAAGTCCTAATAAAATAAAGGGAAATAACTTGAAACAAAATTTAAAATAGAAGTGAAATTACTGAATAGGGTGCAAGGAATAATCTATGGGCTTTTTCTGTTTTCCTTCCAGCCCGACACGGATTTATGTAAGAAATTGAATCACTTGCATCGTCTGGGGATGTGACAGGAAGGTTGACGATGAGTTCCTTGTACTTTTATTGTCACTTGACTTGAAGAAAAATTCATTTTTCACAATTATCTCGACAATTCAATTTTGTACACGAGGGGTTTGTGTTATGAGCTAAAGCTTTTAAACTTTTTTTTGCAAATAAAAGTTCTAATAATCCAGTCACTATTAACACAAAACCAGGCTTTAAGACGTGCATGGGGAACAATACACTTTTTCATGAGCCGGCAACTCAATACTGCTCTGATTTTGTATCAGAATGTGAAGTGAGATAGCCATCTTACCATACATAAGTTAATGTAAAGATAACGTTATACCAGTGTAACACAATATTAGATTTCTTCAATTTTTTCCGTCATTTCGTTACAAACTTAGTAGGATACGATATGAATTTAAGGGTTAAAAGAAATTATCTCAACTAAAACAGACTGTCGAAAAAGAGACTATTTAAAAGTGAAGATGGGAAAAGATAAAAGAAAGACAGACGTGAGAGGAAAACACAGGAGGATAACAAAATGATAAAAGGTGATGAATGTGCAGTAAGGAACCGCGAAGACATCTAGTTTTATTTTAAATATGATCAAGTGAAACAAATATATGCTTCCTAAATAGAACTGGGCTCTTCAACTTCATTCATGAAACTTTCATTATTTTGCTTTCATTCTGAAGAGATTATTATCTTTCCTTATTCATCAGAAAATGAACTTTCACATGTAGCACGCACACATGGAAAAGGTGGAGAGTATGAAAAGTGTAGACTCAGTTCGAAAGTTCATGCACGTTATTCAAGTTAAGCCACTCAACAGTATCATCATCTGCAGTTCTCATGAGATTTCTTATCTAGATTACAGTTATTTTGCTCTGACTAATTTCTTTAAGTCTTCGCCGTCTTTTTAAATGATAATAATGCACTTCTGTACCAGTTCTGTACTTTCGTACTCCTATTTGACCTCCCCCTTTTCTTGGGCTTACATTGCCCATGGGGGAGGAACTAATCCATCGTTCGCGAACCGACTATATAGTAACGTCAAAGGCTACTTGGGGAAGGGACTCGTATATAGAAATAATGGGTGCTGAAGATAGATCAGCAATGGCCTGGATACGCTTGAGAAGATGGAAATCTAATATTATTTCGGATGAGAGAGGGATAAGAATCTGCCCAATGTGCAGAAAAAAAATGAAACCTGCGTTCACATCTTGTCGGGATGTGGAGTTACAGAGCGCTGGAGAGTTATGATGCTACACGACAAATTTTTAAACTCGCAAAGAAGTTGGAAGGCATGTCTAAATCTATTGCTGGATGATAACAATTGGCATGGAATATGTAAATTTCTGCAGAAAGTTAGATGTGTGAGAGAAAGCCTCGGTTTGGAGGTTTAAGGAAATCTAAGTGTTATTTTTTGTTTTAATAATGTCTATGTGTTTTTAAGAAATTTTTAGTTGGTTGGGGGTGGGGTATTACGTCTGAGGATACTCGTAGTTATGTAAATAATAGAATATAATTTTTAGAATTGGGTATTTTTATGGGTAATAATTTAAGTGTATGAAGTGCGCTGGTTAAAGTTAATAATGTGGTTTATATGTAAGAATTTTTATGAGAAATAAATACACTATCTACTGCTACTAACGTCAGGGCATCAGTAGTGTATTCGGGCAAAATAATTAGGGTAAACAGTAAGCGTCAAGTCGTGTTGAGATGGATATCCAATATTGTCCATGTATCCCCCACCCCGCGCCTACGACCAATCTCCTACTCCAGCTGTTTCTCGTTCACTGGACATGATTACCCAATAAAGTGACGTCACAGAGCATTCTGTTGGACGCCCCTGGGTTAGTCAATTGTTCATGTTTGAGGCCTGATAAGAACATGAAAGATTCCTTGTAAAGTGACAACGCTCATGGCATAGAGCTTTCTCCATAAGCATTACGAACCCAACTGACAGGAAAATCTAAGGGGTAGGCCTAAATAAATTATAATCCGACATTCGTATTAAGAAAAGAGAAATCTCCTAAAAATAATCTGCCAAGTTGTCCTCATGAGGCTGACTGCACCCATTCCAGACATGCATCAGAAAGGTATTTTTGAAACGCTGAAGATTTATCTTTGCATGGTTTTCATCTCACAACTGCAGCCGTTGTTGCCCGACAAAAGCTGTTTCAAAGACACTTATCATACATACAATGTATAAAATGTCATGTTTTATATAAATAGTTGCATTTATTGGACAGTTTGTGCTAGTTTGCCACAGGGATCATAGGGTTCTGTTTAACTCGAAGCATGAGTCTGATATAAAACCCACAGTTGAAAGGGAGTAAAGCCGTCATTCCTGCAGGCATTTATGGCAGGCATTAGTTAATAACCTCGTTATCCTGAAAAGTACGTCCCTGGGCGAAATACTGTATCTATTTCTGTTCGCGGAAGTGTTGCGGATCAAAATTAAATTAACTTCTTTGAATATAAAACAAAATGGAATTTTTAATCATTTCAGTTAAAACCCTTTGAATAGCTGAAAAAACTATTAGGCTCTTCTATTGATAATAGTCTATTATACTACCCAATAATGAATAGTGCGTGTGTTTGTATCCAATGTCAACCCCGTTGCTCTGACGCATTTGGGGTCCTCCCTGAGGCGGATAGATGGCGATAATGTAGCCCATTTTCGAGTTAAGCACAACTTGTGCGGGCCATATTACATAGAGATGTGTAATTCAGTGCCGTATTTAAGCCTAGGCAGACTAGGCAGCTGCCTAGGGCGGCAGATTTGAAGGGGCGGCTTTTAAGGTGTTATTTTTTAAAAATATATTACGCATTTTATTCATAACTCTTCAAAATAGTAAATTAATGTAACGCACAATGAAATAGAAATGAATAACATTGACAACAATACGCTCGAATTTAATCAACGATCTACCAACGAGTAACCTTCTTCGCTAAAAGCAATTATACAGCTCCATTGTTGTTGTCAATGAAATTGGAACTCTCTTTCCATTTAACCGCCTCAGTTTCATTTGCAACAGTAAAGAGTGCAGGTGTTTTATTAATATTTATGTGCAGTGATCAGTTACTTATGTGAAAATGAGTGATAGCCGAAAAAACTAAGTGGTTTTCAATACCGGAAACTCGCGAAAGACACGAAGACAAGGCCTGACTCGTTGCCTTCAGTTTGGTGAGTTCAATATGCGCCTGTTTATTTATTTACTTATTTATTTATTATTATATATTATTATTATTATTATTACTATTATTATTAGCCTACTATTTCATTAGAATAATGCCTATTGTAGGTTACTTTGTGGTACATTCATGTGGAAATAAGGGACGAAAATATTTTTCTCTGCCTAGGGGCGCTTAAGTAGCTAAATACGCCCCTGGTGTAATTGGCAGATGTGTAAGGTGTGAAGAGATGAGTGTGTAGAGTTGTTTGTGTGGTGTAGTGTGGTGTATGAGTGATAATGGTGAGTTGAGGAAGGGGAGAGAGAAAACCCGGTGTCGGCATTAGCTTACTCTTGTCGAAAGACACCAAGAGGAGTGCCAGTCATAACTTCCCCATCCGACGGACGAATCACCATCAACAGTGACATATACCTCATGCACTATGAAGAGGTTTGCGATTGAACCGAGGACAGACTAGTGATTAGAAGATGTACATCACCTCACCTAAATCCAGCTCTCGGGGCCTGATAAAGTAATCCACTTCTTCCAGGAATTGAACCCGAAGCGCCAGGGCGGAAGGCAGGCGTGCTGCCACTGCGCCACGGCGGCAAGATATAAAATGTGAAGTAGTTTCCCACATTAAGCTCTGTATAATTTCTCCATCTCTGTATATTTATAATTTCTTTAAAAATATATAGCGTAATTTACATCAAAACTACATTATAAGAGTAACTCCTACATTCTTTAAATTTAAAGGATAACTGTACCTAATGTAGGGACTAGCTTATTTAATGGCTTATTTAATAATGTACCCTCCATTGTCCAGAACATGCGTAGCAGGTGCTTAAGGTCAGTGTACCGGAAGGAGTCAAGAATCCGGAACCCGGCGCCCCCTCATGAATGAGAAGAGGTCGCCCTGGAAGGGGGCGAGCAGATTGTTGCATTATATTAGCAGAGGTCGTGAAATTATTCCCACGTTGTAAACCATATTGTAGCATGACAACACATCACATTGCGTGATACTTCTATTCTTTATACATTACTTCAAAATTCCGTAACTCCAAAATATTCCACTGACAAGTCGCAATAAGCACCAGATAAGATGTTCGAACCAGATCGAGTTTCATGATGTCATTAATTGCGATGCATTTTATAATTTATTACTATTATTATACAGAAATTCTACTATCCGCGCAAGTGCCACGAAATTAAGAACTGAAGTGGAGAGGAAAGTATTGCCCGTAGAATTATTGCCAATAGGTAATGTAACGAGAGGTCCGGATTTTATTGATAGATTCTTGACCTCCTGTGAGGCTATATTTATTGTGACTAAATGCGAATACTCACAGAATTAAGCATGGAATGAATAATGAAAACCACAAAAATGAATTAAACACATCACTATTTGTATCACTGTAAACGAGATAGCATGTGGCGAGACAAACGATATATTTTAATATATCGATATTTTCACCATCAGCGATGATCGCGCTTTGTGCAATTTTTCATCTGCTGTTTAACTAATCAATCGTGTTATTAATATTGTAGTTATTATTATACTAGATTTAAAAGCTTCTTCATCACACACATAATTATACATTATTTTCATATATTATTTTTCCCATATGCGGTTTATAATATAAGTCAATATACCAATCACCCCACCGTTGCTCTATTCATCATAATAGGACCATTGGGTCTCAGTATTCAAAGTTTAACTTTTTTGATTAAAGAAGCTGAACAGTGTTCAGTGCTTGTGAATTTACAAAAATAAAATTGCACATATCTGCGACGAAATGAGAGTGATAAAAATAAAAATGACACATTTATGGCAATAGACATTTGCTTTTAGATGAAATTCCACATATTCTTACACTGGATTATTCACTGATTCTTAGTAATAGAAAGCGATTCAATACGCAACCAAATCGACTTCATTGAAGTATTGCCAACTTATGAAATGACAGTATCAAATAGGCCTAATTAAGGAAACTTTTCCTTTTATACATCCCGTAATTATGAACAATAATATATTACCGCTCACAAATTGTCTCATGTTTACTACTGATCAAGTATCTATGAATCATGCGTGAGCGAAAACATAAGTTTTCGTTGCTTATTTTTAAAAAAATTAAGAAAGGATCATGACTACAATGACCCAATCTCTGTGTTCAATGATTGATTTTTTTTTTTTAAATAAAATAAGCTACAGGTATGCAGATGTTTCAGCGTTCAGTCCTTGCGAATTTGCACATAAGTGCATGTAGGTTCGATAAAATGAAAGTTATAAAAATAAAATGATAAAGTTATGACTTATGACACTTCCATTCGTTGTAATTTCACATTCGTTGAAATTGGTCACTGATTCATGAGCTAAATATTCGGATTAATTTTCATGGATGATGGATTAAGAATACTTTGGAAATTGGCCAGATTCTATTCTTAATTGCAATTCACTACGGGTGGAATTGAAATAATACAGACCTATATCGTAAGTTTCCCACCGATACTGACCCATCACAGAATCTTGTTGCGTACATACATTATCATGCTAATACAAAGCTTACATAATACTTATCTACGTTAATAGATACCTGAGTACAGATTCGTGATTGGTGTCCATATTATGCATGATGAAGTTGATTTTGTCATCGGAATGCCTGGACGAAGCTCCGGTCAAGAAGATAGTTAACTGCGATAGCCCGTATACATCAAGCACTTTCACCGCAGTTTGGTGACAGTATTTGGTAACATTTTGACATGTTTCTTCACGAAGACTGTGGTAGGGGAAACTATTTGTCACAGATCCAATGCATGCATGGTTGACTGCCTTTGAGTTATTGCTTTATTTATTTACATTGATGTATAGACTGAAGAAAATAAACATCTCAAATACAAAAATATAAATGAATACATGTCAATGCAAAAAATGCAATATTTGACTGAAAATCATCAGAATGCTACATATATTAAAGTTTTTGAGTTACTGCAAATTATAATTAGTTTTACTGTATTTCAGTGTATTGAACTCAATCGTCCCCAGCACAAACTCTGCTTTTTTGGGTGGCGTTCTAATTCACATTTGTAAAGATTGTAATTTTTGATAATAAATTTAGATTCTAATTTGTAGTAATACATTTATTATTATTAAATTTATTAAGATATTCATACAACATTTAGTAGTAAATAAAGGTAATACAAAGTAAAGCGATCCCTGTAGAAAATTTAGGGTCCCAGAGTTTTAGACATTCGGTGTTTGAAGATGATATTGTTGTCGGCCTTAGCACCGGCGACTTGAACTCCCAGAATTTAGTAATAAATAGAAGCAATTAATAATTAGGGAATATTCATATAACTTATGAAGAGCATAGAATAATCAGCACATCCATACATCAGAAACATCACTTTTTTATTATGATAATTAGGCCTACTTTTGTAATAATTTTTTACATAATTTTAGAGATTGGATATATTGAACATATCAAGTTACAAATTGAACAACTGATTGATTGCTGTGAGAGAAAGAGAGAGAGAGAGAATTTCACTATTTTTTGTGGTGAACTCTGTTGATGTCTACATTTACATCTGTATGCCTTCCCTAAAAGAGCATAAATCTTCCACTCTTGTCACTATCAAGTCAAAGAAAAATGCATTGGATTAAATAATAATACGAAAATAAATTAAAATTTAAAAACTGAACCATACGAAAAGTGTTAAAGTGTTCTAGAGTCAGGTACAGCTTTATTACAACTAAGTCTCTCTACATATTTTATATTCATTGCTCATTTTAATTGTGACAATAGCAAAACCTCTGAAAATCGAAAATGCTGTTCACACAGATAATATGTATGCGCACAAGGAGGCAATTCACATTTTTCTTTAAGAATCATAAAAATATTCGTTTTTCCTTCCGCTTTAAATTATACATCTTTTCGCTGCCACTAATCCCAAATTGCGCCATCCCCCAATCAGGTAATGAATGCTTTTGTATGTTGTATTGTGATTAATACTTTTTGAAATAGGCATGATGCCAAGATAATATAGACTTATTTTTGTGTCGTGACATGCGTTTAACCCCTTATACCATAGGGCAGAGAGCGGAACACTACGCTTACATTTTGAAAAGAGTATTTGAAAGTAGAGGATTTTTTCATGGAAATTAAAAATTATAAAATTAAAAATCCTAAAAGTCAAATTTCAATGTCTACGAGCACTTGTTATTTGTTTTCAGAATTTTGTTGAAATTGTATGCTTTGCCTTTGAACAACATCCATATGGGGAAAGTAAATAAAAATTACAAATGAACAAATAAAAATTACACGAAAGTATGAAATAATTTTTTTAAATTTATTTAGAGCTACGTTTATTTCAAATGTAAAATAAAGTGATCTATCCATTGGGTGAAAGGATTAATTTTAAAACATGAGAATTCAAAACATATTAACCCAACTAAGATTAGATTTGTAAGATTAAGAAATGTAATGTAATGAGGGTCGAGAGAAATTGTCATAAAAAATTAATTAAAAATTTCGTAACGTTTTAGAGAAAGTGTAAAGCATCATGTAATGTACAAGTACAGGTAAAATTTATTTGAAAGTAACACACATGAAATCTGGCGTACGCACGAATTAAAACTTATGACGCAGGTAAACACGAGGAATTACTTAATGCTCATGATACACGGATGATAGCTGTGCGTTGACTTGACGATATGAAATGGGAGCAGGAACAATGGGGGTGTGTTGTAGCCATGGGAACGGGGTCTGAACTATGTGTTGTAATGCTTTCTGTGATTGCAATAATTAGTGCCAGAGCTCCACATCTTAATTATCTACACCATATATTTTTTATGCCGCAAATTATACCCGAAGATATGGACAGGTCAGCCAGTCAGGTGACTGAGATGTCTCTAGAATCCAAACTACAATTCGAGTAAATCGATAAATGTTCCTTGTTTTTTGTCTTGATGTTTCATTGTATGAACTGAATAGTTTACTAGGTATACGAAGGTTATTCATACAGTAACTTTTATTTTAAAACATTTATTTAAAAAGTTAATATTGTTACAGAATTTATTTAAACATTTTTTAAACTGTACACGCTATTATTGTAACTTTAATAATAATAATAATAATAATAATAATAATAATAATATTAATATCAATATGGTAATCATTATTATTATTATTATTATTATTATTATTATTATTATTATTGTAGTTTCATATCTTAGCTTTAGTACCAGAGCTATTTTCTTTTCCTTATTGTATTTTTTCCTGTAATTTTTGTATTTTAATTGTATTTTTTGAAACCCTGGTAGAGGGGAAGAGAAAACCTGACGGTCTTATTTCTGCCAGGCTAAATAGATAAGTAAAATTAAAAACCTACGTATTTCTCCAAACGACTTTATCTATTAATTATTATATTATAACTGACCATGCGTTATATCACTTTAGACATGGAACTAAAGTGTATATTAAATTACCATAGGTGTTGGGTTATGAATAGGGGTAGGTGTTGGGTTATGAATAGGGGTGGAAAGGTGTCATGCTAGCTGGAGGATGTAGGGGGAGTAGGAAGATGCTTCTCTAAGAGCCACCCTTTGCTGAGATATGGGACTCCGCCTATTTTTTGGTACAATGAAAACTTAATTATAAAATAAGTCCTCATCATTTATAATTTGGGAACGAATTACAATTGGTAGGGAGGAACAATAGGCACAAAGCACGGTTACAATAGCTGTGTGTATTATTTATATCACACATAACTTTCGATTTCCTAGTTATAGGTCAGCACTTAGTCACCGGCTTAACAATTCAAACTTGTATTAGTGCATTAGTTGTTGTGGCATGCGTTATTGTTTCTTAGGTCAGTGCAAATGTCCCGAGGTGCAAGAGTTGAATGAGTTATGTAGAAGGATGGTTCCAACACATACATTTGGCGTATACAGACCATTTTATTTTATCTGCCAGATTGTCGTAATTTTGTTGCTTAGACTATATTGTCGTAATTTTGTTACTTAGACCATACTCCTATGGAATCATGTGACAAGAATGCCGCCTTGATTGTAACAGATATTTTGCATTAAAACTGTGGTTAAAAATCAATTGACCATCCGAATTAGAAGTAGGCCCGCATAAATTAGTAAACACAAATGTAAGTTGAGGAAGTTGGCTGCATTTCTGAAGAAGGGTCAACAAGAAGGGTTTGACATACCTCCAGAACGAAAGTTTGCAATGGTTGTTGATACGGCTATCAAGATGGAAACGTCATTACTATAGAAAAGAAAAGCATATGTATTCAAATTATATAGCTAAGAGTTTCCAAACTGAAACTGAAGCGAATCTAACCTTGATTGTTAAAAGAAAATGTACCTGGACTGACACATGCGAATTTTGATTCACCCCATTTACCCAATCAGTATTAGCTAAAAGTTGGTTAAGAGGATAAATAATGGAAAATGTCGAATTGGATATTTACATACCATGAATCACCCTCACAATTTCATCCTATATCACATCCATTTAAATTAATATCAGTTGAAATTTACTTCATAAAATACACCAACAATAGAAGTTAGTTGACAAACAATAGTTCCATGGCTACCCTGCTGTATAGACTCAGATCCCGAACTTTTAATATGGCCTCGTAGCTAAAAGGTGTATAAATATACCTGATATAAATGTAATTTTAAAAGTTGTCATCGAGACACACATAAATAAGCTTCAAATTTATGTCGAAGAATGCGCAAGAGATGGATTTACTCATTGAATTGTATTTTTCTATAAGTAATGTTTTGATCTTTTAAGAAAGCAAGGGTTATGATTTATCACCTGTAGTTAAATGACGGACTTAAGAGTGAAACAACCCTCTGTTATTGCGGCTATGATTTATCATTCCCATCTTCATTAGCTGTGACAGCTTCATGCTGAGGTCGCGTGAACTGGAAGATATGTCCGCAAGGGCTAAGTGGGGGAGGGGGAGGAACGAAATTATATCGCAGTCATTAACAGCTGGTTTATAGTGATATCCAAGTTACAGGCCGGAAGTTTCTAGACATGATATTATTGCGAAGGCAGAAGAAAATTCCTGGACTGGGGTATATAATATTTCCTCGGGGGCTTTGACCGTCTCTCATCTTGCATATATGTGAAACTACCAGTGGCGGTTCTCTGTGAATTTCCAGTATAGAAGTTACACACCAGGAAATTAAAGCATTATCAATAGCTTTGAATACCACAGAATGTAAACAAATCATATAATTATAATTATAACAGTAAATATAATAGGAAAATATTCATCATAACAATATTAATAATAATTGTTAACATATATAAATTCCTACTTACCCCAGAGTGTCGGTGCAGTGGAGGTTACTGCTACCGAAGAGGATTTTGTTACGCTTATTTTCCTAGAGAGGACAGAGGGACAGGTGGTAAGCCCATCGCCTCCCAGCCCCCTCAGGAAACCAAGGTAGGCCTACCTGTATTACTTGGATGTGAAATGACCGAGAAATTTTGTCCACAGGCTCTAATTTAAGCTTGGAGTTATTTTACGTGCCATAAGTCTACGACACTGACCTCCCAGTTTAAAGTCCCTCTCGGAGGACTCCGTGCACGTCCTGAAAAAACCATCAACGCGGCGGGGGTTGATCCCGCGACCTTCGGATCTAGAGGAGGGCACGCTACCTCTATGTCCGCGGCCGATGTTGTAGTAAAATACCTTCAGTAAAATGCACTGCATCTGAATATTTGCTTTCACAAATGAAATTGTGATCATAGATAATAGGAGATACAATAAAATATCTTTCCCCACAAATTATGTTTTTGAAAGTCTGGTGAAGTTCTCGATAGTTTATCTGCATTTTTTATTACATCCCAATTGGACACTCACCCGATGGAATAATTTCTTCATTTCATGAAATGAAGAGAGTTATCCTTTACTTAATAGACTCAATCGTGAAGGAAATATAAAAGGAATACTAATTTATAAGAGAATAAAATAAAACTTTAATATGATATTTAAGCACACATTCATAATGTGTAAGTTTGCACATTAAATGCTTCGATGATACAGTTAAGATTAAAAGAAAATAATTAGTTTTTTAACTGCTGATAATATACACTAAGGAATCTACAGACTTTCTTTTCTTTGTAAAGAAAGCATTCTGTGGGTGTTTAGGTAAAAAAGAACACTAATTCAGCGGGTTTGAATGCCAAATTTAGGGCCGAATGGAAATAATTACGCAGTCAATAGTGTAATGAAGTAACAAGGAAATACATAAACAAAGGAATTAAAAATAGAACAGGAACGACAAATCAGGAAGAACATAGAGATGGAACGCGAATAAAGAATAATAATAATTCATGGAACGAAATCTTGTTATTGAATATATGTTTTAAGAATTTTTATCAATGAAACGAAACCTATACAATCGAGTGAAAACGGGAGCCGCTACTGAACTGCCGCCATGTTGAGTGCGAGGTCAGAGAGTAGCGCACCCACAACATGGCGACACGCGAATTAACTGTGTGACTTTTCTTGTGGGAAACTCAGCTACCTGTGCTTGTTCTTAATGAAGGGTCAAAGCTCGGGGTTAAACTAAATTACTGAATTTTTTATCTTATTCTCCTCTTTCATTACTTCTTTTCCACTTCTAGTTTTTATCCCTTATTTCCTTCTACCTTACGGTGAAATGTTTACATAAAGTAGGCCGCATACATTTATCTTTATTTTCGTACAAACATTACGGTGCTGCGCAAATTAATTTGTCTGAAATTACCTCGCTAATGACGTGATACTGTATCGCGCAAACGTATCTTTGCCACATAGGAAGTGCTTTGCGATCAAGTATGCAGATAGGCTTAGCAGAGAAAGCAGAATCCATCCGTAAGGAAGTAAGGGATGTACAATGCTGCATTAATGAGTTTTGAAGAGGGATTGCGGTCTTAATAACCATGATTTTGAAAATAAATCCACAAACCCATAAATTATGTTTAACTCTCGGTAGCTTATACTATCTTTTTAATTTATTCTCACATGGATGATAACTTTGTGGGGGAATACATTTTCTTACAGAAATACACATTATTAGAGCTATAATTTTTTATGAGATGGATTCTGAAAACAAACAAGTGAAAAGAAAGATGGAAAGAAAGAAAAAAACCAAAGATACCTTAAAACACGAAAGAAACGGAAATGCTATAGTTATATATTTTATTTTAAAGATAGTTCTTCATGATAAGCATTAAATGTGAACTTCTAAAAGAACGCACTGATTGAACAATCACCTTCTTCCTACACCATTTCTTCGAAAAGCAGTATTATTATTAAAAAATACTTGTGAAGTGAATGTCAGTGGTCTGATATGTGCTAATTGTATCAAGTAAAGTAAAGTGTTCCCTATTACAGGCCATGGAGGCCCTGAGGGTTCCAGGAGGTTGAGGCTCCCAGATTTTTAGACATCGGCACATGAAGGTGGTAAGGTTGTCAGCCATACGCACCGGCCGCCTTTACCCCCAGGATTTCTCCTGGTACTCATTTCTGTTAGAGGCTGAGTCGACCCCAGGGCCATAGTGCCACCAGAAGGATTAGGCCAATTGAAAAACTCCAACGACCTCATCGGGGATCGAACCCGCGACCTTCCGGTTTGTAGCGCAGCGCCTCAATCACCACACTACGGCGTACCCCCAATTGTATCAAGTATTACGCTGAAAATATCAGTAAAGTTAATGGCTTTATGACTAACCAGGATTAATTGGCATGTTACTTATTTCCTATATTGTCACACTTCATGAATTATTAAATGAATAACAGTAGAATTGAAGTGAGCACTTTTATAAAGACACAGTGCATTTACATAAAATTTTGCCTCTTCATATTAGTAGGCTACATTTTGTTAAGTTTTCTATGTACAAGTTTTTGCATTTTCTGATGTAAAAGAATTTCAAGTTTGTTCTTAAAAAAAAAAATATTAAAAAAAAAATAAAAAGAATCGTAGCAGTTATAGTCAGCCCAAAAAGGGTTCTTTTTATCGGTTGTGCGTCTTCATGAATGTTCTGGATGTAATTATGTGGTCGAAAAGTTATGAGAACTAATTGAAGGGGCTAGTTCCATAAGGGCGTAAGGCACAAGAGCATAGTTTTGAGAAATCTTAATGTTTTTAAACAATGTTACCACTCACAAGCACAGGTCTTTTCCTATGACTGAGCAAAGGTTTAAGGCACAAGTATAAATTGTTCACTGAGTATTTACGAGATATGAGGAGAAGGCATAAATGTTAAAAGCTAAAAATTCAAGATGTGCCTTACGCCCTTATGGAACTAGCCCCTTCAATTATATTCAAGCTGGAAGAGTAAATTTTCTTGCCTTAGTCTAGACGTTTATTTTCATCAAACAATAAATAAATTAAAGATGTTCCCCTGTTGCATCTACTTTTCAAATGGACAGCATACCATAAATTTATTTACGTGCAATATGTGTAAGATTTATAAACAAACCCAAAGTATATTTATAACAAAACCTATCGATAACACAAGAAGCTTCATTTAAAAAGAAGTCAACAACCCCCAAAAATATTTCTGGATATATAAGTTATGTGTTTATTTAAATTTTAAAATAATTTTATAGCAAATGATTATGGACTATTCATGCCCTTTTGACTTCTAATCCCCTACTACTGCTTTAATTTATTCAGTTTTAATATTTTTTGTCTGTCGTATTGATTTTATGTGATCCTTTTACATTTGAGACAGGTATTTTTACCAAGCTGGGAAATCATAAAATACAAGGTTGTTAAAGTGTTTAACTGTAGTGAGCACTATTTAACATTAAAAATTTTCCAATTAATTAGGCAACTAATAAAATTACAAGTTGACAATAGACTCAGGACTGAGAACTGGTATTCGTGAAAATGCACTTAGCAACTTCTAGGCATTGATCTGACAATCCTCTTAGGCAAGATTAGTTAAAACTCACTTATAAAGACTTCACCTAAGGAAGCAATGGAGCGCGGCTGGCACCGATATTTCACTGCAGATAAATAGAAACGCTTCATTATATTAAGATGAATCCTCAGCAGTTCAAAGCAAGCCGGTATTCATCGACACCAGTTCAAGAGTGATCTATGTTCTATAAATTAAACTCTTTAACTCTATCGTTTGTATAGCTATCAACATATGTGTACATTTACTTATTACTGGTTCTGTATTAAATTATACAACTGAACTTTGTAATAAGGTTTTGCTTGCAATGTCCTCACTTTCAATACATTAATATTTCAATAAGCAAGATGAAATTCGAGTTTTAAATTTACCTATTCCAAGACAGAATATATTATAAGTAGTCATTTATTTTTTATATAAACTAGACTACTCAATTTATCCCAAATTTTGGCTCAAGTTCTTCCCATATTACTGTCAGCAAGGTTAAATAAATAATGAAGTCCGGGTGGAGCCCATTATATAAGGCGAATTTTGAGGTTAAAATAGATCAACTAGATGTTTATTACTGGTATTGTTTCTGCCATTTTGTGCTAAGAGACCATACATTCAAGAAGATAAAAGCAGAATAAACACCCCATACTCGTAAGCGAAGTAATGGTGAACCAGTGCAAACCGTAATAGAAGTAGTGTTAGGTAGCATAATATTTTCTGTTAGTGCCAATAGTTAAACCTAATACGTTAACCAACTAGTGTTGCAGAATCAGTACTATTTAAAAACACTAATATTGCGAATTTATGCAATTAAAACAATACGTTTGTTATAAATACCATAATTGTAAAATTGTTCACATTGTCTCTATGTGCATTTCAACTCTCGGCTATGGAACTGTATCATGATGCTGTGCATAAATAAGTCCTTTGTTTTGTGACACTCAGTTAAGTGACAATTTAAAGCGAAAGAAAAAATCACTTATATTGTCATATGATGATTCCTGTTATAGTTAACGAAACCTATTAGAGTTGTATAAAATACCTATCATTCACATATCGTTTTTGTGAAATACATTTCCTAAAATCGCAATAATCTCACCTATTATCTCATGTTAAATTTGCTTTCTATATCTTAACCTTTTACTCAATGAATTATGTTAAAATTGTGAGTACACTTGTGTGTTAGTTAATATTTTAGTCCCTAGTTTCATAAGTTTTAGTCCATATGTAGCCTATGTGAATTTAGATAATGACATGATCACCATGTTTTTATATCGTCATTATCGTCATGATTGTCATAATCATCATTACACAATCATTTACAGCACTAATTGCATTAATTGAATTTTAATCTGTTCTTTCGGAGTACATACAAATTGACAAATGTCTTTGATTCTAAAATATTCCACAATAACATTATCACAATAATTGATGTCGCAAAAATATGTTTTATAGGAATCGTTTTGTCTTAAATCTTGTACTGAAATAATCATAACCAAAGAATCGAATTTATGTTTATTTTCATTTCTAAGATAATGCCCTCTCTTGTGTGAGGGTAACTTGCAACGAAATGAGAGTAAATAAATGATTAAAGACATTATATAGGTTTATGTTAACGAAGAACAAAATAAGACAAACTTTCAACCTTATGAAGCGTAGCGTAGTCTGAGATTTTACTGTTGTAGGCTTTTAAAGATGGCAATGAGGATGTACTTCATTCGGTGTGGCTAACTGATTACTTGTTACGACATAAATCTGATTTCATAGAGAGTTTCTCTTTAGAAATACCTAATGCTATACGCCCAGATTGACCCATTAGTTATACCGACAGTTTACTGCAAGTTGATGTGCTGATGATAACATTTCGTTTCTGCAAACAGTAATATTGCATTTTCATGCAAAAACAAGTGATATAAAGCTTTTATTATTATTGGTATCTTATAAGTTGTAATTTATGCATAGATGTAACGCTATAAAATTACAAATCAAGCCGCACATACTACATCTATAATCAAAAAAGTATCTGAATGTTCTGATAGGCCATCCTCAATAACAAACTACATCATGAAACATAAAGCAAATGACGAATTGCAAAACCTCTCTCATTTATAATAATTGAATGTTGTAAACTATAATTATTTATCCAGATGGTCTAAATGCCTGAAAGAACGTTTTCGTGTGCAGTAGAAAAGGATTTGGCCTTTTTCAGTGTACGGTAAAAATAAAAAAGAAATTTGACCTAGGAGAGAACGGTAATACCATAGAGCTAAAATTAAATAAGTTAAATTAAACTCCTTTAGCCTGGAGGAAACTGTGATGGCTTTATGCCAAATTTCCTTAAAATCACATACACATTTTGAATTTTGAATTACGTAGGGATAATAGCAAAGACGAGATCTCATTCGATACTAAAATTGTCTGGAACAATAGTATAAAAGTTTATAAACAGCAAAGACGTAGGCAGATTTGGTTCAAAATTTAGATTCATTATTATTATTCATCAAGTTGAATTTGATACAAAAGGGCGAAAGGGCTAAAGGGCTAAAGAGGAGATTATGTTGTAAAAACTCATAAATATGTTTAAAGATCGTACAAATACGAATTTCTCGCTTCTATATCCGTTCTAATGACACTATTCCATTTATTCTTGTAATTATTATGTTAATTTTAAGCGTGCCATAAATTTTCCTGATTGGTCATTGTCTCCATGTAATGTTTTAATTTAGCACCCAGAACAATTAATAATAACTCACAGTCGTAAGTATTCTCGGCGTGACCAGTTTTCATGGTTACTCAACACTACTGACAGATTGTCTTACTGATACTGTATCTCTCTGATGTTTTCAACACTGTCTAGACTTTTGTGTAACAAGTGACACAGTTTTTACAATATTTGATGTTTCCATACGCCTCCTAACCCAATATGGCAGAGTTACTCTCAGGAATTACAAAATATTGACAACTAAAAAATTCGCTTCCGAGAGCTGATTGTTAAAACGTGAACCAAACGGTTAGTGAATATAGGTCGGAGCTACTGATTGCTGTTTCTTAGCAAAATTGGCAAATAAAAAATCTTATCGCCGTAGTCCTATTTGTATTTGATTTAGTTATCTTGTTTGAAAGCAATAATTCCAAAACTGAAATTCATAGATTTTGCTTTTATCTGAAAACAAACATTTAATATAAGTTTAGGATAGTTATAGACTTCTCCCAATAATTTCATGCCATCTTTCTACAAATGATAAACCTCTTCTTAATGAGCAGAAAATAAGGCTTAGTCTCAAACTATGCTGATAGTCATATCGTAGGAATAAAATTCAACACTTCTTCCTGGTATATCCCACCGTTTTATTTTAAACGGCTTATTTTTAGTTCTACTCTTTTGGATGAGAGCATAATTTAAAAATTCAGGTAGAAAATAATTTCCGGAATAGGTAATGCATTATAGAACGTATATACAAGGTAATTGAAATATTAAAAAGCAATATTGTTTTATGGATATCAAAACTGACGTTGACTGAGGACATTCGTGAACACTGAACAGTCTTATGAACAGTAATTGAAAGTTCATAATATTAATAATTACCACCTGCATGGCGCAGTGAATAGGTGCTGAATTTCTGTGTTCAAGATAGCGGATTGGATCCCAGCCCAATGAGTTTTTTGTTTTTATTTATTTAAATATGCATTATTATGATAGGCCCATGCCTAGAGATTTACAGACGTTACAACTATGGGTCAATATTTGGCTCACCGGCGATGGTCACATGCTTAAATTGCATTACACCCGTATCGTTAGGTAAACATAAACTAGGCTTAATTAAAACTTACGTATTATCTTCTCGTCTCTTAACTCCGACGAAAGCATTTGTTATTCTTATTATTATACCTAGTAATGCCTATTTGAATTATAGAGAATTTGTTACTGAATAAAGTTTTTATTATATTGAATAATTTCATTTACTTTAGCAGGAATAAAGTGAATGTCAGTGCATAAACCGATTTATTGGATTTTTACACACTAGTATTTTAAAGGTTCATTTTATGCATTCACAACAGTTTGCAAATTCCAGTTTTCACACCATCGTAATAATAAGCAAGCATTAATTTATAAGATATATTATCACTTCTTCGTTCTGTAGATATGTAACTTATAATATGAATATGTCTGTGGAAGGTTAATTATAATTAAATACTATTCTCTCAGGAGCTATAGAATAGAATAATGATTATATATGACACGACAGAAACAATGCGGGAGATTATAGAGTAGGTTGATACGAATAGATACGAAGAAGAGGATGAAGGATAATATATTAAACGTGCTAATAATGCGTGCAAAGGAAGTAAAGTATCCCATTGTAAGGCATATCAGAAATGGAAAAATTAAATTAAAATCAAGGGCTAATCAAGCTTAAAAATGTAATATTATAAGAAGATTCCAGAGATACATTAGATAGGAAGGAAAAGAAGAATATGCGAAGAAAAACATACTGAAGCTGCATTAAAGAAAATAACTGGTTCATTGTCCTTCGCACAAAAAGAAGCTTAAAATTAAATAGAGTCTTAGCTTATATAACAATTCAAAGAACGATAAGCAGAATAAAATGTAAAATTTAAAAAAATAGGTCATTTTATATTTAATTAATCAGAAACAGGAAACAGGAATAAAGCAAGAATAACGAGATATAAGAATACAGCGATAAAGATCCAGATAAATGCTCAATTTAAGTAAACTACAGTATTAGGAACATTTTGAAACTTCTACTGTTACAAATATAGCTATGCATATGTGATGTAAGGAAGGAATTAACGAAGGCAGTTTAGGGAAAAAAATACTTTGGGATGAATGAAATTGGGAATATAACACATCTTTGGGTGCACAGTACCTACAGTATCGTTTGACAATTTTTTTATTCTTAGTTATCTTGAAGTTCTAAGCAGCTAAGCTGCCAGGAGTGCTGAATACGTTTTCGCTACCTCCATTCATGCAAAGCTATAGAGTTATGCCTGATGACTCAGAACACTGAGGGCATGGCAAAATAACTTCACACTGCCTTCCTACACAACTGACACATTTCAGATCCACTCTGCCTTCAAGGACATGCGTTTGCAATTATTCATTTCCAATCATGCTCTACCCGGGAAACTTCAGATTCTTATTTGCTTAGTTACGCCTACTTTACCTTGTGCATCCTCAGTGTTCTTTGTGCCATTCGGAAAACTGGAATATTCATTACTTACGTGGTAAAGAGCAAGTAAATTTTTCGACATAAAGAGCTAGCAATAGGCCTAGGGTAAAAAAGCGTGTGTGTGTGTGTGTATGCAGAGGTCTTTATAGCTTATGCTATTTCCATATCGAGATATCTATGACCAAAATTATTCTTTAATTCCTGTGGTGAAGAGCTTTATTTCATAGCCTACGGAAAGGCCCAGGAGAGACTGGCTTCGCAATGACAAAATTGATTATTTTCTTCTTTATTAGAGAGAGAGTACAAGGTAGATACAAATAAGTAATTAATTTTCAAATTTTTAGATCTAAATTTGCTACACATAGCTCGTCAAAACACAGCTTCAAGTGGTATGAATTTGCTCTCGAATAGTCAGGAATATCATAGTTATCCTTGTAAGTTTGGTGTATATGAATGATTGGTGTGACTCGTTCTTGGATAAAGAATACCTTTTACTTAATGGCTGTTTTTCTAACGTCCATAAAATTGGGTGGTCAGTGTTTCTTCTTCTATACTCCCTTCAAACGTTCAATGAAACGCCAGACATTGACATGGTGAGAAACAATCATTCTTTAAAATTGGGAGTGTTTTGAGACCATTCATAACAAGTTCGTGCCATACCAACCATGTAAACAACAATAACATATTTCCAATAATTGAGTTTTCTTCTCTGTAAACGACAAATTAATTATGACATCCTCTGGAATGGTAATATTAGGACATTTATATCCGAGATATACGAAAACGTTTGGCGTGTATTATTTATTGTATTTAGAATTATTGAACATAATACAAATAATACTTCACCTTGTACCTGATTAGATTAAAGTTATGAAAATCTAATATTACTAGTTATTCGCCCAAATGCAATGATGTTTTTATAACAAATAGCACTGTAAATCGTCGTTCAGTTGCACTATATTTGAAACAATTTAACCACATAACATATTATTATGGGCTATGAAAATCAATAAGTCATCCTAAATTGATTACAGTGGAAAATTGAAAAGTGGTGGTGTTGCATTTTATTAAAACAGACATTACCTTCTGGTGCTGATAAATTTTCTAAGGAAGCTCGCAATGACATCACTTACCTAAAACAAAAGAAAAATTATTGAATATTATCAAATTAGGAATAGGAAAAATAGATAAAACTACTTACTATATTAAACATTTGGATCGCATTGTTTATAAGGATATCGAATTGTAAACCCAATTGATATAAATAGCACCATAAATTAATGAAATAATAAAATTCGAAACTTAGTAAAGATGCAAAAAAAAAAAATAATAATAAAAATGTTACTATTAAAGTTAGCATGAGTTTTCAGGAATAATGAAATTTCCTCTCATCCTTTTTCCTCTCTCTTCTCTCTCTCTCTCTCTCTTTCTCTCTCTCTCTCTTTCTCTTTCTCTTCCGTCTCTCGTACTAGAGACACACTCACCACACAAACAAACCAACACACAGGAATTGAAGGTTAAGGAACCTCAACGAAAGATAATTTTTCCGTTCTATTACTTTAGCAATTTACTGTTATTTTATTATTGATGTAAAATATTATATCGAATTAAGAATTTTAAAATTAATGCTGTTTCAGAATGACACCTTATCTTGGGTGGAAAAGTTGTCATTGGGATTGCAGAGATCAGTTACTTTAAAAAATAAATTTTAATGTTCCATCAACTACTGACTCTTCTATTAGAATGTTGTTGGAAGCTAAAATATATTCAGTTGACTGCCTTCTGAAATAGTTTATAATAATATTATTACATATTATAAATATAATTAAGGACCGCGCACAATGTGCATTATCTTAACCTACTGACAAACACCCAGTCCTGAACCCGGGAAAGGGATTTTTCACTACTGAAAAATCCCCGGCCGGGAATCGAACCCGGGCCGCCTGAGTGGAAGGCAGGCGCGCTACCGACTCACCCACGTAATACAATAATTAAGTCGGTCTCGGTGGTGTAGAAGTAGGGTGCCCGCCTGTAGATCCGAAGGTCGTGGGCTTAGACCCGGCAGCGATCGATGTATTTTTCTGGACGTAGAGATCCTGAGCACGGAGTTCCTCGGGAGTCTTATTAAGCTGGGGGGCCCGTCTGGACAAAATTCCTCGTTCTTTCATGTTCAACTAATACTTTAAATTCCAGAGGGGGGTTTATCAGGCAATGGGCTTACCACTTGTCCTTCTGCTTTCTCGAAAATAAACATAAAATGAATCTAGGTACTGAAAACTCCAATTGGAGGCCCTATACCCCACCATATGGGTTACAGGAAAAAGTCAGACGATAAATTATTGTAATTAATTCACGTTTTCAGAAATACAATTCCTGATTTTATAATACGACTTACTATTATTATATACAATATTGATGCTTGCTATTTCTTTTAAATGTTACTGAACAAATATGGTTCACGTTTTAAAATTATAAAGTAAATTCGCGTATTTTTATTTCATGCTTTGTCAAAATTTCAATGTAGCAATATTGCACAATATCTTGTAAAATCTGCTGTTGATTTGGTAAAGGTTTATTGCACGGATACGGTACCTTATACACGTTGAGTGGACATACGGAGTATAGCCAGGGGCGGTACAGCTGGTCAGAGCTGCTCCAGTAAGGTTATCAGATCATAATCTCCATCATGAAAATTATAACTAATTTCAACATTAGCTGTGTGCTGCCCATGTCACTTTCTTCAACTCTATAGATTCACTATATATTTTCTATACCCCTGCACCTTAGAAGTAATCCTGCAATCCTATTACTTTCATAATGCATGGATTGCAATATACTAAACTATCGTCTTTCTCGTTACATTACTGATGGTAATGAAAGCATTAATTCTATTCCGGATTACTAATTCAAGTGTGTTTTGAATCGAACCCTCGTGGCTCCATCACTAAATGCTGAAGATCAGTGAACGAGTAGATATGTTAGTCTGCAAATTTTATTTTAAATTTTAATCCCTTTGTTGAAACATTTTTTACCACAGGTGCTTACTACAGACAAGGGGTATCATGTTGTACAGGTAGGAAGAAAAAAAGCGGACCGACTCTTGTAGTTGATTTCATAATCTTGTGACAGGTAAATAAATGTAAGAGATGTAACGGAAACGTTTGTTTTAACAAGCAATGCAAATTACGTGAAACTATTTCTCAATTCAAGCAATGTTCATTTCAATACATTCCCTGCTATCGGCAACTTAGATATTTTAGTCAGTCCGCTTTTTTTCCCTCCTGTTCATACAACCTCATACCCTTGTATACAAGTATTATCTTATATAAATAATGAACTTTCATATAGTTTATGTTTTACCTTATGTACTAAGTAAGGATAATGTAAAGGTGTTTTGTTAACTTAGGATGTAATGTAAAAGAAATACTGTATGAGTATTTTAAGTGCCGGATTAATAAGTTCTAAGATTACTTGGTGAATGAGAAAAATGTGTGTCCGTCCGTGTGTCTGTAAGCGCGATAACTCGTACTCGCTTTATCAGGTTTTCATGAAAATTAGTATTCACACTTACAAATAGGAAGAATCCTATTGATTTGACCAAGTCGGTTGATTATAATGGGGTAACGACCAATTAACAGTCACATGCTTTTTAAATAGCAAATTTGTACCAATCAATAGAACTGAATATGCTGTTGGGAACTGATGACAAGTGACTGTACGTTTGTACGCCTTCAGATGTTTTGGCAAATGTAAAGGGATATTATTGATACTCAGATAGATACCACATGATAGACAACATTAATATAAATGGACTATACGCAGATACGAAAGGGAAGGCTGAGGAAAGGGAAATGTGCAGAATGCTGAGTTTGCAGTGAAAGACCTGCCCTTGGGCAGAACACTATGAACTAATTTCTTTTATCAGTTTACTTGATTTTATGTATGAAAAGGTAGCCTGCTAACCCCATACTGACATGACATTCATTAATGACAGGAAAGAGGGTTTAACCCCAATGTTCGTTTTCAAGTTTCAAGTTCAATTAATCTAGTTCGAGAAAAATATGCCACGTCTTTCTGTATTTCAGCTCCACTTTAACGTTTGACATTTTTCAGGGGATATAGACAAAACCCACAGCCTATCTACAATCCCCTCTTACTTTTTACAATTACTCTGCACAAATAAGGTTTATTTTTTCGTTATTTTCTTTAAAATAAACAGTTTGGGCGATTTGTTTAAATATCGTTACCGGCTCTACACATGTACAAAGCCATATTATCAGTTTTTCTAATAAAGAAATGAGGATTTAATGTACTGTTCCTTGAAATGCGAGTCCACCCTAAAAACAGCCAGAGAGAGAACGGGGACGTGGGAGTATAACAATATGTTGTGCTCTAACAATATGAGTGTACTTTTTTTTTTTATTTTTTTTTTTTTATTTTTTTTTTTTATTTTAATACAGAGTCGTATTTCTCTTTTCAAGTGGATGAAAATGGACACAAAACATTTGATTATGAGGGAAGACGTTTCAATTGTATGGCCCGAGTGAGTTAGACACGGTTCCTGATTACGTCGCGTGATTGGACAGCCGTAACATGACCCCCCGCGGGTCGTGTGGGTCATCTCATTACCAAATGAACTTGAGGTTCCCAGCAAGATCTCCAATTGGGTGTTAACTTTCTCTTTCATTAATTTACTATAATAGTTTACAGCTTTTAGTACAAATCACGTTAATTTTCTTTCTTTTTTCTTTCTTTGTCTTAGTTTTACCTCTCCCTTTTAGGATTTAAGCGACCCAAGCCGCCCGGGCCTTATAGGGCCGCGACCTATCGGGAGAGGGATTATCTATGGAGGGCATGAAGGGCCTCCTCGTATGAATGATCAGCACAATGCCGGAGCCACCTCCGAGACAACACGAACACATAGGACGAGACACACCATTCACACACACACGCTCGTTCCAAACAAGGCGAGTAGGATGAAGATGATAATGACGGCCAGGTGATATCTGGGGACCACAAGGGCCTAAAGTTACCCGACATTTGTCTCACAGGTGAGGAAAAACCCCAGAAAAAACCTCACCTAGGTAACTTGTCCCGAACAGGATTCGAACTCGGGCCCTCTGCATGAGAGGAGCGTCCTTTTCATCTAAAGAAATATACCTTCCGCGAAATTAAAGTTTTGCTGTTCGTGTCCATGGTTTCGCAGCCCAAATGTTACTGGAAGAATGAAATTCATGAACATTAACGAGACAACCTGTGTTAACGACAATGTTCGTGGACTCGGTATGAGAGAGCCAGGTGTGACAAAAGAACGGTGCTGGGCCCTGTTTCATAGAACTTGATAATAATATTAGTTAATAATATGAGCTAGAACTCATAATATTACTCATTAGCTATCAAAATCTTATTTCATAGAGATGCGTACACTACTCCTAAAATTTCTTCACTAATAGTATCAGGTTATAAGTCAGCTGATTGATTTGGAGGTTATGTCTGGATTGTTGTTTGTGTTTTTTTTTCCCCTTCTTAGTCTTTTTGTCAATACTATTTCAAAGCAGCATGGCCTACATTATATCTTCATAAATGTAACAAATAATAACTAGCTCTAAGAAATGAATAAATTTGCCAGGCACTTATTCAAGATAGCAGTAGGCACATGTACTAAAATCTAACAAATCCTAAAAACTTGTTATGACAAAAATTCCTTTTATAGCGTATGTAAGGTTTTTCTAAATTGATAATTAGATCAGAGTGATTCGTTTTCCACAAATTTAAGATCACGAAATCTGAACTACATGGGTTTGAGAATAACTTATTAGCCCAAATACATTTATAGAAAAACACCTAGTATTATTAGTAAATTTTATTATACACTTAGCAAGCAGGAATGGCGGTTGAGGCCAGGCAGGTTCCTTCACCACCAAGCACCCTCAAATTTACAAGGGCAGGGGATTAGTACCGACCGTATTTTCCGCCCCATGAGTCACCTAGTCTACTTCAATCAGTCAATCTTAGATTTTTTAATATGTCATTTTTTCTTAAAATGTTTGTTATATATCAATTCTACACATAATTACAAGAAAAATGACACCAAACAATGTATAAATTACTTCAATAGGAACATTTATAACAAATACATAAATAAAAGTTACGAGAAAACTGCTTTCAAGTCCTATGTTCCTATTAAAGTAAATTATACATTGTTTGGTGTAATTTTTCTTGTAATTATGTGTAGAATTGATATATAACAAACATTTTAAGATAAAATTACATATTAAAAAAATCTAGGCTCGACTGATTGAAGTAGACTAGGCGACTCATGAGGCGGAAAATACAGTCGGTACTAATCCCCTACCCTTGTAAATGTGAGGGTGCTTGTGGGTGAAAGAACCTACCTGGCCTCAACCGCCATCCCTGCTTGCTAAGGATATAGTTCTGCAAAGCTGTATGAAACACGGCCCTGAACTCTCAAGTACCAAGTAGTAGTTATTAGTTTAGTTTGTGGTTTTCTTCAGCGCATCATTAGATCATAATACATCTTAAGTTTATTCTAAATTAATTTGTGTACAGCAACAAGGAGTTTCTTGTGTGACTCATATTAAGATGAAGTAGCTGATTGGTGGTCACTCTGGCTTAAAATCGTGACAGCTGTCGGAATGTGATGGACTCACGAAGCTCACCAAACTGAAGGAATTGTCACGCTCCAAGGAACCAGTGGACAAACAAAACCACAGAAGTGCTATATAATTTGTTATTCCGCTATTTCATGCCCCAAGAAGTAGTAATGTAATAATATAGTCCCTTCACAACCTAACAATCTTGGATCAAGCAAAGTGATTTAAATATGTGAAAATGTGCAAGCTTACATAAACAAAAACTTTCCTAGTTGTCCAACCATTAAAATTACTATAGATAAAGCTCAATTTTCACAAAGCTTTGTCTAGACTCTAGAGTAAATACTTCTTTAATACCTTTCCCCGATCTTTCTCTTAATCTTTTTCTCACTTTCTCTTCCTCTACCTTACTATGTTATTATCGTTTTATATCTATTCTTTTCTGTCTCCCTCTTTTTTATATCTTGCTTTCATTTTTAATATTATCCTTTTTCTGCCTCTTTCAATTTATTTCGTTTTATTTTTTACTTCTTGTATCGTTTTATTCTCTCTCTCTCTGTCTCTCTCTCTCTTATCTCAGTGACTTTTCTGACCTAAAAGTGAAGATGATAATGGTGGTATATTATATTATTTTACTTTATCGAGGCGATGGGCTTACCACCTGTCCCTCTACCCTCTCTCGGAAAGTAAGCATATCAAAATTAGTATAGGTAATGAAACCTCCATAGGAGGCCCCTTCGCCCCACCTGGGGATCATAGGGTACCAGATAGACCAGATTTTACTTTATATTTACATAAATGTTACAGAGGTTGGTCCTAAAACCCCGAAAGAGCAGGAGCTCATGCTCAGTGGCAGTTCCAATGTTAGGTCTATATTTGTTTTACAATAGAAGTATAAGGTTAACTTAACTATTTTTAAAACTAAGAAATATAAAAATTAATGTCATCAAAATTCACCAGGGGAGAAAGGCAAAGCTGAGAGTCATGACATGACTCAAGTGATAAAGCAATAATAGATATAAAAAAAGGAAAATTATCAATAATTACATGATAGTAGTTTCAGGAAGAGGAGCAGATTAATTGGCAAACAAAAAGTAAAGTAAAAGGGATCAAAATTAACAGTTTATATGATTTTTTTAAATTCTAGATTTAAAGACTCCATAAATGCATTTGGCTAAACCTGGATGTAATTATATTTTAGAATTATATAGACGAGGACCGAAACTAAAGCTAATATGAAAGACCAGCAGAAGTGAAATAATGGGATCGGAAGCTGCAGATATGTATTTTTTCTCGTATTAAGTTCTTATAAGTTATTAATCATAGACTGGTGGTTAGAAAGAACCCCCTAAACAATTCGTTGGTGTAAGTATCACCATACACGATAACCTAGGATCGATTACGTTTGACGTTTATAAGCATGTTGAAAGTCTACCGTGGTTCGGATTCCATGCTAATTTGAAGTTCGTGACTGTATTAACAACTTCGCAACGCAAAATAGTGGAAGCTCCTCTATCCTCTAGGGGGAAGTTAGATACCATTATCATGGTTACCGGTATTCGTGAAATGTCCAAGAGCCCTCCAAGAAAATGTGGCGAAGATTTCAGTGCTAGTTCTATAAATAAGATGATAAAAAGACGCAAAAGGTCATTACCAATAAAAGTGAGCCCATTGGTAAAATCAAAGTTATCTATTTTTAACAAGAAATATATATTTTGTATATTAAATAAATTATAATTTATGGACCAGCAACTAAAAAACCTGCTGTGAAATAAAATAATGTATTGTTTTCACGTGGATGACACTGTCACCTCTTAAATCAATATCACTGCCTCCCTTATTGGATTGTGTTGAAAATTGTTATATTTATGCCACAAGAAATCAGCTTTCAGTAATTCTCAAAGAAAGAAGTTTTCAACAAATTTTACGCTGAATGATAGTATTTTTGGCCTATTTTCTTGGTCCCGCCTTCCACCCCCGGATTACCTGAGCCATAAACTGTATCTCTATATTTTGCATTTGTTTTTGGCTCGTCGCGTTACCTTCTCTGGTGAATTTACTTGGTTTTTATTCAAATTGTTCATCTGTCTGATGTCGCGGGGAACGTGTCCCCGATTTTGTTTCCACCTGGTTGAATGAGGGAAACCCGCGAAAACCTCACTGAGATATGTTGCTGAAAGTTTACAGATATCGCCCGACCAGACTACATTTGCAAATTTTTAACACACCCAAAGTCAAGAGGAAAGTTTACAGTAATTCATAGAATTTGATCCATAACGGTGTCTGGAACTTTGATTGAAGATCTGATTCAGAGTCTTTGCCAAATGGTCTTGGATTTCCCGCGCTCACTTTCCTCAAACTTTGCACATAAATCAGAAGTATCCTTGAAAACCTGAAAAGGGGCAAAGGAAATATGAAACTAGATCCTTATTTTTGCATTTGTGTCCCTAAAAATGAATTTAATAAATTAATATAAAATAATATGCCAACATTTCTACAAATTTACAGCCCCCGCATGTCAAAATGTCAGCACACCCGTGATCATGTATCTTTAAGTACCTGTAAAAATCTAATTAAAGAACCATAGGAAACTAAATATTATACCCTTTCAGCTGTGTTAAAAAATAATAAAATTTCATACTAATCATATGTTATCATACTAATCAAATCATGTTACTGAAGAGCTAAAAACTTCAGGAGTACGATTTAGGCTATGTTACAGAATTAGTCACTTATTTAAAAAAAAATGTAGTTTACAAATTCCATGAAATTTGTTGATGAGGTCACGGGTTCGATCACTGATGTAGTAGTTGAGATTTTCCAGTTGACCTTATCCTTCTGACGGTAAGCCTACTATGTCTCTAGGGTAGAACTGATCTCCAATATATAAGAACCAGGAACTTCCCGAACTAAAAGGCTGGTGGTGCCTAAGGCTGAGAGCCATGTGCCGAATGTCTATAAATCCAGGAGCGACAATTGAAAATTTTGTGTGAATAATTCAGAAAAATGTTGCTTTATTTACTTTTTTAACAAATTTTAAATAGAAAAATATTATACCTTTGCTAACCTCTTCCAAAAACTGACTGCAGAAGTCCTAAGCCCTCCGAGCACTTTACAATATTTTACTTACTTTGAAAACCCGACGAACTATGACATGCGCAAGAATTCAAGTTGTAAGGTATTACACTAACTTGCACTTGCACGGTGTGGAAGTATTTTTACTTGGTTGATAGCTTAGTAAATCTGGATAGGAAAAAGTGTTTAATCGTCATTAGGCGAGGGTGGAGTCTGACATTAAGTAGGTCTAGAGGTCTCCCCTGGTGCTGGAGAAGAAGTCCGTTCCGCCGTCATGGCGTAACGCGACGTGACGTCACATCCGTATATACCTGATTACGCAATTGGTCGCCAGAGCGTGCTCCTATGCTAAGAGGAACGAATTTCAATTACCTACAACAGTTTTGAGCAATCGTATATAGGTCCTAGTTTCCTTTCTTAGAGAGCAATTCACACATTCATTTGAATGTTTAATTATTCCAGTACCTCTAGCTAACAAGATCTTTGCCCATGTTCTGAGTGAAAATTTAATTACATTTCGTTTTTAAAATGTTAATTGCTTGAGGCGCTGCACTAAAAGCCATAAGGTCGCGAGTTCGATCCGCATTGAGGTCAGTGGTATTTTTCAATTGACCTTTGGTCGCTCTGAGGTCCCGGGCTTGACTCAAGCTCATTAGAAATCAGTCCCAGAATTAGTTTGGATGGGGGAATTAGATCGCTTGTGTGAAAAGATGACAACACTATCATTGGCCAAGCGTCTGAATCTAACACGCTAACCTTTTCACTACTAGTGACATATAAATTCGTCACAAAAAAAAAAAAAGCATAATATTATTTGATTAATCGAGTGGTGTTTTATATTATAATGTGAGGATTATTATTTGCGTGTTGCGGTTGTCATTCATACAAACCATCTATTTTACTGGGATTTCTCAAATATTGTTATTTTTTAAAAATTTATTTCTGCTTTTATAGTAATATTCGGTGAATCACATAATCATTCAAATTTCAATATATTTTATGGACTTTTTTAATTGGATCAACTAGCAATTAATATCTGGCTGTACGGTCAGTAAATGCGGACGATGCTCGATTTCATGTATTGGATATAGACTATAATTATCATCCATTCTAGAATTCAGACTTCTTATATTATCATCTTAGGCCGATTACATACATGGAATGAAAATATACAGTAGCCTAGAGTACATTTTATGAATATATTATTTATTCCAGTCTATAATTACTTAGTAGGCTAAGTATTATCTTATTATTAGTTAATTTATCTTCTACGCCCAAAATACGCCCAAAATTAAACAAAAAAAAAAAAACAATTGAAGTACCTATGTCAGAGAAAAACTGAAGCGAGTGCAAATAAATTTCTGAATAAAAATATACTTGAATTTAAAAACCTATCAAAACATATATTTTTTTAAAGCCTTTCAAATTTGATTTTTTGTTTTTCATTGTAAATCTCTAGGGGAAAAAAATCTCGACACACAGCCCAGCTAGGTCTAAAAGGTAAAACAGCAAAATCAAGAGCTGAGTTGTTAATACCTATAATGATGAAGAATAGAAAGATCTTGCTATACATTATAGAAGGTTTGAGCAACGATATCGTAACTTATTTCCAATGAGATATTATTTGTTTGATAATGTAAAAAACATACAGAAAAAGCTATTGAGAATTCATAACAAAAATAAATTTATGGAGCGCTGGTTACCTGTATAGGCCTACTATACTTTAGAGGTCACAATTTTAAATTTTAAATTCAGAGGTTATAGATTAAAAGAAATCGTGCAGTTTTCACACACAATATTATTATCGTGAGTGAGAATTAAAAAGTAGTGTTGAGCAAAAGTTAACAGCAGGTCGAAGTTCTCGCATTTCAACTGATCTTGATGTTTCTTGTGTGAATAATTTAAATATTAAGATAGAAATTTGGTGTGGGAGGAGCAGTGGTGAGGTACTGCCAAGTTGAGTAAGATTGTTGTAATTAAAATGTGTTTTGGGTGTTGCTGCGGAACAGACCAAGTTTTCTCAGATGCCTGACAATGCGTGACCAGAGTATCCGCTCTGTTCTCGTCCGCCTCGCTCAACCAGCTCCCAGCTCAAAATATAGTTTTGCTTCCACACGTTGTGCAGTACCAGTATTTTTTAATTTGTGACAAAAATTCATAAACATGTAGATCTAAAAAGATCTGTAAAGAGTTAGGCTAGTCCACCGCTGGGGCTCAGGGGATGCGTTCAATCCTCTCACGCAGCGGGCCCGGGTTCGATTCCTGGTCGGGACAAGTTACCTAGGTGGGGTTTTTTCTGGGGTTTTTCCTCACCTTTGAGACAAATGTCGGGTAACTTTAGGCCCTTGTGGTCCCCAGATATCATCTGGCCGTCATTATTATCTTCATCCCATCCTCGCGTTGTTTGGAGTGATTGTGTGAATGATGGGTCTAATCCTATGTGTTCGTGTTGTCTCGGTGGTGGCCCCGGCATTGGGCTGATCACTCATCCGGGGAGACCCTCCATGTCCTTGTCTGGTCAAAAAAGTATGTATGTGATCCAAAGATAATCCCTCTCCCGACAGGTCGCGGCCCTGTAAGGTCGCTTAAATCCTAAAAGGGAGGAAAGGAAAGAATTAGGCTAGTTGAATGTAAAGAATCCGATGTTACACTCGGTCGGGGGGAGCCTTCAGTATGGTCCTGGGTTTCTGTGCCCAAGGTCCCGGGTTCGATCCCGAACCTCGGTGATGGCACTTATGTATGCATAAATATGAACCGATGTCGTAGATTTCCAGGCATGTAAAAAAAAAAAATTCCTGCAAGACAAAGTTCCGATATCCAGCTACGGTCATGAACCCAGGTACCAGTATAACCCCGTCATTAAATAACCACAAAATAGCTAGAATCAACCTATTACAGAGATAAACTACATCCGCTAGTATTTTATAGGCTATTGAAATGAAAAAGTAGACATTTAACTTATTTTAAATATGGGATAGTTTTGAAATTTTGAAATACAGTAATGAAAGGGCGAGGTATGGAATATATTATGTATAATGCAGATTGTGGGACAGAGTAGTGAGCAGACACCCATAAAATATGCATACACGACGGCATCGTGCCACTCTCCTGTATTGTAGTAGTTGGAGGCATGAAAGCACCCATGGCCCAATATGCAGAACCCCCGAAATCGAGCTTCCACCAGCTCCCTGTGGCATTCTCTGGCATTTTTCCTACAAAGAAAAGCTATTCTGACGTTAGAACGCTGTTCACATCTTGTCATATCTGTGTGCATGGCGGCTGGCTCACAAATTCGTCCCTCTGTGCATATAAAAATGCCATCAAATTACGTGTTTGCATTTTTCAAAATCTTAAATGAAAAAATTGCCATGACCTTTACCTCATCCTTCGTATATTATATATAAGATTCGAGCTAGTGAAGTGCAGGAAGAAAGTAACTAACCGTTAATTAATTTGAGAGAGATGATTGTCAATAGATATAGTATTTTACGGTCGTTAGTTTATTTTAAATTAATTATTGTGTGTAAATCGATGATAAATTGTCGATAAAAACTTTATAACACCAAACATTATATAAAATAAATGTGATAGTACATACATGCAATCTATTCTCTAAACTATTCTCTAAACTATTTAAACTATTTAAAATTAAACGATATATTCTTATGTTATCTAACTATTCTGGAGTACTGTAACTGAGCTAATAGACAGCGTGGCATGATGGCAGAATAATCTGGCCACCTAGATTACTCTTAGTGGCAGACTTCATTGAAAGATCTTCGGTTACATGAGACACGTTACTTGGAATGATTTCTGGTTGTTCCACTGCATAGAATAGGCTAATTGGGCAGGTTTAACGTGAGCTAGCTAAACTTTACCATTCGTGCATACAGTGCTAGTGGTAACAAATTCGATTCTTGTGGAGACTTCCAAATTTAAAAGAAAAAGCTCGTAATGGAATTAGTTGGTGGCTCTTGACCATATTTGGTCAGGCCTATAGCTCCCAATAATTCAAACTTTTCGCAACATTTTTACTATTGATTTTCTTAGCTAAGCTGGATCACAACTTGGATCAGTTATTCAGGGGTCTGTGGGTTCCAGATTTTTCTTGTGCTGCAAGTAAAACGTTTGCAAGTTTTGCATTAATAAGCCTACACTGTAAATTACACAACGTTGAAGACTGTTGTATAAATAACCATAGACAGATATATAATAATATGAAAAGTAGCTATCTATGTTTCTTTTTTATAAATGAAAATACTTTGTATTAAAGATTTTTATTTCAGTATGCCATTTTAAGGTAGTGACTTTTGGTAACTTAAATATAAATAGTACTTACATCCCATTTCTGTATGTAGTTGTAACAGAGCTTAATTTATAACTGTACTTTTTTTTGGAAAGATGTGGTTTTAAAGTAAACCGACCAATTTTTTAAAAATTAAACGATAAAGAATTTTTTACTTAAATAAAGTGTTAAATTTATATGTAACTAACCAGTGTTCACGCTTAACATCATAGCCCAATGGCTATACGCGTGGAAGCCTTTAGTCGCTGTGTCTTCGACGCCCACGCACGAGAAGAAGTATTGCTGCTCGTTTACAGCTAGCTGTCGCTCAGAATATTAAATTACTTACGAACACAGATTTATGACTTGAAAACTAATATTTCACATATTTATGCCATGTTTGTATAGGTTTTATGTGCTAATAAAAATCACGTGGAAACACTGATGTCATCCTTGAATGAAAAACATTACGGCCTGTCTTCATCTATGTAGTTCCAAAAGGTATCCGAACCGCGAAAAAGGCCTTGGGGCGATGCGTGAAATATTAATCTACAAGTATAAGTACCAATATTACTCATAATATGTACATTTAAAATAATATCAACTCAGATAAAAAAAAAGGTGTTTATTTTCAACGCTGATTTCGGAACTGATTCCTTATATTAACTTTGCTTTGTATCAAAATTAGCTCTTGACGTAATAAAAGTAATAAGTATTGATTATTTTAACATTATAACTTTGAAAATAATCATCCCTAATTAAAATGGCTCCCAATTTCCGAAATGGCTGCCAATGTATACTGTACTTCGTTTTATATCCGACTTTGATCTGGCTAAATCATAGCACCATCTTATTTTATCAAAATTTATTCCCGACGGAAGTCTGTGTACACAATGTCGTTAAGTTTCGAAATATTTTTTTAATTACTCAGGTTCATTAACTTCATCTTTCTGAATTTTCTTAAATTTCTGATAGAAATATAAAAGTCATATAAATACTACAGCCGTCTAACATAAGCCTAATATCTCTACGACATTGTTTCTGTTAATCTGCTGGTAAGGATCCATGGTTACCTCAGTTTGTAGAGCATTGGCACGAAAAGTCGGGAAGGACCTGTGTCAGGGGAATTTTTATCTTAAAATTCTATTAACTGAATGTTAATTCCTTATGTTTTATTTTTCTGCATTGCTGCCTGCTTGATAAATCATAGTGATTTTTTTTATCACGATCCATATGCAGTAACACCCCAGAATCCTTGGTCTTGTCTTTAAGTACAAATTAAATATTCCGGGTGTATTATTAAAACGTTTAATATGCACTTGTTTAAAATGAACTTTCTAAGGGATTTGCAGAAAACAATTGATATGAATAAGTAGCAGTTTTTCTTGACAGCGGAAGTACGTTTCATACACATCGCTCCAGTTTGCCATACGGATCGTCTCACTTGTATCCTCAGGTGCTTCAAGATACCGTAACAGGATGTTGGGTCAAATCAGATATTTCGCTTCAGTAGCGTATCTTACATTCTAACTGTATGCGCCAATAAATATTCTAAATTACACCTTAAGCACAATTTTTAAAACCTGAGGCCAAATTTGAAAGTATCCGTCTGGGTCGAATAATCAGTAAGGCACTGGTTCCCAAGTTCACGGGTACGATTCCTGCCCCGATCTATGGTCTAAACACAGCATAAAGCAGCCGACAAATAGACGTAATAAATTATCAAACTAGAGCTCTAGTCTTTATAAAAAAAACCTTCAACTTCAGATTAGAGTTTAAAAGCGGAACTTATTACGCAGTACAGCCCGCCTGTATTTTTAACACTTAAGTCAATGTATATTGTATTATGATCTGTCATACATTGTAATAGGCTAAGCTAGGCTTGTTCTTAGTACAAATTTCTATTTGTTGTTAATAGTTTCCTTCTGATCCAAGGAACATATTTAAAATTTACAGGGGCGGATCCAGAACTTATTGAAGAGATGGGCTAACATAAAAGGAAATTTCAATTACTGGGGGTATAGAATATCTCGAAAAATTAGGAGAGTCCGGGAGAAATTTTTAAAAATTGAATTGCGAAATTGTGAGCTTTTAGGTTCTCTGGGTGATTTTTCAAGAGTTCTCAGCAGACTAAATCTCTTCTTGCCCAGAGTTTTAGCCCTGTTGAGAAGTTTGTCAGTTTTACATATTACATAAAACTTAAAACTACCAAAAATGGAATTGTTTACCTTTACCTTTATAAACGCAGGTCTGGAGTAGCTCACAAGAAATCAATTAATCATTTATAATAATAACTGAACATAAGAAAATCGGACAACTGCTATTTTGTGGGTTTTCACGCTTGTCACACGGCGTCTAGAATATAAAAACTATTCAACTTGCTTTTTATATTCCCTAGGTTGAAATATTGCGAGTACATAAGTGCTTTTATTTTTTTGTATTAAATTAAAATTGAACGTAATTTTTTTAGATAATTTTTTCCACTGTTAATAAAGTAAATCAACGTAAAAGAAAACCAAGTGGGACCGCGGCCCCTACGCCCCCCCCCCCAAAATAGCCACTGTCTGGTAGGGGGTTTACTCCTTTGTTTGTTATAGTATTTCACAACAGTTGTGTGTATGACTGAAAACGTGGCCAGTTTGCCGGATTTTTTTTAGGCCTGTAAAAGTAGATAGGCTACACGGGACTTTTTAATTTCTTTAAAATTCCTTTTTTATTTTTACCGGGAGTTCCTGATCCGAAGGCTATACCTCTGGTCTCGTTACAACATTTAGTGTTTAAGCACACATGAATGCTACTGACAAGGGCATTGAACTAGGAAACAAAAAGTCTTGCCACTTACGCCGACGGGAGGATACTTAAGGGAGATGGTAGTTAACGCTAGCAAAATGATAGAAAATAGAGCGTATGTTCAAGAAGCCATAACTCAGGTGTTAACTGTCAGATTTAGTTGAATTTTTTATGCTTTGCGAGTGCACTCTGTAGTTTAAAATAAGCAGAGAATGGTTGTTCTAGGACTCACTGATTGGTAGGAAAGAATTTTTTAACACATAGGTGATAATTTAGTTTTACAGTTACTTCCCTTGACATAGGTACGCTATATTCAATTTATGTAGCTTAGATTTTCGTGAAACTTTGGGAACTTACTAACAATAGGTACTACTATTTACCCTAGCACAATCAGTGTAATGTGTACAATAAATTTTACGACTAAAAATGTGACTAATGTGTAAAATTTCACGACTAAAAAAATTACTTTTTAAAATAAAAATAGTTGAAAATTCTGTATAGTCAAGACTTTTTTCCATAATTCTGCTAAGGGAGATTTGTCATCCATCTATAATCAATTCCTGAAAGTTTCATTATTTTAGCATGAATAGCTTTCCAGAAAATGGTATCTGAAGAACAAAAAATGTAATTTTACAGGAGAGCGAAAAGAAAATGACGTTCCTTATGATATTTTATCCATTTTAGAAAGCTCCAGGTCGCAACATATAAGACCTATATTTCAAAATGTTCAGAAAACTATGCTCTATTACATGAGGTTAAGGAAAAAATCGATTTTTTGACACTGATGATAACTACCATCTCCCATTAACCCATGGGTCCCGAGCCTGAGATTGAAGGTTATGGCCATCTTGATATCACGATATTTACGTACCTTATGTGTAAAGACTGTGAAACTGTCTTAATGTGTCTCCAATGCGTTTATTTTTCTGGAATTAATCCTGAGCAAAAGCGTTCGTTTATTCGGATACACATGTAGCCTAAATATATTGTGTATTTGTGTGTACTGTAATTTAAATAAATAGATAAACTATTAATTAAAAGTGATTTTAACTCTAATTCCGTCCGAAATAAGATGCATGTCGTTGCACATGAAAAGACCTGCATAAGTATAAAGCTTATAATAATCTCTTCTATTTAAGTCTGACTCTCTAAACTACGTGTCTGTTTTGAATGAGATATGTTTATAGAAGTAAGTTTTCACAGTATATTCTTTCACGTTTTCTTGGAAAGCAGAATATCATTTTCAGTTTTATTCTCTTCAACCAGCTCGTTTATATCCATGAAAATGAGATGTTTCAGTGCATTCATTTTAGAATTAAAATTTATTATACCCGTATACTTATCACATCGTAAATGTGGACAGATGAGCATATGCCGCAAGTTTTCTGACGGAAAAGATTATACAACAAGTTTTTTGCGGAATAATGACGACTGTAAGATTGCTAAATGGCTTTTCTGTGAATCAAAGTTGCAACGCTAACTTAATTTAAGAACTCTAGAAAATATATTATCAGTTATAAACATAAAACTTCTTTAGAGATTTACGCCAGAGTTTGCAAGTCTGAGCACTCGGTTCTGATATATTCAAATAATGGGCTCTAAATTTCTGATTTCATGCGAGTGTTACGATAAATGCTATAACGTCTTTGCAGTTTAATATTGATAATGGTGTATGACAGCTTTAAGAAACGTTTGATTCACCGCAATGGAAAAATCGATGTAGTTTGTTAGGCGGTATCTACCTTAGACGTCATGTCTATAAATTTATAACTACTGAAGAGGAAAACATATAAACATAGCTACTTACCTGCTTAACATCATCGAACATTGAATGCTACAAGTTAGAAAGTGTAACAGATATTCTCATTCACCAAATCAAATCTATATTATAAAGGACAAAATAGTGTTAAAATGCTTGTTATTTCCCTTATAGGTGTACCTCTCCTTTTAACCCTTGCTTCGCGAACAACACGGCTTTGCAAGAGAATGCGCAGTCCTGCAATAGGCTATTTATCCTAGTCGGATTGCGAACTGAGTGATTCCACTCTTAAAAAAATCATGATGAGCGTTTCACATAATATTTTAATTATACCGAAGAATTGGCCAATTAAACTGGTGCATGAGGGAGCTGTGCACCTGCAAGATCCTTGGAGGGTTGGTAAATGATGCTGATGAATGAATGTGAGACCGCTAAGAGAAGCAATGATTTCCGCTGTTAACGTTTCGCCGGATTCTCACAGGAATGTCCAAAGAATAACAGCTTCCTCTGCCGATTCTTATCTAGTGAATGGAAGCTCAGATTGTGAATGGGAGGAAGCCCTTATGCATTCGACTAATTCGAGTAAGTCTCAGCGGTTGTTTATGCAAACAGCTAGGCCAAGTTCGATGGAAGTTGGGAAACATGAAGTTCGCCGCGTCAAGCAGAACAAGTTTCAAAAACACTGTCATGACTGTGCAATGATATGTTCACAAATTGTTTGATTTAATGTGTAAAATATGAGTTAATATTAAATAATATATACGGTAAACATAATGTAGCCTAATGGGTCTATTGCGAAAAGTGGTAATGTAAATGGAATCACGGAAAAATTCTAAAAAAATTGGGGAGAAAGTTGTATTTGAACATATTAATTTTATGACTCACAGGCTCTTTATTTGACTTTCTACTTTCTCTATCACAATTGGCCTAATCCTTCTGGTGGAACTATGGCCTTGCGGTCGACTGTACCATAAGGTACAATTTTCAGAAACATATCTGTGTGTGTGTACCTGTGAATACCATAACTCTAGAACTAAAAATAAAATCCAAACGAAATCTTATTTTTGGTTAGGTATCAAATGGCGAAATGACAAGAAGATTGGTAACAACCTTCTGTTACCACTTTACATAAAGAAAATTTCACTTTTAGCGAATTTATTGTAAGCGGTTCTAATGCTTTTCTATAAAATTTGTACATTAAGTGCTTATACCAAGAGCCAAAACTTTTATTTAAAAAATTTTAACCAAAAAAGCCTATGATGGTAGTTATTACAAACAGATAGGTAATTATTATATGTAGATAGGTACGCATGGTTATTATAGGTGGTATAAGGGAGTTATTGTGTTCAGAAATTCAGACTTTATGGCTTGCATGAAGAACAGTACACCTTTGTATGAGGCTGAAACAATTGAATACGCACTTCCTGTAATGCAGTATCTTATTCTATATCAGAATGTGTAGAATTTTTTCCTTTTGATAAACGCTGCTACTTCTCAAAATAACAATGTCATTTTACTTCATGAGTGAAGTATCCCTGGAAAAAACTATTTTTAAGGATATCTTCCATCAATGAAAAGTTCTGTTTTAAGACAAAACTTTAGGCCAACATCTTGCCATGCTGTATTTGTGAAATGCTAAGGTTTCCATATTCTTGTGAAACGTATAGGATGTATGGAATATGTATGAATATTCATGCTTTAAGATTACAGTGTTATTACTGATAATAGTAGCTTTCTAGTACATAAAAATTGGAAGCACGTTTGTGGAACACGGTAGAGAGATTCTGAACTATCTTCAGCTTCCCTTCACCTTGTGGAGCATGAATCTCCTCTCTCCTGCACGCTTCTAGATAATTGTCACTCCTTAAGCTGAGTTGTTAGAACAAACCCCTTTACTCATCACATCAGTTGCATAGAGATTTCTCGTATCCTAGTATTACCCCGTAAAATAGTTCGTTCAATGAGGAAGAGACTGCTTTAATTTAAATGTGAGCTGAAAAGCTGTAGCCTAAACGGTTACCTAATGACCTGATCAGCAGGGTCAAGTCACAGTGTTTTCATCATAATAATGTTCCTCTTCTTTCCCCTCCCTGAGGTCGACTCAGCCTCTGACAGAAATGAGTACCAGGATTATTCCTGGGAGTAAATAACGGTCGGTGCGTAGGGCTGACAACCATGCCACCTTCATGTGCCTTATGTCACAAGCCTTAACCTCCTGGAAACCCTAAGGGTCTCCATGGTCCATACAGGGATCACTTTACCTTTTACCTCTTTCTCCTCCTCCTTCTTGTTGTTCGTCTTCTTCACTTCTTTGTATCACTAGATTCTAGGTCAAATGCTTATACTTTACCTGAAGGATTAAACAGAAATTAGTAATGTATCTTTATGCTTTAAAACACAAAACAGCGGAAGGGTTTTTATGGCTTCTAAAAATACTTATTTGGTCCACTGTGACCTATTTGGAGGTTTTAGATACTAGAAGTACCTATTTCGATAATATGTGCGTTTTAGATAAAATATAAGACAACTTTTTATGAGGCAGCACTGAGGGATCTGATTTTGGAGGTAGTAGCGAGAGAGATTGACTACAAGATGTCTAATTTTTTTATTTCTAGTTTAAGTATAAATTAATTAAAAATACAGAGGAATCGGCAATCGTAAATGTGTAACAGGAATTATTAGGTACAGAGTTAGCGATATATAGGTATTAAAATACATGCATTGTCAGTAAGTATTAAAATAATCACTATACTGTGGGTGAAAGTGAAGTGTATTTTATACAGGTCGTGGAGGCCCTTAGGGTTTCAGGAGGTTGAGATATTTTAGGCATTCGCCACATAAATGTGATAATTTTGTCAGCCTTACATTCCGGACACTTTTATCCCGAGAATTGCTCCTGGTACACATAAATTTTAGAGGCTGAGCATACCTGAGCTATTCTGCCACCAGAAGGATTAGGCCACTCGAAAAATCCCAGTGACCTCACCGGAGATGGAACCATTAACATTTCGTTCCTCAAACATGCCCTTATTGTTGATTAGGTAGACATGATCACGTTTTCAAGTGTATAAAATTATACTGTGGATATCTAACACTCTTTAAGTGCAAATTCATTAGCGTTACAACCTATTTAGGTGTTCACATGCCAGTTTTAAGGGCCTAAAATCCCAAGTCTAGCTGTCACAGCTATTAAACTAAAATATATCTCTATCATAATACATCTGTTATTAATAAGTTACCGGTTATTCTAACACAGAATATTTTTCTCTACCACACCGGAAGACACTTATAGTTAATTAATTATTAAGATCTACAATAAGGCTTGCACCACAACTAAATTCCGCATAGCTGATGATTATGATGAAAGTTTTAGTCGTAGATGGATCCTAAGTGTTTGCCTACTCGATGACTTTCGCCAAGATAGGAAATTCTCCGTGGTATCGTCTTTTCTTTATAAGCTCTTAGAAAACTTAATATAGCGTTGATGTGGGAGGAGAGAACAATATCAAGGCAGGTTGATTCTTTCAAAATTAACGATATTTCCTAACATTTTCTAAAAAAATAAAATAATAATAATAATAAAAAATAAAAAAATTATAATAGGTTGTAAAATTTAAGAACAATGATAACCTAGTTGGCTATAGTTCAATTTAGCTACCTCACTGAAATAATCTATCGGTATTATAGTATTACTTTTTGTGAATATTTTATTTTTGGGAGTTTGTTTACTGTAAGTTCTTATTTCATGCCAAAAGTCTGTTCGCAAGGTAAAGAAAATAGGAAGTTGTTTTACTTTTAAAAAAATCACGATTTAGTAAAGATAAACGTCTTCATCAGTGAACCGAATCCCTTGACACTGGAGTACGCCCCCTTCCGACAAAACACCGTGTTCAGAAACCGCAAGCAAAATGCTGGGTGTTTTGACACATTAGATACAGAAACTCTGCGTAATTCAATCTCACCGACAGCCTTTTTCCATTACTTCCAAAGGCGTGATTCCTTTTATTTTTTAATGGAATGTTTGTTTGTGTTTCTATAGTAACAGTGGGCAATGCATGTTCCAATTATTATTCCATTTCACTTAAGTATTACTACTATTAGTTTCTCCATCCGTACTATTACGTCCATAAAATGAAGTCAAAATGTATAGGCAACGTAAAATAAAAGTTGTTGAGCTGATGGTTTTATTTATACATGTTATTTTTATTTATTTATTTTATTTTATTGTTCGAGCTCATCGGTGCTATATCATGTATTTTAACGTTCTGAAATTGCATGTTAATTCTTCAACATTAATGTGTTTTTGGGGGCTTCTCGAGTCGAAATACTGTTTTTGGAAAAATGTATTTTAGTGTGAACTGTATAGGTCGAAAACAGTCATATCAAAGCGATCTTCAGGGAATTCTTTTTTCTATTTTTGCTTCACTTTAACCTCTATTTTCTTCATTGATAAATTTCATTTTGTTCCTCTAGTCCTGGTAATACGATTTTAATTGTGAATTATTTTCCACCTTCAAGCACTAGTATATTTTATATTGATATTGCAATAATAGGATGCTGACGGAGAATTTCTAGACAGTTTTTTGTACCTGTTTATTTTATTTTATTATAATAAATACACAATAAAATCTAAAAAGCATATGTTGAAGAAGAAACGTCAGGTTAAAATCTATGTACAAAAGTATTCTTCTACCAACACTCACAATATTAAAATTAATCAGGTGAATTTCCAGTGGTTAAAAATATACACGAATGTTGAAGAAGAAACGTCAGGTTAAAATCTATGTACAAAAGTATTCTTCTACCAACAGTCACAATATTAAAATTAATTAATCAGATGAGTTTCCAGTGGTTAAAAATATACAAGAATATAGTATGTACACTGTTTTTTATAATATTAAAATTATCGTCAATAGTTAAAAATGTACAAGAGTCTATTCTTCCATTATCAATCTCATCAATAAAATTGTTTTTTCATTTATCTTAACTATGTATACACTGTTTTTTATGAGTTGATACCACAATGGTACGGTATATATGTAGATTCGTAGTATGGATTTTCTAGAATTCTTCTGTCAGCAGTCATTAAACAATATCAATGTATTTTACATGGAGATGCATTTCGATGCCTGGTTTTGCATCATCTTCAGTCCCAAACAAGTCTAAATATAACTTGTTTGGGACTGAAGATGATGCAAAACCAGGCATCGAAATGCATCTCCATGTAAAATACATTGATATTGTTTAATGACTGCTGACAGAAGAATTCTAGAAAATCCATACTACGAATCTACATATATACCGTACCATTGTGGTATCAACTCATAAAAAACAGTGTATACATAGTTAAGATAAATGAAAAAACAATTTTATTGATGAGATTGATAATGGAAGAATAGACTCTTGTACATTTTTAACTATTGACGATAATTTTAATATTATAAAAAACAGTGTACATACTATATTCTTGTATATTTTTAACCACTGGAAACTCATCTGATTAATTTTAATATTGTGACTGTTGGTAGAAGAATACTTTTGTACATAGATTTTAACCTGACGTTTCTTCAACATTCGTGTATATTTTTAACCACTGGAAATTCACCTGATTAATTTTAATATTGTGAGTGTTGGTAGAAGAATACTTTTGTACATAGATTTTAACCTGACGTTTCTTCTTCAACATATGCTTTTTAGATTTTATTGTGTATTTATTATAATAAAATAAAATAAACAGGTACAAAAAAACTGTCTAGAAATTCTCCGTCAGCATCCTATTATTGCAATATCAATATAAAATATACTAGTGCTTGAAGGTGGAAAATAATTCACAATTAAAAAAACTCTATTTTCTTCTTTCCCCCATCATATATCCAGTATTTACATAAATACATTTTTGCTTGTTACTTTACTTCCTTTTCGTTTCTACTCGTATCTCTTCACATATCCCACTCGGTATTCGAATATGAACCTACTGAAAGGTATATGCTTTAGAGAAGTTAAGCAAAACCAGCCAGAATACAGGTGTATGCAGAGGAAATGTAATAACTGGCTAAGTAATATCACTGCTCGGGCTGTTTGCCACACTCCTATAGAAAGTTTATTAAGTATGCTAACGTATTCGAACACGTGTTCCAAATCACAATATCGCCCACTTATCACTCTTCTCTTGAAATATACACATTCATAAATCCGTTGCATCGAATAAACAATGCGAACTCACAAAATGATTAATGATAATGACAATAATGAAAGTTATTGAGTTAGTTTCACAAAAAAAAATCTCTGATGTCTGCTAGAGTTTCTGTGATGTATGGAGAACTGAAATGTGGGTTGTACGGCAATCCGAACTGTCAATGACCGCATTACAATTAGGAATTAAGTTTCTGGGTACTGCCTTTATATTCATGGATGGATACTTGTTAGCGAAATGTAATAAATACTATTTATTAATAATTACATCAATTGATTTTTATTCGAAAGTCAAATGATCAGGTTGTATGAACAGAACTAAGGGTTTCCTGTTATAATAATAATTTTAATAATAACAATATCTTTATTTATAAGGCAATTGGATTGTTAACATCTAGAAGTTGAAAGATTTCTTTCATACTATATTTTGGGGAATTTTCGAATAATATTCAGAAGATTACAAGAAACTATAAATTATAATAAAAATGTTAGCTAAATGTAATTAAAAAGTAATCGCATTTTTGGAACATTGGAATATAGGCCTATTCATTTTGTGTTCAAAGGTTACACACATATTGTAGGTTTCAACAAGCAATGGGTTACTATATTCATTTTTATGATAATATTTCAGGAGAAAAATTCCTCTGACACTGGGATTCAAACCCCTAACTTTCGGCTTTACGTACCGATGCTCTGCCAACTGAGCTATTCAGAGCTCGACTCGCACACGAGATGGAACCTCTCTGCTAAGACTGAGGTAGATCATTAAGGGCAATCGGTCGTAAAAGAGAGATTCCATCTGGCACTGTGAGTCGAACTCTGGCTAGCTCAGTTGGTAGATCATGGACACGGAAAACCGAATCCTATTGTAACATGAATTTTTTTCTTATCATAATCTCATGTAATGTTGAACAAAAACAATATTCTCTCTCTCACTCTCTCTCTCTCTCTCTCTCTCTCTCTCTCTCTCTCTCTCTCTCTCTCTCTCTCTCTCTCTCTCTCTCTCTCTCTCTCTGTATATGTATACTAGAAATAGCTTAAATTGACTGTAAATTGTGAGAAGAGATGGCTTAATTTCTTACGAGGAAATAATAGTGTTCAAGCCATGTGTGATACACAGCAGTTTATCTTATGCTAGTAATTACTGAAATGATTATAGTCCTACATATTAATGCGGTGTGTAATAGTAATTAGCTGTCAAGTCTTGCACTTCTTTTTACATAGGGATTAAATTTTGCGTTTGAGTAGAAAATAAGAGTTGTTTTACCATCATCTTCCTTTCACCTAGATGCAGGTTTCGTTACCACATTAGACACAAACAGAATCATGCTTGTTGGGGAGTTTTTCTGTCTGTTTACGAACACTTATAAGCCTTAGTGATAACTAGAGCCCGGAAGTCTATGAAAAAAAAAACTTTTAATAATGCATTTTATTGCATGCTAGTGTTTAAATGTGTACACGGCATAAAAGAAATAACAGTGAATGTTTAATTGTTGCATAATTATGTTGTTACTTTTGCGATAATGCAAAATACTGGCATTTTAGAAAATAAAATTTAAAATATTTTGTGACTATTTTATTAATCTGTCACATTTTTAACGGCATATCTAATAGATTTTAAATATTGTACATACATCTGTTTAATTAAAACATCAATGGCATATTTGACTAAGTGAATGTTTTGAGAACGAAATATTCAATACAGTATATAGCCCATTTTTTCGGAACTGATTGTGTAACGGTAAAGCAACGTTTCACTTACGATTATTTGTTGTATTGACCTCGTTTTTTTACAATGTAATATAATTTATATTACTTATACCATATTTTTGTAATTTTGAATTTAATTCAACTAATAAGAAAACTAAAACTATTAAAATCACTTAAATTAAAGAGCACACTTCATTGATTCATAGATTACAAATTTTAATGCATATTTTCAAACACATTTCGAGTTCTAATAGAGCACTAACTCCGGGCCTTAGTGATAATTATATGTTGAAGTTTCACTAATGGAAATTTTTAAAAAAGAAAAATATACAATTAACTTACGTAAACTTATTTTCATAAGCTATTCATTATTTTCTTGATTGGAAATACTAATAAAGTCTAACGTTAAAGTCAATAGAATAGGGAAGATGGGTTGCCTATAATCCTGTTAGTTTAACTGAAAACATGTATCAAGATTTTAACAGCGATTGGCAGCGCATTTATTTCATTAGAATGACAGGCGACAATCCAATCTTTCCAGTATAAGAAGACGACAAAACCTTCTGTGTCGATGCAGTAGATAAAGGACAATGCAAAGAAGAGGAAGGAAATTATTATTCTCATTCCAGATTCAAATTATTTCCTACATGGCAACTCAATTTGTAGTTATCACAATGCAGGCGGAGTGTATATAACCTGAAAAATAAATAATAAGCGAGGAAAGATTAAATAAATTTCATTAGCATATCAAGAAAAGATGCGCATTGACATTCATAGGTTTATAATCGTGAGTCATGTTAAAGAGTATCGTGCCAGTGTTACCAGTGCCATGGCGACAGCTCCGAAAATCAAGCCACCTGCTTCGGTGCAGAAAGGACTTTTGTGTCACGGTACCTAAAATTAAATTATTTCGAAGAACATATTCATGATAAATACTATATACTATACATAATGCCGTACACGAAACGTGTTATTTAATAGTTGGTATGTTTTTTGTAATTGTAGCTCCCTCATATTTTCCGAATCAAGAATACAGATATTAAAATTAAGTAAACATTTTTTTAGTAAATAAATGATCATAAAAGTCCACGTTAAATATTCCTTCGCCTCTATATCCTAACAGCATAAAAATAACATAGCCTATATGCTAATGCAGAGGAAAGAAGGCGGCAGTAAAGAAGAAATTCTTGTGTAATTTTTGCGTACAGTGTGCTACACGCTTCTCTTTTATAGAGCTTAATAATATGCTGGGTGCAAGCAGAAAATGCTCTCTGTGCTAGTTCAGATTACATAGAACGCTATCAATTGCCAATTATAAATTCAGAAATGTGGAAATAAACACATTCTGGTTCGATTTCCCACATTATATACAACTTCATTCCTTTCTCCTGCCAGTTTACAATGCGAGTAATATTCCCGACTTCTTCAAAGTAGTTTCATGCAGTATTTTTCATAGGTGATAAAAGAAGACAAAAATTATTTTATATAAATTAGACCATTAAAGTATAGGCCTACATAGCGTATATCTTAATGCTTTCTACTACTCAGAAAATATTATTTAAGTTGTTTATAGACTAAAGCTATCTGGTTAAAGAATATTTCAAAATAAATTATACTACACAATATACGAAATTAGAGTAACATCAATATTGAGTTTTAATTTTCTTATGAACAATTATTTCAAAATAAAAATTGTAAGAAGCATGTAGAATTTCTAAAAGCCATGAATGTTAAATTATTTTGCACTTACTAACCATATTTATCACATGTCATTACTATAAAAGTTATTGAATAGTTTATTATTCAATTACTATATTTATAGAGAAGGTAAAATAGTAACTTTAATATTTTACATTCTTACAGAAATGTGATTTATTTTCCCATCTGTAAATATCTTATCCATGGTTAGTTTAGTTAAAAATTGCCTCGGTATAAAGATATAGCGGTAATGCTACTAGCATCATGGAAATTTCCCTCGAGACCCCAAGGTTGGAAGATGTTTTATTTTAATTAGATAGAGCAACAGCTTTGTTCCATGTACTAGTACTTATAATGTACATTTCCTCCTAGGTTCGATATTGCTCAAGTGCAATATTGAAATTTTTAGTAATAACTAAGGCAGTAATTTATCACTGAATACTCTTCTCTCTGTAGTCATCAGTTTTACAACTGGTTTGATGCAATTCTCCAGTTCTTCCTTTCTTGAGCCAATCTCTTCATGTCTACATATTTTTTACATTCAAAATCGCCAATAATCTGTTTTGCATATTCTAATCGCGGTCTTGCCTTACAATTTTTCCCCTCTATTGTTCCTTCTAATATAGTGTTACCAAGCCTGGATGCCTCATAATGTGCCCCACTAGTCTGGTCCTTCTTCTAATGAGTGTCGTCCATAGACTTCTTTGCTCCTCTATTCTTTCTAAGACCTCTTCGTTAGATATTCTGTCAGTCCACCTGATTTTCAACATTCGTCTATAGCACCACATCTCAAAAGCTTCTATTTTATGCCTTTCACTTTTTCCTAAAGTCCACGTCTCACTGCCATAGAGTGCTATGCTCCAAACATATGACTTTAGAAATTTTTGTCTTACTTTTAGGTCAATACTCTTAATTTATTATATTAATAAAAATTACTAGTATTTATGATTTGTAGTTGTTGAACATTTTTTATATATGTTTGGAATGTGAATCGGTATAGTGCAGTTACTCATTGGATGGCCAGTCGGCTTCAAAGGTTTCGGTGATCTGACTAAATCGGTCTTGAGCTTCCGCTATCCAAAACAAAAGCAACGTTGCAATATTCTCTCATTGTTATCACTGACCTCTCAGTTCTTCCTTCGCTTTATTCAATTCACACGTGTTAGTGTTTACTGTAACTAGATCTTGCAACTGGGCATTTCACTCCACGCGGAGTAGACGACTTGCTGTCAAAATCGCCACAGGATATTCTTAGATTTTGATTGGCTGGGGTAACTTCCTGATTGGTGCGGTAAAACAAAGAACATGGGTTGAGCTGTCAACAAACATTTCCTCCTAACGAAAGGAAGCCGCCTGGCCATGCAATGAATAACCAAAGTATACTCTCTTGGGGTTACTACCTATTACGAGCGTATTCAATTCGGTTTTCTCCCAGAAAATAATTAATCTAAAGGAGTATTTTTTTTCACGATTTTCTGATTCACAAGCCTGTAAAATCCTGTAATATTTTAAAGTTATTTCATAGTTCTGTAAACGTGCGGAATATTTGTTTGTTGGAGCGTTTACAATAATTGGCGACTAACATGTGGGTGGAATATTTTTCCTCGGACTTCACTTTCTCTGGGCGGCACACGCTGAGGCACGCTCTTCACCATGGTTGTTTGCATACATATAGGCTATGCCGACTGCTCTAATCAGGGCATCTCGCATCTGCTTATGCATAACGTGTGGCATTAATAAACATTAATGCCTACGGAGTTGAGCGTCAGTTCTTAGAAGAATTAGAAGAAATTAAATATTCTAATCTAATTATTTTACTGAAGATAAGGAATAATTTCTCATAAAAACTCTGTGTTGTCCATGAAACTAGAGCTCGAAATGTGAAGTCAGTGTGGTCAAGATGGCAGCCCGTGGGTCACATCCGTACCGCGTACGTTAATAGCGTATTATATTATATACGAGGAAAATCGCGAGTTTTCTAGGTAACTTCAGGAAATTATACTTGATAATTCCATTAAAAGGTTTATCTATTCTTTCCCATAGTACATAGCAACAACTTCTTTTTGTAGTTTTAAAGACGCGGTACATCTTTAACTCGGTATTCTTCTTCCAGTCACAGATAAAACATCATATGTGGCGCGGTTGATGGAGGGTACATTGAATCATGAGGGATACGCGCTGCTCTCGCGTGATATTTCCATTATTGCGGCGCGCATTATTGCGGGAAAACGTTTGTAAAACCCAGTCTCTTGAAGAAGATTCTTTCGTATAATATTAAGTTATTCTTTGTCTTGGATACGCTATCCTATTAGTCAAAACAAAATATTTACAACCGAGCAAGGTGGCCGAAATAGTAGCGCCTTGGATTCGCATTTGGGAGGTATTGGGTTCAAATCCCGTGGGCGCCAATTTGACGGTTTTTTTCATGGTTTCCCCAGTCGTAAGGGCAAATGCCGAAAACTTAACATGAATCATCCCCGAAATTTCATCCATTATAATATTCATTAATATGAATATCAGTGGAAATCTAACACACCCCATAAACATATCAACAATAGAAAACAGTTGCATATCAATTGTTGCATGGCCTGCACACTCAAACTGAACTCCTGATATGGCCTCAATGGTCAAAGAAGTATAAATAAAGCTGAATTTAAAAGAAAATAATACAGAAGCAATTAGAATTATTATAATTCTGTATCCGTTCGAAATAGGACAGATGTTATCATTAACTTCGTTAATAAAACTAAAAGAGGTCTATACTCGATTTGCTTGAAGTTATGTGCTAAACTCATACAAAAGAAGAAAAATAAATTCACCTCTGGGATCTTATGTAATGTATTCGAAGTTTATATAGGAATAAATTGAATAAGGAACACTCTTATCACAGGACCCACCCTCTGCTTTTGCTTATCTTTCAATTATTCAGAATGTCACAACCTGTAATGAAATCTTGCCTACATGGGCGTCGGTCACTACAAGTCAACTTGTGCTCACAAAATGTAATTTCGTTCTTAAAGAATCAATCTAATATGGGAGGAATTCCATTATTGAATTTATATAAACCTAACTTCAAATGCGATGTATTCTAATATAATTTTCAATTCAATCTTGATGGCTGTCATGCGCTCCTAAGAAAATGACAATGAATGAAAAGGTACAGCTTCATCCTTGCCAGGTGATCTCCTCCACGTAAGTCATGCAAGGAAATAAAATATTACTATGAAACACTCGCATGACTTGCTGATATTACTATATAGAGTACCGGCTGCGTTGGAAGAATGCGCATTCATTTGTGTAAGCTACATACAGTTTCATTATTCCTCGCGAGGGAAGATTTAAAACCTAAATAGCACAAAAAAGATACTAGCTTAGACTTTAATTACACATCAGACGATTTCTATAGGTAAAAGTTCGAATTTCCCTCAAGAAAAGTGTGAATATGAATAGAAAAGTGGCATCCACATGTTTCATGTCTTTTCAGGGATTATTGTTTTATAACTCAAGTAAAGTACAACATTTCGTTTTGCTGCCTTCTTTCGTCTACGACGAATTCTGTTCACCGACCGAAAGAAGACAGATATACACCAGAGAGATTTTGCTGAAATTATATTTTTTAGATTGAAAAGACCTCAAAACATATATTAATGCTAAAACTAGACATCAAAGTGCAGAGTCGAACGCATTAGAGTATTTCCTCTACCAATAACTTAATACCTACTTATTCTTTGCTAAGCATGAAGGATCAGATAATAATATAGCCTATATTACAAAATAACTTGGAATGCAACAAAGTAAAAGATTGTATGTGATTTAAGGATCATTACCGATATCCTGAGCAATATCGACGATAAATTGAATAGTGTTATGCCGAAAACGACAATCCTTAAAAAGTATTAAAAATGGGTTATGGTGTTGTCTAAGGAAACGTCTAAGAAAGGTGTTCGTTGAACAGCTTAATATGCTATTCTGCATACGAAATGGGGCGATGAAATGCACAAGTTGGAAAACTTCTTTCCAGTTATTATATTCTTATTATTATTCTTCTTCCTCCTATATGCTCTTCTTAACACAAAGTTTCGTAGGCTTTGCCAGTCGTAACACCTAGGCCTACCTGTCCCGAGTCAGCATAACTTATACTATTATTCAGTTTGTATATCTTCTTTTCGCCATTAATTCACAGGTGACCCTAACTGAAAAAAGCAGAATTGAATATTTGGTGAAATAAATTGCAGTTCTGAAATCTAAGCTGGGCAATTTGCTTAGAGGTTTTATTGGAGAAAAATCTAAGCTGCAAAATCCAGCTGTGAATTCTCTATGAAAAGGGAACTATAAAATCCCATTTGAAAAAAAAAAAAAAAATCTCAAATTTTGAGATAGCCGAAACAAATTCTAATTAAACTAATGTTTAAAAGAACCTAACTTACGACACATTTTGTATTCGAATCCAAATTTTTCGTGTTTTTACCAAGACCGGAAATTAGCTGGTAGGCTAATAAGCACATAATCTACGTGACTGTACTTTACGAGTATGTTTTTACTTTAAGACAGATGCTTTCCGAACACCTTGTAGTTGTTGATATTATGGAAGAGCTGGCGTGTACGGCGAGGTTTGAATTGCTTGCAGCACGGGTACTGAGGTAACAATTCTACAGGCTTTGATTTTATAATGAAAGTTAATATCACAGAATACATAACGTAACCCCCGCACCTTTCTGTTGTGGGTGACGTATACTATATACTACGTTCACGTCAGCCGTGTTATGTTATGTAGACCATTGCTGCTATAAGTATAGCTTACTCCCATAGATATGACGAAAGTTACAGGAGTTTCATGGGCAACTATAGAGAGGATATAATTGCACAATATACAAATTAGGGAGTATGAATATGTTTTAATAAAAATTATAGGACCAAAAGTGATGTAGGAGAAAGAAAAGGAGATGAAAACTTGATTTCAATTTGAAAATAAAATTATTCCTCTTCAAAAAAATTAAAATTAACCATATTTCGTTTCGTTTTGGCCTAAATAACATACAAAACCGATGTTCTATAAAATAATTTTTATTTTGACCATTTTCTTTCTATTTTGAAAACTGGGTTATAAGATCCCTATTTAGCATTAAAATCATAAGTAGACAGTATTCAATTGTGACATTAATTGAAGGTGGCCTTTCCCGGTTGCCATAGCAAACTGGGTAAGAAGAGCATCGCTAACTTGGGTGAGCAAAACGGACCACAGAAGAATCATATTGTATTAAAAATATTGTATTGGAAGATAAAAATGATACTCGGCGTGAGGCAAAGCATTAAAGAAGAAAAGAAAATATAACTGAGCCTATAGTTGCTTTTTAAATATGCCCTTCGGATTAAAAAAATTACCTAGGGCAAAGAAAGTGAATTAACGTATGCCTCTGTTTTCTTTTACATAAATAGGCATTTAATCAAGAAACCCAGAATTCTGTGACGGGTCCACCAAGCTGCTATGGTTGAATATATTTTGACATTCTTTTCATTAAGTTAAAGAGAAAAGTTCATTAAATTAAATAAAGAAATTAAAAATAACATTTTATTTAATCCTCATTGTTGAACGTGGCTTCTTAAGGAAATTTTGATGTTATAAAATCACGGGGACATATTCAAAGACACTTCAGTTGTAAATAATCACTATGAGGGCTGATCACAGAGGTTGTGAAGGAAATATAGTTGGAGCGTCGACGCACCGGCTCGCCACTTCCATTCCACACCCATCATGCTCAATAAACATGGCGGACGTCGTCTGCATGAGGCCTGACACGTGACACGTTTAGTAATTCCCAAAACATATCGTACAACTCGTGCCTTCGTGCTACCGGTTCTTCTCTTATGAGGACCCCTCACTACCTGTTTGCATGTTCTTTTGTTACCTCTGTAACTTCGTGCCTCACAATGAAAACACAAACATAAATTACTATGCATATTATAAAGTCTCATCTGTTACTTTCCTACAAATATTCTAAACTAGCAGGTGTCCGCGGCATTATATTCATTAACATAAACTAAACGAATGATAATTATGAAGGAACAGTTAAAAATTAGGCTTTAGGGTGCATTCCACGATTAAAAAGCGCCGCCTGGGGAAAAAAAAAGTAAAAGTAAAGTGTTCCCTATTACAGGCCATGGAGGCCCAGAGGGTTCCAGGAGGTTGAGGCTCTCAGATTTTTAGACATCGGCACATGAAGGTGGTAAGGTTGTCAGCCTTACGCACCGGCCGCCTTTACCCCCAGGATTGCTCCTGGTACTCATTTCTGTTGGAAGCTGAGTCGACCCCAGGGCCATAGTGCCACCAGAAGGATTAGGCCAATTGAAAAATTCCAACGACCTCATCGGGGATCGAACCCGCGACCTTCCGGTTTGTAGCGCAGCGCCTCAACCACTACGCTACGGCGTACCCCGCCGCCTGGGAAAACCGACCACAAATTCGAGTTCCCAGGCCCAAAAAGCCCCAGCATAGTGAGTTCCGTTCAAATCGATCAATGTTTGTCCATTTAGGCCTACATTCATTATTCCTCTTCCTATTGAAAATTTCAGAGTCTGCGTGCATTGACATTATAAACAAATGAATCAACCAGAGTAGACTTACAAAATTCAAGCGATCGCGATGCTTTTATTTCCAACGTATGACAAAAATAGGCAAAGCCACCTGCAATTGATTTGGCAATTTAAATGTATTACTGAAAACTGATTCTTCGAAAAGACAAAAAGTGCGTTTTCTGCCCGTTTTTCACTTATAACTCGCGAACGAAAGCTAAAATTAAAAATCCGACTTAGAGGTGCATTTTCCCACCCTTCAGTCCATCTACGTTTAAAATTTCAGATCTCTGCATTCAGTAGATTTCGTTGGGCATCGCGGACAGACAGACAAACACTTCCTTTTATTATTATAGAAGATGGCATAAGTATTACCATAAGCATTGGAAAATATTTTGTCTTTAATTTCCTCCATAGTTTGTAACAGTAGTTCTTACAAAGAGTGTTCAATTTAAGAGTGAGTAAACCGGTTTATTGGTAGATAATTTTCGTAGCGTATCTCTCTCTAAAAGCAACAATTATTAAGTTCATGATTTACAGGATTATAAATATCCTAAAACTCTTTAACAATTAGACCAGGTTGCTGTATCACTGCAGTCTGCTCTTCCTTCTTCTGACTTCTGCGAGGAGTTTGTGAAATGTACAGGAGGGAAGCGAGGAGCATTAGTATTGCGCAGGGGAGCGCTCTTGTCGTGCACTTCCTTCACAAACATCATCACTGGACGAAGCTGTCTTTCACTAGTTTAGACCTTACGAAAATGAATGTTGTTATAACTATATAACATATGTCCCTTTTATCTTTTTTATCTGGTAACACAGTAATGTGTCCAAGATTTTGGATAGCTTTCTAACTTTTATTAAAATATATTTTTATATAATAATGTTTAGTTATCCATCTAATGGCTTTTATGTAAAAATCGAGGCCTACTTTTACAACAGTACTAGTCACGAATACATAATATATACCCCGGATACACACATACATAATAATTGGTACTATTCCATTCACAGTAAAGCCTAACAATGTGCAGCTTTCTAGATAGTATTTTAGTACTGTTCATACTTGGGCTTTCTATCAAAACGATTTTATAACTTTTATTTTAACTTATAAAGTGTATTTTTAATTAAACTTTCTTCTATATGTATATTGTTATGAAAATAGTTTCTATATTTGGTCTGTGGCAATTACAGAAAGGAAAATTAATTGGTATCACTAATCAATAATTCCATAGGAATATTTTCCTTCCTTTGTCTCTCTATATTTATGATGCTGTAGTTTTTAACACTTCTTACTCGTTATAAATTATTCTTTTTTTTTTAGAGAAGATGATGAACTTCGTAAATTACAAGAAAATACGTGATCAGTGACTTAAAATATGTCCATATGCACCGTGAGTTATGAGTGTGATGAGTCAATGCGTTGAACATACAACGTAAGAATTCTAAAATCCTGGTGGAATGCTACAGCGGCGTCGCTTGAGAAATACTATGGAGCCTTCCAGAACCGACAAATAGTTATGACACAAAATAACGAATAACAATAGGGGTACATGATAAGAAAATTTGGCTTCTATTCAAACTTCGTAATTTGTGTATGGTTAACAAAGTAAATAAAATATGTAATCGTGCATTTCCATTTTAACTTACATTAATACATTGCTTGTTGAAATTAACGAAAACGCGTCAGAATGTTTCAGAAATGTTTTTATTTCTAAAAGTTCACCTCTTACGTTTGTTTATTAGCTTTTGGTGCAATTCGTACTTACAACCTGAAGAATTTAAATTAATGCATACCACAAACAGTATAACGTTAACGTTGAGTTACTATAACGAAAAAATCTAAAGAATCTTACCGTATATTTACTGCACTCAAATAGATTAAAAAGAGCACTGATTGGTGGACCATGACGACGTCTTTTGCATCATAACAGTAATGCGTTTGGTGGTACGTGAAGAAGAGACACTAACAGAGCATATCGGTCCCTTGAGGGCTATGAGTTTAGTCTTGGTGAGAACATGTTTTAAATTTGTGGTTTTCTCACTGATCTCAGTTTCACTAGTAGCGAATAGGCGTTTTTTTGTTCATCCTTTTTCAATTATTTTTGTACTTCAGTAGCGTTGAACGTTCAGTGAATGAATCGGATACTTACTGCATTTCAGGGTTAGTATTGCTATTGGTTAAGAATAATCATCTATATTCTATAACATTACCAAATCTTAATGCGCACACTCAATTTTAGAGCTAGAATTCTTACATAACCCTTTTCTCGGTGCGCAGGGGACCATTCACAGCAACGATGTAGTACGAAATATCAAGCTGAAGTGGGTTAAAAGCTGAGAAATAAAAATGTTGGATCCTCTGGGGGGATCATACATGAAGAGATTTCTAGTCTCTGGAATTTAGTTTTCAGAAATGTTGTAGCTACTCCCCTTACCATAAGTTCGATGACTTCGAGCTCTTTTCAGATGGTATTTCTCACAATAGTAGGGGATGGTTGGGTTATAGACGTCAGGTTTTCGTTGTTGACTTCTTGGGGCTTTGCCTCGTTCACCTTAAAACGCACAGTAGAGTCAATTATAAAACCAGATCTTGCGGCTCATCGAAGGATACCATAGTACATTCTACTCCCGGTAGTAGAGAGACCATGCATCTCTTAAAAGATGTTATATACAGCAACTTTAAGGGCATTCGCAATAATTGAATTATGTAGTGTCTGATGTTTCGAAGAGTTTCGCCGTGCGGATATGAACCCAGAACATGGCGCAGTCAACGGTTGTCCTGCACTCTATCCAGAATGATATTACAAACGGGAAATGGATGAAAAACACTATGAAAGGAAAAGGTATATTTTACGTCGCTTTTTCTATGCAAAGGTAAATAATTATCTACTTTATTCTAGGAACTAACACACTTTCAAAGATAATAGTTTTTAAAAGAAGCATCTATAATAGAAGTTTATACTCGTAGCAGGTCGCTATTTAGTGGGTCCACGAGTAAGGATCTCATGAATGTGAATGGCATTTGGTATCGCTACTAGGTGGGACCATATACTCATAGGCTGTGTTACATTGGGTCACTAGTGCAATGAACTGTGTTGACCGGCACAACAACAATTTTTAATATTTCATGCTGGCATTTTATAATTTCTGTCCCGCGACGTTATGACTCTACTTGGAAAGCAATTCCAGTTACCGCCGACCGACCTTATCGATGTTATAGAGAGTGCGGGACCGTATAATTCTCACAAAGTTATGACTCGTGTAACGTTTGTATACAAGTACGACACTACATCGTATGTATCCAAGCTCGAAAAAATAATCCTACATGGCATTCAAGGTTAGATGCGAAAGCGTAAATGTCCATGAAAGAAAATGTTAAACCAACTACTTCTGTTGTACATTGCTGCTGTAGACTAGACAAGAAGAAAATGTAGTGATATTTTTTACACAAAATGAATTGCACAGTTAGTGAGACCCGTAGGCCGTAAAATGACCTACATGACGGGGAGACATTAAAAATCATATACTTATATTTTGCTTGCCAGTCAAGCTTTCGCCTTCTGCTATCTTAAACTGTTTTCATTTTTTGTAATTACTACCAATATTGGTAATTATCACAAGCTGTATCTTCTTCTTTCCCTGACCTTGTAGATTCATTTTAGTGGCCCACGCCGCCCGGGTCTTACAGGACCGCGACCCGTCGTTGGAGGGAGTTTCTATGAACCACATACGTACGTTTTTGAACGGACAAGTTCATGGAGGGCCTTCCAGGATGAGTGATCAGCCTATTGTCGGAGTAACCTCCGAGAAAGCACGATCGCATAGGACGAGACACACCAGTCTCACATTCACACTCATTCCGAACAAGGCTTGCATGGTATGAAGATGACAATGATAGCCAGGTGATATACAGGACACAAGGGCCTAAAGTTACCCGACATTCGTCTCAAAGGTGAGAGAAAACCCCGTAAAAACCCCACCTAGGTGACTTGTCCCGGCCAGGAATAGAACCCGTGCCCGCTGCGTGAGTGGAGTGAATGGACCTCTGCGCCAAATAAGTTGTATCATAAGTATTTATATGAAATTTTATAGGTAATTTGCTTGAATATTAATATTTTTAGGGGTACGCCGTAGCGTAGTGATTGGGGCGCTGCGCTATAAACCGGAAGGTCGCGGGTTCGATCCCGGATGAGGTCGTTGGAGTTTTTCAATTGACCTAATCCTTCTGGTGGCACTATGGCCCTGGGATCGACTCAGCCTCTAACAGAAATAAGTACCAGGAGCAATCCTGGGGGTAAAGACGGCCGGTGCGTAAGGCTAACAACCTTACCACCTTCATGTGCCGATGTCTAAAAATCTGGGAGTCTCAACCTCCTGGAACCCTCCGGGCCTCCATGACCTGTATTGGGAACACTTTACTTTACTAATTAATATTTTTAATGATTATTTGCTTAAATTATTTCTAAATGTCATATAAACAAAACTACCTACTGTGCAATCATTGAAACACTACTTTTATTGAGAAAATAAATTATAAGAAATCGACTGAAAGCCACAGTCCAGACAAATTAAGGGCAAACTTGAAAACGGGTCAAGCTATTTTACATCCCGAAGCAGTAAAGGTTAGAGAATTGGTTCACGCTGATTACAAAATTCCAACTTGACCTAATATCAGGATGCAGCAAAATCTTTTCCAGAAGGCGATTTTAGCTGCAGATGAACTCTGTTTTTCATTATTCAAAACTGTAAGTTTTTCTAGTGTAACAGATGTGAATGATTATTATTGCAAATGGCCGATAACATAGAGGAGCAAATATCGTATTATAAACTTAAAACTTGATTTTCCTTGGTACAACTACGGGTAGGAAAGACACGGAGCAACTACCTGTACTCATCAGGGGAATTAATTCTGATTCCATTATAATTGAAGAACCATAGCTTGGGTAGCGCAGTGATTATGGCCCTGACTTTGTGTGTTGAAAGTAATGGGTTCGATCCCGGGCCAGGTCGATGGCAAAACAACGTCACTTTTTCTTACTCTTTTTTTTCTTCTTCTATTCTGTTAAGGTACATAGGCGCCGACTTGTTAAAGATTTTGGAGGGGCAGGATTGCACAATAAAATATTATACTAGAGTAAATGGTATTACTGATGTTAGTACACTACAGATGCTTTTAATTGCTTGAAAATTAAATAAATAAACCAATTAAATACTGTATTTCATTAATTTAAAGTTTGAAGTAAAAAAAATAATGTTAAGTATGTTGAGTCTTGCCCTACTGTTTTCCTTAGTTGCCATACTGCTCTACGAGTATTGTTATTTATGTTTATTGCCAGTGAATGCCGTGATTAGTGATTCGCAAACTGGAGTGAAAATCACAAGTAAAGATTAAACACTTAATATTTAAAGCTCATATTAAAGCTACATAAAGCTCAGCTGAAGGAGGAACCGGCAACACAGCACACAGCTGGCGATAGACGTTAGAATGGACTTGTTTCTTTAAATGTAACAAGACAGTTGATTTTATTATTCTTTTTTTAAATACGGTAACGGTCTCATTCATATTTAAATATCGTTCTTTCGTAACAAGTTAGGAATAATATTTAAATAATTAATATTAATAATTACTGATTTTTCTAAATATCTTGGAATTTACTGGGGAGGTCAGGCCCCTTCAGAAATTTTTTGGGGGAAACGATTGTAACTTGGCAAAAAGTGCCTTGCCCCCCCCCCTAAGTTGGCACCTATGTTAAGGTATATCTAGTCAATAAATTAAAATATAAATTTAATAAGAGTAAAATAATCTGCCTGCTCTCGAATCACATAGGATTAATTTTCTGGGAACTCCAGATTCTGTGTATGGTGAAGGTTGTGCTTTGAAATCCACATTTACGAGCCTCGATGCATTATTCTGCAGTGTTTTTTCCTTCTTGACAATCGCTTACAAGTTGTAACGGCGTAACTCAGCAAGCAGAGCAGAGGAAGACTCGTTGCTTCGCTTTCTGCAGCCAGGGGTTCGACTCTCAGAGTTATTATTACAAGAAGAAGAAGTTAGACGGCTAGGGTCGTAAAATGTACAGTTTTTTTATTTCCTCTTCTGCTTCTTATTCTCCGTTCGTGATGTTTTTCTTTCTTGTTGCTCGGTCAAAGACAAGGAGCGCTACAGTTACTGTCCCTTCAAGAAACCTAGGGACTGCCGAGCATGAACGCGAGGTAAGGAAAACATGAAATTATTACCTTTGGATTCAAATTTTTCCTATCTAAAAGAGAATGATGAGAATGGTTATTATTATAATTATAATTACTATTACTACTTCTTCTTACTGGCCAGTGTTTCGTTACCTGCGTATTTTCTTGGGACGTTCTAAAATATTTTAAAATGAAGAACGTTGGATTGATAGTCTTAGCCATCCCTTGCCCTCGAGTGGGAGTTCAATATTAATAGATAGAGTTGTTTGAAAAAATTGATTTATTTCTTGCAGAATTGTTTTAAAATCAGAAGGTGGTATTCTATTTTTTTATATTTTGTTAGGGCCACGGAAAATATAAAATGTTACGCATGTATTACCTAACATAATGGATCTTTCTTTGTTTTATAAGCTAATCTGTCACCCACTTGGATATATTTAACAATGCTACTTGTGATCAAAATTTTAATTTACTTAATTTTTGAGGTGGTAGTTTTAGTTTCGTATATGCATTCTTCTATGTGTTTGATTAATATTTTATTAAATGAGTTATAAACTAAATTTGTAATTTCATTCATAAATAGTTTAATATTTTAACACGAATTGTAGATCTTTTAGTTTCATTATTTGGTGACCGAAAGTTACATAATTTTTGTAAAAAAATTAATAAAACTATTAAGTTTATACAACGTTATCCTCATCCAGGTGGTTCTACATAACACCCGATGTATGGCACCCTCTTGTCGAGTCGTAAGTTCACCACCCTCTGAAAGGCTCCAGCAAAGGCATCCTCTGTAATAATTATTTTACAAGTAAGAATCAGCTTGAAAAATTTTATGTCATAACCGGGATTTGAACACGGATCTTTTTTCAAGCTGATTCTTACTTGTATTAATATCCCAGACATGGATTTAATGTCTATTTCCTTTCCCTCCACTTAATTAATAATTATTTTGTTGAAAAATTTTCACATTTCCTTTTCATCGGGGCTGAGACAAATGAATAGAAGAATGACATTGACCAGTGGTTCCCAAACTATGGGTGGGTCGCGGGAGCAATTTCGGTGGGTCGCGAAAAGGGCGAGAAAAATTAAACGTGTTTTCAATACAAGGAAAGAGTGTTTAATTTCATTTAATTTGTAATTAAAAAAACAACAGTTTCACAAATCTCATTAATTTTTTTAAAATAAAATATACTAGTTGGACAATGTTCTTTATTGAAATAACCTTTACCATTTTTATTTCTACTGCGTTTTCTCAGCAGGACATTTGAACACAATAAAACTATTGAAAGGCATATGAAAACATGTGCTGTATTTTATATAGCCTATATTGGTTATCGTTATGTAGTAGTGGGTCGCGAAAAAAAATTCCAGATGAAGGTGGGTCCCAGGACAGAAAAGTTTGGGAACCGCTGACATAGACAATCAACAGATTCTCATGTCAAAGACGTGACCTGTCTTTTCAAGACACGTGTCGTGTTTACGAAGGTATCACGAAAGAAAAAGGGCACGGAAAAATATTATTTTCAACTTACATACACGAAAGGAAACTGGTACATCTTGGGAAGCATATATGAGTGCCGTTTCCAATCACAAGTATAAGGAACGAAAATTTCGTTTTTTGATTTCTGTATGTAATAGTAATTCAAGTTCGCCACCGGGTACAAATTTAAATGAATTAATTTCTAAATGTCGACAAATTTTCATCTCAGTAAAGAGACGGTTACTCAAGTTTAGTACATTTTCTGCAATTCCATGTATTAGATTTTTTTTTATTAAGCTGTTAATGCTTCTACAATTATGAAAGCAAGACGCTGAAATATTTTGTACAAATTCTGCAAACAGTAGTGAAGAAATTCTTCATAGGCTATCAGATTTCATTTCTTGCAATACTTTCAATGATGATGATAATAACGATAATAATAATAAGTTAATATAATATATTTATAATAATATATTTATATTTTATATTTTAATAATAATATAATATATTTATATTATTAGTAGGTTATGTGAAAAACTCGATTATTGCACTATATTAATTACTTTTATTAGAAAAAGATTATTCTAAAAATACAATATGAGGAATTCATTCTGGATGCAGAAACGTGTTTAAATGTTAGTTTTCAAGATTATTACATTATACAACGACTGTTAATATTTTTAAAATAGGCGATTTAAGAAAACTAATTTAAAAAAACATTTAATTTACCAACATGAACTTCCATGAATAATTATACGTGATAAAAGTAATATAGGCTATGTACCAAAAATAAAGCATCTAATGTTGAAAAAAAAAAATATATATATATATATATATATATATATATATATATATATATACCAAATATAAGTTTTAGGTGAATCCTTTGACAATTTCTTTCATTTTATCCTTTGAACTTCCCTACGCTGCGATATTTGAAATAGCCTATAGTACTGGTACGCTGCTGGGAAAGCTTGAAGTTGAACCATCCATATCCATCACTGTTTCCGGGATCTATGTTTAAACCTTTCCACAAGCTTTTGCACAATGGACTTCTTTTCAAAATGAACATAAGGTAGGCTACATAAAAGTTTGTGCTTTTCAGATATAAAATAATCCGTGGGTACTCATGAGCCGTTTCAATTGCATTTGCACCCTATTTCTGGCCTGTTGGTGTTCAATAGATGTGAACTGCTCTGATTCAGATTGTGCACTGACCATAAAAGCGATGAACTTTACAATGAAATATTAAGGGACTTTTTATGATTGTTTTAATAAAAAATAGGCTCTAACGAGTTTAGTAGTAGAAATGTAGATTTCGAATTTTCTATCACTAATAAATTGGCTATTATCGTTTTTCTGCAAACACTACTCAGAAGGTAGTTTACTAGAGTTCAGTTTTTGTTTTTATAGGCTATCTCCATTACAGTAATAAATAAATTAAAACCTAGGACAGTGAAGTGCCCGCGAAAACAAACCCTTCATGAGAAATCTATCACTTCACTCAACGTATCGGATATGCAGAAGTGAAGAGGAATTCATATCTAGAAACAGGAGATTCGCTATGAAGATATACACCATAAGGAAGTAAGGTTATGTTGACCTTACAACTTAAGGCTCCGTTTAGCGTAACGTGAGTGTCAGATTAAGTTCCTTGCAATAAATTACTTATTAGAAGTGAAGTTAACTCCCTTTACTAGTGTGACAAGCATATGTGTATTGTAAAGTTTGCCAGCAAACGGAGATGTGAAATGTATCGTTTGAGTATTCCTTACGGGGAAATGTAAACTTGTCTGAAAGTTTTAATCACATCGCATTTCGAAGGTGAGATATTTTAATCGAACATGTGAATTCGTCCATTTAGCTCTTGAATGGGATTGAACTGTCATCAGTACTTCCAGAAGATAAACGGCTAGTAAAATTTACGTTTTAAGCATTTCAACATTTTATGTTGTAAAATAGCATTGTCAGTAAACTAACCGTACGTTTAGCCGTTAATATATTTTTTAGAGGAGATGGTAATAACAAACCTAAGTGTATTTTATATAATTTAATAATCAATTTTTCAAATAATCATTAAATATATTATATTGTAATATATAGTCGCTCTGACCCATCAAAATATTCCCTTATTCCTATTCTTCTGGATGATCATTTTAAATTGAACGTGCAAATTGACCAAGTCTGTATTAAACTAAACACGACATGTTTCCCAATCCCATTAACATATATATATATATATATATACACATACAGGGGCGTATTTAGCTACTTAATCGCCGAGAGAAAAATATTTTCGCCCCTTATTTCCACATGAATGTACAAAGTAACCTACAATAAGCATTATTGTAACTGAAATGGTAGGCTAATAATAATAGTAATAATAATAATAACAATAATATATAATAATCAATAAGTAAATAAGTAAACAGATGCGTATTGTTGTCAATGTTATTCATTTCTACTTCATTGTGCGTTACATTAGTACTATTTTGAAGAGTTATGAATAAAATGTTTAATATACTAAAAAAAATAGTAACAGCTTAAAAGCCATCCCTTCAAATCTGCCGCCCTAGGCAGCTGCCTAGTCTGCCTAGGCTTAAAAACGGCACTGTATATATATATATATATATATATATATATCTTTCTATAGTACTGGCTTACTTGATGTTTACATCGACGTGTCTCTCTGTACCTTTTGTATGGCAAACAGATAATAAATTTAATGAAATAAATGAAATATGGGAATGTCTTGTAAATTAGTAATATGTTTCGTTGTCTCAAATATTTTCATTTCAGTTGTATAACTAACACGTGTCTGCATTGTTTGTGTGGAAACTCAGTTCACTGATCCATGAATGTTACAACAGGAAGGAAAGCAATTTAACAATGCTAATTAATAAATCACTCACCACTTTGGTAAACGTTATGAAGGTTTTAATTGAGAAATATGGCCTTCGCAATTTTTATTTCTGTATTTTTTTGGCGAGTTGTGTGTGTTTGCCTTACTATTCAACTATAGGCTGTACTCAGTGTGTCGTTGCTGAGGAATATGAATGCATATTAATTTGTGTAATTTTTCTGAAGATGCTAGATTTTAAATTTATAAAAAATATAATTGCAATATTTTCATTAGGCCTACATAACCACTTACGAAATTCAGTTTTTATTTTAATTTAGCGATTATTTGTAGAGTGACTCAATAAACATACACGCTAATTAAAATTGTGCATTAGTTGAATATAACATGGGAATAAAATTAGAAATCAGCTAGAGTGTACACTTTGAAATTAAATTCTTCGACGCTGAATAAACTGTTGATGATGATACTGTCAATATTAACTGAATGCAATAAAATGTCGCGTTTAAGTAGGATAAAAAATGTATAGAAAAGAGTGAAAAAATACTGTTAAAGTAAATGATTAAATACATTTTAAAATACTAATTATAAATAGGAAGAAAAGACAGAATACACTAAGCCCGCTTACTACCTTTAAATAACTTATCATTCTGAATTTTTCTAAATCAATTTAAAACAGTCAAAATAAAAAAAAAGTAATGAAGAACGTTAAATCATATTTCAAGGAGATTCGCATCATGTTCTGTGTAGGAGAATTTGTCCTGGACTGTGCAGGAGTTTTCCGATTAATAAACCGATAGTCTAAGGAGATTACTTGACTCCCAATACTTATTCCATGCATAGGAATATTTGAAAATAGTCTGGGTAGACCATGTAAGAGGCTATAAGAATATTTTTAATATGTTGGTAGTTTTAGCAGAGATAAAAAGTATTATTTGTGGGAAACAAGATATTTCTCCACCGCTGTGGTATAAGGGATGCGTTTGCTCCTCTCACTCAGCGAGACCGGGTAAGAATCCTAGTTGGGACCAGTTACCTAGTTCCCTACGTGGGGTTTTTCCAGGGGTTTTCTCACTTATAAGCCGAATGTCGGGTAATTTTAGGTCCTTGTGTTCCCCGGATATCATCTGGCCGTAATTATCATCTTCATCCCATCCTGGCCTTATTTAGAGTGAACGTATGTGAAAATGTTGCCTCGGAGGTGGCCCCGACGTAGAGCCGATCCCTCACCCGCGGAGGCCCTCCATGACCTTGTCTGGTCAAAAAAGAATGAAGCCTATGTGTGTTCAATAGATAATCCCTCTCCCGAAAGGTCACTGCCCTGTATAGGGGTGCGTAATTCCTAAAAGGGGAGACGTAAAAGTACGAATAAGAAAAAAAGACACGATATTTCTTGTAAGAATCTAGAGGAGTGTTTGGAAGAGGAATGAGTGGAATGGGATTCAGTATGTCCTATAGGGGGTCTAGAGGAATATTTTTATTAGAAATGGGAAAGCCCTTTAGGGATTTAGAAAAATATTTCAGGTAGTATTGGGTAGTTCCTGCAGAGCTAATGTTTTGGCATGAGCCTACTTTGGTGATAATGTTCCTCTACAGAATATAAAATTGTTAATGGATCGGTTTTCACTTATACAAATATTAAATTCGCCATATATTTCGGACCTATAATGTATTAGGGGGTACGCCGTAGCGTAGTGGTTGAGGCGCTGCGCTACAAAGCGGAAGGTCGCGGGTTCCATTCCCGATGAGGTCGTTGAGATTTTTCAATTGGCCTAATCCTTCTGGTGACACTATGGCCCTGGGGACGACTCAGCCTCTAACAGAAATGAGCACCAGGAGCAATCCTGGGGGTAAAGGCGGCCGGTGCGTAAGGCTGACAACCTTACCACCTTCATGTGCCGAATGTCCAAAATCTGGGAACCTCAACCTCCTGGAACCCTCTGGGCCTCCATGGCCTGTAAAGGGATCACTTTACTTTTAGAATGTATTATTCTTAAGTTCAATAATGATAGTCCTTTTATAAGGTGCAGATTATAATTATGACAATCTAATACAATTTATTGCTGTATCAATACTGCAGGATAGATGCCGAAGTCTTCATCAAACAGCACCACCCGCTGGACGTGTTATGTCACGGCTATATCCCTCATTAATTCATGATTAAAGCTTTCACTGGTTTGCCTCATAACTTAACGCATTCTTGGTGTCATGACCTCTGACAAATTAGCCAACATTAGTGCATGCTATTACTTAAAATTTTGTTGAAAGCAAGAGTTCTGAAAACCTAACAACATTCTCCTTTTCACTATAAATGCCTATAACAAGTTTAACTGTATGAACCTATAATTGACCTCTGACCATATAAAATAATCTCTTATCCATAGATATCCTATCTCGAGACAACTAAAGAGTTCTGGAGAAGGTTTTGCATTAAGATACTTAACTTCCATAAGTAAACATTTCCCTTTTTATATATTACTCCACAAGACAACCTTACTAATAATCGCATATATCCAAGCAGAATACTTTTGAACACACTGACCAATTAATTACGTAATTAATTAAATTACTTTAATCTGAATGTTGAGCACATTTTAGTGATATTTTAAAAACACAATTTTATATTATTACTTCTGTTGTCTTCAATTTTTCTAATCGAAAACTGTACCAATAGACCTACACATGAAATTGGTTTAAATTAAAATATACTTTCATTCTTATTGGAAATTTTTACAACTGTTGAGTTTTTTTGTTTTGGCTAAAACGTTAAATTGAAATTAATCGTATTTAATATTTTTATATAACAAGAGGTTTTGAATTTACAATTTAGACTTTGAGAAAAATGAAAGCGAGGCCTATTATTGTCATATAGGCCTAAAAGAGTTACGAAGTCATAGCCTTCATGAAAGGAAATAAATTAATTTATAGTTATAATAAGCCACTAATCATAAATGTTATACATCATACACAAGCAATGTTGCCTGGTTCATGGCCTAAGCGTGGAAGTTGGTAAGTGCACCAAAGATTTTCACATTTGTAGGTTTTGTGTGCCGTTCACTGTTACAGTGGTTGCTATAACAATGAACAGATGAAGAGTGCTGCAGTCTCAGTTATTTCATTAAATTGTTTACAAATTAAGAAAAATAAATTTTGAATTGATATGATGAAGATCCTGCTTCATGTTGCAGATATGGGTCTTAACAAAAATGAAATAAGATTCATAAGAAAATTCAAGTAATTCAGAATTTTAGTATGTAAACGGTGACGGACTGCATATAAGTTATTAGTTATTGATAATGCATACATAGTTCAATGATTATGTTTTATGTATGGCAAATTTCAGTTCATTAGGTTTTAATGTTTCTGAAATATACACTGTTAAAGTTGTCTAATTTTACACTAGCCAAAGGTGTATCTTCCCCTTAAATTGATCGCAGACCTATCTTATATAATAACTAGCATGTGCCCGCGGCTTCGCCCGCGATAATTATTTAAAAAATTAAAAATTAAGAGCATAATAGTAAAATCATTATATTTATTAACACCTAAATCACGTGGACTACATACCACGATTAGATAGCACCGTCTGGTAAAAGCGACCTCAGATTTGAGTTTCTTGGCCCAGAAAACCTCTGTATAGTGAGATTCGTCCAAATAAAACAACGTTTGACCATATTTAGGGCTTACAACATTCAAGCGATCGCGAAAGTTTTATTTTCAAGGTATGACAAAAATAGCCAAAGCCAACTGTAATTGATTTGACATTGAAATGTATTACTGAAATCTGATGCTTCGACAGCGCTAAAATCACGTTTTCTGCCAGTTTTTCACTCATAACTCACGAACGAAAACTTAAATTAAAATTCCGGCTTGGAGGTGCATTTTCCGACCCTTCAGCCCACCTATGTTTAAAATTTCAGATATCTGGGTTCAGTAGATTTTGCTGGACATCGAGGACAATTCCTTATATTAATATAGATAATATGAATGATAATGATACCTTCTCTAATTTGTCAAACATCCATTTCATTTAATCCAAACCCACCTATACCACTGGCAACAATATGTTTTGTGAATTTGTTATGATAATTCTATGTAAAAAGGGATTAAGTATTTTCAAAAACATTTTATTTTTGGCATTTAAAATCAGAATTTTTCAAAATCCTTTCTTAGTGAGCACCTACATTATGAAACGAAGGTACTGTCAAAATTCCAAGTCTCTACCTATTATAGTTTAGGCTCTACGTTGATTCCTGTCAGTCAGGACAAAGCCTTTTATATATATAGAGATAAATGTTTGTCTGTTTGTTTATCTTTCTTTCTGTCCGTCAGTGTGCGATCCCCAGCCAAATGTAGGAACGCAGAGATCTGACATTTTTAACCTAGATGGACGGAAGGGTGACCGAATATACATGGAAGCCGCTCTTTTAATTTTACCTTTCTTTTGCAAGTTTTGAGCGAAAAAATGGAAGAAAACATGATTTTTGAGCTATTGTAGATGGCCTGGCTGTGCTGTCATAACCGAAAAAAACAGCATCGTCGAAATATTTCTTCAACATTACGAATCGATTTCTTGATTGCTTCGATTTTTTTTTGCCTGCTCTGCTTGATTCATTTGTTTATAACGTAAGGGTATGAAAAGGCCTTATTTTTTACATAGATGGACAGGAGCGGGATAATGAATGTAAACCTAAATTGGAAAACACTGATCAATTTGGACGAAACTCACTACACAGGATCTTTTTTGGGCCAGGGAATTCGAATCTCAGGTTTTTTTTTTACCGGTCAGCGCTTTATATTCGTGAAATGCACTTCGAAGCCAGATTTTTAGCATTTTTTTTATTGATCATTTTAGTTGTGTATAATTGATTTACGTTAAGTGTTAATAACTACGATGATTCAACTAGTTAGCTGTTAAATAAATGATTTAAAAAATATCTAGCGACTGAATTATTAAACGCGGGTGAAGCCACGGGCACCTGCTTACTAAATCTGATCCCCACCAGATTTATTTCTCTAACTAACTCATTGAGTAAAGCTCAAAACAAATTTCTTAATATAATTTTAACTTATAGACTGTTACGACGTATGGGTGGAAAATAGTACTGTACATACGCCTTTTCTGCTCCGAGAGTGCGTGTGGTTGGCAAGAGACAATCTGGTCCAGGAATCTGGCGAGTCATTCCCGCAGGGAGGTCCATGATTTCTACCGGCCGGCGGCCGAAACCCTCAATCACACGATCAAACTACCTAAACATATGATCAGCAGGCCTCCGACTTGCTCTATTGGTTATTATTGATTTAGATATTTCCAATGATGTTATCTATAGAAACACGACAAAACGCTTGGTAAAACAAGCTGTGAGATCAAGGCTAACCTAATATTCTAATACACCATAGAAATGCTCTACTTTACTGAGTTATGATTCCATACGGAAATTGTTCTTGGATAGTTTCAAAGGCATCAAGTTTTCCATTATTTTGAGCCAATAAGCAAAATAATAAGTAGAAAGCTTGATTTAAATATCTGCCCAATGCTTTCATTTCACATCTCGTAATAAGTGATAACTAGGGGGCGGATTTCTATGACCTAAAAAATAGGATATATGCATGCATTTATGACCTAAAAACATTAAAATATGACCAATAAAATTTAAAATATGACTTTACCACTTACACAATGTGTATATATTTTTTAAAGTTTCCTTACAATTCATTTCATTAAAATATAATGTTAATTATTTAAAGTATCTGTAAATTCTCAAAAAGTATCATTATAATTCAAAATTTACAAAATATATGAAACTTCAAAATTTCTTTAATATGAACACAAATATGCCAAAAATATGACTTAAATATGCATATTCATACTAAATATGCTACAATAATTGAAAATGTCGTAAATATGCAGTTATATGCACAATAAATGCCGTTCCATTTCCACCAGGATGCTTGGAATCGGGTTTAAATTAGTCGAAAATCTGAAATAATGCAAGGGGGAAAATATGACATGTTATAGAAATCCGCCCCCTAGTGATAACAAACAGCCCTCAAATCATTTTGAAATAAGAATGTTATAAATATTACATATTATGAAGACTCAAAATATTTTAAATTTACTAATTTATTCTTCTTTCTTTCTTTTTCGTTCTTCTTTTCATTTTTTTCTTTCTTCCTTTCATTGTCTTTCTTTTTCTTTAATTCTTTCTTTCCTCACTTTTTCTTCCTATACTTTTAGAGGAAGGTTTATAAAGTGCGATTTATAATTACTTAGTTTTGACGTAAACACATCGTTGCCAATACGAAAACTAAGTCTCAAATAAAAGTACAGAGGCGACAGTCAAACTCTGTTACGCCGAAATTCTCCATAATCACAAAATAATATGCTATATATATATATATATATATATATATATATATATATATATATATATATATATCACATCACATACACCTACACACACATTTGTAGTCCGCCGCGGTAGGAGCGTTGCTGCATTCCACTTTGGGGGCCCGGATTCGATACCCATCCGGGCCCGGAATTTTTCAGTACTGGAAGATTTCCTTCGTGAATTCAGGATTGGGTATTGTTTTGTCCCTTCATCCCCATTCCGCGAGAGGTAATGACAAATCTCCGCGGTATCATCTTTGCCTTCACGAGTAATTGTCCCATGCTTCGTTCCTAGTCTGAATCTGCCTTCGGGGGGAACATTATTCATCATCATCATCATCATACAAATATAATTCATTAGACTAATTTTTCGTATTTTTCTTACTATTTCCCATTTTCCTTCATGTTTTCTTCCTTCTAGACTTTTTCTATTACTGAGTACGGGGTTTTCTCTTCTCCTTTCTTATTCTTCCTTTATTCCTTCTCGATCGTCTAATGCTTCTCTTTCTTTTCTGTTTTTCTGCTTGCACTGCTGTAAATTCTATCATTTAATCGTATTCGGACGGATTCAAAACCACGACCACTCAAATTGGCTTGGGGGTTTATATGGATTTCCCTGTCGAAAAGGCAAATGCCGGATTGGATATTTCTTTATCATGACTCACCATAGCTATTTCACATAATACGATACTATTTAAAATTGAATAAAGTAAAATGAACAGGAGACATACCACAACAACAATAGAAAAATATGTACATGAACAGTTTCACGACTTACTGGTATACCAAATAAAAGTCCTAAAAATGCTATATGACCTGTATTCCTATTCAGTTAAAGATATAGGTACAGCCTTTATGAAGCTAAACAACAGCATATACCAAAAATTGACATTATTTCATGCAAAAGATAATAATTACCGGTACTTAAAGATTTAAAAAACGATCAAGGTGAAGATTGCCAAAATACTTACGCTTTTATTTATATAAATAAATAGTTACTTATGTTGACGATCGTTTGTAGTGGACTGCGCGACCTAATTCCACAAGCGCTACACACCCTATCGCGGTTGCTTGCAGAGATCTCATTTGCACCGTGTCATACAGTCCGAGATGCATCATATACTGATATTATTCATAGCAATAACCTCTGTTCATGTTATTAAAGTATAAACTATAGCATATTCATGAAGTACGAAGCCACTGTAGCAGGCTACCGCATAAAAGAAAACCAGCTGAGCTAATGTAAACACAGTAGCCAATAAATAAATAACAGTCGAAGTAAAAAGACCTAATATAATCCTTGAAGTCCTTAGCAGGCGAGAATAATGAAATATTTAGGCGAATTCATTTTTATCGTAAATTATAGAGAAATTCCTTTATAGAGAAAAAGTGGTTGGACGGACTACGAATAAATACAAAAGGAACAAATTAATAAATAACAAGTTTTTTTTAGCTGTTCAGAATTTTTTTCTGTATAACGATAGGTATTTATATAGAGAGACAACACAGTAGGTTATTAAGTAGGTTCACAAATATTAAGTAAATAAAAGGAGGAAAAAATATATATACAGTTTGAATTAAAATAAATAAGTAAATTATATTATATTAGAATAGAGTTATACTGTCAAGATTATCATGAGAGGAATAAATATGTAAATAAATAAACAATAATGTTTCATTAATAATAAACTTACATAGTATTATGTGTATTCTGTTAGATTTTAAAGAAAATGTAATCGGACAGGTTTGTTGGAAACATTCCCACATGACGTATGCCTTTATCAAACTTCCTTCCCGCGATTCGTTTTCTGCGTCACACGCACCTTACCTGTATAATTATAGGATAGAGATGCCAAAAAAAGAAAATGAATATTCTACTTATCTATGAGTGACTTACAACGGCCCGGTCAATATACTTTTTTTACATTTATTAAGTGCCAGAATGATACTTAATGAGATTGCGTGGGGACGGGAAAATGTCTGTCCGTCTATCTGTGTGACCGTCCGTGTGTCTGTACGCGATATAAATCAAATACGGTTTATCGGATTTTCATGAAACTTGGTATACACATACATAACATCCATGGAAAGAAGCCTATTGATATTGGATCAAATCGGTTGACCGGTACCGGAGTAATGCCAAATTTAATGCTTATTTTATGGTAATATATTAAAAAGAATTTATCAAATGCAAATCAGTTCTCACAGCAACATATTGTTTTGCAGTATTCATATACGACTTTGGCAGATGAAATACAGGTAGCTTTGACATATAACACTACCCACATATTCCTTCACATATGCTTATCAAACTAGATCTCTGTTCTTCCGTAAGCCCTGCTTAATGAATCGATCTGGAGCTTAACACGGAAATCGTTACAAAAATAACTTATTTTCTGACTTATTGCAATTATCACTGATTAAACAAAAGCATTCTGGCACTTTGTTACATCAGTTTACCTGATTTTATTTGTACCAAAATGAATATGGTGAAGGCGGAAATTCGGCCTCATTTAAAAAATATAATAGGCAAAAGATCTCCAAGCAAATATTTATCATTCCTCCCTGAAATTCAATATTACTTATTGTGTTATTCCTGAATTATAATCATTATGGCCGTGAATAAAAATAAAACCTACCATTTGTCCATTTGTATTTTAGTTCGTTTATTTGTTCGCTGTCTGTTGTTATGATTATTTAAAGACGATTGTGTACTGCTATTTAGGTCTGTAACCTTCTCTGGTGTGCTGAAATCTTGTCCCGCGGAGATCTTCCACATAATACGAGTATAATATCTGTGACTATTCACGGGACTGTTCATATTTACTTAGCCTATGAATCCCACATCCATTTTACTCTGTTCATATGTGAGAAAACAGAGGTAGGTCAAAGTAACCCCATATATCAGGTAACTTAGGCCCACAGTTTTGAGCTTTCTCACACTGACTATTATCTGTGACGATTATCATTGTTGGTGCATTTTCTATAAAGATTCCCACATTCGGATATAAAATTAGGAATTTACTGTTACACATTTTCATAAATAACCAATCAAAAAAGCTTCAAAAATGTATTTTAGTGGATCAAATTAACCCGGTTCAAATAGTTTCCCAGAAAGCATAACGTTGATGGCTATTACTAATTGTAAGAAAGCAATAAAAAGAATTTTAACAGGTAATCCTATCTACAGTGTTCAGGATTATTATATTATGTAACATTACAATTTTACGTAATATTTTATTTTCCTTGTCGTTACTGTATATTGAAGATGTGTCCATCTACAGTCGTCTTGCTTTTCAATAAACTTGTTCCAGCGTTCTATAGCTTCTGGATACCTGCAAAAAATTCCTCTCTGAGCTGGAAGCCATTCATGCACCACCTATTTCATTTCTTACTTAACTCGTTCGAGTAGAATGAACGTCCCTTCAATGCACGTAGACGAAACAGACGATAGTCGAGGGAGCTAGGTCGAGACTATGCATGATGGTCCAATACCTTGATCTCAAGTTTCACGAGAGATTGAACTGTACGGAAGATAGTATGTGGGGGAGCTTTGTCATGCAACACTAGAACACTTGTCTATAATACATCGACGTTTGTTCTTAAATCATAGACAATTGTCTAAACTGTGCCGACGTTCCACAGGACTATAGCATTTTTTTTTGTCTACTGAAAAATACCAAAATACGTCGCCGATTCACCTCGAATAGAGAAGGCGGAGGCGATGCATGAACGCTTGCTGCTCGGTCAAAGTCATGCATCCAAAAGCTAGTGGAAAGCTGGAAGAAATTTGTATTGAAAAGTACAGGTAATATGCTGAGAAATAATACAATTGTAAGGCCTCTATTGATGTTTAAATAAATTGTAAAAATTGTGTAGGGATACCTATTGCCTTGCCGTAATTTTTAATGATTTTGCGCTAAACGAAGCTTTTTTTTTAAACCCCCATGTATAATCTTTATAACCCTAAAACACAAACCTGTGGTACTGTAAAGTTTGATTTAATTTTATTCTCTTTTATTTTTTGGTTGGTGGAGATATTTTAATCAAGCGAATTTTAATCAAGTTAGTACATAGGAACATTTAGCAGGATAAGAGCGATGTTAATAAGTAAATATGTCAGAATGTTTTTGTATTTCTAGTTGTTAACATTGGATTCGTTTATTTTAATTTCATGTATTATTTAGTATTTCTTTTTCCTTCCTTTTTTAGTCAATTATATTATCTATTATAATTAAGTTATATTATTCTTGTATTTCAAGTTTTCCCATGGATGAGTGGTAGAGAAGGCCTTAACTCCGCCAGATTAAATAGATAAAAAACTTAGTTCACACTTTACGTTTCTGATTACCACATTGTTTAAGTACTTTTCGTTCACTTTCTCCTGAAAATTATTGCGTAACATGGAAGCACTTTACGAATCGGGGAAGGTCTACTCTCGTTGAGATATGCAAGTTCGGTGCGGTGGTTACATACTGTATTTCCCGCGATCCTAACCTACTGAGATCCGACCACAAATTGCTTATAGAAAACGTGACTAGAGCGGTTATTTGTTAGCACTGTTCGATATTTAAGGAACTTATTTGTTAGCCCACCGTACGCTTGTTCTGTTACCACTGACCATGAAAAATAAGATTTTGTAAAAGATTTTTCATCGGTCTAAGAGTAGTCATCGTCCCTCTTGTGCTAAAATTATAACAGCTAAGTTTTTCTTTTTCTTTTTGCTAGTCTTTTGGTATGCACGGCAAGTTAAATTATTTCAACTGTTTACTGTTCTTTCTGTAAACAATATACTTGTGAAAAATCCATAACTAGGTTTATTCCTTCTTATTCATAATATTAATGTTGTAGGAAAGTCAAAATTATGCTTTATTTTACTCAAAATTGTGCTTTTAATTGTAAAACATTATGCTTTATTATGCTTTTCCCAGAAAATCCAAAAATATGAATTATAGTGCTAATTCAGTAATTTGAAGCAATATATTATTCACTAAACATCAGTTAAGTGCTATTGAAAAATGTCCGCTTTTGTCAACACTGTCACCATTTCATCATTCTTTATTCAGTGTCCTCCGTGTAGGCGAAATTTTTATTTTAGTTGAAGGCAAACCTCACATGAGGATCTAAATCCCATACTACTTTTTTATTTAATTGCTACTACTATCAAAATTATTGTGCAACCCCAGATAATTATTTATTATTTTATATATTGTATTAATATATAAATATATCTAAACACTTTGTTTATAAATTTTCAAGATTATGGTTTATGCTTTATTTTTGTAAATATGTCTTATTGTGTTTTTCAAAATTGCATATTTTTAGACAACTATCACATCAAAGATAAGATAGTAACCACAGACGTAATATTCTGCTTTCCTTTTTATGCCTTTAATGCTTTATGGTTCTCCTGTATATTATAGTATTCTAAGTTATTGATGGACTTTATTTTGTCTTAAATTCCTGAAGTACAAATATAGGTAGAAATTATAGATGAGGTTTTTCAGCAAAATAGGCCTTATTAACATGGAAATAAGACTCCAGGGCTACTTCGTCTTAGAATTTATAAGAAATATTTTGAAAGTGTCCAACATAGGCCCATTTTTGTAATAGAATAATAACAGATATGATGTGAAACACATAAATTTCTTTATCGTCCATATTCCATCCTGAAGTACGCGGCTGAATAGCGAGAGTGCGTATTTAGTTGTGTAAATCTTATTCAAGTCACATTATCCGCAAAGCAAAGACATAATTTGAGTCTGCGAATGATATGGATATTTTACTACTCTTCAGAGAATTTATTGAAAACTTTTAGTTCTTAGTAGGCCTAGGTGTAACATGTTCCGTGCACGGAATCTGAGGATTCGATTCGAATTAACTGATTAACTGATTAAATACACATTCTCCAGCTGAATCTAATCATATTGCTGAAATGAATCTACGCTGGAATCTGCATTCACGTTATAAATAGGCTATGTTCACGCCTTAACATCTAATATGCATAGAAATCTTGGTCTGGTTGTTTGTAAAAGACATTATTATGGCATCGTCTTTACAGTAAAGTGTGAAATGCATATTAAATCGCTTTTATATACTGTATATTTTATTGAGTTCCCGGCACTTTTTATAAAGGCAGTCGCTTTTCGTCAATCAAAAATTGAAAGTTAGAAATGCTATATGAACATCTTAGCGTGACAAGAGTTTTCAGTTGGATTAATTTAATGAAGCATTCATGCTAACATAAAGACTGAAGTTTATTTTACAAGTGCACTCAGCAGCCGTATTCCCTTCACGCGTATCATGACGTATTCTGCAATACCCGTGAATGGCGGTAGCTTTCAATGAGTCTCGATTTAGTGTCGTCATGAAAGCAGATCCCTTAATGTCCGTGACTATGACGAAGGCTATTAAAATTGACTGTGAATTCGGACTAATATTAACAATTCAAGTTGTCTTTCACACATCATGTAATGATTTTTATGTTACTTTAAAATCCAATGGTGTAATTGCTATATCTTATAGTGTTTTTACTTGCCTTATAGACAGTAGTCCTACCGCTCCGAAAAATTAATATTGTATTACGCTAACACATAAGAGATTCAATATTGGGGCAGAATAATATAAATAATACATTCCCGCTAATACCTGGATAAAATACCATCATGGTTTTACCTGTAGTGAATGATGCGATGCCATCAAAATTACATCTAATGTTCCTACAGTTCTAGCTACTCCAGGTAGATCCCAGGACGGAAAGCTCTTCCGCAGATGCGGCAGAACTCCCGTCATCATAAATTTAGAGAATTATCGCAGAAGAACTTCTTAAGAAAGTGATGTAAATTTTATGAGGAAGTGCGTGGAATATCAACAAATGGCAGTACAAGTAGAATAGACATGATCGCATTTCAATCCAATAGCAAGAAAGGCTTCATAATCGATCCTACCATTCATTTTGAACAACATACCGGTCAACCTGAAGAAGTCAATATCGAGAAACAATTAATATATGAACCTACTATTCCACTTTATTAACAGAAGTATCATCATGATACTATAGAAGTCATTGGCCTCGAGGAACTGTGCCTTCACTTTTTATGAAATTGTGGAAAGACTTTGACCTCCCTGAATCAGCAATCGTGCCGGTTGAGAATATTACGGTAATTTTAAATTATTTTTCATTGGTATATAAAATGTAACGTGCTTCATCATTAGCAATCTCAGTACGTATAATTGAATAGTATTTCTTTGAATTTTCCTGTCTACATTATTTACTATTTGCAAAACAACCAGACCTTCAGGTAAATAGGAAGATCTAGCTGTAGGCCTACTGTTAACAACGATACTTACTTACTTAATGGCAATATACAATAATTCCTAAGCTAGCTAAAGGAAGCTTATCTTTCTCATGGAACCAGGAGGTTTATTGCCGCGCTTACATGAGCTCGCCGTTTAATCTTATTTTGTGCTAACTTCATCCAACCATCCCTCGAAAATTCTACTTCTCTTAATCTATTATAATATTGTCCTCCCAACTACGTCTAGGTCTCCTAAGTGATTTTTTTCCTTTCGGATCTCCCAGTCAATAGTTTTGAGATAGGCGTACGTCTTTCCTCTCCCATGCATGCAACATCTCCGTGATTTAATTTCCCTTGTTAAATTAAGTGAAGAGTACAGGTTATGAAGCCCGTCATTATGCAGTTTTCTCTAGTCCCCGTTTTTTCCTCTCTTAGGTCCGAATATTTTTATTAGCACCCTGTTTTCGAACACACTCAGATTATGTTCTTCCCTATGAGTAAGGGATCATGTCTCACAGCCATATAATTCAACCTGCAGGTTAATTAACTTATAAATATTAATTTTTAGATTTTTGAACAGAAGACGTGAAGATAAGTTTCTGAATTGCATAAAAACAATTTTCACACGTAATTTCTGCCTTAGTATTATTTGTATCTGTAATTATCCTATTACTTATTTGAATTTCTCCATTATTCGAATGATTTAAGGGCCAATCTAATATTTTGTAGCGCATTGTTTTGACGTTTCATGACCCTGTACTTACTTTTTTCTGTATTAATTTTCAATCCAACATTCCTGAAGGCATCGAAAATATTTTCTGCATTTCTCTCGATCTCTACATTATTTACTGTTTGCAAAACAGCCAACAAGATCCAGCTGTAACTGCTAACAACGATACTCCAAGCAATATCAAAAGTGTAATTAATTAGCAAAGCTGTGTGCATTGCACGGGGGTGGAGGTGGCTCACGATGTGTACCCTGGGGCAGCAGATTGCGTTAATCCGGCCCTGAGGACTGTAGTTATTGTTGCAGAAAGGGGATTGAGATGTAACCTATATTTAGTTGGCGACAGAGAAGAGTTTATGTGAGGCAGCTATAGGAAATATGCATGCAGTCAAGTGGTGGTGCAAATAAGCTGGCTAGGTAATGACAACTGAATGAAGTGCCTTTCTACACTTTACGACTGTCGTGATTGTTAGTTGCTGTCAGCTGTCGCTCTCAACAACGCTGTCTTGACAAGAATGCAAGTCAAGACAACTCTAATCTTAACTGACCTACACCAAATTCAATTTGCGTAAAGCAAGCAATTTGCATAAACTAAAACAATTTTTTATCACTATCCTTGATAACTAAAGAATTCATTTAGTACATGAGTTTGCAGACAAGTATTTACGCTTTGTTGCACTTTTCTATCAAGTTTTGAATAACAAAATAAGTAAATTGCAAAATGGCATACTTCTGTACAGTCTCAGTAATAATATATAAGTTACTGCAGCATAAATTGCATAATATTAGGCCTATTTGAAATAGTGTGAAATAAATTTAAATGATCTTCCGATCAAAATGAATTATTATAGAAAAACTAAACAGAAAAATAATTAAATTTAATCATTAAAACGCGAGATTCGATTTCTCACACAATTAGTACGTTTATATGCAGATCTATCAGATTCCGTTCTTCAAACCGAGATCGTCACGTCAACGCGGAGACAGTCCGGAATAAATTTTACAGCAGATCCTCTGGAATTGGAGGAAAGGTTTGGATTCAGATCGAATTCGTTTCCATGAAAACGCTAGCGAAATCAATCCTAGTGCGCGCGCATACATTCGGTCGTCCGTTCGTCATTTGTTCTGTCAATTAATCCGTCAATTTAATCAAAGAACTTGCACACACTGTAATATTATTTTATAATTTGAGATTTTCCTGGTCTAGAACATGGGTAAATGCTCTTTTATGCCATTAAATTGTTTAGCCTATAGTGAGTAGAAATTAAGAAGAGAACACGTACGGTACCGATACTCTATTACGGAAGGTCGACCGACTGGCTAAGGATAGGAGCTAGAGCAGCAGTTCCGATTTAATCGAGTAATCTATTTGTTTATTCCACGGGGAGAAATATGCCAATGTAACTCCTAAAAATAATCTAAGTCTACCAGTATTAAGAGACTCCATACATATTGTACAAAACCATCTTTATCCACGAACGTCTCACTCTTCAACTCGAGTGATTATTTAGCCTATTGAAAAAATAGTGTCAGTTACCTTTTCATTGACTATATTTTATGTTTTTAAAATCTAATTTTTATTATTATATTCCAGATCATTTTGTCAACTCCATATTTAGGCAGGTGTATGCCAAACAGACGAATCTAGGTCTGTCGTTTTTCTTATAGCCTACTTTATTCTGTAATTTTTACATGAAATTTAAATTATTCTTCAAATTTCATTTCCATAATTTTATTATTATAAATTTATGACGAACTACTATTTCTCTAGGATATATTATGAATTTAAGGGTTCATTCAATTCAGTGTGCCTTGAGCATCTAGAATAGGCTTATGCTACAGACAATAATGAAAATACAAATTAAATTGTCAAATAAATAGAAATACAAATGACTATACAGATAAAAATAAGAATAAATATAGGAGCAGAATTAAAATAAAATATCTGCAGTGATATTGAGTATGCCCTGTGGAAGCTGAATAGCATCGACGTAAGCGGACTAAGCTATTGGCCAGAGATGGATGCTACAGGATACTCACCTGTACAAAGTAATTTATGCATTATTTTCATGGCTTACCTTTTCCTTAATTTAAGAAAGTTTTAATGATATTATTCAACAATTAGAACGATATAAATCCACTTGCTGTGTTAATTTGTTTACAGTGCATGTAAAGTAATATTGTTTTCTTTTCTTACAGGTACGCTTCCTTGCGATAATCATCCTTCAAACTGTGAGTTTTTTCCCTCAGTATATTTATTGGATAAAAGTGAAATAGCAGGTTTGAGCTGTCAATCCCAATATATTTTAAATATTTTATATAAGAATTGGAGAACATTTAAATAGTTGGAACATTTAAAAAAAATACTTCTTTCACGATATTGTAGATGTTAAACGCGTAATGTCTTATTATTCTATGTAAAAGTTATCTACTTACATCCGGAAAATTATAAGATATAACCTCTAAAAGAACAAAATATTTCCCTGGGAAATTATAACAGAAAATTATGTTACTGTAAGTTCTGAAAATATACAAGCCTACTTTACTAACTGATAATCTAAATTAATTTTTAAAATGATAAGACTATAGTTAAATTATCACAAAGATATAAATAAAAACTATTAGGCCTATACGAAACAACTACAAGTATAATTATTTGGAGAGAAAAGTTATTGGTTACAGTATTTCAGTGACTACAAAATATGTATGTCTGTCGTGAAGGAATTATGTACAAATAAACAGTTTAGACGCCTTAAAATCATTGAGGTAAGCAGTATCGTTCCGAACAAAAGTTTAAATCACATAATTTAAATTCATTTTTGAGTTCTTTTGAGTCAACATTGAAATTAAACTCAGGATCCTGAAAAAATGGTTACAATCGATAGAATTAAAATAACGTAGCCTAAAGAAGAAACTTCTAGACAAATTGTGTTCCGTACTGAAATGAATGAATGTTAAATTAAAAATGTGTGTGTAGCCTGTATTCTGAACTACAGAGCATGAGCACGGGTTCGGCTTTCCAGGATCAACTCCAAGCTTTCAAATTAGACTGACCTGTGCCATCACTACTGCATACGCAGAAAGGACGTTTTCTCCATTGCGACGGATAATCAATTACATCAGGACAATCACAAGGCTTTGTAATTTATCAACTCTGTCCATCGAGGTGGGGGGGGGATGTTTGGATTTGTTGAAGAATCATCAGTGATCGGTAGATTCGTTGCTCTGAAATTTCGAAGCTACAGTTCACCTTCTGAAGTGTTCGTAGGGCTTGCATGATTGTTTATAAAAAAATTTGCATGTTATTAAATAAGAATTCCGAGAATGAGAGTTGACGTCAGGATATCGGTCAGATGATTTAGATGATTTCTAAATCTCATAATATCTGAGCCCACCAAAAAAAGTTAGCCTGGCTTGACCACTTGAGGTAAGCTTTATTGCTTGATCGGAGAAAAAGGAATCATGCCGAGGTAGCTTATGTTTCCGAATCTACAGACAGGATGTATAACAACATTGCAGATTTTAACAGTTTGTTCCTGTAGTAGAAACAAACAGAAAATTCTAATACCGGTATCATTTTCGTCCCAAGCTAGTTCTTTAAAAATTGCCTAACTCTAAACGCGCTTTATTAAAAAAGTATTATCCGCAGTGTTCTAATTTTTTTTTTTATCAGCAGAGGAGAGATTGAGGAATAAATTTTCACTTTGGGGTTTTCAATAGAGTGTAAATTAAATACAAAAAAACATGCATGGACGACATAAGTGCATTCTAGTGGAAGATAGTTCATTGTCACCGAAAGAGCGATCTAGCTGTGCGCTATTAACATTATGTGGAGATTATTTACGTAATTGTCTCATAAACCATGGACTTAATCACATTATATTTTACATTATTTGTTTTAATGTTATCAACTTCCCTCTTTAATCTTTAGTAATTATACTAATTCCACTCTGTACAACTTCCGAAAATAATAGGCTATTAGTACTTTGGAAAATTAAAATATCTGAAATGCTACTAGTTTTTTGGATGTGGGTAGAGAAATAGATAAACTTAAGGTTCTTTTTTATTATTATTATTATTATTTAGTATTGGTTGTTTGAAGATATAGTTTTGGTATCTCAATGTATCTCAATGTGGTACTAAATTATTGATATAGAATAATTGTAACCACTTGCATCATCTAAGCAAGTTTTGATTACTATAGGGTAATTCATATAAAATTAACAAAATTTTGATTTGCTTATTTTACGGAAATACTTTTATTTTCTAATATTGATGTAGAACCTTCGTGATCATGAGATTGCACAGTTCATCATGCCAGATCATATTGGATAATCTGAATGATAGTATTGACAACATGATTGAATAACGAATGGCCAACAGCAACGTGTTCAGATATGCGTTCATGCGTTCAGATATGCGAATGGAATTTTCAGCATTTAATAGCAAATCATCACCCAGAAATACTTTGCATTTGAGGTACAACGAATTGTTTAAATAAATGAGTGGACAAAATTGGTAGTTCTTGACGCATGGGTGTGTACAACATAAATTGTTTAAGTAAGCGTTAAACCATGCAAGTTGTACTGAAAAATTCGTTGAAGTATAAATATTCAAGCCTTGGCACTTCACTTTTTTTTTTTTTTGCATACTGCGAATTTCGCTCGACACTTTATAGGCTATCTGGACACCTCATTATTTTTTGTAACGTCAAGACTGTGGAATTTGAAGGTGAGTGAAGATAAAAATTTCCTAGTGACATATGATTGGCAAAAGCGACCTAAAATAATAAGTCACAAAGTTCAACTTGAAGCAAGCTCACAGATATCACATTTTGCATTTAAAACTGAGTTTTATGTATGTATCCAGGACGATATAATCAGAAAACGTGCCCCCTACTGTTTCTTAAAGCTATTATAACTAAGTATTCTAGATATAAATCAGTATAATATGCAGTTTATTCTTGTCTTGAACATATAAGAGTGAAAAATGTTATGTAAAATGAGAAGTTAATTTCAAAATGAATTTAGTGAATTATATTCATTTTATAAGATTACTACTAAAGTGCGGTTTATGATTCAAAGTGGTCTAATTAAAAGGTTTGTTGTGAGACACTTATGTGTCTTTCTGTACTCTAATTATGGATCTTATCTTGCTTCTCGTAGTAGTTGGCCGCATTATGTGAGTGTACATTCAGTTTCCTCATCCTCAGAAACAGGACTTAACAGGACCTATTTTACAAAAAGGACTAAAAAACCCAAGATTGTGATAGATGTGGCGAATTTAGTAGATTTTGGCCAATGGCACAAAGAATTATTTAAAATTGTTTTGGGTCTTACTACAACCAATTAGTAAGTCTATACCAACATTTAAACGAATCATATCGAGCCATTTTCTAGAGATTCGCGAAAAAAGTCGCTTAAAGTTATGTAAGCACACGAAATGTTCACTGTATCACAAATATAGCTAATTATTACAATTATATTATATTACGATTCACTAGACTCGTAATAAAAAATTCTTGATTAGAATTAAATATTCATAGCCAAGAAAGAGATTTTCACCGTTCTTCATGTCACATCCCCAAACATAGGCGTAACCAGGCCGACCTTATGGGAGGGGGGGTTATAACATCCGCGGGGTCTGGGGGTATGGAATACACCCAGAGAGAGGGGGGCCTGGGGGTCCTCCCCCGGAAAATTTTTAAAATTAAGATGCAAAATAACGAGTTTTAAGCTTCCGGGGGTCCCCCCCCCCGGAAAATTTTAAAAATGAAGATGCAAAATAACGAGTTTTAAGCTTCCGGGGTCCCCCCCCCCCGGAAAATTTTAAAAATTAAGACGCAAAATAACGAGTTTTAAGCTTCCCACGCTTTATACTTGTATTAAGTAATTTATGGGCAGACTTAAAAAAATTATACAATTTTCCTTTTTTTAATCAATGGGGGGGGGTTCAAACCCCCAAAACCCCCCCTCGGTACGCCTATGTCCCCAAATGTTCTTCAGTGTAAAATTCCTTTTCATAAGATTTTTCGTTTTCAACGTATGATGTTCACAGAGACAGATCAAGGCTTATCTTCACCAGGTTTTCATGAAACTATTTTGTTGTGCGAGTGCAACGTAACTAATATAGATAATAACAAGGAGTAAAAGTAATAGCATTAGAGTACTAATACAGACGATAACGCAAAGGCGAATACGAAATAATAATTGAATTAATTATGCGAATGGAATTTAAATCTGTTGATTTACTAATGTTCGATGTATCTGTGTTTCGGAAATACATCAAAACGTTTGGTCCAGTTTGCATCAGTAATTACATTTGTTTCATGCTAGAGTTAAAGCTTACCTACTAAACGTTACACGAAGCGAACTTAATATCTATGCATCGTGGGAACTGCGGAGAATATGGGTAACGAGGCATTTTGTTGACGCATTTTTAATTCATTGGAGTTGAAATCCTTTGAGAACGAACTGAGTTTTTGTATTGGTTTGAACACTTGTAGATTTTATACTGGCATTACACAACTTCCTTTGCAGTCACTTTAATACCTCTTATGTAAACCAGGCCCAATTACAACAATGATGTATGTGTCATCTTTTAAATATATGGGAACCAAACGCAATGCTGCAGTCCAGGGACATCCCACTTCTGCAGTGAAGTGGGTTATGTGCATTGTGTAAGGTGTGTTTCATTATATGTTTAGTTCTGATATATTATTTTAAAAGTTATAATATATTACAATGTTAAAATTTTTAATATTTATTGTTTTTTTTTTAATTCCGTTATGTATGTATAAGATGTAGATGATTTTGTTCATTGCAATCACATATAGGAACACAGTTCAGAAACAAAGTTAAAATAACGGACCAGTGGGATTTTTAACCATATTATAAACAAAATAACTGGGGAAATGTAAATTGATATTTTTTCCAGAAAATAAAAGGATACATGAGTTTGTAATGACAGTAACAGAAAGTGGGAAATTATTATGATTTGATCACTGAAGGAAGTCATTTGAAAAAGATCAGATTCTGAAAAAAATGCAGTTACACCTGAGAAAATTAAATGGTAAAGTGAATAATAAAGGGAATGCTTAAAAGAAACAAGAAATAAAAAAATGAATAAGGCTATATGTTCGAAAATTTTGAAATAACCCGACGAATTCAACATCAAAACATTCATGTGGAAAGGGAAAAGTAGAAAGAGAAGGAATAAGTAAATAGAAAAGACAGAGAGTAAAATTAGAAGAATTGAGAAGCGAAAGCAAAGACACAATAACAAGGAATGGGAGAAAGCAATAGGTACAGAGTATAAGCGAAATTGTATGAATGAGAAGGAAATGGAACATGAGGTAGGAAACCTAATAAAGCAGCCAGAGACTAGCAAATACAAGAAGAACAGCCAGCAATAGAAGGGGAAAAGAAAACGTATATGAAAAATATGTTAATAACTAAGGTTATAGTAGGTAGAATAACGAGTAGTCAGGTGTTTAAGAAGGGGAATAAATAAGATGAAGAATAAAAGTTATGAGTGTCAAAAAGAAGGGGGACAATACTGATAACCCAGTAAGGGCAGCTTACACAACTTAAAGACCAAACTGCTTTATACTGTAGTGATATCTGATGGTTAAAAAGAGCATACAGCTGTCAGTTGTACAGGAAGTAGCTTCCTTAAAAAATAAAAAAAGGAAAGTTATGTCTTGTGAGGAACTGGAAGTTGCATTTTTTTAAATGACCGGAAAGGATTCATATGTACTTGCATGACCAGAACATATGTGTATGATATTAAACGCTGTGATATTGATGTTGTCCAGGAACCCATTACAATTGAGAAGAGGGGCCCTGAAGTTGTAAGATGGTGTACAGAAGTGATGACCGAGGAAACGATTATCACATCTCTACATTTATGATAAGAATATTCTATTGATTTTTTCCTAATTCAGCGCCTTAAATATAGGCTAATATTCTGTAATCTGGGAAAGTTACAAACATACATAAACAAAATTGCTCTCTTATCACATCTTATGACTTTTCCTTGTAAATTTTAATTTTATCGGATTGGTCAATACATTCTGTTCCCTGTTTAATAAATTTGTTTTACCAAGCAAGGTAGCCGAGATGGTAACGTCTTGAACTCGCAATCGGGAGGTCCCAGATTCAAATCCTGTGGCCGGCCAATTTGATATGGGTTTTCTCATGGTTTCCTCAGTCGTAAAGGCAAATGCCGAATTGGATATTTACATACCATGAATCATCTTCACCATTTTATCATATATCATATACATTTAAATTAATATCAGTTGAAATTTACTCCATAAAATACACAAGTAATATAAATAATTGACAATCAATAGTTCCCTAGTCTACCCTACTATATAAACACATATCCCGAACTCCTGATACGGCCTCGTTGTCTAATAAATAATGTAAAATCTACCATATTTGTTACACAAAAGCCTTATCTTCCAAATCCAAGTATTAAACATTGTGTAATGTCACCCCATTATGATTAGAAAACACGATTTTTATATTAAAGTTCAAACGTGTGTAAAGTAACCCTATAACTTTACACTGAATTACTTATTTATAATAATGTCATTACTCACTATACTTCGACAGGTTGTCAAATTAACTAAGAACATTAACGTTATAACATTCACAATTTAACATTAATCGATATGTCTACGAGGAAAGTGAATATAATGATGACTTAGGTCTATACAAATCTACATGGAAGTAAATAAAATGTACTAACTCGATAAGCCAATTTGCAAGGAAGGGTGAAACATACACAATGTTGGATATAACTGTGCAAAGTGCACCTGTGGAGCCTGTATAGAAAGTTAATGAGAGCCAGCGAACGAGTTGAATCGGGGGAGCTGTCAGAGTGACTTGGCGGAAAGTGGGGCTTGGATTGCCCGAGGATTGGGCGGAGACAACTCCGTGCTTAGAGCGTCTAGCTGGTTAATATTGCACTTGCAGGTATGCGGTAGTCCCAACCCACCAACTCCATTGTACTGTGAAATGCTATTAAGTGCATTGCCTCTTATGATAGCACCAATTGATTCCTTTCTGTCAAATCAAGCGATGCCTGGGGTAGTAATGGTTGTGCCTTGCGGGATTCCTTACTTAAATTAACTTTAAACAGGCTCACATTAAGCGTTCTGCAATGCCGAAATTTAAACACGTGGGCTCCAGGAATCGCTAACCCTAAGAATGTGTCTAAAATTTACTTCCTGTACAGCTCTCATTGCATGTATGTATCTATGACGTAGGTGAAAACAATTTCTGGTGATTCTGAGTCGACCGCGAGGCACTCAGAAAGACAATGACAAAATTTAAAATGTCCATTAATATACTTTTAGAATCAAACGATCGTTATTCCTTTATTGCAGCCAAATGGTCATGCTATGAGTAATGGAGCAACGGCGGAATGCGTTATGGTAGGGAAAACATGAGCACTTTGAGAAAACCTGTTCAGACGCCGTTTTGTCTACTACAAATTCCACTGAGACCCACTGAAATTCGATTCGGATCCCACTGGTGAAAAGCGAGCAATCTTATCTATTCAGCCATGGAAGAAGCCTAACGAGCGTCATTCCAGTTTGTAACACAATATCTCATCAAACTAGAACTCTGCGAACTCATGCAATTGCAATATCAGTATAGGTCCTAACAAACCCCCTCTGCAACAAGCATTAATATGTTTTCCTGTCCCTGCTTTCTTCTGTCCTAGCTTCTTGCCTCATTCCGATTATAATCAGGTCTTAAGTCCAGGTCTTCTTACACGTCTTCTGCTGCTGCTTTATTTGCACGAAAACTGCCAACTTTATCAAAACCCCGCAAGGAAAAATGTTGGCTACTTCTTATTCTTTCTTCTCTGTGAGAAAAAAAATAGAAAAATACGAACAATACTTATCGAATAAAGCGAGCTCAAAATTCAGGGGCATTTTTTCCTGGGGAAAAATACTTGGGAGAAATATGGTACTGGAATTCTTTATTTTTTTATTTTTATATGGAAGGTGCAAGATGTAAAAATCTGCTCAGTTATACTATATCCATTCTGCACGAATTCAAAAGAAAACATCCGCCTCTCTTTATAACGTGACTGATAAGATCCATCAAACAATACAGAACATAAAAGTTTTCGAGATTCAGAAAATGGGTACACATAAAAATACAATAGACCTACTTGTAATAAATGTATCACTCAGTTTTAAATTTAATTATTAAATTAAGGATGTCCACATTCTGGAGAGTCAGGAAAAGGCAGTGAAAGGCAGGTAAATTGAAACCGGTCATGGAAAGTCAGGGAATTTTGTGAAGTAAAGGAAAAGTCAGGGAAATTTGTGGGAAAAATGTGGAACTGTCAGGGAAAATAACTAGCAGTGAGCGAAATGTAAGGGGCATATGTTTTGCTCTAGTCAGCTGTAACCCAGACTGTGTAAGCAATTTTTGTTAAGTACTTGAGGTATTCATTTCTAATTTTTGTTTTAGGGATAGAGGAGGCTGGATTTTTTACAAATATCCTTGAAAATGTAAGTTTCTGTTCATGAAAAGTCAGGGAAATTCATTTTGAAATTTCTGTTGTCACCCTGTAAATTACTATTGTGTATTTTAAGATGTTAAAACACAATAAAAATAAAAGACTGGGTGACATGGGCCTCGTAAACGCCCCTTCAACGGGGGAGCTAAAACTCAGATAAGGTAAAATGCACAACAGATCATGTGAACATTTTTAAACATGTCCTTTAAAAATGCCAGCCTACACTTTGTTTCCAGACCTGGCTCCTTAACTGGGTGATAAATTATATTTTCCATTACAATATAAAAACCTAGGGCTACATTATTTTCATTCTGGTGTTAAAATCCGCGAAGCTGACGACCGTTAAGCCAGTTGGTCTCGTGCGTATATGGAAGAAATTAAACATTTCACGAAGATAAACAGAGGACCACTGCGAAAATTTATTGAACATTTCATGTTACCGCATTTCTATAACATTAGCACTCTTTAGAAGAATATATAATTATATTTTATCATTACAGGACACTTACATCAATGAAGTAACTATAAAATTACCCATGAACAACTGGTTTAGGTCACTTTTCTGAAAAAAATATCAATGTTAAAACCGCAATCCTTGCCTTCCAGCTACCGATTTCCCTCTGGAGTGCAACCTTTGCAGTTCTTACATGGGTAGACAAGCAACATAATATTTAAAATGCATACGCAGGCTAGAGTGATAAAGAATACCTAACATCTGGCTTAGACATTTGTAACGCTATATAACTCAAAGAAAACATGTTTTAGCGATGATGGCTGTGCAGATTGATGCAGGTATATGGTAATAAGTAATAAATCAGGAGATAACGCTGCAGAATTAAAAGTGGGGTAAAACTGCACAGCACTGATATCGCGTGATGAATACTCTGTCGACTTTATAATCAAAAGTTACGGCAAACTTCCTTCAGATACGGTACAAGATATGCATATGAACTGTTAAAGTTAGTACATTCATTCACACATTCAAATATTGTAACATAACACTAACAGGCCCAATAGAATGTACATATAATAATAAATATAGGCTAAACCGATAGAATTTCGTGTAAAAGAAAGTGGAAGTTTAATTATTAATCTTAGAAATTAACAGATTTGCATAAAAGGTATAGATTATACCTTTTATGCAAATCTGTTAATTTCTTTCTTTCTTTCTTTCTTTCTTTCTTTCTTTCTTTCTTTCTTTCTTTCTTTCTTTCTTTCTTTCTTTCTCTTAATTATTTAACCTCCTTCGTTGTAGGGACGTTTAAGCGGCCCACGCTGTCCGGAACTTACAGGACTGCGACTTGGGATTATCTTCGGGTCACATAATTTTTTGACCAATGGCATGGAGGGATGAGTGATTAGCCCAATGATGGGGGTCACCTCCGAGACAGTACGAACACATAAGACGAGACACACCAGTTGCTCTCACATTTATTATGAACAAGGCGAGGATGGAATGAAGATGATAATTTGCAAATAAGGCCCTAGATAATTTTTCCCAACCAGGAATCGAAACCAGTCCCGATGCATTAAATGAGCAAACTCATTAACAGCGCCACAGCGTTTAACTCTAACTGAACGCTAAATTTAATTTAAATTAATTTGCTATTGACTAAACCCGGAGCATATTCATAACCTACATTTTCAGTAAGGTATCTAAATATTCTATAAGGCTCAAATAAAAAACGAATTTCCACTGCGCTATTAAATATTTGTATGTGTAGGCTAACTGCTTTGTGTTCACTTTAGTGTGGAATAAATATTTAATTTTTATCCAACCGTTAGGGAAATAAAAATAAATATTTTAATAAGTAGGTAACTACTTTTTACCTAGGTGGATTTTTCTCCGGGGTTTTTCCTCACTTGTGAGACAAATGACGGGTAACTTTAGGCCCTTGTGGTCCCCAGATATCATCTGGCCTTCATTATCATCTTCATCCCATCCTAGTCTTGTTTGGAGTGAGTGTGTGTGTGAATGGCGTGTCTCGTCCTATTTGTTCGTGTTGTCTCGGAGGTGGCCCGGGCTTTGGTCTGATCACTCATCCGGAGAGGACCTCCATGTCCTTGTCTGGCCAAAAAAGTATGCTTGTGATCCATAGATAATCCCTCTCCCGACAGGCGGCGTGGGTCGCTTAAAGGTCCGTAAAAAGGAGAGGTAAAACTAAGGTGAAGATAGAAGATAGATAGATAGGTAACTACTATAAATATCAGATTTCACTTGTTTATAAAGTTATCCCAATATACTCGTATTAGGCCTACCGTTGACCTACAACTCGTGATTTGGTGTCGAATGAGAGTCGTATATTATATAGCTTCATGGAACAATAACAGATATTACTAACGAAAATGGCATCTCTCATCACTTAGAAATCAGGACCACTACTCTAGGAGCATGGGAGGGGCCGCTTTTATGATGAAGGAAATGCACCATAGGTGGTCGCATTTGGCTACTTCCCAGATAGCCCTATCTGAAACACACTGGGCGATCAAGAAATCATCACGCAGTCTATGCTAATCAATGCTAAGTTGTGGCATAATGGATAGATTGCTTGCTCAATGATAGACACTGATTCGTGAAAAATTACGAGGCGCGTCCATAAAGCAAGTATCCCTGGGGCCGTTTACAGAAAAAAACACAATTTCTTGGACATATATTCCTACAGATACAGCAAGTATTCAGCTAGTATTCAACATATTTGCCACCGGAATTGAATCTTTTGTCTTACCGTGGAACCAACTTTTGTGCCGTACAATTCTGCCGCCTGGGATTTGAACCACTACGTATGACAAACATCTCCTCCTCTCTGTCATTCTGTAATTCTTTGTCATTTCATGAGGTGTAGGAAAAGATGAAAATCACTGGGAGTTAGGTCCGGGCTTTAGGATGAATATTTAAACTCCTCCCAGCCTAACTTCTGCGGGAGACTTGCTAGGAGGTATTTAAACATCCACCCTACAGCACAGACCTCACTCCCAGTGATTTCAATATTTTCCTACATCTCAAGAAATGACAGAGAGGAGAAGATATCTGTCACAAAGTGATTAAAAAAACCTGGCGGCAGACTTGTACGACACAGATATTCAAAAGTTGGTTCCACGGTATGACAAATGTTTCAATTCCGGTGGCAAATGTGTTGAATAATAGCTGAATACTTGCTATATATTCTGGAATATATATGTCCAAGAAATTGTGTTTTGTTTTTGTAAACGGTCCCAGGGAAACTTACTTTATGGACGCGCCTCGTATCTCGGCTCGATTCTCCAAGTAGGCCTATGTGTTTCCCTGTGCTTTTCTTAGGCAAAGAGTCCCCAAAATCATTTATTGTGCTCTAACCTTTACATATTTTATTGCTTTAGGTTTTCATTCTGTATTTTAATTCATTCAACAAAAGCCAAAATAGATTTCGTTATCAAACCCTGTACCATTCAGCTATTGGTTGGTTCTCATATTTTGCGAGAGACGACAGGCGAAAAAGGTATGCAGGGAGCAAGGCTTTACTAAGACATTTTAACATCAAAGCAACGCACATTAAAACACATGAAGTGAACTCATTTTATTATGATATTAAAATTAACATGAACACAATTAATTTTATTTTAAGTACAGGTTGTTGTTTGTGCAGTTCGAACTCCAATTTCTGCTTTCAAAGTTTCAAGATTGTTCCATGCACGTTATTAATTGTTGTCGGATATTCCCAGTTGGAAACTGTTATATGTGATAAGCTTATTATAGTATGGTATCCCATTTTAATAAACACTGTTATTTTTTTAACATAGTCATGAGTCATATAAAATATTTCCCCTTCGCATTAAACTCGAGAACTAGGCCTACATATTCTGTACTAGAGCATTTGGTAAGATCCCTTTGTTGTAATTAAGTGTGAAATAATTGTTACTAAAGGAACATAAACTCACAGCTTAAAATATAAATCGAATCTCGGCAGGGACTAGAATTTTCTACATTGCACCTTATCCACTAAACCACAGGGGTTGTTGGGAATTTATAATTTCTGAGAAACCACAATAAGCTGTCTGGGGCTCAGAATTTGGTCTAGTTATAACTTGACAAAAACATCTTAATAGGTTGATGTGGTAGGATGTCGCTGCGGATCGTGGTTCGAATTCGTATGTGGTAGGCCTTCTTGGGCGGTCCGTGGGTAGGCCTATAAATCATCGTTCTCTGTCTCTTTCAAATAACTCCATATGATTGAAATTCCCTACGTATTGTCTGATCATTTCAATTAAAATTTTAGCCTACTGTGAGCTCGTTGGTTTTTTCGTTAGTTTATTAACCCATACAGAGCTGAATTTATATCTTGATATAAACAATTATGAAATAAAAAATAAGTGTGCCCTAAGTTTGAAATCTCTGACTGGAATGGCTGGTTTCTTTGGATGATAACTATAACAAGATAATAAAAATCCTAACATGCTGTATAAAGCGTTACTCCATAAAGCTTATATATCTGATTTTATACAATTTTTGAAGTAACGAATGTTTACGTCAGTAGCAGTGAGAAGTTTAATCCTTTCATATCACATGAGGCGGAGTTCTGGTGCTCAGAACCCCTAAGGATCCTCAGATCTGGATAATATTTTCTATTTTGAATTACCTATTTCCAATCCATCATCGGAAGGAGAAGAGTCATGATGAATCATGAAGCACTATGACGTAAAAGGATTTTTATTAGCGTTCCATAGACATAAATCATGGATGCAACAGTTTTATTTTCCTTCCATAGGAAGACATGCTGTAGTGGCCTATTTTGCCACCCTCCTCTGGAAAAACTTTCACAACTACAAGAAGGATAATGGCGGCACAGGGAGGATTAACATGATAGCTTATGAGCTCAACAGAATAATATAATTGATCCTAATTTCAATACCACTAAGGACAACGTGAAGGAGTCCACCAAGGAAACGTAATTATTTGTATCTGTTTATTGTTTAAACATAATTACGGTTCCCCCTATTATTTAAGGGTGGCTGATGTTATCAGACGCACAAAAGGCAATAATGCATTATACCGTTAAATTAAAATACGATATGTATGGATTCTGAATATACGTAACATCACTGAACAAGAATTCGTACAGATAATACGTTATCAAGAACAAAAATAATGGCGAGGTTATAAAAGGAAGTTAAAAAGTTATTAACATGGCGAAGAATAAAATTGTTGCGAGTTATATAAATGATGGCGAAGAAGAAATATAGATCCTTGCAGAGCTCGTAGTCGAACTCTTCCTTAAATAAAGGTATAACATACAAATTGGAGGAAATATATTTTAACTTAATGATCGAGCTCAAGGCACAATCCAATTTTCTGGCGAATTTCTGGGAAAAATTTGAATTGCCAAAAAACATTAGGTAAATAACTATAGCGAATATAAGAAGATGAATTACGATATTGAAATAACATTTATACTGAATTTGGTATCCATTCCACAAAATTTCTTTCGCGGTTACTTACTTACTTACTTACTTACTTACTTACTTACTTACTCAATGGCAATAGACAATTCCTCAGCAAGCTAAAGGAATATTATCTATTGTATGGAACTCGAAGGTTCATTGCCGCGCTTACCAGAGCCCGCCATTCAACCCTATTCTGTGTTAACTCTATCCAATCATCCCTCGCAAATCCTACTTCCCTTAAATCTATCTTAATGTTGTCATTAATTTCTTCTAAACGTGAATGAAATACAATACAATTTCATCACGTTTAGAAGAAATTAATGTAGGCCTATTAGCGTGTGAGATATGGTTGTATAGTTATTGTCGTAGTTGGCAACGTACCATGCAGAGAAGTCGGTTTGACAATAAATATATAATACCATAAACCTGGGGCGTGGGATCAATAAAGTCGACTGTAGAAAGCAATAGGTAAGGTATATCTTGAAATGTCACAGCCTGATTAAGGAACTAATGAATTCTGGGTAATGAATATTTTCAGAGAAATTATTATTTAGTATTTCACTGATACATGAAAGATTGCTGCTAATATTTGCATGTTTGATCTGAACTAATGTAGAACTTTCAAAACAATAGCGTTCTCGTATGAGAAAGTTGTCAACGCTTCATGGCATCAGAGATCTGGAGAGTGAAATTCAACATACTTATAGTAATCACAATAAAACTTAATTCAATTTCCATAATATATAAATACTATGCCGCCTTATCTACTGATGTTTCTCAGGGTTCAGCGGACTCTAGTATTATCCCTGTTAAGGGTAAGATTAATTATTGTGAAATGTACTTAAACAAATGACATAACCTACACATCTTTTGCCACCTTTCTTTAATACGAGAAAATATGGGGTCATGTTTTGCACCATTTATTTATTGTATGAAATTATGTTGAACAAGAGGAATAGCCACGGAAAAATGAATAAATGGCTAGTGTGTGTGGTCATTACTGAAAAAATAAACTAGGCTATAGGCCTATGCCTGTATGTGATATAGGCCTGTATAATAAGAGGAAGTGTTAGTTTGTTTGTCTTTGTGGGATGCCCAGCCAAATCTAGGGAAACGCAGATATCCTCAATGGTTACCATAGATAGACTGAAGGGTGTCCGAATGCACCTCAAAGCCATATTTTTATTTATTTTTTTAAATTTCGTTCACGATATTGAGCGAACAAATGGCAGAAAACATGATTTTTTTGCGCTATCAAAGTACCATATTTCGATTGTAAAATTAATTCCAGATGGCCTCGCTCTGATGACAGAGCAACCGGGAAAGAAAGAGCATCCCTGAAATTGTATAGCATATTAATTTGTCAATCAGTTCGATTTTGTTAGACCACTCTGCTTAATTCGTTTGTTTATATAATTGCGGCACACAGAGATCTCTCTTTTTTTTTTTTTACATAGGTGGACAGAAGGGAATCATGAATGCAAGCCTAAAGTGCAAAACATTGAATGATTTGGATTAAACTCACTATGTGGGGTTTTTTTTTGGGGGGTGGGGAGCTAGGGAACTCGAATCAAAGGGTTTTTTTCCGGGGGGCGCACTTGAATCATGAATTGCACCTGGAAGTCGGATTTTTAGCTTTTTAATTATATTAATCGTTTTGAGTAGGCATGATTCTGTGATTCGTTTCATTTGGAATCTGTCTATTCATATGGCAGCACAAGGTTCGTTTAAATTGTTTATTTACTGCGTATAACAATATGATTAAAATAAAATAATGTAAATTATTTCATGCAATTAATGTAAAAGCGTTGTCAGTGTTAATAAGTATAATGTTCTAATTATTTTTATGTTAAGTGAAATATTTAAATAAAACATCTAACAGTTCAAGTAAATAATCGCGGGCGAAGCAGCGGGCATCTGCTAGTTGTTGAAGTAAGACTTTTTGGTCGTCAGAGTACTTCTGCATCATTGTCCCAAGGCAGTACTAACTTCACAAAGACGCAGCATGTCGTTGTCCCTCACAGGAAAACTCTTGTTTAAGTCCGGGTGAAAGGAATCTGAAATACTGCATAATAGAGTTGAATACTGGTGTCATCATGGTGGACAAGGCCGCGTCGTCATGTGTATGTATTTTGTAGAATAAACCGGAAACTGGTATTAATAATTACACGTTGAGTGAGCGGTGTGATGTATTACACACAAACATAAAGACAGCGGCGCTTCTAATAGCCTTTATTGAGGTGACACTCGTGGGTAAAAGTCAAAACAAACATTACATTACTACAAAGAGTGATGGAACTTATTAGTGAGCTTGTAGGTGTTTCTGATGAAATGAAAATAATTAAAGATGCGAACCGGAGATGGGTAAGGTAGGATAGATCTAAGTATTCAGTACTCTGAAGCTTGTTGAAGCACAAACAGGAAAGTGAAGGGTACTATCCCAGTGAGATCACTGAGATTTCGTAATTAGAAATGAACTTATGATTTTCAAACTCTAGGTCCTTATATAGGTATGTATCAGGCTCAAACTATTCCCCCATAAAGCGATTAATATATCGTTTTATGGATCATAGAAGATTTAGTTTTTTGCACCCCATTGCTTCTTCACACCAGGGGTTGAAATAAAAAGAAACAGAAATTCCGGTAGCATAAAATTGTACTGACTTTATGGAACATTTTTTCTCACTCTCATGTTACCATAAAACCATTTTGGGGTTAAATAAAAAAGAAATCCATACTTTCCTCCCCAAAATCTGGTAAATAATAATTTATTGCGCGCATAGGACTAAAAATGTGTCACACTATTTTGTCTCCTTTTCAATGCTTAGGGCCTATGATAAACATCCATATTTCTCAACTAATACAAGCCTGCAACTATGAATAACATATCAGTGGATAGGATTTTTTACCGACTTATGATATAGCATAGGCCTACTCGTTGGCATATACTCGGGCTCAGACAACTGGATTATGCTATCCTCGCAATATGACCTTTTATTCTACATCAAAATGTGAATTGAGACAATTCATTTTCCATTTTTAGGGTAGAGAAAGTTATTTGACTGCATCTCATAGTGCATTATTTTCTTGGATTTCATTCTCCATTATTTATTTGCACTAAAGTATTATATCGATAACTTTTTAATTTGTCAGAGCCCAGTATCATGCATTCCAAAGTCACCTGTGAACATTGCTAACAATATTGTTGTTATGAAAACTGAATTGCATTTTATGAATACAGTGTAATATGTTAATAAATTATATAATTTTTAAGGAAAGGGTGGATTGTTTGAACTTTAATGTTGACCGCGTTTCTCTATGGGTTGAAGGGGTATGTGAGCAAAATATTTTTTTGCAAATTGATCAAAGCGTGTAGATATAGGATACATACATACATACATACATATACACATTCTCACATACATACATACATACATACATACTTTCAATTTTATATATTAGATTAATGTGTCTTTTTCCAGTTTGCCTTCATTGCCGAGGATTTTTATTTTCATATCCACACTACATTCACGGCTGTAATGTTTTCAAAATTTCACATCTTTAAAGTTTTCAGCCTAGTGCCTATATAGTTCGTCACATGAGTGTTAGCATGTAACCTACTGTGTCCATCAAAGTAAGGTTTGAGAACACCAAGAAAGAAACTAAAAATGTTCAGGAGATTCAAAGGTAATGTGATATAAAAATTATATTGTTTCGGTTTTTAGAGGTGGCAAAATGGAAAATTATACAACTCAGTTCAAAATATTTACTTATCTAAAAAATTTTTGTGCAGAATTGTAAAATAACAATTTAATTTGGCACAATTACCATATTTTAAAAATATATTTGTTTAATGGGCTTAACTAATGATACATTTTAACTCCAAAAATACTAACGAAATTATCATTAATTAAAAAAACTAAAATGTCAAATGACAGAAAATAATATTATGTATTAAAACTCATTGTACTTAATGTACTGTATATTTTTCAACTTAGCAATCCTACTGTAAACTTAAACATTTTCCGTATTCAATTATTGTACTATATTCGTAAGTATTCATTTTGGAAGAGGGCCCCACCCTGGCAATGTCCCTGGAAACGGGAGGAAAAGAACTAAGGCAAAATAAAGAAACTAGGAAAAAGGGAAAATACATTACGCAGACTCCATCGCGATTTACGAGATTACAGAATCCTTACTGGCACGTGACAATTGTGGTTTTTCGCCGATAAAGCGTAATGAGTTCTGAGACCTCATTCTCTAGTAATTTCTTGCACTTCACATTAACTGGCAGCAATAAATTAAGTTGTTAGAAGTCAACCTCTTTATCGGCCGATATTAAACACTCGTGAAAAAATCTTACAAATCCTTTAATTTATGCCGCAAAGAGTTACTGCTTGTATCAATACACAGTGCAGAAAGTGTGAAGGCCGTCACTCCTTAGCAAGTTGAGACATTCAACTGCTAGCGTTGCTGAAGGCCAGAGTTCGATTCCCTGTTCCCTCTCTAATTATTCTGAGGTAGGGATGTTTGGGAAGAGGTGAAATCAGGCTCGTGAGTACAACTGGTTAGCTACTTGATTAAAAATAGCGGTTCTTCGGAATGATGACATGCCCCAATCTAGTTGCCCACCAGTGAAGCCGAAGGACTGGGTGGGTGAAGCAGCGGTCAGATAGGCCTAGTAGACTAAGCTTTATGTTTTCACGGGGTTGTAGTGCCACGGAATTTGATGCAGAATAAAGAATGAAAAATATCAGCGCGGGACAACCGATAATATAATTTACGGTATGTGATAAAGAAATATTCGCCCTTTATGACTTGGGTCCAAAAGTCGCCAGGAGTAAAAAATACATCGGGGAAAAACCATAGCGAATTCTTCAAGAGCCCCTAGAGTCTGAGATTTAATTCTTTTCAAAAATACTGATATTCCTATTTAGAGCCACTGAATCTAATTTTAGGTATTTATTATAGGTTAGGTCAATTCTTAATAAAGTTGCGGTTTGGTAGGGTTTTGTTACGTGAATTCCTACAATTTAATATGTGAATTCCTACAAAGACTAGTGTTGTGAATTACTTACAAATACAAAATTTACCCTCTTACTTAACACAAACTTGTGACTAAGCAACTTTAATGCAGGCTGGTATGGTCAAAGCTTTTATCCCTGTTCATTGTTTAAAATGATAACGCCGTCAAAACTTAGACTTTAAAAATTATAGGTTAACAATGTGAAAGCTACGCATTAAATCTTTTGTCGAAACATATTTTAAAATAAATAAATAAACATACAAGTATGTCACATTATTGATATATTATTTCTGTAAGACACTTGCTTCACGTAATCAAATCTTGTGATTGCCCACATAAATATTCATTCATCGCCTTTTTCTCTTCAACGTCTTCTTTCGTTTCCTAATAAGACTTTATTTACTGCACTGCATGGTTTTACGTATAGCATGTTTTAGTTATTTATTTTGCATTCTATTTATCACTTCTAAAAAAATTTGAATCTATGAGGATGGTAATTGTAGAAATTATCATTAAGATCTGCATGGAAATCTTCACAGGTATCGGCATTGGAAGAATTAGCATATTGCCATTTTTCAGAGATTGTAGTAATTCACATATCCTCATTCCCTAAAAAAAAATTTATCTCCTACGATTTTTGAGGAATTACAGCGACCCATTTATTACCCCAGTTCAATTCTAGTTCCGTAGCCTTGTTACTATTCTTTGTAGGTAACTAAATTGAAGCGACTGAATAGGATCGCCAGTTCATGACGGCTTCCGTTTGGCGTAGTATACTGAAGACATTGGAAGCATTAGGCTTACTTCGCTTCTACCGCCTTATGTCCTTTAGGGAGTATATATGAAAATGAGGAGAAAAATTTAGATTCCTCTTTATCCTAATCCTAATGCTTTGCTGCACAGAATTATTAACACTGATCAATGCCCTTTAAACACGTGCTGTCTGTGTTTGCGCCATAGTGTCAACACACAGATAATGCTTGAAAAAGTTTACGTTTTAAAAATATGAGTGACGTAACAGTCATTAACTAGGTTAGATAATTATCAGGTACGACATTTTAATGTTCCGCTCTAAGGAGTCTGAAATATGCATTTAGATGCAAATTCATTACTGCAGTCAGATATGGGTTCTTATTATAATTCAACACCGCCGACACTTGCGGCTCAAGCCTTATTCTTCTTTGGTCTTCAGCCGCTTTCTTATTACTCCTACGAAGGGATTGACGTAAGATTATTTAAAATGTTCTTGATGAACAAGTCATGGTAGGTAACAGATAACAACCCACAATATTTAACCTCTAGAATTAAGGTTCAGAACTTCACAAAGATGCTTCATTAGACTTTCGGCTCGTGCTAATGTAAGTAACTTTTAATCGAAGGGCCTCTATCGGCACGAACGGGAAAGTTTGTACGTGATAGTTAATAAATATAACAGCTACTTGCATATGATGTTTGCAGTCATACATTGCACAGAAATGAGATATGGCTTCCGAAGTTAATTTAGATCAAATATCAAGTATAATGTTTGTTAGATTTAATAAATAAAATCATACTTCCGGCCTTCCACCTTTAAAAAAGTTCTTCAAAACAGCGAACACGTATTTGAAGTGAAAGAAAATAATAGAAAAAGAAATACCTGGAAAAGTGTTTACAGTAAATAATTCTAGTTCAATGAACAACCTTACTCCATTAAAACATAAGTAACAAATTTTCCTATTAGTAATAATTACTTTCTTGTATTATAACTTACAAAAAGGCTTAATTAATAAAATGTAAACGATTGTTAATTTAGTTTATAATAATATAGCATTTGAGAAATTTTTTCAATTACAACTTGAACTTATACGGATATTATTAACATTCATTGTGTGAGAAAAGCCGTAAAAAATTTCCCGCGTGCCACCAGTTAGATCACAACTGGACTAGGAGAATTTCGCTGTCTAGGGAGTCGATTGAAAAGGATTCCTTGTGAGTAATCGTGAGAACGATCATTTCAAGCAAGGGTCTATTTATATGGTTGAAGTGTACTAATCCACAGACATAATAATGCCGTTAACCTTTTCACTGCTACTGCCGTATAAATTCGTCACCTCAAAACTGTATAAGAGCAGATATATAAGATCGATGGAATATTTCTTTATACAGAATGTGAGGATCATTCTTACACAAGCAAGAATTATCATTTACGGAAACCAACTAGGCCTATTTCATTGAAAGTTTCCTCATTGATTTCAAACTTAGAGCTCACTGATGATTTCTATTTACGATTACATATAATACAGGCGCGTCCAGAAAGTAAGTTTTCCTGGGTCCGTTTACAGAAACAAAACAATTTGAAGGAAATATTTATTGCAAGACAGAGACACAGCAAGTGTCCAGCTAGTTTTCAACATATTGGCCACCGGAATTGAAATATTTGTCATACCGTGGAACCAACTTTTGAATACTTGTGTCGTAGAAGTCTGCCGCCAGGGATTTGAACCACTAAGTGACAACCGCCTTCGCCTCTCTGTCATTCTTTGTCATTTCGTGAGGTGTAGGAAAGTATGGAAATCACTGGGAGTGAGGTCAGGGCTTTAGGGTGGATGTTTAAACACCTCTCAGCCGAACTTCTTCAGAAGATTTGCTAGGAGGTGTTAAACATCCATCCGAAAGCCCGGACTTCGCTCCCAGTGATTTCCATCTTTTCCTACATCTCAAGAAGTGACAGGGAATGCCAGAGAGAAGGATATGTTTGTCACACAGTGGTTCAAATCGCTGGCGCAGACTTCTACGACACAGGTGTTGAAAAGTTGGTTCCACGCTATGACATGTTTTCAATTCCAGTGGCAAATATGTTGCAAAATAGCTGAACATTTGCTGTAGGCTATCTGTTGCAATACCGGTAAGTATTTCCTTGAAATTGTGTTTTTTTTCTGTAAACGGACCCAGAGAAACTTACTTTCTGGACGTACCTCGTAATACAGAAATTAAGCTACGAAAGGCACAGAACGCCATTATTGTTATCTGAAAGAATTACAAGATATTATTTTGTTTCCATGCGAGTAATTTACAGTGGAACATGTACTGTCAGTAGGAAGTCATACATACTGTTTCACGTACCGGGCGAAGGAGCTAGGTCAGAAAAGTCAGATAGCATCTTTTTTACCGCCACCCCGTTTCCTTTCCAGTTTCTTATAGAGGAAATTAAGGGTGTTCGATGAATGGGGTTGAAGTGCACCTGTTATATAGGCCAGGGGTCACTGACCCCCTTCCTGTAATATATTTGATATAATCTAGATTCTAGAAAGATAAAATTGAAGGTGGGCTTGCAATATTTGTATATTCCACCATTGTGGACCTTTTTTCCGATGGCTTGTTTGTTTGATTTGCAATTTGCAATTTGCATATTATGTTGGTATGACGTGGCTATCGTTTTAATTTTTCTTAAATTATTCACTGAAGATAACACTTGGTCGAAATATATTTAATTTTATTAACATTTTACAACTTATTTTATTGAAAAGACAGAGTTACCGTATTGTAAACTTGATTAGGGCCTATAGTCTATAACCGTAGTAATAAAATATGCCAATTGTAGATGAAAAAGACGCAGGTAGGTTAGATTAACGACATTGGGTGAAGGAATTCATGTTTTTACCTTACAGTAATAGCACGAATGGAAATGGATGAAAAACTTTCTCTTCGAACCCAGTGTGAACAGAAACGGTTCATATTTTAAGAGTGCGTATTTTAAGGGGTTCTGATTGCAATAGTTTCGGGACTGTTACATTGACTGATATCAGCAGGTAATCGGACATTGAGACTTGGAAGTGATGAAATACAGAAACACATGGATGATAACGATGGTGACTAATTCTCACACTGCAATCTGTTCCATTTTTAAAATATGTCAGGCCTACTGAATTATAACGTGCACCTCACACCTTTTAAGATTAGTCATTTATAGAATTCTCAACACAAAACCCCTATCGTCTAATCCAAAGCCGTAAAATACTTATTTTTGGAACTAGTGTTTTTGGACTCAGAGGACCCCAAGACAAGCATTTGTGCTGAAAACGAGAAGTAGGATTTCAGGGTTATGTCCATGTGACCTATGGGACAGCTTCAGAACATAATAAACAGGGCCCGGATTTGGATGACATGTCATCTTTTAACTGGAACGTCTTGGACATTGCCCACTATTGCAGATATTCTGATCATGACTCCTATATTATAAAATTTGTAATTATTAGGGTAATTTTTTTGCTCATTTTTCCCCATTTTTTATTTTTAGGTCAAGTTTTGGTCATTTTATGTTCTTTTTTTCCACATTTCATATCTTTAGGTCATTTAAAAATATATATAAACTCATTATTTTCTTATTTGTGTTGTTTCTCGCATTACATAGAGTTTTTGTGCATTTACTTAGCCTACGTTGAATATTATCGAAACTCTAGGTAAGCTTAGGCTAATTAAATAGATCTTGTTATAATTTTAATTTGGATGCATAAAAACGGTGTTTGCTGTTTGCATTTAACATTATGTACCAATTAAATAATTACAAGCATATAATTGGGTCAACAGCATAAGTATAGAATGGGCAATAATCTGACGAATAAAGTAGTATTTTCATACAATTTATTTTATTTATTTTTTATTTTTTTACTTTTTGGGTAATTTTTTTGGTATTTTTGCATTAATTTTATACCTCATTTTTAAGTATTTCTAGGTCATCACAATCCTGGCCCTGATAATAAATATCACTTCGCCGTTTGTAAGGTGGGATAATAATACATAATTACTCCTATGTTTTGTAAAGTAAAATGTTCCCTATACAGGCCATGGAGGTCATAAAGGTTGCAGGATGTTGAGGCTCCCAGATTTTAGATGGGATAACAGATAACAAGTTAACGTAATAATGATAATGTCATTTTGACCATTTATCAAATGCCATTATCCAATTAATTGTTAAAAGATAGTTTAACTTATGGTAGGCCTAAGCTATCGTAAGTTCCCTACCCATAAATATAACTGTTTACAGTATTTAATTCATACACAATATATATATGAAACATGCTCGAGACTAATTGACAAAATATATGAATGCATTGACTAAGGCCGATCTTAGAATATCCCGACTTTATCAGAATATCAAACTTAAATCTAGCTCCTTGTCAAGTATATTGATTGATGACTGTGTATGATGTTTGCCCTTGAATTCTGTCTTTCAGCTAATTGAATTATAATATAAAGTTTCTATGTGCGAAGAAAAGATTGATGAATTCATCATCATTGTGTAATGGTACATTGTATCACTGCAAGCAAGGCTGGAGAGAATATGTGCTAAATGATAAGATTGTTATCGCTTGTGCAAGATAGCCTGTGTGAATCGTCTCGTCAGGAAATATTTTCCATTTGTGGAATGACTAAGTGAAAACCCAGAGGTCACTGAGTCTGATTATTAATACAATATTCATGACAAGGTTGAGAGGCCATCACTCTACCTGGTGGACATACAGGTAATGGTACCTAAACTTCCTGATGCAACTATATACCTAGGTACAGTGTTCTGAAGTGGTAGTAACAATTTAAATGCGAAACGTACAAAATAACATATACACAATTTTTTTTAGTAAACCTGTGTCTTGTAAATGAACTTTTCTTGAAATATCTCACAATATATTTGTTATTCTGACATCAGTCACCCACAGATTGAAAGGCAGCTTATAATAAAGGCTAATATTTTTCTTCTTAATAGTAGGCTATATTATGGAATCAGCCTATAATGACTTTAATTAAGAAGCGAATACTGTTGAGTATGATTGGTTAAAATACTGGAACTCATGGCAGGGCAGGGAAGGAAAAAATCGCTGATCAAAAAACCTAAACTGGCAAGAGATATTAATTGAAGAGATCGGGGAAGATAGTGCTAACCTTCATATACCGCATTTTACATATTACATTTTTAAAGTTTGCTAAAATTTGCAAATCTTATTTTTAACTTTTTTTGGTACATATTATGTTACCAACAATACTTATTGACATAATTAGTTTATGCTCAGAAACGTTCGAATAAATAGTGAATAGTCTAAGAAAAAATATATAAACAGTGCAAAAATCTCAACTTTACAAAAATTAGGGTTAGCACTGTCTTCCTCCGACTCATTCAACTGATACTATTGTAATATTAATAAAATGATAATAATGATAATTTACTATCATAACCTTAAGGAGTGCTTTCTTGTAGGCTACGACAATGCAAATTTACAACTATTGTTACAAACGGCATACGACAATACTATCTATGGAATTCAAATAATTTAAATCATGATTCATGACACTATCTTATGAGGCATCGATACTTCCATTTAATCTATACAGCAAAATTTATTATAAATGACATCTCACCAAATACCTACGGGTGCTAATTATTTTGAAGAATGATTCAGGATGTTGTCAATTGGGCCGTCTCCTTAGCCGCTGTAGCTAGCCGTGGGTAAGAAGGTTGTGGGTTCGAGCCCGCCTCGGGCGCCTTGGGTGTAATAAGGAGAAAAGGAAAACAATTAAAAAGGAAAAACAAGGAAAAGGAAAAAGAAAGAAGGAAAAGCCCTCCTAGTACGAATGGATTAGCGTTTGCTGCATAAGAAACAAATGGATCGTTAGCGAACGCTGTTAGCCACATAGATGTCATATAAGAAGTAATTATTGCAAAAACTAATATTTATATTCCTCCGTATCCCTAAAGTTACTGATCCAGATACAGGCCTATCGATTATCAGCCAATAGTATGCTATGCTCCGCAGAGAAAATGTTGGAATCATAATCTTGCTGGTTGAATTTGTGGAGAAAAGTAGAAACCTTATGCCCGAGAAACATATTATCTGTTGATGAAAGACTTCAACATGACCTTAAATTACACTGTCTCGTGACCTAGTACTGGGTTCGAAGCCCTAGGTCGGGCGTGTCTATCTTCCTTCTGCTCTCCTACAAGTTTAAAGGAAAAGATACCGAGGCAATTAATAATACTCTAATATTAATGGCGTCATGTTACTTATATGTACATAGGTGAATGATGCAGGCCAAATCTAATTAGCCTGATCCAATCTCTGTCTTAATGACTTAATTAAGACTAGTAGTTTACTTCGAAGTCTCAAGTCTATGCAGCGTTCAAAATAGCCTATATCCTTCATTCCCAATACACGTCAATACATCATACTCTGATTTCTTACAGTAGGTGCAGACGATTTCTGTTTGAGTAATGCGTTCAACGAATTTCAACACAGCATTGTGAACAACGGCGAAGGTACACTTAAAACATATGCTTTAAATATTTTTGCTTCGAAATTTCTTTAAGAATCCAAATCTTTCCTAAGATATTTATTTCTACTCGTCTAGTAGACCGAAATATTCCTAATCCTGGAATGATAACTCTTTCACACTGGCCGTGTGTAGGCTAAGACGGAAAGGTGAAATCAGACTGAAAAATTCAATGCTCTAGCCAGGATTTGAACCACGATCTGCGGCTCTCCGGGCCGCTGCTATAACCACCTGAGCTACCATGGCAACATTTATTTTATTTTATTTTATTTGTACAAATACAAATACATATTTATACAAGTAAAATAAAGCAGAGGTTGCTAGTCGTCATACGGGTACAATAAGAAGCTCCTACCTTGCACGAATGTAGACGTATAGTACATTCTGCTGCCTTTCCCTTTAATCGAACCTAGTTCAAAGTGGTAAGGGTAAGTAAGGTAGCTTATAAGTAAGGGGCGGATTTCTATGACCTAAAAAATAGGATATATGCATGTATTTATGACCTACAAAACATTAAAATATGACCAATAAAATTTAAAATATGACTTTACCACTTACCCATTGTGTATATTTTTTTAAGTTGCATTATAATACATTTTATTAAAATATAGTGTTAATTATTTTAAATATCTGTAAATTCTCAAAAAGTATCATTATAATGCAAAATTTACAAAATATGATATGAAACATCAAAATTTCTTTAATATGCACACAAATATGCAAAAAATATGACGAAATGTATGTATTTTAATTGTTGTTATTGTAACAATCCATTGTATTTATTTGTTGTAAATATACATATTCATACTAAATATGCTACAGTAGTTAAAATTTTCCTAAATATGTAGTTATATGCACAATAAAAGCCGTTCCATTTTCACCAGGATGCTTGGAATCGGGTTTAAATAAGTCGGAAACCTGAAATAATGCAAAGGGGAAAAATATGACATGTAATACCTGTTGAAATCCGCCCCTACTTATAAGTTGTAACTACATTTCCGTAATTTTTACGCGAATAAGCTTTACGTATAAATACAATTAGCTATTGTACGAAACTTAAATAAAAATCAGAGTCATTTTAGGGAATACTGAGAAGAATTAGCCTACTTAAAGAAAAGTGATAGTAGGCCTAAGATAATATTGTCCTGATTAGAATCACAACCTCGGACGCTATCTAACATGAATATAAAATTTGGTTAAGATTCGATTCAACGTATTGAGTTGCGACTTTCAGAGTCACAGGAGGAAACACACAGTCTATTCAGTAGAATTCCGGTTATCCAAAACTTGATCAATCGAGAACCTTTCATCCTGAATGTACTTAGGCCTACAAACAGAAATTTTAATTTAACACACGAATTAAACAATAGGACCTCGATTGTCCAAGTAAATGTTAACCGCTGTTTAGTTAATTACCGTAAAAATTAAAATAATAAGTCTAATAAAATACATTTTACTGTACTTATACTTTGTCGCTCACTTCACATAAAATTAACACTGAATCCAAATTAAAACTACAATAATATTTTCTATTTTATTTACACTCTTTACTCTTTAATAAAGAACAAGAAAAGTTGTAAAAGAAGTTTATAATTTAAAATTAGTTTCATCTTTCATAAAACTTGAAAACAGCAATCCATGAAATTATAACAGCGTCTTTAAACTTAATTAGACTATAAATCGGTTGTCTTTAAAGCAAGCACAAATTGAATCAGTTACGGAAAGGGTCATACGTATACGACAGTTCGTCGATCTTATCAACGAGTGTCAACAAAGAACATGCCACTGTGTACACAATAAGTTATGTCCAGTCTTTCGTCACTCATAAAGAGTTCAATGACATTTATCGAGTAAGCCATATTGCTTTCTCAAATCGCATAAAATAACCAATTTATATAACTTAGGCCTATTACTTACTATGTTTGGGACGCCCGCATAATAAAATGTATCTTACCTGAAAACAAAGAAAACATATTATTGGACCTCGAATATGAGGCAGAGTTATGAGAACCATTATTGTATAAAGATTACTGCTTTAAGAGGTACATAGTGACTGGAGTCATATTAATTTGTAATATTGTATTGCGAGTTTTGACTGGACACGTTACAGAAAGGAAAAGGAAACTGGAATAGGAAATTATTTAAAAGATAGTTTATTATTTATAGTTATTTAGTGTATGGCAATAAAATGCCCTGCTGCTGCACTAATTTATATGAGGTTGAATATTGTATCCTACATCAATGGTTCTTAAATTGTACTCCCGGAACACCGGGAATTAATAATAATTAATTAATGTTTTGTTGACTCTCAAGCTTCAGCCAGTATTAGATTGGTGTAATAAAATTAACAGGAACCATTAAATTAGTTTTAGAATCAGAGTATTAAATATTAAATGTAAAATTCTTCTAGTGAACTTATATAAAATACTTTTCTTTAAACATATCCATTGTTATCAAAATATTCTCAATGGTGAGGTTAAAAATACGACTATTGTGAATGATAAGTATTTTGTTCATGTATACAAAAATTCTAGTAATTTAATTTTTCACAATGAAAGTTTTTTAAAGACAATAATTGTTGTCAAATTAGCCCTTCCTGTGAAGTTACTTTGATTTGAAACGAATAAAAATAAAACATATATAAAAGAGTATACTACCCTATCATGAACCTACAGAACAGGCTGAGTTCAGAAATTTAAAGTGCGTCGTTATACATTATTTTTTTAAAGTGCGTCATTAGGCCTATACATTATTTTAAACAAAAAATGTTCTAAATTTGGCCCTAAATGAATGCTTCGTGACTATCATACGTGCCCATCTTTCGTCTATTGCAGTATGATTCAAAACCATCTTTAAAGTAGTTTCTATTACTGATAAATTTCCACTCTCGTGTCACCAATGGATATATCTTATTGTCTTTATATATGAGCATTTGCCCTAAGCGGGGATCAAAATCTGGGTTTTCAGCCTGGTACGCTACCACTTGGCTCCTATTCCAAATATTCCTCTAGACTCCTAGCCAAGACATGTTGGGATCTACAAATCTGCCAGTAACATTTACCAGTCTTGCTTAACTTAAAACCTACAATAAATGGACATTAGAATTTGATGCATCCTCTGCATCGTAGACGTGCCAATAACTGTACTGAGGTCACTAGAGTCTAGACTCCACACGAAAATTTGCAATGGGATGAGCACTTTCCAGGGGGGGAAGAGCGGTCTCGGAGCCAAGTGTAGCAAGCTGTAAACCTTGCTTTGTTTTCCGCCCAAGGTAGGTTTTACTCTAAAGAAAGCATTTTTCCTTAGTTTGTAATTTATCACAATTTCAATTAATAAATTAATGAATTACAAGAAATGTATAAGAATTGTTAAACCTATGGTTCAAGAAATACGAAAACTTTATCTTCGGGGGGGGGGGGGGTATATTTCAAGAAGAAAACATGAGTTCAATTATTATCTTTCGGGCTGCATCCTTTGTTCTTTTGCAATAATGTGATATCGGTCATTTATCTGCAGTCGGCATTACGGCAAGTAAACAACGCCTACCGGTAGTGTAGTAAAGGAAGAGGAAGTGTACCAATTTAATTATCTGTTCATTGACAATCAGTCTAGTGACATCTCCGTAAAGCCTGATACCAGTTTCGTTTTCGAAATCCGACCCCGCCTCACCTGTATAATCAGTATAACAATAATTTTCTTCTAATGGGATCAGAGGTTGTGATAAATAAACTCTGCAGATTCTCCATTAACTATCAAGAGAAATGTCGTGTAAATTAACAATTACTCTACTTTGTATTGCGAAAGTGCAACGGAAACATCACGGCGGTAAAGAAGATGAAACTTCTTGTTCTTAAACTATCAGCTGGCGAGAGAAAGGTACTTCGGAAATAGTTATATTAATTATTTATGGTTACTAACAACCATGATAGCTATAAATAATTGAAGTGTTTAGTTTTATAAGGGTCTAAGTGCCAACATCAAGAATGTGTAGAAAACAAGACACAGACCCACAGAAAGATAGTCCCAGCGCTATAGCCCCCTGCACACAGGGACAGTACTGGCAGCCAGTAGCACTAGCCAGTACTGGCCGCCAGTTACTGTCCCTCTACTGTCCCAGTGTGCAGGGGTACTTCCCTTCAACGTCCAGTAGCTACTGGCGGCCAGTAAACTTAAGGCAGGTTTAGCCCCCTGCACACAGGGACAGTACTGGCAGCCAGTAGCACTAGCCAGTACTGGCAGCCAGTAATTATCCCACAACATGCAGCAGACTACTGGCGGCCACTAAACTCAAACCTGCTTGAGTTTGAGTTTACTGGCCGCCAGTAGAGTCATTCCGTGTCAGATCAGCACACTCATTTAATCTCACCGTTCCAGATTTGGATGAAATTTTGTAGAGAGGTAATTTTCATGTATATTAAGAGAAATACACACTTTTATTTAAATATTTCAATCCGTTCTTTACAGCCATGTAAAGTACTAAAAAAATAACAAAAATCACATCAAAACATATCTTTCAACTAATATAGCAACTCTTCTAAGTAACCTATAAAGGTGAGGAAAGTGTCATTTTTTTAGAATTTTTTACGATCTTTCCAATGACATGTAACACATAATAGTTCTAATAAATTTTTTTTTTTTTTTCAGAATTCAAAGTGAAAAATTTTGATTTTGAATTTTTAATAAGTACTTTTTAAAAATTTTCAACAAAAAAATCCTAGGAAATAGGTTATACCAATGCTAAATGATGTTCCAAGTTTGAAAATATGATGGGAATGGGTTCATGGTTAAAAAATTAAAAAAGTGTCACTTTACAAAAAAATCAGGTAAAAAAATAACTTATATGCCCCAATGGAAAGCATAATAAAATAATTTTGAAAAATAAATTTAATCAAGGGAAGTAACTCTCATACTTGACATCTTGTTGTTCAATGAAAATTCTTGTCTAATGCCTTATTGGTTTGCAAAGTGTTAAGATAGCACATAAAGCCTTTTGATCGGTGTCGACCTGTGAATACCTCTCACAGATGTATTACATACAGTAAATCCTACGACACAGATCAAAAGGATTTATGTGCTATCTTAACACTTTGCAAACCAATAAGGCATGAGACAAGAATTTCCATTGAACAACAAGATGGCAAGATTGTGTTATTTTCCTTATTTCAATTTATTTGTCGAAATTATTTTATTATGCTTTCCATTGGGGCATATAAGTTATTTTTGAGGTTATTTTTGAAAAGTGATGTTTTAATTTTTTAACCATGAACCCATTTCCATCCCATTTTCAAACTTAGTACATCATTTAACATTGGTATAACATATTTCCTAGGATTTTTGAAAATTTTTAAAAATGTACTTAAAAAAAAATCAAATTCAAAATTTTCACTTTGAATTTTGAAAAACAAATTTCATTAGAACTATTATGTGTTATATATCATTGAAACGCTTGTAAAAAATGCTAAAAAACGATACTTTCCCCAACTTTGTAGGTTAATTAGAAGAGTTGCTATATTAGTTGAAAGAGATGTTTTTGATGTGATTTTTGTTACTTTTTTAGTGCTTTACATGGCTGTATTTTCAAAACGGATTGAAATATTTAAATAAAAGTTTGTATTTCTCTTAATATGCAAGATAATTACCTCTCTACAAAATTTCATCCAAATCTGGAATGGTGAGTTTAATTTTAATTAAAAGTGTGTTGATTTGACACGGAATGACCCAGTAACGGGTCACGTGACCTAGTGGCAGCCATTATTGGACGTGTCTTAAAGGATACTAGCCGCCAGTAGAGCACTGGAATGAAGTATCTGTTGGGGAATTAGGCTACTTTTGTGATTTTTTATTTGCGAAATATTTTAAAAACCCAAGGTCAGTAAACCATATAGATTGCGCATTCCGGGATAGACCAATCACAGCACTTGAGTGTGTACGTCACGCGTTTCTAAGTATGGCTATTCACGGCTTTTACTCCGTCTAGAAATACACGGCATGATTAAACTCGAAACCTTTAATTAACCCTTGGTCGGATTCCAGTGAAGTGCAGAAATAATCTACACACAACAGCCCTACTGATGGTTAAAACAGAACCTTAGAAAAGCTGACACATATGTTTTTATTTCATGTTATACTCATCACCAATTACATAAAACTCATGCAGGGAGAAGCGAATTTGACTATGCGACAGTTCTTTTATTTTTGTATCCCGAAAAGTCTTTAAGCGAGAAAGTTTTAGGGAAATATTTGAATTATATTATAAATTAAGCATCTACTTTATATTTTGAATAGTTTACAAGTAATTGAGTGGTAATTATTCCGGGCGCTTCAACTATGTGAATGATTTGGGATGGTCGTGGAATGTCGAGGGTGAAGCAAATTTGACTATGTGACATTTTTATTTTATTTTTGGGTCCAGAAAAGATTCAAGTGTGTTACTTTTAGTGAGATATTTGAATTTTATTATAAATCCATTATAACTCGAATGGATTACGAGTGGTAATTATGCCAGACACTATCAGAACGTTACGGAGGTATTAGCAAGCCTCTTTTCCATTATATGCCAGCAATAACGTAAAAATCTTTAAATATTTTATTCGTGGACTCAGTAATAAAACTTTATTAACTTACTACTTGTACACATAGTGAAAGATTGACCGCTGGGGAAAATGTAAGAATCAACCTTTTCCCTGACTTCGTAAATCTGCACTATTTTTATGTAGATATTTGTTGGAATATTTATTTTATGTTTTGTTCAAACCCTTCCCCATATAACAGGAAAAAAAATAATAATATAAGTATATTACTTTTAATACAATATTAATACAAATTATTAGCTTACAAAATTCTGCACAATGTAATATTAATATTAGTACCACATTAATATTAAAGTATAAAATATCCCTTAGCTGTTTTCTACCCTTATTATATGGCGTAATTCCTATAAAAGTACACATTCTTTAACAAATTTTCCTCAAAATATATTAACGTACACTCTAGAATGAGGAATATTTTCTAGGCAACAAAATATTAGATCAAATCACCCCAAGCTGTTTTTACCTGTTTTAATCTCTACTCAAAACTACATTTTTTGACAAATTTTACGCGATTTTACAGACAAATCCTCTAAAAGTCAAAATAACTTTTTAGGCAGCTTGAATAACAGAAGAATCCACATCTTAGCTGTTTTCTACCCATGTGTTGTGATTTCTGCAATATTATTCGAAAGATTTTACAACCGATTCTGTTTTCTACCCCTATTACACAACCTATTTACAAGTCTACAATTTTTATAAAAGTTTGCCTACTTTGACAATATTAATACAAGTTCTCTAATATTCTATATTCTTTAATATAATATAAATACTGTTTATATTAATCATAATCATACATAATTAAATAATTGATCCTTGTACTGCCTACTGGCTGCCACTAGAACATCCACTGGCTGCCAGTACTGGCTGCCAGTTACTGGCCGCCAGTAACTGTCCCTGTGTGCAGGGGGCTTTAATCTTGGAATTTATTGCTTTCCCTGGACCTTGGACCCTTTTGAAATGCATTGGTCTGGGTACATAGATCCATTTAAAATTATCAGCTGAAAAATAAAGATTTTGGCACTTAAGCATGTGTAAAGCATAAAGAACTAAACATAGAGGTTCGAGTCATTAGTGAAGTAAGGAATTACTTTCACTGTTGCTTCGTGAAACATAGTTTAGTACTAAAATGTAGGCACTTTCGGTAAGTGAATAGGAGGAGCTGCGTCTTGAGTTTTGATAAGCGGATCCTCTAGCGAATAAAGACGCTGGTTCGGAGCGAATAAACGGAGGGATGTATAAACCACCTTTTACCCACATGGACTGAGCGCTGGTAGATTCAAAGACTGACCATATAATATATATTACATAGTGAAACACAACGAAATAACTGTCTGTCCGTCCGTTGGCGCGCTTTTAGCTCGAGAGTTTTACCTCTCTCTATCTTGTAGGTATATTTACGCGGCCCCGGCATTGGGCTGATCACTCATCCGGGGAGGCCCTCCATGTCCTTGTCTGGTCAAAAAATTATGTATGTGATACAAAGATAATCCCTCTCCCGACAGGCCCTGTAAGGAAGATTGAGCTTATAAAATTAGTAAGATTTATAAATTCAGAATTTCGGGAAATTAGGTGAATTTTATAATACACAAACATGAGACCGAACTGTAATGATCCTAACTACAATGAATAACTGAAAGTGAGCATGCTTTGGGTTATACATTCTGATTGAGTTGTGTACACCATTCATTTTATTCAGTAATTTTATCTAGAAGTATTTTCATTCAAATGTAACGATTTCTTCAGACATTCGGTGCCAAAATTCTCAGCCTTATCAGACACTTCCCTTTAGGCCAGTATTTGCAATGAAGTGCATTCTAATAAAGAGTAAAGCGCAGAACTGACTCATTGCTACAGCTACTCCCATTCATACTTTACTGACACAATTGTAAACATAAGTTTACTGAACCCCATATTTTACTGTAGTGCTGAAGTATGTGTCTCGAGTAGAAACCTTTGTTTTAGATTTTTTTCGTACCGTGATTATTGCACCCAGCTGTTTGCACTGTAGCAGCAGCCCAGTATGCGTCAAGACTTTGACCCCTGAACTTACTGGTAAGGTAACTCGTAAACATATGTAAAGTGATGCCTACATAAGAGGCAAGCCTGGAAAAAATTGCTAGGTGTCGACAACCTGAACATGCAATACACGGCTATATATAGCACTCTAGATTACCAGGTTCATTAACATGGTTGAAAATCTGTTCATTATTAGGCCTACTCGTAGATGAATGTATTATGAATCGATGATCATAAACCGTGGTTGTTTAAAAAGCAATCAAAAATCCAAATGAAACTTAAAATACTACATTTTGCATGCTAAGAGAAGAATAAACATCCAATTGAAGGGAGATGCAGAGGGAGAAAGAGAAGAAGATTTGAAAAGTAATTTAACCCCAGCGGAACATAGTATAAACAATTAAAGTGTGCGCTATATAAATTGCTTTCTTTATTTGCTTCTTTTTTTCATTTTTAATTCTATCTTTTCATCGTTCTTTCTTTCATTCTCTTTTCTGTTTGTCTTTCTCGTTTTGTTTATTTTTCTCTCTCTCCCTCTCTCTCGCTTGCTCACTCTCACTCTCTCTCTCTCTCTCTTTAACTTCCTGCTACACTAATGTTGGATTGGACTTGACTTACCCTAGACTTAAAAAAATAATCAATGCTATAGGCCTACCTCGTATATATATATATATACTTACTGCATTAAATGCTGATGGAACGAGGAGGAATTGGGTACATTATTTTCATGCGAGTCTACCTCCTAGGAAGTAATCCTATACAACTGTTCAGATTTTAACAGCTTGTTTTTTTCCGGTAAGAAAACAAAACATTCAATTGCCATTTTTCCCCAAGGTAGTGTTTTCTCATAAACTCCCTTTTCTTTAGCTGTATTTTTCTTTATAAGTATTATCCGTTCTGTTCCAATTCCTTTGCGCCAGCAGAGGGAAGAATAAGGAATACATTTTTCCAAATCTGTAATTTTCGTGTAAATTAAACACAAAAATTAATGCATGGACGACATAGTCTACGAAACTTGGCGACATCAAGACAAATTTATTCGTCATCCAGTGAGATTGTTTTCATGGTAGTGAAAGACAGGTCATTGTCACCTACCGAGATACATGGCTTTGCACTTCTGCCATTCTGCAGGTATTATTAAGCTAAGTATCTCATATATCATGTACCTAATCGCAAAATGTCAATCAGGTTAGATTTTACGTTTTTAATGCTATCTGCTGCCCCTATTTAAACTTCAGGAACTTCAGTCTCTTTCAGAATGGATGGAACATGTTCTTATTAATAAACAACCGACACGGCACTTCCCATTCATAGCATCATAAATAGTATGCAAGTAAATTCTAACAGTGATAAACGTCGGATGTGTGCATGCCCATATTTGAGGAAGTCTATCTAATCTACTCCGAAGTATTTTGACAGTACACATTGCTGTATTTGAGAGTTCAGATTTGGAAGCCTATATTTATTTAATTTCTGATTTATTATATTAACACAGTTTTTTAATCGTTCATGCAGGTTGTACACCTTTTATCAAGTGACGCTATGTGATGCAAATCTCTTAAAAAGTTGCTTGTATATGTACTCATTGGCCGGAGTAAAAACGCAGTTAAATTCCAATAAAGATAAAAGTGACTTATCTCTCATGTACTAACTCTTCTACCCCTGCTTGTTAGGCAATTTATTTTGCATTAAGACGTTAGTTTGATTTATTACAAACCAACTACGTTTCTCTCGTCTGCCATGATATCTGTCCTTTGATCTCTCTGCTAAGTCTACAATAAAACCATATGAAGTTTACAATACACCGTCAAAAGTCGTGAATTGTCCTGTTGTGTTAATTGTTACAATCGAATGTTTGTACAATATTTTCTTCCGTAAAGGTACAGCAAATTCCAAAATATTAAGCAAGACGTAATTAGTCTATTTTAAAAATACTTTACATTATTTTGGCAACATTTTGAAGCCTAATTTTTAAAATTAATTATATATGTTTTATCTCTTCATGTAGTAAATTATTCATTGTTTTAGGTCTACATAGGTATATAAATCTATAAACTAATTAAACACCCCACTTCTTACAATATGAATACTTAGAAATGTTCAAATGTTCCATAACTACTTGTTCTAAAGATTTTATTGAAATGGTTTAATATTTGGTACAAAATAACTTTGTGTTCAATAAAAAAATTAACTTGGAGACAGAAAAACTAGTGGTTTTAACGTTCAGTTTATATACATACTTTATGTCGTTTGTCTAGCATGAAATCCATAATTAACTAGCTATCTAGCCAACTATGAATCTAAATAAAGAAATCAAATGTTCAATAACGCAAGACAGTTTCTTCTATTTTAGCTGCTTTTCTGGGGTTTTATAATATGCCTAAATAAATAAAAAAATTATATGAATTCAGCTAATCCATGTGAGTTAAATTTATCTGATTGTTATAACTCAAAATGCTAGGCCTACACCTAACCCGTAAATTTAACCTGAATAGATTAATCTAGTATGTTTGGAAAATAATGAAGATTGCTGAAAATTCCAATTTTAAAATACTGATACCAGAGACAAAGTTACAGAAGTAATGTATTACAGAAAATTCTCATGTATTGCTTTATGTTCCTTGAACAACGTAGGCCTGTTCTATCTTGGTGCAGCAACTTAGTAAGATTTATAAAGCCTCATTAAGTACAATGTTGTAGCAACGTCATATATTTCATGATGTAATGCGCTCATAAAAATGCTAATAAGATTATGTCCTGCAAAATTTTAAATCGGATTCATGATTACAGCAGGGTGTTCCAACATTGCAAATATATTCGCACCACATTACAAGGGGCTTTCTGTAGCTCCAATTTCTCTGTGTTTCCAAAGTACAGGCGAGGGATAACTTGTATTGTTAATTTACTATTATTATTATCATTATCATTACTGAATATCCTATTAAAAGGTCTCTATTTCATATCTCGGTATGTTAGAGCTAAAATTTAACTACAAGTTTGTATGTTAAGAAATAAATGAATAAAACAGATACATTTAATAGAGTGGCTCAAGGTTCAGCTTTGTTTTTATAATTATTATTTTAATTGAACATATCTCTTATATTAAAATAATAATGTTATAAATCCGAATAATAAAATCTAAGGCTTCTTTTAGCTCTGAAAATTAAAGATCATGTAATCTCAATGAAGGTCCAAGAAAAGCTTAGTTCGCTATCTTTTAGGGTCCAATTTCTCAATGGACTTCATTTGGGAGTACTCAGCTGATACAAAAAATATCATTTTGCCGAAAAAAGATCTCTAGGAACAACAATTAGCAAAATGCTACTATCATTCTATACTTTTATATTATTTTACATATAAATTTATTATCAATATATATTTTTTTAGGATATTCTACATTGCTGTAGTTTCCTGAACCAAAATATACACCATACATATCCCAAATAATTTACATTCATTTAAATTCCATTTTTTCGTTCATAAATCCCATTCTAAAAATCTTCTAGTAGTAGTATTTCAGTTCCATACTATTTTTCGCTCCGTTCGCCCAATTTTAGCTTGGTCTTCTTTTCTGTTTCTGCCCGCTGGTTCCCATTGTGTTACTTCTTGTGGGTATCTTCCACCATTCATCCAACTACTTAGCCATGCCATTGTAATATTTTTTTATTGTTTTCTATTATGTCCTTCTCTATGCTCATAGTCTCTTCATTTTTAAATTTTTTTATCCTTTCCTTGATTTCCTGGCCTAATAATTTGATGATTTTTAAAATTCGAATTCCCTCACTAATGGCGGAATCCTATTCTATGTATTTCCTTCTTAGACTAATAAAGCTATTATTTTTTATTATTATTATTATTATTTCCGAATTAAACTTATCGTCTGACTTAATATTGATAATAATATGCAATATAAACAACCTTTTTTCTTAGTATTATTTATTTAACACCTTAAACCTAATCCTTCTTCTTCGCTCCATGGATTAGGCACTTTGCTCGTTCCGGTTTCACAGTTGTCTCCAGCGTGTCCTGGGTCGTCCTCGATCTCTTCCTCCTCTCGGCATGTAGACCAACTCTGCCTTGGGATATTTGGTGTTTTCCATTCTTAGCAGATGTTGAGTCCAATCTTGTCTACTATCTAACATTTTCTTATGTATTGATTCAAAACTAGTTCCTCCCCAACATCTTCAATTCTTATCCCATCCATCCTTGTAAATCCCTTCGAACTCCTTATGATTTTCATTTCTGCCTATTAGATTTTGCTCATTTGTCTTCTAGGTATTCAGGCTTAACTGCCATAAAATTATGTGGGTAAAGTCATTACTTTACAAAATGCCATTTTAGTTTCTTTTCTAACTTTCTTTTTAATAGTTCCTTGGATGGTTTGCTTGAAACTTAATTCTACTTTTTGTTCAATGTCCTTGTCATAATAAAAGCTTTTGCCACAGCCAAGACATTTTAAATTTGATATTTGTTCTAAATTGTTATATTCCAGTACAATCTTTGATCTGAAGGTATCTTTTTCTCTAAAAGTCATTATTTTTGTTTTGTTAATTGAAATTTTAAAATTGCAAAATTTACATAAATTATTTAAAAGGCGCATAGTTTTCTGTGGTTGTGTTTCACGTTCTTGAATTATTATTTGATCATTTGAAAATAGAAGAGCATTTAAATAAACATTTTATGATAAATCGATTCCTAGATCTACTAAAAGTTTCAATTTTTTTAAATGTCATGCACACACACACACACATACATATTGGGCTATATTAAACCAACTCACAACATATAATTATAGGAAAGCAAAAGACACGAGATTTTTGTGCCTGGCACGAAAGCAGTGTCAACTGGTTACCAAATTGTAGTTGGTTTCTTGAAATAGGAGGAGCGAGCGGAAGCAGAAGTCTGTGAGAAGGGTGCGCAAGAAACCATGACAACTCCTAATTGCGCCCGCTGACGTGGCAAGGGTACAAATCTTTATCACTCCGCAACACTTCGTATAAAGTACACACATTACCATTTACAATTAACATACAGTTTAGAAAATAACTCATTATAAATAACACCAACATGCACCTTGCCTTATATGTACGAATATATTGCTGTAAATTATACGATACTGTTTTCATTATCACACGGTTCTAGAGGATGCGTTGCACTTCAATTTTATGGCGATTTTAGGTACTAATTTTATGACTCGTTACAAAAAGTGACTTAATTTATTAAAATTTCAAAGGATATAAACTTAGGTATGTAGGCCTAAATGTCGGTGTATAAGTAAAAGTAATGTATATACCCGTTGTGCTTCGTGACTGCCCATATATTTGCTAATAAAGAACTTCAGCAATTTTACTCATTTTCTCCCTGCCATGCAAGCGAAGGAAATATGATGCGATACACCCAAATAATACACTGTACTCTAAAAGCATGGATAATATAATTTTCTCACTCACTAACATAGAATAAAAGCCCTTTAGTAGGCAATAATCTTAGCCTCACGTAAAGGTATATAATTTGCCACATTAGACATTACTCTTGAATTTGTGCAGACTGTGGCTGGCTTATAACTACCCTTCAAAGAATTTTGGTGCATATATATACCGTATCAAATAAAAGTTTTAGTCCTTAAAATAACCATATCTTGTACAGCACTGAAACAAAACCGTTATTGCCTTTTTCGTATAAAGCTGTAGTGATACTAAGAGAAAGTTGTTGTTAATCTTCATGTCTCATCCCCAGATTTAATCCAAACAGAAATTTTTGTCTACGATTTTTCATTTTTGAGTTATGCTGTTCATAGACACACGGACACACTAGCACACACAACCCAGAGACTCTTGCAGATATTTTCTGAAAATTATATAAATATTTGTATACAGAAGACCTCAAAACATGTATTTAAGCCGAAAATTCGACATCGAATTTCTGGATCTAACGCAATACCTACTACCTATAGTACGGTACCCATGAAACGGGCAGAAAAATAAATATTCATTGGTTTTCGATCTTGAAGTATAGGTTAATATATTGGGAATGGATATAGCCTATTTACCTTCAAATCCGCGAACTACGAGGGAGTAGTAGTACGTCTGCTTCCCACGTCTGTTTATATCCCGTAATTTTAGCAGTTTTCTCTAATGAATACTATAGGTCTATGTTACTTTTAATGTGTAAATTCACCACAAACTATATGTTTTGCTGAGTAGTACATGTGATACGAGTATAAGTAGCCTAAACTTTTATTGTTGAGAATGTTCTATTTTAGGCTTGGTTTTCTTATATTCCACGGATAATGAATATGAATTTCTGAATAGTGTAGAAACCAGCAAATATTTCCTTCGTTCTTAATATCAACAGCATGATCCTGTAATTTCTTGGTCTAAAATATCTCGGGTGGTCGGACTCTTTAAGTTTCTTTAAATATAATGTGTTAATGCAAAATACCGTTAAACAGAACTAAGTCTCCTGAAATTAAGACTTGTAAAACAAGCCCTATCAATCTATTAATCACATCAACATATTCTTTCATATATTACCTAGAATACCTCATTACTTCTTTCTATTAATCAATTTAGGTGTCTATCCACTTACACTTTTGTACTCCTGCCATCTTCAATTAATGTGTCTCTCCAGACTAGTTACAAAGCTTACTTGTTGGAGTTCTTAACTTTTCCTTATCTCTCTCCAACTTTTATTTGACACTAAGTACTTAACGTTCTAATGTTATGTATAGTTTTAAGCTTATATTTTATTTTTCAATTAAATAATTTTCCTTATTTCAGGAAACATTATACGCCTATCACTAATTAATACTTTATCTGTTCCATAATAAGTTGTTTGTTTATACATTCTCTCTGTATTTATCTATGGCAAAATGACTTAAACCCGGTTGAATGGAAGAGAAGGCTTACGGCCTTAAATCTGCCTGGAAATTTAAACTTTATTATCATTAAATATTTAATACACTATTCCACCTTTACCCTTAACATATAATATACAACTTATTATGAAAATGCATTTCGGCGTATGCTGCGCCATCTTCAGTTCAAATAAGATGTAATGAACACCCCAATTCTTCTCAAATAATGTTGTTTATGAAATTTGCTAATTGGTAACCTAGGTCACCGTTGTAGTCAAGTCAAATAAATGATTTTGGTCAATTATGTTTTCATTAAGTAAAGGTGGAATAGTGTATTAAATATTTAATATTAACCCTTATCTGTTGAATATGAGTTATTTCAATAATTTATTATCATTATTATGATGATGATTATTATTATTATTATTATTATTATTATTGAAAATGCGTTTTAATGTACTAAAATAAATTATGGTAAATTAATTATACCTTACCATAAAAATACGTGAAATCCGTGGTGAAGAGATTTAATCTGCAGCCCTCCTTATGCATAGAACGCCAGCTACACTAAAACTCTTTATTTACATAATTGTTTGTTTAACGTTCTTTCGACACGTTATTGCTTTTCTTTATTATAGTGTAACAAAGATATACGGCGAAGGAACTTGGAACACAATTACTAAAATTAGTTCCCACCCTTCTATACTTCTCTTACAGATGATAGATAGATCTCTCTATCTCTGAAAACATAGAAATTAAGGTAAATACTAGTTGTACATTTTAAAGCTACAAGTAGTAGGGCAGTAATTCTTTATAATTTCAGCCCTTGAACTTAATGAGCAAAGTTGCAATCATCTCCTTCACAATTTTCATTGTGTTATCAATTAAGATACGGAAAATGGCCTAATATCACTAGGAAACGCAGGAGTTACTTCTTTACATTTTCTATAATATATATGATATGCCATGTTTTTTTATAATACAGAGAGGGACTAGTTTAAATTGAATATTCTTATAAGAACTGAGCATGATGGCCGAGGCGATAACGTAGTAGACTCACATTCGGGAGGGCTCCTTATTCAAATCCTGCCTCGGGCCAGTCAATGCCATATTTTCAGGGCTCTCCACACTCGTACAGATGTTTTCCGGTAAATTAGATCAGTCCCAAATGTTTCTATCTGGTTTCCTTTTTTGCTTGTTCTACCCTGGGAGACCCTGCCTCGAATTGGATCATTCAACAGGAATTTCTCCATGTTCTATGTAGTGTTGATCTAGTGCTTATTTCTCGATGCAGAAATTGATCAGTTTGTCATTGTTTGCCGACGGTTTTTTACTGTTATCTAGGCCTGAAACCGTCGCCGATGTGCCGGAATTTCTCCTTCAGTGGTTATTTTACAAGCCTGAACTTCTACAGGCTTGTCGAATTTATGTTCACTTAAATGTCATCGACCTAGGTCGATACCGCATCCACTAATTTGGGAATAAACGTCAGAGCTTTAGGCCGGTATTCCACTATCCAAGTTATTTGATCAAATCGTCTAGAAAAAATTAAATGGCCGCCCTTTGCTTCAAGGAAACCGTATTGGACGATCATTTGAAGACTTTCTTCAAAGATTTTCCGGCGGTCATTTCATAGGGGTCCAAAATGGCGGCTTAATGTCGACTGTTTGAGAAGTAAACGGCGCCAAAATATTTGGTTTGATACCACATTTTTTAGAAGTAGGTCTGCATATGATTAATCAGTATTTAATCGACATTTCAAAAATGACATAGCCTACTGGTACTACATGCTACAGTGTAGTAATATAGGGATATATTTAAAAAGCCCTGCAAGCTAATCTAAACTGGTCTCACAAAACCTTAATGTAAACAATGATTCAGTGTGATTTTATCATTTACAAATTTATAAAATAATAAATTTATGCCATTTTATATATGTATATATATATATATATATATATATATATATATATATATATATATATATATATTTACGACTCACCTTCGAGACTCAAACCTTCCACATAGCCTACATTTGCATTTAATATTGAGTAGACCCAATTTATTGACCGCTTTACAAATCACAAACATTAATACAGTACTTTCATCGTAGAGCATTTACACTATTTAAGTCACATTTTGAAAGAGACATGCTACAAGATATAAATATTGGAACGTGTTATAAAAGAAGGCATTGCAAGCTAACCTAAGCTCGTGCCATCGTTAACAGAATCTTCAATTTAAAGAAAGTAATAATTCGGCCTGACTTCCTTGTCATTTAGATATTATATTAATCTTTCCACTATTTAAGGCACATTTCTAATAAATAAAATAAATAAATAAAAATTATTCGGCCAAATTTCCTTGTAATTTAGATATTTCTCCAATAATGCTACAAAAACATTTATATAAAACTAATAAACTAATGGCATTATATATAACTTTGTAACGGAAACTGGGTCGGTAGCTGGAAAACGTTCATCTGAATGGAATTCGGTTAATGGGCGCCAAAAGGATAGGATCGAAGGTCCATGTGAAGGTTAATATTCCTTGGTCCATACCTTTGATGTTGATCTTGTAGAGATGACGTAGTCCAGGAATCGCATGAGATCTCGGGCGTGTTGTAGCTGGTTCCAGTTCGTATAGGACAAAATACCTCTGAAAGTTGACTGTAATAGGAATTTAGGTATTTCGTCTCCATACATGCTCTCACACAATGATACTAATTGATAATGTTAAAAGGAATTTCGATGATTTATTCAACAATTCAAAGTACGTCGAAAGTTTTAACAGAACACAGAATAAAAGTTACAAAACAGCTTATACACAACACTCGGTTTATACGTTATTATATCTACTACATTGTTACTTTAATGTAGATAGTACTCCTAGGTGCTATCTTGCCATAATAGCCTTAGAAAAATACCCGTGTATCCTCGGCGGAGGATATATAGCAAGTTATGTTAGTTTTAGCTAGGTCTCTCTGTAGCTCTGTCAGAAGGGCGTAAACTATCCTCCCTTCTCCATACTCTTAATAAGTTATTATTGGTTGAAATATTTTAAGTGAATTTTCATTTGTCCACGTCATCGCCTTTTGGTGTGAGTGAGACGGACTTGTTACGTCCTACTGGAAAAGCCACTCAGGTCAATTGCCTTATTTCTGAGAATTTCAATTAGGTTTGTGACAGTTTTCTAATATACAACTTTCGTGACTTTAGCTAAGTTGAACATCTTAGGAAAGTCCACTTTCAGGACTTCTAGCTGAGATCTTTAGAAATGCGAAGTTTCGCTTGAGTGGTTATTACTTGTGACTTCGTATTGTTAAAAAGATTAGTGTGTAAATTTCAATCTCCTGGCTAAAGGGTTGGTCTTGCAAACTCTTCCAACATTCTGTTATAATATTATTTAGTATGTACTCTTAAAGTTATGATATTAATTACCTATGAATATATATGTATATATATATATATATATATATACAGTTTCATATGCCTGCAGCGAAATATAAATTGTTCGCCTGCAAAAAGAACAACTTTAGATTTTGATGACCCTCGCGTGAAAAAATCACACGTGAAAAATTACCAAATTTCACATAAAGTCATACCTTAACATTATAATATGTAAAATCATATAAAAGATTGTTTCATTCTGTCATCAACATTGAATATATGTAAAGAAAAATCAAATAGATTATATGAAAAGAAAAAAATTATTTGATATCAATCATAGTTAATAATAATAATTAAATAGTACTGAATGTTTATATGTAAAAATATATAAGTACCTGATATTAAGAATTTTCTTAATATTGATTTCTTTGCACTATTTATGAGTGTTCATAGAAAAATTATTGAGATAAAATAGTAAAATATACATTGTAAAAAAAATACATAGTAAGTCTCTGTCTTCAAAAAAAAAAATCACTGTTTATATCACTTCACTGTTTAGTAAACACTTGGTTGTTATACCAAAATATAGTAGAATTGTATACATATAACAATATTTATATATGGGTGTCTTTCGTAAAAGTTCAATTGTTCTTAACCCATTATTGTAAAATATTGTACTCATGATGTACACACACACATATGTTATCATACAACAATTACATACACTATACATTACAAAAATTTGTATCATACCATAAAAATTATATATAATTATTAGTCAGTTTCTATGACGTATGTCATGTGATGAAAACATGCTAGAGAAAACTACCATTAATATGCATTAATAAATGGCATATCTGAAATGAGTGAGCAATAACAAAAATAAATAAACAGGGTTCGTGGCTGGCAGTAGCCTACTGTACACAGAATTTATTCAAGTTCTTTGAATGGTCTCAAAGCTTGTTTATGGAAAATTCCTCGAACCTTATTCTTTTTTGTACATGTCAGTTCATAGGTGTGATCTCCAAATTGTCTAGTGATAGTGTAAGGACCAATAAACTTCAATTGCATTCTATGATTAATGCCTTTAATCATGTTAGATAATTGGTGATTACGAACTAAGACCTTGGTACCTATGACTGGGGTCCATTTCTTTTTATACCTTTTTGCTCTCTGTTTCCTTTTTTCTGCTCGTGAAAGCATTCGCAGGTAAGCATTTCTACACAAGTCAGCCTGTTCCATTGAGGGGACATTCTTGTCAACAACCTCTGGGATGTTTGCAAACAAAGGCGGCGGTTTATCTCCTAGCATCAGCTGTCTGGGCGAGACCTGAGTAATTTCATTGACTGTGTTATTGAGTAAGTCTTCAACAATCTGGCAGTATTTGTACCATGACTTGTTGTTTTTATGACAGAAAATGCGGAAGAAATTCCCTATTTCACGCATCATTCTTTCAGTTGGGTTCGATTCCGGGTTGAATCTGCTTGTATGCAAGGCTTTAATCCCATGTTCTTCTAGTGTTTTGTTCCAAATTTTAGAAGAGTAGATAGATGCATTGTCAGTAAGGAGTCTTGCCATCCTACCGTGATTTGGGATGTAGTGATTTAGTACTTTATCCAAGCATGCTTTAGTTGTAATGCTTTTCAGTGGATAAATCTTTATGTATTTAGAAAAGATATCGTACATCACAAATAAATGTTTAAATCCGAACTGAGATACCGGAAGGGGCCCATGACAGTCCGCCGTCACCAGGGAATTAACTCCATCTGAAATGATCGCTTGCGGGTTATTGTCATATCTCACGTTCATACATTTAGCCTTTAAGCACATCTCACATGCAGATAACAACTGTCTTACTTTCTTAGCTAAATGTTTGATATAAAATTGGCTTCCAATAGTAAGAATTAATTTGTCTGAACCAGCATGCCCTAATCTTAGGTGAAAACCCATAATAATGTCTTTCTCAATGCTTTGTGGAATATAAGATTTCCAGACATTCTTATTTCTATCAAATTTATACAGGATATCATCTTTGATAGCTAGTGGTCCTGTTGTGTTTTCATTCAGCAATGGGGCATTCTGTCTCAAAGTATATAGTGCAGTGTCAGTTATTTGCAATCTCGAAAGGTCTCTTAATTTCTTCGTTACCTTGTACTTGTCTTCCTGCAAGTTATACATAATAACAAAGTCTTTATCTCCTGTAGCATTAATTTTGCCTGTGTTTGGAGGGTTACGAGAAACTATATCTGAAAAAATGTTTGTGTCCCCCTTAATGTGGGTGATAGTTATGTCATAAGCACACAATTCGTGAATATATCTTGCCAGACGTGATGAAGTTAATTTGCATTTCTTAATAAATGACAATGACATATGATCAGTCTGCAAGTATATTTTCTTACCAAAAATATATTGTCTGAACTTCTGTACAGCCATAAATGCTGCAGATATTTCAAGTTCTGATATATACATGCGGCTCTCAGCTGCAGTCGTGCCACGTCCTGTGACAGCAATGATTCGTTTCTCATTGTTCTCGTCTACCTGCATTAGAATTGCCGCTAGGCCTACAGAGCTCGCATCGCATTGAATTGTGTACGGCAGATCATCTCTAGGGAATGTTAGTCTTATAGATTCTGAAAATAGATCTTTTACTCTCTGAAAAGCTATATCTTTCTCCTCAGTCCATGCCCACTTGACATCTTTCTTAAGAAGTTCTCTTAGCGGCGCAATTTCTTTAGCGTATGTCGCTACGAATCTAGACTGGTAATTACATATAGCTAAAAATTTCTTTAATTGCCGTACTGTTCTAGGCCTATTAATGCTTTGAATAGCTTCAACTTTCTCAGGGTTAATGCGTATTCCTTCGGGCGAAATTAGATACCCGAGAAAAGCTATCTCCTGCCTGGCAAAGAAACTCTTTTTCAATTTCACAGTTAGGCCATGTTGCCTTAGGGTAGAGAGTAAATAATCTATGTGTGCTATATGCTGTTCAAAATTATTATGGCAAAGAATGTAATCATCGACATAGTTTATTACGTGCGGTTGCAACGTATCGCCGAAAATTATATCTAGTGCCCTTAATAATGCACTCCCTGATGAGCTAATTCCAAATGCAGTGCGGGTCCACCTGTACTGCCTTCCAGAATATAAAAATGCTGTATAATCTCTACTGTCTTCATGTAGAGGAATTTGCAAAAAGCTACTGACAAGATCAAAGGTGGTGAGGTACTTTGCACCCGATATTCTGCCTAATAGTGTATCAATAGATTCTGTTCTATAGTGGTCCGGTGCGCACCGAGAGTTCAGCTGCCGGGCATCCAGGGTAATGCGTACAGAGCCGTCTTTTTTCAAAACTATGCATAATGGATTTAAAAAAGAGGAGTTGGCACTCTCTATGACGCCATCCGCTAACATTCGCTGGATTTCTACGTCAACTTTGTCTTTTATAGTTTGTGGAATGGGTCGTGACTTGTGATTGAATGGCGTGTTATCTAATACTTTCAATTTATGTGTATAAGATTTACAAATGCCGGGGGCACTGTTGAAAGTATCTTGGTTTTTACAGATAACTCGGTACAACTGTATTCTCTGTTGGTTTGTTAGATTATACGCTTCGTCAACTTTCCTGCAAATCTGTTCATCTATTGACGTGGATTCTACCTGTACGGCCAAGGGTAATCTTTGTACGGGAGGGAGTGGATAGCAATTCAATGCATTTTCTGTCTGCATTGTAAATATAGGTTCAGCGTCCTCAACCTCGTCCAGGGGGTCGCTAGCGCTAGGTTCAAACACCTGAATATGCGCAATGTTTATATCTCTCGACAAATCAAGTTGAATATACTCAACGAAAAATAATTCATCCACAACTTCCCTTTCCAATGGCGTAATGTGTTGGTCTGCTACAATGTTATTTTGTATAATAAATTGTGTTTCCATACACACAGGTGATCGATTGAATGTCAATGACTGAGATTCGAAATTCAGGCTAGCATTGAGCGTATTAAAAGAAGTCGAACCCAATATTATATCCACTACTAATCTTGGCACAACAAAAAATATCAACTCTAATTTAAATCCTGCAATTTCAAGTGGTAACATACACTGGTACGTCACGCGCTGTTTAGACTGGCCTACAGCTGTTTTACAGTGAATGCCAGAACAAGGGAGGGCCATAATTTTATGTCCTTCGCTAATAAGAGTATTAAAGAATTTCTCATTACAAGCATTAATGCTTGAGCCAGTGTCTAATATTATAGAGTACTGTTTGCCATATAATATTGCATAAATCATAGGCGGGTTGCAAGGCTCACCATCATCCTGAAATCTCACAATGTCAGTTTTATTTCCCTCTTGTACTGAGTTATTATCATTTATTTTAGGCCTTTCGAGATTACAAATACTATCTTCTGACACGCCGGCAATCGGCCTATCTTGGGCATGTCGTACTAGTTTTCCTGCTGACTAGTAGAAGGTCTATTACTTGACCGAGACGTATTTCTGGGTCTAAAAACTTGTGCGTTAGCGTTCATGGCAGGTGGAGGACCTTCACCTTCGCTATTTTGGTCACGCTCAGAATTATTTGAATTCCGACGGTTACGTCTCTGTTTGTTTTTATTCTTTGAGTTATTCTGGCGAGAGCGAGAATTATCATTTCTCTGGCCTTGCTCTTGGTTTTCTACCTGAATATAGTTGATAGTATGGGAATCTCTGTTCCCGGAATTATGGTTATTATTACGGTTGTTATTCCTGAAACCATGATTATTATTGTTATTGTTATTTTGGTAATTACTCCTACCATTTCCTCTGTTGTCATAACGTTGGGAGTTACTATTCTGATTACCGTTATGATACTGTTGATTATTTCTATCATTGTTATTATTTCTCTGAACATAATTGTTATCATACCCTTGTCCATTCTGATTACCATTAGGTGCGTTCTGATTAGAATTAGGCCTACGCTGGTAGCCGTCAGTATAAATTCTTTGTGCCTGGCTCCCCTCGCGTGAAAAATTATTCCTGGCGTCCTGCGAGTTAGGCAATTGCTTATCATACTGATTGAAGGTACCCTGGGTATTTCTATCAGAAGCTTGACCTTTATCAGTCGGATCATATAAAGCTTTGAGCAATGCTAATGTGTCGCTAAAAGTGCTTAATTTGGAAACAATTAAAGCATCGCGAACATTCATTGGGAAATGCTTAGGTATAATAGTCAAAAATTCTTCAGTTGTCAAAGGAGGATTTAACAATTTCGATTGCTGCGCTAATCGAATAAAGTACTCTGCGTACGATAACCTACCTTTGGGGTTATATCTGCCTCCCGATATATTCATTCTTGTTTGATACTGACGATTTACGTCCCAAAAATGATCTAAAAATCTTTGCTTAAACATTTCAAATGGCATGTCCTGATCACATGACATATCAAACCAAGGTTGACAATTACCTTGTAGGCTAGACTTCACAATAATTAATTTTAGGCGTTCTGGAACACCGCGCAATAGAAAGTAATTTTCCAATTCTTTTATAAATTGCAATGGATTCTGAGATTGCAAATCTGCATATTTAGGTAATGGAATCTCATTGACAATAAATGAAGGTAATGGGGATTGTACCTTTTCATTTGTATGAACATTCACGTTTAATTCCTGCCTGTTTACTGTCGCATCAATGCGTTGCAAAAATTCCGGAGACGCATTGGAATGACTGTCGTTATTATTACTACAATTCGAAATGTCATGAATTGGGGAAGAATTAATAAGACTTTGCGCTCTGGTGGTTAGTTGCACAGCATTGATGTCGTCAGTCTGATTACAAGGGACCTGAGAGTGCATTGGTTGCGAGAATCTATTTTCATTTTGCAATTTCTGTACACTATCTTCAATATCAGTTAGCTTTTGCTTAATTTGTTCCACTTCCGTTAGCTTTTGCTTAATTAAAATGGTATCTGCAACAATATTAGGCACTTGCTTAACTTTATCACTTAAGGTGTCAATGTTACCCTGAATATAATTAGTGTTAGTCTGCACCTCGCATTCTAGTTGCTTAAATTTGTCATCCATACTTTTCTGTACGGTCGAAAAATTATCTGAGATACTTGTAAGGAGATCTTCAGCAACCCTAGATCTATTATCTACCTGATGTAACTGATTACAAAAAGTATCTAAGTCATCTTTCGTATCGTGAATTATTTCATTCACAGAATCAATTTTGTCTAGAAGTTGATCCTGAACTAGGCCTATTTGTTTGTTTACACTAGTGGTTAGTTCTTTAGATGCAATACTATTTACACTTTTTAATTTCTCTTCAACAGTTTGTATAATTGAGTTCTGTTGCTCTTGAACTACCTCAACTACTGCATTTAAATCATTAATCTTAGCATTTACTGAATTAAGCATAGTTTGTTGCTGTATCTTAACAGATTCTACTGCTTTAGACATGCTATTTTGCTGAGTTTTAAGTGATTCTACGGACTCCGACATGATAGTGAATTTAGATTCTACAGTTTTTAAGAGTTCACTTTGTTGATTTTTAGTAGAGGCATTGATAGCAGTGAATTTACTTTCTACAGATAGTAAAATGTCACTCTGTTGTTGTTTATTAGCTTGTACTGAGGCATTAATAGCACTAAATTTGCTTTCAACAGATTGTGACAATTGCGTAAGAATAGCTATGATGTGTGTTTGTGAAAATTCTTCGCTTGCATTGACTTGAGGAGTTTCACTCATTGTTATTATTTGGGGAGTTTGACCTTCAGGGGGCAGCGCTACTGGTATGCGGTCTGCTACCTGCAAAGGTTGAATATTATCTATATCCTCACCCTGTAACAATATATCCTGACTGCAGTTTTCTGCACAAGTATCTGTGTTATTATCCATATCTTTAGTTTTATAATGAATTACACGAAAGCTACGCAATAACATTTGATAATTACAAAAAGGATTTTATATACAACAATAACATATAAAAAATGCAACATTCATACTCAAATTTTAAGACTCACTGCGATTACAATATTTTGCAGGTGATGTACTTGTAGAGATGAGTTGGCCTGGGACCGCTTCCTGGAATGGTGTCGTCCGCGAGGTCGTGATGATGTTGATGTTGGGGGATGTTGTAGCAGGTCACTGTTGCCGTGTTGGTGCTTTAATCCAGTGCACTGTTGAGGTGTAGTAATCCCGCGCAATCGATAAGACCGGTGCTTGTATAGCTTAGGTAATATTCTGTTATATATTCTGGAACTTGGTATTTGTACTGGAATCAGTTTCAATTATAGAAGTCCTGGCTTCGACTTTAACCACGTTGGGTGTTATTTGTGATGGAAGCCGTATAATTGCAGGGAGGTACTGGATTCGAGGTAAACCATGTTGGGTGTTATTTGAGATGGAATCCGTATCATTGCGGAGAGGTACTGGTGTCGATGCAAAACCACGGTGGGAGCCATTTGTAACGGAATCCGTATCATAGGTATTAAGGTACTGGATTCGAGGAAAACCAAGTCAGGAATTATTTTGAATGGAAACAGTATCATTGTATGGAGGTACTGGCTTCGATGCAAACCATGTTGGGTGCCATTTGTAACGGAAACTGGGTCGGTAGCTGGAAAACGTTCATCTGAATGGAATTCGGTTAATGGGCGCCAAAAGGATAGGATCGAAGGTCCATGTGAAGGTTAATATTCCTTGGTCCATACCTTTGATGTTGATCTTGTAGAGATGACGTAGTCCAGGAATCGCATGAGATCTCGGGCGTGTTGTAGCTGGTTCCAGTTCGTATAGGACAAAATACCTCTGAAAGTTGACTGTAATAGGAATTTAGGTATTTCGTCTCCATACATGCTCTCACACAATGATACTAATTGATAATGTTAAAAGGAATTTCGATGATTTATTCAACAATTCAAAGTACGTCGAAAGTTTTAACAGAACACAGAATAAAAGTTACAAAACAGCTTATACACAACACTCGGTTTATACGTTATTATATCTACTACATTGTTACTTTAATGTAGATAGTACTCCTAGGTGCTATCTTGCCATAATAGCCTTAGAAAAATACCCGTGTATCCTCGGCGGAGGATATATAGCAAGTTATGTTAGTTTTAGCTAGGTCTCTCTGTAGCTCTGTCAGAAGGGCGTAAACTATCCTCCCTTCTCCATACTCTTAATAAGTTATTATTGGTTGAAATATTTTAAGTGAATTTTCATTTGTCCACGTCATCGCCTTTTGGTGTGAGTGAGACGGACTTGTTACGTCCTACTGGAAAAGCCACTCAGGTCAATTGCCTTATTTCTGAGAATTTCAATTAGGTTTGTGACAGTTTTCTAATATACAACTTTCGTGACTTTAGCTAAGTTGAACATCTTAGGAAAGTCCACTTTCAGGACTTCTAGCTGAGATCTTTAGAAATGCGAAGTTTCGCTTGAGTGGTTATTACTTGTGACTTCGTATTGTTAAAAAGATTAGTGTGTAAATTTCAATCTCCTGGCTAAAGGGTTGGTCTTGCAAACTCTTCCAACATTCTGTTATAATATTATTTAGTATGTACTCTTAAAGTTATGATATTAATTACCTATGAATATATATGTATATATATATATATATATATATACAGTTTCAACTTTTTTATGATTTAACCTTCGAAACTCAAGCTTTCCCTATAGTCTTGTATACTGAGAAAACTGGCTTTGGTCAGAGCTGTTGGATGTAGTGTAATAGAGCATCTTTGATTCAAATATCGCCTGACAAGTTCTTGGTGAAGTTCTTGTCCAATGCATTAAATAGTGGAATACCGGCCTTATTTATTGTTCTACCCAGGCCCCTGTAGGCTTGTGATGAAAGCCCTTAGAGAGAAGGTAATGCCGGTTACGAAACGATTAGAGTATAGTATTCCGGAATTTTAGGAAAGCCTGTAAATCATTAGCCTACTGTGCATCTATAGTAGACTAAACTCCGTGGCGCTATATCCCTGAAGGGACTTGGCCTACCATCTGACCGCTGCGGCATATACCATAGGCTGATGGTAGGATTGGGGGGGGCATGTGTCAGTGCCGACACCCACGGCCGTTAATGGTGGTTTCCATGACCGAAGCCGCTACTCCTCTATCAAGTAGCTCCTCAATTTGAATCACGAGGCTGAGTGCAACCCATTCCAGTCCTCCCTAACTCAGAAAAATCCGAGGAGGCTCCTATAGTAGACCTAACAAAATTCTCCCATATTGAGAAATAATTGATAATATATTTTATAGGATACAGTAGTTTGTCTTAGAAGGACAATTCAAATTACTTTAAAATAGCAACATAAGGTACAAGAAATAAACTATTGGCCTAGGCCTAATCTCTATATTAACTGTATATTTTGTAGCTCGGGATGGGTATCATTGGCGAGAAATGCATTGAGTCTTGCGCATTTAAGGGCCATATGGGAGGTTAGTGATTGTAGTATGAATAAAATGTCGAAGCTCTACTGCTGTTTTGATGGTAACAAATATGATATATCCTGAACTTAACCAACAGAAGTATGCTAACAGGTTGTGTGGTCGGGGTTAAATGCCGATGTTGTATATGAACTGTGGAGAAACTTCTGCAAGTGGGGGGGTATAAATCATGTTTATTAGCGTGTCAGTGTGCGGCACCCCGGGAGGTTTGGAGTCCGCTTCGCTGTCTTTATCTGGGTTGCATAACCCAGTAGCGCGTACTTTCATTACTTATTTTACAACTTATACGATCCAAATGGAACTTGAAATGGTTGTAAAATTATTTGCTTTTCCCTCCAGAAATACCCACTCCAGTAGGGGTAAAAAAAAGTGTATGTTATAGGATCAGACTATTTTGTTAACAGAAAAACAAGCACACATGGAGGTTCTTAAAATAGCAGATCTGTTATAGTTTTTTTTTTAATCGATTTTCGAGTTAAGCTCCGAATACATTCATTAAGCAGGACTTACGGAAGAACAAAGGTCTAGGTTTTAAAAAAAATCAGATTAACATCGAATAAAAAATTAAAGAGTAAGTGAAAATGGCAGCATGATATACTGGCATAAATAAATGAGCTATTCTAAAATTGCTAATCTTGCTATAAAATTTTACAGGCATGCTCAGAAAGAAATAGTCGTTCCCATAAGCAAAATACCCGAAAAAATTACCCATATTGGTGTATTGACTGTTCAGGGTATTCCCAACTTCACCTCGTCAATTCGTACTCTCAGCTGCTTTATTAGGTTTTGGCTGTTATCCCTGGCAACAGCAAAAAGAGTCTGACAATGAAGAAATGCTGTTTCAAATCGCATTTGATTCCTATTTGAAAGATGAGTAATCTCTGGGATGATTTTTTCACGGTTGGTCGGATGTTGTGTCAAGTCATGGAGAGATTGACACTGACAAATATCTTGACACACATGAGGGGACACTCCCAAAGTGAGGGGCGTCTAGGGGCGACTCTGACCACATTACTTGTTGCAGGTCCTCACGAATTATTAATTCACAGCATGTTCTTTCTTTACATCTCTTTCCATTTCATTTCCATCCATCCATATTCACGTCTCGTTGCCCCCTCTTCTGTGCCCATGTCGATCCCTACTAGCTTCCGTTTTGGTGCGTGCGCGCGCATCCATTCCCAACATGCAATGGTGAGAGGGACTATAACGCTATACCGTTAGCATAGAACCAAGGATTTATTTTCGGAGACAATAGCTGGTTACACCAACTTGTAATTTTGTTTCTTATATGACAAGTCTAGACGAATAAATTAATGGAAACACGAAGGCGGCATTATGAATACATTAAGGACTTGGGTGTAATCTCTCAGTTTACTTCTTTAAGATTTCATTCACCCAAAATCCTGATACGGATTCAGCTAAAATAGTGAAATAAATCTTGCTGCAATATTTTTCACTAGTGATGTGGGTACTGTACTCCTTAACACAATTAAAAATATATTTATAATAATGTAATATATCATTTGTTAATATCTGTATATAAATTGATGAATAGTTGTTAAAATAAAGACTTACAACTTGATGAAAACGATTGGAACATAATGACATTAGTGTACAATCATTGGTGGAACACATACTGTATGTATGAATCAATCAACAACCAACTCGGTGAACTATGAGAGCATACTAGAAAAGTGTCTGTACTAAATTAACGTATTCGCTAAGATGGGCTTCTTAAGTTATGCAGTCACGTTGAAAATTACATTTTTCGTCAAAAATATTTTGTTTTTGTTTTTATTGCATAAAGGAACTACATTTCTATACTTCAAAATGACACCTAGTTTGTGGGAAAATTCCAAAAGGAAGTTATTAAAAATTACGTTTAAATGTCGCAGTATACAGACGTTTTACGCTGTGAGTAAAACTTGTTCTTATTTTTCTCTCAATTACTTTTTCTTATAGGCCTACACTCTACTCCTCAAATGAACAAAATCTATACTAAAAATTTAGTTTTAAAGTTCATTTATACACCAATTGAGAGCTTATGAATGGGGGAATGTTGTGAACTACGAGTTTCCTAATATTGTACTCTGAAAAATACAACTGTGATGTAAGTTACCTGTATTGCTATTGATGATTTTTTTAAATTTTGAAGAAAAATCATTCTAATAATTCTACCTGCATATGCCTAGTTCACAACATTCTATGCATAAGAAGGAACAGATCATTGAAAGAGTTGTCATGATTGTCTCATTTTTTGACAATTTTAAGTTACTTTGAATATTATCATATATCCCTACTTAAACAGTTTTTAGGGAACCATAAAATGAAAAATAAGTTACAGGTATAACATTATGTTTGTTTTACACCATAGGTTGTCTGGTAAGAATTAGAAAAGCAACTGGTTGTAAAATATGCATTTTGCCCTCCAACGTGAATGCATACCTTAACTAAGAGAAAATAAAATTGAATACATAAAGAATAGAAGAACATGAAGTCTTAATGCAGACAAAGACTATAAAAGACAAAAATAGAAAAAAAAATAGGTAGCAGGAAAACTGGAGTGGAAGGCTGAGTGTTGGAATAAAATGGATAGGAGAAGTAATTATTATAAAAGAAAAGAAGATAAGTAAGGAAGTCGTACTAAATGAAAGGAAGAATTCAGTACAAAAACAAAATTTAAAGAACATGTGGTAACAGCGATACTGAAGTACACACAAAACTGGAAAATAAAAACAGATGAGATCATAATCAGGAATGGAAAAAATACACAAGAAAAAACAAAGCAAAAGAATAATAGAGAAAGAATGAAAAACAAAAATAAGAGAAAATGTGAATGAAAACACAATACTTTAGTTACAAGATAAATAAAATTTGCTTGAGTAAAACAAAAAAGGGAGGCAACAGTGCTAGACAAGAGGGCCGGGTTCAAGCCCCGTAGCCGGCCAATTTTATTTTTTTCAATGGTTTTCCCAATCCGAAATGCAAATTTACCATGACTCATCTCTATTTTATCAAATGCCACAATCATTAAAAATCTCAGTCTTAGTGTACAAACGACAATTATAGTAAAAAATGAACGTCAATAGTTTCATTCATGATATTGGTACATCCAAAAATGCGTGTACAAATAAATGTTAATTGAATAACGAATGTGGTAAAATCCATGAGCGAGAATACGTGGAAGTACATTTTTCAATCGAATGAATGACAAAATAAATTGTTGATAACAATTCGCCAGGTTACACGCACAAATAGCGTAATATTTCGCAAAGCATCTGCCGTTTTTTTGGTTTCTCACGAAAACCTGTTGCGTTCCGGTCTAGATGAAGGTTTCATGTTTATCGCAAATCTAATTATCCCGCAAATCCAAGCAACAACAAGCCGGGACCTTCTTGTCGTGCTAAACAGAATAAAGGAGACTGCTAAAGTAAATTAAAGAAAAATGCAGCTTTAGCGATGATTCTGGCCACAAGTAGATTCTGATCAATTGGTTTGTTGTTTGAATTTGTTGAGTGGAATACAATAAAAAATAAAATCAAAGTGTCTTATCTTTTTAGTGTGGAGTAGTAGGGCCCGAAAAGAATGAATGGTGTTACAATAGAATACGGTTATAGACTTGGTTGGAGTCTCCATTCACACACACACACACACTCACACCAGCTTGGACACGTAATGCCATGAAGACAATGGCTTACTGTACAATTTTTTTCCCTTCCCTCGAACAGCTGATGATGATTTAGGATGTTGTTCTTTTGTTTTTCATTGTTGTTGTAGTTAAGAGGTGGCGCTGTTTAAACATGGTGCTCACCAAGGAGTGCTTGGCACTTTTTATTGCTGGATAAAAAATTTCTGTTACGAACTACCGTGGGGACTATATGGAACATTATGACTATGGAAACTAATTGCAAATTCGTGCTTGTAAAATTAGTACAGTATACGAAATAATTCTGTTCAGGATGGTATTACCTATACGAAATAATTCTGTTCAGGATGGAGTTTCTCACCTAAATCTTTAACATGAGTTTTAAAAGAACGGATAAGGGCATTTTTGCAGTCACTTACTTACTCAATGGCAATCGACAATTCCTCCGCAAGCTAGAGGAATATTATCTACCTTATGGAACCCGAAGGTTCATTGCCACGCTTACCTGAGCCCGCCATTCAACCCTATTCCGTGCTAACTCCATCCAACCATTCCTCGAAAATCCTACTTCCCTTAAATTTATCCTAATATTGTCCTCCCACCTACGTCTAGGTCTTCCAAGTGGCCTTTTCCCTTCGGGTCACCCATTCAATACTTTTAAGTTTTTGCAGTTAGATTTTTAAAATATATCTTTGGAGCTATGTATTTGCATATTTTATTCATAAATCACAGAAAGTGATAGGAATACAATAAAGATGTTGCATAATTGTGAAGGATAGTTTTCGAAACTTGAAATGTATTTAAAATTGAAATTTTCTAATCTATAATCATCGGGAGTCTTAAATGTATATTTTAATTTGGTGCGTTTTTTAAAATTCACAAATTGAAGTCTGAATTATGTACTTTTTTGTGTAAAGAAACATTATAGGCCTACTATTCTGTAAATTAATACTTGTCATGTTAGACGTGCAAATTGTATGTGTTCCATATCAGTTTAGTTGGATTATTTACAATAGTCTACTAAATGTAATAACTTACCATTTTCTTGTATAAATTTATTATAATGTTAGCTTACGTTATAAATTATTTATAAGATAGCAGGCAAACAATTTGATGCATTCCATATGTACGATAGAACTCAAACAGGAGTTCTGTTGTATGCATGAACTGAATACACCCAAAGATTAGCACAATTTAGTGTGTTCACTTCGCTTAATGCTTCGACATTTTAATATTAATTAATCAGTAATTAATGAGTTATAATGAATAAATATTGCACTCTAGAAAATACAACCTGATGAAACACCTCTTCAACAGTTCATGTGTAACAAATAGGCCTACCATTGATGTAAACTATTGTCTTCAGTATCAATACCTTTGTGATATAATAAAGTTGGTACAGTCTATGACGAAACAATGGAAGTAATTTCAGTTATTTTCATATTCCAATCGAGCAGATTCTATTTGTTTCCAATATACACAATATTCCATTTTAATAATTGTAAGTCATTTTAATTGTTAGCATTTTGGCTCTTATAGTGTACTCATATAAGTTTAATGCTTTTAGACAAATAATGTATATTACAATTTTTGTATTATGCTTTTATCATGATGATTTTTTAAATATTTTAAATAATAGCATTAGAATAATTATACAAATACTGTAATAATTGAGCACAGGTGGAATATTGTGCATACTATAAACAATGGAAGTAAGCCTATTACAGAAGTTATACATCAGTTAAAACGCATTCAACTATTAACAAGAAACAGAAATAATGATTTAAATGGAAGCTTTGAAATTACAAAAACGTTGGGATTATGGTGCAAAAGCGGATAGAGTGATGTGGTGTGGATGATGTGAATACACCATAAGATATCACACACGCATTGACCATGTTTTATTGAATGGGCGTTCACCATTGGGCGGAAATGGAATGGCCAGTAGCTAATGATGTCCAGACAAGCGCCTGTCAGTTTTTAAATCGTCCAATTTGCATGAGGACTTCACCTGCCTTGCCAATAAGTTAATTTACTAACCGCCTTTGATATATAATATAATAATAAGTTGGGAGAAGGTATGTACGCAACACTTAAATGTTTTTGGTGTGGGTAATTTAAAATTACTAATAGAGGAACATTGTCACATGTCAGTAACAAAGTCTTTATAAGGAATATTTATGATCAGATATCAAATTGAAACACGTTACACGATCGTCTGGTTAAAAACTTGTATCGTAATATTGAATTAAGCCAATGAGGCTTTACAACTGCTTGAGCTCATGATTTCTAAACCACAGATCCAGTTTTTAAGTTCCACTTTTATGAATTATTAATTATAAAGAGGTGGAATCCATACAGAGGCATTTACCACACACCAATAGTCTTTCTTTCTTAGGAAATTGTTATAAAACATATATTAGTAAAGTGAAATACTAGGTCTATATATTAATCCAACTCAGCAAAAAACTCACGTGAAATGTTGAAACTACAAGATGAATTTAGTTTTATTCTAACTATAAAGGTGGATATTTTGTTGTTTTTCATATTCCTCTAAACATGAACTTTTCGTGCCCGTTTTTGTTTCTGTTTCTGACACTGTTACGGAAAGGACTTTATGTTAATGTATGTGACTGAAGTTCCCACCAGAGAAGCAATGATTCTCTTTTGTTGTCGGCAGTTTTTTCTGTTTTTTTTTCCGGTTTACTGTGTGAGTTCTATTTGTAAATGTATCTCTCTTTGTAAATGGGTATCGAATAAAACGAGTTATATAATAAACTGTAATAAGATAATTTCAATAAGGTTAATACTAAATTCGGTGAGTTTAGCCCCTTAACACAACAGATACTTTAGTTGGGGGACGTACGTTATACTAATCTCTAAACAGAAAGTCCATTCATGTTGTTAACTTCTTCATATAGTTAGTTTTAAAAATGTACAAACAGGCTATAAGTTCTTCAATATACTGGGTATAAGTTCTCGTTCTTTTAAACACATGTTCTTCCCTAAAGGTAAATATAACAAGATTTGTTCCATTTTATTGATTTCATCGCTGAATTCACGTTAATCGTAACTTTATCTTCAAAGAATCCGTATCCCAAGTTATATTTGTCATAATTTAGCGGATATTCACAGAATTAATAATGTAAGAATAATTAAAACCACAAAAATGAATAAAATACTTTGCTGTTTGCGTGATTGTGTATAGCCTATGATGACACACTCAATACATTAGATTAAACTCCCCGTGTTATTGATATTGTGTTTATTATTACACAAGATTTAAGACGCCTCACCCACATCAAATTAAATTATACATTATGTATTATTTCATATCTCTTCTTGCTCATATGCTGCTTATACTCCCAGTCACTTTGTTTAGTGATTACTGTAACTGAATTGCTCAAAGAAGCTGAACATTTTTCAGTGTTCAGTCCCTATTAATGTACACAAACAAGTGCACATAGGTGTCACAAAATGAAAGTGAAAAAATAACACGATAGAAGTATGACGATAGACATTTGCGATTTGTTGAAATTCCACATACTGTTATTCTGAATTGGTCATTGCTTCAGTAGCTCAATAGTCATTTTAAGTTGTACTTCTAATGTGCTAAATAAAGAGTTGGCTACATATACAGCAGAGTCCCACTAATCCGGACTAGATGGGACCGGATCACCAAAAGTCCAGATTAAATGGAATTTGCCTTAAATTGCACTAATGTACTGTAATAAGAGTTTTAGATGGGCAAAACTATAAAAATTGATTTTTAAAAATAAATAGGCGTTTAACTTTTCCTGCAACTTAATATTAGTTCTAAACGTAGATCTAAATTTCTAATCTATGAACTGATGAAGTATTAACAAAGCAAAACATCATTGTGATTATAAATTTAAAAAAAAAAGATTATTCAGTACAATAAACACAGCACATTTATGTTAAAGAATTTTTTAAAGCTGTTTGGGGAAGTGTCTGGACGAGTGACGTCGGGATTAGCTAGACTCTCCTGTACAAATAAACATGTAACATGTAGGCTAAATGACTTAAGTATTTAATCATACGTGATCATACTTCCATAAAACTCATATTCTAGCATAAAATACATTAGTAGCTTAGCATTACGAGTATCGGTACCTTATGTCTGTTGGAACTGTAAGAAGGGAAACTTGACATTAATTCAATATTGAAATGAACCGGATGTTGTGTAAGGGCGCATGTCAATATGGTAATTAATGAGCACGAAGTTAGTGCCACATCACGTCCGGAGAGCAAAGCGGCCATAGCGATATCATAACTCATAAATTCATCAAAACAATCGCAATACGATTCCTAGGCTTGCATTGCCATTACCACTGCTAAGAAATCATTCATTAATATTACTCTATCTTCAAGGGTGTTCCATATGCAGTACGTAAGCTGTAACTTCGCAAAGCTTATCGAGAATTTACGTAAGCAACTTGAGTGAATTTTGTTGGTGTATATAATATATTAAACCCGGTAATCTCGCCTTAGTTGGTGTTACAATAGGTTCATCCTGGGCACTGTTTTACAGAACTTTTACACTGATATTATTAGCAAATGCATAGTACTTACTTACTCAATGGCAATGGACAATTTTTAAGCAAGCTAAAGGAATAGGCCTATTATATATTTTATGGAAGGTTCATTGCCACGCTTACCTGAGCCCGCCATTCAACCCTATTTTGTGCTAACTCCATCCAACCATCCCTCGCAAATCCTACCTCTCTTAAATCTATCCTAACATTGTCCTCCCACCTACGTCTAGGTCTTCCAAGTGGTCTTTTCCCTTCGGGTCTTTCAGTCAATATTTTTTAGGTATGTCTTTCCTCCCCATGCGCGCAACATGTCCAGCCCATTTCATTCTCTGTGATTTAATTACCCTTACTATATCCGGTGACGAGTACAGGCTATGAAGCTCGTCGTTATGCAGTTTTATCCAGGCCCCATTTTCATCTATCTTAGGCCCAGATATTTTCCTAAGCACCCTGTTTTCGAATACTCTCATATTATGTTCTTCCCGAGGAGTAAGCGACCATGTCTCAAATCCATATAATTCATTCGACAGGATAATTATTATTTAACATTATAAGTATTCTGTTTCATAAGAATATTGACTAATATTATGAGTTATGTGTTCATAGCCCTAAATGATTAGGAAATACTACTGAATTATTAGTGAACTGTCTCTTATACTTCAAGTGTAATAAAATTTACTGATAATATTATATGTTCTCTATAAGTGTATTTGGACAAACAGTTAATCTCAAATCCATGTAATGCAGACTTTATGACCTTAAAATTGTTTAAAAATGGATCAAACTGATTCAGTAATTGATTAAGAAAAAGTCGACTTTATTTTGTCATTAACGAATGTAATCATAAGATTTTAAAATCTGAGATTAGAATTTGGTACATAAGCTTACCACTACATTGAATAAGTGCTTTTTATGTTTATTAATTACCTATAGCTAGTTAATATGTTTCAGTCTAAAAAAAGTGTTTCGTGAATAAACTAATAGAAAAAGAAGTCATACGATGTTAAGACAGTAGATACCATGTCTTGAATTATGTGATTAATGAGACTTTTACATGTTATGAATGTATATCTTAATATTATGTAGGTTATGCTGCTTTGAAGTAGTACAAAAAACAAGAGACAAAACCCAAACATACCTCCAAATCAATCAGCTGACTAATCAACTAGTAATATTAGTGAAAAGATTATATGAGTAGAGTACGTATCTCTATGAAGCTAGATTTTATTAACTAATAAATAATATTAATTAATATTATTAGCAAATTCAAAGAAACAGAGCCCTGATGATGCGATTCCTTTTTCATTCTGCTGTTATTGCTTTTTATTTCTATTTTTTATCATTATTTTTAAAGGAGTCAGCTTAGCATCTAGCAGATATGAGTACAAGAAGTTGCAAGTTGAAAGTTGGTTTCTTGTCTTGAACAAAATGTTACATATAAAAGATGTTTACTATTTTTTCACGAATGCATATTCCAATATAAGTTTGGCAAACAGGTTAGGACACCAAATGAGCAAATGCTCATGGTCGGGGAAAGTTCAGAAATAAATAAAAATATAATCAATTACAGTCACTTACAGTAATACAAGGAAGAAAGTTTTTTAAAAAGGAAGAAAGAAACATGAAAAATAAATGTTTATAGGCTATAATAAACTTCAACATTTTCTTAAACTCTAATAATTAAAATTTGTTAATAGACTGGCCTTAACCTTATGTATCATCATCAGGCCTAAAATCTCCTGTTCTTCCTGATGATATACATTACAACGAAGGCCATAAATGGAATTATATTTTTATTATGTTTTATTATATATTTTTTAAATTGCTTCTAAGTAGGATTAGCATATACTATGCTATACTATGACGTTGTGCATTATTCCCTACACTTTAAAGTGGATCAGCTCCACACGAGGTGGGATTCTCCTGATAAGCAGCACGCACTTCAAATTTCTCCGGTGATAACTTAATCACAAGCACTTCAGCTTATCTGCGGAAGTCAATGCCTTCTTCCACAGGTTGTTATTTCACCTCATACCGAATAATTATATTCCATGCTGCTCTTATCTGTATAACGCCTTCGTTGTCCCATATAAATATTCCTTTCGGTTCTACGCTAAAGACAGTTTACCTTCCTCTGTGCTATTGTCTCTTCCTACCACTCATAGGTATTCCACGAACTTCTAATGAAGTAGGTTTCTTTTAAAAAAAATACACATAAACTTAAATTGAATGGAACAACATGAATATAAAAATTTATCCCTTCGGATCATTAGCGGCCTTCTGACTCCTTCTTAAGAGGACACTGTCAGCGTATGTTTGACACTGATAGTTTATAATTTAAGCCTAACCAAAATGTAAATGCTGTGAAACAGTCTATGAGGGAAGAAAAATACCAAGATGTAGGATGTAAAAAAATTACCTAGCCTGTAGGATGTAAAATATTAACGTTTCAAGCAAAAAATATCGTCTGCGCATTCCATGTCAGTTTTATGTACAACATTTTTCTGTCCTAACGTTTTGGCCAAACTTATATTGGAATATGCATTCGTGAACCACAGAATATTATCAATTATATTATTTTAAGATGAAGAAAATTCGAGTATTTTCGGACAGATTGATCTATTCTAAAAAATAAAAAAAAAACATTAAAAATATATTAAATAAAATAAAAATAAAAGCGCTATTCGGACGCCAAACCCGTATTTTACTTTTCTTATATGAAATCTAATTGTAAAAAAGCCCGTACAGCAGAATATTAGTCTATAAATACAAGTTTTGTTTATCCCAGAAGCATAGGCCTACCTCTTAGCACAATTTGTGGAAGAGGAGGAAGGCCTACTCAATTCGAACGTGAAATTAAATATAGAATGTGTTTATCAGGAATACCTGCTTGAAGGCCCCATGAAAGTAAAATGAGACGAATATCAATAAGAGAAAAAGTAGCAAAAAGAACAGTTGCATGTTTTCTAAAATCAAGAGCAACCACTTATAAATTATATTTGAACTTGGGAATATAAATTTAAGCTGTCCGTTTTCCATAACATCCTGTGTCAATTAAACTTATATCTTTCGTATCTCTGATGAGTTTCATTACCGTACCTGAAGTTAATTTACTTCTTAAATTTTTGCGACCTCAATCCATCAGAGAAGTATCCAGGAAGTTAAAGCTGGCGGTTTCAAAATAAGTTTTATATACGGACAGCCTACTTAGAATTATTAAGGAAATGGACTTAGGAGATGATACACTGCGTACTTTTGTTATGGGAAAAATGCCGTGCACTTTCCCATCATTAAGGATCTTATTTCATTAACCTGTGCTTTCGAAAGAAGCAGGTTGTAAGTCGGTCTGGTTTTCTAAAAAAAAAAAAACATCATCATAAGGTTACAGTACTTCATGATTTACGAGTCTGCGCTTGAGATCTAGGACTAGATCTGATTTAAGATGTTAAGATTATAGGCTATTATATTTCAGTCCCTATAAGATATTTCAAGAGAAGATAGTCTCAGATGAGGCAAATAGGTTAAGTTGAGCAATTCTTGATGAGGTGCTTCTTTAAAGATGAAGGAGTCTTACTTTTGTCTGAAATATGTAGCGAGACTACAGGAGCAGACCTTTTCAACTGCGATTCTACCTAGGTAGGTGTGAACATAGTCAAGTACAATAACAGCCATTTCGAAACTAGCCAATATCGACGTATCGACGTAGCATTGACATATCATAACGTCCTTATTCTTCTTATAGGCTAAGCCCCTTGGGGACATTTTACTGCTGTTATAATTATGTCGGATTAAATGGAGCAATTGGATAGGCATTGTATTTCTGCTCTAAGTTCGCAAGATATATCTCGGCTCTCGTCGATGGCATTCATGTGTGCATTAATGCGACAGCACCATGTTCTGTAGATTTTCTGGTAGGCACGTAAAAGAACCCCTGTAGGAGAAAATTATGAAACACAGGTGACGGCTACAAGCCTAAAAGCAATCAATAACCATCCTTAGATAAGCATGGTAAATAAACCAAGTGTTATTATACTATGTAGTCGTATTGGGACCATTAGAAGGGAATTAATATTTTAAACTCTCTGTGATACGGAATTTATGTCAAACATCTAACCAAGTCATTGTTACAGTATCTTTTGTGTGACTTAAGCCCCTGTATGAATCTTTCTTCTGTGAAACTTTTTCTTAGATAATTAGCTTTAGTCTCGGTCTAAAAGTTGTCAGCCAGAAGTTTGCATTGTAATTTTCTGCAGAACTATTTTGTGGACCCCAAAGAATGATAGCTTATTCCGAATGCTTTGGCTTGGAATCTCATCTAAGGTTGTTATCTGCGTTCCGAAATCAACGGATGACAGATGAAATAAAATTGCGACACTCACAATTCCAGGTTGATAAATCTGGCACGTGTCTTTGCTATTCAAACAATTTATTCAGGAACAGATGTTTCCTTAACACTAACAAAGCAGAGCTGTTAGTAAATGAACACACATTTTCCATTTCTGCATACGCTATGCTTGTTACACAAATTACCTCTGTCGATAACTTATCAGTACATGATAACTACAGATAATATACTTCTAATGAAGCAGGTTCTACATTACTGTACATGTACTTTCTTAATTTATAGACGTGGGGATTTTCCACTTTTATATTACGTTCAACAGTAATAGTACCTATAATTTTAATGACAAGGGTATAAATTCCTTAACGAAAGGAAACAATTTCTTTTGGAGAAATCCTAGGAGAAAATTCCTATGACATAGGGACTAGGCAGCGGCATCTGCAACGTATTACCAAATAATCTAGTCAGAATTCGAGATTAGATAGGCTAGCAGATGGAATCTCTCCCGTATTATTATCGAGCTAAAGTTTTCGGGTTCGAGCCCAAGTGATAGATTTTACTCCTAATAATTATCATGTAATTTCAACAGGTATATAAAATGTGGAAGGTTGAATTTATATCTTCAATCTCTTGACTTAAAATATCTCTAGCCAGAATTTCTAAAGTAATATTCTACTACTTCGTACTTGCGAATAGGCCTACTTACCTGCATCTTATTTGGTAAGCGACCATAATCGTTCAGAAGTGAACTAGAAATCGTTTGGTTTGGTTTAAAATGGCATTATGTTTATATCCACACATTATACTGAGCTCAAATGTGTTATGTTCGTTGGGGTAGTCCACGCTGCAGTTGGTTGGATCCCTGCCCTAGAAATTGGAAGATTAACGGTTCGGTGTCAGATGAGGTCATTGGAATTTTGTCATTTTACTTTTGCTGGAATAACTTCTAATGGAAAGAGTACCAGGACCAATCATAGGGGTTGAGGATGAAAATCATAATTGCAATTATCACTGATTAAAAAAAAAACACATTCTGGAACTTTGTTACATCAGTTTACCTGATTTTTATTTAATTTTAAATTGTCGATAAATAACATTTTATTCTGTAGTTTATTATTGCTTCAATATTTTGAATTTCAAACGTCAAGGCACACTAAAATTATTTTTGCTTAGAACATCTAAGATCTTAACCCCGGCCCTGTGTGTAAGTAAATCGATTGGAGGGAATAGAGTATTCACACCATAATAATTTGCAAATGCAACCGATGCATGATTACAGTATAACATTAGGGTATTTCAGCATTGTCATGCATGTTTTCCCCATTGAATCATGCCTCACAGGAATAACTTACACCTTTAAGAGTTCTTTTAATTCATGAGTAATTGAGCACTGATTCACGGTGTAACGTATGCTGGGATAAGGAGTGATAACAGGATCAGTGACCGGTGCTGAATGCATTGTATTGTGATGCTAGTGTAGGGTTGCTGTGCTGCTGACTCGGGAATATGCGATCATTGGCACGCGGCCGCGCTTGTGCCAAGCCACACGCAGATCGCAGGTAGATCTTCATTTTTCCAAGATAAAATCTCATGTGTTGCACTTATAAATTTATAGATTGAGCAGTGAGATAAGAGCACAACTTCTGCAAGGGGAGAAGGTACTTTCTATCTCGGTCATGTTAAATTTGTCATTGTCAATGTGCCTTTTCTCAACAACTCTAAATAGTAGATTAATAACATTTTTCAACTTACATTATAGACTCCTTAGCAACAAAGTGACTTTTTTAGGGAAGTATCTGTTTTTGTAGGCCTAGTATCTAAATTAAAAAGTTACTTTATTTTGCCACTTTTAGAAATCATAATTCTTAATATTGGTACCAAGAAGTTTAAAAAAGAAATGACAGATTCTGCTAATATAACAAACAACATGTAAACGTTTCGATGTTTCAGAGAAAAGGTTCATGATGATGATGATGATAATGAAGTGTTCGGCCTGGAGGCTGGTCCTGCCCTGGGACCGAGCCGTGGGGGATACCTGCGACCCGACTGAGGGACACTAGGCCGGATGATACCGCGTAAGGTGGGCAGGTCTTTCACGGAATGGGAATGAGGACACAGCACCCAGTCCTGACCCAGGAAGGAAACTTTAAATCTCTGTAAAATCCCCGACCCGGCAGGGAATCGAAACCCAAGTGGCTGGCAGTCATGCTACCAATGGCGGCGGACATAAGGTACATGAGACTACCTTATGTTCAATTCATTTCTTTAATTGTCATGACTCATGAGCTACATAAGGAGGAATAGACAATTACATAGGCCTATATCACATAATAGAACGAAATAGGCTTATAGTTTAAAATGTAATATAGTATATGCAGATTACAGGCCTATAAATTGTCTTATAAACTTGTAATTTAGGACCTTTAAATAGGCTTGTGGTTCGAAATACATTCATATTTCTATAAAGTTATGAAATGAAGCAACAAAGTAGAAATTTATATTTTGGTCCATTTCAAGATAGGGGATTGCCATTTTAAACCAATGCCGATCGCAACGGAGGAATACTCCATAGGTAAGCTAATCTTATCGAGTTAGTGTTTTCTAACTAGTTTAGTAACGAGTTAGTCATCTTAAAACACGGTCAGAGGGATTGTTTTAAGCCTCGCGACACTTTTGCAATATGTTAACTACAATTTTTTTTATGTACTCCTGTTGCGAAAATAACTTAGGCTAAAATTTCTGAAAGCTAAGAGATAATAAATGTCTAGATCTTAGCATGTTAATCTTTGACAGTTTATTTATTTATTTTTATTAATTTGGTAGCCTGTACCGTCAGGAAGAGAGTAAAATAAAAATTTTAGCCTATAATCTTTTGCATTTAATTTGTTTCATTTTAATTTCTTCCATCTATTTATATTAATGAATAACCTACATACATAATTGTAAAGTGGAGTTCAGATTTAGTTGTTGTGAATTTGGAACCTATTTTAAATTTCTTTCTAAAATTTGTTTAACTCTTTTTTGTTTTGTATATTAACTTTTTGTGTATATTTTTAAATTTCTCTGTTTTATCTTATTTAGCAGACATAATTGCAGTCCTTAAACTGGAGCTTTCCTCATCTTGGGGTTATCAAAGAAAGTACATAAATTATGTGAGATTTTTGAAATGTTTGATAATTTTGATAAATAATAATAATAATCAATTTTTTTATCACAAATTTTTTATCACTATGTAAGTAAAAACACTAAACCAGCCTTTTTCATGGAAGTTGAAGAACATTTGAAATTACTCATTAGCAAAAAGGAGGATATTACAAATAGAGAAGAGTTTAAGAAAGCAATATTTGATGGCGAATTTCCAGAGAAACCCAAGAAGAAAACGGGAAGTAAACGGTTGGAAGAACGGCGACAGCAACATCGCGAAAGAATGAAGAAGTTTTGGGAAGACAAGAAGGAGACAACTGTTTCACGTGGTCCTAAGCTGGCCTAATCGAAAGGAATAATAATAATAATAATAATAATAATAATAATAATAATAACAATAATATAAATTAAAATAAAATAAAATAAGAAAAAATAAAATCATGTAAATAGATTCAGGTGCACAACAGAATTTAATTAATAAAATAAACATATAGTTGTGATGGTAGTAAACACGATCTTAAGTTATTAAACAAAAAGACATGAGCGAAGGCCAACTGGATGAACGCCATGCTGTAGGATTACGATTATATGTCTTTGTCACACACGTCCATGTTTATGAACACGCCACACCGGAGTCAGTCACATGACAGTTTCTTTATTAATTATATTTCCGTGTGATATGGGTACGCATTATCTTTCTAATCTATCTGATGCCATAGTCTTGTTCAGAAATTAAATAATAACCCTTATGTATCTGTCCTCTACGAAACCATACTGATCACATTGTAATGCTAAATATGGTTTTGTTTTAAATAGGACGAGAATAATGCTTTAGCAGAAAAAAGTTAACCGATTATCAGACTGTTAATCGTATTTTACTTCTTTGTCCTTTTGAAAAGTTTATATTAATTTTTAAACAAGGCATGTAAAACAAAATTACAGTGAAACCACCGTATAACGATATTTGTTGGCCCTAGCAGATTGTATTGTTACATTAGGGTTATTGCTATATTGAGGGGTTGTGATTTACCAGATATTAGAAAGACTGCATGCAGAAAACTTACAGGATAAGAATATTATAGGAGAAAAATTCCTCCGACACTGGGACTTGAACCCAGGACCTTTGGCTATTCGCGCCAATGCTCTACCAACTGAGCTAAGCCGGAGTTCAATTCACAGCGCCGGATGGAACCTCTCATAGGAGAAATGCTCTACAGAGGTTCCATCCGGCGCTGTGAATTAAACTCCGGCTTAGCTCAGTTGGTAGAGCATTGGCGCGAATAGCCAAAGGTCCTGGGTTCAAGTCCCAGTGTCGGAGGAATTTTTCTCCTATAATATTCTCATGTAATGTCCAACAGAGACAATAATAATCTGTGGTTCATGAAAGCTTATATATCTATTACAGGATAACTTATGGAACGGACATGCGAAAGAGTGGAAAAAGAATGAATAAAAAATCATTCATTTTGATACCCAGTTTACTGACTTCCGTTGAATTGTAACCACGGCTACTTTACACCCACACACTAAAAATGCTATTCAGTCTGGTTTAACAACACGGTTTTGGGCCTATCCATATATCAGAAATTTCATACTCGTAGATGGTGGGAAGAGGGAAGGAAAAGAGAAATAAATTCACCACATTAGCTAAGGCAAAACTAAAACAGTTGCTCCTTACAGTGTTTTAATTGTATATTAGCCTATGTACATGTTGAAGTAACAAGTTAACTCACAGTATATTTTTGCACACATAAGGGATGATTTTAGCCTCTGTGATCCTAATTTCCACCCGTAATGAACGTTTCTTTTCTGGAATTTCTAAGAAAACAAAATTGGTGGCTGAAAAGAATACAGGAAATGTTTAGTTAAATTTGCAATACTGGCAATATAACAACCCTGAAAGTATACGTCAGAAAATGTAACACTATTCAAAAAAAATCTGATGTGAAAGTCACATAACTTCCTCTGCCCAAATAAAAGTTAGCAGTATTCACATATCCTTGTACAGAATCGCAAGACACAATTTTACGCTAATTATCCTATAAATACCTCTTCTTTCAATGATGCGACTAAAAGCGCAGTCTATATAACAAACTTTAAAAAAAAAAAACAAATGACTGCAGACGTTTATTGAACTTTCTGCCGTAAAATATAATTTCCGAAATTTATCGAATATTTCCCTCAGATACATCTTTACTCTATGCATGGCCAACAATACATCTTTCTCACTTCACATTCTTATATAAAATAAGAGGCCGTGAAAGAGCGCGAATTCAGTTGTTCATCACGTAAGACAAACTTTCTACAAACAGTGGGTGAACAGTGGGTGGCTTGTAACTTTAATAAGAGAGTGGTGCTGTTTCAAGGATGAAGTTAATAGTTTGTCTTGATGTTCAGAGTAGAGAAATGGATTATTATTATTATTATTATTAATATTGAAAGTCCCTAAAATAACCTAGTTCCCAAAGGCATTTTAGAGTTGTAAATACAATCAAAGGCTTTGAAGTAGACTACCGATAATTTAGTGCATTGGCGTAACCAGGCCGACCATATTGGGGGGGGGTTATAACATCCGGGGGTCTGAATACCCCCCAGGGAGAGGGGGGTCTTCCCCCGGAAAATTTTAAAAATTAAGATTCACAATAACGAGTTTTAAGCTTCCCACGCTTTAAACTCATATTAAATAATTTATAAGAATATTTTTTAAAAAGGTGATATATCACAATAATGAAATAAATTGTACAATTTTTTTTTAATCAACCCCCCCCCTCTCGTTACGCCTCTGATTTAGTGTAATGGTTTAAGTTCGTTGTATATTTTACTATTTTTAAGTTCGTTGAGGATTGCACTGATGAATATTATAAAATCTATAGGCCTAGCATAGACGTTTTGGTAAAAAATATCATTAAGTGGCGATCCGTAGTCGGCGATGTTACGGCTGTTCAGATGAGCAGTGAAATAAACTCTTTTAACAGTAAACATAGAACATTCATACATTAAGTGCTTCACTGATGAAACACCTTCTTCACTAGTTAACTAGTACATATTCACTGACCAGCTGGTTACATTAATATAAAATATTTCATAGTAGCTTGCGAATCTGTCATGTCCGGTGAGGATGTTTAGTATGAAATTTATTGATAAAGTGCTGAATCTGCAGCTGGAATGCCACTAGGCCATCCTAGGGCCTCACGAATCCTATGGGCCTCGCAGAAAATTTACATACTTCAATTTCCTTTCAGGCCCGACGAGAGGGAGGGGCAGCCTAGGCTGGACAGAGTTTTATTTTTTACTTTCTAAATTTACTCTAAAATAAAATAAGTTATAAGTCAATAAACAGCTTACGTTATGTTTTATGTGTTTATTTTATCTGCATTGTCCTGTCGCATAACGGTGACATGGAATTAATTATTTAATCTGAAACCGATTATTCTTGAAGAAAAATTGCTATTTTTTAAAAGTAGAAGCAGAAATCCTTTTGGATTCATCAGTAGGCCTCACTAACGTTCGGCATTTAAAATTATAATTTCCAAAAGATTAAACTGGTAGATACAGATATAATTGGTCCCAATTAGAGCATTTTAATATACTTTTCCGTTTCGTGCCCGGCATCAGTTAACAGATTTGGTCCAAAATCAATACGCTTCGTCCCATGGGCGTTATAAATGGTATACCAAGTTTTATGAAAATCCGATAAAGCGTATCCGTAAGATATTTTCCCGTCTACCAAACAATCTCATAAAGTACCGGTACCATTCTGGCACCACTTTAATATTTATGTAATATCATTACATAATATTTTTGTTGCATACATTATAAAGGGCGAGTTGGTAATATTTGTCGGGGGCCCGGGAAAATTTGTCACTGGGGCCGTTGCTTTCTTTCCACGGCCCTGTTTCCTTTAATACTGTAAGGGTAACGTTATAGTACTAAGCTAACATAAATTTATTACTTATAGGCTACATAACACAACCATTTATTGTTCATTGAAAATAATTTAATAAAAGACGCAAAAACTAGTGTTTTAATAAGTAATTTAACCAATTCATGGTAGGTGTAGTAGATTATTAATATTTTAACAGGAGTACACAGTGAATAGGTGCCACGTATGAAATCAACAATCGACAATGAAAAAATAAAACGACGCACTACAAAATAATATTAAATTAAGCTTTTCACTGCTACTGACGTATAAATTCGTCACCTTAAAAACTGTACAAATGTAGAAGTTTAAGACAAATAGAGTCATGTTTTACTGTAGAATATGAGGATTTTTATCGAAATGCTATGATTGTCATTCCCACAAACCAACTATCCTACCGAAATTTTCCATGCTCGTTTCAAACTTAGAGTTCACTGATGATTTAGTTTGATGATTGCTTATATAAATCTATATAATTTAACTCTTTAACGAATATCAAAAGACTTTTTCCAAATGCTCTCTGGTTTATGATGGTCTCAGAATTCGATTTGAACAATCATTTGGTTATAATAAAGTTGAAATCGGCAAGGAACATAACCTCCTTTATAACAACAAGCCATTAAAATTATCACTATCGTGATACGGTGTAGTATTTCAAAATGGGTCCTATGTTCTTTTCCATTTCCAGTGTCATAACTAAGTTCATGCAAACTTTGAGTTTTATGAGTTGAGTAATTCTTGCGGGAAAGTTTACAGAAACCACTCCATGTTTATACGTCGTGAAGGCACTACAGGTCTTATGGAGAATCCCCGCGCTGTTGCCACATAAATGCCTATTTTCATAATATGACCAAAGTGAAATAGCAACATGCAATTCTGTTTGAAATTTTATGAAGAATATTATGGTAGCCACGAAAATCTTATATTTTCTTTGATTTCTGTTTAAATTATAAAAATTTGAATTTTTTCTTTAAACGAAAATTTAAACATATTTTTCGTTCCGAACATTAAATCGTACCAAAAAATTTCAATAAATGCGACGAAAAAAATCTCAATTATTCGTTTGTCCTTATAGGCAATGCTGGTTCTTAGAATTTACCGATATTTTAAAGGTAATGATTATAAAAAAATAATTTGTCAGAGAGGGTAAGAGTATTTTTCATTTTTGTATTAGAAAATGTCGTCGCTGGCTAAATTTCGTTCTATAAGTCCACATAAAAACTTCCAGCGACAAAATTGTAGAGAAAAGTGTGAAATTGAATTTTATCAACATTCAAAACTCCCCCGAACAATAAATCCATAGGGATTCTTAGTTTCTTTCCCAGGATAACAGCGCGCGATGTAGCTTGACCTAAGCTGAATATTGAAATTGGGCGGTTAGCACAAACTCTCTGTTTAGTTCACTTTTGAGTCATAATATCGCGATTCAAATTATATATTATTATTATTATCATCATCATCATCATCATCATTAATAAATTATTGTTATTATCATAATCATCTTCATTACGATCATATTTATTAGTGATTTATTTTTTTATTTTTTAAAAATTCCGTTAGGCTACATCACATCGAGTGACAGAGCCAATCATGCAACCGCTGTTATTTACCTCCGTCTAATGACTTCATTCACGGATGGTAGGATTTTTCTTACCGGAGTCGCTACTTTTTTAGGAAGTAGTTATCAGTTTTTAGTCAGTCGACTTCAGAAAAAATCAGGAGATATCGGATATCGTACCCGTACTTTCGGTCTTCATAGGATATCAGTAGTCAGCAAGCCAACCATTGTACAATGCAGGTGTTCGCTTATTATTATTATTATTATTATTATTATTATTATTATTGTTGTTGTTATATAATAAATTTATTGGTTCAATATAATAAACAAAAGGACAGTAAATTATTACTCTTTTATAAACGCAATCACAAAAATGCCTATTGTTTTTTGTGTCTTCAAGTGATGTTCATTCTTTCTCGCATGGAATTAAATCTGTTAATATGTATAAATATTATACCTAAACCTTAAATAAATACACAGTAACAATAATAAAAGTACCTCAATCGGATATGGGTTCAACTCCCTCCATTGCCGAATCCTGGGGCGCCTCTTCACTGTAATCACTGTTTGAAGAACTACTGGAACTGCTGGTTAACCTAACGACCAGAGGTTCAATGTCATCCTGCAGCTGATCTGCTTTCCACATATCGTCCTCTACGCCTTCAGTATGTTTACAGTAATTTGTCCACTGATCCTTAGTAACCGACGAAAAAGCATTTTCTATCAATGGTTCCATTTCCTTCGCCTTGAAGTTAATATTATGACGTCCAACATGCCCTTTTACCTGACTCCATACCATTTCGATAGGGTTTAGTTCACAATGGTATGGAGGCAGCCTACAAACTATTACTCCCTGTTCTTCTGCAATCGAGTCTACGACTGTACCATTGTACTGATCTCGTACAGAATTTACGATATTAACTAATTCTCTTTTAAGGCAATCTTCTGGATACGGAATATTTTTTGATGAGAGCCAACTTTTTATATCGTCCTTGCGGGAGTTGGAACTGGGGATTGTTTCTTTTTTCCTACCGTGATAGGATGCGTTGTCCACAACAATGACTGTTCCTGGTGGAATGTTGGGCAATAATTGATCCCTGAACCACTGTTCAAACCTATCACTATCCATTTCGGTATGATAATCAGAAGAATTTTTTTTCGCCAAGAAAACGTGCTTCGGTCCCACTACAAATCTCATCTTACCACCGGCATGTAAGAAAACAAAGCGTGGTCCTCGAGCTGTAGGGCTCTTAAGACCAGTGGACAATCCTGCTAAAAGAGCGTCTTTTGGAGTTTTTATTGTTTTATCCTTCCAAACCTTTGACACACTGTGACCTACATTTACCCAACTTTCATCTAAATAAACAATATTCTTTCCCTCTTTCCTGAATTGTTTCATTTTTCGTAAATACGAATGTCGCCACAGTATAATATCGTTTCTTTCTATCATCAGCGATTTATTCCCTCGCTTTTCAAAAACAAACCCCATTTCTTTCACCAAACGATAAAAAGTTGAATATTTAAAATTTTGTAAATCTGTATCATCATTTACTGCTTTCATAACAGACATAATTGTAGGAGGGATGTTCTGAAACAGAAACCCATGAAATTTGCGGCGTATAGCACTGCGTACAAATTCGTTGTATTTCGCCTCTCTGCTGGTTTTGTATTTCAGCCCAGTTTGCCTTTTTTTCCGCGGTGTGGTGATGGGCCCTTCGTTGTTTTCCTTTTTTAATCTAAAGAATGTACGCCTACTGACGCCGGTAGCCTTAGAAAGTTCGCTAACAATAAACGATTGACTCCGTCCGGGGTTTTTTTCCTTCAAATACTCGAATACACTTAAAATTGTTTTTCTTTCACCACTTCTGATGGTATCACCTTTTTTCCTGCGATCCATTGCGCTCTTTGAAAACTTAGTTATATTGCACACGGTTATACGCGGGATAGAACACTTTTAATTTCACTTAACATTCGGGTTCACTGACAAACCGAAACTGAAAACATCCACGACATGATATGTTCAAGAAAGCCTTATTTCTGTCGCATGTTAATTTAATATGCTGTGAAAGCATTCTTTATGAATGTATCCTCTATCGAATGTTTGAGCTGTAAAGCTGATGTCGACTAATAGCTCTGAATATAATGATCACACTGTAGGCTACTATGTCTAACATCATCAAATAATTGATACTGGCGGTGTTATTTCAAGGAATTAAACTCTGCTGCAACACCTTAATTTATTAACTGAATGAAAATAAAATATTACAACTCAAAAAGTTAACTGAACAGAAAGAAACAGCTAGCCGGACGCTTATAGTACGTCACTTTTTCACAGCACGCTGTTCACCCGAGAAAAAAACAGACGATACATGGCTAATATTGTTCTGGGGACTTTCGAATAATAATGAAATAAAAATTCACACTTCTCTTTACAACTTTGTCGCTGGAAGTTTTTATGTGGACTAATAGAACGAAATTTAGCCAGCGACGACATTTTGCAGTGCAACATCTAAAAACACTCTCACCTTATTTGACAAATTATTTTTTTATAAACAACATTTTTAAAATATTGGTGAACTTTTCAAATGATCATCATCGATAAGGACAAACGAATAACTGAGATTTTTTTCGTCGCAATTGTATCGATATTTTTGTACGTTTTAATGTTCGGAGAGAAAAATATGTTAAAATTTTCGTTTAATGAAAAAAATCCAATTTTTATTATTTAAATAAAAGTCAACGAAAATATGAGATTTTCGTTTCTACCATAATATTCTTCATAAAATTTTGTACAGAAATGCATATTCCTATTTCACTCTGGTAATATTTTGAAAAACCAGACCGATTTGGCAACATAGCGCCCGTGCGCGCTTGATTCTCCCATATGAATAACATGGCCATAAGAGCCCATTGTGCCTTCACGATGTGAAAACCAGTATAGTAGACTACAAGACTTGAAAGATAAAAAAAAAAAAACCTAGTGACTTCGAAGAAAATTAAATTAATAATTTGCTTTGGAAAGAAAATCAACGAAATTATATTTATTTAATAAATTTGTTCCATATATTTGTATTGAGTTTGTATTTAAAACAGGCTATGTATCTTTTCGTAATGCCCTTTTTAGTGAGTTTTGCTCGTTCGGGTCTTCTTGACAATAATAAAAATATGTAATATAAATTTTCATCACAGTTGTACAGATTGATTACAACACGACGTTTCCAGTATCTATTTAAATCAGAATATTTATTAAGGAGTCACCAAACATCCAAATCAGTCATGGAGCAAATACTGTAATCTGATCTTCTGAATTTATTGCAAGTACAGTTTTATGTTGACCTAAGGTCGACAGCACAAAGCCAGAAAAGCCGCATTTGAAATGAGCGTTAATTAAAAATACGTCTGAAATTCCACTTAGAGTTTCTGTCAGTAAAACTGTAATATAATCAATAAAGGTTTATGAGATGAGCCAGTAGAATTTCAACTCACTCGGCGGCAGTTGTGATTCCAAGGCTTTATGAAAAACAACTTGTATAACCCTGACTAATTTGTAGCCCCGCCTTTATGGGCCCGCATCTGAATGCATCTACCAATCATATCTCAGAAAGCAAGTTGTAATAAAAAATATATGGCTGAGTACATATTTAACCTTTATAGACATACTTAGCGGTCATTTTTCTGTATGTTGAACTATATTTCATGTAGAAATGAGAAGGGAGAACGGACTGTCACGCGTCAGACCAGTAAAGCATGGGTCTAGTTGGAAATTAAAAAGAAAACACAGCTTGAAAACGTTGACAATTTGACAGTTACGTCAAGTATCAGGGTGGCATTGATTTATTAAAAGATTACATATATGTGCATTTATATAAACTGTATAATGGCAGTAGATATCGCATTAGCTCGTAATATAAATACGGTCATTCATAAAACAACTTGCCTCCTGCAGTCTTATATCATTTCAGGAAACTTGACATTGCCCATAAATAAGAAAAGGCTGGGTTTGAGGGGCACCGGTCTCTTGAAAAATATACCGGCCTCCGTGGAGGTTCGAACTGCTCATGATGTCATTCTGCTACTTTTTTATTATAAAAAAGTCATTCTGCTCCTATCATTCTGGAGCTATAATATTGTATAAGTTATATTGTAATACTTGTTTTTCTGTTTTTCAGCATTCACCTTAGAGATCTTGGTGAATCTGTTATCTATTCTTTGGTTACTTTAGTTTACAATTATTTCCACTCTATTTCTAGGTCAACACACTCATTTAGTTAAGTTATTTCCTTCCGATATGGACTAAACAGCATCCAGTGGAAGTATTGAATTTATCTTCTAACTAGAACCAGGAAGTTGATGAAAAATCATTTTTTTTATAATGCGCTCTATTTTATGCTGGTAATAGAAGTGCACAAGACATTAATATGTTGTGTATTGTTGCATATTTCGTTAATTTCCTATAATGCGACATATTTGGTTGATGTTAAATTATTATGTATATTCTATTAATTTGTCACATTTTAGCGGCATATTTCTGATACATTTGAAATATTATACGATTCTCTGTTAATTCAAAACGTCCTGCATATTTGGCAAAGTCAACGTTTTATGAACCGACTTTACAATAATTAACATTGTGCATAGCCTAATGGTTTCGGGACTGATTGTATACTATTTATACATCTTCTACTTTATTTAATGTATGATATAATTCAATTAACAAGAGAGCGTCAAGTATTACAATTAATTTAAATGATAAAGCATACTTCATTGCTTCTGGAGCATATTTTACAAATTTTAGAGCAAATTTTCATGCATATTTTGTCTTCTGATAAAGCGTTAACTTCCGGGACTTGGTTCTTGTGAAGAGGAATTAAAACTTAGTGTTGTGAATGATAGGGTTCAATTGTGTTTTATAACTTTTCTACAGAAAATTTCAATTCATATAGCAGGATTCAATGCAAATAACTTAAATAAAATAGCCATAGCCATTCTCTACAATAAGGCTAAAACTATTTTTTCTAAACAGGAAAGCTGGTGGTAGGAATAAAAGAAAGTCATCAGATTCATCTTGTCACATCCTTGGAATACGTCTACATAAGAAATAGTGTTACTGGACTCGGAGTCCTAGGAATATGTAGGCCCATTGCCGATGAAAACTGGACATCTAATTTCGTGATGGGTTACAACGTTTTCTATACCTATAATCGAAGATACACATTGAGGTAGTAAAAAATATACCAACATTTACCGTAGAGTATAAAATAATAAGGAAATGAAGTTGAAAAACAGAAGAAATGGTGAGATGAAGAGTGTCGTTACTGTAGTCCAGTGATTAAATTCGTTGACCACGGATTGCATACAGTTCAGTAAGGAAAAACTTTGGTAAAACGCTACAATAACAGAGCAATATAATTGAAACGCTGATGGTCTGTCAGCATTTTCAAAAAACTAAAAAGTTACAGCAAATAGATCGGTCATCCTTCGTTGCACTCATAATCATTTCAGAAAGAATCAATTAATTAAACATCAGTGAAACCTGGATGCGAGTAAAAACTGAGAAATTAGTTGTGCGTCTGCAATAATGTCATTTGAAAGCCATACATCACTGCTAGGAGTTATTACGTCTCTTTATGTATTGTGGTATGCTTATGAATGATACAAATTTAAAAATAAGCAAGCTATATTGAGTTGTTCGTTTAGTAATAACGTCTTATTACAATTGCAGATTAGGACGTGACACTGACAATATTGGTCTGCTAATTTACTGATCAGAATAAATCAATCATTTAACAATATCTACAGTTTAATGATTCATTTATTTTATAGACTATAAGTGCCTTTTTCCATCAGTTCGTTTTTACTTTCTTACTCCACTTCTTTGTTCCCTTCTTTCGATATCTCTCGTCGAATCTCTCTGTCTCTCTCTCTCTCTCTCTCTCTCTCTCTCTCTCTCTCTGTCTCTTCTCTCTCTCTCTCTGTCTCTTCTCTCTCTCTATCTATCTATCTGTATTGTCTTTGATGACTCTTTTCACTCATACCTCTTCAGTTACATTTACAGTAGAATGACCAGATTTTGAAAACTAAAAAAAAAGAACATTTCGTGCTTTCGGAGTAGATGCTAAATTATTGCTACTGAACTATAAATCTATGTTGAGCAAACTAACCAACCCTCCTTTTCCATTTCTATGCCATCTGTGGAGCAAACAAAAACACACTGAAAAGATCCAGGTGGCTTTTTGTTTAACTTTAAAGGTGTTTTTTTTAGTTTAAAAATCATGTGGATTGGTTCCTTTCTGCAGAATGTGGTCCAAATGATCTGCTGGTCACCCTAATTTTTTGTATGGTGCTAAACCGAGGACTGGTGTCACGGACGAGCCGTCACAGTATTAGTCATGTGATATGCAATTATTGGGACAAGAAACACGACAGATTTGGCTCAAATACTTTTTCTTTATTTTTTTTCCGAGCCCGAGATCTTGGTCTCTATGGCGTAAAATATCCTTCCGAAGGAGACTTCTTCGTCCCCAGCCCTTTGAAAGGAAAGCACATCTGCGAAAGGACTGTCACTTAATTTCAGTCAAATAATAGATGAGTATCGCAATTCTTATTATTATTCTATGGAGGATTAGGGTTGCATGCATCTTCCTGTATCATCCTTCTAAAAGGATAAGCCGAGGTACAGTTGATGCACTGTGCGTATAAAAAAAAAAATTGTCGCGGTATCATTATTATTCTTAAATGACCTCCTCCTTCTGATGTCACTATGGTCCTGGGGTTGGCTCAGCCTCTAACAGAAATTAATACTTAGAGCAGACCTGAAAATAAAATCGGCGGTTCGTAATCCTAACATCCTTACCACCTCCATGCGCCGACAGACTAAACAATCCATGAACACCAATTCCCAAAGGGCATTCATGCTTTTATAATATGAAGAGCTATATTCTTTCAAATTATTTGTAGGCTATAAAAATTCATATTTCATGGTAGGCCTATAATTAATTATTCGTGTGTATTGAGCGCCTGCGTGGTCTACTGGGTCTATCCCTGGTACCTCCTCTGGTTTTTCTGACATAGAGAGGTCTGGAACGGGGTGCACTTAGCTTCGTGTCACAACTGAGGAGCTAAAGAATTAGCGGCTCCGGTTCAGTAAGTCATCAATAACGGTCGAGGAAGTTGGCTGCCTATGGTAGATGACGCAGCGGTCGCATGGCAGGCCTAGTCCCTCAAAGGGATGTAGTTCCATGGAGTTTAATTTAGTTTATTCCAGTGTATTGAACTTTACGTTAAAAAGTAAGAAAATGTTGCATTATGATTTTTACACACCATATTAAAGTTGAAACAAAACAGTGATCTTGTACAAAGCCTCAAATTAATAAATAATGGAAATCATGAATCACAGCCAATCAGCATATTGGTCTACTTGAGTGCTTAGAAGAGTCTCAGAAGAAGCGAAGAATGGAAGTCTGTCACGTGCCTATCCGTGAGAGGTTACTTGCATGTCAGGGACATACCCAAATTACCTTTCACATCTCCGATATTTAACTATTAAGTCACACACAGGTATTCCCCCAGAGCGATTTCTCCCTTATCTTACTGTTCTTACGCTTTGCAGCGTAAAACCTCATCAAACTCACAATTTAAAGGAAAATAACAATGGCAGTAAGTTATCTGTAAATAGTAGCAATAAAACACTTAGAAACGTTCTAACATTTTAAAGACACAGTTGTCATGAATATACTGGATGGAAGTGAAATAACTGTGGAGATTTTAAGGATGCACTAAGTAGTGTGTACCATAGTATAATTTAACACCGTATCACACAAAAGATTGCAGTTTTCGTGCAAATAATGGATTCACACTCTTTTACTAAATAAGAACTATTCATAGAATTATGGTTTTTAAAGATATTCGTTAGAGAAGTTTATAAGAGACTATTCCACTCATACGCCGCGTGTTTGATATTGGCCAATAACGTTAAGTAATTCCTTGGATATATACCATTAATACAACGCAACTTGTTTAGAAATTGAAATAATATATATGTTCGTTGATTAAAAACACAATTTCGATTCGGTGCAGGCCAATTCGTGTGCTTGTATTCTGTTCTGCTGTTAGCTTACCTAAATGAAGTTAACTAAGTCCTACATTCACCATTGGTAGCACTGGTCTAAACATGGTAACTCGAATCGATTCATGTATGGTTGTTTCTTAGTATGCCATGATCTCGCAGCTGTTAATTTGTTTTTATATAACAAAGCAAGAAAGTAATTATTATTTGTATAATTCGTTACATTTTTATTTATGGAATAGTCTTAATAAATCCAACTCGAGTTGACGAGTTTCATAAGATAAATAGCTCCTGCTGCGCAGTCGCGAAACTCGTAAACTCTCGTGGGATTACCTATGATAATCGTCTCGTTATAGTATAAATAAAGATTTTGTTCAGCTTCCCCTCTCTTCTTAATCCCACACTCATTACAAAAAAATCATACTTTAGAAACTTGTAGCCTATCATAAATAACTATTATTTTTTAATAGTAGGTCTGACAGTTTTTCCAAAATCGTAGAACAGTTTTATTCTGCGAAACTATAACTACGTTCACAATATTCTTTCATTTTACACCCATCAAGAATAAAATGTCTTGAAAATCTTCACAGCAGTTTCCATCAGATCTACGCGATTCTTCTGATTCAGTGAACATCTGAATTCTCGGAATCATGAAATTCATGATATGCGAACTACCATTAAAAATACCGTCACGATTCCAATGTGAACAAGCTTGTAGAATATAGAGCACTAAAAATGTGTTATTTTACTTCGTTGGTAGGTTAATTAAAAACTCAAGGATTAACAATAATTTACCAGAATTTATTCCTAGAGTGATTGATTCCAAAAAAGTTATTCCCTTGAAACAAGAATTAGAGAAAATACCACACTATGGAACGGAATAAACTCGACTAAACAAGTAACAAAATTGCATTGGTTTCAGCTAGCTGAGGCAGTGACTACACGGATTCACATTCGGGAAGTCGCGGGTTCAAATCCGGTAGGCCGATCGATCTATATTGGATTTTTCAGGGTTTCGCAAAGGTGAATGAATTATTAGAATTTACTTTCTTTCGACCCCAAATATTCCACTTCGTCTTTTTCCTAGGAGGAGAACCTGCGTCAAGATTTTCCATCACAAAGCACTCCATGTATACAGGTAGGGAAAAAAGAGCGGACCGACTAAAATATCTATGAGCCACTGCGCATGCCTAGCGGCATTCACAGGATAGCAGGGAATGTATTAACATTTGTTCTACAGTCGATAAATTGCTTGAATTGAGAGATAATTTCAAGTAATTTGCATTGCTTGTGAAAAAAACAGTTTCTGTTACATCTCTTACATTTATTTACGTATCACAAGGCTCAGAAAGCATCTGCAAGAGTCGGTCCGCTTTTTTCCCCCCTACCTGTACAGTCTAGTGTTGATAAAAGAGTTTCTTCCTTCCCCTAAAGGCTAAGCCTTTCTGAAGGGGAGGTGAAGGGGTTAAATAAATAAAAAAAATGTAGAAAGTATAATATGCAATCTCGATACTGGCTTGAACCTTGTGTACGCAGCTGTTCATAATTATATCAGCAATTTTATAAGAAGATTGTAGGAACACAATCTAGTTTTGTACGTTAAGAAGGAATTTAATAGTAGTAACATCGAGGTGCATGTAAAGATACAGATGCTGGAGCAAAATGCAAGAGATTGTGTGTTTGCTACGTGAGATGTGATTGATAAAGCCGAGATAACACAACGCACGTGACTTCTGATAACATGGACGTGATCTTCATGCTGCCAACCTCCAAAACAAAAATGGTAAACTGCTTATATTTACAAGTGTTCGATTACTTGCTTTATTTAACACGTAAGGTCTGCGCCGTATGCAGTGATAAGCCGTAATGAGACTATTAATTTCAGTTTATATACATCACTGTGAAGGTCTCTTACCAAGACGAATTGTTATCATATATCATTAACTGGTTAATGTACCATTACGAGTCTCTTGATATTAGTTCTAAGTTCTGTGTTCTAGTTCCATTCTATTTTGAGATGTAAACGTACTAGCAGAAGCCCGCGGCTTCGCCCGAGATTATTTACTCAACTGCTAGATGTTTTATTATACCATTTATTTAATGGAATTATTGTAAAATAATTGAAACATATTTATTTACACTGATATCGTTTTTATTTAAATTTTATGAATTATATAATTTTATTCTTAATTAAATTGTTTTACGTAGTAAATATATATATATAATTAAAAGAATAAAACGAATCTTGTGTTGCCATATTATGGGCATATAGATTCGTAATGAAACAATTAAAACGAACCACAATTTCATGAACCTTACCAAAATAATGCAAAAAAAAAAAAATTAAAACTATTGAGAACTAAGAAGCTAAAATTCCGGTTTCGAGGTTCATTTCACTATCAAAGTGCGCCACTGGAGGAAAAATCGACCTGGATCTCATGGACTTTTTAATATTCATATTTTTGAGGATTTTTTCGACTTCTTTTATTTCTTGCTTATTCTATGGAATTAGTAAAGGCTTACCATATATATTTCAAATTTTAAAGCAACAGCTCTAACAACATTTTAACAATGATAAAGTTACAAGGAATACAAAACATGAAAAGTTGAAGACGGGATTTGAACCAGGATCTTCGGTTATAGCATTAGATTTTTCAGTCTGACCTCACCTTTCCACCTTAGCCTACACACGGTCAGTGTGAAAGAAATATAATTCCAATAAAAATATAAAAATAAAAAAATATTCGGAATTGTAGATTTACCCTTCAAGTGCACGGTAAATATGAGAAACATGAAAGTCAGCTACAGTTGCTAAGGCTGGCCGACTGCCCTGCTCGTAAACCAAAATGACGTAAGCAGTTTAGTACCTCTAGCTATTTATTATTGCACAACCGTCATAAAAAATAATAATTAGACATTATTAAGGAAACACCTTGTTTTTAATGCTCTTTAAGTTTACTGTGGAAACTTAACATTCTTAAACGACCAGGAGTGACATTTTGAAACTATTCTACAGCAACTAAAGAGTGTTTACAAATAAACTACCCTACCGGTACTCAAGTTGAATAACTGATTTTAAAGAATTGACCAGCGCATACGTTAACTGACTTAGTCTATACCCAATGCCAGAGTATAAAATAATTAAATCGTTAAAAACGATGGGAGGGGAAGAAAAGGCCGAAATACAAGTAAGAAAATTTCACTGATTTGGAAAATTGCAAGTAATTTAAAATTCCTCAAACAAAAATTTAAAATAAATAAATAACACATTGTTTTCATGTTTGGATATCGGGGAGCGATTCTGAGATTCATATAGGCCTATAGCAGTAGGCGTACTTAGTCACTTGGTAGCAGTAAGTTCACCTATTAATAACTAGGGTAGGCCTAACCATAAGTCTTATAAAGTTGTCATTATTTTGCACTACCATTTGTATTTTTCAAATACGTTGGAATAACTTGTTCAATTTATTTAATTAACTTTTTCATAACTCCTCGTCGTTGTAACTGTCCACGTCAAATCTGGTACCACAACTATCTAAATTTATTACACTTCTTTCAATAATGTCGTCTCTGCCTATCTCTTGTGTGGAGGTCCCTTCCTGGAGTCTCTCAGAATCTGCCACACATTTTCTCGAATCTTCTATTATAACACCTCACATCATCGCTTAGAATATAATATTTGAGCTTGTGTTTTCGGGTACATCCAACGCCACCTATTAACAAGACCCTTATTCAATTGTGAAATCAATTTCAGGTGGCCTTGCTCGGTTGCTATCTTGATTCATTTCTTAACGATGATTTTCTTTTACATAGGTGTACAGAAGGGATCTTAAAAGCATGCCTAAATGGGAAAACATTGAATGATTTGAACAAAACTCGATATGCGGTTTTTTGGGGGGAGGGGCTAGGGAATTCGAAACTGAGGTCTTTTTTCCCCATGCGGTGCATTTTATTCGTGAAATTCACCTCGAAGTTGGGTGTTTAGCTTTTTAATTATCAATCGTTTTAATTGTTTATGCATAATTTGGGTAAGATTCATGAATCTGTGGTTCATTTTAATCGTATTTTTTCTAGTCTGTATGCCTTTATGGCAACACAAGATACTTTTGTTTGTTTAATTATTAAAATGTATTACGTAAAACAATATAATTAAGAATAAATGATGTAATTTCTGCTATTTTAGTAAGAACGATGTCGATTTGATTACTTTTCTGTTATAGTTATATAAATAATTTAAATAACACATTTAACAGGTGAGTAACTGCCTGCTAGTAACTAACATTTCGTCCAGAGCGAACAGAATGGGGCGATGTTCAGGTACACGGAACATAACTAGTTAGGAGGAATGGGAAACCCGTCTTCACAACCAAAAAGCTGCCTATCCTTACTGTCTCTACTATAATAAACCACAATATGGATTTAATTTAAATAATATGAATGAAAATAGAGCAATAATAAATTGATGAGGTTCATCTACTCGATAGTCAACAAGCTGTAAGGTTTATGGGGGAGATAAGTGAAAATAGTCAACAACAAAGAAGATGATTAGCGAAAAATTGTCAGCTTCCCGTCGTCAGCGCAACAGGCGCTATAGATGTGAGGTCATCCAACTCTGAAACCTGTCGCCATTTTCTTTGCATCTTGGGGCTAATGTTGCAGTAATAGAGGTCATATGTAAATAAATGCCTAAGGCATCCATAGACTTCACCGTTCTATACTATTAGAATATAGCGTCACATAACTCACTGATGTTATGAAAATAATGTGGTACTAACATTCCTGAAAAATTTAGAATAATTATTGGCTTCCGTATTTAATATCTTTTGGACAAGAAGGAATAGTAATTTAACGAACACAATAAGTAAACCTCATATCTTATTGAGCACATAGCTTCCGATATGATCAGTATTTTAAAATAACACTATACTAAGAATCTAAAACAACAATGAACAAGGATCAAAACTCTCCGTAGTTCAACGCTAATGTTTGTGCTTCCGGGATCAAGATGGTCCTGAGCTCAAATCTTAGCGAGAACCCCCAGATTCCATGGAGTTCGTAAGGAACTGATGGTTCGTGGTTTGTGATTGCAAGCAACTCATGGCTCATGAGCAAGGTCGATGGATTTCAGGATGTAAAAATCCTGAGCAAGAAGTCCTGTGGGAGGAACTATAATCAGTGGATTCCGTTTCATATAATTAAGGAATTCCAAGCCTAAAGGAGCAAGATGGGTCAAAGCCTGTCACTTGTTCTTTACTTCCTTCCGGCGGTGCGTTACACTCAATCATTCATCGTAATGAGTAAAATTTTTATTCAATCTTGAAACAGTTCATTATATTATTGCATAGTATTGTCGATCAAGAATAATTTTAAGGTATTGAATTATTTTTAATCATTGACTTTCTGTCAGATCCAAAATTCATTTTTGACCGGTTGATAGAGCCAGCACAATTCCTTCTATTTACTGTAAAGGTTCCTATTTGCTCTCAAGTATGAGATCCAACCAACATCCAACAAAAGCGATTTGAACTTCCTATAATTTACCTTGATTTTATAGATATGTTGCCAATATTAAACTTCCAACCCTCGTATAAATGAAAAATGCTACCATTAATGTTAACAGGATATTCCATACCAGAACATGAATTTTAACATCCAAACACGCGAGTGATGTTGAGATATCTCTAACAGCTAACAGTCAGCAGAAGATAATTCCATTCCAGTTTGAATATCTTAAACAAGTGAAGAGGATACCAAAGATACCAAGACACCCCTCTTGGAGTCTACCATGTCAACACAAACCTCATTCCGACTTGACTCTCATACCTACTTGTCATCTGAGATTGCTAGCTGTGAGATTACACAGTGACACAGGTCAAACCACTCTTAAACTATTTAGATCCAGGGTCTCTTTTAGTTTTGACTAGAGCCGAAATAGTTTGCTGGTCTCGCTGTAGTTTATATATAATTTTCAAACCGGTATTGTAATTCTCTTTTCATTCCAAAATAAATTTCATTTATTCAAGGCAAGTCTATTCTGAAAAAATAAAAATAAAAATTCCCCAATTCCTATGCGACCGAAATTTTTGCCCTAGGCCATTTTTTTTTTATCTCTACGTAAAAATTTACACTCTGCTGCATTAAACAGATCCAGAGTTAACAACTATTTTATATAGAAATATTATAAATAATGTATTACGTTCTGGTTTATTTAACCTTTTCATTCCTACTGACATATAAATACATACTTGGAACCATATTGTTTAAAGCAGATACTTAAGACTAAAATGTTTTATGTAGAATGCGAGGATTTTTATTCATATATTAAGTTTATTACGTATAGAAGCCAGCTATTCCATTGGACGTTTTATTTATTTATTTCAAAATTTGAGCTCACTGGTTTGATTATTGCTTATATTATATTCGTAACAAATTCAGTTCTGATCTGAAAAATTTAATTGGAGTTATGTGCTGAGGCGGCATCTATAAAGGTCTATTGTCAACACTGAAAAATAAAATAAGTGCTAATCTGAATGTAAGCCAGCAAATCGTGTCATAATTATTTTAATAGAGATATTCTGCTGTTTTATTATTAATAATACTGTGCATTTTAATTTAGAGGTATATAGATAAAAAACTAATCAGAATAATGTTCTTTTAACTTCATTACCAAAATACACCTCGTTGTGTGATTTACATGTACTCACACGAAGGTTAAATTCACACTTTCTCTATAGATATTAGATAAATGTGAAAGATTAAAAAGAAAAATAACACTCGAAAAGTCGAAATGGACCACTTCCACGAACATAAAAATTATCTTGATATGAAATTTATATTTTAAAATCTCAAGAAACGTTTCTCTGAATCTTAAAATTCTCAATTCTTCAGCGAGACAAAACTAAAAAGATTTAGGTATCGCTGAAGTTTCAATAAAAATGTATTATTACCACGTTTATTATATCTGCAGACATTATTCCTATAAGAGAACAGTTATAAGAATTCTTCTGACACCGGTTCTCGAACCTATAGGCCTACTGACACTCTACCATCTAAGTAGCCAGAGTTCATGAGAGGGCGTAGATGTAATCTCTTTCCCATTAACTCTGTCTAGGTCAGTTGGTAGAACATCAGTACTGAAGGTACGTGGTTAAAATCCGATGTCAGAGGAACTTTTCTGCTAGCTATTTCCATATCACTCATTGTTGTTTTATGTCTCGATGAAGGGAATTGACTTAAGTAGATTAAGTATATTTATTGCTGATTTGATTAACATACTTATATAATCCATATTAGGCCAATAAATTAGACTTAAATGATATCGCGTAACTGTGAATACCATATTATTCGTAGGTCTTAAAAGCCTAGAGATGATCTCGGAGAGCTTGGCAAGTTCCTTGGTACATCTTGAAGGTCGAGCTTCTCTACAGACATATCGAATTATCTTGTTCCTCAAAGGCATTCCTTAACTTAAAAAGTCACTAATAACATATCGCACTTGGTAATGCAAAGTACAAATACTAATATCTCAAGGTTACTCTAAGAAAGAAAGCGTAGCTTTATTGGCGTAGTTATTGCACTTTTCTAGGGCAGGTGGAGTTTTTCTAAGAAGCGCCTTGACATTAACACTAACCCTTACCTCTCTGAAATGTATTAATATACGAGTATTTTAAAGTGATAACTATAAGTAATATCAGCGAGGAAATTCTTTGCCGTTAACATGCAACTTGCATTTACAATAGTTGCCGCCTTCTGCAGCTAGTTATGCCGTATTATCATTATATGCACTTTGTGAAGCTGTAACATGAATCTTGTGGTGTGTACACTCGGTTTGCGCGCGCAGGTGTCCCATATAAGAGCCCTGCGGTGCACCTAGCTCATTAAATTAGCTCAAGTACACGTTCTGATATCAGCAATACGTATATACATGATTCTTATCAGAATCGTTACTTTCCTTATGGGTCCGCAAGTTGCAATATGCGGGAAAGATCTAAATTCCATTTCTTGCCGGGAATATATAGTATTTTACATAAAGAGAAGTAACGGTGTTTAATCAGTTACGTAGAGTGTGGAGCTAAGCTCCTTAGTTCCTGTATGTTTCTAGGTCCGAGATAAGCCTTAATGGACACATTCCAGGAAACAGAGCATTGTGGAGTGGAAGTAGGATGGGATGGGTTCGTTAAGGTATATCCCAAACTAGGCCTATTCGTTATTTTTGCTAGCATAATGTACTTTATGTTTTATATTTTATCCCAACTTACAACGCTTTCGTTTATTGGTACTGTGAAAATAATGACTTGTATTCTAACTGGCTTAAAGTGATGTAGACCATAGATAATGCAAAATCAGTTCCTTCCTTATAAAATGTCAGTTGCAGATTGTTTATTTAACTATCATTGTACGTATAACTTACTCTGTTTAGTGCGAACTAGGTGTAAATGTATGTGCTTATGGAATGATTATATATATATATATATATACAAAAATATGTTTAATACTTCTCTCACAATTCATTAATTAACAGCTCTTAATACATTAGTGTAAAGACTAATCATCATGTCAGTAAGGACTGTTTATGTTAGAGATTTGCAAAAATTAGAAGAAGAAACCATAAGAGATAAAATACACTAAGGACGTATTAAACAATTTAGGCTATGGCTAATAAAGGTTATTATTTAAGCAGTTCATAAGGAGGACTTAGCCTGAAGAAAACTATTTACTGTAAATAGAAGAGAGAAATAGAAATATCTTAACAAAAAATGGAAACATTTTGATGCGACATTAGCAAATATAAAAATATGTAACCATGTAAGTATAATTTCCTCCCCTTAGTAAAACTAGAAAGTTTAATAAATCATAATACCTCTACAATAGGTCCTAATGTTGAGTTTCGTTCAACTTATTTTTATTTACTATTCCTTTCATACGACGCGCATTGGTGTCGACCAATAACGTTGAGTTGTGCCTCGGATATCGACCAAGCGAAGTGGTTTATATTAAACTGTGTTTGCAAGGATTAGAAGGATGCAGTTTTATCTGATAAAACATCAGATAGTTGCTGGATATGGATAAGGTATCAATATGCAGTGATTAATACGTCACACATCTGTATCACTGTCAGTGAAAATGCACATTACTGTATTTTATACCATTTTTAACTTATTTGAAATTGAACAAAAAATGTGCATTTATTAAAATCACTATTTCGATTCGCTTCTAACCAGTTCGTATGTTTTTATTCTGAGTTTAGCTTATCTTAATTAAGTCAACTATTCATCATTCCCACAGTTGGCAATATTGGTCAGTATCTAGTAGGCCTACCGGTAATGTATTCGATTGTTCATTCTTTTAGTATGTCTTGATCTGACAGCTGACACTGTGATAATATGATTTTATACAACACTAGTAAGAAAGTAATTATTACATATTATCTGAAACTTTTATTCATGGGACAGTCTTCATAAATAACACTTGAGATTACGAGTTTCGTCAGAAAAATTTGCTCGCGCTTGACACTAGCGAATATATCAATGAACTCATAATAGATATTTGCATATGCATTCATGTACCACAGATTATTGTCTCTATCAATGAACTCATAATCTCTTGGGTTTAGGCTACTTATGAAGATCTTTGCTGTAATATCGATCAAAACTTGACTTGAAATGTTACATTTCTCTCTCCCACTCACACCCAGAAAGTGACTGAGCGAGCGAGAAGAGATGAGAGAGAATTGAATTGATTTTTTTTTTTAAGGATTGAAAGCGTAGAACTTAGAAGTTCCTTTTATGCATAGAATCCGCTCACAATGGCAGGAAAAAATTACAAATAAATTGGAAATATAATAATAATTGCAGACACATTGTTATCACAAATATTGAACATAAAACAATAAACCTTAACCTAATGTCATGAAGTAGTAGCCAAAATTAATTATATGATAGAGTAAACTTTTGTAGAAGATAATGAGAAATTAGGATTCATAAGCGGTTATGAGGTGATTAACTAAGAGTTTTGAGAGAGAGAGAGAGAGAGAGAGAGAGAGAGAGAGAGCAGACAGATGGAACATTTTGAATAAATAAAGGACCTCAAATTGAGAATATCCGGCATTTAGCATTTAGTGTGTTGCATAAATAGCTCTACACTTTTAATTTTCCCTTAAAACCGTTAACTTCCATTTGTACGTGTTCAATGTTCAGAGTTTCAGAGTATACAACTGGACCACGATGCATAGTAATAATAATAACGCGGAAGATAATGAAAGAAAAGTGTTTATGTTGCGGGGAGGTGAAGAAAAAATGAAGAGCAAAATACGAAGCGGGATAAAAGGAATAATTATGAATGATGATGGTGAATGCAAAAGGAAGAACTGGGTTACAGTATTTTCGATGGAAGAAAACTGCCTGTTCTCTTGAAGTTTTACGAGCAACAGTAAATTGATCTACAAGCCTTATACGACTTAACTAAGAGGCAGAAGCCGATCGCGAGATGTGCTGCATGATTATATATTGCCTAGGTCAGTGATTCCCAAATGGCTTGCCGTCACCTTCAGGCTATAGACTATATTATGTAGAGGTTTAAAGAACTTTTATGAGGAAGAAAAGTTTAACCTCACTTCCTATGTCCACCTTCAAGATCTTTTCTGCTGTTTGCGTCCCATAATACATAAAGGATAATTTTATACATTCATTTATAAAAGCAGATGTTTTAACGATAGGTACGATCGTTCAGAATGTAGGCTACTAAAATTAATATAAATGCTATTTTGAGTAAAGTTAGTTTATCCGTAGCCCAGTACTCGGCAATTCGCCGCCCGCTTATGGGAATTGGCGAGCTGACTTATTCCCAACATTCTATTAAATCTCGTGGAAGGAATGTACATTAAATTCTGTAAAGATAACTTTTACTTGGGCAAGAATATAACCCGCGATTTCAGCTGGCGCTTTGATTTTAACTCCAGTCAGCTCACTAGGATCTTAACCAAGCTCATGCCAAAAACCTAGACACATAATAACTTTGCTATTGCCACTTCAATGAGATATAGACATAGTTAAAATTTTGTCAACAGGTGCTAGTAAAATATCACTTAAATTCTAATAATTATAATAACAGAACTATCGTCAGACTTATTGCTTACTCGCCATATTGTACCAGGTGTACTCATTACAGCGACCTTGCTGGTACAAATTAATCACAGAGAGTCACAGTCAGTGTAACTCGTGAAAACTTGCTCAAACATATTTTGTTCATAATGAATTCCAAGGACTGATGATGGTGAAAGAAGAGCAGTGTGGTAAGTTCTTGCATTTTAATTGTATGAATCTAATTAGCTAGATTAATATGGGTGAATAGGGTGCTAAATCCCATCGGTCGTTCAATGTCTAAATGGAAAGAAATGCTCAAAGGATTCCGTTGTTGGGTTCCCATTAACTTAAATGTTTTAATGCAATCTAATAGACTATTTGGTTGCTTCTTAGCTATTCTTGAAAACTTTTCTTGGATGTCATTTAAATTGTTCCCAAATAATAATATACTGGCCCTTCTAAAATCGGGATCATTATTGCATCAAAGATGAATGCCTATAACTTAGGCTGATCATATTACTGTAAGTAGAAAAAGAGGTGGGGTTATGCAATATTCAGTCTTCATGAAAATGTTTCACACATCAGTATATTAAAACTTACCGCTATTCTTCAGTGAGAAAAGGTTGATGCAGAAGAGGACTGCATTTCACCACTACAACTATACCATGAATATTTCTCTGGTTAAGTAATTTTATTACGCAAATTATTCTGGTCTTTCAGCAGATACCGATACTTAGTATCGAAAAATGCAACTCAGTTTACTGGTTATCATGATATTGTTATACGGTTATAGCTTTCAATAATATATTACACCTGACCAACATCAAAGTATAATAGAGGTTTTTCGTAACGAGCCTTTAGAAATATTTGTGATTTTAACTACAACAATTAGTATTAAGAATAGATATGATGCTAATATAATGGTAATTAGCTTGCTATACTTTAAACATTCCACATACAAAATATATTTCCATCTCCCAAAACTGTACAAAATTGATCATTCAATTAAAACGACGGGACGGCAAGAAATGTGAAAAGAACTGTTCAAATCGGTACTAATGCTCATTCAAACGACGGGACGGCAAGAAATGTGAAAAGATCTATTCAAATCGTTACTATTGCTCAGGGTATAATTCCACGATTCGACCTATAACAATATATTCCTTTGAGAGCATTATGTGTGAATATTAAAACTATATCTGACATCAACTCACATGTTCTCCCTGGCCCGTTAAGTCGTCATGAGGCCATAGTATGTGGAATTCTATGTGGCCCACCAACTGGCATGAGGTCATGGTATATCAGAATGTAGTGATACGTTGAGTAGCCTTGCTGTATACGAAAAAGGCAAGCCTCATTTGCAGTTGCTGGCCGTCTCTTATTAATTGTGTTGCGCTTTACCACAGGCAGGGCGCTGGCTATAAATTGTGTTGTGGACTTCTTCCGCACAGTTACCACTACCTGCGGACTGCTGATGATGCCCACCTCGCAGACAGGTGGCCGATGCTCGCACGGAAGTATTCCTTGATAGCCGATCAAATTTGGAACGATTCTCCCCTCCACGCATTCAGAAGTATGTTATTATTGACCTTCGCCGAAATAAAATGGGGAGAACATATTACAAAAACGGTGGCGATTGATTAGCTTGGCTTAGTATAATTTTGAGCCACGAATAGGTTAGTAGACCTATACATGGATGCTAGTCATATAGGCATACGTGTGTTAAATCATTTTAGTTTTAGATGAAAATAGTGTAAATTTAGACTGTAGAAACTATTTCAGTTAAATATGGTTTATCTTTCTTTATTACAAATATGATCATATTTTAAATTCAGTTCGGTCCATAGGAATGGAAATCCAGTTTAGTAATATTAGGCCTCTAAATAAATTATAGACGGAACCCTGCTTACGGAAGTACAATATATAAATCTGTGTTGTCTTTCAGAAGATATCTGTTTGATTGATAAAGGAGAAAAGGGACTCACAGAATCTATAAAAGGACGCTGAGGATTGACAAATGACAGTGATGAGATCGTATTTTAAACCTGGTCTTTTAGTTAATAAAAATGATATAGCACACCCTAAGGTAAAACAAAATCAGTCGATTGGAGCAACAGATAACAACGTATTGAGAGCTACAGAACTGTCAAACTGGAATTCCAGTGAGTGTTCACTTAAACATCCCAAATAAAACAACATTGTAATTAACTTGATGTGGTTTAAATTACATACTAAATAATGTGCTATGTGAAACGAACAGTTATGAAGCGCATTAACATATATTAATTTTCTTTAAAATAAGGCCTATTCAAACCACAGGAAGGTGACCTAGATGGTAGCGTCTTGGACTCGCATTCGAGAGGTCCCTAGTTCAAACCCGTTGTTGGCAATTCGACTTACGTTTTTTAATGGTTTCCACTATCGTAAAGGTGAATTCCGTTATTTCATCCTGTATCATATTCATTAAATTAATATCACTTGAAATTAACAGACACCATAAACACATTAACAATAGGAAACAACGCTGCACATCAATGGTTACATGGTCTACTGGTGTATACCTGAACTGGCGATAACCTCGATGTTTAAATTGTTGTAAGTAAAGCTGAGTTAATACATGCATAATGCATGTATTTATACAGGGTGTTAATGAATAACACCTAAATATTTTATCTCTGTATAGAGGGGGCACAGACAAGCAACTTTTATTAGGAGGTTTTTGTTCTATGGATTCAAATTTTCCTGTCTCGGCATAAAATCTCCCCGCCACTGACTTCTAACATTTGAAAAAAGTGCAAAACAAATTAACTTCGTTGCTAATACTGAAGATATGAATAAAAAACTAGTGCAGTGACGGTCAGTCATGTGATAAGTCTGTAAATTTTGCAGATTATGGAAACACTAAATTATGGTATAGCTGTTGAGTGATTAAGAATCAGGTTTTTATCGATCAAACAGACGGCGTGAAGTCAATTTAATGAAAATTTTAACCCTATTTCGCTTCGTTATTGACTTATGAGCACCAAATTGTAGCCTTATGGCTTTAATGCCCTGTAGCATACACATTTTACGTCATAGAGCAAAAGTCTTCTAAAAAAAGCTGCTTGTCTATGTTCCCTCTGTACACAGGTAAAATATTTCGGTGTTATTCATTGACTCCTTATATATTAAAGTAATAATGTAACATTCTTAACACGCCTATTACCTGCTGAACAAAATTCTAGAAAGTGGAATATAGGTTTGGACAGAAAGGTAACTAGGCAAGAATCAATTATTACAAGCGCCTAGTATAGGGAGTGGATTGTAGATAGCGCTAGTTGGAAGAGTGTCAAAATGCTGACAGGCCTCGATAGCAGGAGCTATTTATTGCCCCTGCATTGTAACGGTAGTTTAGAAAACAATATTTAAATTGATGTTATATATGACTTAAAATATCGCTGATCTAGGAAAAGAATACCGTCATCTAGAAGGTAGTTCTATTTAAATTGCAAAAAGACTACTTAGTTATCATAAAATAAAGGACGTAATGTTTCAGAAGAGTTAAATCAATAAACTCGTATGTTATACGAGACAAGTAGATGAATGTGCGGAGGACGAAGAAATGGAAACGTCTACAATAAATATGTCGGATAACTGACGGCTATTTACATATTAATAACTAGTTAAACATAATATAGATGAATACGTGTATCATGGATCTGATACAATAGTCTTAGACCTAGTATTCAAGATGTAGGCAATAAGCATATACATTTCAGAGAGTAAAATTTGTATATACTAGAGGTAGTTTATACTATAGTAAGATATTTATATGTTCCCAGTGTTTCGAATATTGCAGTTTCGGAAACTATGCTCCTTTTGTTCACCATAAATTCCGGGGTGCGCGGGCAAAGGGAGTTAAGTCCACCATCCTAAAAAATTGAGATGTGACCATAGAGTTATAGATAAAAATGTTCTCTACATTTGTGTTAAGTCCAGTAAGTCATAATCAAAATTGTACGGTAGTTATGGATGTGTGCCTCTTGGGTTTATCCATCTCTAAAGCTATGTTGGGCTGGTATAGTGTGTTAAGTCACTCTAATTCTCAGTAACAAGAAAGTGGACTTAACTCTCTTTGCCCGCGCACCCCGGAATTTATTCCTATAATGTAGCCTACTACTATGAAAGAAACTTCTAGAATCTTTAATTTTTTTCCCTGTATACTAATTAACTCACTGTAGCCTATGGGTATTACTTCAGAAATTAGGTGGTGAAATCAATGAGAGGATTAAGTGGATAAGACAATTATTTACCAGAAATAATATTGAAACAGTTATTGAAAATTATGTATTACAGACAATTTTTAGGGAATTGTGCACCAGTTTTTCAAGACAGAAAATAATATTTCATATTTTTCAAAAGTTTTCAAGCAGCGGTCGCAGTAATATTTGTTGTTTCCCGCAAATACTCATTCTGTTCTGTAGAAATGAAATGAGTTACCAAAAGCTAGGTTTTCGTAGTTAGGCCTATATAGAACTTGTGACTGAGATGGGACCTATTCGTTTACAACGGGATACTTTGTTTTTTATTAAGACCTGTCAGACTGTTTCCAAAGAATGTATACACTAACCAAAATGAGCTAACTGTTTTAATATGAGTTAAAACTTTCAAATAAAGTCCTACAAAATTGAAAACCACACTGAAAAATATGCGTATTTAAACGCACGCCCAATTACCTAAAATACAACATAAGATATTTATTATTAATAGCATTAACATTTCTTATCAAGAGTCAATGAACCTTCTTGTTTAAAGTTCATATAAAAAATAATCATAGGAAAATGACTTCTGGATTTGACTTCTCATATTAAAGCGAAAATTTTACATCTTGCTGATTCAAGAATATGTAGAGTATACTAAAGAAAAATTCGAGCACTTTTTATGCCTGTTACAATCAAATTCTATATCGGAATCTTTCGGCGAAGTTGGTAAAGTGATGCCTTTACATGACTGCGGCCATCCTAATTCAAGGTTTATGAATTTTTGTGAACATTGAATCCCACAGGGAAGGCGAGGACAAAAAGTAGGTCTGAAATGTCAGTGCAGTCAACTCTTTTTCACGTGGGAAGTCTATTGCAATGAGTTTGTGAAATGTGGGCACATTTGAACAGGAGGAAGAGAGGGCCATCGGAGTGCTCGTGCCTGACATCACACATAGTGAATTCTGTATATTTCCTTAATAAATGTTATCAATGGACAAAGCTTTTTTCTACTGCTATTCCACGTATATTTTAGTCGTAAAATAATGACTGGAATTGAATTGTATGACTGCGTAATATTTTTTAAATGTTGTATTCATAAAGTGAATAATGAACTTATAAAATAGATTACCTTGTTGCTTCTTATTTATACACCACAGAACAAGACGTCTAGAAAGCATGACAAGATTCCACTAAGTGTTTATTTGGTTCGGCTGTCAGTTCTTTCCACGCATTGTTAAATAATTTTGTATGCTTTGACAATTTTTTCACACAGTTTATAAAACCTTAATTGTCTTTAACGATAACAGTTAGCACAATAATGGGGCCCATCGTTGAATTATTGTTATGCCTTATTCTGCAAATTTACATGAAAATTACAGTTTTATTCCGATATATTTTTCATTTTGTTACAAATTTAAGACAAATTACAGTTCCATTTAGAATAGATCAGTCATCAAGTACGCAGCTCTAGGGAGCCGGATTTACCTATTCCATTTCCGTTAGCGTCCACCACAAGAAAGGTTGAGCAGCAGGCCGGTTTGTAAACTCAGTGGCGGTTCGTGTAACTGCACGGGAGTAATTCTGTGATACAAATTGATTTGAACACTACCCAATAGGACTTAACCTGACCCACCGCTGCCCTGAGGGTATGAAAGACGTCAACATTTCCGACTTTGCTTCCCTTTCTGTTGCTCCCATCACACTTATGTCCTGAGCAGTAATTGCTCAATAATTGTCAATAATTGTAGATAATCATTTTAAGGGATATTACAAAATATTTGGATTGAAGGTGGATTATTATAATAAGCCTATGTTTTTCACTTAGTGAAATATGTAAGTCCCACAGTGACGAAAACTGCACAATCTGGAAGTTGTCTAAATTAACATGAAGAAACCATAATGACTGTTACACGTTCTGAAAGGACCTATTCTAGAATAGAGTGTTGTGTGCTTCTATTCATGTGAAAATGTATTGCAAATTAATTCAACTTACCTAACATCTTGCTGAGATCAGCGTTATGGAGATCGGGATTCTCATCCGCCAGCTTTTTCCTCTCGACTTTGGCCCATACCATGAACGCGTTCATCGGCCTTCGGATCCGCTGCTCCTTGGCGGCTTTCGCTTGTTGTTGATGACTGTGATGGTTATGATGATGGTGGTGGTGACCCGAATGATGGTGCCCCACACCAACCTTAAGTCCTGCACCACTGCCCGCTAAACTCACTTCACTGGCAGTCATGTGGTGTTGATAGTTCTGATGGTGAGACCCACCCGACACCATGTTACTTCCGGGGCTCCCCACTAGCGAGCCGTTGTTGAGCCAGTGGCATTCCTCACTCGGCGTCAATCTGGTTGATCCCGGCAGGACGCTGGGCAACATTTGAGCGACTTGAGGCGATACCATGGAGGAAGGAGAGTCTGTATCGGGGTACTGGTGGTGGTCGTAAGGATGGCGCGGGCTATACATATGGTGCAATTGGTGTAGTTGCGGGGAGTTCGCAGGAGAGAGGCTAGTGTTGAGAGTCGAAGAGCTCGCTCCCCCATAACTGCTCCCGCTCACCATCGTCTGTTGGCTCGGAGAGTCTTGATCTAACTCCGACTTATAGTCATCCATCATCCTGGAATAACAAAATAAAAATAAAAACGCTGCATTACATATGGTATTATGATTTTCCTAATAATATAATTTTCAAGCTTCTCTTTATACCAGCATTCTCTGAAAAGGGTAACGAGATTCAAAGTACAGGAGTAAGCTAAAATCAAATCAAACTAAGAAGTGAATGCAGAAATTCATCTCGGGTTTGTAGCCAGGTGAGAAGTTCGGCGTTATCCGACGTTTCACAGGCTGACGCTGCCTCCATCCTCAGGGATCCTCCACCCCGAAAATACTCGTGGAAGGAAATATTATCCCCTTCTTGACTTTAAGCTCCGAAAATAAGCATTTGCCACATTTATGAAGTTATTTACAAATAAGCCATAAGGAGCAGACTATGCACTTATGAATGCTGCATTCATATGTTACAGGGAGAGGGAATCGCAGCTGATCTTAACGTTAGTTGAGAATATAAAGGTGCCACATGTTCTTGTTATGTAATACTGTAGTAATTATATAATTTATAATTTATTTATGTTATTCTGATAAATAATTTCACATAGAATTTGTTGGATTAGAAAATTCCATTACTGATAGTAATAGTGACGGTAAATATTTAGATGGTGGAAGTAATTCACGTATTCATATAGCTACATACATTTTAAGGTGAAAATATATAAGAAAATTGGTTTTAACATGATGTAGGCTTTCAAGGCCGGTGTCCGTATGGTTAAAACTTTCCGGGCTCTGTAGCCGTGGTCCGTCGGATGAGTTTCCGATTTATTAATTGGTTTTATTAATTGTTATAATTAAGTACTATCATTGGATGTTTTTAAATTGATTTATTAAAAATGTCCATTTATAAAATGTTTAATCCAATAACTAATATAATTACAAAACGAGTACACTCGGGATTTTAAAGCATTCTTTTTTAATGATCCCCATTACCCCAATAAGAGTAAGACGATTAAAATTACTCCGTATTATCGACAGTAACCTATATTCAAAATGATCTTTTAAATTTTTGGACCATCTTTCAACACACTATTATGGTCTTAAGGGGTTAAAATATTTGACTAATTTTCACGCACTAGCTACGAAAACCAAATGCCAAAATTCACTAGCTTACCTTTTAAAAACACTGAGTTTTTGCAGTACGGTAAAGTCTCAATGACTGACTGTAATATTATTTCTGTAGCTGGTATAGCAGGAAAGAGAGATAATTTGCGTTACATTGCACGTGTGCGTTTAAGCAACTGAAGGCTGGTGTGAAATAATCATTTAAACTTTATCGTTCAATCTTTGGAATCCAAATCATTCACGGTATCACATGGAGATATTCTGTGAATCACTCAGTGGGTTATTCCTAAAACCCAAGCAGCTTGCTCTTGGATAACACCTATAAAATGTGCGATTGCTCGAAAATAGTGGAAGCCATTATAGATTCATCATGATCAACAGCAAAAATATCTTCTTCTCCATCATCATCATCATCATTAGAATCCGGATTTGTAAGCAAAGTGGATATTTATTTTCAGACTCCTAAACATAGGCAAATACGTTATACTAGCAGGTGCCGCGGCTTCGCCCGCGAGTATTTGCTAAACAGCTAAATGTTTTATTTCAATCATTTATTCAACAGTAGAAAAAACAAAACGTTAAATTTTTAACACTGGGCTTGGTTTAACATAAATTGCATGACTTACATAATTTTATGTAATAAATATAATGAATATTTATGTAATAAATAAGTAATGTAAAGGTGTTTTATTTAGCCATAAAAATAATTAAAAATTATATTTATTAACATTGACATCGCTTTTACATAAATTGCATGAATTACATATTTTAAGTAATCAATATAAATCATCAAACGAATAAAACTAATCTTGTGCTCCCATATGGGCGGGCATACAGATTCGAAATGAAACGATTGAAATATACCAAAGATTCAAGAATCTTATCAAAGTCATGCATAAACAAAAATGACCTCAGATTTGAGTTCCCTGGCCCTTAAGTCCAAATCATTCAATTTTTTCCCATTTGGGCATGCATTCATGAGCGGGTTAACTAAATCGAGGCGATCGATTTCAATGATGCTCATTTTCTCGGTTGCTATGGCAAACCGAGCAAGGCCAGCTTAATTAATTTCACAATTGGTGGTGTTGGCTGTATATGGAAACAAGAGTTCAAGTATTATATTAAATATTTCGTATGGCAATCTTTGACAAGCAATTTTTCTTCAATTTGATGGTATTTATTTTGCTTATTCTGTGAGAAATAAATATTTTGTTTATTTGTTGTATGATGTTGAATTAAAATAGCAAATTTGCTCAAAATATCATATTAATAGCGCATATTTCACACCCATACGTCACTATTATCGGTTTCCTTTTTTTGTCGGCTAATAGAATCACTGAAAAATCCCGGTTATTACACAGTCAAGTTCTAAGAAGCTTTCCGGTAAAGAATCACATATTAAAAAGGAATTCATAGAAGAAGAACTGTGTTGTTTTTCACTTACGCCTGTGACGTTGAAAGAACATTTTCACTGTACAAATCGTTCTTCACTGACAGATGCAAGATCTTCACACAAGAAAATCTGCGGATGACCTTTCTCACAGCCTTCAATAAGATAAGATTTCTACAAAACTGTTAATTTATTTAATTTTCGGTATTTTGTTTTTGCTTATTTTGATGCTTATTTCTTACATCTTTACATAAAACAATATCAACAACAAAGAATAAAAGTACGAAAAGTAAGAAAACTTCAAACTGATTCCAAAAACGCTTCCCAAATAATTATATATAAAATTAAGATTTTACCATTATTTATCACGACGCAAAATTTGGCAAAAAAAAGGACTGATGGAGTTGCTATAGGCAATTCTTATGACGGCAGAAAATAGATCTGAAGGTTTTTCAGGGGACAATAACATGTGTGCAGATGGACAAAGCTACTGCCTTCATGTCAAAAAAGTAATACGCCTTTAGTAATTTGTCTGTCATTAACTACTGAAAGCACAAATTGCTGTAGACAGCCTCATTCCCTCCCCTCTGCGGTCAAATCAGATATGAACTCCATTTTACTAATTACTGTTATAACTTCTTTTCATCTAGATAAGTGGTTAAATTTGAAGAACGACTATGACTTCAAAATTTTAACGTAACGACATTTTTAATAAGTATAAAAAGCAACTAAATAAATTTGGTAATTAAGGCTGACGCGTTTTAATCTTTCATAACTGTCCAGAAATGTCGGAGCTGTCTTAACTAAGATGAAGACTATTACAAGTCATTGGTTATAGCAGGTTGCAGTTAATTTAATTCAGGAATAAATCACTGGGACTGACGTCTGGAAATAGTTTCCTTTAATGTCATTGTACTCTGTATTTAGATGTTACAAGTGTAAAGTTAAATGAAATGTTCAGTAAGAATATTAAATAAGTTATTACATTTATGGCTTTGTATCACTTAATTTACGTTTATTACATATTTTACCATAAATATTTCATTAAGTTAATAGTTAGCCTTACTTGATGATCATTAAAAGTTCGTTTTATTACGAAGAGAAATACAATAATTTTGAAGTAGCCTATAGCTTTGAATTAGCGGTAGAAATATCTACTTAATACGAGCTGCCCGAAATTTTGCGAGGAATTTTAACAATATCAATACAATTTCACAATCTATATTTGATAGATCCGACTTTCAAAGTAAATTAATAATCACATTTCAAGGTGACTTGCAAAGTCAAATTAATTCCAATGAATGATCTGTATATCTAGTATTATATAAATTGTTTTAAATTTACGACGATATGCAACTTACCGATATAGCGATTTATATTTACCGATTATTTATATATATATATATGTATATATACGAGTGTCTTAATTATCATTATAGGTAAGCTGCATACGACTGTTCATGTTTGACCATAATTAAATGTTGATGTTTTGAGTATTTAGATTCATAAAATACAAACGAGACGGTTGACCTCGGCGATCAGCTGTTAGGAGTAAGTTCTCATAGTTCTCGTCTTCTGCGATAGATGGCAGATGATGGCGTACGGGGAATTTGGAGTTGCTCTTGGCTTTTTAACGTCAAATCAACAGACTTTTAAAAGACAAAAATGAACTCGATTTAGTATAATATTAAAATTAACGTGAACCGAATTGATTTTATTTTAAAAATATGTAGTTTATTATGGAGTTTCATATGCTGCTTCAAAGATTATTCCGCGTTCCATATTAATCGATACCACCTCTGTGTTATAATGAAAATCTGTACCTTAATGGATGTCATTAAGATCATGTTATGTCACATAAAATAAGCGTATTATAGTATGGTAAAACAATTTTTTTCCATTAGTTTCCATCGTATTTTCGTTGCTAAATTAAATAATTGAAAATATAGTTATTTTCGTTGCTAAATTGAGTAATTGAAAACCAATGCACTACAGCCAAGATTTGAACTACATATAACTTAATGCACTGGAGCAAATTGGAATGCTGCAAAAGAACCTCGAATCCCGCAGCGCGTACAGATACGCGAGCCATAAAGTACTGAGAATTTTTTTGTGCAAATAAATACACACACTACTGTTAATTAAGAAGGTGTCGAAGTCTCTTGATAATTAAATAAGTACAGACAGAGAAATTATAGCATTGAATCATCGGCTTCTTGGACATAGACATAACTCAGGTATGTTAGTACCCAATAAATTACTGTCATCAGATTGCTCTCTCATTTGCGAATTTCACTCCTAAATGGCATACAATTAGGTCACAAGTTGAGCTCAAAAATACGAAGTTGCATAATCTAAAATGTGTGTAGTGAAATTTTGCAAGGGGACTTAAAAATATTAACACATATCGTAGATAAATCCCAGTTATGCTATTTTAGCAAGACTAAACAAACTATGAGAATATTATGGGAGAAAAATTCCTCTGACATTGGGATTTGAACCCAGAAACTTTGGCTATCCGTACCACTGTTCCACCAACTAAGCTAAGCCAGAGTTCACTTCACAACGCCAGATGGAACCTCTCTCCTAAGACTGACTGCCCTTAATAATTTACCTCACTGACAGAAAAGTAATGTCATATGTACTACTGCGAGGCATACTAATTAGTGATGTTGTGACCGGGCTTTCACTGTTATTGTACAGTAACATTCAAGATGGATATATATATGTACACACATTCATGGACCACAGATTATTGTCTCTGTTGTACATTACATGAGAATATTATAGGATAAAAATTCCTCTCCTGCGAGGAGATAGGCTTACCACCTTTCCCTCTGCTCTCTGTCGGAAAATAGCATAACCAAATTAGCCTAAGTACCGAAACCTCCACTTGGAGGCCCTATGTCCTGAGCCGGTAGAGGGGCTAAAAAGATGTACGAAACAAACTACAGTATAACAAACTGTAGTCAAACACAATACTGTACTGTAACCTGTTTCATATTCCTGAAAATGATTTAGTGCGTTTCAGAACGCCAAATAAAGCAAAAGGAAAAACTGTTTCTGACAGGCCAAAAATAAATGATTACCAGTTTCGGTACCTGCAATCACATTTCATGAAAGGAGATTATAAAACAAAACAAATACACCCTTAAGATAAGAAGTGCTATAACTAATAGTAGAGCATTCTTCGTAGAAATTAATTTAGTACAATAATTAAATCCCATTGCCGCCTTCAGTTTCTCGCACAGACTTTGCGCCATAATTTAATATACGAGATTTGAGATAATGTCGTATTTTAAAATTTGATTTATATTCCCTTAATTAAGAAAAATAGTATCTCTAAGAAAGATCTCCAGTTTCTTTGGTGATAAATTGTAACTGGAAATAGAATCAACAGTAAATTAGTTTACCAAAATCTACCAGTCCACCGTTAGAGTAGAAAGGGAACCGTCCACTATTAGAGTTAGAAAATCATATCACAGCGTTCATACACAGTTTACAGCGCAAGTTGACCCAAGTAGTGAAGTTAGTAGTTTGTCTACGGAGGCCGAGGTTCGATCTCCGATACAGAAGATCTGCCCCGATTACGTTCACATCTGGGTCGGAATCGAACGGCTTCTAAATATACAAATTTATAAAGCTTTTATAGACCGTGTAATGTAGATAATTGGCCCAGTTGATAACTTAATTTATGGACTGAAGAAAGTTTTCATATTTTGTCCTGAAGTAGGCCTATAGCGAACCATGGAATAATTAGTTATTACATTTTTAGAAAATTTGCGAAATGCTTCTTAGATCTCTACCAGTGTGTCAGAATTTTCCCCATAGGAGTTATTTAAGGGCACATGCTTAGTATGAAATTTCAATTTTGTTATGACTTTATGAAATGAAAAAAAATACTGTTCTCACCTACTTACATATATTTGTAAAGTTGAGGCACTTATATGCCTGAAAGGGGATTTTAGGCTTATTGTACAAAGAAATATGCGTATTAGTTTTTCCCATTACCAGTACTTCAATACCTAACTGAGATGGAGAGCTGATTTCTTTCACAAGTGGATGTATTAGGGCTCTTTGAAAGCGATGGAAACTTTCTTCTCTATGTTCTACATGGAAGAAAGGAAAATACTAAAAATGATGAAATTTTAGCATTCAAGTTTAGTGTTTTTTATTTAAAAAATTTAAACTGCCTTATTTTTCATCGTCTGTGTGAATGTTATGTAAACTCTGGTGCTACTAATAATAGTAATTTTTTTAAGTGTATCCAACATTTACGATGTGAGGTTTTCAAATTTTGCAAGACCTAATTAAGAATAAGAATACTGAGAAATTAAAGAAAGTAGAGTACTTTTATTTACCTAGATTTGTTAAGGAAAGTCAATTTGATTTCATGTGAAAATTTCATTACATTCTGTTAAGAAATACTAGAGAAAATTTAGCCTAATCTATATAAAAAGAATTTGTACACACATGTACCATTTTCGCTTAAGATGCATGTAAAGTAACAGAGATGAAATTATTACGCTATGTACTAGTGTTGATTAAATAAGCAAACAAAATGTATTTAAATTCATAACTGAAACCATTTATGTTAGGATCTAATGGCTTAAAGAAGTGTACATCTTACAGTCAAAAGAAAGCTGGTAGGTTACTAAATACGATGTTCCTATCCTCCGGTAGGTCTATCTTGTTAATATTAAATTATAAATATTATATTTGCATCATTGTAGTGGCATGTTTTCATAATAATTCGATAGAAAAGTGAATGAACAGTCGACTATGAAGCACTGTGTTCTCAGCAGGAGGCACGCTATATCCTTATGCTATATAAGTGGATGTCATCCACAATTGATTGCAATGTAGATACGTTGAAATTAAAATCTCTATCAATCATGATAATGGGATATATTAAAAGTTCATGGCTGACAGCGAAGTAATATTTTCCGCACTCATAGCCAGAGCTAGGGATGTCTTAACACAGTGTCAACCAGCCTGAGAAGTGAACAGTGAAAAGAAAACCACTTACTAACCATCAGGCAGATATTACACATATAAATATAAACTGACAGATACTGAACCGATAGGGTTCATGATAGAATCTAAGGGTACCATCACTAATAAAATTATTTTGCTAATTATTGTAAGAAATTAGGCCTTGATAAAAGTTTAAGATTGATATAGGATTAGAAACATTGAAATTTTCTATTGACATCTTAAGAATTAATCATTTATGTGCTTCACAACCATCTTAGTCGCATGAAAACTTTCTAGGTTTTTATCGAATTTGTGTGAACTAGCGGATATGTTAGATCGTTCAAATTCCGGTATTTTTAACGTTTTTACCGCTTATGCTGAATCGTCAGACACAACGAAGAGATCACAGAAGGGGGATGTAGCTGAGGACGATTCAGTGATAGTGATTTATAAAGCTTTCAGAAATTTTAATTTTATAAAGATTCCCTGAAGATGGTGGAAATATGCCGAAACGCCTAGGCAAATATTAAAAAAAAATAAAAAAAAATGAGTTGCTGGTATTAAGACCATTTTATTTTATTGATCGAACTCAACGGTCTGTAACATTTATTTCAATTACTTCTTGTACAAGGGTTCTTAGAAAGATGGTAAAATATATTTGTGTCCCATAGTGAAACCATACATGCATCTGAATTTACAGTGACACACCTTCTGTTATGTAGCGGAGGAATGATCAGTTCTGTTTTGACGAACATACGGTTAGGCATCAAAATATTCCGCACTACCAGCCTGTGCATGAACAGAGATCGTCTGTTAGAAGGCAATTACTTACGCCAGTAATAAGTCGGGTTTGATCTCACTCCAGTTCGACGGCATTTACGCGCATCTATGTGAACAGTCGAGTGCACAGAAACTTTCCGATGCTTCTGGTATCTTTTAGTATATTTCTTCATTTAAAGTTGTCATTGAATCTCCATATCATCTGTGTTCTTCACTAGCCCTGGTTGAGCCAATCTCTTATTGGTTTGAATTCAAACCGAATACACACACTAGCCTATGAACAACACCCAGGTCTAAGTGAGCGGTGATATGGGATGGAGTACGGAAAAATTTCATTTGAACGGCTAAAAGGCGTGCCTCACGTCGAAAATCCGGACCAGCACCTGATGAGTCCGACTCGTGTTGGTTTGATGTGAAAATTCTAATCTGTGAACACAGGTCGGTTTCAGTTTCAGGAGTGAAGGAGTGAGGGGAATAATGCAAACATTAAGAGGAGGGTTAGCATGTGCTATGTATCAGCCTAAGTGGAAGGATATGCGCAGGGGTAGGGAGTGGATCTGGCGGAATCGGTTACGTATCCCCTTACCAACATACATTGCGCATTGTATCGGAAAGATTCCACTGTACAAAATGTAAATGTAAAATTTACGTGCAATTGATGGAAATGATAGACAAAATCTCGGCACATCGGTGATTGTTGTAGACCTAAGTAGGAGTACACAATCGTCATTGAACAAAAATAAGACCAATAAATAATAATTCATTAAACCTTATAGTCTAAAATAAGTAGCCTTCGCGAGAGAAGCGGTAAACGGTTATCATTAGAATTCGGTTCGATTCTATATAGTTTCCTTCCTTTATTAATTTCAACTTGACTTGTGTAATAGACATATGTAAAACTCTCAATTTTGTAATATTTACCTTCATTTTTATTGTACTAGTGAATGCATCCTTTAGACTCTCTTAGGTCCTTTAGACATTTAGACTTATATTTCCTGTGTTAATTTTGTTAAAAGCTACGCTTTAAATATATGTGTAACATTAAGATAGTTAACTGAATAGAAGTAAAGTAGTTACGCTTGGAATTGAATTTACTCTTTCGCATGGATATGACTTCAGCGAATTAGACTTACTAATTACTAATGAGATTCTAGTAAAGGAGGTTTTAGTAAACAACATAGAAGAAGCTGTTTAGGGACAGATTTCCTGGAAGATCAAACAACTAGTAGCACACCCCCCAGAAGCAAATTAGAAATCACGATGGTATGAAATTACATCCTTTCATCTTCTGTGCAAACTGCTGTTTTTATCAGAATGAAGTAATTATGTAAGGAATATAATTGTTAATTATAATTAGTTATGTATCTCCAACCAAGAAAGAATGAAAGAAAAAAAGAAAGAAAGAAAAGGTGAGATTGCATATATTTTCTGGGAAGTGATTTAATAGGTGTTGTAGAGTTTTCGTTGTCTGCTCCATAGTTCATTTTCCCGAAGTCGCCATCATCATCGTCATCTATCTGAATTGTGTTTCATGTAAAAATAATGGGATGAAAAGAGGGCCAATTTCATCTGTTAAGTACAATATCGTAAATAATAAATATATGAAGTTTTACGTCCCAAATGGAATTATTGTTTTTGTTCACATAACAGTAAACAATTATTTATTTCTGAGAATTTAATATTGATATTTTGAGTTTCTAATTACCCTGTTACAATAAATAGTGTTCAAATTCCTATAATTCATCTATCTATTCTATATTAAAACGCCCTGAAACGTGTGCTCTAGACGCTTTGACCTAGAAGTCTAAAATTTTTACCATACGTTCTCTATGACCCTGGGAGTGTCTATGTGAAAAGTTTACCCTGAAAGCACGGTAAGCTTGGTCAAAATTTAATTTTGAATTTTTTGTGTATGTTGTATTGACAGCAGTGTTTTGTCATGGTATGGATAGTATTTTGTCATTATTTTTACAATTTTCTTTCTGTAGTCTGTACACAGTCTCCTGCCATCCGTGCCATGTTTGACAGAGCTCACCCCTGATTCAACCAATTAGAAGGATTTGTAACAAATCAAACGGCCAATCATAACCATTCTTATGAAGACCGCTTCGGTCTTTGCCAAGCGGGTCATGTATGTAAGCTACGCTGTTCAAAATGTAATTTACGTGCTACAATCGGTTCGATCAATATTTAATTTTTAATTTTGGTTAAGGTTATTTGTTGTGCATTATACAGTGCTGTATATTCATGGTAAAGGTTGCATACAACGTACTCCTAGAGGAGGTGATGCTACATTGTAGCGTTGTGAGCGCATCGATCATTCCTCTTTCGGAACCTCAGTGTTGTATCTGTAAAATTCACTTAATGGTAAAATTACTATTTTCTCAGTCCGTGTAATGAGCTTAATCATCTAGTTGCCAATATAATATGAAATTGTGTTCTACCCCGATGCATGGAAACTCAGCTGTTCATTCCTCTTAAGCAAGATAATGGCAGGACGGTATTACTTAGTTTGGAAACTTATAGGAAGTACAGTATGTTCACTAATCTACCATTATCTGATATGAAATGTCATTATCCGATAACACGCTGGCTTATAAGGAATTAGAAAACACGGTAGAGTTCCGGAGTACGTATGTAATAAACTCCAAAGAGATTTTAACTATCATAAGTTATTAAATGTTTGTTGACTGATTTAATTGACTGATTTTACAACGGTTGTGTACTGCTACTTAGACCTGATAGCGTTGCCTTCTTTTATATGCTTTTAAATCTACACAGTACGCACACATAAATCCCATCGAGTCCGCATTTTCATTCGAACATTATTAGTCCTAGGGGATGCCCTGACAATACTAATCATAATTTCAATATTAATTTTGCAATGTTTTGCTGAGCTTTCATTTTTATTTAAATATAAGCAGAAACATAGTCGATATAGAAAGAACGATTTTCATAGTGAAGGAGTTTTCTCTTACAACGGAATCATCAAGTGGTAATGCAACGAAAACCAACTGATATATAAATTGAGTAAATCTATAGTCAACGTAACTCCAAAGGAGTTAGTGTCAGGGAGTTATAAATCCTGAAAATTCCATTGATTCCATCGGATCTGAACCAGTCCTTTTGATCGCCTGCGGGCATGCCACCTCTGCACACAGAGGCCAACCTACTTGTATCCTATAAAAACATGAATTACCAAATTTTATAGATGCATACTTATTATTGATGCCTCTTTATTTCTTAAATGAAATTTCAACAGCACTTTTTGTGAAATCGTTACACTATACTGAAATTTTACCCTGAAACGTAAATTTTTCACACATTCGACTAAGTACATTCGCGTCAGATTATTATAACAATAATAATACCAATATATTATACTTTTTATATTATATACCCTTGAACATATTTACTTCCTTCTGGGATACTTGTAATCAAATTAGCTTAAGTATAACGTAGAAGATTAGAACAGTAAATATTTTGTTATGGTAATTGATAAAGGAAGAGCCCAACATTTTGTATTCTTTTCTTGTGGGAAAGTAAATAGTTTGAAGCTGTGTTATTTTGATCCCCATGTTCCCCAGGGCGCCGTCAGCTAAACGTTATATTCAACTAGATTTCGGTCTCAACAATAATCGATTCCATAAAGTAAGAAGGAAAATATAGCATTAGGACTGCTGTTAATTTTAAACAACATATATCAGAGAGTTTGTGCAGGATTTTTGGTTACACACCAAAAAAACCACTTCGGAGTAATTTTAATTAGACAGGAGGCACCGTCTCATGAGGAAGATTTTATTCATGGATAAAAATTATTCGTCGGTAAAGTGTGTTCAACATTTTTAGCTTAGAGTGCTTTCTATGCTCTTTAAAGGTTTAAGACAACACAGTTTCCAGGGGAATCATTTGATTACAATAATTGAAAGAAGCTTGCATCTTGAAACGGAATAAAAAAATCAAAATACGTCGAGTTGATCAACCCAGAATTCTAGCTGCTTGATGGTGTGACGTCACAGCTCTGACGTCCAATTACGAAAGTTTTTTACAGTTTCAGGAAGTTAATAAGGCGGAGATTTAATTACTTTTCGCTAGATCGAAGTATTCCTCTCTCGGAAAATAAGCATATCAAAATTAGTATAGGTAATGAAACCTCCATTGGAGCCCCTTCGCCCCACCTGGGAATCATAGGGTACCAGATACAGATACAGATACAGATCGAAGTATTAAAGAAAGTGTATCATTTAGGCGGGTGGGTTGGACCAAGTCATTCTCCTCTCCACAGAACTATGTATAAAAAAATACGTGTGATATTAGGTGTTTTATGAAGAGATTCTAGGTTTTAAAGAATGGGTCCAGTATAATGAGATTTTACCAAATATTTTCCTAAGCACCTTGTTTTCGAACATATGCTGATTATGTTCTTCCCGAAATGTAAGGGACCATGTTGCACATCCAAATAATACAACCAGTAGGATAATTGTCTTATGATTAGTTATTGTTCGATTTATGAACAGAAGACGAGAAGTTTAAAGGTTCTGCATTGCATAAAAACAACTATTTCCTGATTTTAGCCAGTTAAAATTCTGTTTGAAGCCTTGAGGAAGCATGAATTATTTTATTTACAGGTATAAGAGAATATATATAGGACTATATGGTGTTCTCTTAGGTTATTACATATGACATGTAACATGAAAGCTCTATGTCAGGTCATGGCGGCGTATCACTGTAATGCACCGAGATGGAGAAATTGCCACGGTATTTCGCATTGTGTTCTGCTACTATTAAATCTCCTAGTGGAAAGCTTTATTCCGTGTGGGAAACGTTATGACAAATGCCTTCTGTAACAAGCTATCTGGTCCTTAATCTCAAAACAAATGCACTTTAATGTACAGGGTTTGTTGAGATTGGCAACTTACTTTCTTTTCAATGAACTGTACTGTAAAATCTGTGTTAAAACTTCCGCCAAATTACGGGTAGAAAATGTACGTTAATAAGTCCATCTAATTTCCACTCTAATAATATTTCATTATTCTATTATAGTAATAATCAAACTTTTATGATATCCGTATATTCCCTGATGGATCGTAGAATCAAATTATCACATCATTTCAACAGAACTTAATCTGTAAGCAATTTCCTAAGGGCAACCATAGTTCGGCGAAAAATACATTTAAAATACGATCAGAGGGATTTGTATACTGTACGTACATTCTGTGGGGGTACGCCGTAGCGTAGTGGTTGAGGCGCTGCGCTACAAACCGGAAGGTCGCGGGTTCGATTCTTGATGAGGTCGTTGGAGTTTTTCAATGGGCATAATCCATCTGATGGCACTATTTATTTATTTATTTATTTAACCTGGCGGAGTTAAGGCCATAAGGCCTTCTCTACCACTCAGCAAGGGCAAAAACATGAAATAAATAATAATTATGATAATGATAATAATAATAAAATAATAATAATAATAAATTATAAATTATAAACAAGAAATGAGCACTATGGCCCTGGGTTCGATTCAGCCTATAACATAAATGAGTACCAGGAGCAATCCTGAGGGTAAAGGCGGCCGGTGCGTAAGGCTGACAACCTTATAATCATCACGTACCGAATGTCCAAAATCTGGGAACCTGAACTTCCTGGATCCCTCTGAGCCTCCATGGCCTGTATAGGGATCACTTTACCTTTTACTACATTCTGTAACGATTTGAAGTATTTATGCAATGCCAAGAATATCAAGAATGGATAAGAAAAGAAGATTTTTACTTGCCAAAACTAGCACTTTGTTAACTTTAGACCTCCAGAAAATTACGTCATTAACATTGGAAAAACGACTTGATCCAGTGAGTGCAAAACACGAGCACTGTTTACTTTTAAAACATTATGAAGTGGGTTCCTTCAATATAGTGAACCCAGCTGTAAGATTGGATGATTCGATTCTTGAAGTGTTACAGTAACAAATCTTCCAGATTTGGATGAATTGTCCTGGAATTTTTCCTCGAGCATTATGTTTCCAAAAATTATATTTTTAGATTTAGATGCCTTCAAAACTTGTATTTTTTGCTGTAAACCCCTAGTTTAATTTCAAAGTTAAACACAAAATTTCTTCTTTGTACAGTATCTATGGTATACGCGTAGAGAAAGTATGTCGATAGACTGTAGGCTATAACGTGTTAACACTCCTAATATCTAGCCTGAAGCACATAACCACATCTAACTTAGGTGCTCTCCTTTGCTTAGCTAATATCACCTCACTAAACCTAGTTTTATTATAACGAAACGTTAACTGATGTATCTTACACTTCATTTTTCTGAACTTTCACGAACTAACCTTAACAATGTGCCCTAACCTAAGTCACTTTGCCAGAACAGCTGCAAGACTATTGGGAAAATAAAAGGTACTCGCAGCGAATATATTCCTCTCGCACAATAAACTCGAAAAGAATAATACAGTAGAATCTTCAGTTACAGTGTTGATTCGGTTTGCTATTTCTTTTCATTTCTGCAGAGTATTTTAAATCCACCGCTGTAGTATTTTACGCATTTTAGTGCTGTAAATCCATATTTGAACAATATCGAGTATCCTCAGCATATTATCTTTGCAAAAATTATTAATAAACGTTATTATCAAAATGTTTTGCAGTTATATAAAAGTTAAATGAAATATTTTGCGTTTGCAATTTCTAATACAGTTAGCATTAGAAAACGAAATAATAAAATAATAAAAATATATTGAAAAAATCGACCATTTTTGTACTTTTTCGACAGTTGTCTGTAGGGAACAAGACTTTAACACTTCTGCCACTTGGTGTTCTGGGTCAAGACAGAGTGTTGATTGCGGTGAGATGTGCTGTCATATCAATCCCGTAAACAATAGCAACAGGTGAGAGGAGGTGTGCGTTATACGAATAGCATGTCTCTTCCCACTATTGTTACAATTTAACAGGTTCACAAGTAGATCATGTTGTAGCAGGGCAAATCGGTTTGTTATAAAGCCCATGAAAATAATATAGAGATTTCACTGCCTCTTTATTGTTATAGATTAGAAGAGGTTGAATAGGCTATTTCAATGTTAGAAACATACTACTATAACAACTAATTTTGGTCCCGAAATACAGTATAGTAAATACAGTATTAAATGTCGTATATAGATTATGTAAATGTCGTACAGTCGTACCGAAGACGTCGAAGTCGTCGTGAGCATCTCCTCAACAGCCCCTAAATGAATCTAAGGTGTTATTGGACTCGAAAGGAGAGTGGAATTTTGTTCAGAGCCTCTAACTTAGGTGTATTGCTATAAAGTGCCGTAAATCTACGACAAGGGAACCCTGACTTCAAGTCCCTCCCGGAGGCCTCCTTTCCCAGGGGTTTTACAACCGCGGACGACCAACACTAGGTATACTATATATTCATTTCAATTTGTTACAATGACGTCAATCATATAAAGGTCTTCTGTACCAACACTATTCTCTGAAATGACGAAAGAGGCAAGGAAACGCTCCAAAGGGAGTTAAATTAATTATTAAGGGTAATCTGGACACTAAAAGAAGAAAGAGCATAGGCTATACAAATTGGATATATATGAAGTGATCTAAAAATACTGAAATTGAATTTTTAAAAAAGTATGCTAGGCCTACACTTAATGGAAGCAAGATGATCTGCCACATTCAAAACCTGCAGCATCATATAGGCTATATGGATTGTGGTTTAAGCCGACATAACTTACGGGTAGAGTGAAGGTCCTCCAACAACTTTTAAGAAAGTTATAGATACGTATTGTAATTAAATCAACAACAAATATATAATACCTCTAGTTAACAAACCAATCCCCTTTGTCGACACATAAAACATCAGTGAGTGAAGTACCTTGATTACATCTTGTATGGTATTGTACAACAATAGTTAGAACCTGGTCACAAAATCACTAAGTACATTAGACATAAATGCCTTTTAGTATGGTCGATCATCAAATTTAATCAGAGACACCTTATCTAGAAGTCTGGCTACCTAAGTTGGTACAGCATCGGTAAAGAAATGCACAAAAGGTAGTAAAACGGAATATCGAGAAATCATATTTATTGTAAGTCATCCGTATAAAATGGTTTATTGTGAGTTATATGTTGTGAGCAAAGTATTGGCAAAATTGAGGAATTAACACTTCTTGAAGTTTAATATAATATGTACAATGTCTGGAAAGGCGTAATCTGAAGAATAAGTATTTGAAAACTCACTGTTGGTATTACATCTCGTTTCACATCCCATCTAAAGATCTTCTCTTGAACGTTGATCTGTCCGTAGCTCATTTCGAAAATTTCCTCTCACCGGTGCAGTTCCTTCCATACAGACACGCCCACTTTCAACTAAAGACTGCGCAGATAGGCCTAAGACTTATTCATCTGGAGGGTATGCTCCCCTGCTTAGATGAATGACTTCATTCCAACGACAGAGTGGCGACTTTGTATTGATAACCACTGGCGACGTCCATCTGCGAGTGTGACGAATATTTAACTTTGTCCTCCATATTGATTTACGCTGTTGACAGTATTATCAAGCTATATTTAAATTTGTTTGTATAATTAAACATTGCCACATGAAATATATTGTTAATGTCGCTGATAGCTTTCCAAAAGCCTATAACCGAGTCCTTTGATAGAAATACATTCATTCCGAATACGTTTTTATGACGTTTTGCTAATAGACCTTAACAAGAACTACTTCTGTAACCAATCCAAAAAGCTAAACAGCAATGAAAGAATTCTGAAAATTTCCTTACCACTTTTAAGTTAACTACTGGCTTCATATTTAAATTAACATAACTTTTTAAATATATATATCCATTTTCGCAAAGGAAAAAAATAATTTTATTAATTATTATAATTATTATTGTCTTAGGAGATGCTATTGAGCTCAGTAATAGTTCATCTTTATATTTCTGCTTGTTTACCTATAATATACCTGCTTTTAATTATTTTAGGAATTTTAGTGAAGGAAACAGACACCCATAAACGTAGATACGCGACTGCATCCTGCCACTCTAATGTATTACGATGGTTGGAAGCATGAAAGCACGCTTACCCACTCTTTGATCCCTTAAAGTTCGATATGGATGGAAATTATCCCCCAAAGCTTTCATCAGCTCCTTCTGATATTCTCTGGAATTTTTTCCTCGGGTAGTGACTATCTTAACTTGTCATATCCATTATGCACGGCGGCTGACTCACTGCCTCTATTCGTATAACCGTACATCACAATGCTACTAAATGATGCGTCCATACACTAGAGAAGTCACACTCTCCCTTGACATTCAACACCTCAGGGTATCGTCGCGTACTTTGAGGAAAAAAATAATTGCCATGAGTTATGCTCCATCCCTCGTATAACTGATAGTAAATATATTTTTCTATCGACTAAAAAATCCAGATCGTAGTCAGACTGGGTGACGCAGTCAAATTTTTCTGGATTTTTAAGCCCAAGTTTGCGGGTTTGATCCCGGCCCAGGTCGATGGCATATATTTGCGAATAAATGTGACAGGCTCATGTCTGTAGCCTTACAGGCAGTTAAAGAAACTACTGCGGACGAAATTCCGACACTCCGGCGATAGTAACAGGCCTAAGGAGCAGTATAACCCCCATCGTTATACAACCACAGAACCAACCAAGCATCCACTACGTCATATTTTGTAAGAATTCGCTTTAATATTATTACATCCCTCGGCAGGCTTATGCTTTATGAGTATTGAAAGCTGTCACAGTTTTCACTCCATTATTATAGAACGAAAAAGGTCGTAAGGCCCCGTCTTCATCTTTTAGTTATACTTCGTGCGTTAGTGCTGTGAGGTGTACGAGTGTTTCACTAATATTTAAATTAAAGTAGCCAGTATTGATTTAAGATTGTATTGTTATAAAAAGTAACACGAGATTAACAAGCTATTTCACCAGACTTAATTTCCGTGATGATGAGAAGTCGACCTGTCTGGCTTAGATCATGCCATAATCCGGAAGTTTACTTGCTGCCTCTTCTGCCTGTAATCGGTAGTTTCAAGATTTTTCTGATTTGTGTATGTTTCGTATAGCTCCATTGTTCTCAAAAGAATATTCCAGATGCTTACCTTACACAAGTGCTATGGATGTTTCTACTTATTCTAACTTATTTTAAATTCTATTAATCGATATTACAAGATGCATTTTGGGTTTATATATCTAAACCTCGTCCATTTAAGGTTTAAATAATTCTTTCTTGTAGGGTTTTTATATTGTATGGGATAACCGCTTATTATTATAAAATTATAACTTTAGCTAGTTTAAGAGTTCATTTATTACAGAGAGAAGTAGTTTAATATTCACCAGCGTACTTTATCATTTTCACTTAGACCTCCCGCCTGGATAGAATGAGGCATAGGCCTACATGTGACAAAATAAAATTATAGAAAATATACATAGTCTAATTTTTCAGCAGAAGGAAGTCATCAAGTAATACGACACCAACAATCTATCCAATATCATAATATGTTCTTTATCTCCAATATTATACTAAAGTACCGTTAGAAATTATGGTACCTCGGGACATTGTAGAAGTACAAAAATATATGTGAGGCAACCTTAATTTAATTTTTAATCTCATGACAAAAAATAGCACACGTTGAAATGCACCCATAAGAACGTAGTTCAATGTATAAGGTATTTAACATAGTAGAAAGGAGACATACTCTTATAAGGATTAATTTGCCTGAGACTTCTTTGATAATCGTAAATAGTAGTCTAATTCCTCGTGAAGTAATTGGGCATCGAGAAAGAGGGGCATTTGCGACCAGTGCGCGGTCTCCATATGTTATATATTATAAGAGTAATCAATCATTATAAGCTCTGACATTCAAGCATGTGCTACAATATTGTGGCCGGTAACCTGAAAGCATAGCAAATGGATTCAACTTCAGGACCGGGTCGCTATCGTTGAAGGTTATCTTAGATAGAAATCTAATTTTGTGGTCCAATTCCTCTATGTTCGCATTCCAAAGGACTCAATTTTTATAAGGATTTTAAATCAGCCACATGGCTTTTAAAAACACCACGACTCTAGCCACACTTTGTTAATATGTAGATTTGTAGTGATTGTGTAGACAGAGGCAGGATACAATGTCATCCAGAATTCAGCCAAGGATTATTTTTCAAGGTGCTTCTTTGCTTGCTAAATGAGCAGGGGTTTATGACTTGGGTCATTTCTTTAAGGTAATCGTTAGACAACGATCTTTAGGGAAAACTTATTTTGTTCCTGAAAAGCTAGACTCATATTGATTAGTATTTACATGTTTCATAGATTGTTATGGCCCGAAAATTTATGAAAAATCATATTTTTAATAATGCTCGCTATTACATGGTAGTTTTAAAATGTGTACAAGATTTCAAACAAATAACAGAAAATTGGTGGTTTCATTTTGCACGATGTTGAATATTTCGTTAGTTTTGCGATAATGCATCATAGCTTATTTGGTGGATATTGAAATAATTGTACATATCTTATTAATTTGTCACACTTTGAATGGTATGTTACTTTTCAATTGACTAAGATTTGTTGCATTGATCTTGCTTTTAAAAACTTGGTGATGTAATTTATAAAAGTTCTATTACCTGTAATTTATGATGTAATTAAGTTAACCACAGAACATAGCGTTAAAATTACTTATAGGCCTATGATAGAGCATACTTAAATGGTTCTGGAGCATATTTTACAAATTTTAGAGATCATTTGAATGCATATAAATATCTCAAAAATATTTACTGAGAGACCACTTGGAAGACCTAGACGTAGATGGGAGGAGAGTATTGGTCTAAATTTAAGGGAAGTAGGATTTCCTACGGGTGGCTGGATGGAGTTAGCACAGAATGGCGGGCCCATGTAAGCGCAGCAATTAACCCCCGGTTTCCATAAAATAATTAATATTATTTTAGCTTGCTTAGAAATTGCCTATTGCCCTTGAGTAAGGAAGTATTGGATGCATATTTCGTCTTCTGATAGAGTATTAACTATCGGGCTTGGTTATAAGCAATGTCAATACTTTTGTAAAACCTAAAAGTGTCTAATTTTCCGTTATGCTTCCTTCACCTCAGTAGACATGGAGCGTTCTTTTTTAGCTTCTGCTAGCAGACACAATGTATAAATTGTCTGTATAAAGTTTGCAAATGTTATTGGCTGTTAACCTATATTGTGACTGCAATATGGAAAGTTAGAATGAATCAATCTTTATATTGAGTAGGCAATAGGTCTATCTAAAGGATGACATTTTTACAAGACACTTAGATCTAATACTAAACATTTACGTACTTAATAGGCCTACTAGGTTTAAGCTTATTTATTTATCTTTTAGTAAGATGTGATATGATGAAATATGATTTGGATATGAATTTTACATCCTATTTTTAATTTTTAAGGTCTATTTCATGGTTTTATGAAATATATTTTCGGTCCCTAAGATCTAATTTTTAAAGCTCAGAAATCCGAATTTTCGTAATATTTTGTTTATTACACCGTAATAACTTCAGTAATGTCAGCATACCGACACCCACGTTAATGATGGTTTCCGTGATCGGAGAAGCTACTTCTTCATCAAACTGCTTTTCTGGTTGTAAGAGGCTGAGTGCATCCCGTTTCAATACTTAAGCCTAAATCCTGCATCGCAAAAAATAGAGGCAATAGAATGTGCACTTTCACTAGAGTGTTGCTTTCCCGTAATGTTAAAGACATACCACAGCCACAAGACTCGTGCATAAGGTACGTCTATTTTTTTTCCATCAGTCTCGATCCTCGGTAACAGACCTCTAGGGTCTTATGTTCATAATTCTCAAGTCTTCCTACACTTTATCAGTCCATCTATTCCTTGGTCTACCAGGGCGTCGTCTTCCCTTCACTCTAGCTTTAGGCCTATATGCCTATATATGGCTTTAAGTGTTCTTGTATCTCCCATCCTTTCAATTTGGCCTTGCTGGCCTTGTCATTGCGATTTTCTAAACCGAACAGTGTCTTCATTCCCGAGGATTTCATCTATTTCTTCGTTGTTTCTCCCTTCTATCCAACACAGAACCTTAGATTCTTCGAATTACGAGTTATGTGGGGACGCATTATTGCTCAAAAAGTTTATTCAGCATTCAACACCTCGTAGCTCGGCAACCACGTATCGTAAAAATATGGGATTTGTACGGATAGTTTAAAAAACATTCCGTTTTTTTCTTATGTCCCAGTCCACATTTTTGGATTGTTTGTAGCTTTTTAGCGAGCAATTGAAATAGCACAACTCGTTGCTTCTGTTAGGCGCGGATTTACCCTATTGGGCAACACTGCATCGCTCTTATTCGTTAATCGCCTAATTTTCCTTCATATAGCGTCAGCCGTATAGTCTAATGAAGGTGTTATATATTCTTGGTTTATTTTTTCGAGACAGTAGCTGTCACTTCATTAATTTCAAATTAGCGTTTATTTTTACATAACATATCAAATCAATAACGGTTAAAATGTAGTAGCTGTAGTTCTTTTACCTTTTATTGTAATCAGTTTAATATTATACAAACCCGACTAGTTCCAACTCACGTTCAAAGGTCACGTGATAGATTGGTATTGTCAGTCTGTGGTTCCTTATCTGATGAGCTGGGAGAAGTCTATGAAGTACAATTTTATATGGCATCGTATTTCATATGTTTGCGTCTAGCCCATTATCTTGATAGAAATTCACTCTTAGAAGAAATAAGATGGACACCATATTTGGATCAGGCAACTCCATATGGGCAGCATTCCTAAATCCGATAACTAATGGCATTCTTCAGTCCTAAAAAATACGTCTTTAGTTTCTACTGAAATAGTATTTTGTTAGAAGCTAGTGAATTCTGTTTTCCTTGTTTATGATGACTGTTGGGTATTTTGAATAATATGGTTTAGTGCTGGGTTCCTATCTCAAGGGCATTTAACAGGTTCAAGCCAAGCAGAAAAGAATTTTATGTAAAGCACTGACATAACTTTCTCTATCCTGATTGTATATCTTACTTATACGCTTCCCATAGTAAGTGGTAGCATTGTGGAAGTGCGCATTCAGTTGTTTTAGCCTCCCGCAAAACCATGATGTTCATGAAACAGAATTTTTTTTTTTTAAATTTATTCTGCAGATTTACAATCTGTTCAAATAAGAACATTCAGTAAATGGTATAAATGGCACAGTAATGATGTCAGAGCTGTAAAATACAACTCCTTAAGGTAAGTCATTGAATAACAACACTTTAAGGTAAGTCACTGAATCGGAATGCCAAGTCTAAAATCTTATGTCGATGTAAACGGTTGATTGAGGAACTATTGTCCAATAGATTGATGGCTAGAACTTTAAATTAAAAAATGTGGAAGAGATTAATCGCTTCCCTTTAGGAAATTTAGGCCTATGTGATGAAATGTTTTAAATCAAGGTGATTTGAATAAAGCTGTTTTGGGAAAAAAATATAAAAACGAAAATTTCTTCACATAATGTGATAAGAATACTTAGCGAAAGTCTCACCATGCTTTGTGTTACATACCCGGATAAGAAAAAAATTTAATTTAGTTTAAAAACGATTTTTGTTTTCGAAGTATTCTATTTTCAGGCAGACAAAGAAACATACTTTTTGAGGTTGCAGAAGAACAGAAATACAAAGAAACAGAAGACAAAGAAGCAGATGAGAAAGGTTCAGTAGGAGGAGAAAGAAGAGGAATAGGAAAAGAGAGAAACGCATGACAGGAAAAAGAGTAGTAGAAGTCAATTATTCCTAGTGTTATTCCCGGATACGAGAGAGAGAGAGAGAGAGAGAGAGAGAGAGAGAGAGAGAGAGAGAGAGAGAGAGAGAAAGGATGTGAATGTGAGCGGGGGAGAGGGTAAGAAAAAAAATGTGTGTAGAAGTATCTTATTTGAAACACATATATTTCTCTACCATACCAAATTGTTATTTCGATTTCCTCTCTCCACATTCCAGCATAGAGCAAATCGCGGGACTGTGCATTCAGCAGGGTTTGAACTCGAGAACATTAAGTCAATATGGCTCTACTTTATTAACGTTCGAGAACATTAAGTCTAAAGGCAAGGATATATTAAAATAAAAATAGTCCATTTTAAGTATAGGCCTACTTGGAGTTTTTGTTTTACCTAAAAGTAACATTTATGTAAGAAAACATTGCAACTCTTTCGTTTGAAAAAAAAATCGTAGAATGTTCAGGCCTAGATTGTAAGTGGAATGCGAGGAAATGTTGAAAGCTACATCTACAATAAGGCTACAATAAGCTACAACCTTCTTAAGCAAGTAAGAAAATGAGCAGTTCCTTGTGACCTGAACAACTATAATTACAAACTTAATCTGCAAGAAAATAATTAGGAACCTTCCCCAACATGTCAGTGTGAACAGGAAAGAACAGATCAACACGAAGGTGATATGAGTAGAATCTGTACTTTGTCTGAATAACCGCCCACGTTGAAATATTCGTGGGTGAAACAACTGGCGAGGCGATTGGTTTCTGTTCCCAAGTTCGAGGGTTCGATCCTGGACTAGGTAGAACGCATACAGGACTAGGTAGAACGCATACACATATAGAATAATTATTTCGGGACAAAATCCCGGTACGACAAACAGCTGACATATTTATGTTTAATTGACTATTACCAGTTCAAAACAGTCCTTAATAGCCATAACCAAATGAACTAAAAGGGGATTAGATAGTGTTTTTGTTATTTCACGAAGAAATCATTAATCTATAAAATGAAGTTTACTATCTTCAAATGCAATATAAATTTCACTTTGAACGAGTAATACAACCGTAACAATTTTGCTTATGAAAATTGCATGGGTGCCGGGAATTCTATTTTGGGGAGAGGGTAGAGTGATGAGGTTAATGTTTGCAGAGTTAGTAAGTTCATACTTTAAAACTTATTTCAATTTGCTTGCAACTATGCACTATACATATTTATATTTAGCAGTATGCTCACGAAAATTAAGATTGATCGTTTTTCTCACAATTCACAAATGAGTATCTCGAGTGATATCGATGTCATGATGCAGAATCCACTTTGCTATTATCTGTTTCAGTTGAGAGTAAAAATATTAAAGAACATTGTTTTAATTTTTGTAATTGAGGACTGAAACATGTCAGATATGCATATATTTAATATATGCAGAAATATCCATTTATATGCACAATATGTAAAATTCACTCAGGAGACAAGAAAACGCGCACATTCATACAGATAATTTATCGTATTACTAAACAACAATATACAAAACATATATTTAAGGGGGACATATAAGTTTCGGTACTGAGAAATAAGTGAAATTCATTATTTTTTCTCAATATTATTTATTGTTCTGTAAGATCGTAATCCGACATGCTCTTTACTTATTACTTATACAAGCACATATTATTTTCAGGGTTTATTAAACTGTTGAATTTACAGGTATTTATCTTTACAAAATATCAGCCACGTTTCATGCACCGAAATGCCGTTCAGTGATAATTTCCACAAATGTCGATATTTCTGAGCGATATTTTCGTATATATTAATAACTATCATATGACAAAATCGTACGCAGTCTTTGGAATATCTACAGTACACTACTTTTTTTTTAGTTCCACAAAGGGTAATTTATTTTAACATTTTCTTTTATATTAAAATTATTTCTTTTAAAATAAATTATTAATGTTAAATACCCCTAAATACCCCCTATACACGAGCTTCGCTCATATAGGGGCATGTTTGGTTTTATTTGTTTTTACTTGTATTAAATGTGTAATAATAATAATAATGTAATGTAAGTAAGTAATGGTAATAAATGTTAAAAATGTTAAAAAAATCAATGATTGTAGATAGAGTTGTTGATATGGTATTAACAAGAGGATATAAAAAAAGAATCGTTCAGAAATATGTTTGTGAAAATTATCACGGAAACGGCATTTTAGTGCACAGAACATGGCTGCCATTTCATAAGGATAATTACCCGTAACTATAACAGTTTGTTCATTATAAAAATAATATTCAATTTTAGTAATCAATATAGAGTATGTCAGATTATGAACGCATGAATTTCCTAACCATGGATATTTCCGAAGGAAACTGTCTCTGTCTGAGCAACTTGTGTGCATCTAATCAAGATACTAAAACGGAAACTTTTCCTTGCAGATAAAATGGAGCAGCAGCACAATGGAGAGGTCTCTGGATCAGAAGGAGGTGAGTGGTCAAGCATCATTATTCCGCACAATTACGAGTGCATAGGTGGTCTTCACGGCTTTACCAAGCAGCACATGCTCAACTGATTTAACGCGCTTCCAATATCACGAGGACAGCTCATATATTAAAATATTCTCCATTCATCAAAGTTTTATTCCTTTCTGAATTTAAAATGAATATAAAAATTCACGTTAAACCTCCATTTTTAAAATTGACTTTATATCAGTGGCGTAACTAACAACTGTTGGGGTCAATGAATTTGTGTTTTCAGACTTCGAAAATGTTTAATTACATTCATATATAGTGCGACTACATAGGGGTGAGGCGCTTAGCGTCCGTAAATTTGTGTTTCTCGTAAGATATTTCTTCTATCAGTAAAAAAAATCTTGACTGCCAAATAATATTAACCAATAGCAACTAAATAACTAGTGGCAGTAGCCAAACCAATAAATTTAGTCACCATAGTCATAGATGGTCTATAGCATTACAGTATACCTGTTCTTTATGTGTAAAATATTACAGCATATAACGCTTTTATAATATATGCAAAATTAAATAATGGCACCAACTAACCTTAAAATTAGTGTCAGAGCTATTTTCATTTTCGTATTGTATTTCTTTTTGTAATTTTTGGATTCTAACTGTAGTTTTTGGGATCCTGGTAGAGAGGAAGAGATGATCTGGTGGTCTTATCTCTACCCGGCTTAAATAAATACATAAAATTAAACTAATTTGTAAAAAAATGTTAATGCGAACTAAATATTTTGGAAGAATTTCAGTGATTGTAAGCTTTAACGGCTGTAACAAACAACAGCCAAACACACGATCTAATATAGATCGTTTGTTACTAGAACAGCTAGTGGAACGATTTGCTACAAGTAAGATACCAAATCCAATTAAAACCACTTGGGAAATTCAAATTATATCGTTAATTTCCGGATATTTTTCGAACAATTCCAGTAAATTTAGTCATCTTGTTCTTGTCTAAAGTGACTGCTTGTGGAAACATCTACCATCAAATTTGAATTTGGTAAAATAATCAAAGGAACAAAACAATTTTCAAAAATTAATTTTTTTCGCCAATCTCAGAATTCTGGTCTTAATGGCGATTTGGCCACCGGAAATTTCGCATCTTGGGCCTTCTGCACGTTTCTGGTTAAAAATATTTCATTCTTATGATTATAAAATTATATAAATAAATGAATATTAAAATATAATTAGAAGAAAATAAATGCTTTCGCCAAATGGATGCATATGACTGCTGAGTAACTTGAATTCTCAGAAGTAATTATACTAAGACAATTTTCTAAAGTGAAATAGAAATTAATTAGGATTTGGCTTTGAACAGCTATTCCTTTGTTTTCAAATTTTATTGCAATAGGAATTTTTAATCAAAGTGTCTTTTTAAAACATAGGTTCCGATTTGAAGAAGGAAGTATAAATATGGAATACCGAATTCAAATACAATTCAATGTGGCAGACCAACGACAATGTTCAACCTGAAATTTTGCCCATTTTACTATATAAATCTGGATTTTCCTTAAAATTTATCTTCCGTGTACCTTTTCCACTCCTCATAAAAACTTACTAACTACATGATTCATGCCACAATAAATTTAGTAGAAATATTAGCTTGCAATTTAATATAAATTACCATGCTTCATCTTGGATATTTTTCAATCTTTAATAAATGAAATATTATTTTTGGATGAACCTTTTGATTACACAATTAAAAATATAGCACTATTCAAAACATTGTTGACATTAACTCATAGTTGATCAAATTAATTATGAACTTTCTAAGGACTCAAATCTACATACACATCTTCACGAGGGAGATCTTAACATTTTTTGTACCTGTTGCAATGCGCTATGCTGGTTAACTTCATGTTTAGTTAGACTTAAGAGTTTTAATTGTAGCTGTAAAACATTATTTACTTCCTTTGACAAGAAATAATTCATATCACAATACTTAAAGTACAGTTATGCATAAAGAAATGTTAATTGTATAATGAGCTTGCAACCTAGGATTCTCTTTTCTGTCCATGCGAGTGAGGTTATATTCTACTTCCTTTGACTTAACAACTTCTTATCATATTTGAAAGTCTTTAGTCTTCATTCTCAATCTCATTTCTAACGTATATTGTTCTTATAGTATCAGAGAGTAGATTATATACTAAAGGATTAAATTCTTTATGAATTTATTATTGTTTACGAGCATCTGACTATTGAAAAATTACACTCTTTGAGTACTCTCCAATGTCAGAAGTGGATTTTAAAATTGTGTTTTTCGGTAGTATGTAGCTTAGACCTTCCTTTCATCTATTTAGCGCTTAATTGCTTATGTTTAGAGAACTGAATTGTTAGAGGTTCTAGTTTTCTAGATTAGGTATATTTAATTCGTGAGTTTGCTGACTTATTGAAGTGTCATTTTACTTGAATAATGATAATACATTATACAACGAACCTATAATGGCACTCATTAAGATATGAATATGTTTATGAAATCAGAAAGCGAGTTTCATAATTTTCATGCAAGTATCTTAATATTATCAAATAGGAAAATTGCTTATTACCACTTTTGTTCAACCATGGATGAATTTTTGGTTTTGAGATTTTAGATTCATTAAAGACGAAACGGTACTCTATGCCGCGCACAGGTTTTCCTTCCATTCAATAATAAAAGTCCCTTGCACCAAACATAATATGCTACAACTATAAACAACAAAATAATATTTCATAGAAAAAAAAGACCCTTGCACCAAAAAAAACACATTTCACAATTATAGGAGTGGGAGTGGAAAACTCGTGCGCGGCATAAAATACCTTTCCCCCTCATTAAAAAAGTCGATTCCCATTATTCTATATCTGTCGAAAATCTAAACAATTAGTTTTACATACTTAAAACTACATTATATTAATATTGGCAGGAGTAGGTCTTAGAAAGAAAATATATTTTGTAGTAAAAATGTGATACATCAAAACGTTCTGGCATACTGAGATGATACTTGGTTTTCTGTAATAATTTATTAAGTAAAACAACTGCCAAGAATAGTAATATTACAGAAAGAGCTAACTCGTCTCACTCTCCTCTAAATGGCATGGAAATTACAGAAACCACCTTAAATTGAAGATAATTATTATAATTGTATAAAAAAATCAGTTATTAACCAATAGACTATCATTATCTGACCAGAATATTGACTATCGTAGGCCTCAGTTTTTTTACTATTTGTTTTTAATTAAATTTGTGTTATTAAATGACGTAATAGTTTGATCACGAACTTATTTCTTGAGCTCTTTATTCAGCCTGTATCTGAAGTAAACGGAACGGCCCCTTACATGTAACATTATTATCTATTATGAATCACCTGCAGTGTTGCCAGTGTAGTTTCTGTGAATTATATTTACCTGATCTAACTTCTCTACGTAGCAGCTCTTTAGTAAAGGTGCCCCATATTGCACTCTACAGTGGTTAGAGATGTGAGAGGTAATGTTCTCGGCAAGTTAACTTTATGGCACTTGATGGAGGCAGTGTGGTCAGCACTTTGCTCCTGCTGCCTTTTATCTGCCAGATATTTTCTATGATAGCCAACTTTCCAATATCTTCTTTAGGATAGAGGACTGACAATGAGTAGACCATCGCCCAATTTTCTGGTGGGAATGGAACCTGGTCTGTTAAAACTGGAAGAATCTAATGACTTACTTGGATTCGTAGCTTTCCCAGACGACTTGCTTTAGGTGTTTGAGGCAGATTCAAGACGAGAATTGGAATGTAGAACAAACAGGACTTTAGGTAACTAGTTTACAGGAGCAAAACTAAAACTGGTGACAACAAAGACAACTTATCCTCTGCTTAAAGAGAAACTTTTAGGTAACCCAATGCTCAAGTTAAATGGTCATATATATGCTTTAGATTCAGTTATAAATAGTTTGGAAACCTTATGTCAATTATAATTACAATTGTTACAATGCAGATGGTTGTAGACAGGTCTCTGAGAGATGTCAGGATAGGGGCCACAGCCAGGGATCGAATCAGACTATCTAGCCCATATTAGTTCGCCTTACTAATTATACTATATTGACTCAGCTCTTTAGTAAGGTTGTCTATTTATATATTTTTATATTTATTTATTATTTATTCGTTCGCCTTACTAGTTCTCCTATATTGACTCAGCTCTTTAGTAAGGTAGCCTATTTATTATTTTTTTTTCAGAAAGGTCTGTACTATGTAGCGGTCCGTGATCCACTTCAGAAATGTCAATGGTGCTGGCGTGTCTAGCCGGTTCCTTTTAGGATGGAGAATATCCTAGATTAGGGGTTGACTGCTAGAATATAACTAGCCTACAGTAAAAGAGAAGCAATCCCCTGGACATTAGGACGTGGTCTATGTTTTCTTTTTAAACTAGTTTTCCACCCGCTGCTATGACGGGCTTCTTCAGAGGCTGCTGGAGTGTTGACAGGAGCAGACTCTGCTGTAACCTCGTTCAGCTCCAGCAGTCCCTGAAGATGGCCGACACGGCTGCAGCCAAAACGCCGGTTTTAAGAACCATGTACCACGGTATAAAAGCCCGGAAGATTGATTCTCTCATGACACCAGGCGTAAAAGACTCCGAATTTTAATTATCATTGCAGTAGCTTAACGTGAACTCTGAAGAACAGTGCGCCTCCCATATGTTTCACTTAGCGCGAACTGTCCTGGGTGAAGACAGCAGTCACCCATCCAATTTCTCGCAGAACTTGCAGTGCTTAACCCCGCTGAAGCATGAAAGTGGTTTTAATTCCACAATGGGATGCGATGAAGTGAATAAAATGAAATAAAATTGTAAATAAGTTGCACGAATATGTATTATCTGCGACGCACTCCAGAGAGCACTGCTCATAACAGAGTTACTTATTTGACAATTATTTGGTTGGCTTGCGCGAAAAGCCAGGTATTGCTAATTTGTTTATTTATAGCGAAGACTACTTACTGAAGAAGTATGTAAACATACTGCAAACTTCTTGGATCTGTTAACAGCTTGCATTTGAAGGTGTTCTACGTTTCTCTCGCATGTGACTCTCCTTATCTAAGAGGCTGGTATGCAAGATTGTGCATATCTTGATAAGACAGAACCCAGCTCCACACACGACGAATCAATTTGTGCAAAATGCGATGTTGTGCAATAATTTTTATTGTGTATGGCGGTGATTGACCTATTGCGAAATTGTTGTACGTACTCTAAAGTTTACAAAGAACAGAAAATTTGATCAGAAATAGAGTATGTTATGTACTAGGGGTGGCCACTAACCTTAACTTTGGGAGCTGCAAATTTATGAAGCTGTTCGATGCGAATTTGAGGAGTGCTTTTTCGAGCCTTCAGTTTTTGCTGTTTTTTGTTTGAAATCTGACTGATAATTGATAAGCGCAGTTCGCAAGAGTTCACTTAAATGTTCATCATTTAGTTCAGTTTTTTTTTAGATTTAATTAACTTAAGCTTTCAATACAGAGATTCACACATATAAGTAGTCCCAAATATTGAGATACGTCTCTTAGCACACTCTTTTGTTAGTAGGTATTTTTCTTCTGGAACTGTCTTCCAAAATTTTATGGCCGAAACACCACTTCGTTTAAGTTCCTTTAGTCCTTCGTCCTCTTGCCGTTCTAGTCGCTCCAACTCTACTCCAACTGTATCCATTGTAATTTGTGATGAAACAGGACAGCCGTCGCCCACAACAACAGCAAAAGTTTTTCCAGGAATGAAAATGAAGGTTTAAGTGTGTTCTCAAATCATTAAATCTGCCATTGATTTTTTAGCAAGATCAGACATTTTTCACAAATAATCTTCTGTTTCCACCTGGACGTCAGGAAGGCTTTCAGTAATTTTCAAAACTAAATTAACTCTGCGCTAAATCAGAAATGTTTTCAATTCCTCGTAATATGTTTTCATTAAGTTATATTAACTATATACTTTTTTTAATCTGTATCATATTTACTCTAAGCTTGGTTTCAAGAGCCGCACGAGATTTGGCTCAAGAGCAGCATGTGGCTCGCGAGCCTCGTTGTGGCACCCCTGTACTATACTCTTTTTAATCAGGAACTGTGGCGAGCAGCGCGCTTTGAGATGTTACAAAGTCTTTAGAGCCTCTATGTTATTGTTAACAGCGATATTTAGGCATAAGTTTCAAAATATAGTTCATTTAACAACAAAATAGCTGTATTGGAAAATTAAAACGTGATTGCCTAAGGAGAAGGCTTCAGCCTATATACTGTTAAAGAATCATGGCTTCGATCCTCCAGCGGAAGTTATAAACTTAGAACTCTTAACTTTTTTTTGTCAAGAGGCAGAATGGTTTATGACCTATTAATAATATTGTGTTCAAGGACAAAATCCCATTCAGTGTAGTAACCTTTGATCGTATACTGTTTTATATGCAATAGAATTAGGCGTCAAATACCAGAATTTAGTCCGTTCTTCACAATGTTTCTTTGATTTTTTACACAAGGAAGGTATATAATGTACCATATAGTCTACTATAAAACAAGCAGAGGTTGGACAACGAATATGAAGTTAGCTTATTAAAAAACTGCACCACTTGACACATTTTATAAATTCTAAAAAGGAAAATAGTTATTTATGACAAAAGTCGTAAAAGATATATTTATTTTGCTAGTAGGTATGTTTAAGACATGAGCTCACAAGAGCGAGTGTAGCAATCCTACGAGCAAAATAAAATTATTTTACCATGCGTATAATACACTATATTTTAGGCAATATTAAATATTAGATTTATTCTAAAGAACTACGTACTGTGGTGCCACATTTGGAACCTTCAGCTGCCGTGCCATCTATTGTCGCATATACACATAAACATGATCAGACAAAGGTTATTGATTTTCTGGATCAAGGCTGCTAACATAAGAAATGCAGTCGACAACGCTTTTCAACTACCAAGTAGGAGGATTTTTGCGATCAGCGTGAGAAATTTTAATGTTAAAAAGAACATCACTTTTAAATTCTTATCAAACTGAGACTATTTTAATAATCAGTAGAAATATTCTTAACTATAAGAGCATTTTCCATGTCACTGAAACAAAAGTTGGTTACAATGGATTTTTTAACACTTAGTTCAATAATGTGCAACTTTTACTTCGTGTGTCTTATGTTAGAAGTTCTAATTCAAGCTGTCAAAATTTTATGGCATATAGGTTGTTGAATTTTCAAGCAGATCAGTGTCTTGACTTGGTTTTCATATATACATTCCTTGTTTTTAAAAAAAGAGTAGAACACGCAGGTGGTAATGTGAAACTTTTATTTCGGGTGTCTTCTTGTTGGAAGTTATATTTTTAATTCTCGCTGTCAAAATATATTTTCCAGAAAAAAATTGTTCCACCTGCCCCCATTTTGTAATTCTTGCTTCTGTTTGTTCTTTTCTCTGTAAATATCCGAAAAATACTCTGTGTTTATTATTATTATTATTATTATTATTATTATTATTTAATATTTCACATTTTAGTTTAGGTTTGGGAAGACCAAACAGTGTAACTAGACTGGAACCCACTTTGGGTATTATGCTCTGTCTTTCCATAAAGTATTTTATCACGTAATTTACTTTACACGTATAACAGTAGTTTACGAAACTACAATAAAAGTTAACTTTAAAGCGTGTTTTATTTAATTGGTCTTTTATGATATTTCCCGAAGACTTCTGCTGTTTGTTTTTTTAAGTATAATAGTGGTATATATACGGACATTTTTCTAAACACTTTATTCTAAAAATTTTAAGACCATACGGGCTTCTAGAGTTAGAAACATAGAAAATACTATCAAAATAATCTTATGAACTAGATAATTTTGTACTAAGTGCTAGGACCAAGCAAAGTTATGCTATCTCACTGTCAACACAGCCTGTAACATTTAGCTATCGTGTACAATACTAAGTAGTGATTGCTCATACATATTTCTAATTCAGCTCATACCACCAGGCGTCCCATTTTGGATCACAGCTATGATCAACAGGAAGGCGATTAAACCTATTACTATGACGACATTCACGAGTTGCTAATCGGAATGTAAATTGCTAATTAATTATACTTACAAGAAGACCTTCTTGACTGAGGTCGCAAACTTCTTTCTTGAAAGTCCGTTGAAATGTCAACGTGTATCTTTCCAAACAGCCCAATTATTTCAAATTCATTGGTCTACTACCTGAATCGTAGGAATAATTCGTAAATAAATTATATAGCATAAGTAGCCGGTCTATTTAGACTTATTTAGGCGTATCCTAATACTTCGATTAAGCTCCTCTTATAATAATTCGTGGAAAATGAAAAATCCAGTTGAAACTTTCAGCAATACGCCGGCAAATGATTCCATTCATTAATACCCATATTTTAAAAAAGGATATTTCCCTACGTCTGTTATCTTTTCCTGCTGTTTTTTGAAAGCATGATCACCAAAGCCCGGATTTTGATGACCTAACAGTACTTCACAAATGAGCTATAAAATGACTGCAAAAATACAAGAAAATAACCCAAAAACTTAAAAAAGACCGAAAAATTTGTATGAAAATACTAGTTTATTCATCAGTTTTTTGTCTATTCTACATTTATGTTGTTGACAAAATTATAGGCTACATATGGTTAAATTCAAACAGCAAACACCGTTTTTCTGTATCCAAATTAATTTTTTACAAGATCTATTTGTTTATGCTTATTTAGAGTTCCGATAATATTCAATGTAAGTAAATGCAAAAAAAAAAACCTATATAATGCGAGAAACAACACAAAATAAGAAAATAATGACTTTATGTTAAATAATTATCTAAAAATAAGAAGTGTGGAAAAAGGCGTAAAATTACCAAAAAATGACCAAATAATGACATTAAATTCTAAAAATGACCCAAAAATAAAAAAATGGGGATGAATTACCAAAAAGACCCCCAAAAATTACCATTTTTAAAATCTAGGAGTCATGATCAAAATATCTGCACCAGTGAGCAACGTCCATGATGTTCCAATTAAAAGATGACATGTCATCATAATCCGGCCCTGATAATCACTCTTCCCGTAACATGACAGTCGTAACCCAATATCACGCCATGCAGTAAGTCCCGCGTACGATTTGAAAAGAGCACACAGTCTAGTTTTTTTTCCTCCTAATTTATAGAGGCTCCCATCCTATTTTTTTTTTCCACATTTTGAAACTCATCTTTCCAACTCTTATTGAAAAATTTTCCACCCGGTTCTGTACTTCTGTTTGAAATTTAAAAGAAGACAAATTAACACATATGTCACTATTTCCTAAAAAATTAAAAACATCTTCAAAATATTAAACATATAGAAATATTGGACCCAGTCTTCTATGCTCCAAAATGAAAAGTAAGAGCTATACTGCTGAACTGCGAAAGTATAATGAGGAAAGCTGGGACAGTCTATCATGTAACATAATTATCAGAGCCCGGATTTTGATGGCATGTCATCTTGTAACTGGACGTTGCCCACTATTTAGTGCAGATATTCTGATCTCGACTCTTAGATTATGAAAATGGTCATTTTTGGTCATTTTTCTCCATTTTTAATTTTTAGGTCTTTTTTAAATGTAATGTTTTTAATTGCTTATTCTTGGCCACTTTATTATGGTCTTTCTTTCCACATTTAATATTTTAGGTAATTTTTTAAATATAAAGTCATTATTTTGTCATGTTGTGTTCTTTCTTGCATTAGGCCTATATAGTTTTTGAGCATTTACTTACTCTAAACAAGTATACACAAAAAAAACGTTGGTATTATTTAATTTGGGTACAGAAAACACGGTGTTTGCTATTTGCATTCAACCGTATATACCTATTAACTAATTACAAGCCAATAACTATTGGGTCAACATAAAATAATGTAGAATTGACTTGGATGAATAAACTAACATTTTCATACAATTTTTTGGGTCTTTTTTTTTTTAGTTTTGGGGTCATTTTATGTACCTTTGCAGTTATTTTATAGCACTTTCTTTAAGAATTTTTAGGTTGTCAAAATCCGGGCCCTGATAATTATGTATAACTATAATGAATTGGCTTCGTCCTGGACATTGAATCTTTCCCCGCATGGACTGCATGCTAAACCGTAGGGATAATAGGCGAATTCAAATAGGAGAGCGCTCAATACTCGAGTTCTCTATCAACGATGTGATATTATTTACTAAAGAGCACAATCCTGCAATGTTATTGTAAGGTTTATCCATTATGTGACATAGCACTTTCTTCACGTGAGCACAATCACGTACTATTTACTTAAGCATGCTCCTATCCTTACGAATGTTTCAGTTTCCAGTCATGAGCTACACTAATGCAGCTGACTGCTTTATCGACCTTTTAACTCAACGAGTGTTGCGATTGTTATTTATACCTCCATTTCACTCAGGCATACTTAGGAAGGCCACCAATGGCAGCTATTGTCTTTTTCTAACTAGCCAAGATATTCAATTGGCTTAGAAACAAAAGCTCACTTAAGTTAATTAAACAGTAAAATGAAATAACTTAACTTCAAGTAGGCCTATACAACATATTATGCATTTGCAAGAGTGATCAATCAGGTACAACAGAGTGGTTACGAACGTAAAATAGGTTCATTAGTTGATGTCGAACGTTTTGTTGAAATTTACATTTCTGACGACTTCATTACGGACAATTTGAAACTCAGTCCCTATGAATGAAATTACTACTTGCTTCTCTGAATGCAGACTTGGCTTAAATCATAGCATACAAAAAGTCATTCCAGCAAGCACACTATAAAAACTTGCTTCAGCCATTTCTGAAAAGAATTTGAGCTCTCAAAAGAAAAGTGAACAGGATTGAGAATGATCCCATTTTAATGAAGACAGATTTGTTCTCCATCTATGAGATCAGATGTGTTTAGAAAGCAAATTAAGTCAGGTTGTGGTGCAATGGATAGCTGCCTCGCCTTGCTGTCTTATGCAGAAATCAGAACAGATTTGAGTCTAAAGCCTCTGTTAATTTGCTGCTTCCAACAATTATAGATGAATCCTTCCGAAGAAGATAGATTCGCAATAGTAATCCAATTCTTCAATTCCATACAGCCGTATTGGCGTGATTGAGTCTATGAGAAGAGAGACAAACAGCGTCGGCAGTTTAATGTTTTCACTGCTATATGTATATATAATTTTTTATTATAAAATATTAAAAAGGTACAATTCTTACAATTTCAATTTCTAGACACCTATACAAAACACACCTAGTATACTTAATAAATACAATCAAATACAACAATAATTAGACAAAATACTTACAAAATAAATGTTAGTTACTGAAGCTATTCCTAAGTTACAATTCCAATTTATTAAATAGGAAGTTGTATTGATTAATATTGTTATAGGCCTAATTGTTGCCTCCGAATGAGCATTGCTCATGATAGCAGGTGGATGTTAATAACAATGAATAGTGGGGGAAAGAAGTGGACGTGCAAATAAATTACATGAAAATATAAAAAAAATTAAGAGCTTAGAATTAAAATACTAAATCTAATAATATATCAGCACTAAAAATGGTAAAGCTAAAATTATGATACTTAAACAATAAAAGTCATTTTAGATCATTAATAATTAAGTTGTGTGTTACTAATTCTGATGATTTATTTTAGTTATAATATATATATATATATATATATATATATATATATATATATATAAATCGTATAAAAACAGAGATTTATAATTGATAAATAATTGCTTTATGTTACATTATGAGGAATTTAATTTACGGGTTTGAATTTCCGTTGATGAAAACCAGTTATTGCATTAGAACTTTCTATATTGAGTCCAAACTTGTGAACTCTCTGATAGTATTTGATAGATGCACATATTAATGTAAATTCAGCTCTGAAAGCGTTCGTGCTAAATATTCGGTTCTCTCTCGTTATTATAAGCCCAAATCCTCTTTCTACAGGAAAACTTTATATTAGTAGACCTACGTCACTCACAATAATATAAATTAGGGTTTGATACGACGTGAAACGCTAATAACAAAATTAGTATCTGAGTAAGATCCATCATCCTTATTTGTAGATTGTGTTTATCATTAGGACTGCAGAAATCCAGAGGAATATTTGAAACACGTCTGAGATATTTGCTGGAGAAATGAATAGTTTCAGTCCCTAGTTTAAGCAAAAATCCATTGTTCACTTTTTATCTAGGACGAATATTTTTACTATTGTATTGTTGAGGATTTATAAAATTGCACGTTTCGTTACTCTTATTGGGACTGATATGAATTTTAAGATTACTATTATTTTAAAAATAATAGCAGTAATAATAAAAAATAATAGTAATATAAATGTTACTAACATAAAATGCAAAGCAAGGTGGGAGTTGTAACGTATCCTGTACAGAGAAGGGTCGATCTCTATTTCCACACCTGCTTCCCTCTTCCGGTGCGGCCCACACACTACCCAGGGAGTATCCTGACTCCACTTCAAATGTCATTAAAATACTTAAATCAACGCAAATGAGATGGGCGGAACGTATTGGTGAACCCCGAAACCCTTACGAACATTCCGGCACGCGTCAGAAAGGACAGAACATATAGGCCTAGTAAGGTTCCAGCATCTACATCACACCCTTCTGAAAAAGGAAATAATAGCAGTAATAATAAAAAATAATAGTAAAAAGGAAAAAAGGAAATATAGGCCAAAATTTTCTCTTGCGTTTACATGGGGTACATAAAACAATTGGCTCTATAAATCCAAATTGATAATATTTTTAATTTTTATTTTGGGTGAGCTGAATCTACAATTGAATCTACCCATGCTAGAAGGGCCTCGGTCAAAAATTAAGCTAAAATGAGTTAAGCATGGTATAAGACTTAAAAGAAGCACTGTTCTTCCTAGGGAAACTAAAGGAATGTTATCTATTTTATGCAGCGCGTACATGAGCCCGCCGTGTTCAACCCTATTATCTGCTAACTCCATCCAACTATCCCTCACAAATCCTACTTCCCTTAAATATATTCTAATATTGTCCTCCCACCCATGTCTAGGTCTTTCAAGTGTTCTTTTCCCTTCGGGTCTCCCATTCAATACTGTTGAGATGTGTCTTTCCTCCCCCATGCGCGCAACATGTCCAGCTCATTTCATCCTCCATGATTTAATTACTCTTACTATATTCGGTGATGAATACAGATTATGAAGCTCGTATTTTTGCAGTTTTCTCCAGTCCCCGCTTTCATCTGTCCGAATATCTTTCTAAGCACCCGTTTTCGAACACCCTCAGATAATGTTTTTCCCGAAGAATAAGGGATCATGTTTCACATCAGTATAAGACAACAGGCAGGATAATATACATTTTAATTAATCGATCTAGAACTAAGTGGCATTATCATTACACCATCATTACACCATAATTTGGTTTCGTAATTCTAATGTCTTCGGATCAAAATAGCACACAGCTATGTCAGAAATTTGGAAGCATGACACGAAAGCTTCAGCATCGTGTTGAACGGATAAGGACTAGTTCACTGAAAATGCCCTTTCACTGGAACATTTGTCAATCCCACGTTATTAGCAGACATTTCATTTCTAAATCACAGTGTGGTTGTCAGGGCATTGGCATTTAGCTTATCCATTCATTATTAAGTGCCAGAATGGTACTTTATGAGATTGTGTGGGGGACGGGAAAATGTCTACCTGTCAGTCCGTGTGCCTGAACACTCAATAACTCAAATACGCTTCATCGGATTTTCATGAAACTTGGTATACGCATTTATAATGTCCACGGACCAAATCGGTTGACCGGTACCGGAGTAATTCCTAATTAAGTGCCTATTTTAAGGTAATATATTAGAAAGAAGCTATCAAATGCAAATCAATTCTCATGGCAACATATTGTTTTATAGTATTGACATACGGCTTTGGAAGGTGCAAACCGATAGCTTAGACAAATAACACTACCCACATATTCCTTCACATATGCTTATCAAACTAGATCTTTGTTCTTCCGTAAGCCCTGCTTAATGAATCGCTTTGGAAATTAACTCGGAAATCGATTAAAAAGCAACTTATTTTCTGCATATCATAATTGCAATGATCTCTGATTAAACAAAAGCATTCTGGCACTTTGTTACATCAGTTTACCCGATTTTACTCTCTTTTAGATGTTCCATATAACGAAAGCCATGAACATGTACAGTATCTGAAAACTAGAAAATCTTAATAATTGTACTTATAGATAGGACTAATCTACCTCGGAAGTTTTACCTTTGCCAGAATCCTAGAAAACCTTGCGAAACATTCGCATCACTTTTCCTATCCGAAGCATGGATTTTTAAATTTTAAACAAAATTGTCTTCAACGTTGATTAACTTTCTTAATTAGTAGGGGATGTTACTGATATCGAAGAGATCAAACTTACTACTAATCTGGTTCTATCTTACTTTTCATACGCAAGCATTATCTTCTTTCAAGAAAAAAATATATATTTACGCGTTATAAAATAATGTCTGTTACAATTTTAAAACGCCGAATGGTGCTGTATTTTTACTTTCTTATATAATCAAACTGCAATTATTGAAATCTAAAACACGGATTTCGTCTCGAGTTGTGCAATTCTCGGCTCTTAAAAGTTTATGGAGATGCTTACCCGTGATCAATCAGTACGTATGTGACGCCCGGAAGTTAATTCGTTTTCAACTAGGCTATTTACTTCTCACCGTTACGTTATTAGATGTTTTCCTTATATAAAACATGATTAATTTGCTCATTCTGTAGGCCTATAGGACATTTCCTGTTTGCAACTATAATATCCAGCTAGCGGAAATTTTGAAGCTTGAAGTGCGGAGTAACAGGTTCTTGTTTCACATATTAGAAGTTCTGAAAATGTCATAAAACAGAATATATTGAAGTCTAAACTTATGTAATTACGTAGTTACATATCCTATGTAATTTGTCATAGCAATTAGTCAGCGAGTCATTCGGTAATGAACTAACGATAAACACTTAGGGAGGTAACACAGTTATATAACGCAAAATACCTTTAGAGACTTCAAATCGCCACCGTTGTAGACTTATTAACCATTTCACTGCTACTGACGTATGCATACTCTACTTCGAACAATTATTTAAAGCAGATATTTAAGACTAATAGAGTAATGCTTTATTTAAAATATTGTGATTTTATCCACGTATAAAGTTTATTATCCATGGAAGCCAGCTAACTATTCTTCTGAAATTTTCTTTCATCGATTTCAAACCGATGGCTTCACTCGATGGTTGCTGATATAACCATACAAATTCAGCTGTGAAAGGGTAAATTATGATAGATCTAACTGTTTATGGGTATTGTTTGTAAGCAAAACATGTAATACATATGCTGAAAAAAAACACAATATTGCAAAAATTAAAGTTGGAATTCTCAAAACTCAGGTGTTTGTAACCCGATATTCCTAGACAAACAACTATGTAAGAAGAATAAAATGAAATATCTACAATATTTCTGTCTAATTGTATAATGTATAGACTATAGTAATACAGTAGCGTAGGTTGTCCACAAACATATGATTGCACAAAGCCCTCTTTATTCAGTAGTAGGCTAAGTTTATCAAGGTCCTCTTTATTCAGTAACATTATTCGATATGAAATATAGCTATTGAGGCCGTGGTTACTAGATTCACTCATAGGTTATACCAGTATGCACAACCAAAGATGGATTTGACCAACACGAATATGCCTAGTTTTCATGAATAATTACTGATTTTGTTGATTGATTTATGGTATTTAACGACGGTGATATAGTACTAATTAGGACTGAGATGTCGCTGGTGTGCCTGGATTCTTTTTCGGCAAAAGTATTTGTGCTTATGATTTAAACAATAGAAATAAACTTTACCACTTTTGGAACGGGGTAGGATTTTGTAGTAGAGTTACCAAGGATTAAAAAATGTTTCAAGGGAACAACATTCTCTTCTCAATAGACATTTTGTGTGGATAAAAAAAAATCATGAACGTGTTAATTTTATATGGATTATTACAGGAAATCTTCAATATTTTTTTATCAATTGGGCTGTGATTTTGTGCTTCTTGTATGGTCTAGGAGTAATCAATCAAGGTTACAGAAAAATTATGTTGTAAAAACTCTAAACTCTTTGAGAGCTACATTTATACACTAGTAGTAAGACATTCATCAAGTGAAATCATCAGTGTACACTAAGTTTAAAAATTATGGAAAAATTTCCATGTTTTCTATAAATGACAGTCCTAAACGCGTTGGATAAGAATCCTCATTTACATAAGTATTATGGTGTTAATCGTAATCCCTGCTTTTATACAATTTTTGAGGCTACGCATTTATAAGTCAGTAGCAGTGAAAAGTTTAAATGCGTAATGTATTCTATAGGATAGTGTACAAGTAGGGGGGAAAAAGCGGACCGACTAAAATATCTAAGTTGCCGATATGAGCCACTGCGCATGCTTAGCAGCATTCACAGGATAGCAGGGAATGTATTGAAATGTGTTCCAGTGTCGACTGGTGACTTAGCCCATTCGAAACCCAGAATATGTTTTCTAATCGTAATTTTTTATAACTGAATATATTAATTATTAATATTATTATAAAATATTAACATAAATTATATTATATTCAGCTACAAGAGTCGGTCCGCTCTTTTTTTCCCTACCTGTACATTAAATCTGGAATACAAAAACGGAAAATAACTTGCAAGAAAATGTAAATTGCATGTAAAATTAAATAAATAAACTATAAGCCCAACAATTTTGTTAACTGTTTTATATGCAGTCCAGCAAGGAATTATAATTTGCATGAGAAATTGAGCCTCGCACATCTAGGGTTGAAACTAGGACGTTTTAAATGTAATTTCGTAATGTTAACACGTGGTTAACTGGCTCGATGTCTCTTATCGGCGTATTCCCATTTTCCAAATTACTCAGAAACTGTGAAGTCATAAGTTTTAATGACAACACCTCCAGCTAGGAACCAGGTTCCGTCAGTTGCACCCGGCATGCGAGTGTGTGTATTTACTTAGACGTGTTCATGAAACTTTCCGAGTGCTGATAGTGTTATCATCAGGTCATTTGTTTTTCTTACTTCCACGCATGTTCTTTAAGTCAATTCGGCAATTAAACATCGTATATTCACAAACCATTCCAACTGTATCTTTCAACTACAGAATTAATTTTTCTATTCTTACTACTATAACGTTTCTCAATCTTGCTGAGTTCATATCGGAGTTACCCGTCCTTTGTACGGGTGAAACAATTTTGCATGATTTTTAGCCTTACACGAGAAACGTCATGAGAAAGTAGACTAACCGTAGGCCTACTTCCTTTTTCAGTGTGCCTGACGTTTTTCTGGAGTTTGGGAATGACGCCTGTCTGCGTTTAACTCCCTGCAAAACCTTTTTATTTTATTTTGCAGTATTAGGCTATTTTAGTGTACACCTATGTATGTATGCACATACTAAATATTTAATCAAAAGCCAGGGCAATGTCGTCTACGCCAGAAAGTTAGACGGATTAGATTAGATTAGAATTAGATGCTGGAAGACAAGTTTCCCAATGCTGTAGCAAGACAAAGGAAGAGGATTATGCATTTGGTTCTCATAGAGTTAGATACTTCTCTGGAACTTGGCATTAATGAAGGTAACTGGCAGAAGGCCGTTAATCGTATTATACGTATTTTATAAAGCAGAAAAAGAAAATTTACGTACATGTGTGATACTTATTTTCTTTTATATGTTACAGTGGGAACTCTATTCGAAATTAGATAGGGATATATCTAGGATCTAACAATCAATATAAAATATCAAAAATACCGATATACCTTCCATTCAGTGTAAATCAAACCAGAAAAATTAGGTTTATATGAAAAATAAAAATATTTCTTTCGATAAGTTAACGTCATTAAGTATAAAGCCTGTGTTACACGCAGTAGATAAGTGCGAAATAATTATAATGTTGTCAATGACATGTTTAGAAACACAACATTGTTTTGTTCATGTTAATGATAAGTATTCAAGTAACTTCCAATGTAATTTTGTACATAGACTGTTGTGTAATATATTGTAACTTCAACTTCAATTGTATATTTACAGTATTTACACATCCATATAGACCTACCCGCTTCAGAGAATTTAAATATATATAGGCAATGGGCATATGGGAGTGTGTGAGATAGAGGAATGGGGCATAACTCATGGCAAGTATTTTATTCTGAAAATATGGGACCATTAACGTTTTCACCATAGACCAAATTTACAAGTATGTCATACTGGATTATTTTCATAAACATCGTTACAATTACAAGTCAGAATCTCACGTATATAACTCGCGAAGGAATCAATTTAATTTATTACTTGAACCAAAAAATGTTACAACTGCTGGAGCTAAGCACTGTTCAAGTATCGGCCCAAGACTATTCAATTCATTTACTACCAACCATCCTGATCTAAATAGCTTAAACAACAAACAATTTATGTCTAAAATTAGAAAATTTATATAATTATTACTTTTGTTTTCTACTATTACTGTTATAACATTTTTCATATTAAACTTTAAAATTTGGATTGAACTTAATTTCTTTGTTTTTTCCTAAAATTTGAACAGCTAAATTGTTATGTATTATTATTGTATTACCTCGTACCTTTGTATTGTAAATAGAATATGTTCTAACCTTTTATACATAATATTTTGTCATACTTCTCCAAATTATGTATTGTTTTAAGTAATTATTTAGTATAAGTATTTCTAATATATTGAACTGAACCACCCCCGAACACAAGCTCTGGTTCTTCGGGCGGTGTATCAACTTTTGTATGTATTTTTCGTGTAATTTGGAACAACAAATTGTAAAAAAAAATTGTAATTTAAAAATGTTGAAGTAGGCCTATATAAATGAAAGGACATGGTATGGAATGTATGTACTGTATAATGTAGATTGGGTACTCGATGTTGGATAATGAAGAAACCCATAAACATACATACGCGAATGCATCGTCCCACTATTGCGGTAGTTCGAAGCAGGAAAGGGCACATACCCATTCAATGATCCCTTAAAGTTCGTACGGATGGGCGTTATTCCTCAAAACATCAATCAGCTCCTTGTGGATTCTCTGGAATTCCTCCCTCGGATAGTCACTATTTTGACGTAAGAACGCTGTTCACATCTTGCCATATCCGCTTTGCATGGTGGCTGACTCACAATTAAATTACCATCGCCTCTATTCGTATAACCGTACATAAAAATTCTACAAAATGGTGTATCCATACACTAGAGATGCCACACTCTTCCGAGACATACAAAATCTCATGGTACCATCGCCTTATTTTGAGACAAAACAATGGTTGCCATGACTTAAGCTCTATCCCTCGTATGTTCTATGTCTGTTATCTTGCTGAAGTGCTAAAACCTTGCTCCGCATACTCATAAGACCACTGAAAGTATCATTGTTTATGTTACTGTTTGGTAACGTTTTGAATAATGATTAAAGTAACTTTTCTCAAAAGAATAATACTTAACTTGAAAAAGTGTCCACTGAGGATTATGATCATAACGGAAAATAAAATAAAATTGTTCTAATACTCGTTCAAATTTTAAAATGTGGCGTACAATTTCCTTATCAACTAGTGACATAAGGCTATGGGAAGAAAGAGACGAAAGTTATTTTGGTGTGCATCTCACGTCCTAGGAGGCAGACATAAGAATTTAGCTAGCGTTCACGGTGCAGGACTGAAAGTTGTCCAGCAGTGGCTCGCATCAAATTCTCCAGAACACATTTCAAAAACCAGAGGAATGCCACCGAAAGGCTTGACAAGTCGTCTAAATAATGCTATAGACATTCACACAAATTAACAATACAAGCATCGAACTACTTTTAACTACTTGGAAAACTTCTAAAGCTTAAAAGAATTTCCTACATGGCACGCACACTGACTGAAAAATAAACTTACATTTTGTAAGACATGTTTCCTAGCTTTTTTTGCGTTCAAGTGAACTTCTTTTTACAAACATTCCAATTTGATAGGTAAAATAATTTTAAAAAACTATATGAGAATATTTTGACTCTCTGTCTTTCTCTCTCTATCTTTTTGGACATACTGAATACGAAAATCCATCGTGTACAAAATTCTGGAAATAATTTCTTAAAAACGCGCGAAGAGATAAGCTTATCACATCTTATTACCTGCAATTGAAGTGGCTAAAATTAAAATAACCATTTGCCATTGCACTGCTAACTCTTAAAATTATTAAATTTGAAAGCCCCGTTTACCTGTTGAAATCATTCATCCCTATGCCAAAAAAAAGTCGTTCCTTTAGAATTACCTCAAGCTCCACCAAATTCCTAGATACCTATATCCTATATTTTCACGGCCTCTTGATTATACAATAAACTCCATCGGTATAAATATCAAAGTTATTCTCTTGCTTAAAAAAAAAAGAAGAAATCCCTTTTAGTAAATCACCTTAAAAACGCTTATGAACCTTGATTTCTTATTATCTTCTACAATAATAAATTCTACTGTATTCTTATATTCTTCGTGATATTCGCTTAAGTTTTATATTTTATTTCCAAAATTTTTACTAACAATATTATTTCGAAACTAAATATAATTTGTAATTTTCTATGTATTTGTTTGCAGATTGTATGCCCAAAAGAACTCTTTAGTTGTACGCTTAAAATCCTTAACACACATTCAGTTCACTTCAATTATGTGCTTGTTCATCCCCTTTACATTTCCAGCACCCAGAACTCAAATAAGAGTTTTGTTTTCAGGACAATTTAGTTAATGAAGCAGTGGTGACCAATCCAATATAAGAATATGTGGAATTTCAACCAATTGCAAGTGTCTATCGTCAAATATTTTATTGCTAACATTTTCATTTTATCGCAGTTACATGCACTTGTTTTTATGAACTTCATGAGGACTGAACACTGAAATATCTTCACGTTGTAGTTTTTTTTATGAAAGAAATCCATCGAACAAAGCAACTGGGCATAATATATAAGCGGCATATGAGCGAAAGAAGATAAGAAAATAATGTTATATTTTATTCAATTTTATGTGTAGTAATGCATTATAGATTTCGTATAATAATAAGTATGCTTACGACAAGGGTTTACGACATGTATTACGCTAGATTGTGAGATAGCAAAGCGACTGAAGCAACAAATAAATCAGTAGTCTTCCTTATGACAGTTCTGTCACTGCTAAAGCAAGCCGTGGTTCTGTTAGGATCCAGGTGCATTGGAAATTAAGATGGCAGACGATTCTAAACCTAAATGTAAAGAATATTAAGTAAGTAAGAGAAACTTAAGTAAGTTGAATGTCAATAATAAGCATTTTTATTCGCTAAATAATCACAATAAGTGGGCCTATAATTTGAAAGCCGGATTTTGTCAAGATAGATTTTTATCGATAAAATCCTAACGTCTCCTTATATTACTTGTGATAATTTGTATGTGTAATTATAAGTAGTTTCTTAGTATTTAATCTCAGTTTTAAATTAATTGTGCTAGAACTTTAGGTTAAAATGGGCAAACGTGTTTGCTTACTCATTACACATCTCGACAATGGATGGACTGAATGCAGACGGATTTGGCATGAAGTACCCATACTGTAAAACAACCTAGGCCTATATTAAAATAAAGTAGTCTTTTATGAGGTTATGAACTTCTTAATACTGTGTATGAAGATTATATTTTTTAACACGATGGCAAAAATTGTGTTGAAAGAAGAATTTTGTGGCCTGAAAAGATTTTCAATAATATTTGTATCTCGGAGAAGCACAGCGATAGAAATGGCGCAAATAAAGACAAAAACTATATAAGATAAATTTTAAATTTAGGATAGATTATGATAGATTAGGAATTAACACCTCTAGTAAGAAAAACCATAATGAAATACCATGCCTGGAAATATTTTTCGGAAAATATACTGACAGAAGTTAGAATGGGTTTAAAGTCTATGTAATGGAATAAATAAATAGATTACCTAATTAACGACAAAGTAGCATAGTAATAAGGTCCTTGAATACGAGTAAATGTAACTATGTGACGATAAAAGAGGAACCCTAACAAAATTACAGGTTTAGACATGAATCGTGAAGCATAAAATAACATACTGCAAGAAGAAAATGTTTATATAATGTTAATAACAGTGACTTCCTAATTGCTGTTCCTAATTTATGGAAACAACTAGACGAAAAATGCATTTTTCTCTCCCCGTCAGTGAAATATCTTCCAATATATTTGTGAATGACTATACATATAAGAAACTTGTTTGTAAATTTCAGTTAATAAGGAGAAAGTCTTGTGGTCTCTCTTAAAAATTGGTCTACGGTCTACCGCTAAACCGCGAAACACAGATTAACTACATCAGATGTAACAAATGTGTAGGCTATTTGCGGAACCTGCTGGCATGAAATGAGATTTTCTTTGTTTTTTTGTAGAAACCATTCACAAAGAAAAATTGTTCAATTGTGGATTAATTTCTCACATTAAGACTACTATAAATAATTGAATTCCTTTGAGCAAATGAGAGCTTCAACTCAGAAGCTCATTTTAAAGCTTTTACTCTATATTTGGCGGATAAATTAACGATCATTTAGCTATGTACTTCACAGTATATGAGAAATTCAAGTGAAAGGTTATGCTGTTCATTTTAAAACTTGTATTCTATAGATGGCGGCAAATTAATAATTAATCATTAGCTATCTACCTTTGAGGACATGAGAACTTCGAATTAGAGGCTAGGCTGTTAATTTTAAAAGATTTATTCTATAGATGGCGGCAGAACTATCATTTAGGTATCTTCCAAACACGAAAACTACGATTTAGAGGTTATGCTTAAAACTTTTTTTTTCTATAGATTACTTCAATTAATGATAATTTACTTATTTACCCTTGAGTTAATGGTAACTAAGATTTAGAGATGGCCAAGAGGCCGTAGTCCTGCCATAATAAAGAAATAAATTTAGACGCCATAAACTTGCATTAAAATCGCATAAAAATCACTCACATAAATTCCTCTATCGTGAGCGTGGATTCTTAATTTTCTAGCTTCTCATTCTGTATAGTAAGCAGGTATATTTTAAGAATGCGCATGTTATTGTCTCAGAATCTTACAAAGTTGTGTTAAACCTGAGTAATAACCATAGAAGTACCAAGCTAGTTTACCAAGCTGCACCGTGTTAGTAAATTATTTAGGCCTCTGAAGCCCTTAAATAAAATATTTAATTATAATTAATCATATTTGTTTTTACTGTACTTACGGACTTTATTTATTCATTTAAAAATTAGTTCTCATTAGTAGTCAGTATATATATAATGTATATATATCGAAATAATACGTAAAATTATTATAACTATATAATATAATAAGGCACTCTTTGTAGAAATTAGAAAGAGGGAAACAATAATTATAATTGATTATAGCTGCGTCCACCGCTGTGGCTCAGGGGATGCGTCCAATCCTCTCACGCAGCGGGCCCGGGTTCGATTCCTGGTCGGGACAAGTTACCTAGGTGAGGTTTTTTCCGGGGTTTTCCCTCACCTATGAGACAAATGTCAGGTAACTTTAGGCCCTTGTGGTCCCCGAATATCATCTGGCCGTCATTATCATCTTCATCCTCATCCTCGCCTTGTTCTGAGCGAGTGTGTGTGTGAATGGTGTGTATCGTCCTATGTGTTCGTGTTGTCTCGGAGGTGGCCCCGGCATTGGGCTGATCACTCATCCGGGGAGGCCCTCCATGTCCTTGTCTGGTCAAAAAAGTATGTGTGTGATCCAAAGGTAATCCCTCTCCCGACAGGTCGCGGCCCTGTAAGGCCCGGGCGGCTTGGGTCGCTTAAATCCTAAAAGGGAGAGGTAAAACTACGAAAAAGAAAGAAAGAAAGAAAGATTATAGCTGCCGAGTGCGAGGGTTAACAAAGCCTATTAAAGTTAATTTTTATAAATGACCGTATTTTGTCATATAAATTATTTTACAATTTTGTAAATAATATTGCTAATCTTCATAGACAATTAAAGGGACGTAACCAGGAGGTTTATGAGGGTTACAACCCCCCCATTATCTCAGGAAAATTAATAAAAATAATAAATTTCATGTTAAGAAGATATATCGATTTAGCACTTGATAACACATATCAATCTAGTTTATTACAATAGTTTAAACTTTTAACTCTTGACTTGAAACTTACAAAAATATAGCAAAAATAATGATGCAACCTCAGTAAATATTATAATTTTAAAATAGCTTTATTCCGTTCGAATGAATATGCATTCTGTAATATTTTGAGCAAATATCTATAATATGACTCTTTTATGTTTTATCTTATTTAGATGCTAGGTAAATCATCCTGCATTAGTTCCAATCGATGCGACAGTACACTGGCCTTCGTTAATTGGTAAAGACTAGGGACCGGATATTTAAGTTTTTAAGTATGGCTATGACATTGAATTTTTTAGTCTGACTTTACCTTTCCACTTTAGTACGCACACGGCCAGTGTGAAAGAATTATAATTCCAGGTTTTAAAGTAGTTTGTTCCTTGCTAGCCGAGTTTTGTATTTTAGCATAATTATGTGTTTCATAGTCATGGCAGTTACGAAGTCCAATCTTATAAAACTATTCATGGCTAAATAAGACGTTAAAGACTAAGAAACTGCTAAAACGGGGTTTTAATCAAAAAAGAATAAAATACTTAGGCCTAAACTAATAATATGTAATTAACCTGATTAGTTTTCTACTAAAAATTACTTTCTTAATATCAGCTTACATTTTGCATCTTGTTCATTGCTGCCAGTACTTTTGTGCTAAAAAATATGGCATTGCATTTTGTAATTTTGTACCTCATTGTCTCTGTAAAGGAAATCGTTAGTGAACCGAAATCACCGGTTTATTTAGAAGAAAATTAAATGCATTCTTAACTTGCAGTTTATTCACAGTGTTTTATACACCAAAATACCGAAAGTAAAGTATTCTAAAAGTTGATTAATTGATAAACTTTCTTCTTGAATTTATTTATTTATTTATTTATTTATTTAACCTGGCGGAGTTAAGGCCATAAGGCCTTCTCTACCACTCAGCCAGGGCAAAAACTTGAAATACATAATGATAATAATAATAATAATAATAATAATAATTATAATAAATTTAAAAAAACTGATATACATGAATACAAGAAACGTACATTAAATACAAAGAAAAAATTCGAACATAAGTACTTGAATAATATGAATATATAATACAAATGACTAAAAATAAAGAAATAAAAAGAAATGAAAGTCTAAACAAATACATTCTTAGTTATTACAAAATATAATGAAAATTAAAATATATATTACTAATTAGCATCAATTCCTAAATGTTATTGTATACTAAATTTATTGTATACTATTGTATGTTATTGTATACTAAATTTATATGGTTGACAGGGTAAATCTAAGATTATTTGTGATCTATAAACTATAAAGTGTTGAAAATTAAGCAAAAAATCTTCTTATAGTTTTATAATTCAGAGCCATGGAAATTTAAAAAATAAAATAAATTAATATATCAAATAAAACTATTTTAATACGTTTAAAAAACTAATGCAGGGTTTATAAGAACTTGAAAATCCAGGCCCTGGTAACGAGTCACTAAAAGTAAACACTGAGTATTCAAGTAACATATGTGGTAACAACAGCATAGGCCAATAACTCCTTAACTAATTAGGCCTAAGTCATAAAATTATTTTTTTATCACAAAGTGAAGCTGATTGTAATATGACAAACGAATGAGAGGTTAATGCTCCATTAGTTTCAGAAACGCCATAAATGGCGGAAATGTCATGTACTGCCAATGTAACATGGATTTTATGATGGAATGTCATAAAACTTAAAACGATTCTAAATATCGTAAAATTGGAACATAATTTCTTAACGCCTGCAGCGGCCAAGGAGACATCAGACAAGAAATCATTCAGCATCAAGGCTAAGACCTGCCGCGTATGATTTAATACAATTAATTATGAGATTATGGATGTAAGGATTAAAATAATGTTGACGGCATTAATAAAATAATAATAGTAATAATAATAATAATAATAATAATAATAATAATAATAATAATAATAATAATAATTAAGGCCCGGAAGATAATGCTCCGTGAAAAAAGTAAATATGCTCTAAAATTTGTAAAATATGATCTAAAACTGTTCCAGCATGGTCAATAATTGAAAATAATTGAATACATTATGTTCTGTAATTAGCTCAATTATATTATAAATATCAGAAAAATGACCCAACGTAAATAAAATACATCAGCTCAATGCCCACAATTTTAGATAATGAATAACTGTTTCTTGTAGCACCTAAAATACAAAGAGGAATAAATAAAATAGGTTATATGACAGAATATTTAAGGAGATCTAATTAATTAATTCATTATTTAATTAAGGAGATCTAATTAATTAAGAAGACGCAGTGGTCGGATGGAGGCTTAGACCCTCAAGGGATTTGGCGCCGTGGAGTTTAGTGTAGTTTACTTTATTAAAGAACTACGTTAATTAAATTGAATTGCAACAGGTTAAAAAAATCATCCCTAGATGTTGAGAGTGGAAACTCTTTCTCTTGTTTGATAGCAAGGGGGAAAAAAACCCTCCAAGTTACAAGATTATAATATATTATACAATAAGTTATGATAGCATTTACGTAAATTATGTTCTGTAAATGTTGGAATTGACAGAAATATGCACAGTATTTAAAATTACTCAGAAATATGCCATAAAAACGTGACAGATTAAGAAAATATTATTTTGCTATGTCAAGCAAATACGAAGCATTATCACTAGACTAACGAAATATGCAAAACAAAACCATTAATTTTCTGTTCTTTCTTTCGTTTCTTGAACACATTTTTACACTAGCATGTAATAGAGTGCAATGTTAATAATAAGATATTCATAATTTTTCGGACCATAATAATAATAATAATAATAATAATAATGTGTGTAGGCCTATAATATAATATTGTATAAATAAATCTTGATAAAACAACTCAGGGAAATAGAATGTAAACAAAATTTAATAAAATCAGATTCCAAAAAAAGGAAAGATCATAGACTAGCCCAAGGTATTTAAAATTAAAAATTCATCTCCAAAAACACAAAAGTAATTTTTTTTATTATTGGTAGCACTAATCCTGAACACAAAAGCCGACGCTGAAAACAAAGAAAGAACGCACAATCATAAGAAAACATTTCAATATCGATACTTACTATCAACCAATACAGACTTGTAAGCAAATAGGAAATCAAACAGTACACAGACATTCACAGTGACTTTAGAAATCTCAGCTTAGACATTTTTCGTGCATCTCAAGACATCTCTGACACTAAACGAATTCCATGAAAACAGGAGTGATTCTAAAATGAACACCATGAAATGGATCGGCGGGATTAAATAAGACTTAAAACTGTCAAAAATCACTCGAGAAGACATTCACAACAGGAACGTCGTAGATCCAAAATTATCAAAAGACAAGTTGACCAAGAGGAAGACTTAGGAGAGAAAAATATCAGAGCAAAAGGATGAAAGAAATATGAGCACAGTGCTTTGTGTAGTCTTGTATTCGCTTCAAAAATAAGCTTATAAGTAGTAAGGGTTTTGTGTAAGTAGGAGAGTTGATTACATTTAAAGTCTATACAATAAGATAACTTTGAACGAGGTGCTTCTGCAGTCTCTTCACTTCTTCCGTGAACCTTAACTATGATCAGGATCACTCTACCGCTTGCCGAATGAAAACATGATAGGAAAAAATGGCTTGAGCATAAATTACCTGTTAGTTTTCTTGGGAAATCTTTTTTTAACACGCCGATCTTAATTTCCCAACAAATGCAGGTAACAATCTTGTTTTATGCCCGAACAAATTTCCTCAGCCGGGCTTTAAATCGTGTTTTTGGTTCCGTGCTCAAACTCAAGCAACAAATCCGGGGTGCGCGGGCAAAGAGAGTTAAGTCCACCATCCTAAAAAAATTGAGATATGTCCATAGAGTTACGGATAAAAATGTTCTCTACATTTGTGTTAAGTCCAGTAAGTCATATTCAAAATTGTACGGTAGTTATGGATGTGTGCCTCATGGGTTTATCCATCTCTAAAGCTATGTTGGGCTGGTATAGTGTGTTAAGTCACTCTAATTCTCAGTAACAAGAAAGTGGACTTAACTCTCTTTGCCCGCGCACCCCGGAAATGATGTTTTGGAAGGTAGAGAAATCTCGTTTTAGTTTGATTTGAAGTTCATAATCATCTTCGATTAGCCTATTCTATTTTTAAATTAAATAATTGTATTATCTCAACTAAGTAACACCGTTTCCATAGTTATTGTAAATTAATTTGGGATATTTCGAATATGAACTGGCACCGCAAGTGATGTTGTCGTCAGCATAGAAGCTGAAAACTCGGAATAAATTCCCGCTCAAGTCAAATTTTGCGATACAGAATGTAATAGGCATTAGTCTCGTCAATGATATGAGACTTAAAACTTATCAATAACTTAAATATAATGTTAAAATTAAGAATTCACTAGACTGAGAATTAAAATATTATAAAATAATAAACAAATCGTAACTTACATCAGATAAGTTATTGTTTATAATAGTCATCCATTTGTGGGGAACAGCTAGCAAGGAAAATTTGAAAATTTTGGAAGGTACTTGGAGCGCTTATGAAGCCTAGGACTAGACGATCAGTGGGGATGATGAAAAGAATTTGCTGTGAGTAGGACTAAGTTCATTTTTGTAGCTTAAATGAAAAGTGTAAGGAATATTTGAAGCAAAACGATCTATGAAGATATTTCTCGGGGGGTAACTGGCCGTAACAGTGCGTGCAGAATACTTGCGCTGCTCAGAAGATATGCTATATAGATATAACATCACTTTCATCGAGCAAATCTGACTTCTTAAAAGCCTGTATTAGCACGAAAGCTAATTTTCTTAAATTCCTCAGTGGGACATCTTCAGCCGAGAGTCGGCTATTGAAATACCTTACTTGAGTTTGAATTCTGCAGATTTTCTTGTGTAAAGCTCCTGCGTCTGTCAGAACTATTTGTAAAGTGAAAATGTTTTCAGTCGCAGGCGCATGTGAAAAACAGTACAGTTCTTGTTCAATCCATTCTTCTTCCATATCTCGGAAAGCTTGTTTAGAAATCTGACAGAGTGTCACCTCTCAAATAATTTTATGTGTAATTTCAAAAGTTTACATGTGATAAAATGCTATATACTTTTTATAATCTTACTTAAAGAGATGATGAAATCTATATAGTCTACTATGAAGGTATTACGTTAATGATGCATATTTTATCTTCTGTTATACGAATAAGTTGCATGAAAACATATTGATAAGACATTTTAAATGTAGACCTACTTTTTAAATGGTACAAGTGGGCTCTCCTATTTTGAAAGTAATATTTTACATAACGTTGGGAGATTGAGTAGGAGATTCACGCAACTTTGTTCTGATGATATTTTTTATGATCCACAAGCTTCAGCAGATTTTGTTAAATAAAAATTAAAATAGGTATCGACTGAAATAGCTCTTGACTTTTAGTTCAGTAAACACTTACTTGCAAGAAACTGGTTTAATATGCATGTTCATTTCTTTGTATGATCTGCAACTTTTTATGGAACAAAAGACTTCTTCCAAATTACTGTTTTATGGTCTACAGTTCGAGGCTAACGCAAGCTATTAAAATATTAATTTGAAAGTAGCAATTCTTACAAAGCCAATATTCAAAAGTGTTCTTAAACACTTTCATCCACATTCTTAAATATGATGCCCTCATTTGAATAAGCTGCCTAATATCTTAACTTTTTTTAAAATTTATAACTTCATTCTTTTGTGGGTAGGAATTTCGTAGGTAGCTTATACTCTTACGGAATTCTTTATCGGATTCTGTGCTGTTTCCGATTGCTCTCGGTCGGCTGTCAATGTATCCACAGACAAAGGGTTCTAGGGCGTAAAGAATAAATTCTACTTGTCCGATTTTTGCACAAATTATACAGGCCTAAGCGGTAGTAGTGTCCGGTAGTGGTGTCATATTGAAAGTAATAAAAATACAGCGTGGTACTTAATGGGTAAATATCTGAAGAAGGATGTTTTAGGGACTAGTTTTCCATTAAATTTAATTAAATATCTCTTTCGTAAGTACAGGCTATCAATTTGACAAAAATTACGCTATATAACTTACTTTGTTGCTAAGTTAGAAGCTTAAAAGGAAGTACATTATTCTAGTAGAAAGAAACTATTTGGATAACAATGGGATATTTATTCATTTCTATCATATATTTATCTATCATTGCTACACTAGAAAGTTATTTTAATCCTACTGATAAAACTGTGTATGCTAATCATCGATAATTAATTTTATTTTTATTTGAAACAAATTTTTGACAAAAATAAAATGTATAAGGAATTTTTTACAATGTGTTTACTCTGCGTTGTCTCTTAAAATATATTCAAATTACTCAATTGGTAAAAATAGTTACCTATTAGAATAATAAATACCTATGTTTTCTTAAATCAGCAAAGAGCGAATTGGACAGAATGTCATTGTAAATTTTTAGTAGGAAGAAAGTACTTTCTAACGACAGGAGAATATTTAGAATGGGACTGGGTACGTCGTGTGGCCCTGGACAATTTTCCAGTATGGAATATAGGCTACTAGATATATTTTCTAGGCCTGTGTGAGTAATTTTTTGCTTCCATTATCTTTTAGATTTGTAACATAAAGTCGAAGTTGGTTACTATTTCATGTGCAATCTTCACTGATTACATCTCCCAAGAATAAATAAAACATTTTTCAAATTATTACAATGAATAAGAATTTCAGTAGTAATTATAGTAATATAAAAGTAATATTGGAGGCCTAATAAAATTACGAGCAAATAATGAAAATAATAATAATACCGATGATGTTGAATATAATAATAATAATTACAATATAGGTAAAGCAACGTGAAGAAAACAACATAATAAAGAGCTACAGGGAACAAAACCTAGCTTTGGAATTCTATCTATCATCTTGCCCATTTTCTGTCAGTGACAAAAATTAAGCATTTCGAAATATTTCAGGGTCTACGAAATTTGTAACACAGGATAGCCTACATTAAATGTAATTTTACAATACTTGTACTAAAATGATAATAGAATCTATTATAATTCATAATAATCGATAATTTCAAAATCGACTTAGAATTTCTGTACGAAAAAAGTCTAAAAATAGAAGAAGAAAAAATGATGTTCATAATTATTAAAATTTTAATTGAAATTAGCTGAGTGGAATATGGAAATTTAGAAGTGAAAAGTTCATGTCCAATTTATACCTTTTCTGACAACAGTAGCTTATTATAGGCCTTTTAACCTATATACGTATCTGTCAGTTGTAATATTTACTTTCATTTAAAGCTACTTCAGGGATGATTAGGATTTAAAATATTACAATAGTGACGATATAATATACAAAAAATAGTAAATAAGTAATAAAAACCTTCACTAATAACATTATAATCATTAATAACATTTTAATTTCGTTTTCACTTTATTGATTGTCTTGTATTTATGCAGTCTTAAACAAGTCAATCTCAGTGAGGTGCACCTCAACTCATAACAATTCTTTGCGTATGACTAAGCCTACGCCTTCTTTAAGTGCATTGTTCAAACAAAGTGTCTGATGTAATAAAATTGTCTGCATTGAGACTACAAATCATGTGTTAACAAACCTCTTCCATTAAATTTAACAAAAGTAACTTTTTTCAGAGCAATATATGATAAACAATTGCACTAAGAAATCCCCCTCATATTTGATACCGGATGAAATTCCGGTACTGGGATTCCTTAAAGTTTAGACTAACAATTTGATAAACATAATTTTATATTTATAAGTTGGTTATGAACATCTTAGGAAAATAAATTTTCGAATAAAAAGTATTAAGTTACCACAATTAAAGTGAAGTGGAAGAAAGAGTAGAAAGAAATATCTATTTATTTATTTATCTTTTCATTTTAGTACCCCATAATAAACAACGGTTTCAGTTTGATATAGTTGGGTTATTTTATACAAGAAAATAACAAATTAATGCCATATGGATTGTAGCAAAACAAATGACGTGGGACGATCAAAGAAAAACAAAGCTAGATGTAACTTTTGATAACATTAAACAACCTTCATAATTTTTAAAATAATGTCTATAAAATTATACAGATACAGAACTATTATAAAAAATATATTTTTCTATTTAATTAAACAGGAAGACTCGGTAACCGACAAAAAAAGGTCCCTTTGGTAATAATAGAATTTAGTAGTATATCTTGAAACTAAATTGGTCTTAATAACAGTATTTGCATTTCATAATTTAAAATTACTGAGAAATATTATTTTCATATTAATCCTACGCCTTGTTTATTGTAGTCCGTCATATGTATAAAAGTAATAGATCAATTAGAGTGTACTATACAACTCTCAGCTTTTCACAATAGCATCATATCTAAATTGTGGATACAACTTAATAATTTACCATAAATTGCCATAACTTAAATAAATTATATACACTATATCAATAGTAAATTTTTCTCTGTAGGCTAATGGTAGCTATTTTTGACTGAGCTTTTTCTATGTTCCTTTAAATAAGAAAGTTAATCATAGGTGTAAAAGGAAAACAGTTTCAGATTTTACAAATATTCCTCGTCTTCGAAACAATTAAGCATTAACTTAAAGCTGGTAACGGAAAATTTAAACTTTAACATCACAATTACTTTGAAAATAATAAGATGATTTCATACTGAACAGTTTGGTTATATTATTATTCTTTAAGCTTTTTGGCTAGAGTTTTCTATCCAATGCACATAAGGTACGTGAATCTTGAATAACTTATACGTTAAATTCATGTCATTTTATAACACGTGTATTAAATTCATGTCATTGACACTGTAATCTGAGACTTATGTTCTGGTAGACTTCATCTTAAACAATAGCAATGTTATTTTATAATTCCAGAACTGTCTATGAACTCTCGATTCAGTATTTCTGAAACGCTTTGATTTTTATCAAGGAATCTTGGAGTTTGTCTAGTTGTTACGCATAGTTATTTAAATCCTTTGTAAGTTTCTTAAACAATTATTTTTGGGTACAAATATTGTATTGTTTGCATGATCTAATATATAGGCTCTTTTGAATTATTGCAAAGGGTTTTCCTAATAATTTTCTTTATTATGGATATACATTTCTACTTAAAAATTGTGTTTTTGTTCTTTCTATATTGCAGTGAATAATTCCTTCTCATCGTTGTAATTTTGTAGCTTATCCATAAGATAAAAAGGCAATAAATAATATTACTCCTCGTAATTTATTATGCTTTTGATTTATGGAGAAAACGTATGGCTTTAGTTAATCTTCTTTTGCTGTAGAAATAGGAGTAGGATAGTAGTAATAGTAGTATTAATAATAATAATGATAAGTTAATAATCATAATGATAAGTTAATAATAATAATAATAATAATAATAATAGTAAAAGGAAGAATCATCGTATCATTTAATCACTATGTTTATACGAGTGACTGTTTTAGTGAAAACTACAGTTTTAATGGTAATTCCATCTTAAAATAAATGGTATTTCCAATAAGTGAAGTTACGTTCACCTGCGTGATGTTTTCAACAATCTATTGACCGTTTTGTGCAAGAATTTTAGAACGGAATTGGCTTGAACCCCCTTGCTCATTGATGGGTTAACAAAAATCGAAATTCATATATATTTCATAAAAAGTAGTTCAGGTGTTATCATTACTGATGGTGAAATGTTTAGAATAATAATAATAAAAATAATAACAGTAATAACAACAGTGAAAATAATAATAGCGTTGTCGGTATTAAAATATTCTGAACGATAAAATGTGTAATAGATTAAGTAGAATATGGTTTTTTTTTTTTAAATTATCTTAACTGGAATAATAAACTAATTAATTCAGTCTGGTGATCAGCTTATTTGAAAGCAAAGGTTGTCATGGTATAATATTAAGTAAAATACTTGCTATTGAACTTTAATGAAAGCATGCCATTTAACGACCAAGTAAGATTTAAAAAAATATTTAAATACTTACAGATATTTCGTTTATTTAGGCCTACTATGCTTAAATTGAATCTTTTAACTTAATTTCTAGTAGATCTATCATTGCAATATTGATGATATTTTAAGGTGTGAGAAGTTATTGAAAATATGTCTTATTGAGACAGAATCTGACTTCACATAATAAAAGTATCCATCTAGTGAAAATATCAGTAGATTTTAGGTTTGATATGAATACGAAAATTTTCATTTAAATATCTAGTTTCCAATAGTGGTATCTGTGACAAGTGAATAAAATTCCTCATATTTCAACATAAAACATTACTCTTTAATTTAATAAATTTGCTTTTAAATAATTCTATGTCAAGACGAATTGATACGTCAGTGGCAGTGCAAAGGTTAAGGATCATTATTAGCCTATTCAAGTTTGTTCGTTTGCAGCTAATTGCATGTGTAAATACAATACACTATATCGATTTCACACGCTAAACTGTAATTTTTTTTCATGAACACATTAACCTCCGTAGAGCGAAAGTTATCGCAGAATTCCAGGCATTTTCCGTGAATAGTAATAACTTATCTGTGAAGAAATTTAGACATGTGCTCGTATTGTTGTAAGCTGACAAAAGAGGAACATCGTGGCCAGGATAAATCGAAAATTTAAGCAAGACAGGCATATCCAGTTAAATCATATTTTGTTCTAATAAAAACTGAATAATGCGTAAACTATTAATTGATTATATTTCATGCATATTATTATAGTTCATAAAAACAGAAATACGAAGTATTGTGACACGAGCAAGGTAGGAGATTTCGGCTTCCTACAAGCAAGCATATTTTGTATGTTCCCTGAACCAATAGTGGACACCTGTTGCCTTAGCTTAACGCACTTTTTTATGATCAAAACTTACGTGTATGCTGCGGCGAAAGGGTTGACTGCTTCCGCGCAGTCTTCGTCTCCACTGGCCGCCAGTTTGAATTCTCTTGAGTCCGTCCTTAGAAATCGCAAACAAATACTCCACCACTATTAGAAACCTCCAAGTTACGTGTGTCACTTGTACCGGTAACTCATAAACTGGCACTTATTGCGTTCAATGGCAGAAACAAAAAAATATTCAAATAAATATGGCGGTAGATAAACACAAATCTTATCTTTAAACCCACGCTTAATCGTGATCGCCTATCATAAAAATCCGTACATTAATATCTTCTTCTTATCAGTTCACACAACTTCCCAGATCAGTCAATAATGCCCCATGAATAGTACAGTAAGGAAGTATTGAGAGTCATTTTGTCACTTTTATAGGCTCGTTTATTATGGACGGCGCAAAATTATTAGTCATCCTTCTTCCACACTAAATCTTTCTGCTATCAGTCTCCTCCTACGTTATCAGACATGAACATATTTGGAAAATTATACAAAATACATTCATATTTGATACTAAAAATTGTATTTCTTTAATAAATTCACACGCATATCTATGAAATTACGTCGTTAATATTGAGCTAATTGTTACTCACAAAATGTGGTGTAATATAAAATATATGATTGTAAGTTTATATAAAAATGTCAGTGAACAGTTCTTTATTTATAAAAGCGAGGTTAAAATGTCCCTTTTTATTATTTCACGTGTGAATTTCTTGTGCGGACATCTGTAAGACACATTATTGTTGTTAATTTCACAATCAAAACACCTAATAACTCTTCATATATTCTTTCTCAGTAGCACATCACTTAAAAAAAAAGGATTCTGTACAGAAGATGACAATAGTCCTAACAGATGACTACCGGCAACCACTAAGCGTGGCTCAAAAACAAATGACGAGTGTCTTCCGTCGAATGAGAACGCATAAATCACAGAAAAAGTAATTTATTTTCTTATTTCCTGTACAGTCCACTACTTGTTTTAACGATGATAAAATACAAATCACTTATTCCGTAGAAATGCACTACTTGTCTTTCGTGAAAACAGTATATCACTCACTTAATAACGTGTCGAAGAGGTGGTCACTGGAAAATGATTACGTTTTGTTGTTAGAATTATCCCCCGGGGGTAAGCAGCCGACAAAACCCATCGCATCTGCGGCAGCACACGCCGGGACAGCAGGCAACCACGCAAGCTGTACACTTCTACACCTGTTGATAACCCCCGTCATACTGGTGATCTGAAAACTTCCAAGACGGTGAAACACTTCGTAGTAACCAGCCTGGCCGCCATGTGGCACCACAGGCGCGGCTGAGCGCTTGGCTTGAAATATTGTGCGGTTGTATTCTGTGATTCAGTACAATCATGTGCAAGCACTTCTATCTAGGCCTATATAATGATTAGGGCCTGAAAGTTTATGAAAAATCATATTTTTAATAATGCACTCTATTACATTCTAGTATTAACACATAAACAAGACATGAAAGAAACAATAGAAATTGATGGTTTCATTTTGCATTTTGTTGAATATTTTGTTAATTTAGAGATATTGCATCATATTTGCTTAATATTAAAATTATTTGTGCATATATTTTTAAATTTGTCACATTTTAATGACATATTTGTGACAATTAATAATTATTAATCATATCTCTTTTTAATTCGAACATTTATAGCATATTTGGCTAAGTGGATGTTTTGAGAACAGGTTGTACGATAATTGACAGTACTTAGCGTAATGTTTTCGAAATTGATTTGATGGATGATATTAAAGAGACGTTTCACTTCATTTATTTCCAATTTGCTAAAATCCGTTTAATTGATTGTTTTAAAGTTTTGTAATGTAATTCATACATCTACTATGCCCCTCCCCCCAATCCTGCCGTCTTCCTATGGTAGATGACGCAGCGGTCAGGTGGTAGGTCTTGTCCCTTCTGGAATGTTAGCGCCACGCAGTTAGTTTGAGTATAGGCCTATATAGTATAAACATATTACGGAATTTTCCTTTGTTGCCCTCAAGGTATTCCGATAAGAAAAGGAAGTTGGCCAAAACTCTTGTTTCAAATCATCATTGTTTTTTAATCGCAAGTAAAATCCTTATTTATAGAAAAGTTATTTCAAGTTACTTTCCCTCTTCAATGAACCATGTTTAAAGTAGCCTAAAGGTTAAATCATATTACTTTGATCGGTTTGTTGTTTTACGACGTCGAATCAGTCTTGAAGGTTAAACATGGTCATAATACGTGTATGCAGTAATGGCTTTTTATCATTTCATGGTAAGAAATTGCATTTACTTTTTACAATTTCTTTCACATTTGTTGTAACTAAGCCACAACTTGAAATATTTTAATTTTAAGTTTTGAGTACTGACGTATTTGGTAAATTCTATGCCTGCCTATGTCATTAATATTTTGATTAGAAGGTTTAAAGTCTCTTAGATGGAAAAATCTGTTAGGAACTGGTTCCCGATTCTGAAGTCCACGTGAATAATGTGCGACAATCCCACGTTTATAGAATTATTGATCTAAAAATCTAAATCTAAATGTTAAATCTAAAAATTAACAAACCTGATTTATTTATTTATTTATATTTCCCTCTGGTGTAGTTAAGGCCTTAACGCCTTCTCTTCCACTAACCAGAGGTGGATGCATTCAAACCTTATCAAATAATCTAATTAAGAATTAAAAAAAAGAGAAACATGATTATATTATACAAATGTAATTTATGTTAGTGAAAACTATAATTAAAACTATATTAAACTATAGCCTAATAATGATAATTCAACATTATAAGTAGAACAAATTAGAGATAATGATAATAATAATGATGATAATAGTAATAATAATAATAATAATAATAATAATAATAATAATAATAGTTAAAAAAGAATAGTAAAATTAAAATAAATGAAACTAATACAAAAGCAACAATTTTAACATGAAAATGCGAAGAAAATTAAAATATTAAGTCATTTATCATTACTGTTCACTAACATTTACTTCGTATTAAGAAGAACATTTTGTTTCATTCGTTCGTTATTTTTAATTTTATGAATATTACTTATTCAAGAGTAGGCCTATACCCTGCCTCTTAGTTGAAAAACAATAGTTAAAAATAATGCGTGACCGAAGCCAATTATATACCTTCCTGCACGGTATTTTCCGGTGCCATGCTCAACAAGATAAGACCCATACGCAAACATTATAGCGTTAATAACTAGGCTATGCGGTGTTTGGTATTTGCTTTTATGCACGTTCGCCAAAATATGTTAATGACGGAATTGTCATGTCGCAAGGTACTTAGCAAATGTTTCAGTGAAGAAGGCTTAAAACTGTGTCTCTGTTTTATACATAATTTCATATTACCCCTTTCATTAATGTAGAAAACTAAATAGATTGGGGAGGGTCAGACAGAATGATGTCCTTCCTAAATTTGGTAAAATCTTTATATCTTTGCTAAATGGTTCTGTGCGTTCTCTTTAGCCTATAAATAACAGCTTCTGGTGGAATGTAAGTGGCTTCAAAATCAGTTTTCATTTTAGATCTTTTTAAAATAAGTTAAAAATCTTATAGAAGATTTTAACATGTATTTTCTATTAGGGACACCTATTATATTTAACTTTCTTAATATAAGCTATTGGTGGCAGGTTAAGAAAATAGTAAAAAATTGTAGACAACTCCATCGTTGCAGACCAAAAGTAATTTCGAAAATGATATTATAATGTGATATATGATGTGATATTAACCAGTTATCTTACTATAAAATGTTATTATCATCATCTTTTTAATTATTATTGTTAATATTGGAGAATAATTATTACTTGAACTGTCGTTATTAGCGTTAATGCTATTACTAATGTTACCAGTATATTATTTATTTTCATTTTAAAGGATGATCCTTCAATACTTTTTATAATAAGATTATTTTGAACTAAAGTTTGTGACATTTACGATATCATCCAAGCTACAACGTGTGTAGAAATCTATTAGTGTAATATGGCTTTTAGTGAGGTACTAAAACAATATTCCTACAAATAGGCTGTAGTATACTTACATTTACCTTTTTATATAAAAAAGACATGTTTCAAGCTTAGGCTTATAATAAATAATTTGTATTCTTTTAGAGCTCAGATCCAATAAATGGTATCTGATAATATAATTTAAGCTAAAACAAATTAAAACCAGAAAATTATAACTGAAGTTGTTAAGCACACAATGCTCAAGTTAAGTGCATTAAAATTCGCCTTCGTCACAAACTTAGCATGTCGTTCGTGTACCTTAAAACTACCGTGAATAATGACTATTTACATAATGCTAATGTCATTAAATTCTATACTCAAGTGTCGTATATTTTTCTGATTTTACAAAAGAAGATATTGGGTGTGTCTGTATGAAATAAGGTATTTCTTCTCTGTAAAATTGCGAAATTTACTAACATTAAAATATAGAGAAATTAATATTAACATAAAGACTTTATTCTTTAAGTCCACTTAATTCCACCTTAGAGGAAACATGTCATACCGTCATTATTATAAATGCATGTTCTGTGTTTGTGACCTTAAACAGTTAGTGCTAAAAGTCCAGTCTAATGTGCATGCAGCTATGCCCATAAAATGCTTGGAATATGTAAAAAATATGAACTTAAAATTTCTAATTTTAGTAATGCACGCCTGAAACCTTGCCTCTAACAGAAATTAGTCCCAGGAGCAATCCTGGGGGTAAAGGCGGCCGGTGCGTAAGGCTGACAACCTTACCACCTTCACGTCCCGAATGTCTAAAATCTGGGAGCCTCATCCTCCTGGAACCCTTGCGGCCTCCATGGCATGTATAGGGAAAACTTTACTTTACTCTTGAAACTTTACATTTACCGTTGAGAAGTAGATGGGAATTTCTCCGTGTCCTTCAAAATTAGTTTCTACATCCCAGAATGATAATGGTTAAGATAAAGAATGATCAAGATTTTTCTACCTGTATTCTTTCCACCGAAAGCTTTGTCACATTTTACTTTCGGCAATTTAATACGAGTCCACTCATTATTACAAGTGGTCTTGTTTTCTAGACCCTTCATTTTGTGCAATATGGTCCAGCAAGTAAATCAATTATCAAAACTGGATTTCGGGCTATTAAACATCTTTTTTCGAAGAAAAGTACAACCAATAAATTTTAGAATAAATCTGGTAACATACATTTTATTTAATAAAACTGAAACTGCTCATAGTGAGTCACTAGGTAAGGCGTTGCATTGCATTCATGGGTGCGCATGCGCAGAGAAGCGTTAAAAAGCACGTAAATTACTTTTACCTGTTTACCTCATGTCATGTATAAAGTTAATTTATTTGTAAATAGTTTTAAAGAACAATTTCACTTTTTAGTGAACAAAAAATCCTACACCCTACTTGCTTGGAGAGTATCCCTAGTACCTATACCCTATGGTCAAATCACTAACTAAACATCTACGAGGGCTACTTAAAGTAACTTATTCCTTTAAAAAATGTGAATGAAGTTACTCAATTTGTTTTACAATACTTTGAAACTACACACTCTAATTTATTCTCATATTGAGACATTTGTCATAGCGTTTGACGAGCTTTAAATTTCGCAGTCGTAGAATTCGGCCGCCTGCGACTACAGTCAACCTATGACGCTGGTTTTCAACTCTTCGTCATCGTTAAAGCGCTTCCGGTAGTCCAAATCTTTGATAATAACTTTTTACAGAAGAGCACGATAATCCTAAGGAAAGTAATCGATCTGATTCGGATGGTGAACGAAAAGGTTGGAGAAAACCATAGATTCACCATCTCGGAGCTTTCTGATAATTTAAATAAAACTAACTATACACAGCCTTCATGGTCGCTAATATTACGTAAAGTGAGGCAGGTAATACCGGAAATACCGCGAAGTATATGTGAAACTGTCTTTAAAAATGTGTGATCTCTTAAGTATTCAATAGTGAACTTCAGAGCATTCATGAAATTAATTTGTTTCTGTCCGTTCAATAGTGTTTAGAATAATTGAACTTATCAGTTTCAGTATCAGTTTAATAATAATGTAGTTGAGTGGTGGGTAAAGATATTTAAGATTTTCGCTAAATAAATAAATGAAATCAGGGAAACTGATGTATCAAAGTGCCAGAATGCTTTTGTTTAATCAGTGATAATTGAAATTATGATATACAGAAAATAAGTTATGTTTTAATCGATTTCCGAGTTAAGATCCAGGTTGATTCATTAAGCAGGGCTTACGGAAGAACAAAGGTCCAGTTTGATAAGCATATGTGAAGGAATATGTGGGTAGTGTTATTTAGTGTTATTTGCACCTTCTAAAGTCGTATATCAACACTGTAAAACAATATGTTGCCATGAGAACTGATTTCCATTTGATAAAGGCTTTCTGTGCCCAAGGTTGCGGGTTCGACCCCGACCCAGGTCGATGGCATTTATGTATGCATAGATGTAAAAGGCCCATGTCAGTAGATTTACTGAACTCCTGCGGGACAAAATCTCGGCACACCGTTTACGGCCAGAGGCCTACGTTGCAGTAGACATCGACGTTCTTAAATAACTATATACCAAACAATCCATTTGATAAATTCTTTCTAATATATTATCATAAAATAGTCACTAAATTGGGCATTACTTCGGTACCGGTCAACCGATTTGGTCCAATATCAATAGGCATATACCAAGTTTCATGATAATCCGATGAAGCGTATTTGAGTTGTCGCATGTACAGACACACGGACAGTCAGACAGGCGGACAGACATTTTCCCGTCCTCCACACAATCTCATAAAATACCATTCTGACACTTTATAGATAAATGAATAAATAAATAAATCTTTATGAATCAGCATTTTATATAGGTATATTGAATACAATTCAAGACCTTGCACTTTTAGAAAGTAAAAATGTAATTGTAGAGTAACAAGAATTTCTCTTTCATTTGTGTGGTCTTGACTTAGGTTTGATGTGCGATATCCGCGTGTATGTACTAAAGAGGATGAAGAAGAAGTGGATGGTAATTAGAAACTGTGACATCGGACGCGAGATCTGTATGCTTCAAGTGAAGTCATTTTCTGGTTGTGCCTCTTCTTTCCGCTGTTATAGCTCCACGGTGCTGTGGTGATTTGGGTCCGATGTTCCGCCACTCTATCAGCCCAGCAACGGAGCAAAAATAAGATTAAATTCACATGTCCTACCATCAGTGCAAAATGGACGCATCTCCTTGCTTTCTTTATAAGGTCTGTAATTTTAATCCATTTTTGTTCCCTGGGGTGCGCCCGGGTAAAGTTACCGAAAAACTGCGCCTGAAGTCGGTGGTATGGATTCGTTAATCGACGAAACCGTTATAGCCTATTACGAGATTTCAGGCTGAACTTACTGCTGGCTTCATGCCCTATGCAATACTGATCTAAAGAAAATTTAGTACGACGGCCGCTAAATCTAAAGTCCCTTAACTTCGTAGATTTGCATTTAGGAGATCGTAGGTTTTAAATCTTGTGGCCGGCAGATCTTCATGGGTTTTTAAAGTTTACCCCACTGACAGAGATGAAAACGGGATTGTTATTTACTGTTAGGAATTGTCTATTGCCATTGAGTAAGTTAGTATGTGTAATGAATAAAGGGCCTGACTATCCTATCGGTTTCGGGTGTCGGGCGACGTTCGTAAACAAATAAATCTTACTAATTTACTATGCTTGGTACTAAAGTGGATTGTCTCAAACTTAATTAATTTTTATATTCTGTCGAGTAGGACGCGCCCATGACTGGTCGCCTTCAACCGCAGGGCCCATGGATCGAATGTTGGTGGATCTATGTGAAAGTTATTATGGAAAAAATGGGATCGAGGAAGGTTTTCTCCGGGTGCTCCTACTTCCCCTCTCATACGGTATATCATTCCCCGTTTCTCCATTCATCATAGGAGCATTTGGTTACAATAAAGGAATTGTATATATTTATATATAAATATTTATTTATTTATTTTTGCTTGAATTATTATAACTATCTTTCAGTAATATTTCATTTACAATTCCCTTTATTTTATCGTTCCTTTCAGTCATTATCATCAGCATTACAGTCATTGTCTTAATTTTATCTCCATTATGCTCATCTTCATGTTCATAATCATAATTGTCAATGTCGAGGGTTGCGGAGCGGACAGGATGCTTTCGTCCTTACATGTAAGCGAGAGTACTTTCAGTTGTAAACAAGAACAATACAAAGAAGCTTGAATTTAAACAACAAAGGGGATAGTAGGCCTATGTGACATTTTTATTATTGAAGACTAATTTAATCAGGCCCTTCGCTTATTTTACTGAAGACGACAGAAAAACATATAGTAAACCTGTTGCCTCGACGATCAGCAAGAGAAAATGTGGCATTTCTTGGATGTAAAAAGGTTGTGCAATTTGGTCCAGATGCTCTACTTTCGTCCTTCAGTTCATTAACATACTCTAAATCTACGACATTGGGTCCAAGGTTTAAAGTCCCTCCCGGATGACATCGTGCCCAGGATTTTTACTCCATGTTTGAACCCACGGCCGTCGAATCCAGAGGCTACTTCTGCACCACAGAACTAGATTCCATCATACATGATAACATAATAATAATAATAATAATAAAATGAACATCGGAATCAAATGTATCTTGCAACATTATAAATCCTGTATAACCGAAAACCCAAAAGAATAGGCCTTTTTGAAATGGGAATGGTTGGTTTTCTGAGGATTTGAGTGTTTTAGTTTTTAACTAAATTCTAGTTTAATTCTGCTCAGATAAAACTTTTTTTATAAGAGTTTAATACACAATATCATCTCACTGAGATACAAGTTTAAAATTTGTCAATACAACTGTTGTGATAGCTTTAATAATATTTACTCCAGCTATACTGACATGTAGTGTAAGTGTTTCTTTCCACGCATGCTCCTTTCGCTGTTATTTACAACACAAACTTCACTTTAAACTAGCGACAGACCATGATGAATTACTCTCTTGCTTTTCCACGTGTTTTCTCAACCAGTAAAGCAACACTCATGTATATGTGAAAGATATTTAGGTTAGTGTCATCTAAATCATTATACAGTAAATTCACGTGACCTACTGTTCATAATAGTGACAACTTTGCAGACATAATGTACAAAAGATGAAGTGACTAGTATTTTGATTTTGAACTGACTTAAGAGAGATTTAAAAAAATCATTATGCACATTGAAAGTTATTTGGTTGGAATGTGTGACAAATGAAAGTTGAAATACATTGAGCAGTAATTGACGGAGATGCTTAAACTGGTTTTGTGTGGTTGTTATTAAAACTAAATAACACTTGTACTACACTTTAGTGCAAGCGAATGAAGTAAGTGACGTCTTCTTTTTAAAGCTTTTGTACTTTGTATTTCAGGAGATTTACAAACGCTAAAGACTGAAATAAAGGCGAAGACAAATAATGAGAAAATTTCAGGAGAAAAATTCCTCAGATATTGGGATTCATACCCGTGACATTTGGCTTTCCGTTCCGATGCTCTCTCAATTGAGCTATATAAAGTTCGATTCACGCGACAGATTGAATATCTCTGGAATACATTTTCACCGAAAAGCATTTACACCATGTACAGTATTGTGAAGCGGACTCATTTTAGTGATTTTGTGTTCGTACAGTAGGCCTGTCATATAAAAAGTATAATCATGAATCATTTCAACATATATTGTTGAACATTTTAGGAGAACAATTTATCTGATACCGGGATTCGAAACCACGACCTTCGGCTTTTTCGTGCTGATGCTTTACCACTTAGTTAGTGGCCTGTGTTCGATTCACACCCCAAGATTGAATCTCTCTCATGTTTAATAAGAACCGTATATGTACATATATCCGCAGGGCGCGGGATCAAACCCGGCCGCGGTCGATGGATTTTTCAGGACGTAAAAATCCTGGGCACGGAGTCCTCCGGGAGGGACTTTAAGCTGGGGGTCCCGTGTCGTAGATTTACGGCACGTAAAAGAACTCCAAGCCTAAATTAGAGCCTCTGGACAAAAATTTCTCGGCCCTTTCACGTCCAAGAAATACTTAGTTTCCAGAGGGGGGTTGCGAGGCGATGGGCTTACCACCTGTCCCTCTACCCTCTCTCGGAAAATAAGCATATCAAAATTAGTATAGGTAATGAAACCTCCACTTGGAGGCCCCTTCGCCCCACTTGGGGATCATAGGGTACCAGCACAGTATACGTATTAATACAGTAAGGAAACTCAGTCCGTTTTTCTGCCATACGGACATGCGCGCGCAGATTCCATGCGATCCTACCGGCCATTGAGTAATACTACAATCACTACTGCGGGAAGAATGGAAATAAATAGGAGTCTTGAATTTTTATAGCAATTCGTGTTTGGAAAGGATGTTATTGTTCTGCTATAAATTGCAGTAACAATAAAGGAAGAAATCCTGAATTGCATTTCTTCACTTTCCCAAAAGATCCAGAAAGGTAAGAAGAAAAATACGTAATATTTATTGTATGCCTGCTGGCTTACTCTTGACACATGTTCTGTAGATGTAGATGTAGTTATCTCGTTCTGTAGATCCTGTGTTGAGTGGGACTCAAGGATATAGAACACGTCAGATTACAATATACAAGCAAGTAATAAATAATGATATATAATTTACTACACTATAAACTTATTCAAACTGGAAATACTCATCCATATTGTAGAAGGTGTGAGTAATTAAAAATTTCTTGAGAGATCCTTTGAAGGATTTGCTTTTTCTTTGAATACATAATAATTTAATGTTGTTTGGAAGCTTATTGTATATCTGTATTGCGGAGTAATAAGCGCCATTCTGAAAAAGTTTTAATGCATTAACCGGTCTATGTAAATCATTCCTGTTTCTAGTAATATGTTCATGAACACTGCTATTAGTTTGGAATCTCTCAATATTATCTACCATATAACACATAACAGAGTATATATACTCCCCTGTGAGAGTGAGGACTTTTAATTTTTCAAAGAGCGGTTTGCATGATTCTCTCCTTTTCTTTCCACACATTATTCTAATTGCTTGCTTTTGTAGCTTAAATATTTTATCCCTATGGGTCGAGTTACTCCAGAATATGATTCCATACTTCATTATCGAGTGGAAATTTGCAAAATACACCATGCGTAAGGCATCCTGTTTTAAAACCTGATTCAGGACTCTTAAGGTAAAGCATACTGAACTTAGTTTTGGAATTATCATTTCAATATGTGACTTCCAGTCGAGATGTTGATCAATTTGTAATCCTAAAAATTTGATATTACTAATTTCTTCTATGCTTTGTGTTTGGTAATTAATTACAAGGTTTTGGGTACATCTTTGTTTTGTTCTGAATTGAATAAAGTGGGTTTTTTCGATATTAAGCGTCATTTTATTGGCTTGGAACCATATACTTAATTCGTGAAAAGCCTTTGTAGCTACTCTTGCCAGTTGTTCCTGGGATTTTCCTGTTACAAAAACACTAGTGTCATCCGCGAAAAGCAATACCTTTGTTTCGTCACTTAAGTTATGTGGCAAGTCATTGATGAAAATTAAAAATAGCAAAGGTCCTAGTATTGATCCCTGTGGTACTCCACTTCTAACTACTCCTAGATTAGATTTGTTTCCATTTATTACCACATTTTGAGTTCTTTCAGACAGGTATGATTTGAACCAATTCAGTGTTAAATTATCTATTCCATAATGTTCCAATTTTTCAATTAATAGTTCATGATTTATACAGTCGAATGCTTTAGCTAAGTCACAGAAAATTCCCAACGTATATTTCTTTTTATCTAGCGCTTCCAGTATTTCTGTGGTGAGTTTAAATGTAGCATTTTCAGTAGACATGCCACTTCTAAAACCAAATTGTGATGGTGTAAGTATATTATTCAAATTAAGATAGTGAACTATGCGGTTATATACAACTTTTTCGAATACTTTTGAAAATGAAGTTAAGAGCGATATAGGCCTGTAATTTGATGGTAAATTTTTGTCTCCTTTTTTAAACAGGGGCTTGACAATTGCATGTTTCATTCTTTCAGGAAATATTCCAGTTTCTAGTGAACAGTTAAATATATGGCTAAGGGGTTTACTAAGTTCCGAACAGCAACTTTTTAATAGCTTATTACTTATGTCATCCCATCCAGATGAGCTTTTACTTTTAAGCAATTTTATTATATTTTCAATTTCTACAGAGGAAGTCAGAGTGATTTCAAATTTATGGTTACAAATTGTAGATTTTGTCAGAAGGTCTATTGCCTTGACACTGGTATTGTTAGTGGGAACACAATTCTCAGCAATATTTATGAAGTGGTTATTAAATGCATTTGTAATATCTGATAGATTGTCTAGTTTCTTATTTTTGTATATTAATGACGTACAATCACTTTTTTCCTTTGCTTTCCCTGTTTCATTTTTTACTATATTCCATACAGTCTTAACTTTGTTGTTTGATTTATTAATTATTTGTGAAAAATACCTGCTCTTTGCTTCTTTAATGACCTTTTTAAGCACATTGCAATATCTTTTATAATACACTTTCTGAGTTTGATTGTTACTGGTTCTGAATTGTAAATAGAGCTCTCTTTTTTTAGCACATGATATTTTAATACCAGGGGTTAGCCATGCTTTATTATTTAAATTAGGTATTTTAGTAGTTGTCTTTTTTGGAAAGTTGGCCTCAAAGTGTCGCAACACGATATTTAGAAATTCATTTAATTTACTATCAACAGTGTTATAGGTAAATATAGTTTCCCAATTTTCATTTGCAAGATCTTGTTTGAAACTTAAAATTGAAACATCATTCATTACTCTGATAATATTACTACGGGCATGTTTGCTAGTCGGATATGCTTCAGTATTGTTTAACATTACCATCTGAGCATCATGGTCTGATAACCCATTTATTATTGGGATTACTTCAAACTTCAAGTTTTTTTCTTTATTTAAGAATATATTATCTATTGTTGTTTGAGAGTTGTTTTGAATTCTAGTTGGGAAGTTCACTATGAAATCTAGATTATAACTACCTACTAAGGACAGAAGTCTTGCCTTATTTTCACTATCAGTTGACATGTCTACATTAAAATCACCACACAGTATCATATTTACACTATTATTATATAGTGAATTAAGAACCTTTTCTAACTGATTGATAAAATAGTTGTAATTACCTGATGGTGCTCTGTAGATTGTTATTATTACAAACGTGTCATTGTCAGTTTCCACTCTTGCTGAGCAACATTCGAAATCCTGTTCCTTGCAAAAGGAACTGGTGTCTATATCATTAAAATCTAAGTTTCTTTTGATAAAAATACTCACACCTCCACATTTTTTGGAACGTCTACAAAAATTTGAACATAAAGAAAAATTATCAATTTTTAATTGTTCCAGCTCTTTTTCTGCACAGTGGTGTTCTGTCAAACAAATAACTTGAATTTTCTGTAGATTAGAATTAATTGAATCCTGAATTGCTAAGTTGAATTCTTCAATTTTATTTTCAAGTCCCCTTATATTTTGATGTATTAATGTAAATGACGTATTAATTCTAGTTTTTGGCTTAACTGAAGTATTATTCTTATCTTGAGGTACACATAAAAGTTGTTTATTTCTTCGATTTAGATTCCCCCTAAAAAATGACATGATCCACCTACTATAACAGGAATAGGCCTGCTACAATTAGATACATTACTCTTCACTTCTGGTGTGGTTATGTTTACATTTACTTTAATGTAATATTTTTATCTTTAATTATGTTGTAATTTCTAACAATAGATACTAATGAAATGAAAATGTCAGCAGTCTATATCACGGTTAAAGATAACAATATTTAGGATGTCGTATTGTGATCGCTTAAGATAACACAATATTTGCTGCGGTGCAGCTTATTTCCTATGTGCATTGTAATGTATATGTCAGGGCCGGTTATGTATACAAACATGTGTGCCGTGTTGGCAGTCAAGAATGGCTATGTGAGCTCTAATGCACATGGCCATTTTGCAGCATGTAGCCGATTTTTTTTCTTTGCTTGCACAAACCTGACAATCAAAGATCCACATGCCCGGCTGTAAGGATCAATGCTAAGGAATATCAGTGCACATAACTCAATTTCGTAAAAAAGTGCACATAGCCGATTTTACAGGCGGTACGATATTTATTTTCTCGAACACGATGTAGGCGTAAAGATGACGAAAACATAATCTTACATCATAAATTCTCGGATACATGTGCCATTAAGGTGTTTGCGACAGTAAACTAACATGACATCATTATCCAAACCTAGGCAAGCAATAGGCTTACCTAAAATAGGCTACTGTTAAGAAGCGTATCTAGTCCAAGGTTTTTCCCACCTTTAAAATCAACGTTTAAGTTATAAATTATATTAAAGAGTGACCTTTGAATATAGGTTTGTCACACTGCTCGTCCTCAACTTCATTGTTGAGATTGTATTTTGTTTCTGTATCTTACGGCTTCGATCTACCTTCAATTGTTGTAATGATTTCAGGTGTAAAAAATGGGTCATCAATACGGGTAGTCGGCGAGAAGACCTACTAACAAAAACTGTAAAATATTTAAATGTAAATTGCCGCCTATGTTTGGAACGCTTCGAAAACAGCCAGTTTATGAATTTCAATAAGAACTCTTTAATTAAAACTGCTGTACCGACTGTATACTAAAAGCAGTTTTGGAGTATTAGAAATTGAGAAATATTGATAGAAACCTATATTTTTATTTGAATTTTGTATTGTATCTTATGTAATATTGTATTATTTTTGTAAAATGATGACATTTCTATTCTAATGTAATATTAGGCTACTTTTAAAAATAAAAATGAGTTATAATTGGTTTTCCAAGAATCATCTTGAAGTTATTAAAACTTGTAATAAGAATAGCCCTAGGAACTGCAGTGCAAGTTACAGGTAAGTGGCATTTAAAAATTGTGCCTGATCTTAACTAAAATATAATACATGCTTCATTGTTTCTTAAATTTAAAATTCAGTTTTGAAAGAAGATTTTTTTCTCTTATTATAACATATTTTGTTATGTGTTTATGCATTTTCCCAAGTTATTTTATATGGTGAGAATGCAGTTTTACTCAACCGCCGCATGGAGCGCTAGTGTCGCCCAGCTAACAAGTTGTCATAGGACTTTTAACACACAGTTTCCTTACTGTATTAATACTTATACTGTGGTACCAGTCAGTCAGTCATGTACATATATGTATCTGCATGTATATAATATGTATGTGTATATTCTGTTTATTAATCATATATATATGTATATATTATGTGATTAATAAACAGAATAGGACTACAAAGGATAATCAGTCTATGGCAATAACGACTTAGGAACCATTCGTTTTTAATATTTTCTATTTTCGTCGTACACAATATTTTTCTCATGTCTCCTATCAGGGTCTTGATATATTTCCATATATGCATTTGTTTTTATCTGTCCTTAAATTTTGTATATTTAATACACATCCACAAACATACACTTAATACATAATAGGTACATAACCCTGAACGCACAAAACTGGTTCAGTTCATTTCAGTTCAGTAGCTATACAAATTTATTTTTTCAGATAATAAATTACAAAACTTAAAACTGTAAGTGAGAAGTTTCATATACATTAAACTTGTACAACTCTTTCTTATATTTATTTTTATCATAAGTTGCTGAAATTGGGTAGTTTTGAGTCATGACTTGTGTTTCAGTCCAGCAGATAGCCTGTACCATTTTGGTTCCTATTACAACCATGTGTGTCAGATCTAAAATTAATTTGGTTTTTATGAACGTAAGTTAATACAAATTAATTCTAAATTCCAACAAAGGCGATTCATTGAAAATGAACCAAAATTGAATTAGATGAATAGTCTAAAGTCATTGAAAAGCAGATTTTAACGAACCTTTTTGCAGTAAATATTAATATGTTTTTATGAGTATATAAAGGCATTCAAATGATTTATAATTTTTACATTTGTAATTTATATTTCAGTTACAAGAAAATTATAACAGGATCGGAATAAATAAGTAGGCCTAGGTTTAGGCCTACTATGAACCAAACGCCAATGAGTCATTCGCCTTCACAAGAAAATCCCGAAAACCCAGATCTTATTTGAAGGCCACGGGATATCAGAATAGAACTTCCCGCTCTCTCTCTCTCTCTCTTAATTTTTTTTGTGAGAGACAGAGACAGAGAGACAGAGAGAGACAGAGAGAGAGGGAGAGAGAGAGGGAGGGAGGGGGAGAGAGTGACCATTTTAGCTAAATCTGTTAACGCCATTGCTTTATTTTTAGACTGCAACCAATATCCCCTTATGAAAGCTTGTAATAGTTTTAATCAAATTACAGGATTTATTTTGTCCCAAGTCCACTATGTTCCCAATCTGGGCAACTCTGTATCTGTTATTGGTTGAAGTTTACTTTTAAGCCACATTTTCCTTTAAGCGATCTTCCTGCTCTTCGCCTCTTTAACTCTAAAGCCTTTCGCATGTTAGATACATGTAATGCTTATTAAGTAATGAGGTCTATATTTGTCTACACAAATTGAGGGATAAGTCGAGTAAATGTATAATTTCCGTAGAATATTGCTATGCTTGGGAAGCAGGTCGTAATGAACGGGAAGCACGATCACTTTGATTCAGCTCCGAGCAGGTGTTGAGGCATGCCAACCCCTCATTTCATCGATACGCACTGTCCTAATGACAATCATTGACATTTCTCGGAGTGCTGAAAACAGGTGCCCACAACCAGGAAATGACTCGGGCGGTAATTTAGTGTTTGATTATCTCAGTGCAGGAAATTGCGTTCACATACCACCCTATGTTCACATTGCTCTCAATTCTAGTTCGGAAAATACTGTGCGTAGGAAATTTTGACAGCCAGCCGTGATATAGCTCATCGTATACTAAGTGTTTAAAATCATGTTGGTTGAACGGTTGAGCTCGATCAATAAAATTATATAAAACCTTAATCTCAACCACTTTTATTTTTTAGCCTAGCCCTTTCGGTTTCATACAGTCATCATCAGGATATCTTTGTTTGTAGAATTACATACAAAAGGTTGAAATTAAGCTTTTATATGGCTAATTTATTCATCGTGTAATAACCTTAAAGCTAAGTAATGTTAAAGGGAGACATACAGGTTTGAGTACTGAGAAATAGATTTAATTCATTTTTCCCCCTAGCTTTGAATTGTTCTATAACTTTGTAATCTGACATTTCGTTATTGACTACTTCTACAATACATTCAGACTACTTCTACTATTTTCAGAATTAATATAACTATTATAGTTATTGATAATAATTGTTACAAAATAGCAGCTAATATTTTTGGGGAAATAAATATTTTGTTTCTTTTTTATTTAGTGAATTGTAAAGAGTCGAGTTTCACTCGGATTTATATTCTTATTCACTTTAACAGGAGTTATTTTAGCTAATTCATTTATTGAGTTTCATGCACTGAAATTCCTTTCCGACATTTCCACTAATCTCAATATTTCTGAGTGATTTTTTCTTCTATCTACTAATAAATATCATAACAACAACACCATCTATAATTTTGGAATATCTGCAATATAAGTGTATAAGTCCATTAAGAATAATTTGTTTACATTTTCTTTAAATTAAACCATTAAAAATATATTCATGTTAAATCAATGATTATAGGTAGTGTTGTCCTTGTTCATATGATATTAACGAATAGGCTAAATAGAAAAAGTAGTCATTCATAAATATTGATATTCACGTTGACTCAGTCTCAAACAGAAATGAGTACCAAGAACAATTATTGGTGTCAATGTGGCCGCCGCATGTGGTTAACAACCTTACTACCTTAAAAAGTCGATTGCCTGAAAATCCAATAATTATTTCAACCCCCAGAAACCTTAAGAGCCTCCATGCCATCTTTAGGAAACAACAAAAACGGTAGCAAGATTTAAGGAAGTAGTCTACATAATTCATTCTACGGAGTCCAAAATTTGGGCTTATTACAGATATCCTTAAAAAAAAAAGCAAATTACTATCATAGTCAATGTCAGAGAAGCAATTGCGAAAATGCGGATAACTTAGTTTTAGTCGTGAGCTCATATACCTTCTTTCAATAATACTGTTACACCTACTTCAATTGTCACTCCGATTAAGATGACTTTTCCCACTTGGGAAAAGAAAAAAGACATAATACATGATCAGAGATTTAAAAAATTCATATTTTTAAAAAAGATTTGAAACCTCAGATTTGGGAAAAAATATTCTATAATTTCTTTGAGGATTCAGGTGGAATTTTCCTTCGCTTTTAGCGCCCTCAACCAGATTTGGCATCCTCAACCAGATTTCAATAGGCCTACACATCCTTCAGGTTCAAAAGATGAGCGCACAACAGAGATACTAAAGAAGACGTCTCAAAAAGATAACTCCACAATAAACTCATTATAACAATTGTAAAGGCTTTTAGCTATGAAATTTAAAGGCCATGGGGTTTGTTTCTAACAGTTCATGTTAATAATCTTGTATCATCTCTTAGAAACTTCTTAAATAACACTAAAGTAGTATTATGTAGCATTATGCGTTCGCATTAACGGTGATACAGCAACATAAGTAGTAGTTCTTTTAATGGCTTTGTTTGTGTTGAATCATTACCAGTTTCATCAGAGAGCTCTAATTATAAGGTATATCTTTGCTACCTAGTAAACAAATAAATTAAATAATATAACATAGGAGCATATTTTACAACAACCAGCTGCGATTACCATAAAATAAACAGTAAGAGTTATTATGCAGACATTTCAGCTAGTAATTCTTTTTTCTGATGATCTAGTAACATATTAGTTCGGAAAGAACTTTATACAGGATTGATAAAGTTGATAACCTTACATTTTCTGCTTTTTAGTACTTTAAGGCCGGTTCATTAAGGCTGACAAACCTTACTACCTTCATGTGCCGAACGTTTCAAAATCTGGATTCTAAAATTCCCGGAACCATAAGAGCTTCCATGGCCTGTAAATGATCACTTCTATTTCGATCTTGATGAAATTTTGTACACGTAGCCTTCCGGCCCTCCCTCCTTTATTGCCGTTCACCAAACTTCTCCTTTTTCCAGAAATATTGAAGTACCACCATTGTATATTGTTCGTATAAACCCTACATTCAAAAAGCTAAATTCTATATACGGTAAGGGCCTAGAGTTTGAAAATCGGAAGTACTCCATATGGTTACTTTGAACTACGTATACAAACAAAATACAATACACGGGCGATACCGGTCTTCTAGTCCAACAGTTTGACTTGGCGGGATTGAACGGACTTACAAACAATTGATTCATCACTTTTAATCAATATCATCAAGAAATAAAGCAGATAAAGAATGGAAAGAAGAAATCAGACTGAAAAATTCAATGCCATAGCCGGTATTTGAACCAGGATCTTCGGCTCTCCGTACCGCTGCTCTAACCGTCTGAGCTACCATGGTCAGTTGGAGAATTTAATGTATTACAGGCATATTGCCATGGCAGCTCAGGTGGTTAGAGCAGCGGCACGGAGAGCCGAAGATCCAGGTTCAAATCCCGGCTATGGCATTGAATTTTTCAGTCTGACTTCACCTTTCCATCTTAGCCTACACACGGCCAGTGTGAAAGAATTATCATTCCAGATAAAGAATCTCTAATTATAAAAAAAAGAAATTTAATTCTTCTCGGGAATACTATCCTTTCAACTTTGGTTGACCAGTCTTATTCAATACTATTATTTCTAAATGTAGGTAGTTAGAATATATAGAAGTATAGACCTCTAAATTAATTTATTTCATTGTAGGCCTATAATTTATTTTAGCTGGCCATATCGGAGTTACACGGACTTTATCAAAGAGCCTAAGCTCATAAATTCCTTGCACGAAACTAATTCATAAATAACAAATAAAGAACTAAGCGTTCTGGTTCAACAGGTTATGACATTGATGATCAAATATTAAAGAAGTAACTTTTTTCAATAACCCTGGAAAGATTGCAGAGATCAACTCTTACAACCTGACGATAGACAATGAACCTTATGGGATATCCCATTCCATATTATTGTTTTGCTATAAAATGTCGGCGCCATGAATATGAAGGAAGGGCTGAAAATAATTTATAGCCTACACACTATTTTAATGTTAGCGTCATTAATAGCCTATGTCTTACGTACTATTCTCTTAGTACTCGAGACCCTTCTACTAAATGCAAACGACCATTGGAAATAATCTGAAGTGCTCTACTTTTACGGACAACTCCCAACATGGGCGGTGTCACCTGCCAGGGTATCAAGCATTATCAATGGGGTAGACCCTCACTGAACAAAAAAGTCACTACGATTGTCTAACATTTACGGAAGTTCATCTTGAATACGACACAAAAGAATGACAATAGATGCTATCTGAGATGATTTTCTAGACGAAAAATAACTATCTGATATATGAACTTGGCTTTCTTTTTTAATCAGATTTTCCTATAAGGTTTGATCTACGTTGAATTTAATAATTCGAATAATAAATGTAAGTTTATACATCATTATCTTGTGGAGACAATTACAAAAGTGGTTGGATGTGAAATTGTCTATAAGAAATGCTGTCTTAAGAAAAAATACCCAACAATCCTTCTTCTCACTTTACAAACCGGGCTAGACTGCAAAAGGGCTGCCAATTTTATTTTCTTCCCTATGAGTTGTACAGTGTAGCTAAATATTAGACCAGTTTTATAGAAGATTGCAAAAACAAAGACTTTTCTTATTGAAGGATTGTTTGGGTAAGTCATTGAAGGGGGATCGAGTATTATATTTGTTAATCAGATGGAATATTTTATTTTATACATTTATTTTCGAGATCTATTGCTCAAAAACATGAATGTTCGAGCGCGCCATTGACACGCACACGCCGAGGCAGCCTTTTTTTTTATGTTTTCAGGCAGAAGGAATTAGTAAACTTACCGTCATTTCTTGTGAAAATCGACATTAATTTTTCTGAGTAGAACACAGTAATTCATCCACTTGTTGCCTTACATATAGTACGGGCAAGGAAGTAAAAAGAATCAATTATTTTATAAATTCTTTAATTTTGTTCTTTAAAGAACACTTGCACGGATAAAGGTGGATGGTTCAAAACCCGTGACTGGCCAACCTGAGTAGGTTTTTCTGGGTTTCCTCCATTGAAAAAGTAAAATGTCAGGTTACAGTTCTCTTTCCAGCTACCCTGAATGTTCCTAGCCCCTTTCTTGTCAATTTAATGAAATTTTTTTTTCTAAAATTGAATAAGTTCTAACAATCATTTATTTTCATTGAATCATTTCTAGAGCGCAACACTTTCAAGGATATAAACTCAGCAGTTGCAAATTTATTTGCATTACTTAGACACTAGGGCGACGTATCACTGCATACCAAACATGCTAGGGTTTTAAAAGCAAATATAATGTTGAATAACATAGATCATGCCTTTATACTTGAATGAAAAGTATAATTTAAATTTTAGAAAGCAACTATTGCTACCGCTACATTATAATAATGAATATCTGCCGTGTTTTTTTCCCCTTCAAATGTTTAATAATAAAAGCTGAAGATGCTTGAATAATATTGTTTTGTAATTCACTATTCATTCCTGACTATAATATTTTCACACAACAAACACACAAATAAAGCTTTTATTAAACAGGCTGTGGAAGAGAGAGAGAGAGAGAGAGAGAGAGAGAGAGAGAGAGAGAGAGAGAGAGAATAGGATCTTTGTCTATACCAGTATTGATGTTCTTTTCATTATGTGTATCATGGCTTATGTTCATTTTAACTGATGTTGAATATTACTGAAATGATTTTGGTGTTAGATAAAATAGCGGAGGTGGGTGAACGACTTCAGTCCCATAACCTTTCCGGGTGTGAAAACTAAGTTCATGCAGGATTTCAGCTATACCAGTTTAGGAGTTTTTGCGACAAATGACTTTAACTCTGGTAGGTAAAATAATTATTTTAATACAGAGAATGTAGGCCTATTAATTCCCGATCTCCCGACTACAGCATTACAGTTAGGCCTATGTATACTCTATAGCTCCTTGATAATTAAAAATTATCTTCTTCACACGAAAATTGTTCATTTAATATTTGAAGAAACGTAATTAATCTTCAAAGAGGCAGTGTGAAATTTCTTTCATTTAGAATCTAAAGTCTTACAAAGCATTTTAGTACATAAATTAAGGACTCTATCCAATCATCCTAGCTTCTTGTATTTTAAGTACCCAAGACAATAACAGCAGGAATACTAATTAGTTGAGACATGTGCAGAAGAAAGCCAGGTTTTATAGGTCGTAACACCGATCATCTGTAGAACATAAATTATTGTCCGCGTTGATTTTGTAGCTCTTGTTATTTAAATGTTCTTTTCTTTTGTCACTAAGGAATTCTCACAATGCATATTATGATTTTCTTATTGCCTTCACATCCATCTGATGGTCAACTTCACCTGTACTTAACGGAAATGCCAATACAAAAATGCATCTCTTCAAAATTCTTTCTGATTGACAGAAAAACATAAAAACTTTTATGTAACAAGAAAAAAAAAACGATCATGCGTTCCTGTGATAACGAAAGCGTATTGTTGATCTGCCATCTGGTTTGTTTATTCCCCGGAAGAGGGCGCTTCATTAAGCTTTTCTCATAAAGCCTTGATTTTATGGAGTCTGTTTCGACCTGGATGTCACACGATGGTGGTAATATGGACATAAAATATACCTCTGTCATGTTGGTATGACGTAAGCTAGATCTTTGTATATTTATTGAATTGTATGCTAGCTTGGACATTTATGCCCGTGTTAACTATGTCCAACTCAAGCTGCTTTCTTGTAGTGATATAATTTCAACGAACATTTCGGAATAAACGTTCATAATGTTCTGAGTTAATCGTCTTTTGTTTTCTAAGCAAGTAAATTAAAGTCTGTTATTATTATGATATTTTTACCATCAATTGAATTACACTATATTTTATAAACTCAAGGATTTTCTGGAATGAGAGTATAAATAAAGTTTCAAACCATACTCTTGAATGTGCCACTCTAGTTCTACCTAATCCCACCCCTTTTCATGGTTGCCAGAAGTAATACAAGAATTAAATATCTCTGTATACTTCAAATAAAATAATTAAAAGAAGAGAAAACATTGATTTCTATACCAAGATAAAAGGGTATTTTATCAAGACTAATTTCAGAATATTATATGAAGTAAAGTGTTATTTCTATAAAATATGAATTACGCGGAGCTCTTTTTATTAGGCTACAAGATTAATATATTTTTAAAAAATATCATGTAAATATGATTTTTAAAAAAATATGAGACTGAAACAAAGTAGCCTACTTGTGGTTTATAACAGAGGATAATTAATTCACGTGCCAAAAGGGAATAACTAGAGTAAAAATTCTTCGGATAGTAGAACATTTTCTGTTATGCTAAGATAATTTTTTAAAAATCATTCTGTTATTTTATGCCTCACTTTTCCGACTGTAATTGAAAATATATTTTTTATGATACCTATCAGTTTGTATATATATATATATATATACACACACACATACATATGCGTGTGTGTGTATATATATAATTGCAAGCAAAATTTTATCTACTGCTAAACAAGAAAGATTTCACATAAGAAATATACCAGTTTGCAAGAACTTCACGTACCGAAACATTTCCCTCATAACTGCAAAAACGATAGTTTGCAGGTTATAAAGTTTATTACTTTGAGATAGTTCAGCATTTTGTAGCCGACACTAATCTCCGTTTAATTATTATCATTTGTCAGGATAAATAGCAGGGTAGCTTCCATACTGCTGGCGAGCAGATCCCACTCCCAACTGCCTCAAATAACGTTTCACATGTTATTACCACCCATTCGTCTTCTTTCACCAGCTTTTAATTGCTTATTATGGTTAGCACAGTATACCGTCCGCCATAAGTGGATGGATAGACAGCTGTCAAGAGTATCGGCGGATTCGGGTCGACTGGTCATCGAGTGCAGGTGTCGATAGGTAGCCACGGGGTCGACCATTGTGGAGGGGAAGGGTGTGCTAACTAATAACGGAATGTGCCATAGGCACCTTTGTTTTAGTTAATGGATAATTATGTTAGATTATTGGCATACTTTCACACATTCGCTAAGAATATTTCAGTTATTACATCATTATATAATGTATGTAGTATAATCTTGCTATAAAATTCAAAGATACTAAGATTTATTGAAAGCTGGAAAGATTATAAAAGCCTGAACCCCAGCAACGGGCAACAGACATTATTGAATTCTGCTTATTCAAAATTATTTTTATACCGGCGTGTTGGAGTTATGTCATTTACAATTTTGTTATATTGTTACCCTTCTACAAAAGCTATTAAGAAACTTCCGAAAAGATAAGTTGAGAACTTCCAACTATCTTTACATTTTGTGATTACTATTTTCATAACTTGATATATAAGAATTTCTAAATAAGTTACTGATATTAACAAAAATGTTTTTGTTATTTTTAGTAACACTACGCCAATAGCCTCCAGGATACCAATAGTCTAGCGTGGCACATCCTGCTGAAAATAACTGTTGTGTACGTTTAAATGAAAAACAAATATCATCGTAGGAAAGTATTTTGTGGTAAAATGCATGTATGCCTACTATATAAAAACAATTAATTTACCTCTGCCATATTCCCATCGGTAAATTATTATCCTTTTGTATTTTTATTGCAATAATATGAGAGGCTTTATAACTATTGTAGAAAGCAATATGAAATTGTTTTTAAAATAATCACAGTGTTTTAATATGTACCCAAAGGATGGATTTAATGCTGTTTGCATAAACTCTATTGATATATTCTTTCTTTTCTTTAATTTCTGTACATCTTTTCCACTCAAAAGGTAATAGGCGTATTTACTTAAAATCCACTTAGTATATCCCCACGTATAAAGTATAGTTTATTAAAGTATCATTTCGAAATTAAGTAACTCTTGTTTTTGAACATTAGGCTATATAATCTTAATGCCGCATTACCTTCCTAACCTTCTCTAATTTCACTTAACGAAAATATCCATTTTTTTTTCATTTATATATAATTTTATTTTCATGCTAAGTTCTTCGTATATGTTCATATTGACATATGGTTCTTTAAATTGTATTTTTTTATTCTCGGAACCTCCAAACTAGTTTACTGAGGGACGAAATCAGGAGGCATATTTATTAATTAGTTAGCAGTCATTTTACGAACATTGCTCATGCATTCATACTTTGAGTTTTTAGATGTAGTTCTAAGATGTAGTTAACAACCATATTTAAATAATTAAATATTCTTTTCTAAGGACGAAGTATATTTTCCTATGCTCCCAAGTTATAGTGTCATTGAAACAATTAGTTAAATCTGTCGTAATTGTCATTCCATAGGACTACAAGTTAACCTTGAAAGAACTTAGACTGATTGCACTTAATGCCATTAATTAAAATGTCGTGAGTTAATGTCAACCCAACATGAGAGTGAGTTGATTAGAGCAGAAATAGGACGTAAAGCATGGTATTTACCTCAAGAAGAAGGATATCTTGTAGACACCTTAATTACATAAGCAGCAGATGATATCTGAATAATGACTAAGCATTTGTGTCGCGATTTCAACGCTGGGGTAAGACATGAGTCGCAGTTTTGTACAGCTTCACCATGACGACGAGGCTAGGTGATTTTTTGTTTCACGATGGCGCAGAGTTGTGCATTTCAATTCACCTGTATTCACTTTTTCGGGAGTGTACTAATGTGTTCAAAAGACCATTTGAATTCCGGGCACAAGTCTACTTTCATGGGATCTTATATTTAAATTATCTTATAGTGTGATAGGTCAGCCGCTCTTTAACTTAAAATCTATTATGTAACAAATTGAGAAAATATACCGTTTTAAGCACGCAAAGTGAAGATTATCCACTGAGCAGAAGATTAGGGTAAATTTGCTTATGTTCGCACGTGTTTCATACAAGATTTCTTTGAAAGGAGCTCGAAAATCCTTTCTGTATTTATATTTTAAAGAGATGTTCAATCATTCTCTCTCACTTTTATTTTAATCCCTCAAATTTCTTGTGTTAAAGACGATAGAATGTTAAATTCGTTTGTAAATTTCGTATATCACGAATATGAATATGTAGTAGATAACTGTGATTATTTACTAGTTGTTCTGCAGTTTTTAAGTGCAATTCTACTTGCCATGTCATTTCTTAATATTGTACGGTTATTAAAACAAAAGTTATAAATGCAATTAGGTATGGTATGTGACAAATTCGATAGAAAACAAGGAAAGATTGCAATTAAGAGATGCGGAAAGAATTATAACTAAGAAGACAGAACGCATTCCATACAAGTTTCAATTCTGCTACAGAACTTAACTTAGTTTTTGTGTCCAACTTTAGCGTTGTGTATTAAAATAGTACCAACTCTGGCACTCTGCTGGCACTCTGTTGATGATGCAGGATTACCATCTGCGAAACGGCCGTCACGTTTACCAAGGTAAATAAAGTGCCTTACGGAAAGTATTTTAATAGAACTTAACTGTTGAAATCATGTTTTCAGTATTTTTAATTAACGTGCTTAGAAGTATCTAGTTGTATATTACTATATTTAATATTTTAATCCTAACCTCTTAATTTGTTATATCTTTAAGTAATTTATTTGCACGTCCACTTCTTTCTCCCAATTTTCATTGTTATTAACATCCACCTGTGATCACGAGTAGTGCTCATTCAGAGGCATTATAATAACATTAATCAATACAACTTCCTATTTAATAAATTTTAATTGTAACTTAGGAATAGCTACATTAACTAACATTGATTTTGTATTTATTTTCTCTAATCGTTGTACTTGATTTTATTTATTAATCATACTAGTAGTGTTTTATATGGGTATGTATAAATTAAAATTGCAAGAATTGTATAAGTAAATGCTCAATAACTTGAATTTAAACTGACAAGAATTGAGTAAAAATCTTCCCGGCAAAATGTTAAACTTCTCCCGTTGATGGCAATAGAGCTAGAGTGCCTATATATACTTTTTTCTCAGAATGTGCCTTTTGTTTAACACCTTTTCTTGCGGTCGTGAAAGGGCTGGGAAATCTCAAAAAAACATTCTGCTTTTTAAAAGTGTGCTGCGAAATGTTATTTTATCTTAAATTTGCTGTCACCATTTCTATAAATATTTTATTTTAAATGTAATAGGTTTAATGATTGGAAGGGTGTTAAAATTAATGTCCATGATTAGTATATCGCATTAACTCCTTAAAATATCAGTAATTATAACACACTGTATGTTTCAGTGTGTTAATGTGACAAACAGTGAACACTAATTTAATGGTAGGTAGCATAGGCGCCTACTTTGAGAGGGGGAACGGTACTTTTGCCCCCCTCCAATATTTTAATTTCATCATGTTTAAGAGCTAACAATCCAATTCTAGCTAACCCCAGTAATATTTTCTAGCCGGCATTTCTGCTAGGTAGAACTAGGCTAGTAATAAGAAGTAATAGTAAAATAGTTTTATATGCAATGTTTTTAATTAAATGAATTAATTAATTAATAGTTGCATCCAATAAAGAGAGTTCAGTCTACAGTATTAGCATTAAAGTGGTTGCTAAAACGTTCGTTAGATTAAAAAAAAACAGTTCTCTGCTATGTCACGACCATTTAACGATTGAGTCCTGATCCTTCTTTATGTCTGAAATTATGGTCACCCTAATGTCGAAAGCTTGGATGAAATACACTGACCCATGGGCAAGTCTAAGAAATTATGTTTATTAATATAGGCTGGAAAAAGTCCTGACTCTACGATTTTATTTATATAGATTATATATTGCGATTTCAAAGTGGAAGTTTTTTACCTTTTTAAAGTAACACACTCTGATATTAGTACACCTCTTAAGGAGATATCACTTTTTTTTTATCAGGGACGGACCAGACGTAAGGTTTAGATAGACCGGATGCGCATGAACTAATATAAAAGAGGGGGATGTCTTGAGGAAGTTAAGGTGAGGGATCGTCGGCATCTTCTTCCGGCCTTCAGGGGTATACACTGCATTCCTCTGCATAGCGCAGTTGCTATGGGGCAGTGTGTCAGCAGAATGTTCTGTTCATATCTGCTTCCCTCACCATATAATAATTATTGTATTATAATGTATTGAAATTCACAAAATGATTGTATTATAATCTATTGAAATTCACAATCTCATACAATCCTCAAAATACTTTCTTGTATAAAATAAGGTGTCAAAATACATTAAATGTTAGGCCTACATTACATTATTATACATTTCATATAGTGAATGGTTAGTAAACTGTGTACTTAATAGGTCTATAATAAAATAAAGTTATATCGTCAAACATACATAAAAATACAATAAAAATTATTTTGGATTAAAAGAAATGCTTGTCCCCCTCCTTTGTAGGCCTAACTACTTCTGGGGATGCATTTTCGTCATACGTTATCAATTCGAACTTTAATATTTTAGGTCTACGTACACAGTAGTATTAAAGCTAAAATTAAGTTGTAGGAAATTATATATTCATGGGAAAATATAGATTTCCACAGTTTTACCTATCTACAACCTGTATTACAGTAAGGCAAATTCCGTTTAATCAGGGCTTTCGGTGATCAAGACAGGATCCGGTTCCATCCAGTCCGGATAGCGGGACTCTACTGTACATTCAACCTCATTCCCAGAAATGGTAGTAAAGAAATCGAAAAAATGTTAACTCTTTTTGAAAATAGGCAGTGTTCTTCCATAATATGTTGTACAAATATAAGATCCCTATTATAGCGAAGTAGCTTAAAATTTAAAAAATAAATCCGATGACAATCGTACTTCACTGATAGTAAATCCAGCCATGAGGTTAATTTTTATCATGTTAATTATCTAAAAGATAATGGTTATTTGGATAATTATTTCTCAGTTTTTGCGTATAATACCAACTCTATTAAATATTAGTACATTCAAGATACATAACCACTACAATAAAGATCTTAATTTATAGTTTTCTAAAATGGTTTAAAGAATTGTTCTTGAGCTTTATAATAAAGCAGCCTAAAGGCCCGGTGTTGCCCAGGTTTTGTATTTTGCATGCAATTAAATATCAAATTATGAAGGACTTTATTATTTTCAAGCTGTAACTCCTTATATACAGGGATCTAGAGTTTGAACACTTTGAAGCGAACAAGAACGATTTGTCATACTCAAACCATTCCCTCAGAAAACGCTAGATTTGGTTCTTATCGCTCATACAGGATATAACATTTTGTAACACCATACTTGGTAGAGATTGAAATAAGAAGAAACAGAAATTCCGGTAACATAATATTTTACTGTTTTAACGGGATATTTTATTTCCCACTTTCATATTGCCATACAACCATTTCGGGGTTAAAATCAAAAGAAATTCAATATCACTTTCACACTTTCTTCCCAAAAAATCTGAGACATAATAAATTACTGTGCACATAATATTAAAAATGTTCCATCCTATTTTTGTCTATTTTTAAATGCTTCCAATAAACATCCCTATTTCTGAACTAATACAAAGCCTACAGCGATTAATAACTTTTCAGTAGACATAATTTTTTACAGACTTCTGATATAGGCCTAGCATACTCGCTACCAATCGTTGGCATAAACTCAGGCTGGGACAACTGAAAACGCTCTCCCCACAATACCCTTTTATTTTAAATCAAAATATGTTGTGAGAAAATGATATTGTCCATACCCAGGGTGTAGAAAGTTACTTGATGCAACACACCCGATATTTATTTACTCCATTATTGATTTACAAAAATTAGTTATAGCCTATTGATAGCCTCTCTGATTATATTACTTGTCAAAGACCAGTAAAATTAAAATGCCAAAGCCCTATGTAAACACTGCAAACAATATTGTTCTCATGAGAACTGAATTGCATTTTATGAATTTAGTGTAATATTTAAATAATACATTTAGGCCCCTAACTTTATTTCTGCTGGTCACATCTAGGATTTGCATAGCTTTGAACCTTCTCTGGACAACGTGAACCATTTTGCAAAACAAAACAAACAAAAAACAAAACAAAACAAAAAAGCACGTAAATCGGTCTAGTAGTTTTTAGTCTATAAACGACATTCGCTAATAGTGCCCTTTAAATATATAGATTTCGAAAAATATCAGTTCTTTAATTATATTATTCATTTAAAGGTGGAATTTTTCAAGCAATAAACTATTGTCCAAGTCTTGATCAAGCTTTCAGTAGAGTCAGGAATAAAATTAACACACCTACGATAAAGTATGGATAAATTTGTAAGATCCAAAATATAATCTCATTAAGTTACGACTGCATAAAGAATTTTAACTTTAATATGAGTCAGTGTCGAGTTCACATAAAATGATAATGCACGGCGTAGCCATAAACAAAGGGCAGACGAAAACAAACTGTTAAGAAACAAACATTAATAAATCAACTCATCATTTGCGTCGGTTAACATCCTCGTTGAAGAAATCTTGACACTTAAAATGTTGACATGGCGTTTCAAGAATGTAATTTATTGAGAGTGCTCACACAAATCAAGATCCAGGTGATTTATGTGGACTTTCACCTTCAAATACGAACTCTAAGGGTAGTTTTGTTAATCACTATAATTATTACGTTCGATGACGAATGTATAGGTGTCGACTGGTCAGTATTTTTATAGCTGCACTTTAGGTGTGATGTAAGTCCATAGGGATATCTGATGATCCTTATATTGAATATTATGTGGCCCATGAAGGCCTATAATATTTGCATGTAATTTTCATGGAAACTGCCAAGTTTCTTTTTCGCCTGCTGATGTGAAGAAAATGGGAACACTACATGTAACATTTATCGAAAAATGTACTCATTTGAGGCAGATGAGTTATTTAATTTTTTTCTTTGTTTCTTCCGAACGAATAAATTGTTAAAAGCTGCACAGATGTACCTCTGTTCACAGACACACACACACAGCAACACACGTTTCTGAAAATATTATTTTTGGATTCAGGGAACCTAAAACTTGTATTTATGTCAAAAATTCAACTTCGAATTTGGGAGTAGAAAACTATACCTGTAGGTACTTTACCTACAGTACCTATGGTACGGGCAGAGGAGTAAAAAGATCAATGTAATACATTTTATTAAACTGAAAACTAATCAAGTGAAATGTCGCTTTAATACGTTCATATAGCCAAATATGCTTAAAATGTTTGAATTAGCAGAGATATGCACAATATTTGAAATCCATATGAAATTATGCCGTTAAAAATGTGACAAATTAATAAAATATGCACGAATATTTTAAAATCAAGAAAATGTGATGCAATATTGGAAAACTAACAAAATATGGAAAATGCAAACTTTACTTTTCTGTTATTTTTCATGTCCTGTACACATTTCAACGCAAACGTAGCGTATAATAGTGTGCATTATTAAAAATATGATTTTTTTATAAACTTCCGGGCCCTACACATTAGATTTAGTTTCTCTTATTCTCTCTTTATCTCTTTGTCTCTTTCCTGTCTCTTCTTATTTTCTCTCTTCCATTTTCTCGTTTTTTCTCTTCCTCTTAATTTTCTCTCTCTCTCTCTCTCTCTCTCTCTCTCTCTCACTCTCTATCTCTAACGAGAGTTATTTTAGCTGTCATCAGGCTGAGGAATATGATTCTGTGGTCCATAACATTTGTAGAGAAAGTAAAAGCTCATATAAACAAAAGATTCACGTAATGAGTTCTTCGTCTCATTTGCCGGTCACACTCGTAAAATTTGTCACACTGCGTGGTCGCAAAAATGATAACGTGTCCTAATTCTGAGAACCATTTTCTCCAAGCGTTTGTGTGTCAACTGCAGCAACCTTGGCGTGAGTGTGCATTTATCTTCACGAAATCACTTTGTGACAAGCTATTAAGAAGGAAAGTTACAAGTCCCTTGATATTCGAAACATACATGTGTATATATATATCTGTGTTTAATATAAATCTATGCTTCGTATATAAATAATGTGTATAGATATAGAGGCTATACCTATACACATGTAATATATATAAGGGGTGTGTCTCTGTCACCACGGCATGGCGCTTACTGGTTGGGAAGAACATAATCTGAGAGTGTTCGAAAACAGGGTGCTTATTTGGGCCTAAGAGATGTGAAAATGGGGACTGGAGAAAACTGCACGACGAGCGTCATACCTGTACTCTTCACTAGGTATAGTAAGGGTAATTAAATCACGAAGGATGAAATGGGCTGGACATATTGCGCGCATGGGAGAGGAAGAAGAAGAAATTTTCTAGGTACCGTTACCATGGAGGCCATTAATTAAAATGTGTTGTGGCATCCTATGAATTTAAAGCTGACAAAGAATATAAGTATTTTGTAATAGAAACTGCATGAAGGGTGGTTATAAGCTGCTATCCGTTCATAAAGTAAGTTTTGAAGTCCTCTCACGAAAATAACTTGACTGTACGTGAGGTTGAGACAACTGAATACGCAGTCTAGCGATGTAGTCACTTAAATGTAAGATAGTGAATACACTGTTCCCTGAAAGCGCTGTGGTGAGTCTTAGGGTTCCGTAAGTTTAAGGTTGCCCGTATGTAGACATTCGGTGAACGAAGTTGTTAAAATTGTCAGCCTTAAACCACTCTCACTCCCCACGATAGCTCCGAGTAGGCTACTTGCATTTGTTCGAGGCTGAGTCTACCCAAGATCTATGGTGCCATCAGAAGGATCAGGCCATTTGAAGGGCTCAGAAAAATGGTAGTTGGTACAACTGACAGAATTTTAATTTTTATGTTATATGATTAATTATTCTCAATACTCATCCGAGGAGGCACTCAATGACTTTGTCTGGTCAAATTAGTATGTGACCCACAGGAAATTTATTTCCCCACAGGTCGCGAATCTGTAAGGCCCGGGAGGCGTGTGCCGCGTAAACGTCCCTCCATCAGATGAGGTAAAACTGAGAGATAAAAAGTACTCTTGATCGTGTGAAAAGCTCTGTTTTCAGTGTAGTCTTTCTTTATTTATTTGTCTTAGTTTTACCTCTCCCTTTTAGGATTTAAGCGACCCAAGCCGCCCGGGCCGCGACCTGTTGGGAGAGGGATTATCTATGGATCACATACATACTTTTTTGACCAGACAAGGACATGAAGGGCCTCCCCGAATGAGTGATCAGCATAATGCCTGGGCCACCTCCGAGGCAACACGAACACATAGGATGAGACACACCATTCACGCACACGCACTCTCCAAACAAGGCGAGGATGGGATGAAGATTATAATGACGGCCAGATGATATCTGGGGACCACAAGGGCCTAAAGTGAGGAAAACCCTAACTAGGTAACTTGTCCTGCTCAGGATTCGACCCCGGGCCCGCTGCGTGAGAGGAGCGAACGCATCCCCTACGCCACTGCTGTGAACTTTCAGTGTAGTATGAAAGTAATTAACTATAATCCGGCAATAGATAAAATAATCAAAATGATTAAACTTTTCCAGGTGTTCAAAATCTGCCAAGCCCCAAAATATTAATTCAGACGACGTTCTATAGCCTCTATAAACGCTTATAAGCGAGACTAACTTTAAACAAATTACCCTATAAATTGATTTTAGGGTGATTATATTTGAAAATTGGTTACTAAAAGCTTTGCCTAAGTGCATCTTGATTACCTGGACGGTTAATTCCAGTCCACCACTTTAGGAACCAATTTAGGCGGCACTAAATTGATTATCTATTAATACATATTATCCACTCCATGAAATGTCTTAATAGGGTAATCCAATATCGTATATAATAGATGGTAAATCTCACGTAAATGGAGTGGATAGCTCTCTTAACTGCGGTAATTTATTCCATTAACGTACGTGTGTTGCCTTGCCGTCAACTACCGTGTTTTCCTTATAAGAATTGTTTAAACACGGTTGCTGATGAGACAATTAAAACACATGATGAATTATTCCGAACCGATGCAAGAAATAACTATCTGTAAAAGGTTTTAATTCCATTTCAGCTATAAATCAGTTCAGAACAACGGCATAAGCTCCACTCTAACTATTCACCTAGTGGATTCACCTTTCACATCTAGCGAACAATCAAGGAATACTGATTAGGCCTAATACAATAATATATTTTCTTAAGGAACTGGTGTCAAGTAACATATTTTATTAAGGTGCTCCATTTTCATCTGCCAAATTTCTTTCTCATGTTCGGGCCGAACTTTTACCTCTGAGATCTGTAGCTTTAATAATAATAATAATAATAATAATAAAAATAATAATAATAATAACTTGCGATAGTTCTCAGTAGTAGTGCGTTAAACATTGTTACGTTCATGTTAACAGTAATGACTATCATATTAGGCTTATATAAAATATTATTGTATTTTATTGTTAAGAATAAGTTAAAATGTAATATTATTCACATTCGTATAAAACTCGAAAAAGTAATAAAATAATGCTGAATTACTTATGCATTGTGTTAAAATGAAGGTCTATCCTTATATTGCTTCGTATCTAGGCCTACTACTTACGGAATAGGCCTAATGTATGATAAAATATAGGCCTATACTTGGAAAATTATGCATGTATCGCGGTTATGGCCAGGAACTTGCATAGGTGGTACCGGTATGTATAAACTGTCTTCAAGAAATGAATGTAGAAGACAGAGAATTAATTTTACAGGAGTTACAGCTGAATATAAAACGGTTGACAGGATTTACTTGTAATTAATGAGAGGATGGAAACAAAGTAATTGCTAAGTTATAAAATATACATAACTAACTTTCACATAAATATAATTATTTATAATAAAGCACGCCTATTTCATCCACTTTTACTGATTATGCAAATGGAGTACTCAATACATCGGTTGTTAATCCCAATGATGGAGATACGTCGCTTTTCCGTTAATTTGTTATTGGATGGGGCGTTCAATAAGGCGTAGTCACAAGACAGTTAAAATGGATTAAAATTCAAAGTAGGTTCCCCGCCCAACACTTTACTTATTACATATAAAGATACCATGGGTTTGATGCGAAACCCGTCATTATTGTCAGATTGCACCCACAGGATTCATTCCTTATATTGAACTCAGATATCTTCAGATGGATTCAACCTTTACCATTAACTATATTTTTTTCAGTTTGCTTTATCAATTACTTCCTAATCGTAGCAATGGCTTTGTATTGGCATATTAACGGTATCAGCTAAAGTGTAATGGAGCATGGTATCAAAGTACACACCTTAAAAAATGAGCCATGGCAATAGTTTAAGTGCCATTTAGAATAGTTATACCACTCATTGCAGCATTCACAGTAATGACTTTTCATGCTTAAACTGGATAAAATATTCAGCCAGGAAGCATTAGTATATAGCCTTACAAAAACCTAATAAAATATGTAAATGCTGGAGACGTAGAATTACGGGTTTATTGAAATTAATTAATTAATTAATTAACTGTAATAATTATTTTACTTTTTTCACTAGTTGATATTCAAATATAATTTTTATTTATTTATTAATATTATGTTTTATAATTAGTGACTAAGCGATAAAGGTTAAAATATAGTTACACTAAGAAAAATTAATTACATATAATCTCAATGTTTTAATATTGGCCTACCTACATATTCATGTATCCAATCATATCTATTATCACATGTTTAACACAGTTGTAATTTATAGAGTCCATAAATTGTGATTATTGTTAATAAAACCTCATGTGAACCTGTAATTCTTCGTCTTCAGCATTTAGATTTTTTGATAGCTTTTTGGTAGGTTATATAGGCCTACTAGTGATTTCTGGCTGAATATTTTATCCAGTTTATTCATATTAGTGCTAGTGGTATGAAATTCATTAATACTTTCATGCTTGGTTTCTAATAATTATACGGTGTAAGCAAACGTAAAGTTATTGAAATTTAAGATGAACCACGAAAACGTGAGTTGCGTTAATATACGTCATAAAGAGTTAAATCAGGCATTTAAATTATTTGTGACCGATAATACATACTTTTTGGTAACAGCGAGAAGCGAGAAATTTTACAAACTACTTTTTTCAGCTATGTTTAGCTTTATAGGTACTTGAAATATCGCTATTAAGTAAATTATGTTCTCGAAATATCGCGAAATTTGTTGGATTTCATGAATATTGAGAAATGTGTATGAAAATAGGATTTAAAATTATAATTGTCGGTGTTTGCAATTTCTTTCCATTCTCGTAGTAGCACGTTCATTTATGACCTCTCTGTGACTGCCTGGAAGTTATAAATGCTTGTGATCGAATAGGCTGCAGAAATTTTTGGTATGCGGTATTCAAGATATTCCGTATTTCGTGGAATATTGTTGACACTTTTATTTACAAAAATGGCTATTCTTTGCGAACAAAATTTCCATTGTTAGTATACTTCACATAAACAGAGTGATAAAAATGACAGAACTTGGGTTAAAATGAGAATTTAAGTAAACCAACAATTAAAAATTCCTTACATAAGGCATACTGTAATTTAATGTGTTTTATCTCTGAATGGCAGAACTAAAATAGATTTTTACTGTCAAATAAAGTTTTACAACAATTGCATGATAATATTAGGTTCTATCTCTGACCGCTATATTTCAGAATTGAGTAATAAAGAGGCTAAATGAAGGAGTGAACTTTTTCTAGTCTATGAAATAACTTAATTCGCGAAATACCACCGAAATAGAAGAGTTAACATCGAAATCAGCCTAAATCGGGCTCCTACTAATACGTAATTTTATGATCGCGATAAAACACGAAATCTTCACTTTCATGTATTTAAATATTCTGGCAAATCTCGACAGTGTAAACTGTCGTGTTCCACCGCCTTCCATCCTGGCAGCTTGGGTTCAATTCCCGGCAGGACGGGGATTTTATCTGTGTAAAACGCTGCGTTCAGAATTTGGTATTGTGCTGTCCGTTCATCCCATCCCGCGAGAGGACATGCAAATATCCGCGGCATCTTGCTTAAAAGAACATTAATTGTCGAGGTCGTCATCCTTTGGCTTTGTTACGAATCTGGACCCGCCTTCGGACAGGACACTTATCATCAGTATCACCACCATCACCATCATCATCATCAGACTCTCAGAGTGTCTATAAACCGTGGAAACTTGGAATCAATTATAAATTTAATTTATAGGACTGGTATAACCCGTAAAAGCTTAACGTTTTAAAAAAGAACCAGCAATTCCTTAAAATTATTTCATGACTTAATTTACCTTGTCCCAATGATTAAAGCTAAGAAAAGAAGAAAGAATAGTGCTTACATATTTTTTGATCAATATAATTTTTTCAACGGTAATGCAGAAACAATACTAGTATATTTCCAACAACAATATTGGCACCGAGAGTAAGGTATTGTTGCATTGACTGTGGGGTAAAAATCCCATCTTCATACTCAGCACGCTTCCTAATAAATATACCCATTCTTTCTTTTTATGACTTTGTGGAATAACATATCATTAGAACTGGAATTAGCATCGAGTTCAAGCATAAAATAGTTCTCACTAAAAGATTGTAGGCCTACTTTCCTACAATTTACGTTAGGCTAATCTTTTTAAAAAATCTGTACAAATTTTCAAACATTGTTTTTTAAGTGTCCGAAAATTGAATAACTTCGTGGATTGGTTTGTAGTTTAGATAAGAGCATGCACAGTTGAAAGTTTCCAAGGACTGAATTTGTGAAGACTTCATAAGATAAGTCATCTTCATACAAATTTCCTAACTTAAGCAAAAGCCAAGTGGATGTATTTTTCGTAATTAAACCCTAACATGACCCTAACGTGCCTATATCAGGAATACCACACATACAATTATATTTAAATACTTGCAGAATACGTATCATAGAATAAACATATTGGTAATTACAAGGAATAAAAGCTGACTCAATATTAATCACTTGAAAACTATAAGTAATCATACAAGAGTTGGTCCTAAAACACTGCTGAAGCTCGTGCTCGGGGACAGTTTCAGAGTTAATTTTTAGCCTATGTGTTTTACAATAGAAGTGCTTCGTCAACCTGACTTGAAGGTAAAATGTAGATGAACTACCGGTAATATGACGAAATGGGGAGAAATGAAAAAGCTGAGAATAATGGCATGACTGAAGTGATGAAACTAATAATAACTATTATTATTAAAATAAGCAATAATTATCATAATAGAAACAAGAAGACGGAGCAGAATAAGTGGCAACAGAAACTAATTTAAATGGGATAATAAAATAGTTTACATTATTTTTAACCTGATATTTGAACTCCATAGCTACATGTAGCTAAACCTGGATATAATTTGATTTTAGAATTATATAGACGAGAACCGAAACTATAGCTATATTACAGAAAACCAGAAGTGAAACAATTGGGTTCTACTAAAGTAAGAGTTTTGTTACGTCTTGTCCTGTGTTCAAAGGTAACCGCTAGGAATTTCGTATTACTACTATGGCAGAATTTTAGTAAAGAGAATCTATATATTTGGTCAATGTTAAATATATTAAAATCGAAGTAGATCAGTTCTTGTTGAAGACCCCAGGCGATTTTTAAGCAGAGTTTGAAAATGCTTTTTTTGTAATAAAGTTAATGGAGTAAGTTTAATTTTAGAAATGCTTCCAAATTCGATAAAGCCATACTGAATAGTGGATTCGACTAGGGCTAAATAAACTAACTGCTCTTAGAATATGGTTTCATGTAAACTCGGGGTACCTGTAAAATAAAGCAAAAAATGGTGTATTGGAGTATGTCGCAAGAAAAGTAGTTTGAGTTCCTTTTTAAGATGAATCTGGAAATTTGATGTGTAAAGTAACAGAGGTGACAGATTTCTCTGTCGCATGCGCAGTGTAACATATAGAGCAGGACGGGAGACAGGTCGCATCGAAAGTAATCACGAAGTTGCTCAATTGTTTGCTTTCTCACTGCCATCTTGCTGCCCCTTGGTTCCGAAACCTCTTCCAGCTTACGAGTGAAAGGACCCCTTACTGCAATTAAGCTTCCTACTTCACTTTCCTGCAAATGAGCTTACAGAAAAACGACAGGCTTTCAAGGAAATAAAGTTAAAGGGTGAGGCATTTACACACAACTTTCTTTGATATAAGTATTGATCTTTTTTTTTTTTACTTTACTGTCTACTATACAATGGAAGATCACCTAAGAGGAGAATGCATTCCACAGCTTCCCAGCTAACGCATTGCTGAGGTGTCTGAGAAATAGAACGTAATGCTTTCGTTTAGAATCGACCATTTGTAAGGAATAGTTTATTTTTTGTGATTAATTTATTAATATCGCTCTATAATTACTAAAGTCACCAGCGACCAGCAGTGATCAACTATTAGTAAGTTCTCGTCATTTGCGATAGGTGACGGCGTGCAGGCATCTCTCGGCATTCTAACATCAAATCAACGACATTAAAACACACGAAATGAACTACATTTAGTATAATATTCAAATTAATCAACGGTGTTATATTGAAATTCTGTGTGACAATGAATGCCATTATGACTTTGTTGAGTCACATATAATATGTGTATTATAGGATGGTGGAACGAAAAATTAATTACTCTATTAATTTCATTATTTTGCTCTCATGCAATTATTTGTGGTGCTAATTCTTTTCAGTAGATGTGGAGAGGTTAACAGGGTATCGTAATGAATTTATAATACTTTATGATTACTTTTTAAATAATATATTGATGGTGATTTTAGTTGTTTAATAAAGCTATTATACAATTTCATGGCATAATTAATGTAGCCTACAGAAAAACAATATGATATACTGTATTACCAAAATAGAATGAGTGCGCCATTAATAATTCCGATCCCCAGGGACAGTCGTCAAGGCAATAAATTTGTAGGTGAGAAAAATGACTCACTTTTAATTTAAATGTTGTGATACAAGTGTAGGAGTGATGGCAAACATTGGTGTTGGAAACAATGTGAAGGAAAGGGAAGAAGCTATTGACACTTAATTTGGGACAAGGATTCCCTGCAGTTTCGAATTAAAGGGTGCGCCTTGTTTTTGCTAACTCCTACCACGTAAGCCTCGCCTACCGGTGGTCCTCAAACAATGCTCACTTTCTCAATACCCCCGGGCGAAATTTAAATGCAATTTTGCAACTCTTTGAGATAACTCCTTTGCACTTAGTTCAAGTTATCTTAACTCGTAACGTGAGTTATTTTAGAGAATAACAAGAACACAATGGCATATTTTTAAAAACAATAACTTAACAATATACTGTAATAAATCTTGCATATCAGAAAGCTGCTTAAGATTAAACGAGATCGTATAGTAACGTGCCTGTATATTGTACACGTTTCATCAAATTATAAATCAATCCAAACATAAATAAAATCCATATCACCCATTTTTATACACATAAGTGGTATTTGTAAGTGTTATTTTGACTTTATACGATTCACATTTAACATATTAGACTAGTGAGTAATTTAGTAATAACAAAACGTAAAACCTTTTTATTGCTGCACAACAACAAAATATTATATGGTCTATGTTCAGTACATGCGGACCGCCGGCGTGGTCTTGTGGTTAGCATCGCTGACTACAGATGCGTCTGTCCAGGTTCGATCCCCGGTACCTCCTCGGACTTTTCTGAGGTAGGGAGGTCTAGTAGGGGTGCACTCAGCCTCACGATTCAAATTGAGGAGCTACTTGATAGAGGATTAGGCCAATTGAAAAATTTAAACGACCTCATCGGGAATTGAACCCGCGACCTTCAGTTTTGTAGCGCAGCGCCTCAACCACTACGCTACGGCGTACCCCTAAGTATACAGGTATAAAAAAAACTAAAAACAGCACTGTACGGCAATATTTTCAATTGCTTCATGTATAAGGTACAGAACGTCATGTGAAATATCATAATACCGGTACCCTTGGTGAACCAGGCAACTTTACTCCTGCTAATTTTTTAACTCACATCATATTCCTTAATTAAAGTTAAAAGATCAGAAATTGGTCCACCGCTGTGGCTCAGGGGATGCGTCCAATCCTCTCACACAACGGGCCCGGGTTAGATTCCTGGTCGGGACAAGTTACCTAGGTGAGGTTTTTTCCGGGGTTTTCCCTCACCTATGAGACAAATGTCAGGTAACTTTAGGCCCTTGTGGTCCCCGCTGTCTTCATCTTCATCCTCATCCTCGCCTTGTTCTGAGTGAGTGTGTGTGTGAATGGTGTGTATCGTTCTATGTGTTCGTGTTGTCTCGGAGGTGGCCCCGGCATTGGGCTGATCACTCATCCGGGGAGGCCCTCCATGTCCTTGTCTGGTCAAAAAAGTATGTATGTGATCCAAAGGTAATTCCTCTCCCGACAGGTCGCGGCCCTGTAAGGCCCGGGCGGCTTGGGTCGCTTAAATCCTAAAAGGGAGAGGTAAAACTACGAAAAAGAAAGAAAGAAAGAAAGAAAGAAAGATCAGAAATTGGTAAGATCCATTTGAAACAATTCTTAAATGCCTCTAAAAATCCACAAAGTTATTTATTTTTTATTTATTTTGAAGTTATGGCCATAACTTCCACTTCCACTTCACCGAAACTTACGGATGAGAAAGATTATATCTTCGTGATGTGAGCAGCATCTTGGCATCTCATCAGAAGGAAAGCAAGCCTGATGTTGCCCTGAGGACACTATCATTAAGGCGGGCAAAGGGGTTTGATAAACGCCACAATTTAGTTCCGGTGCTCCTTCCATTCATTTCGCGTGCTCATCAAAACAACACGAGAAAATAATATATCGTTTCACTCACCACAAATTTAATTTTGTTATTGGCTTTATGAAAATCCTTTCTTGGACTCAAAATCGTTAATAAAGCATGGCCACACACATAATTAGGGTTCGGATATTAATGACTTAAAACATTGGAAAATACGACTGCAAATATGCCCTTAAAGATGACTAAATATAACCCAAAAATCCTAAATATGACATAATATAAGTAACGTATTTTCAAAAAAATAAATGTTCCAAATTAAAATGTTTAAAGACACTATATTCTCACATCACATGAATTCAATTAGAAAATACAGTAAATTTTTAACAATTTTGGTGATTCACAGTTTTACTTGTAATGAACTTCTATTTTAAAGAATTTCCTCCCGTTTGCTCGCTTCATCAGCTCCATAATATTTTGTAGACCATGCGCGTCCCTGTAAAATATGAATAATTGCATTAATTTTACAATTTAAGTTACTTTTACTTTAGCATAAACATTAAATTAATTAAATAAATTTCAAATTTAACTCGACCATGTAGTACATACACTGTATAATTGTGCTCTTTTACCGAATTTATAACTGAAATGGCGTTAAATTACAAATATGGTCAAAATATGCCCAATACCACAAAAAGACCAAAATATGACTTTATAAGCAAAATAAAAACGGTTCAGTTAGGATAACAAGCGTGCAATTCGTGTTTGCGGCGAGAACTGAGTTCAGGATAAAAATATGACATGTCATAAACATCCGAACCCTACACAAGGTTCCCTTGGGGAAAAAATTCCAACTTCAGCACTGGTAAAACATATTACAATTTTGGCCCAGAGCCGAACAGAAAGATTTGATTTCAGTATTTTAATGTTAGTCATCTGCCTTTTCTTTTAGGTCATTATTAATTATTGAAAAAATCATGCAAATTATAGGTATATTGTCATAGTAGCCTACTCCCGTCTCATTTCCGTTGTTTTATGAATATTTCCTTCTAATTTAACTGTGACAGTCCTTTATATATATATATATATATATATGTGTATAACTTACATGTATATATATAGCCTAACTTCTGTATCTTTCCTAATAAATACAGAGTGGAACTAGTAAAACTGTGCACATTTTAACAGATTGTTACTTTGGCAAAAATAAATAAATCGTTGAAATAGCAGTTTTGTTTTAAATGAGTACTTTTCTCGGAAAAATGTATTTTGTCCCTAAACGTTATCCTTGCTTTACTGGATAGGTATTATCCGTACTGGGACTGTTCTACTTTTTCCACGCATCAGGAGAAAGAATAAGGAATAACAGTTTCCTTTGCGGTTTTTGCAATGAAGTTGATAGTTTTCGTGCAAAATAAATACTTAAATTATTATTTGGGTCACATATGTTTATATCCTTAAACAATGTAGAGTGCTCAGTTATTTATTTTCACTCTGTATACTTACTCTGTCGCTGTTCTGTAAACCGGAAGGTCGCGGGTTCGATTCCCGATGAGAACGTTGGAGTTTTTCAATTGACTTAATCCTTCTGTTGGCACTATGACCCTGGAGTAAACTCAGCCTCTAACAGAAATGAGTACCAGGAGCAATCACGGGGGTAAAGGCGGCAAATGTCTAAAATCTGGGAGCCTCAGCCTCCTGGAACTCTCTGGTCCTCCATGGCCTGTATCAGGAAAACCTTACTTTACTTTTATACTTACTCTGTAAGCAATGCAAGTTCTGTCCTGCATATAAAGATTAAACATTAAACATCCGCAATACAAGTTGTTGGCGGATCCTGAATGACAATCATGCACCGTGTAATTCACAAGGTCACTTCAAATTAAAATAGCCAGTCATGGGTCACTGCGATCACTCTGCACAGATACTTATAATTATATTACATTAATTCTAAAGCAGTTTTACTAACATATGTTAATTTAAAACACCTGCAGTTCCTGATTTTATTAAAAGTGTAATTCTCATTGTTTAGAAAAACAAATCGCAAACCACTGAATGAATCTAATGTATTTCTTAATTGTGTTTTCCTACCAAGAAAAGAAATCTCGACAGTTGTGCCCGTTTTAAAAAAGCGGGAGAAAAATAGCCAAGTGTCGAATCAACCGGAGAAAAAAGTCTTGAATTTATAATAAACTAGCTTAAAAGGCCCGGCGTCGCCCGAGTTTCTATTTTGTAATTTGAAATTAACTTATGAAGGACTTTCGATTTGTAGGCCTACATAGAACTTAAAATGAGGAAGAACGACTTATCACACTTAAATTATTTCCTCAGAAAACGCTAGATATAGCCACTACATGCTTGATTTCCTTTTTCCACATTTCTGGCGTCACCATCAATACTGCTCTGTCAAACCGTTTCCTAACATCGCATAATTTAAAAGTTTTGTTATTTCTGGCCACAAACCCTTTGATAAAACTCCATACCAGTTCAATTGGATTCAATTGCTATGATAAGGGGGCAACCTCATTACTTTATGGCCCGCTTTATTTGCCATATCATCAACCACATATTTATTTTCATCTTTGTCCGCGAATTCCTGTGCTAAGATCACTAACTCTGCCTTAACACTTTTATCATTAAATGTTACATTCTTTTCTTGTAGGCATTCCACAATATCTTGTTTACGCCAAGAAGTATTTGGACGCCGATAGAGTTTCACACTGTGGTATGATGCATTGTCCATAACTATTAAACTGCTGGGTTCAAGTTTCGGCAAAACATTAGCAAACCAGTTACGGAATACCTCTCCATTCATGTCTTCGTGGTACTCACCTGTTTTCTTTGACTCAAAAATGAGCAAACCCCCATCTACGAAGCCTGTTTCACTACCTATATGCGTAACTATTAGGCGTTTCCTCTTACCCATAGGATTTTTTAAACCTTGACTTAATCCTGCCCTAAAAGCTTTTTCCTTTGATTCAACAATAGTGTCATGCCAAATTTTAGGGGTGGTGTGTCCTGCATTTACCCATGTCTCGCCTAAGTAATAAAACTTTCGACCCTCGGCTCGGTATTGCCGTACAGCTCTAAGATATCGTCTTCTCCAAAGTACAATATCATCACGATCTACTATAACATTAACCTCCCTTCTTTTCACATATTTCATTCCAATGTCCAACAATAACTTGTAAATTGTTCTTTTAAAATTAGGTAGGTCGGAGTCCTCATTGACAGCACAAAGAAGTTTATCCACAGTTGGAGGTATGTTATCAAAAAAGAATTGATGAACTTTTGCTCGAATAGCACTTTTCACAAAGTCATCAATGTTATCTAAAACACTATGCAGCTTTTCAGCCTTTCTTGGGGGAGTTTTCACTACACCAGAGTCTCTGTATTCACTACACACTTTCCAGATACTTCTGGTACATATACTGGTGAATTCAGATGTCAATTTTACAACGTCCTCAATTGCAAGTGCTGGATATATATTTTTTTAAACCCATTAAACACATTCAATATAATTTCCTTCTGTCCACTTCGCAAAGATTTACCTCTCTTATTTTTAATTATGCCACTTGGGCCTGGTTGAATTTCAGTCATTATGTTTAATGCTTCTCACAGACTGGGTTATAAATTATAAACACCACGTTTCGCTGTTCACTGAAATTTGTATGTTTACATTATTCACAACAATGACTCTCGCAAACTGGAGGGTTATATCACGAATGCCACTTTTGCAATACATTGAAACATTTGCAATAAGTTGATATTGTTATCTTAAACATTTTCGTCACATTTTATGAGCTTTTACTTTTATAAAAATAAAATCTAATACCGCACTATATTGTTTTGTAGCATGATGTGTGGTGGGGTTCAAATCACGTGCATTTGTTTACACGGACTTGCATCCTCAAAATGAATGGATAACACACTTTCGATTTGGTTTGGTTGCAAGACTCACTTTTGTTTTTGTTTGTTTTGTTATGAAAACATGTGAAAGTGGAACTCTCAAACTGTGAATGTCACACTTCTTTTGTCACACTTCAATTTTTTAATATTCTTTTTTTATGTAAACAATTGACAGCAGAACTCTCTAACTTTGTCTAACTTTGACTCATTTCATCACATTTCCGACTTTTCCCGTGGATTTTCCGAAAAAATTCTTTCATACAAACCTTCTCCAGACAATTACGATCACAACAAAACAAAAATCAGCCAAATCGGTCGAGCCGTTCTCAAGTGATGCGGCAACAACCCTTTTGTAAATTCATTTTTATTAATATAGATTTGAGCTCAACCCGTTTAATAAATGTAGTGCGATCCACAAGTTTTAAGTAACTTCAGGAATTGATAGGTCACATCATTTCCAGTATAAAATTTGAATCTTTCATTTCAAAAATGTCATTAAAATTTTACAGGAGAAAGAAAAACTGTTAATCAATAAAAGGAAAAGAAAAATAAATAAAAATAAACAAATCTACAAAAATCAACAGAACAATGCCTCTCTTATAATTATTTTCCTACAAAAAAAAATTTCTTAGTTAAAATGCTTTGAAAATCGTTACATACAACCGACCGAAGTGGACGAGATCCTAACGTCTTGGACTCGCATTCGGGAGGTCCTAGTTTCAAATGCCGTTGCCGGCCAATGGGTTTTTCATGGTTTCACCAGTCTTAAAGGCAAATGCCGAAATGGGTACCTCCTTACTATATCTCATCCTCGCTATTTCATCCTGTAACACATTCATTGAAATTAATATCTGTTGAAATTCTTGACGCCATAAAAATACACAGACAATAGAGAATAATTGAGCATCAATACTTGCATCGCCTACTGGTATACGCGCAAAACTCGAACTCCTGATATGGCTTCGATGCTAAAAAGAGTATAAAGACAGCTGATTAAAAAATTTGTTACACATATTAAAATCTAAGTTTTAACTTTTTTGCCACAAAATTGCTGTAGGCTAGGATATTTCTGTTCATAAGCTTCAATGAAAATAAAAAAAAATGTTTAGGTTGAGATGGAAACTCGAAATACCGACAAAGATAGTAGTAGCCATTTGAATAATTAATTTGTATATTAAATTCCAAGAAAAAATCTGAAAATAGGCTTAATATATTTTTGAAAGCCTGGTTTTCAGTGTATTAATTTGCAACTTCATATGAGCCATGTACACCAAGAAAATCAAGATTGAATATGGTCAATTTTCAGCTGTACCTAGCCCCTTAACACGGGCTCAAAAGGAATTGCAATTTTAAAGAGAATCAAGTTGCAATAAAGCACTTCTTGATATGAACTTCATACATGGAAAAATAGGCTACCATTTATAACGACGGAACTCATGAATCAGCCAGTATGTAGGCCTAATGAATGTGGTAAGTTATAATCTCCCTGGAAACTTATCTCTTGTCCATAATTCATTCATTACGTTAACTTTATGGTTTTAATCGTATTGTAAAGACGGACTGTATAGTGAATTAATTTCTAGAGATATCCCAGGCAGGTGCTACAAACATAGCGGCTGAAGATGTCTTAAAAACTAGACGTCATGTTAAGCTGGCATCTGTAGCCATAAAGCGAGGGTTATTTGTAATTTACAGCTTGATGAAATACAATGCGCAAAAACACGAAATTCTTGCCTGGATACACAGACTTGTTGCAGTAATTATATTCATACAGATAACGTGTTTCTTGGCATCAAATTATGAGACATTCTAGCGTTGTAAAGAACTCGATGACAGCACCCATTGCATCCGTATACCGTCTGTAAAATGCATTGAAAGACTTAATAAGCATGTTTTAAAACGAAACATTTTATGCATCTTGAAGCATAGCAACTTAACACAATTAGGATTAAATTATCATCATCATTGCATCAATTGTATGTACAATTATTATTTTTGTCGGCTTGGTAGAACAGACAGTAATATTCTTGCTTTGTGCTCACGGGTTCGATTCCTGCCAGTTCGAAGGAATTTGTGTGCGTATGTCCATTAGGCAAATATCGTAAAAAGTCTGTTGGGGAAACGGAATTGGTTTTTAGATTAAAATTGTGATGTCCTTTGTATTACTGTATTTTATTCTCTGGGCTTTCTTCTTTAAAATGATGTTTCATTTTTTTTTAATTTTCACCGTGTTTTTTAGAAGATTCAGACTATGCAGTGTAGATGCTTTAACTTTGAAGCACCATTGGTTTTTGGATGAAAAATATTTTCTTTATTTTGTTATATTTTATCCGCTGAACTTTTCTGAGTAAATGCAGACTATGGCGAATAGATGTTCTAACTTTGAAATTCGGTTCCCGAAACTTGGTTTTTTTCTATAAAAGTAACTTTTTACCAACTTTAATTAATTCTATCAACTTGAAATTTTCAGGATTTGTTTATTGTCTTGCATAAAAAAAAATGAATCCGTTAATCTTTGTACTATTTTACAGGTCATATGGTACTTTCCAATTTTGATAAGAAAATATTTATAAGAAAAAAAATTATATTTCAGTAAAAAAAATATTTATAGCCTAAGGAAAAAAAATTATATTTCAGTAAAAAGTATATTTTTTTATGAAAACCCCCTTTTCAATATTGGCACGGGGTATGTACCTAGAAACTGTAAATAGATCAAGAAGTGTCTAGCTTCGGTAGTTTCCTTTTTTTAAGAAATTATGCATTGTATTTAACATTGATAAGACTGGCCTTTCCAATACCCTCTTTTTTATTGAATAAAGAAATTGGGGATTTTGTCTTATACTGACATTAAATCATTTCAGTATTACAACCCTTAGGCCAATTATTACCACCTCCAGTAAAATGTTTACGGTTAGTTTACTGACCGTTCTATTTTTCAATATCTGGTTAGAGGTTAACTTTCATTAAAAATCTCTAAACTGGCAATAGGATATTCTTTACTGTAGAAAAATACAGGTAAAGCTCTAACCTGATAATTTTTTGAGGTTATACTTCTGGAGAACTGAATAAAATGGAGAGACAAATTTATTTAGCTTAAGTAATATATTATATTGACCTTATTTAATTTGTACCATCTTGTATGTTTTATTTTCTTGGTCCAGGTAATCTGAGTTATTGAACAGTAGGATCATTTATTTATTCAGTTAATATTTGTGATGCTAGAAGAAGAACATATGTAAAATGCGGTAAGATCCCTAAATCTATTTAAGTTGGAATTTGTGACATATTTTATTTGAGAACGTTTGTGCAACATATTGTGCACCGTTTATTTCTGATATCCATGTAAAAACAAACCAAAGAATGAAAATATTCGAAAACTAAACGTTTTCAATGTAAAAAAAAAAAACGAAGAATGACAATATACGAAAACTGATACAAACAACTTGTACCAAGCGCTACGTCTTTTGCGTGATTACATTAATCAGGAGAACCAGCATATGATAAAAATAAAGTAGCATTTACTAAAACATTACTTCGATTTTAAAAATAAACTTTCAGTTAACAGTTACTTCTTCTTAACTGGGCATTGTAAGAATGGGTTTAAGTGCCACAAAACATTTAAAAAATAATTCACCAAAAAATACATAGACCTAAGTGGAAATATATTAAACATAACCGCATGATATTATCTTTGTACCTCTAGCATCATGTTGTAGGTTATGATTTAGCGTTCTTGTTAACTCTAGTATCGATTCTATCGAAAGACGAGTGGAAACCTTCGAGTGAACTGATCGTCCCTGTAAACTTGTAATAGATTGGAATTATATTCTGCCTCTGATTAGTTTCTAGTTGATCCAGCAAATCCATCTCAATATCTGTAGTCGAGGTTCGCGAAGATGGCCTTGCCATGGCTTGGAAAAACGAAATTTTGTTCCAACCATAGTGACGCTTTAAACCATGTCCGTGGAGAAAACAATGTTTAGCTATCGACGCTAAGAGTCTCAAAGTCCTGTTTATAGGGACCACTTTACTTTTATTTTGACCTAACTCACATATATGACTGTCGAAATGGTTGAATTAATTAGAATAAATATGTGTAATGATGGAAAATTTATCCATCCTTCTATTTACGTCGATAGGGCTTAATATGGTCTATGCTTGAACTTTTTTCCTGAAATGTTGCTTTACGAGGTATTGTTCTTTATATTTTCGTATTTTAGGAGACCAGATTTAATGTAGGCCTAGAAATAGAAATAAATAAAATAAAAATTGGCATAAATATTCGTGCAAAAAATAGGCATTAAACTTTTACTTTTACTTCAAATAAAGTTTCTCTAACCAATATTGACAACTTGAAATATTATTTGTTAATGCTTGTTTGTTGGTTTATATTTTTATATATTTCTCATAAAATAATTAATAAATTGTCGACAAAATAATCAAAATACCTGTGTTATGTACTGTTATAGGTCTACAGTAGGCCTATACAATATTGTTACAACTCACTGCCACTAAGCACTTTTTAGTACCTTACGTTCTAAGTTAACAGTCATGTCAGATATCGGTTACGTGTCTGAGAAATATGAATTTAGAAATATGTAATGGTTACTTTATTGAAGAAAATCATAGCTTGAGACAGGTATCCCATTTACAGTTGTTTATGGATGACAACAGTCATAATGAAGGGAAAATATTCAAACCAATTTAGTATGGTTTGTAGTATTGAAGACACAGTAATGGATGAAGAATGACAACACAAATTTCAAAATAAAATGCAAGTCACATCCGTTCGTCTCTCTGGCCAATAAGTTATTTAGTGATATATAGAAACATACTTAGCTAAATTTTCATACATCCCAACATTTCTTTGCTATAAAATGAGAATAAGAATTTTTTTACTTAATTTTTATTGTAACACATTTTACTATTACACTTAGGGACAAAAATATACCCAGACACTTAAATTTATGTCTAAAGTCTGTCTTAAATGAACAGAAACCCTTTCCAATAGAAGATAACTTTATATTTTGAACAAAGTATTAAAACAGGAAAATCTGTTACATTTATTAAAAATTCACAACAAAGGTGAACAAAAAGTAGTTTTATTAATTTATAGCTAACAAGACATGTTCTCTCATTTGTTTAACATCTGTGACTTCAGTAGCATGTGATGCCACCCTTAAGCTCTAATGACCTCTTGTAGGCGATGTGTTATACTTGTGATTATTCTCGCAATCCTTTTTTGGAGGATATCTTCTTAATCTTCTTCTAAAGCTCCTCGAAGTTCATTTACGGTTTCAGGAAAAGTTCTTATTTGGCGAATTTCCCTCAATGCACTGTACCATATATGTTCAGTGGAATTAGGCCGGGGCAGTGCTGATCAATCCGTAATATATATATTATTTTTATTATTTATTTATTTCTGCCTATTTTTAATCAAATCAAATACAAATACAAATACAAAAAATCCCTTTAGGCAGGCCTACAGGCGGAGGTAGATTTCGAAGTGCGTTTGGTTTAATTTATTGTCGCTGCATAGCACTCTTCTTCTTTAGCCTTGGCATGGTAAACCTGCAGTAATAAGAACTGAATTTGGTAAAGAGGAAGAGCCTACAATCATTTGTTTTGACAACAAGAATAGGATATAATATTCTGGGAGGCCGTGCGCAAGATCAGCAATGAATAAAATTAGCAAAGCCGCTAAACAAGACAAAATTATGATATTATAATAATTCTTTTAAGTGTTATTATTTTCAAACATTAAAATCTCGCGTAATATGAGAGCTATCAAGAAACTATTTATTGATTTGTAGAGTACTCATCAAGAGCTTTTCAACGATACCCCACAAGACGTGGTTTCAAAAGTTTCGAATTTTCATCCCCCACCCTCACTCGAACCCCCGAATCGTTGGTGTCACTGTGAACTCCACAGGGAGTACTCTAATTTATTCAAACAAAGTTTCCCTCTATACTTCACAGGGGCCGAGATATACATTTTTAAAAATTTCAACCCCCACCCCGACCACCCCCTTGGGCCAATTTTGCTCATTAACGAACTTGTCCGAACTATTGGGCCTAAAAATAACATAATAAAATTTGGTTCAAATATCTACAAAATTACGGCCGCTATCGTGTAAAGATATATATATATATAAATATCACAAAATTTTTTTTTGAACGGGCGGTGGTTTCGTACTTAGGGGAGCATGAAACGTAAAGATATGAAAGAATTTTTCGAAAATCATAAAGTGGTATCCATTGCAATAGGTAGATTTTTCTTCGAAAATCTACCTAAAAATACACAAATAAACAAAAAACATTTAGATATCTCAAAATTAAAGTACAATACTTTTTAAGAAAACAAAAAGAAAGAAAAGAACCAAATATTTATTTGGAAATACACCCGAATGAGCAAACTGCTCGTGCTCGGGTGTAGTTTCAGAACATCAGAGTGGAGAAAGAGGAGAAACAAAAACCAAAGTGAGAAAGAGTGACACACTGATATTGATAAAAATTTCATGAAGTACAATGGAAATTTGTTTATACGAGCACGGACAGACAGACAGACATTTTTCCGTTCACCAAGTAATCTTAGAATGTAAAATTTCGGCACTTAATAACTAATTCCATGGCGCTACATTCCTAGTGGGACTTGAAATACCATCCTGATCGTTGCATCATGAGATTGCAGGATATGTGGTCAGCATTCTGACTCCTTCGGCAGTTTTAGATAGTTGTTGTTAATACGATATTATAGGAAAATTTGTTCTTCACCTGTCCTTGTAAAATTAGGTGTGACATTAGCTAGACGTAAAATAGAAAGTGTGCTGGCCTATACGCTCGTGAGTTGAGATAAAAAAAAGTGCACTTTCCCGCGAAATTGTCGCGGAGATGTGACAGTGTGTGTCACAGAGTCAGTGAAGATGAGTGAAATTGTGAAATTACGATGCGCGTCCAAAGCGCAAACATGCAGTAATTATCACGAGTAAACAAAAATCACTCTTCCTTGTTTTCAAACTGTCACTTTTTAATTGAAAGTGCTGTATTTGTTCTATGAAAATGTGGTCTAATCCTGCTGTTCAAGAATGTATTTTCATTCGCATTATTATAGGAACAATCAAATGTACCGAAATTATTTTTCATATCTTCTGTTGTTGGACGAAACGAAACTAGAGGGTAGATCAGAACTATTTTTTTTTTTTCGATGAGACGATGATAGGCCTCATTATAGGCCTGTAGACCTACAGTGTTTTTCATTATAGATATGCATATACTTCTTAACATTCCTTAAAATTAATATATTTAGAATTACTAAATTACCCTTTAAAACAATATATCCCACATCGAATTAATAAAACTTTATACATTTTTACAAACTTAAATGCTATTAACATAATACATTTGAATATTTTAAATTTACATTTTATTACTATACAATTTCACTGTACATGGAAAATTAGTCAGTGAATAAACGTAACTTATTTTTGCTAGTTGAAAAATTCAAATGAAGTGCCAAATTTAAGAAAGAAATATACAAGTTTGCAAAGAATAAACATCGTTTATGTTATAAAAATAGTTTCCTAAAAGAAAAGATTTGAGCATATTCCTAAATGAAATTTGTTTTATTGTAGTGCGATATAAGAAGGGATTAATTAATTACTTTATAACATAAGTATCATGCAGACGATTAGAAAAGATGGACAGAGTGTTTCGACTGTACTGTGCTGTTTTTTACGTAGTGGGTGGTAGTCAGAATTAATTTTGAAAAGGATCTGTGAAAATAAGCAAAAAAGGCGGCTTCAAAAGTAATCATTTCTTCAGTGGGAAGATCTTGTGAATTTTAAATGAGGAGTTGCAGGAATCAAGGGGTTTGGCGTTATAAATGGAACGTATTATACGTTTTTGCAAGACAATGATACTGTTAGAACGTAGGCTAGTGCTTAGGAAGAGACACAGCGGCAATTGGTTAAACTTCTAGGTTGTATTGTGCTGGGCATAGTACATGCAGGCCCAGAAAGGAATTACCTAGTCTCTTTCTGTCTTCTTTAAATTTTGTATATTCCCATTAAATGTAGATTTTATAGAGAAATTGTAAACCATAATTATATTTCATTCTTTCTAATAGGATCAGTTAACTTCATATTGACAAATAATAATACTGTACATCATATATAACAATTGCATTTTATAATCAACCAATATTATTTATTCGAGTTATTAATAAATAACTTTCGTTTAAGGTTAAAGATTGGATAATAATTAATTTAGGTAAGAAGCCTAGAAATGGGGGTAACCAACCAAGTGACAATAATCATGAAAATATTAGTAACTTTGCCTGTCCGTTTTTTTAGTAACTACGCACCCATATACAGGACAGCTACCATTCGGGAAAGGAATTCTCTATTCATCATGTATACATACTTTTTTGACCAAACAAGGACTTGGAAGACCTCACCGGGTGAGGTCACCTCCGAGACAACACGAACACATAAAAAAGAGACACATTCTCACACATTCACTCTAACAAGGCCAGGATGGACTGAAAATGATAATGACGGTCAGAAGATATCCGGGGACCACAAGGGCCTTAAATACCCGACAATTGTCTCGTAGGAGAGGAAAAACTCCACCTAGGTAGCTTGCCCCGACTAGGATTTTAACCCGGGCCCGCTGCATGAGAGGAGCGACCAACCATATATTTCTCAAATTAAAATTTATTTTTGCCACACGAACAAGATGTTTCTCGCTACATTGTCAACTATTCAGCGAGAAAGTTCCAAGATCCATGTTTAGGGTAGAGAAAATTACGTGACTTTCAGATATGATTTGTTATATTTTATCCAGTTATTATTCCTGCGTACTTTTAAACGAAACACTCACTCAAAACGAAAATAAAAGAGCACTCCTATGTATATAGAACTGTTAACTGGTAACGATTTTGATTTTAAAAGAAGTGAAGAGAAGAAAAATAAGGAGAAGCGAAGGAAGCAAAGAGAAGTTGAGGTACCGGAGTGCGTGCTGGGGTGGCCACTTTGACCTGTACTTACTCATTACGAGAGAGTCTGGGAAAGCACAGCTAATTGTCCTCTGATACCATCTGCAACAAGCCTTCCGCTCCACATCCTACTTCTGCCCGGCTCTTCCCCCTTTCTTGTACTTTGTCTTGAACGTTTTTATTTACGTGACGGGTATGCAGTGAATTTCTTGAAGAAAATACATCCAAGTCGAAGCCTAAGCATTCAGGAAGATATCGGATGTTTTAAAGAATATTTGTGATCTGCTTTACGACGCTTCTTCCCTCTTCATGTCTACCTTGCCTAACGTCGCTGGTTCGATCCCAAGACATTCCAAGTCTATGGAATGTTTGTGAGCATAAATGTTACGTACCACGTCTGTAGATTTACCGCATGTGAAAAATCTCCTATGAAACGACCGGCCATGGCCACAGGCTTAAGTAGCAGATCACCCTAACCCACTACAATATCGTAGATCAATGCCACCATGGCTTTGTGGCTAAACGACTCGCCTTCCACCACTGGGACCCAGAACTGAATCTCTGTGGAGTTTGTGGTGGGCATAATAGGGTCGGGGCAGGTTTTCTCTGGGTGATCCCGTTTCCCCTGCCATAATAGGCCATCATTCTATCGTTCCTCCATTCATCGTAATAGACCGTTGGTTGCAATAAAGGACTATTATTATTAGCGTTGGCCAACGGCGGCCACTTAGTCAATATGCAACCAGCAATACATCTCTCCTTCTCCTGAATGAGCTCAGTACTGTACTTCCCACTGCCAATTATAGCAAACAAAGAAGTAAAAAATCTTGTGTAGTACGCTCACATCATTTCCTCTACTTTAAGTAATACAACATTCTCACTGCACGTCATTAGATACAATTAGAGACGGATTGCAGGGAATGTGTATTCAGTGATTTCAACTCATACAAAGATGCAGGCCTTTTATTTCCTATGCAATTCATAAACCTGAGTTCGTGCAAACGATGACTGTCTTATAACTAACCTTCAGAGAATTTTTACGAAAAGTTTAAAATGAAAATTGGAGCTTTTAGTACAAAATTGTGTAAAAAATTATACCAAAAACCTTAAAGTGGTTTTCGAGATCGAGGAAAAATGAAATTTTCTTCAAATAAAGTTATTGTAAAAAAGATAAAAGTTATCAGACATCTAAGCCTAGTGTAAAATGTCTTACATCAAGCGGGCCATGCTATTTTTATGGAGATTATATTAAATTTTGAACCACAAAACCAAAATTATCAGTTGTTGTTATTTAGCATCCATTATGAGACATTTTGCATTGTAATTTGTGCCGTGTCTTTCTCATAATTTTCCGTAAGCAACGGAATTAATTAATTAATTATATATATATATATTACTACTAATAATTTAATTGCCATCTATTTTATCGTTTATTATATCTATGCTAATTCCTTACTATTTCTGCATCTTGTTTTGTGTTAATTATTCAGATCTGAATGCTGGATTTCTTTTAATTTCGCTCCCGTTTAATGTAATTCTGCGTGTCGCAATGTCTGTTTTTATCTGTAGAATGAGTTAGAAATGTAGAAAACTTGCTGTCTATGAATAATGTACGAGGACGTTATTTTCTTAACTGTCTCCCACATCAGCGCTCTGTAAGTCCGCAACATCCGCATTGACCGGCTTAAATCAGCTCCCCGATAAACGGCTCAGACTTATGCAGTGGCGGGATGTCTAAATGTACAAACTCTTCCAGAATTCAATGCCCAAACTGCTATCTATCATATGGGAGACAGTGGGTCGAAACAGATTACAAGATAATGATAAATGTTCTGTCCGAAAGCATGTTCACATCATATAATTATATATAATATATATATGTGTGTGTGTATATATATACATGTATGTTTCCTTTATACGTACATATATATATATATATATATACATATATATATATACATACGTATAAAGGAAACATACATGTTATTCTAAAAGTCTGTATTCCTTAACCTTTTCAAAGATTAGTAAAGTAGTGCTTTATAAAAAAGTGAGTTTTAAAATTCATAATTATGTTGCATTTGACATTTAGGGAAACCAACTACTTCATTGACGTTTTCCCCATCCATTTAATACTTAGAGACCCCTGATGATTTCATTTTATGATCGTCTTATGTGTGAATTCAGCTCTTAAAGGAGTCATGTGATGTTGATCTTCCATTGGAAGTTCATTCCTTTTCTTAATTTGGTCCTTTTATTTCGTTTTATTTTATTTTATTTTGTTAACTTTAATCCCTAATATTGTAAACATATAAAGTATGAGATATTGTACGTTTAACTTGCATTATATTCTTCCATTAGTGGATAAAATTCTGTTCATCAGATCCAAAGTGATTGCATTTGTTTCATATTTAGCCATTACCTAAGACCGAGCTTTTCATCTTAAGAGTTATGCATGCTTAATTCCAATGATTAACTTTTAAGTCATATCCGAGATAAAATTATTTCATTTTCTGAATTTGGAAGATCATAAATCAAAATTTGAAAATCGGCTCGGTCTTATCTAGTGGCAGAATGTGAAAGAAATTGATCACTTAAGATCAAATCAACAGTAACTTATGGATCAGAAATATATTCAAATAAGACTTATATTATTCAACATTTAATAGGCTTATAATTTCAGGTAATAAATTTAACAAAACTAAATAAAATAGAATAATTTAAAATAGAGTAGGATGCAAAAGAATAAAATAAAATTCTTCAGATAAAAGGACATTATTTTTTTTAAATTAACAATTACCTTCTATGTAGAAATTCAACAGCTCATAAATCATACATTTTTAGAATAACATTTATTTAGTCTTTTTTCCCTACTAGTTACATAGAGGTTAGAAATGTCGCTATTACAAGGAAAAAGTAGGGTCTTTACGCTAATTATTAAATTTAGATCTACAAACAATAGCAATTGTAATTTTTTATAAAGTTTATACCAATATTTTAAGCAAATTTCAGTGGTAATTTTAATTTTTGTTAATTATATAGGCCTACGTTACCTATGGAAAAACGAACGATAATTACTTGCCGAACTTTCTATGTTATATTCCAAAGGTATTTTGGCCCTTAAGGAAAACAGCCTGACGGGTATATCACCGGAAATCCAAGGGGATGAACCAATACCATCTAGATTCTTGTTCTACGAGGCCTGTTCACTGAAATTTGTTCAGCCATGATAGCTTACTAGAGAGGCAGTAGATGGCCATGAGTTATTGTTGCAATGTACTTTTTCAATTGTGAAAATCTTCTTATAGTTTTATTTTTATAAAAATAATGGTTTATCTCTGTCTGTTCCGATTTATCACCAAATGTAGTAATTAATCAGTTTTGTTTTCTTAAATTCCTGGTTGATTACCATAGTGATAACAAAGATACCTTTTTAGGTGTTTAAGAACAATGAGAAAATGGACACGAGCGATAAAATAGGAGCATTTTGAGTCTGACTGACCATTCAGTAGTGCGCACCAATAGCTGCATGCATTTATTTTTATAGTTTATCTTCATAGATAAATTGGTGATATAACTTTCATTGTAACGTAAGGAAAATATGGTCATTGAATTCATATTAGCTTACACTTCACGCTGCGTTAATATTAAGGGATGGCCTAAGTGTTGAGAGTGATTTTCTGTACTATTTATCGTAGAAACTTGAAATTCTGCAAACTTAATTAAAACGTAAACAGAATCTGAAGTTTAAAATGTTATTGTAATATCTCCATTTGTTTTTGAGATATTTATTAATTTAACTGATTTCTTTTTATCAAAATTAAAATCTCTCTCCGACAGATAGGCCTACTAGCATATGAATATGTTTTTATGTGCTTTATTTCATTCTTGCTTTGCAAATTTACGTGAAAATGTACACGACATTACACACCAACAATAGCAACAGATGATCATCAGTAGATACACGGCTTACCAGTAAATCAAAACTCTGTAGGTAACGCGTATATAAATAAAGTTGAAAATAAAAAGATTATACTACGTAATACATCATGATAATTTACAGACAGAAAAGCAGTTTTTAAATTAATAATTAAAGCCTATTAGAATCACAAAACTAATTTCAACAGGCTAAAAGTAATTTTATTTGTTTGTGGATAACAAAGTATGGTTTTTTATTGCTTGTGGTAATCAGCCTGTAATAGTCACATTCTAATATTTTGTTCTAATACTTGTGTTAACATTTTCATTAATAGAATGTATTTTATTGTTTCAGGTAAGGGCTCACAATAATGCAAAAGAATTCCTCTTTGGTGAGTTGTCACAAATACTGTCTTACTGTATTTTATTTTAAAGTGACGATATAATATTTTATTGGTTCTACAGCAAACATTGCTTCCAATAATGGAATTCAAACCCCACTTGCTTCTACTGTCACTTTGATAGGAAATACTTTTACTTTTCTCACTTTAGAAGCTGGCGAAAATTTAACGCCACTGTAATGTCCAGCTGAGTTGAGATATGTGAGTTGGCATTTGCATAATAATATAAATTAACCCCATGATGCAATCGCGTGTGAAAGCGGATGTCTGACCCACCTTCCCCTGCACATTTCCGGTTCACCACCAACTCTTTTTTCTTTACCTCTTCCTTCTTGAACTTCATGGACATCGGCAAAATAAATAATAATTACCGCCTCACAGTCGCTATCAATTTTTATTACATGAAGCTGAGTTTATCCATTAAAAAAACAGTTTATCAGTTTCTTCTTTAGTATTCATACTCTAGATATCGTATAGTATGTGAAAATGAGTTTCGACGTAAGAGGTTATCGATTATGTTTTTTGCAGTCGGCGTCTGGAATAGGCTACACATTCAGTCAGACATATTACACTATTATAGCTACTTATGTATTATGCCCGTTTGTAGGTTTGGATATATTGGCCTAGAGTTGGGCGACCAATTTATAACCGTTTCTAGGGGGAGTATTTGATTATCACCGAGATGAGCGCCAATTTATAACTGTTCGTAATGTTGGGTGCTAATTTATGACTGTTGGGTGCCAATGTATAATTGTTAGTAGGGGTTGTTGAATATATTATGTCCGGCTATTTCTAACTCAGTTGATAGAGCGAGATCTCTTTCAGGGTCGTGCTCGACGAAAACTAAAATAGGATATAAGATGAAGGGATTATAGGTCGTAAAAATGAAGTCTATTGATAATGAACTTGAATAATATTTGTAAGTTTATTTTGTCCGAAAATCTTTCACTTGATTTGTTAATTTCTTAAAATGTCTGGAGGAAGAATACAGTAATGTCTTTATCTATTTGCTTCGTCGTCGCCAAAATTACTTTAGGTTATATTATTATACTTATAACATCTGCACGTTTTATTGCAGGAATTTTAGGTTATCTATCTTATGGCGGTATTTATTCGTTTAACTTTTCAATACAAAAAATAATATCTATAATCTTGTCTTATTCCAAATATATATATCTTTATCCTCGACCGTATTATTTAAAAGTCGGTATAAAATTAATATTAGTACTTGTTACTGTTTCACTGTATATTTCTAACTCCGGTTTAGTCTATAAAAATTACGTCCGTCGCTGTTGAATAGATGTCTTCAAGTCTCTGTTGGTCGCTCCTGTTCGTGTTAATATGTTTCTGTGTTAAAATATTCTAGCCATTCCATTGGTTCAGTCAGTAGACTTTGTCTCTTGTGATTGGAAATTAGCTAAGTCGTCTGCTAGTGTTTGAAATATTTGTCGTTAAAGTGGGTTGAGGTTTGGGGAGAAACGTATCCATCAACTTCACTTTAATAGCTGGCGACAGTGGACTTCTCTAGACGAAAAGCCACGCCTTCACTTCATTGTATTCCCTTATTTAGTTAATAATTCATAAAGTAATTGTCACTATTGTCTGTAATAAGTGTAGTTGTATAGCTTTCTTGATTATGCGTTGAATGATGTAATTTTCTATGTTGTCGTGTTAATAATTAATCGTTTGATTAATTATTTGTAATTGCTGGTAATGTCTTTTGATTCAGATGATCGTGTTGTATATCAAATTGTTCGTGTAAATGTCCTCTGTCTTGTCATGTAATTTGTTTTATGGTCATTGTAATAGTCTAGGCGTAATGGTAGTTTTTAGTAGTCGATAATGTTGCGGGAAGTTCAAATATTGTCCGTGAAATGTATTTTCTTATATTTGATTCCTCTTTTTATATAAGTCCATATGAACTGATCGGTTACAAATGTCCGAACGCTATAATTATTAAAATTATGAAGTAATTGGTATTTGGAAAATAGTTTTATAAATAATTTTAAAAATTTTTCGTTAGTCTCGCATCCAAAATTTCTCGGGCAGTTCGTATATCAATTAGTTATTTTGATCTTGTAATGATGAATATTTTGTAATTTATTATCTGTTATCTTTTATCTGTGTTCTTCCTCGTCGACTGAATAAAAATATAGTTTTCACATTAAAATTCTTAAAATATAAACATTGTTAAATCATACACTTGTTACATTGAATCAGCTGATAATCTTCCTTTCTTTACTTTATTGTACTCACTTGTAGTACGCTTCTCTTTCCTTTTCACCTAATAAAATGAAATCTTTGTTACATTGAATTAGTTGATAATAGTCATCTTGACTGGTTGTAACTCATTTCTGGTACATCACTGTTCTTCACCTAATGAAACAATTTTACTAATTACACTTAATTACTTACCGTTAAATACATAAAATTTTATTTAACACACAATGGGATTTGATTACTTATACACTTCACACTTTATGTTTAATTACACAATCTAAAAACGTATTATTTTCTTTCTTCTGTTCTTCAGGTATCCTTTTTATTCAAATAAATTTATTTTGCTTATTTCGTAATATCATGTTCAAGTTTACTACAAATTTATGCATTCTTACTCCTACACAATCAATAATATCATTCTTAAATGTCTATCTGCTTTTTCTAGCATGATTATTATAAGTGCATGCCTTACCTTCATTTTATTATTTTCTTTCTCATTAGTGATCTTTTTCACTCTTTTGACAGTGGATTCCTTCCTTGTCATACTTTTCTCATTTTTCATCGTCGACTCATTTCTTACCTTTAATTATTCATAATCTTTGCACACTCATAAATTCACTTTTCATAACTCATTATTTATCTCTTTGATTTTCATTTTATACCTTATATTTGATTGGTGTGAGGTTGTAAGGAGGATACTAAATTGAATATGCATGATAGTGAAATACTTATTTATTTATAAATCTTAATTCTTTAACCAAAGTGTAATGTGTAATTATAAAACTTAATTCAATATTTTCAATAAGTGTAACTAAAATTTTCTTATATATTTAAATCAAATACTAGTGTGATTATCCTAAGTCAAATCGATGTTTCATTTCCTTCAGTATAATTCAGAGGGGAATCTGCACTTCACTTCTTAATATATACAATTTTAGTCGGAAAAAGGCTGATCAAACACTTATTCGTCTCCAAGGAAACACTGCAAAAATCACTTCATTATATGAGGTAATCCTTGTATCTGTATTGTCTTTCAGTGTTTACTTATAAAATGAGTGCGTCATTATATTACCTTAAATTAATACATTCGTTGCGCTGACGTAAAAATGAAACATAGATTGAGAAGGTTCACGCTAAAGTATTTTACATTCCATTCTCGTAGTCCTTTTTCGATTCCAGTTCGTTGAATAAAAGCAAAATTTACCTCGTAGATGTTTTGATTCTTAGGAAATTAGTAACATGATATAATATGGTTTCAATAAATATTTACGGAACTTTTCACAATTTTATGGGGTTTCTTGGCCTCTTGTTTTATTCGTATATCAGCGCATAGTGAATTGGATTTGATTGGATTTTCTAGTAAATGTTCTTCGCTGGTAGATTTTATTATCATTTATAGTTTTGTGGTATAAAATATTTATTGAATCATTTCCTGCTGACTTGGAACTTTCTCTTTCTAAAATAAATCTCAAATATTTACAGTACGTGTTGGAATTTTTTGTATGGGCTGTCAATTCTACAAGTTAGTTTTAAATTAGTATATACACTGTAGAAATGTGAAAGTTGGGTAGGTATTTACAAGCGGATGCACTTCCTTTAGAAATAAATTTAAGAGGGTCACTCTGTGGGGGTTTGGCTTACTTCTTCATAAGAAATGGTGCCTTATTGGGGTGACTGGAATAACAGTGTTACGTGAGGTCGTAAAAAAAAAGGGGGAATGACCTATATGTTGTTTGGGTAAAATTCTTAAGAAATGTTTGTGGTAAACAAGAATATGTTTTGTCAAGAATCGGGGTTATTTGCTTCTTTCGTTAAGTTACTTTAGTCTTCAACAGTAGGTGTCGGTGACTGATTGCCATTGTTATTGTCACGATTATTCATAGTGCTATTCATTGTCTGATTGTTATTTATTGGGTCATGTTGGTAATCGTTATTTTGTCCATTGATATTAGCATATCGGTTTAGTCCACGACGTGAGTTATTTCTACCTCTAAAACTTGGTCTAAAAAATCCTTGGTTGTACTGAGTCCTATTGAACCAGCGTGGTGTTCCATTGTATGGTCGTCTGCCATAGTTATTTCTGTTATTCTGATTCGAGCCTGGGGAGTTATCATGTGGGTAGTCATTATGATTATTGTTATAATTATTGTTATAGTTTTGGTATCGAAAATTGTTGTTTCTGAAACCGTTGTTGTAGCTTGAGTAGTTCCTGCCATTGTTGAAATAATAAGGGCGATATCTGAAATTTCTACTCCTCCAATAAGAAGTCCTATTTCCTCTCTGATATGGCGTATTTCTCCAGAACTGTCCTGGGCTATTTGAGCTATTTTCATGGATAACATTAGTCTCGTTTTCATTTACTTGTTGTTGTTCCTCACACAACTGGGCAGATCCTGTCCGCGTCTCGCATCCAAAAGCGTTTTGGTTGGGTTTGGTTTGTACATAATTAATGTTTCTTTTTAGGCCTTGATTAGTGTTGGTAACTTGGGATTTATTCATCTTTTGTGGTGGAAACGGGGATTCCTGTAGGGATTTCAACAATGCTATCATGTCAGGGATTGTCTTGGGGCTCGCAACAATTAAACTGTTCTTTATTGAAAACGGATAGTGTAAGCAGAGGGCTTTGATGAAGACTTCATCTTCGATACTAGGGGTTAACAGCTGTTTTGAATCACATAAAGAAATAAAATGTTCCATATAGGTTTGGCCGCTATTACGATCAAAACTTCCATGAAAAATCTGACCTTTTAATCTCTCTTGATCTGATATTGACCAGAATTCTCGAAGAAAGGACTCTTCGAATGTCTGCATATTCAATTCCAGCGTATCATTAACTACATTGAACCATCGAGCTGCACTACCTTTTAATGACCTGGATACCATGATCATTTTTAACTGTTCGGGTACATTTCTTAAATTGAAAAAGGTCTTTAATTCGCGCAAATATCTTACGGGGTTAGTCTTCTGTTTGTCCTCAAACGTGGGAAGAGGCAAGTCGCTTTGACTAAGGGTAAATCCAATCTGATTACTGGGGTTGAAATTTTGATGATTATTATTATTACTTTGACTTGAATTACCTGCAGTGTGATGGTTCAATCCGTTATTGGATCTTGGTAAGCTTGCGGGTAGAGGGGGAATGATAGGTGTATCAGTAGGCGTGTCTAGGAGAGCAGATGAAGTTGACGCAATCTCGCCCCGGTCAGAGACCAAGACTGTACTCTCTGTACGATCTTCCTGATCCCGTAACCTATGACGCAATCTGTCCAACTCCGAATTAAGGGACACCAATCTAGTGTTGTTACTCCTAACTTCTCTTTCTACTGCACTTACATGATTTCGAATTCCATCTACCTGGGTACGAACCTCTGTCTGTACAGTTTCTATCTGAGTACAAACCTCTGTCTGAACAGCTTCTATTTGTCCAGTTAAAATATTTTCTGAAGATGCTATCTGTTGTGTTACTCGGGAATCGATTTGCATTAATTCCTCAGCAACCTGTTGTCTATGGTTTTGCATTAATTGAGTAAGATTACTAGTTTGAGCTGTTAGCTCTGAATTCAAGTTTTCATTAACTTCTGTCTGTAGTGAAGTTAATTGAGTATTGAGTACTGTTTGCATTGAATTTATTGTTGTTGTTAAGGTAGTATTCTGATTATTAAATTCATTCTGCAAAGAAGTAATTGTTGTGGTTAGATTAGTATTTTGATTGTTACATTCTGTCTGCATTGCATTAATGGTTTCAGTTAGCGTAGTGTTTTGACTGTTAAATTCAGTCTGCAATGAATTCATTTGACTATTAAGTTCAGTTTTAAATTCAGTCTGCAATGCATTAATTGTAGTATTTAGAGTAGTGTTTTGACTGGCCAGAGAAGTTATAGCATTCATAATCTGTTGTAATGCATTGACATTTTCAGTGGCTATTTCAGGGTTAGAAGACATAGTATCTGTTGGAACAGCTGACTGGGATGTTACACCTGCTGTTAAATTCTCACTTACATTGACATTTCTATTGTCTAATTCACTGCTTTGCAAACTAGAAAGATCATTTGACACTGGGTGTGGGGGTTCATGCTGTGGTTCTGTGTCACTTGAACATGTTACTACTTGTACAGTTTTCACAGACATCTTAATTTTGTTATTGCGTAAACGCATAGAAAAATGTGAAATTGAAAAATAATTACTGAAATATAAGTCTAAAAAGTCATTCCTTCTTGAAAGGATATAATTTAAAGTTATTTTAAACCTTTACAAAAAAAAAAACTAAAGAGAAAAAATATGATTGTTCTGTGAACTCTGTAAGTATAAGCAAAAAATTTTAACGATACCCTAGTCCTTCTGTTGTTGCAGCTGTCTGTCGGTCGATAGCCTAGGAATGGCCATCAGCTGACTGGAGGTCACAAGCTGAAGAGGGGTGTCGATCTCTTGTAGAATTGGGGGGGCGGGGGTGTAGATTTTCAGTTGAGTGGAGGGTTTATGGTGAATGTTGATGGTGAATGTTGATGTTGTTGGTAATCCACATGGAGTCTATACACTATTGCTTATTGTTGCGAAGAATTAATTTATTAATGAATTTCGTCTATCCCCCGTGTCGTTTCAAAAAAATTTTCGACTTTTGTTGGCCTAATTCCTATATCCTATTTCGTTTCGAAAATTCTGCCCTGAGATGGGAGCCAATTTATGCCCGTTTGTAGGTTTGGATATATTGGCCTAGAGTTGGGCGACCAATTTATAACCGTTTCTAGGGGGAGTATTTGATTATCACCGAGATGAGCGCCAATTTATAACTGTTCGTAATGTTGGGTGCTAATTTATGACTGTTGGGTGCCAATGTATAATTGTTAGTAGGGGTTGTTGAATATATTATGTCCGGCTATTTCTAACTCAGTTGATAGAGCGAGATCTCTTTCAGGGTCGTGCTCGACGAAAACTAAAATAGGATATAAGATGAAGGGATTATAGGTCGTAAAAATGAAGTCTATTGATAATGAACTTGAATAATATTTGTAAGTTTATTTTGTCCGAAAATCTTTCACTTGATTTGTTAATTTCTTAAAATGTCTGGAGGAAGAATACAGTAATGTCTTTATCTATTTGCTTCGTCGTCGCCAAAATTACTTTAGGTTATATTATTATACTTATAACATCTGCACGTTTTATTGCAGGAATTTTAGGTTATCTATCTTATGGCGGTATTTATTCGTTTAACTTTTCAATACAAAAAATAATATCTATAATCTTGTCTTATTCCAAATATATATATCTTTATCCTCGACCGTATTATTTAAAAGTCGGTATAAAATTAATATTAGTACTTGTTACTGTTTCACTGTATATTTCTAACTCCGGTTTAGTCTATAAAAATTACGTCCGTCGCTGTTGAATAGATGTCTTCAAGTCTCTGTTGGTCGCTCCTGTTCGTGTTAATATGTTTCTGTGTTAAAATATTCTAGCCATTCCATTGGTTCAGTCAGTAGACTTTGTCTCTTGTGATTGGAAATTAGCTAAGTCGTCTGCTAGTGTTTGAAATATTTGTCGTTAAAGTGGGTTGAGGTTTGGGGAGAAACGTATCCATCAACTTCACTTTAATAGCTGGCGACAGTGGACTTCTCTAGACGAAAAGCCACGCCTTCACTTCATTGTATTCCCTTATTTAGTTAATAATTCATAAAGTAATTGTCACTATTGTCTGTAATAAGTGTAGTTGTATAGCTTTCTTGATTATGCGTTGAATGATGTAATTTTCTATGTTGTCGTGTTAATAATTAATCGTTTGATTAATTATTTGTAATTGCTGGTAATGTCTTTTGATTCAGATGATCGTGTTGTATATCAAATTGTTCGTGTAAATGTCCTCTGTCTTGTCATGTAATTTGTTTTATGGTCATTGTAATAGTCTAGGCGTAATGGTAGTTTTTAGTAGTCGATAATGTTGCGGGAAGTTCAAATATTGTCCGTGAAATGTATTTTCTTATATTTGATTCCTCTTTTTATATAAGTCCATATGAACTGATCGGTTACAGTATCAAGTACTCAAAATAAGAATTTAGCGGATGATCAATTATTAGAGAAATGCCGAACACATAATTTTAAAATGTACCAAAACTAAAATTTATCCTGTCAGGATTTTTATATGTAAATCTTGAGAAAACCTAAACTCCTGCAAGGAAAGTCATCCCCAGGGATGTTACAATTTAATACATTGTAAAAATTGTCCATTTTAAATTTTATTGACAGTATTAATTACATTTTATATGTAAATCTTGAGAAAACCTAAACTCCTGCAAGGAAAGTCATCCCCAGGGATGTTGCAATTTAAGACATTGTAAAAATTGTCTAATTTCATGTTTATTAACATATTAATATACATTGATCTTCCTAAACTCCATAACTGGGTTATATCCATTTCTTCACGGCTTCCAATTAAGCTTGTCCTTATTTTTTCCCCAATATACTCATTTTCCTACCATACTGTACTCTTTTTCGTGTAAGTAGATGTGGTAATGCAGCTAGCTAATTCTTTCCTACATTTTCTTCTTATTGATATTATGTCGGATCCCCTCGTGCTGTTGTGTTTGCTACATAACGGTGCGGCGCCGAGTTTTATCATTGAGATGCGTCTGATGAGACAATCACTTGCACCAAGGCCATGGGGTCAGTGCGTTTTAAGAAAAATCATACACACAGGAGATCACGAAGAACAAGTACCGCAAGATGATTCAGAGAGTAGCGGGATGGATAGAGGATATGACACATAGGGTAGTTTCTGTCCGCACCTGCATAATGATGACCAAACGCGTGCAGCTCGCATGGCATGATGTACGAGGTTCATACCTTAACGTATACATAAATACTTCGAACTGCGTTGGCTAGCGAACAGTTTTTAGTATTTTACTATAATTATTTTTTCAGGTTAAACGCTTGTCTAGCCGTTTTATCTTCTTTGTTCATACTACAGAAATAACACGCAGAAGAATTAGGAAGAGGATTTCAAGAAATAAATTATATAAAACACAAAGAAACGCCAAAGATGTAATTCCTTATTGTTCCTTAAGAACTGATAACGAAGGAGTTAGAATGATAGAAATACTTGAGCAATATTTTTCTTGAAAAATAAAAAGGATAATCCTAGGAGGTGAAAGGAGAATAAAATGAAAAGTGAGAAAGAAGGAAGACGAAACAGAAGAAGAGAGAATTGGATGAAACTATGAAATTCTTTTGTTCTTTCTGCATGCATTTGTTATAAGAAGTTCTTCAATATATTTTTTAGTACACGCTCTCTAAAACAGCTGCTTATCGGACTGGTAACACGCCGATAAGCTGCACTTTAAAGGACAAGTCCGCTAAAATTGCATAAAAGTGCATTCAAACTGCATTCAAAATGCAATTTTAGCGGCCTTGTCCTTTAAAGTCGTCATGGCAATCTATAAACAAAACCCAGATGGCATTGACCAGTCACACCAACTTTAACATGGATTTACGCATATAATTGGTCATAAAACAACAAATTTAAGTCAACACGTTTCTTTATGATAATCAGAAACTTTATCAGGATTTTTCGCAAAACACGGTAGCTCACTTCATCACATGACAACAAATATAAGCCAACAACTTTTCATATTTTGGTTCACTTGAAAAACATTCCTTACCATGGACGAACAGCATTTAAATGCTGTAATATATCCCTTCTCATAGCCTATTTTTGCCGTGAAGTTGCTGGTAGCAGCTCCAATTCAATGTTTCTGGCTTGGATTGAAATTTCCTCGGAACTATCATTTATATTTTCACAAGCTTTTCATAAATACTAGTTGGTATACAATATTGTTTACAAACAAGGGACTCATATAATGCATCTATACTACCACATTTGTTATTGCTACGTACGGTCATTGTTGTTTTATGATCTAGATGGCCATGACCAGATAACTTAAAGAAATGACTGACTGCCTTTCATTATAATTAATTATACGGTATTTTTGTTTTATTTCATATAATTTATAGAACTTTTACTAAAAAATATTGTATGCACCACGTACGCAAAAACTTTAGCGGACTCATCCAGTATTTCAGCCTCGGCTTTCGCCTCGGCCGCTATACTAGATTCGTCCGCTAAAGTGTTATTTTGCGTACTTGATACATAAATAGCTATTAACTTACTAGTGCATTTACAGTTAAACAAAACAAAAAGTAATAAATTTATTTATTGTAAAATATTTCTTCCTTGGTGAAAGAAGGGAGGGACTTCCCATACAGAATCTACTCGGCCACGTTGTATTGCAACAGTTCATTTCTTGTGATTTATTTTGTAATTTATCATTATATTTAAATTTTTTCTTCCGATATATTTCCGCTATTTTATTACAAATTTAAGGCCAATCACTGTATCCTACTGGATACATTATTAATTTAAAGGATAAGAATGATTTAGTAAAGGGCTAAAAATCCATCAAAGCAATGTAGATACTTAAACATCCCGCTCATTTATTTTATTTGTAATGTTCTTTAGTTATACTACTATGAAATACTTTTGTTCGATTACCTGTATCTTTGTTGTTCCTTTGTGTTTTATCTCTTTTATTTCTTCACATCCTCATCTTCATTCTTCTGCTTGTTACTTCTGCTGGTATTATTACCTTTCTGTTTTCTAAGTATTTTCCTTCTTCCAATGTGCATAGTGACTTTTGATTTTTTCTGTTCTTCCCTCTTGCACTTTATTATTATTCCTTCATAACGTATTTTTTTTACCTATTTTTCCTCTTCTCCTTTTCTGCATGTCTGCCTCGTTGTCGTTCTCTTCCATATCATGTTAATATGATTCTTCTCGCCTCTCAATCTCTTCTTTTTTTGTATATAGCTTCTGCTCCATCATCTTTCTTTCCATCTTCTCTTCCTCTCCTTTCTTTCCTAGTTTTTTCCATATTTTTAATGTTTTTTTATCTTTCTACATCATGGTTTCCTTAGTACAGTACGGCTATATGCTATTAACAAGAGAGTAGATATTTAGCCAAGAGCTCTCAGCTCATTTAGGTAGAATTTCATAAAACCAACTATGAAAAGAAATTGAGGGCCAAACGAGGGGTAAATCTGCTGGAGAAGGCCGTAATAATTGAATTTCTACAGCACATCTTTATCATAAATTATTACTACTATTGTAATTTCTACATATTTTGTTTTTGTTACCGTGATTGTTAATTAACAGAAAGGCAATGAACGATAACCGGTCAGTTGAATAGGCTTCTGTTAGGCGATTTTTTTCTCAACTTGAACCTTTGTTTTTTCTAAGCTTCTCAGGACACCTTGTTCGGTTGACAAGTCATTAAGTTAGTTATACCAAAAAGCATAGAAAAAATTAGGTCAATTTTCAAATTGAGAAAAACGTATCACTTAATTATTTTTTTTACCCACGAGGTTGTAAACGTATTTACGTTGTATTACATGTATGTGGATTGTGTTAATTGTGGGTATACTATTAAGAATCTCCACTATACAATAGAAAATGAACGCTCGGTTCAAATCGCTAGAAGATACCATACACAGCATTTAAATGCCATACCTTACCACTCAGATTCATAAAGCACAGGTGTATGGTACAGTAGTGAATATCGCATTTCAGAACATTATGTTATGACGACACATCCGCGAGAGATTCCCATTGGATTACAGAGCGGCACACATTGCCCGGGGGATCTCATTACAAAGCAAGCACGTGCCACTTAGCCCCCTAAACTTTCATCTGCATTCCCGATATCTGCCATTAACTCATCCTCTTCATCTGATCTGTATCTGACATGTTTCTCTTCCTCCGAGGTTAAGAAGCGGAACTTAACCTTTCAGCAGGTCAAGACGCCGGAACATACAACATAAAATATTAATATATACAAATAATGTATTATTAATTAACTGCATGTGCTATTTAGTGCCTCATACAATATTAATGACCCCTACATGATACTATGAATCATCCAATCGAATTATAAATTTATCTATTCAAGACTGTGTTCGAGAAAGTAAAAAATTCTCGAGTATTGATCCTTTCATTATTCTCCTATACACATTAATATTATCAGGGCTGTCCATTTCTATATACTGTTAAAATAGTACGATGTTCCACGTAGGGGACAACCAGGTATAGTTTTTCTACGGCACATTAGTGTCTAATTACTGGCAAACTCATATTAGCACATTCTTCAAGTATCCTTATTGACACCATTATGGACATCCTCTTTTTGTGAGATATTATACGTATAAAATATCTCAGAAATATCACAGAAAAACAGAAAAAGCCAAAGGTCACTATGCACATTGCAAGAAGGATAATATAGGTAATCCTAGATGTCGTGAGTGATCTGTATCTGGTACCCTATTATCCCTAGGTGGGGCGAAGGGGCCTCCAATGGAGGTTTCATTGCCTATACTAATTTTGATATGCTTATTTTCCGAGAGAGGGTAGAGGGACAGGTGGTAAGCCCATCGCCTCGCAACCCCCCTCTGGAAACTAAGTATTTCTTGGACGTGAAAGGGCCGAGAAATGTTTTCCAGAGGCTCTAATTTAGGCTTGGAGTTCTTTTACGTGCCGTAAATCTACGACACGGGACCCCCAGCTTAAAGTCCCTCCCGGAGGACTCCGTGCCCATGATTTTTACGTCCTGAAAAATCCATTGACCGCGGCCGGGTTTGATCCCGCGCCGTGCGGATCTAGAGGCGGGCACGCTACCTCTAGACCACCGCGGCCGACTCGTGAGTCACTTATTTTAGCTATTAGCTATTTAGCTATTTAGCTATTAGCTATGAAGTAAGTTATATTTGCTTCAAACACTGATAGGACGAAGTATTGTCGTTTTACATTTGCGATACAAGCTCGAAATTTGGTGTATTTTTTAAATTTTGTTTTGAACGAAATTCTAGTAATCAAAGGAAATTTTGAGTTAAAAAAAAACTGTTTCTAAAGCTTAAAGTATGTATTTATCCAAAATAGGACAAATTATATTTGTCACTTAACCAAGTAAATTAGGAGATGTCATGTCGGTGATATAAGTGTAAAGAATGTTGACAAATAAGTAAACTTCTTATTTTTATATTAAAATGAAAATAATCTAATGTAGAGAGATGTAAAACTAAATTGATTTTCGCTATAGGCCTATTAAATTTAGAACATTTAATTTACTTTATATATTTTATAAACACAAATATAGCTCTATTTTCTGTATCTGTTACCCTCTGATCCCCAGGTGGGGCGAAAGGGCCTCCAAGCGGAGGTTTCATTACCTATACTAATTTTGATATGCTTATTTTCCGAGAGAGGGTAGAGGGACAGGTGGTAAGCCCATCGCCTCGCAACCCCCCTCTGGAAACTAAGTATTTCTTGAACGTGAAAGGGCCGAGAAATTTTGTCCAGAGGCTCTAATTTAGGCTTGGAGTTCTTTTACGTGCCGTAAATCTACGACACGGGACCCCCAGCTTAAAGTCCCTCCCGGAGGACTCCGTTCCCAGGATTTTTACGTCCTGAAAAATCCATCGACCGCGGCCGGGTTTGATCCCGCGCCCTGCGGATCTAGAGGCGGGCACGCTACCTCTAGACCACCGCGGCCGACTAGCTCTATTTTGGTTCCCAGTAATTATACCCTCGATGCATCCTCGATATAGGTAAACCAAGAACATTGTTGTTACAGTAGTTTATCTACACTATATGTTAGTATTAATAGACAACTGGTAAGAAATGTTAAAACATACAAAATGAAAGGCCTAAAATCCAAGGAGATTTGATATTTTTGCAGAAGTGTGGAATAGTTTGGACCACATGAACCGTAAATATATTTGGTTAATGCGAAATAACACCGAAATTAGCCGAACGTTTGTACCGAAATGTAATATTTTTATTCACCATAAAATGTGATCCCTTATCTAAAACTATAGACATATATATATAAAGTTTTTAATAACTTCACCAAATCCATCCCTCAACTATCTGCGCAATCAACCATGCTTCCATCAGTCCGTAATCCATCAATTCGTTCATTCATCTTATTACCCCCATCCTTCTCTTCAAAAGTAACTTGTATTTTTCCTTCCCTCCGTCCCTCCGTACATCCGTTCATTTATTCCTCAATCCACCCATCAGTCAATGGAATCCGACAATTCATCTACTAGTCAATCCAATCCATTCGTCTACTCGTGTCATATATTCGTCTACCCTGCATCCGTCTATCAATAATTAATCTATCATATTTATCGGTAAATCAATGCTTCTTCCATACATCCGTCAAGCTACCGTCAGTTCAGCAATTTATCCATCCATCAGTCCATCCTCTATCCTTCCAATAATCGGCCTGCCATCAGTTCATCCTCCACATATCCATTAAAAATCGTACGTCTATTCATGAATAAATCACTCCATGTGTCTAGTAATATGCTAAATTAATCCATCGTCCGTACCTTCATCAATCAATCCATCGGTTTTACCATGCAACCATTAACCAAGATATCTTTCATCGTTCTGTATAGGCCAATACAGCAGCATATTTCGGTTATTTTATTAGACGCAACCATTATCAAAATCATCTTCGTTTAGTACAGTATATCGAACGGGACAACACTGAAATATTCGATTCCTTAATTTAAAATTTAATAAAGTTTTACGTAATTTACATGTTTGTATATTAAGACATCTACACCAGAAATTTCCTCCTATTGACTTAATAAATTGACATCGATGCTGATGTTGAATTTATCGCTATTCCCAAACTCGATGCACTTAAAACACAGCTTTATATTATGATGGTGGAACAATTTGAATTTATAGACTATCAAATTAATTGAAGAGTTTCAAAATTTATTCAATTTTAATAAAACGAAATTTAATGCTCCCATAAGTTCTCCGAAGATGGCAACAAATCCTACATTCAAGATTGCAGTCTAGTCACTTCAACCTGAGTCATGGTTATCTAATGAAGAAAACAGTAGTTAAGAATTCATGCCCGAAATGTAAAAGGGCATGTAATTTTTTCTTACATTATAATATGTAATAAATAATAAATAAAATGTTTAGAAATTGAATTATTTGATTAGCATTTTAGATTGAGAAAATTTATTATATAAACAATGTGACACAATTCTCTGAACAAAACACGATCAGTTAATAAATATACATTTATTCAAATATTGTTTGCTGAAATTTAATATTTTACATAAAACATAATTAGATTAGAATATTGTAACAGTTCCTAGCGATGCATACTGCTAAGTACCGTTTCTTGAAATATATTACGCAGCATAACTGCTTGGACGAGTCTATTATCGAAAGCGAATGCAATGAATGCTCCCATCTCCCACCACTGAACTGGTTTCTTGTCACCCTAACGTTTCACCGGTGAACATTTATGCTGTTAAGACTATGACTTTATAATGTTTGCAGGGGGTGATTACAATTATTAAATGCCAACATTCCTGCACTATGGAATAGATTTCTCATAAAATATTAGGCTATAATGCTGGTTCCTGAACAGATGTAAGTGTGATATTCACTTTATTTCCACAATAAATCTTAACGTACACTATAGTGGTGACGTATGCATAAGTCACTGCCTAGAGAGTCTCCGATATGATTTGATTAGCAAATTCGATGAAGATTGAGTGAATCAGGTCTGTGATTGCCTGATTTCAGACTTATTCTTATATTCTTATTGGTCCAAATCGAAATAAAGACGTATGAGCTATATAGTCATACCAAAAATTGGAATTTCTCTCTATTTGTGTTTTTTAAGTAAAACTTCTTTTCTCGCGGTTGGGGTAAATCTGGAAAATCAGTCACACTAAAATGAAATCAGTCACGAAATCAGTCACAAAATCAGTCACAAAATCAGTCACACTCAAAACTACGTGTTTCGGAGCGGACTGCACAGAAAACAATCAACTCAATGATTAGGAGTATTCAAAGGAAATTTTTCAGACCTTAATTCCTCAATGGCAATAGACAATTCCTAAGCAATCTAAAGGTATATTATCTATTTTATGGAACCCGGAGGTTCATTACCGCGCAAATCCAAAATTAAAAAATACAAATTTCCAAAATAAAAAAAAAAACAAAATTAAAAATTAAAACATCCAAAAATCCAAAATTTAATAAATAATAAATTAAAAATTTCAAAAATAAAAAATTAAAACTAAAAATCGAAAATACCAAAATTGAAAAAATCTAAAAATCAAAAATTAAAAAACTAAAATACAAAATTAAAAAATCCAAAAAATAAAACATTCAAAGAATTAAAATTGAAAAAATCCAAAATTAAAAAAATCAAAGATCCAAAATTAAAAAATCCAAAAATAAAAAAATTAAAAAAATTAAAAATCCAAAATTAAAAAATACAAATTTCTAAAATAAAAAAAAACAAAATTAAAAATTATAACATCCAAAAATCCAAAATTTAATCAATAATAAAATTAAAAATTAAAAAATCAATAAATTAAAAAAATAAATAAATAAATAAACAACTCAAAGATCGAAATTTAAAAAATCAAAAATTAAAAATTGAAAGAACCAAAATGAAAAGTCCAAAATCCAAAATTTAAAAAGTCAAAAAACCCAATATTAAAAAGTCCAATAATGCAAAATTAAAAAAATCCTAGAATAAAAAATTGAAAAAATAAAAAAATAAAATAAAGTTTTACTTCTGTCGCGTGGCCTTCCACGCACTCTTTTTTTTTGTTCTGGAAAGAACATGCAAGGACAGGTTAGTATGATGAACCCTGTTAATAATTTGGCAGTCACACATGTGTTTCGTGGGACATGTGGAGTAACGTTATACGACGTGAGAAATTCACGTAATGAGAAGATAACTACGCCTTCCGCTATTTGATGTGATCAAGAAGGCGGTGTAGATGACAAGATAGAAATGCTTAGGACCCAGAGGAAGCGGACGAGAAAAAAAAAACAATATCAAGGCGACTTTTTGTTCTTTTGTTTAGTGTTATTATTAACATTAATAAGGGGACACAGAATTGGTTTTTGATGAAAAATTTGATATTCTTTTCATTGTTATATTTTATTCTCTGTGATGTCGATTTCGATTCTTGTGACCACTTTCTTTACACCACCTGTATGCGCAGGAGATATGAGAAAATTAACAGCTGCGCTATGGCGTACGGGATGCGTTTACTCTCCTCACGTAGCGGGTCCGGGTTGGATTCATAGTCAGGACAAGTTACATAGGTGGGGTTTTCCCGAGGTTATTTCTTATTTGTGAGACGAATATACAAAATGTTTAGGCCCACATGGTCCCCGGATATCGTCCTGCCGTCATTATCACCTTCATCTTACCTAGTCTTGTTCGGAATGAGTGTGTGTGACTGTTGTGTATCGCCACATGTGTTCGTGTTGTCTCGGAGGTGGCCCTGGCATTGGGCTGATCACTCATCCGAGGAGGCCTTCCATGTCCATGTCTGGTCAGAAAGTTATGTATGTGATCCATTGAAACTCCCTCCCTCGGAGGGTCGCGGTCCTCAAAGACCCGGGCGGCATGGGCCGCCAATATGTGCCTGCAAGGGGAAGGTAAAACTCAGAGAGAGAAGAAGAAGAAATACATTTGAAATACATTTTATTTTAATTTCCTTCTTAGACAATTCTGATGTAAGTCAAATTTAAATCGAACTGAGTTACTTTCAATGTAGCAGTTCCTGACTATTTCTGGAAAAATGACAAGCGGCTTAGTTGGGTCCGAACTCGATTGTAATTCTGTAATATTCGCATCGTTATGAAATAGAATTCCTTCTCTCTTACCTCTGTATGTAAGGGGGAAAGAAAAGTGCCAGATTGCAAACAATGTTGGCGTAAAATCAATTAGAAAGAAATGTGGAAAGTTCAGTTCATTATTATCAAGCAAGAAATGTGAAAATATCAAAAGCAGGAGAAATAAACCAGCAAAATCCAAATGTTACTTGGAAATTCTATTAGCATTTAAATGGCCATTTAGTACTTGAGTGAAATTATTATTAGTTTCTTGCGTCTACCAGTTCTGTTTAGTAATGCTGGGAAAAAGTGTTCAAGTATAAACAGGGAATTTATAAGTAGGCTCCCTGACGGTCTTCATTGGTAGAGGTCTCCAAAACGGAAATGAGATATAGCTGTAAACTTCTATTGCTATTCTCACTCGAGATGTTCCTTATGTTTATATTTATTTAGTTCAGTCGTTGATACAAGTGTATTCCACGGAAACTCATTTAAAAGCAGGCTGGTAAATAAAAGGATGGATTGAAAAATATAATTTTAAGGCATTTATAATAAGAAAACACGTTACCTTTACAATAAAACTTATGTAATGTGAATCTGATTGACTTGTGTTTTTTAAATCAATTTTTTAAAAATAATGATTAGCTTATGGTTTATTTATGTTTTGTTTTCTGTATTCTGCTTTATACTTTATAAATATGTCATGGTAAAATATGAAGTAACAATCGCCTCAAAACCACTATCAAAAACTAGACGAGGAATTAGTAACTGAAAACGAGATCTATACAGTATGTATCAAACAGTGCACTGATCCTCTTCTGTCCACCTATGTAAAAACAATCAGATCTGTGCGAGTCATAAACAAGTAAATACCGTGCAAAGCTACCTTCAATTAATTTCACAATTGAATAATCTAGTTAATAGGCGGCTTTGGATGTAGGCCTACACGGAAACACGAGTTCAAAAATATTATATTAGATTACAATGCCAGCAGGAGATAATATCTGAAAATTCATTAATATTAGACAATACAGGAGGTCATCTTACTGCATAATGGTTATCTAGTCCTTTTAAAATGGCGACAGCTCACGGACAGCGTGCACTCAGATTTAGTGGACTCCCAGATCCGCCACGATTTCCGTGAGTTCCCCTCAACATCACACGAACCTTAGAAACGTATCAAAACTTTCACTGCACTTCTGACAAATTTACGCGTCTGAAAAAGCCGATTCTAATATTTATCAATTCCCAAAACACAAGAAACAAAAGAATGAATTAAAGCACGCAATTCATAACATGTAATGTCAAAAGGTGGATTGAAACAAGCAATTCATAATTAATAACAAGTAATTCTAATGGATGATATTCAAGTTAGATGATCTCATTCGAACAAAGCTGACGAATGAAGCTCTATATCATTTTTAGAAATAATTAATCATCACTAATAAATTAAATTATACAATTAAGTTACTTCTACACGGATTGAACAATGTGATCTGTACATGTATCTTGATTAATTAAATGTAATAATTTATCCACATCCATGGGTCCATGTGCTTGTCTTTCGAATACCTTCGACCTCCTTCAAACCTACTTTGGGCACCATTAGGTATTTTTGCTACCTTTTCATTGCTATCATGCTCCTTCTGCAATTTTCAGGCACGGGCGAGCGATTTCGAGCATATTTCGGACACAATGAGGATAGTTTTCTTTTCTTTTTGAGCCTGATTCCAACATTTTTTGTTACCTTTGGTCACAATTGGATTCTCTGTTGACTTTTTCTGTTCTTTAAATGAGTTTTCATCACTACTGAACTTCATTTCTTTAATTTTCTTCCTTCTCATTTCTTTCATTTTCTTCCTTCCCATTTCTTTCATTTTCTTTCTTTCCATTTCTTTCATTTTTCTTTCTTCGTTTCATTTTTCATTTTCTTCCAACTTCTTTAATTTTTATCCTTTCTCTCCTTCGTTTTCTTTCTTATTCCTTTTTCTTTCATTCATTCTTTTCCTTCCTGTTCTCTAAGCTCTCTTCTCTGTTCTTCGAGTTAGCCTAATTTGGTTTCTTATGGCATACTAGGACTATTTGCGACTACTTGAGACTATTTCAATTTCTGTCGTGACTCTTCCAACACTACACGAACATTTCTGTCTCATAGCCTCCTAAAAACACCTCTCATACATCTTCGAGAACCTTATTTTCGGCTTCCTCGGAGTTGCTGGTGCATTTTCGGGAATTCCTGTTCACCCATGACAAACACAGTTTAAGTTGGCTATATTGTAATCTATAGCACTATTTATCTACCTCACAAAGAGGGCATGGACCTATAAGGAAATTTAAGTAAATATATGAGCTCTCTAACGTATAAAGTCACTCTTTGTTATGTAATCGTATGCAATTTATGCACTCTGTTATCTAGGCACCGAGAGTAAATGAATTACCATAATATTGCAGTACGCTTAATGTTGTGAAACTTTTATTGTACTGTAATGAGATTGCAGCAGGTATTTATATTTAGTTGTATATATTACATGAACTTTCCTCATTACTCCCGCAATTATTAAGACTGTTTCATCATTTGATTCATGCAAATTTTCTTTCAAATTTAAATTTTATTGTAACTAATTTAAATAACTAATTAAAAATCAGTCTACCGCTGTAGCACAGGCATGCGTTCGCTTCTCTCGGGCCCGGATTCGATTCCCTCTCGGGACAAGTTACATAGGTGGGGTCTTTTTCGTGGCTTTCTCTCACCTGTGGGACTAATATCTGGTAACATTAGGCCCTTATAGTCACCGGATATCATCTGGCCGCATCTTGTTCGGAATGAGTCTGTATGTGACTGGTAGTGCATTTATTGGGATTAGCAGATTATAATATATTTTTTAGATAATTTATTTCTTGTTTCACACTTTTTTATTTGCACTTCTTAATATACCACATTATAATCGCTGTCTTATAAACAGTAACTTATAGTGGCAATTCTTATAATCTAGTTTTATACACATGAGCACATGTTTTTTCTCCAGGCATTTAATATTTTCTTCAGATATTTCAATAATACTTGTAATTTATTGTAATTTACTTATGCCCTTACTAGTTTTGTTTGGCTTATGATATTGTGTATATTTAAGCAGATTGAAGTGTAAATTAGTCACAATATCTTAAAAATGAAATTTAAGACACCTATATTTTTAATCTATGAATTTTTATTTATGTCAAGTTTCCAGTCCTACTCATTGCCTTATTATTAATGTAAATCTGTTGTATTTCTAACATTGTATAGGCCTACTTTAATAACCTGGTTTAGTGGAAAAGAAGGCCTTATAGACTTGACTTGTCCTGGGGAATTAATACATTTATTATGGTATAAATTATACTAAATCAAATCGGTGTCTGTCGGCGCTTCTTATTTGAGCACAGCAATAGTTCAACTTCCACGGACCCTTGATCTTAGAAGGCGACCGAATGGTAAACTCCAGCCACTAATAAAAAATACAGTAGTAACGTACTCGTAATAACAAAACATCCTGATAAGACTTATGAGAGGATATGAAAGTGGTGTTTACTCTATGGACTTAGTGGGCAGTAACTTGGATTTTGCAGGAAATGATTCGTTTAATATTCAAATATACAAACCAACAGGTGCTTCTTTTTTATTTCTTCTTCTTCCTCTCTTACAGCGGGCTCTTACCTCCCCACCTTACGGTTCAGTGCGAGGTTAAATAGACCACAAGAGCGAGGGAGGGGTGAGGTCAGTGAGAGCCTTGAACCTTAAAAATAGAGTAATTAAAAATACAAGAATTACAAGTGTCTTATTAGTGGAGTTCTCAGTCATCTTATTTCTTTCCTGTAATAGAGACACTGTAAAGTGTGTGATAGTGAAGTTCTTTTTTGAAGTGAAACTTCTTTAGCCGCGGTAGGGGTAAATCGAGAGCTTGTGTAACGCTCAAAAATCGTCACGAAATTAATGTAATGCTCAAAATCGTCACGAAATTAGTGAGGTGTGACGGAACGGACTGCATAGAAAACAATCAACTCAATGATTAGGCTTATGCAAAGTTTAAAAAATTCAAAAATATAAAATCCAAAATTTAAAAAATCCAAAATTAACAATCGAAAATTACAAATTAAAAAATTATAAGATCCAAAATTAAAAGATCCAACATTCCAAAATTAAAATATTCAAAGATCCAAAATTCAGAAAATTAAGAAAATAAAAAATCCAAAATTAAGAAATCTAAATAACCAAAATTTAAAAGTAAAAAAATTCAAAATTAAAAAATTAAAAAAACTAAAAATCCTAAATCCAAAATTTAATAATAAAAAATCCAAAATTGAAAAATCAAAAATCCAAAATTAAAAATCAAAAATTAAAAATTAAAAATAAAAAATTAAAAATAAAAAATTCAAAAAGTCCAAAAACCCAATATTAAAATGTCCAACAATCCAAAATTCAAAAAATCCAATGATCCAAGATTGAAAAATCAAAAAATTAAAACAAGTTTCGCTTCTGTCGCATAGCGTTCCATGCACACTTTTTTATTACGTCCAGCAATGTGATGTATAAACCTCGCGATATGGAAAGCCAACACATTGTTTATAAACCCTTGATAAGCATTACTTCTTTATCTTTATTTATACATTCTTTATCTATATAAAGGTTATATTATCGCATGTGTAAAATCGTAGGATAAACCAGCAGACCTTGTAACTAAAGATTTACAACTCGCTTCGCTCATTGGGGGCTATGCTCCCAAACCCCCGCTGAGGTTCTCGGGAAAGGTTTTAGGAATTTTCCTGTGGTTTACAGCCTAAAAGCTATATGTGTATCAAATTTCACATATTATGTTAGTCAGCGTGATATGACTCCCTTCAAGACTGGCGTTAAAATGATAGTATGTCGATAATAGACTCGTCCAGATGACTGAGAATCTTTCTGAATATGGTCTGGTAGAAAGAAATACTGTACGTATGCAATGTTCTCTCGTTGTACTTTGCCTTGATTGTGCTTGTCAAAAATTTTATTGGCAAATTTAGAAATGAAATTAAGACTCGTCCTATGTTTAGAAAAACACAATAAAATAATGACAAAAATGCTTCATTACAAAAATTCGCATGTTTTATGCATGCTCAGTTTTCGGTGACAATAAATAGGGTAAATATTGTGCAAATTACGAAGCAAATACGTTATGCTAGATTTGTAGGCCTATTTGACGTAAGATTTACGAAATTAAACCACTCTGAGGCGTTAATCATAATAGACATATCGAAAGCCCCCTTTTATCATATTATTTTATTCTACGGAATATATTAAACATTGCTTTCATAGCATGGCGACTTATTTATAACCTAAACAGAACCAGAGGCAGGAATTCAAGTTTCGCCATATCTCCTGTCCGCTGGTATCTATAGCAACCAAGCCCCTGATATGTTATATGTTATGTATGTCCATGTGCCCTGTCTGTAGCGGCTAAACGCTGTGCATTTGTTTGAATGTACCAACTTGCAAGAACGATCTAAGTTACATGAATAGCAATTTCGCCATTGCGAGCTTATGAATTATTCAGTTTATATTATAAGAATTCTTTGGCTTTAACGATGTGTGACTAGGACTATTTTTTTAACGATAAAGCTAGGTTAAACACGAATTCAGATGGAGGTTATGTTAATGTGGGAACTTGTTAGTTGTATGAAATTCGGGAAGGATCTTAGAGCAGATTTGTTCGAAGGTTGAAGTCTGGTGGAAAAAGGAAGCTAACTACCATGGCGGCGGTATAAATCGTGGCTTTAAGGAGATGGACAGATGGATGGATGTCTGTCTTGGCTGGATGTACGGCTACTAAACTAGAGTTTGTTTCAATAGCGATTGGGCACCAAGCTCTCTTCTCAAGTTTATTGTACAGCATTTTAAGGTCACGAGAATCCATTTTGTTAGAAAATGTTATTTTTATAAAAATGAAAAGGAAGGATTTAGTACCTATCGTGCGAGGAACACAAAGCTATGGACTTCTGTAAAAGAAAACTAAAATATTGTAACTTGAAGAAGTATATGGACTTTTATTGATGATGTTTCTATTTCTACGAGTAGTGCTTGTTGTTTGGTTACATCTTCAGTATCTAAGTCCTTTTATGTGGTAACCCTGACAAACTGAACATGTACAAACATTTCCTCCAAGTTTCTCTACGGAAGCACAAGATTCGTTATATTCCTTTAGTTTTTTTTTATATTTTTTTACGAAAAAGCAATATAATTAAGAATAAATTTATGCAATTCATGCAATTTATGTAAAAATGATGTGTTAATAAATATAATGCTATAATTACTTTTCTGTTAAATAAATTATTTAAATTAAACATCTAGCAGTTGAATCAATAATCGTGGTCGAAGCCGCGGGCACATGCTTGTTTATACTATAAACAGGAGATCTAAGATCAGACGCAAACGATTATTTTGTATCTAAACTATTATTTCAATACAAAAACACCATTTTGTCATTTTGTTTTCCTATAATCTCCAAAATGTCTTCTTCTTTTTAATCTGTTCACTTTTACTGATGTATAAATTTGTAAAAATTGTATAAAAGCAGATATATAAAATGAATAGAGTAATGATTTATGTTAAAATATGAGGAATTTTATCCACGCGTTAGAATTGCTATTCATCAAAACAACCTACTGCATTAATTTTTACTTCCTCTGCCCGTACCATAGGTACTATAGGTAGAGGAAGTATTGTTTTCGACCCTAAAATTCGAAGTTGAGTTTTTAGCATATATACACGTTTCAAGGCCCCCTGAATCCAAAAATACTATTTTTGGAAACATGTCTGTGTGTGTGTCTGTCTGTGTGGAAGTTTGTGAACAGGCTAGCTCCGAAACGGAGAATCGTATGAAAACAAAATTTCGTATTTGGGTCAGGTACCTTCTGAAGATGTGATTCGAAGATTGGCGACAAATTTCTATGATTTTTAAGGGGACTTTACATGAAGAAATTTTCGTTTTTCGCGATTTTCTCGAAAACGGCTCTAACGATTTTCTTTAAAATTTGCACATGTGTTCCTTTTACTGAGAGCTAAAACTTTTATTTGAAACTTTTTTTCGAAAAAATTCTCTGAGGGTAGTTACAAGCCACCCACTGTGTGTAGAAATTTTGTCTTGCGTGATGAACAACTGAATACGCGCTCATTCACGGCCTCTTATTCTATATAAGAATGTGGAGTGAGAAAGATGTATTGTTGGCCAGGTATAGAGTAAAGAAGTATCTGAGGGAAATATTCGATAAATTTCGGAAATTATTCTTTACGGCGGAAAGTTCAATAAACCTCTGCAGTCACCTGTTCTTTTTTTTAAAGTTTGTTATATAGCCTGCGCTTTTAGTCACATCATTGAAAGAAGAGGTATTTATAGGATAATTAGCGTAAAATTGTGTCTTGCGATTCTGTAAAAGGATATGTGAATACTGCTAACTTTTTTTTTGGGCAGAGGAAGTTATGTGACTTTCACATCAGATTTTTTTTACTTTGATTTCAAACCTGCTGATATAACTTGATCGATGGTTTTGTTAATATAAATTCAGCGCTGATAGTGTTAATAATCTGCTGTTCATTTCCTTCTTGGCTTCTTTACTTCCGCTTGACTGGTATTCATATCTGCATTTAAAAGCCGTCCCGGTGGCTGAATGGTTAGACGGCATGCCTTCCACCGTTGGGATCTCGGTGGATCCATGTGAAAGTTCTGGTGGACAAACTGAGATCGGGCAGGTTTTCTTGGGATGCTCCTGTTTCCCCTGCCATACATCACATCTCCGAGACTCTATTTATAATAATATGACCATTCGATTGAATTAAAGGAATTATTATTCTAAATTGAAACATAGAAAACTCGAAAATGTGTCAGTGAAGTTTGCCTATCTATTAATTTCCTCCTTGCAGCACATTACCAATAAAAGTTGACTTGGATTCTAGGTTTAACAAGATTTCATTGACATGGACATTGACATTGAAATAATTTTCCTTGTCGTTTACTATTCCCAGAGAAATGTAATAAACAGAAAGTGTAAATATGATGTTGAAACCACGTCTTGACGGCGCCAAGGATATTTGTAACTTGATTTCAGTGCCAACAGAAGTAGGGATTAATCTTGTTAATGTTGTCTCTGTACTCCGTGAATACATTTTGAAGTACTATCACATTCTAACAGCGCACAGTTGCCTTCCCAACCCTAAAATACCTAGCAAATCAACTTATAACGTCTTCAATGGCAAACAATAGGCTAATATTACTCTAAACCACGTCAATGACATTTTGATGGTTCAATGTTGAATAGAGTTCAAGAAGAATACGAAAGACATGGTATGAGTGTTAATTCAATAAGTAATTATCATAAATTGCTGTCAAAAGTTAACGGTACGTAAGTGTATATCTTAAGTAAAGCAGAAGGGATTGGTACTATTCGAAACTTTTCTACTTCATCATAAATAGGAAGTGTTAAGCGTTTTTCACAAGCACTTACTTACCCTATGGCAATAGATAATTCCCAGCAAGCAAGATAAACGAATATTAGCTATTTTGAACTCGAAGTTTCTTTGCCGCGCTTACACGAGCCCGCCATACATCCCTATTTTATGCTAACTCTATCCATCCCTCTCAAATCCTATTTTCCTTAAATTTATTCTAATATTGTCATCCCACCTACATCTAGATCTCCCAAGTGATCCCTTCCCTTCGGGTCTCTCAGTCAACATTTTTAGATATGACTTTCTTCCCCCATGTGCGCAACATGTCCAGCCCATTTCATCCTCTGTGATTTAGTTATTACCCTTACCATATTTGGTGGAGAGTACAAGTTACGAAGCTAGTCATTATGCAGTTTTCTCCAGTCCTCATCTTCATCTCTCTTATGTCCAAATATTTTCCTAAGCACCCTGTTTTCGAACACTCTCAGATTATGTTACCTACCGAAACCTCCCCTTGGAAGAAATAATGACATGGATATTTCCCGAGAAATATCAGGTGGTCAGGTGGTAAGCCCATCGCCTTACCACCCATGCAGGAAACTAAAGTGTTACTTGGGGACGTAAGAGGACCGGAGAATTTTCTCCATAGTCACTAATTTCGTTCGGGGTACGCCGTAGCATAGTGGTTGAGGCGCTGCGGTACAAACTGGAAGGTCGCGGGTTCGATCCCCGATGAGTTCGTTGGAATTTTTCAATTGGCCTAATCCTTCTGGTGGCTGTATGGCCCTGGGGTCGACTCAGCCTCTAACAGAAATGAGTACCAGAAGCAATTCTGGGGGTAAAGGCGGCCGGTGCGTAAGGCTGACAACCTTACCACCTTCATGTTCCGAATGTCTCAAATCTGGGAGCCTCAGCTTCCTGGAACCCTCTGGGCCTCCATGGCCTGTATAGGGAACACTTTACTAATTTAGTTATCTATTTGGAGTTCTTTAGCGTGCCGTAAATCTGTGACACGCCCCCCCCCCCCCATTTTAAAGTCCCTCCCGGAGGACTCCGTGCCCAGGATATTTACGCCCTGAAAAATCCTTCGACCGCGGCCGGGTTTGGACCCGGGACCCTCGGATCTAGATTCGGGCAGGGTACCCTTAATTTTAATTTTACAACAAGGGAAAGAAAAAAATAACATGTTAATTAACAATTTATTCACATTGTGAAACACCGAACATTAACGGAAAGAGTAGGCCTAAGTCCGAGGTGTAACTCCTCAATATCCGCTACTGGAAAGGTCCGTAATTAATGTCATTTATATTTCCCCTGAATTTGCATTAGCGATAAGAAACGAGAGGTGTAGGCTACAGCGGAAACTCGCCACTTGGCTACTTTCCTGTCATTTCACTCACGCTCAGTTACCTGTCATTTAAATGTATAACTCTGAACAATGTAACTTCACAACATTTGCAGTCGAGATTTATTAAGGTAAGAAGCAGGATCTAGTGTGAACTACTCATATGTTTTTTCATACCCAAAGCACGGATTTTTCTACTTTATCACTCCACATTCTGACATATTGTAAGTAGCTGCCTTGCATGAGTGTGCATTATGTTTTCTCAAACTCCTGGTAGGCCTATGTTGTTAGTTTCTTGAAGAGATGACTAGCTGGGACAAATAACTGGATAACGGTTAACTGTATGGACAATTAACAGTTATTATGTGCCAGAATGGTACTTTCGGAGATTGTCGGGAAAATGTCTGTACGTCTGTCTGTCTGTCTGTCTGTCCGTATGACTGTAGGCGCGATACTTCAAATACGCTTTATTGGATTTTTATGAAACTCGGTATGTACATTTATAACGTCCATGGGAGGAAGCCTATTGATTTTGGACCAATTCGGTTGACAGGTACCGGAGTAATGCCCAATTTAGTGCCTATTTTATGGTAATATATTACAAAAGACTTTATCAAATGCCAATCATTTCTCATGGCAACATATTGTTTTACAGTGTTCACATAGGGCTTTGGAAGTTGCAATACAACTAGCTTTGACAGACAACAGTATCCACATATTCCTTCACATATACTTATTATACTAGCCCTTTGTTCTTCCATAAGCCCTGCTTAATGAATCGATCTGGAGCTTAACTCGGAAATCGATAACAAAATACTTATATTCTGCATATCATATTTACAATTATCACTGATTAAACAAAAGCATTCTAGCAATTTGTCACATCAGTTTATCTAATTTTGTCTGATAAAAATATTCATATGATACTCTTTTTACAGATAATTGAATATTTAAAAAGCCATTAGCTGATATAAATTATTGTTGATTAGTCATTTTCACCAATTAGCTCACAATTTTAGTGGCCCGGGCATTTTCATTGCGTAGGGGCCTACACAAGGTTTAATCCGGTACTGACGATGCCGTTACAAAGTTTAAAATAAAAGCAGCATCTTTTTCTTGGCTGTAAAGTTGGGCATTTTATTATACTCCATTGCGACTTGACAGTGTGGCCAACCCGTCTTCTCTCGGGACATGTAATACTAACTACTCGGCCTACCGTACATATCCAAATGTCGCTCTTCAGTAAAAATAAGAGCTAGACTTCTGCATGTACATTTACAAAACTCTCTTTAAGCACATACATAGATCGATAGACGTATACGGTGCATGTCCTCCGACGTCACGACGGACGGACAAGACTTGTTATCTTGAGGGCCAACAGACGGACAGGCAGCAACATTCCTCAAGCTTCTGGCAGTTCGTCACCTGTCCATTCTCAACCTGCCCAACTGACTTATCATCCATTCATCCACTTACATGTAAATCAAGTGTTAGCAATATAAATATAAATCGTAATGGTTCGCTTGGTTAGTTTATGCTTATCTTTTTTAATTACAGTCATTACAGAAATCATGATAATTTGTTTTCTTTTCTTTCTTTACCCGCCGTGCTATATCGATTTATCGGTAAAGGAAGTACCATGTCCGACCCTGAAATTCGGTATCGAGCCTTCAGCATTAATTTACGTTTTGAAGTCCTCTGAATTCAAACATAAAATTTTCAGAATCATTTGTATCTGAGGATTTGTAAACACCATAGCTCGAGACCGAACAACATAAAAACAAGATTTTCTTTGGGTCACACTGATGACCAACAGAACAGAAGTACGAATAAATATTGTGGAATCGAGCCCCCGTTGAATTTTCTAGTTGAGATTTCTGCTTAGGTCTCAACCGTTAAGATATATTTTTAGACAATTTCTCAGCCGTCATCTCATCTTTATCATTCACTCCCTTCTTTTAAGGCAACGGGAAACCACCTTGAGTGAGGAACATACTGCACTTGTACTGTGCTTTTATTAGAACCGGTCGTACGTATTATGCTCCCTTTTCTTTCCCCTTAATCTTGTCTATATAATTATCATCACCACAACATATAATTTTCTTAATACTCCACTCTACAATTTCTTAGTTTCAATTTTAACGTTTCCCACTTATTGTTTGTTTAAATGCACATTATACCTTGATAATTCCCATATTTACTGAGTTCAGGTATATTTGTCAGAATTGAAAAGATTCAATCAACTCCATGGATGAGCTTAGGGGCATTGTATGCAAATGAGCCCCGAACTTCATGTGGTTAGGAACGGGTTGATCAACCTTTTAGTCAGCTGGGCCATCGTGAAATATAATCAGCAAACGAAGGCAATATTGAATATTATAGAATGGACGCATGCATGCATAACCAACGTACACTACACTATGGCTGTGTAGAAGACATCATAAGTATATCAAACTGCAGTACGTGGAAGTTAGGACAAAATGTATTATAGTTACTGTATCATACTGAAACCAAGCTCGTCATATGCCACCTGAGTTGTCCCCAGTTGCCTTTATTCGCGGCAGTACTGCTCGTTTGAACCCAGCGTTTTTGTGTTCTACGCATTTGTGCCTGATTTTTGTAATTCTGGCTGTAATTTTCCCCATGTAGGCTGTCGCGACTTTTAAGGAATTTGGGACATTTTCGAACTCTTTAAAATTAACAGTAACTATTTGAGTTTTTAAGATACACACTTGGAGCCCATATGAGTTTTTAACAGGAACACTTTCTTCGAACCAACTTTGGGTTCTCTCGGATCGGATAATTCTAGACTAGAGTGGTAGGGAAATAGCGAGTAAGTCAGAAAACCAAAGTTTCAAGAGAGACAAAAAAACAATTTATTTCCACAGCATTGTTACAACATTTAGATCAGCCTATATTTTTACATAGCCTAGTATATGATAGTATGTAAAACTATCTGGGTGGGCTAAACTAAGTATTGTAACAATACTGTGGAAATGAATTGGTTTTTTTTTGTCTCCCTTGAAACTTTGGGTTTCTGACTTATTCGCTTTTTCCCTATCACTCTAGAATTAGTCTCTAAGATCTGCCCGTCTATGGACACATGTCGAATCCGTAGAGTTGAAAACCATGAGTTAATTTCCGGGTGAACAATCCTCAACGTCCGGCCCCCACGAATGCCAGAGTAGAATTGGCACAAACTTTTCTTTACTTCTTAAAAAACTAGACCACGGTGGCGGCGCTGGGTTTATTGTTAGCGAGTTATTGAAGTTGGAAATTACTTCATTGCGATTGGCTCCTACATCCGAGATGAAAATACATATAGGCCTGTTGGTTCAGTTATTTCTCTTATAAAGAGAGTCCTTTTCATTTACAGACCAGTTATTTTTTACAGGATATCCAGCCTCAGCCAGGTTCAATATGCATTCCTGGAAACTTAAACGTCTTGCTTCGACTTTTGTAATAATGTTATAAGGAACGAATTTGCATTAAACTCGATGCAAAATGAGACATTAACAGAACATCCTATGTAATTCTCAATTGAAAAGGGACATTTTCCCTTATTGTTTCAACTATAACGAATTGGTCTTTACTACGGCATCTTCTAAGAAGTTCCTCATTAACCTAACCTTAATTTCCACTTTTCCTGTAATACTTTACGCTTCGATTCATTATATGATGTTTTAAATTACTCTAAACGGCCTCATACATCTGTCGTTGTACAGTTCATGATTTATAAATATGCAGTCAGCATTAAGTTTGTGTAGAGTACTAGAAGATTAGGAAGTCCGATAGACAGAGTGGAATGAGTTAGAATTAGCTCATGGATTTGTCTGATTATTTACCACAATAACCAGTGACCAATCCAGTATAAGATTAGGCCTATGTGAAATTTCAAGTGTCTATCGTCATACCTTTATCGTTTTATTGTTATCACTTTCATTTTGTCGCACCTATGTGAACTTGTTTTTATGTAAATTCATAAGGACTGAACACTGAAACAAGTTCATACCTTTATCTCTTTTAGTAAAAAAAAAACATTGTTGGGTATCGGTATTTGATGCGAATAGCTTTAATTCTCTTCCGAGGAAATCCAAACTAAGGGTTTAATGGTTGAACAGTATACATATTTTACATTATACAAGATTTTGACCTATTGAATATTAAACAATTATACTCCTACACTTTATTAAATTATTTCCATAAACATCATGATAAATTCATAACACGAAATCACTACTATAATACAAGGAGGTATAATATCTCTTGTCCTCTTTTCGAACCAAAGTGTGCTACAGAAGTAGGTCTAAAGCATACGAGTAGTATAAATTTCGGACCAAGGCTATACAACAATTTTACTAGAAGAAACCCTAATCTGAAACCACTAAACAATAAATTGTTTAAAAAAAACAAGTACTCGAATTGATTAAAACTAACTTGTAATGGTACTTTTACTCACTTTTTTTCCGTTATTCATTCTCAACTGTAAATTTTCAAATTTTAACATGAGGTATTTTGTTTGTAACTCTGTTATGTTATTGTAATTTATTTTTTCGTATCTTTGTTCATGTATTTATTTCATATAAGCAGTCTTACTTATTTTTATTCTTATTTTTTGCCTAAAACTATAATATGTATGTTTTTTTTATATATTGTTAAAAATATAATTTTAGTATGACTGAACTGACCCCGAACTCGAGCTATGCTCATGCGGGGCAAATAATACTCTTTTGAAATTGTACTAATTGTGTTTATATTATTTATATTTGTATTTGTAATAATTTTGTATTAATTTGTATTTTGTAATTTGTAATTTATAATAATAAATTTATTCACCTTCGCACCTTCGAATGCAACTCATGGTGTTGCATTTAAAAAAGAAATAAATATATATATATTCATGAAAGGTTTTCCGTCAGACTGAAAACCAGTCATTTATTAACATCAATGAAAATCTGGTGGAGTACGCTACAAACCGATTCCCAATTAAGTCGTTGAGATGTTTCAATAGGCCTAATCCTTCTGGTGGCACTATGGCCCTGGGGACGGGTCAGCTTCTAACAGATAAGAGTACCAGGAGCATAAAAATAAAAATACTGACTATTTTGTAATGATTATAACAGGGGTGCTCATCCCGCCTTAACTTCATGATTCCCCCACCCAGTTTTATAGAAAGTTACCCCTTACAAATAGTGGTCCCATCTAGTCCGGTTTAGTGAGACTCTACTGTAGTTAGACTGACTTGCAGAAGATTAAAATATTAACTAACGGTCTATTTTCTTGTATATGCATTATAAATATTACATAACTTGTAGATTACCCCTCTTCATATCGAGAAACAACTGTTTTCAGAAGGAGTATAGTTTAATAGGTCATGTAGATGGAGGATAAGTGCACATAAAACCCCATACCAGTATGTCATTTAATCATGTGTAAGACATAAATTGTTCCTTACTTGTGTTTGACAACCCGTGCTTATCATTATGTTTATTTTCATTGTTTTACAATCTTTGTGCCTCATAAAACTGTTCCCCTGGTCTTGTTTAGTGTAACATAAAGATAAACTTTAATTGAGTTATATCTGAATGTATAATGGCACATGCCAACTCATGTGAGGCGGAGTTTCTACGGGACGTATTTCAGATTCTCTGCTTTAACCCAGGGTTGCTAGATGCTTGCAGACAAAACTACCCATTGTATTAATAAAAAATAGCCATTTTTCGATACTATTAATATATTACATATATTGAAAATTAGCATATTTTTATACTTAGTTTTTTTAGGGAACCAAAAAATAAAGACTATGTTTCATTATAGGCTATGTTAGTTTTAAACCGCAGCTTGTCTGGTAGAATAAATATAATAATAATAATAATAATAATAAAAAAATTGAAAATCTATTTCAAAATGTGGATTTTGTCCTCCATGAATACACACCTTGTTAAGTTCCGTACGAATACGTTTTGTATCTTTAAAAAGTCGACTGCTTTAGTTTAATTTGCAGTGAGTAAAGGAAATTGAGAGTTTGAAGGCAATTGCTATTTCGAGACTTATCAATTCCTCTCGTCGAGTAAAAACGAAGTATGTAAATCATGACGAAGAGCGCCAATCGCTTTTTATTACCTTGTTTAAAGGGTCAGGATCATAATATTACTTAGAAGACGCCAATTTTTATAGCGAAAATACTTGCTGTTATAAAAAGAAGAGGAAAACACTGGCTATAGCATCCACGATTTCGCTCACGCTGCAGATTATTACAATCAAGTTGGTAGAGACGAAGAGAGGCCCTACCTGGTAGGTAGTCATTCCTCCAGGGGTCCAAGCAGTGACGTAATTATAACTTATCGCGACTTCGATCTCATGTCGTGGAGGGATATTTTAATATAATATTTATTTAGCTTTTTAAAGCTTGGTAGATTATGTACTTTACCGGATTTTACAGGTCAATGCTTGCTATGTTCATCTACGATCGATCAAGCTGGGGCAAATAGTAAAACGAGCGCCTTATATTCGAGAGGTGTGGTTCGAGCCCCGGCGTCATCCAATTCATGTTCTCCCAGTTTTCTTGAGCCGTTAAATGAGTGTATGGTTTGAAAGTGACAATAATGTTTACTTCTATGTGGTCCAGCTCCTAAAGCCATTTCGGGTCAGATTTTCTCTTTAAAAAAACATGTAGAGCCACCTTTAAGGCTGAAAGTGGTTATTAGCCTATTGACTTTAACTCCTCTAACGGTTTTTACATTTCCACACTCCCACCTATGACTAATATTTTGCTATATTCTGTTGATCTGTAAAAATTATTTAGGGTCGTTTTAGATTTTGCTAGGTTTCCATTACAGTATAAGATACATAAAAATTTATCACAGAAAAGTTGTAGAGAAAATTAAAACATACATATACTTTGCTTTATAAAATTATTAGCTTACAAGAGAGAAACAATGACTGCAATGCAAATATCATAGCACGCCTTAATTAAAGTATGAATTTTGCTTTTCGTTTGTTCCCGTAGTGACACTTAATTTGTTCTAAAAATTAAATTTTCCCATGTCATCTCATAATGCTCACCCTAAAACCAGTCCGAGCGAGTTGGCAGAGGTAAGAGGTCCTGGGTAAAAATATCAAACCTCGTGAACGGCCTATCTGGCTTGGGGGTTTTCATCGTTTCCTCATTAGCAAAGGCAAAAATCGGACTTGTAGAACTACTTTCCATAAATCATGTTGTTGTGTCACCCAATGTCATATTCGTTTAACCTGAGGTTTCTTATTATCCTTTATTAATTTTACATAGTTCGTTTAGGGTTTTTGATTCTGAATGGAGAGAATATTTTGGTGGGAAAGGTATATTTTATATTTTTCATTTTTAGCAGCCGAGAAGACGTCACCGAACAATAGAAACAAATACAGACGAATGCATTATTACAAGAGCCTACTGGTAAACATAAACACGTGTTATGACCTGTATGCAGTTAATCCAAGCAAAAAATCTGAACAATAATAACAACACTCAAAGTAATGTTGTTAATAATAAAGACAATAGTAGGCATAATATAGATTACTGCAAGTATATTTTCTTGGACAAATATGTATTTAATAAAATTAAAACTGTTCAGATATTGTACTGCGTCCTTCCATAAATGTATTCCCACATAAAATAGCAATAACTGATGTGGGTCTATACTATATTTAATTTGTTTAATTTGCACTCTCTTTTATGATTTATTTTCTTGACTTGCGAATTCTGAATTTATTGAATAGTAGGAGCAATTATTTATTCAGTTCAAACGCCTGAAGCTATAAAGTGAATATTAACTTATATGGGAAATTCTGTAAGATCCCCAAATCAGTTAACTTCTGTGGCCGTGACCGCGTGGAAAATTCCCTTAAATGAGCACATATAAAGTCGACAATTATAAAATGTAAGTAAATAATAATGTTTTATGTCTTAAAAATGCACATCATATTTTTTTTTGTTTTACAAACATTGTTCGTGAAACACAACTAGTGCATTGAAATTTTCCTCAGTTATTTTAAAGTTATCTTCCGCAGTCAATAGTGAAAAATATAGAAGTTAAAAAGTTAAGCTGGAGGTTGCACATTAATCTTTAAATGTCACTTCTTTTTTTTCCCCCCCTTCCTTGGTTGGGAATTGGGAACTCTTTTCCACCCAAAAAGTAATTTATAGCCTTTTCACACTTGGTCACTTGTGACGGTCACTTTCATTATGATTGCCAACAATGCAAGTTGTATGTAAATCTTACATAATTCAGTTGTATAATCGAGCTCAGCGAAACTAGTTATCCAGCCATGAGTTTAGATTTGATTAATACTGAAGATTTTATACCGGTAAGTGAAGTGGAATGTCGACCTGCCATTTGGGATGTCAAAAGCTATTACAAATTGTTTTATCATGTAGCTACTATTGGCAATACTAGCGGTGACCGTCACTAGCGACCCAGGTGTGTAACACTGTAAAAACCGGTGACCGTCACAAGTGACCCAATGTGAAAAGGCCCTTAGTTTCGGAAACAAGTGAAAATCCCTGGTTGGCAGGTCGGGGCTGTAAGGAGGATGTCCACAAATTTTCCACTTAAACCGTTGAAATTGTGCCTGTGTTTGAACAGCCGAATGAGGCCGAGCGTTGTCGTGAATCAAAAACACATTTTCAGACAACTTTTCACGTCTCTTGTTTTGGATAACGCGTCTAATCATTGAAGAGTTGCAAAATAGGGCTCTGCGTTTAGTCCTTGTCTTTTTGGCAGAAACTCCAGGCTCAGGTCTTTGGCGGTAGAAGAGCATAACATCGGCATTAGAAAAACTGGTATCACGTTACAATAAATGCCTTGACAGCAATGAAGATTACGTTGAGAAATAGAGTAAGGTACTGTATCTCTGGAAATAAAGTTTTGTGTTGATTTCTTTCGTTATTATCTAGTTATGCCAAATTGTTCTTTACTTTCTGGACGACCCTCGTATAAATGATCTGTCTGCGTCCATCAAAGACATATCCGGCTGAAAGTAGAAGAAAAAATAGATGTTAAACCTACGATTATGGCTTGTAACACCTACGACAGCGTTCACTAATACGGCGTGTGTGGTAATTGGTAGGACTTGGAAATGTAACAGTGGTTCACGTTAATGTAATGTTTGATGGACGTATAACTCGTGTCTGTGATGAACTAACGCCAGTCTTGCTTGTATTATTACATGTAATTCTTCAATACCATAAGGCACGACGATAAACGCCAACGATCGTACAGTCCCTGTTCCATAAAAGTGGAGAACTTTAATTATGGATTGTAGCCTACTGAGGATATTAATTTCTAATAAAATAAACAGTTTTATCTAATTATACTTTACAACGAAACAATGATTTGAGAAATATTTAAAAAGAAAGTGAAATAATTGTACGGATGTTAGCTAATGCTTTATCCGTGGGGCATATTTATGAAACATTTGTTATACGATGGAGAATCAAATGAAAACCACAGTTAATTTTTTTCCACTATTTTTCTGCAGGAAGAATGTTTGCTTGTACATTATTTTTCTATATAGTTCCCTCCCAGTTCAATGCACTTATGCCATCAGATAGGAAGTGCTTCGATACCGCATGAGAACAATTATTCTGGTTGACACTGTAGGTACTCATGCCCCGCCGATTGGATGTCTTCTTCAGACTTGAACTTCTGCCCTCCAAGGAGATCCTTTAATGGGCTAAAGATGTGGAAATCTGATGGTGCCAAACCTGGGAATTATGGCAGATGTAAGAGGCACTTGAAACATATGTCGTCGATGGTTTTCTTGTTGCACGATCAGCATGAAGAGGGCGTTATCATGTTGAAGCAAAACACTTGCTCTCAGTAACCCCCTTCGCTTTGTCACCATCAGATTTCCAAATCTTTGGTCCGTTAAAGGATCTCCTTGGAGGGCAGAAATTCAAATCTGATGAAGACGTCCAATCGATGGTGCAGAAGTGGCTACAGCGTCAACCGAAATAATTTTTCTTAAGCGGTATCGCAGCTCTTCCTATCCAATGTCGTAAGTACATTGAACTGAGAGGCGACTATGTGGAATATAATGTACAAGCAATCATTCTTCCTGCAGTAAAATAGTGGGGAAAAAATTAATTTAAGTTTTCATTTGATTCTCCCTCGTACTTTGTACAGAAAAATCAGTTTTACGACATTTTTTAATGCTATGTTACTAAGTAAGTTCTATTCATATAATCTCATTTTCGCATAGCTATATGATTAGACAAGAAAATAAGGAAATTTTTCCTCATTAAATTTGTAATATAGTTTAGGGATTGCATGAAAATCAAGCTTTCTCACCTTTACGCAACATGCCCAATCCTGAATATTTGCAAAAACTTAGTGCTTCATTTACTCGCTGTGCATTTAACACAAGAATATGAAGAAAATATTAAGACATCTTAGGAAAACAACAAACTAAAATGTACTGTCATTTATTTAATACTTCTTGCCATTGTTATCTGCCTAGAGACAAAGTATAACTTTTATACATCTAGTATTTATAAACTGTCGGCTACGGTGGTGATTTTGGTAAATGGTTCCCTAACTTTCCATTTTTTTAATACCCCGCGATATCGAATAAAAAGACCAATCATCTTCACACAATTTATATTTACTAATATGGTTACGGGTACCCTTAAAGTTAACTCTATGGCACCATACCCCTCGGAGGGAAAAGGCTGACTTTTCGACCATTGCTCGTCTACTTCTGTCTTTCGAATTCATTAGCAGTTGGCCGGATCGGGGGTTATGCAGTCAGTTCACTTACTCCCATAGCCACTATGATAGTTCCTTGAACTGATTAGCGTATTTTTTAAACAGTTATTTTCGCACGAACCTAGAAGACACCAGGGATCAAGGCTAGTAATGACCACAGATATAAGTTGATCAGGTGTAGATATGTAGTTAGCAGGCAAATCTGATTACTATAACTTTTTTTAAATTTCCTCTTCTTTGTTTCTATTAATGTATCCTATTTTTCGCATAATCTACGTTTGTTAAAGTAATCGTACTAGTCTGAAGTTCTATTTCGAAAAATTTACGGTTACCCAAAAATTGTATTCCATTCTATTAGAAGTAACTTGGGCTGGCTTAACTGCAGAAAGGTAACACGTCCATTTCCTAATTTTTCAGTAGAGACGGTGTCTCGCTAGAAAATTAGGGAATATGTCTTTCAGCATCTACTAACTGTAAGTTGCTGGGCTTGATCAGATGCATTTTCTTGCACAGACAACATTGCTCTGGCTTTTGATTAAATATTTCATATGTGTAACACACATAGGTCAATGATGTTTTTTCTGGTAAGGCTCAAAGGTGTGCAAAACACTTGTTCTCCCTACGAGAAATTGAGTAATCACCAAGTTATAAAAAATGAAGTTACAGTGATTCGGCAGGCATACGTAAATAGATTAATATAGAACTAAGAATATTGAAAATGTTAATTTCTACCGCATAGCCTAATAGCAAAGAATTGGAGATTGAAAATAGTTTATGAAGATCATGGGCCAGTATAAAATATTGACACACAATGAGATTTATTTCGCGTACTAGTATTTGTTTATTAAGGTTTTTTTAAACGTTATTTTTGATGTTAATCTTCCTTATTTTTTCTTCTTATTAAATGAATTCTGTATGGTACTCAAAATTAACCAACAAATTCATGAATTTATTTAACATAGGTTAATTATTTTCTTCACAATGCAATTTATATTTACTTTTAACTTACCGGAAACTAATATTTTTGTCTTATATGCAAGATATAACGTGTTAGAAATATAAAATAGTGAAATGTTTTAGTGAATTTTTTGTCAATATCGTTGTAAATAAATTATATTCAGTTTGAAAGACAATCAAGTGAATGAGGCCTAATTTTTTTTTAAGGTTAAAACACGTGTTTAAACACGTTTTTGTATATAAAAACATAAGAATCTCACCCGTAAGTTAGCACATACGTACAGGAATACACATATACGAGAGAAGATAGAAGTGTAAATACAATAGTAATTTCTTCTAACTTATGTAAGTTTCCTTTTTCTTTTTCTTTCTTCTTGTTGAGCGTCTGGTGTGTCATGTCCTGTGTGTACATTAAGCTGTTCACTCATCTAGGTAGGCCCTTTATGCTCTTGTCTAGTCAAAGACGTATGACTGGAATCCATAGAAATTCCTCCCCCGGCAGGTCGCGGTCCTATAAGGCCTGGGCGGCGTGGGCCACATAAACGTTCATACAAGGGGAGGTGAAACTCGGGAGAAAAAAGAATTTTTCTGTTAAAATTAAATTACGTTCTTTATTTTCTGACGAGGAGTGAAACGTCATTTACTCTTTTGTAGAAGACATTTTTGTCTGCGTTTTAATTATAAAGGAATCTAAATAGGTGGTCACTTTTGAGAAAAAAGGAAGGATCCAAATCACGGAGGTAGTATATGGAAAGATGGCAAATCGTGCACCACTTTGTTTAACGGTAAATCCAAGGAGGAGCCGCGACTGATGCATAACGGAAGGACCTTAGAGTGACCCGGGAATGAGACTATGATCATTTACCAGCGTTTATGTGGACCTAATCGTAGAATTAAGTTAATTACAAGCGCTGGGTAATTTGGAAGGATCTGCTGGGCAGCTGATCATGTGCAAGATGTTATCTCTCACTCCATGCTGCACAATCGTGGTTAAAGTGGCTTTGGTGGCTACGAAAATCGCATGCCTTCGTGCAACAGATTCTCCTTCTCCGAGGATATAAAAATAACAGCAATAAATTAAGAGCTCAGAGCTGCAACGTGCTGGGAGTTAAGGGAGGAACTTGGATTTAAAAATTAATAATGCACCTGGCATAGTTATTCTGAACCAAATTTTACCTAACAAAGTATAGCATGAATCCAAGTTATGTTGTAATATTTAATTTTAACCTCCAGGTTAGTATGGCAAATGTCAAGGATGTGTTACATTAGAATATTGCATGTTGAAGTGTAAATTAAAAAAATCTTCACCTTTGAGTTAGCCAGCCAAAGGTCGACTTTTAAATGTTTTCCTATCCCACTGAATGATGTTGTTTGGAAACATGTTATCAATTATTATTATTACCATTCCTGATAAATTATTCAGTGTTTATTCAATCTACATCTTGGCGCCTCTAAGTGAATATTTTGCTGTCTCAGTTTATAGATATGTGACACGATTCTGACTGGAATAGTAGCCAAATTACCCTTTGCCGAAAAAAGCTGCATCAGAGATATATAAGCTGGTCGAAGCCATTATTTTCTGCTCTATAAGCAATGATTTATTGTCTACAATGAGTCCTAGCTCAATACTTTCTTTTATAAAAGGAATGCTTTTTGAGAATGGTATTATGCCATATAAGAAGCTGTATTATAAAATGCCCTGGAGATGTTCAAAACATGTCCTTTTGACATAATCTAGGCCTAAGTATGACGTGCTCTTTTTACTTCCTATGCCCGTACCGTAGGTAAATGAGATTTATTCTTGTAGGTCTAGTTGGCACAATAAATAAATAAATAAATAAATAAATAGATAGAGGAAGTATTGTCTTTGATCCCGAAATTTGAAGTTCGTTTTAACATGAATATACGTTTTGAGGTCCTCTGAATCCAAAAATACAATGTTAAGAAATGTGTGTGTCTGTGTGTGTCTGGGAATAGCCTAGCGCGAGAACGATACATCTTATGATAACTAAATGTTATATTTGGAATAGATATCTTCTGGGGATGTGACACAAAGATTGGCGACGACTTTCTCCTACTTTTAATAGGCCTACCACTTTAAGTTACATGAAGAAAATTTCGTTTTTCGCGATTTTATGCAAAAAAAACTGTTCTTACGATTTTGTTAAAATGTCATACATGAGGTGCTTATAACTTACTATTTTAAACATTTTTTTTTCTCAAAAATTCTCTGAAGCCACTCACTGTTTGCAGAAACTCAGTCTTGCATGGTGAACAATAGGCCTACCAGTTAGCATCAAATTGAAATTACTGAATACGAGCTCTGTGCAATATGCTCTCTTATTTTATATCACAATGTGAAGTAAGAAAGGTGTATTGTGTGTACGTGTATGATTAATCAGGCTTTATTTGATTTGTGTATCCTTCGGGGATGTGGTGTGATGCGGTGAAGACATTCTCTTCATTTCTACAACCAATTTACTTGAAGAGAATGTTATAGATAATATATATGATGTATAGATGATAGATGATGTGTAATTTATATTTAATCTTAGATATAGTGACAAGTCTTATGGCTTTACGCTCAAACAGACGATGATTATTATTATTATTATTATTATTATTATTATTATTATTATTATTATTATACTAAGAGACAAAACTTGACTAGAAGAAGTTATGTTTTTACAACATACCTGTATCTTTTAAATTACGAAGAAAAAATAATATAGGCCTACGTGTCAGGCAAGGAGGGGATGTGGAAGAGGTATTAATACAAAAAAGGATGAGAAGGATATAGCCTTTCAATTTGAGTCTAGAACGTAGCTCACAGTATGTGATGATATCGGCTGCTAAGTGAGGTAAAAGAATGAACACCTCAGCTAGGAACTCATTGAGCAACTTATCAGTTGTACGTGACCACAGCAATTATTGCTATGAGCATGCCGTATTTCCTGTAAATCAAACAAACACAGCCAGTTCAGCCTCATAAAGCTCGATCCTTTAACCTGAAACTGAAGAATGTCAACCACATGCACTTTTACAGCTGTTGGAGTGTACTGTACCTCAACGCTAAAAACCTGGTGTGAAACAGACAACTTCCTCTGCTTAAATAAAAGTGTTGCATCTTAGCATAAAATATTATGTTTGACGTTCTCTTCATGTAAATTGATTTTAAAAATGATGAGTATGTCGTTACCCAAATAGAATCTGTTTAATGCACTCACATAACTTTATTTATTTTAAACATGGGCAATACATATTTCATTTCATTTTGCCGTACACTAAGATGCCGTATTGCAAATAGGCCTAGCGTGTTATTCAGTTGTTTCAACGTGATGCAAAGCTTTATTGTTCACTAGACAAAACTGAGTTTTTAGAAACAGTGACTGGCTTATAACTACTCCACAGATACTTTTTTAGAAACAAAAGTTTCGAATAAAAGCTTTAGCTTTTAATATAAGCAATTCATGCACAAAATTTAAATAAAATCTTGAGAGCCTTTTTTTTTCTTCTTCTTCAGAAAATCGCGAAAAACTAAATTTTCTTCATGTAAAGTGGCATTAAAAGCAAGAGAAATTCATCGTCATTCTTCGTGCCATAACCCTAAAAGATGTAAAGTAAAGTGTTCCCTATTACAGGCCATGGAGGCCCAGAGGGTTCCAGGAGGGTGAGGCTCCCAGATTTTAGACATTCGGCACGTGAAGGTGGTAAGATTTTCAGCCTTACGCACCGGCCGCCTTTACCCCCAGGATTGCTTCTGGTACTCATTTCTGTTAGAGGCTGAGTCGACCCCAGGGCCATAGTGCCACCAGAAGGATTAGGCCAATTGAAAAACCTCAAACGACCTCAACGGGGATCAAACCCGCGAACCCTAAAACCCTAAAAGATTAAAATTAAAAATGTTTTCATACGATTTTTCGTTCTGGAATTATGCTGTTCACAGACGTACGTATTACTGGAGAAAATATTTTCCTTTGTAATTCTCTCGTGCACGATAATTTTGACTTTCCGATTCAAGTAGATTGCTAACAATAAATTAAAGGTCTGCCATCATCACAAAAAACGTGAATTTATTAATTTTATAATAATCTTAGTGTTTTCTCTACTTAGGCAATATTTGTGTTTGTCTAACTGAAGATAAGGCTATTTAAATTTCGGCTGTATTTCAAAGGACTCTTTCTTAATGAAATGTCTACACAGTCAGAGATAAGATCGCATTCGTCCATCACCGGTTGAGGAGAGCAGCTTTTTACACATCAGGTACAACGAATTCTGAGTCTTCAGTACCCTCAGTTTTGACGTACCAATCCTGTGTCGAAAGATATCCTCTAATCAATTAACCTTTGAAGTCCGAAAAAAGTTATGAAATCTGCATAACTGACTATAATGTTGTCCACTTAGCGTTATAGACCAGCTACAAGGTGGTCCTGAAGAAAAAGTAAACAGTTTATATAAAAACGTACCTCCCTGAATAAATTTCCTGTAGCATAGACGAAAGTTTTGTACAGAAATCAACGAAACGACTAGGTGATATAGCTCGTGTAATATGAGAATTTTACGGTTACATTATGGTGTTATCCATGCTTCGTCGAGTAAGGCTGGGCTTACTTTGGCACCACAAGTACCAATTTTAATGTTCCGCCAATTTATGAATCATTTTTTATATTCAGCATTATTCGAGTTACCTTACAAGACGTTGTCACAGTATGGATATTTCATATGTTACGGTTATTTGAACGTATTATTAAGGGCTGGAGGGCATAACTTGGGGGGTCGTCGTACATAATTATGATCCACAGAAGATATATGATTATGTTAGATCTTCTGAACGCCGTATTTTCCCATGCAGTAAAGAAAGTAATTACTATTAAAATAAGTAAAAAAGAAATTTACATTTTTGTATGTTTATTTCTTGTTTAGCCTCGTATAATTCAGTTTTTTATCTTGCTCTTAATTTAGGTTTGTTTCTTAGTTCTTTTCTTAACCTCGTAGTTTCTTTCATATGTTTTATTTGTTTCTCCCTTCCTTCTTTCGTTCTTAATTTTCATTCTCAAATACTTTCTTCTTTCCTTCTAGCTTTCTTTTCTTTTTTCTTTCTTTCATTCTGTCTTTCTTGGTTGCTTTTTATCCAAACTTATTCCTTTCTGTCTTCTTTTCTTATATATTTCCTTCTTTCTTTGGTCCTACCTTCCTTCTTTTCTTCGTATCTTCCTTCAATCATAAGCTATTTGTATCACAAATATATACACACAAATACGGTAGCATTAGGAAACACGTTGAACGTGATATTTAGCATCGATTGAAATTTTACACTAAATTAAAATCCCAAACACCGAAAAAAAAAAATTGTTATATGTGATATAATTTACTGCATTAAGGGCTTGCTGCAATTACATGTTACCAGAAGACACAGTTGGCCCACCAATGAGATCTGATAAATGCATAGGCTAACAATAAAAAAAATTCTTCAACAGGAATTAGGCAGTATGTGCCTGAGGCCAGTTATTGGTCGTTATAATCCTAGTAAAAGTTATAAAAACCATTGAGAACCTGAATATCGGGGAAAGTTAAATCAGAATTCTATGCGAACCCCTATCACAGTATAGTATAACAGTAGCGAAGCTCCATACAGTTTTTTTTTCAACCGGCGCAACTGCAGCGCTCGTAGCGGTGAGCTAGAAGCAACACAATATGTTACATTGTTGCTTATGAAAAATGTCAATAATATTTCATGGAAATGCTTGTGGTGCTATAAATTGCACCAACAGCCAAAGGAATTCTCCCTATTTATCTTTCTGCAGGTTCCCTAAAGATCCTGAGAGGTAAGCAAAAACAGTTATTTGTGAAATTAAATTGCAAATTTGTGATTATCATGCTTGCATCCATACTAGTGTATTTACTCCTATTTCTTTTAATTTTAGGAGCATAAAATGGCTTGTAAATGCTATATACAATTAATTATTTTTATATGTATATCATAAATGAAAATCCTAACGAAGCAAAGGTTTCTAAATATATAGGCCTATTTACAAATACCCCACCTGACCCTACTAATTTTGAAAATGTTTTAACACGAAGTTATGTTAGGCCTATATAATTGAATTTAACAAAATTAAACTGTCGAGAATAAAGATAACGTGTTTAATCCTTTACTTTTTAATAATTTATCGTGTTTAACAAAATGAAGAAAAAGACAAAAGTGTTTTGCTATTGCATCTGATACTGATCATATCGGGCTATATGCCTATAGAACTTTACTTTCCCCCCTAATTTCTGAACTAGTACTACTACATTCTTATTGAAATTATTAAGTTTTCTTATTTGTCAGAATTTTCAGTGTAGGGCCTAAGTACAGTATATGTTAGTAGTAGGTCAATTAAATTCTTGAAGATTTGTCGAATGGATGTAGCTTATATATAATTGACACGCTATATTTATTAACCTTTACAGTGCTGAATTTATACAATGATATAAGCAATTCTCAAGTGAAATCATCAGTGAGATCTAAGATTAAAATTAATGGAGAGAATTGCAGTAAAGTAACTAGTTCTATGGATTACAATCTTAACACAAGGACAAAAATTCTCACAATTTTGCATATAGCTTTACTCTATAGATATAACATTTCTACTTTTATACAGTTTTTGAAGTAACGAATTTATACGTCAGTAGCAGTGAAAAGGTTAACATTGACATCGCTTTTGCATAAATTGCATGAATTACATTACATGATTATTGTATTCTTAATTACATTGTTTTCCGTAATATATGTATATATATATATATACACACACATATAAATAATTAAACAAATAAAACGAATCTCGTGCTGTCATAGAGGCATAAAGATTCAAAACGAAATGATTAAAACGAACCGTATATTCATGAACCTTATCCAAATGATGCATAAACAGTTTAAACGATTGATAATTGAAAAGCAAAATCCCCGGTTTCGAGGTGCACTTCACGATTCAAGTGTGCCGCCCTGCGAAAAACGACCTCAGGTTCGAGTTCCCTAGCTCAATGTTTTTCTCATTTAGGCGTGCTTTCATGATCCCCTTCTGTCCACCTATATAAAAAAATCATGCGTGTCGTAATGTTATAAATAAATTAATCGAGTCACCAGCTCAAATATTACTTTACGTTTTTTCATTAATTACAATAGATCTTAATTTGTTTTTTTTTTCCTTAGTTTTTATCTCTCCCATAGTAGGAACTGTGTAAGCGGTTTACGCCGCCTAATATTTACAGTATCACAACTTGTAGGAAGAATGATTAGTCATTAGATGATGTCATACCTTTTTTACTAGAAAAGGACATGAATGGCCTTCCCGGATGAGTGATCAGCCCGATGCAGGGGCCACCTCCGAAACAATACGAATACAGAGGATAACACAAACCAGTCGGTCACACACTCACTTTCAACAAGGCGGATGTGATTAAATTGCTAATGACGGACAAATGAAATCCGGGGACCACAAGGGCTTAAAAATGTCCTGGCATCCGTCTCTTAGGTGAGGGAAACCCCCTGCAAACCCTAACTTTTTCGGATCGGGAATAGATCCCGGTCCCCATTAATTACAATTCCTCAAACAATAATTACAACATGAAACACTAGTGTTCTTACATTTCAAAATGAAGGCCAGTATTACCTACCCTTACCCCACAGGTTTTATGTACAGAGGTTTCATTTATGAATTGAAAGTGAGTGTACTATAGAGGCCCTGTATTGGGTGTGCCCCCAAATAGTGTGTCCAATCAGTGATTAGTATGTTGAAAAGGATCCTTTCGGAGATTTCTGTATCGACGTAACATAACTGACTCTCAATAAGTAAAAATAAGTAATGAAGTTATAAAGTAGGATGTAAGCCAAACATGTATGTTAGTTATATGGAGCTCACGTCTCTATGCAAAAGCAGCCTAAAAGAACTCAGTTTTAAATAGATCATCTAACAGCCATAAGGGATGAAGACCTGTCTTGCATAGTTTTTTAAAGCACATAGAAAATGGAGATATTGAATATAGTATAAGTGTGATTCTTCAAGATCCGTATGCATTAAATTGAAACTGACATAATAATAACAACTTTGACACTGTCACTCATTAAATTTCCTATCTTAATTGTGCTATGTAAAACGGATTCTTTTTCTTTCTTTCTTTCTTTCTCGTAGTTTAACCCCTCCCTTTTAGGATTTAAGCGACTCAAGCCGCCCGGGCCTTACAGGGCCGCGACCTGTCGGGAGAGGGATTATCTTTGGATCACATACATACTTTTTTGACCAGACAAGGACATAGAGGGCCTCCCCGGATGAGTGATCAGCCCAATGCCGGGGCCACCTCCGAGACAACACGAACACATAGGACGAGACACACCATTCACACACACACTCACTCCAAACAAGACGAGGATGGGATGAAGATGATAATGACGGCCAGATGATATCTGGGGACCACAAGGGCCTAAAGTTACCCGACATTTGTCTCAAAGGTGAGGAAAAACCCCAGAATAAACCCCACCTAGGTAACTTGTCCCGACCAGGAATCGAACCCGGGCCCGCTGCGTGAGAGGATTGAACGCATCCCCTGAGCCACAGCGGTGGACCGGATTCTTTTGTCTATAAATAAAGCTCTTTATCTAAGATAAAAGTATATTTGTACAAAGATTAACCAAACTAATTAGTTAGAGATACAAGCACTAAAGTCTTTCGGTAATGTTAAATTTCAGGTAAATGAAAGCCTTCGATATGTTTCCTACTATACCTCCGAAAGATACAGGCTTATTATTGGAATACTTTTCTTGCTAATTTAATATTTAAGCTGTCACAAGCAGACACTCAAACATATGTTGCATTGTTTCACTTAATTTTCTAGGAGTCGCCAGAAAACTGTACATCAAATTTCAAAATTAGCCTATCCTAAGTCTTTATCCTAAAAGGGGTAAAGAATGTAGCTACTATTAAATGGTGTTCATGTGTCGTACCTCCAGTCAGATTTACTCTACCACTATGTAAAGATCTCCTACTTAAAAATGCGAAAAAAGAAATCTGGCCTAAATTAATTTTCCAACACACACACACATTTGCATAAGCATTTCTTAAGGTTAGCCGACGCCGAATTAGGACGTGGTTTCTGAAAATTAAATTTACATTTTATTAAATCTTTTTTTAAGGATGTTTGTTGTATGGATACTAGGGACATCAGTTGTGCTAAATCTAACTGTGGAAAGTGGTAGCTCTTTACATAGAAACTTCTGCCGTCTATGTGCATCGTAATTCATAACCGCATTGTAATTTTGTAATTGAGTTAGGTATCTTCTGACGATGTGACACGAAGACTGGCGACGACTTTCTCTTCCTTCTAATGCCATTTTACATTAACAAAATTTAATTTTCGCGAATACGTCGAAGACTGCTCTAACGATTTTGTTTAAATTTTTTATATGAGGTACTTATACTAAGAGCTAAAACTTTTATTTGAAACTTTTTTTTTCTGAAGTGTAGTTGTAAGCCATTCATTCTTTGTAGAAACTCAGTCTTGCCTGGTGAAATTAAAATTTTTCAGCAGGTTTGAACAACTGAATACTAGCTCTTTGCAATACAGCCTCCTACATAGGCGTAACCAGGCCGACCATAAGGGGGGGGGTTATAACATCCGCGGGGTCTGGCGAGTATGGAAGGAGAGGGGGGTCCGGGGGCCCTCCCCCGGAAAATTTTAAAAATTAAGATGCAAAATAACGAGTTTTAAGCTTCCCATGCTTTATACTTGTATTAAGCAATTTATGGGCAGACTTAAAAAAATTATACAATTTTCCTTTTTTTTAATCAATGGGGGGGGGGGTTCAAACCCCCAAAACCTCCCCCTCGCTACGCCTATGGCCTCCTATTATAACTTATGTCAGATTGTAAATTGAAAAAGGTGTATTGCCCATGCTTTGGGTAGAGAAAGTTACGTGAGTGCATTAATTATATTTTATTTGGGTTGTGAATCCTTCGGGGATGCGTTGTGGTAACGATATTCTCTTTATTTCTAAAAACAATTTATGTGAAGAGAATGTCATACATTATTTACAATATTATGCTAAAAGTAAAACTTTTATTTGGGCAGAGGAAGTTACGTGTTTCACATAAGATTCTTTTTTATACCACGACATCAGTTTGAACTTGAAACCACCATAGGATTGTTTAAAGATCTCTGTATTATAAACTTAATATTTCCATTGCAGTCATTATCCTGTTGGTCAGTTATCTCCTAAGCGCTTTACTCTTAACTAATTGTTCCTCAGTAAGAGCAATTTAAAGAACCTTGTATCTTCCTTCCTTTAAACATTCACGTCATTTATCAACTTAACTTTGTGAAGAAGCCGCGCTTTTTGCTTGCGAATCTTCATTTCTTTCGATAGAGAAGTATCTGTTGTATTGCTCCTAGTTAGTAATTGAGATTGGCTGAAAGAACAGAGAGAAAGAAAGAATGGATGTTCTCGTGTCTAGAATTCTTATTGCTATTAACCTCCGTGCACTTTTATCTAGAATTTAATTTCGCCTGGAAATCGTTTAGTGGACGTGTTGATTTCATTCTTTTTATCTAAGGAAGTAAAAAATAAAAACACGTAGTTACACAAACCAGTTTATTCTTATTGCTGTTTTACACAGTTTTGAAACCCAAGCTCTAAATAGCTTTACAGATCATTAGCTTAAGTTATTAATGCAAATAATTTTTTATGTATAAATGTTTGTTTATAATTGAAGTACATTCGTATATTTGGTCGTACAAAATTCTATAAAACATAAATAATTCATACTTTAATTCATACTTTAAGACAAACATACAAATTTATAATTTTTTGGCATTATTTTCTGGAAGAACTATACATTTTCTTTTTTGTTAATTAGAAACTTTCTTAATTAAACTTAGAAGTAAAGTGAAGTATATTCTCTTCTCGTTAAATCTTTAGAGTTGTTGGAGGTTGAGCCTTACGGATGTTCAAACATTCAGCAGATGATGGTGGTAAAGTAATCATCAGCTCTATGCAACGCGTGTTTTTATCAATATGACCCATTTTGGTACTCCGGACGGATTAAGATTCGACTACAGGTTAATGTTTTATTTTTATTTTTGCATTTATTGAATTTTAAATTTTTTTTTTATTTCTTTAAATTTACTGTATGGTCTCCTAATTGCCGATATATTTTATTTTTTTCCAGCTAACGCTAAAGGGTATGCCTCTGGCGGTTAATTTAATTTGAGGCACACTAAGGTCGTGGGTTTGATCCCGCGCGTTCAGCCCTCTCTGAGGTAGATCATCGGGATGAGTCATTTGGCCTAATCTATTTGGTGGCACTATGGTTCTGGTTTGTCTCAGCTATTCAGCCTTTTACTTAAATATCACGTCCAATCTTGAGTTTAAAGGCAGTCGGTGCGAGCCGAATCTAGAAAACCCTGGATCTCAACTTCCTGCAACCCTCTGCGACCTGCACAGGAAAAACACATGCAGATGTTAAGCTATGTGTTATAGAACGTTTTAAATGAAACCCCTGCCAATTGATATTGACTAACATTCCTTAGCAAATAATTGGATTTTATTTTTAGAATTATTCTCTGAAGGGAAAACTGACCAAAAAGTATGGTATTAGAAAAAAAACATTTAAATAAAACATTTTTGGCGTTATTTTTATAAAGTCGTTTACTATAATGGAAATTATGCTTCAACTAATAAAATTAATTGATTTCGCCTATAATCAATGTCCTGATGTACTGATTGTTTCTGTGTATATTGTTTGGATCAATGTCACTAGAATGACCTACTTTTTATATATTTTTATGTTTATAATTTTAAAATAAGTAATTGTTTAATTTTAATATATTGACGAAGTCTATTGTAATCAGTGTATTACTAAATGACAAATAAAAATCTTGAATCTTGAATCTTAATTATTTGTATTTTAGTATAATATTAGTTACAAATCACGTAACAATAAAGGGAAAAGGTCATTTCTAAAATATGTCATATAATTGATCGAATAACAATGACATTAACAAGTTTTGTTAAATTTCAATTCAATAAGGCCTATAGTTTTTCACATAATTATATTTTCTTTTCATCGACCCCACCCGAATGAGCACATGTTCGTGGCTGGGGACATTTCACAAATGGATATACATGTAAATATACCGAACAAAAATAAAAACTTTTCTAAATAAAAATAAATCAATTACACCCATTCACACTTTAGAATGACTAAACATAGAAATGAATATTTATAATTATAATAAACTTAATTTGTTTTAATTCGTTAATGTTCAGATTATTAGATCAAACAGTTTCGTTACTATAGCAAATTAATGTAGGCCTATACAAATATAAGTATTGGCATCTTAATGTTCATTTTTATTGAAGTGATTTACTGGTATTTAAAGCCACTTGTCTTCTTAAATATGATAATCCTTGACATGAACATGTATAAAATACTTAGCAATATTGAAAATCTCGTACAGATATCGCGAAAATAGCCCTTCGGGGATTGGAAATGGGACCACCTAGTGAAAAGTAGATAGATACGGGAGCTGCAGCTGATTTAAGCCACGTAATAATAATAACTCACAATCTGAGTTACGTCACACTGGTCTGACTGGATAATAAATTGAATCGGAGGCGGACTGCATGAGCGAACATAGAGAATTAGTGTCCTTTGTACACCAGATATTACTTACTAACGATTTATAGACAGGTTAAGCATTTCTGGACGGTTTTTTCTTCAGATAGAATGCATATTGGATATCATCCTTTCATAAAATTAAAATAAAATCGTTCTTTATAAATGTTTCAAAGAATTTCTTAGATAGAAGGTAGAGATAAAGTTCCACGTTCTAGACACCTATCCAGGAACGGACTGTTCGAAAAATCGGCCCAGGAGATAGCCTATTTTAAACGACTCTCAACAACTACAGTAATAATGATAGTAACAATAATAATAGAAATGGATATAGGCTATATTATATATATATTACGGACGATGACGTAAATTAGGGAAATGTCGTCAGTGGTCGGTCTTTAACGTCATTGTTCAACTATCCTACATTGGGTAGACACGTCAGTGATCGGACATTAACGACAATGTCCTAGCTAGTTGAGCGATGTTGATAATAACATCATTGTCCGGATAATTTAGTAATTTCCCAAGTCTCATTGGCTAATGACGTAACGAATGCTATTTTTCGAAAGTTTAACTGAGAAAGATATGTAGTCTATAAGCTCTGTAAATACATATTTCGTTAGGATTACTTTTTAGGTAAAGAATAGTGCCCAAAGGCATATTACTATCTATGAAGAAAATGTTATAAATAAGATTTTTACACGAGCATGCGTCTATTTCGTCTTACATAGAACAAGTTGCAATAGCTCAATTTAAATTACCGGCCTATCCGGTATACAGGCCCTAACCTATAAATAATAGCACCTATTTCTTAGCATGGAATATAATGAATGAGTCCCTTCTACGTACTGGAAAATGGAATTGCCGCATTTAGGTTCTTGAGCCACCCATTGCTGTTTTTTTTTTATAACACGAGCTTTGCTCATCTAGGGGTATACCTTCATTTTTTTATACTAAAAAAGAAATAGTATTTTCTGTTGATTTTTGTTTTTACCTGTAATATGATATTTTAATAATAAAAAAAATTGCCATGGCAAAAAAAAAAATGAATAAAATTTTAATGCAATAGCTGGTTCATGAATGGCTATTCTAACGTGTTGATAAAATTCTTCATATTATAACATAAAGCTTCACTGTACTAATTTTATATCTCTGCTTCTATGATTTTCTTGGTGACGTATTTATACCTCAATACTTACTTACTCAATGGCAATAGATAATTCCTCAGCAAGCTAAAGGAATATTATATATTTTATACAACCCGAAGGTTCATTGCCGCATTTACCTGAGCCCTCCATTCAACCCTATTCTGTGCTAACTCTATCCAATCATCCCTCGCAAATCCTACTTCCCTTAAATCTATCCTAATATTGTCCTCCCACCTATGTCTAGGTCATCCAAGTGGTCTTTTCCCTTCGGGTCTCCCAGTCAATACTTTTTAGATATGTCTTTCTTCCCCCATGCGCGCAACATTCCAGCCCATTTCTTCTTCCGTGATTTAATTACCCTTACTGTATCCGCTGAAGAGTACAGGTCATGAAGTTCGTCATTATGTAGTTTTCTCCAGTCCTAATTTTCATCTCTCTTCGGCCCAAATATTTTCCTAAGCACCCTGTTTTCGAACAGTCTCAGATTATACTCTTCCTAAAGAGTAAGCGACCATGTCTCACATCCATATAATACAACTGTCAATAGCAGGTTAAATTTTTCTTGTACATTATTGTTGTCTGTTTAATCTTTTGTTATCCGCTAGGGTGAATTTATTTAAATTAGCTTAATATATGATGATGTGTAGCTCCTCCTTGAACTCCTACTCGCTTAGTCGGCATCCATTCATTAGTAATAAAGCCTTAATTTTCCTTGAATTAATGTCAATGTGGATATTACTTTAACAAACTATTCATTATACACTGATCACAAAGACACTCCCTTCATTATTTTAGTGTCGCTTTAAATCTTCTGCTTGCTATCCAGGAACACCTGGGAACACTATGGGTTCTGAGTTAACTTGCAGCAAACGAAAACAATACTCGGTGACATTATGTAGATTATTTAGCTCATATACCAACCTGCCAATGATGCAGGTACGTAACTTTTATCCAATCGAAGCATTCTACCAATGCAATAATTTCGATAGGCTACATCTTGTCGAAGTTGATAGCATTTGTTTAATATATTTTCGCACTTTTTCTATGACTACACATGTTGTATCATCACTAGGCAGTGCTCGCGAAATTGTAAGTTTATTTGGAAATAGGCTTTAAAGTATTTCCCTGTGTTTCTTTAAAAAGTTTCATTTTGTCATTCTGAAGTGCAGTTTTTGTTTTTAGTTTCCTAACTAGCTTAACAGACCCGGCGTTACCCGAGCTTTGTATTTTGCCTCTACTTTGAAGTAGGCCTAAACTTAGGTAGGGTTCCCATTCGTCCCGTTTTTTTCTGGGAGAGTCCCTTTTTTTATAGAGACCTGGTGTCCCGACTTTTTTATTTCCCAAATGTCCCACTTTTTTCTTTTGTAAGTATTATAAAATAAGTGCATTAAACAGATGATAAAACAGACTTCCCCTTGAAACAGTGAAATGTTTAGTCATCGTAAAGATTCATTTTAAGGATTTGTTTTGTATTGACTTTCATGCCAAAATATCTCAGAAAATGGAACTTCTTCGTCAGGTTCATAATTCTGATAAATATTCCAGTGTATCGAAAACATAAAATTTAATCAAGTGTATTTTAAAATTCTGTTCTTCTTTTCGTTGTGCGTATGATTGCTATTTGTAATACAGATACAGGCCTATGCATGGTGAATATAATTATATTTTTCTCATTTCTAACGTGTGCCCTTTTTTTACAAAACATCCCAGTTTTTCAATGAAAAATGCAAATGTCCCATTTTTCCCTTTCAAAAATACATTATGGGACCCTAACTTTGATTTTCAAACTCTACATCCTTATTTAGCCATCTAGGGGTCAAAATAGACTAATCACAATAAGATTATTCCCTCAGAAAATACTATCGGTAGCACAGGGACTTTTCACCGGGCTACGGTAAGCGCGGCAGTGAACCTTTGGGTTCCATAAAATATATAATATTCCCTTAGCTTGCAGAGGAATAGTTTATTGCCATTGAGAAGTAAGTATATTATTTCTAATGTAAACGGTTGAAAGGTTTATTGGTACTAAAGCACATAGAAAGAACAAATCAGGACCTCAAAATATTTGCGGTCACTTGTACATAATTTAAAATATTTTTTGGAAAAAAAAATTATCTGAAAGTTTGAAATTAGAAAATCAGATCATTTTCATTCGAAAATAGGGTGTGGAATTAATAGTTACCAGGAAAACTTGATTTGGAAATCTGCCCTTAACAAAATAATAAAAAGAATACTCCGTAGACTATGTAGACTTATAATCCCGTAAAATTGAATTATATGACTTCTCTCACATGTTTTTAAACATTAACTGGTAATTCCTTTAGTTTTCTTATGCCTAATGGCTCAGAAGACGACTATAATATCTATGATAAAATGTGTTGAAGATTTTAGGCCTGACACTATTTTTTTATTAAGGTAGATGTTTGTGGTGTAAACCTCGTAAAAGGAGAGTTTCAAATTAAGAGAGACTGTGGAGTTGGTCTATGGAAGGATGCAACTGGCTGGAGGAGTCACGGCGATAAGCGATCCTCTTGTCGTGCGCAGAGGGCGGAGTCCACCGGAGCAAAGCATTTAATTAAACAGCTTCACAATTATTATAATTACTTTACCAGAATATAATAATAATCATCCGATAATGCAGCGGGCACGACCCGATATCTTCTTGTGTTTCCGGAAAAAGAACGTCTGTATGCGAGCCAAGATTAATCAGATGGGACCAGCGATGTGTGAGGGGATATCACAGCGGTACAACTCAATAACTCTCCTAGCCAGGGATTCACAAAAAATATTTATTTAAATCAGATGGAAAAGAAGCTGAAAGAAAAATTAAAATTTCATGTACAGAAAAAGGTACAAGCAATAAACTATGAGTCTAATCATTGTAGTAAGTGTTTTCTTCGCAGGCCGGCATGGGTTTGTTTATTTTTGAGAAATTGGAACTCGCTCATTTAAGAATGAAAAGCAGACGTCTATTTTCTTTTTTATTTCTATTTTTGTTCATTTTTCTGTATTATTTTAATGTTTACAAAAAAAAAAAAACATACAATATGAAAATTAGACAAGGAAAGGAACAGATCAAAACATAATTAAACGAAGGCTTCTATAAAAAAAATGACATGGAGCTTATATTAACTATTACCTTTTAATGATTACTTTAATTATTATTTAATTAATTATTAAATAATTATTAATATTAAGTCATATTATTTTTATTGTTGAGTAAAAATTATTTTATTTATTACTTTAATCATCTGGAGAGATTTCATTCATAATTCACTAGACTACTATTTATCCTATGGGTGACTAATCCAGCAGTCATAAGTGAATGAATGAATGAATGAATGAAGTGCTTTTATTGTTAACAAGAAAAACTATCTTTTTACATTATTCGTTGCATGAGCCCTTAGGCTGTCCATGCTTTAACTGTGCACAAGCAAAAAGGTATCCTAAAAGTAAAACTAAAAAAAACACACAAACAGTTAGCTTTTTCGTTAATTTTAATTTTGTTTTAACTGTGTAGTTACCTCACAGATTATTTATTTAAGTACTTCGTCGTTTTATATGGTGAGCTTTATTACACTGTACTTTGATAAATGTACCATTTCTTTAAATTTCAAGCGATAAATTAGCTCCAGAATATAAACCACAAAAATTCGCTGCAGGAATTCCCTGACATAGCACACAAATTAGGCTGACATAATTCTATTGCTAAAGCAATACTACAGTGATATACCGTTTTCAACGGGTCGTTGCTTAGATATTTTAGAATTTGAAATGCGGAAGAACGACTTATCGCGCTCAAATTATTATCTCAGAAATCGCTTGATGTAGTTTTTATGGCTCATAGAGGATATAGAATTTTGCACTCCATTACTTCTACACAGCAAGTCTGGTAGGGGTTCAAATAAGAAGAAACAGAAATTCCGGTCAACATAAAATTGTACTGTCTTTACGGAATATTTTATTTCTCGCTGTCATGTTACCGTACAACCGTTTCGGGGCTGAATTTTAAAAGAAATTCAATATCACTTTCATTCTTTCCTCCCCAAAACCTGGAACATAATAATATACTGCGCGCATAGGGCTAAAAATATTACATCCTATTTTGTCTCCTTTTACATGCTTGGTGCATCCATATTTCTCGTTGACACCGCACTTAGGCTGGACAGCTGAATTAAGCTGTCCGCGCATTACGATATCTTATTTTACATCACAATGTGAAGTAAGAAAATGGTATTCTATATGTCCAGGACAGAGAACGTTATGTGACTGCATCACATTGTGCATTATTTTCGTGGATTTCATTCTTCAATATTTATTTACACCAATGAATTCTATCGATAGCTTCTCTAATTTGCCAAAGTCCCGTATCATTTATTTCCAAAGCTACCTGTGACCACTGTCAGCAATACACTTACTACGTTTTCATGCAGAATTCAGATCGATCTGAATTCGATCCCATTCCAATACGATCCCGTTTTCATGTAAAACTTTCGATCCGGTATTGAAAACAACGTTTCCGAGAGAACCCACAGAATGCGCTTGTCCCACATTCCATGACCAATGGAAATCTTCTCGCCACACACGAGAATGTCGCGAGGACATTGAGGACCAATGAAATGTCTCATTAGCGTATTGAGATCGAACTGAATACGGGTATGTTTTCATGGCGTTTGAATACGATCTCAGTCCGGTCCGATCCTACTTTTTAGGGGAATTGACCTTGAGACTCAGATCGATCCCGTTTTCATGACAATTTCATTCCGGTAAGAGGATTCAGATCGATCTGAATTCTGCATGAAAACGTAGTAACTGTTATCATGAGAACCGTACATGGAATGTGATTTGGATAGATAATTCTGCGTACAAAGGTATTTTGTTTCTAAAACATTTGATTTTTGCCATTTAAAATAATGTTTTTTACAAAATCCCTTCTTAATGTGCACTTACATTATGCAACAAAGGTACTGTCAAAATTCCAAGTCTCTACCTTTTATAATTTAGGCTCTACGTTGATTATGTGTCAGTCAGTCAGTCAGTCAGTCAGTCAGTCATTCATTCATTAAGTCACTCAGGACAAGGCCTCTTAAGATTATTCTCGATGTGCTTCTGTTTGCAAATTATAAGTATCATTCCCTTTATATGCTACCAATTCTACGAAAGTGCCAAAATTGAGGTTTTGAGTTAAGGACGTAGCTGAAATCAATCTGTTCACATTCTTCTTTGCTTCTCAAGAACCGTACTATTATTATGTCTTGGTAGGTTATAGCAGGCCCATTTTGTACGAAACTACAGTGTATTGTTTTACTAGTTAAAACAATGGAGTGTCATATTGGTGAAATTCCCTGTCTTATATATTTTTGCTTATTTTATTTTATTTTATTTTATTTATAATTGCTTAATTTATTTCAAACTAGCAGGTGCCCACGGGTTCGCTTGCGATTATTATGATTTTAAATAATTTATTTAAGAGAAAAGTTATTAAAACATTATATTTATTAACACTTACACGTGAATCGTTCGTAACTAAAGGATTAATTAAACAGTTAAAAACACAATTTTGCTTACCTGAAGTACATATGTTCCTCGTACAAATATATTTCAAGATACATTGCTTACCAGTATGCATCACTAGGAACTATAACAATAATGCAATTATGATTTCAATATTACATTTCAGAAAACAATACTTGAATTAACTGATGTTTACTAATCCATCGAGTTTTCTTCAGAGTAAATAGTTACAATGATTATATGTTTATGTTTACCCTTTAATAAACTTAGTATGGTCTAAATCTAAAATGCTTTCAAATAACTTAATTATATTTCAATTCCCTTTATAATTCGCTAAATATTCATTATAAATGGAACTTGTGACTTCAAACTCACTTAGATAAATTCCGCTTGGGAATTTGAAGGCGATTTTTCGTCTTGTTCCAAGTATTTCACTAAAGCTAGACTTTTATAGACCACATTATGGACATCATTGCATTATTTGGAGGATGCATTTATTTTTATTGCTAGAATCGTCATACTCTACTGGAATATAGGAACTGATAATTTTTTTTAAACTGGTATGTTTAATTGACGAGATTTTTACAATATACTAGTCTATATCTAGAAATTTGTCACGAATGCCTGGTTCGAATCCTGCGTAAGACACATTTTCTCTTAACCCTTTCAGAACCAAATTTATATGTTTATAAAAACATTCATCGAGTGAAAGGTTCAATGGGCTTTAAGTTTAAATCAATAAGGAACGTTTCAGTAAAACAGTTGGTCCCCATGAATGATCGTAACGCGTGGATAAAAATCTTCACAGTTTACAAGAAGCATTACGACACTAACCTTATATCTTTTTCGTTTAGACGGTTTTCTATGTGACGCATTTATCCTTCAGTAACAGTGAAAAGGATAATATTCTTAATTATTATACTTTGTGTCCTTATATCAGAAGTTAAACGTAATCTATTTTAGCTCCTTTGATAATATTGTTTTCCTCTACACTAAACAAAGATTTCGAAATGTATGTCCTGATATTCAGTACTAATGAAATGTGTGAACGATTTGGAAAGCCCTGCATGCTTCATTATGTATTCTTAATTTGTATAGGTAATTTTTAATGTTATTTGAATTCTGATTGGTTAATCGCTATGTTGCTACGTGATGACATGATCATTTATTGGCCGTTGTAAATTTTCCTTATCTGACCTGATGACGCGGAGGGTCAGCTTAGATATTGAATAAATTAGAATAATGTACATATGAGAAAATACTGACCCCAACCTGTTGTAATAAGTTACCTGTATAGCTAGCATGGAGGTCTGTAAATGAGTGTGGGTTTTCTTTCTTTCTTTCTTTCTTTCTTTCTTGGAAATTTAACTTTCTACACTATTGAAGAATGTGTATCCATTCAGTAGTAAAAGACTGAAGTTCACCATTGCTTCCTAAGAATCTATTCCTTCCGTTAAGGTGACTGATCTGTGAAATTAAGAAATTCTGCATTTTCATACGATTTTCTTCATTTCTTTTTCTTCATTTCTGGTAGAATTTATCACAATAAACCCTCAGATTTGCAGAGCTTTACATTTATTATAAGTCGAGAAAAAAATATATTTTATGATTTTGTTGAATTTCATGGCGAAAGGTCCTTGCGGTCCTCTATGAACCTATATATATATATATATGTGTGTGTGTGTGTGAAGTTATTACTTGTTGATAACCAGTTAAAACATCATTGAAATTGATCAAATACTTTGGGAGATAGTCTATTACTATTTGTGTACAACCCTATATGAGATAGTCTGTTACTTTTTATGTACAACCCTATATGAATTCTAGAGTGATAGGGAAAAAGTGAATAAGTCAACAAACCAAAGTTCCAGGAGAGACAAAAAAAATTATTTCCACAACATTGTTACAATATCTAGTTCAGCCCACCCAGATATTTTTACATACTATCTTATACTGAGTAAAATTATCTGGGTGAGCTGAACTAAATATTGTAACAATGCTGTGGAAATTAATTGTTTTTAGTCTCTCCTGTAACTTTGGCTTTTTTACTTATTCGCTTTTTTCCCTATCACTCTAGAATTGTTCTAACCTATGTTAACCCCCTTTAATGGATTCATATAAAACACATTTTACCTTTCTATTCTTTATAGGAATTATTAGGCTAATATATTCCGCTTTCAATTTACGATTATCGATTTAAAGGTCCACAAAATTGTTTACCTAAACCCTTACTAAACTTTAAACTCAATTTATTTAAAACAAATTGAGATTGGATTACACACGTACCCCGCTTGATATGCGGAAGGTTAAGGAAGGTATTAGTTATTACAAGACATCTATTTTGTGATAAATAGAAGTACCTGAAAGAGTAAATTTTTACAGCGAAACTTCCATGAATACAATTCTTTTTATTATAATATTTATGATACTAAAAAAAATTATAAACTCACTGAAACAATAGTCAGATTTTAATTTTTTAGTGCTGTTGCATGAGATAACAATAAATTAATCACAAAAGTTAACAACCGAATGCTTCATATTTCCAAAGCACCAGCATGTAAGTTTTGTTTGATAGCCTATTCAACTTTTACAAACAGTACACATTAACTGCTCTTGCTCAAAATTATATATTTCCTTCTTTCTATCTGAAATGACTTGATTTAAAATTATGGCCAAGCTATAAACGTTTCTGATAGACATTTATAACAAATACTAATATATATCAGATGATGTTCTCATTGTTTCTCCTACAGCAAATGTTATTTCGGCAAGGCCAGTTCCATTGATTTGATAAGTACAGGTATGTTCCTTAATCCGTTACAAATGTGTAATCTCAGACTTTACTCTGCTCTATTATTTACAAGTTTTATGAATATCATGTTTTCACGATTGGAAGGCTTGACTGATAACACATAAATGTCATAACGTCTTAATCAACTTATGATAAAAACTAAGTAGAGAAAAGACTTAAATCGTTCTTTATGTACAGTGTATTTTTAATATGTGAAATGTTTATTCACCCTTTGATACCAGAATTTTAGTAAGGAATCAGCCTAATACGAGGGCCGTCCATAAAGTAGGTTTCCCTAAGGGTTATTTACAACAGATAAAGCAAGTGTTCAGTTATTTTTCAACTTATTTGCACCGGCATTGAGACTTTTGTCTTGCCGTAGGACCAGTGTATCAATACCTGTGTCGTAGAAGTCTTCAGCCTGGGATTTGAACCATTGTGTGGCAACCATCTCCTCCTCTCTGTCAATCTCTCTCATTTCCTGTCATTTCTTTAGGTGTAGGAAAAGATGGATACCACTGGGAGCGAAGTCCGTGCTGTAGGGTGGATGTTTAAACACCTCCTAGCAAGTCTCTTGCAGAATTTTTACTGGGAGGTGTTTAAACATTCACCCTCCAGCCCGGATCTCGCTCCCAGAGGTTTCCATCTTTTCCTACGCCCCCAAAAATGACAGAGAATGACAAAGAAGCAAAGATAGTTGCCACACAAATGTTCAAATGGCAGACGGCAGACTTCTACGACACAGATATTCATACGTTGGTCCCACGGTAAGACAAATGTCTCAATTCCATTGGCGAATATGTTGAAAAATAGCTGACCACTCAATTCCATTGGCGAAGTGGTCTCAATTTCTGTTTGAGATATTAAGTAATTAATTGATTTTTAATCAAAATTGAAATCTATCTTCTCCAACAGGTATCAAAATATGGACCTCAATTTTTTATGTGCGATTCCTTGATGTTTCCTTGACAAAAGTACTTATGGATTTTTATATTGTTTGTACTTTTTGTTTTAAAAAATATTTTACTCAGAGAAATGTACAATTAAAAATCTTACATGATTTTAGGCCATATCCTCTATCCGCTACTTGAGGACGAGCCATTAATCATAGACAAATAATATTTATAAAGATATACATATTTATTTAATGATTCCTATGTTAAATATTGATTTTAATGTTTTTTTGTTAACTAACAATTACCTTACCTTTAACTTTTTTGTTCGGTGGACTTCTTTCTTGAACAGTTCCAACGTTATATCCCTCAATTAAAGTAAAATCAGAAACATTTCGTTGTTCTTATCACGCCAATAGATTGTCTTCGGTTGTAATAGCCTTAATAAAGTTGTTCACTTAAAACATAATTGTCACAGTATGTTACTAAATTTAAGCACTCTTTTATCACTAGAATTTGCAATATATTTACATTGTTATCAGGGCACACATAACAGGCGTATAGAAAACATGGAATTAGATAAAACAAATCTCTGTACGGTTGCAGTTATGCATGGATGTTATACTTCTTCACGGTTCTTAAGTACATGAGGCACACGTTCCATTGTGTGTGTTACAAACCGTGTTTTATATAACTTACTGTCAAGTTACTGATCTTGGTTTGCATACCCGATAAGCAGCATCATAAAACGAAAATGAACTAAACAATTTCCTATTCTTTTCATGGTATTTGAAATTAGTAAAAATCAGATTACATGAACTGCTCTTGGTGATAGGGTACATTGCGTTCTTGATCAAAACCAGCTATGTATGAAGGGGGGATTTTTCTTTTCGTTTAAAACTAACTACGACTTTCTATTTTCTCCATTCGTTAAACGCCTTCAACTCCTTACCACGGCGAAGGATTTTTAAATAATAATTCGTTATTTGCGTTTTCAATTACGTCAAAAGATATATCCAATTCTTTATAAGTAGATCATAATTCATTCTTTTCCGCACACATGTTTCTGTACTTTCAACCATTTTCGTACAGTGATTTGTTTCCAATCAAATTGTTGCCAACCAAAATAGCTTGAATTTCGATACAATACGAAATTGCCCAAATGTTTTTTGATTACCATTCTAAGCGCAAGTGAAATTAAATTTCATTTTAAAATTCACGATTCAAAATAAAATAAACCTTCGTGCGTCGTTTTACCGTTATAAGAACTTAACAGGTTCACACAAATAGCTAGAGCTCGTTTTTTAAAGGGGGGACATACAGTTTTCGATGCTGAGAAATAGGTGAAGTTCATTTTTTTTTTCTCAGCAATGAATTGTTCTGTAGCCTTGTAATCTGGCATGCTCTATATTGACTAATTTTACAATTTCAAATTATTTTCAGAATTCATTTAACTATTACAGTTATGGGTAATTATTACAGAATGTCAGCAAAAAGGAAGGATAGCTTGGCTGGATGTGCAATTTTTCGAACAAACAGCACTGTTTCTTTAACACAAGTTAATAGCCTACTGTTTCCATGACAAAGCGATTCTAACTTCATATATGGTTGTAATTTTGTAAAGCCTAATTTAAAATTAAATAAATATTGCTTAACTTTTTGCACATGTGAAGAACTGCATCTTTTCTCAATGAACGCCCACAGTCACTCGGCAACATCTCTAACAGAAGCGTTTAGCGGGTATGCTACATTATACGTACAGGCGTTAATTTCCATATTTGAGGGAAAACCCATTTCATAACTGTCACTACACATCACCCGGCTTAAATTATTTGATAAGCGTTGCCCATAAATCGATTAGGTAGAAGGTGTGACTCTATGAGGTCTTATTTTAGTTTAGTTTAATACATTTTTTCATTAATTACTTTGATGTATTTTTTTCTTCTTCGTTGAAAAATGCAAATAACATTTGCCACATTCACACTCTCCTTTGCTCCAATTTCTAAGTGTAGGCCTAGGCCAATTTCATGTGTTATTTTAATGCAGTATCACTAGAATCTTCGTTACCTAAGTTCCTTTGATTTGATTCGTGATACTTTCTGCTCATAATTTACGCCTTGCATCTGTACACAGTAGTTATTTAACGCCGGGTTTCCGAAACGTAAGATATCTACTAGATGGCATTATTCAATCCGTAAGCGTTTCTGAAACGTTCGATGGCGGCTAATCGTTCGATAGAACGCCCTACAAACTATCGCACCATAAATCACTAGATATCTGGCAAAACGGTAGATAAACACGCAACATGGCGGAAATGCGAAATATTTATGTTGATGTATGTTTCGTTATTATGTTAGCATTTAATCTTACATTATGTTACTAGCTTGTTATGGTATTAAAATTAAAAGTAGTAATGAAGCTGGCATTGGTTATTAATTTGTGTGTGAAATAATTCATAATACTGTACTAGAATAATTGTATATTATCGGTTAGATGATCTTTGTTATAGCCTAGGCTATTAATGTATCCTCATTTGTATTAATTTCATTTTCTGTTGTAAGTTAATATTTTAAGAAAACATCGCGAATATTATTTTCTTGCTGGTCATCTTCAATGCCAGATCGTATAAGGCCTAGGTCTATACAGAAGTAAATATTCCCTGAAAGAAATACAGCAATCCTTTCAAGAAGTAGCCTACGATGATATTCAGATTCGGAAAAAATGTAGCTTAAGTATATTAATTTTATTTTCTGATGCAACACTTTATGAAGAAAATATTGCCAGTTTACAGCACGAATATTAATACATAATCATCATCTTTCTCGTCATCTTCATCCTGAGGCAATAAATAGGCCTAGAGATGTGTAAAGCAAAAAGTATTCCCTGAAAGAATTAGATCTTTGACGATATTGAGTTTCGGAAAGAATCAGGCTGTCAAAGCAATTACCTATGGATAAATAGGCCATCATATTAAATAAGGAACAGCTGCAAGCATGCCTTTTTCAGCGTTAAATTGCCCATCATTAGAAATGGGAACAACCATCGAAGCATTCCTTTCTGTGGTAAATTAGCTATAACTTAATTAATGTGTTACGTTTTACGCATTATGTTGTCAGATTGTGATGGGTGACATTTTTCTCTAATGCACAAGTCTCGAAATCGAAATTACCGTAGTTTATCTCACGTTCTACATTCATTTTAGCAGAGAAACAGCAGACAAGGAAAAGCAGAAAGATAATTCAGCCATTTTGATAGAATAGCAAGAAGCGCTCCGATTGGTTGCTATTCAATCACGGCCAACTTGATATTAGAGTAAGCACCGTGTCTCCATCTATTGACAAAGTGCTCAACTCATTTATCTGACGTATTTGCTTTCGGAAACGGAAGGTGTTTATAGAGTGTATAAAATCTATAGAGCCATTAGCTGTCTAGAAGATATCTGGAGCTTTTATGCAACCGGGCCTAAATCTTTTGTTTCTTCGTCTGCTGATACATTGCATATAGGCTATTGTTTTTCAGACTATCATATAAATAACTCCATGTACAAAATACTACTGAACAATCAAATGAAATAGTAGGCCTATTTGAGTGAACTAGTGTTTTACTTGTCTAGGCTTGAAACCGGCTTAACTGGATTTAAGATAAGCCAATAATTCCAGCTAGTGACTTTATACCTCTTCTTTAGAGTATTTGAAAAAATAGAAACCATCCAAGATTAAACAATATTAGAGCAATTCTTGACAAATCCATAAACTACTGTAGATCATGGAGTAATAGTAAACGAATAATTTTTCTGTACCACGAGAAAATGACAAAATTAAAACCGAATTAAGCTCCATGGCTTACATATCAAGGGAAGCAGGGCCAAACATCAGACCAATGCGTTATCTACATGTATCATTCTAATTGATTCAATTAGCTCTTCATTTGTCCTCGCGCGCTGCATGAATAATATTCCGGGCCTTCCTAAGAAATATAATAGGTATTACTAGGCCTCTAGTTTTGTAATCAGCATTGCAAAACCTGACTGCGGATACAGTCGTTTTGCGCTTTGTTTGCACACACACACAGACACAGGCTCTCAGACATAAAATTACCCTACACAACTTAATTCTTCATCATTTAAATGGGAGTTATAAAGTTTCCATAGTTTTATTTTCTATTTTTTAAGGTGCGAGGTAATTCATTTTTGCTCTTTGATTTTATTCTTATATTAAGTTAGGCCTACTCATTTCTCGTAGTTTCTATTTCTAAATTCGGTTTATTCAAAACTCAGTATGCCTTTAAGCTATTCAAATGAAATATTTGAATAAAGCAAAATATAATAAGCTTTAACATTTATAGTTTATTCTTAAAACTGGGCTATCTATTTTGCATGATTTATATGTGTGTATGTATATGAACATATATGTAAACATATATGTATGTGTATGTGAATGTATATATATAATATATATAATTGATGGCCTAGTGCACACATGTGCTATGTACGCACATTTTTAGTAGTTTTAATAAATGCAATTTAATTAGCAATTATCTCGAATGTTTACTCAAGTTAAGTAATTGGCCACATTTTTCCCCGTGTAAGACCTTTCTCTAGGCTCCCAAGTAATAGGTTCGATCTGATTTTAAAATTTGCTTATTTAGAAATTAACTATTCATATGCATTGTTAAGGAAACCAATAGCGAACGTGGGATAAAGAATAGCAGAAAGGAGAGAAAAGGCGGTTATGGGCAGAATTAAATTTAAGAGGGGATAAAGGTAACAATAAAATGGGGGAGGGAATTGTCCAGCAAAATTACTTCTTTCTAAACTGGGGGCAATATTTCACACAAGTTTCTTTTTGTAATATGAATTTGCCATACAAAGAAAGGTGTGCACCTAAAAATCTCAACTCTGCTAATATGGTACGAGTAAGTAGGATTTGAAAACTGCCTATGGAATGTATGAGCTGCTATTAACTAGTAACTAATTGCTAAGTGCATTGAACTATAAGGTGGAACCCAGATACTAAAGTATAGGGAACCGTCATGAATTTAAATGGCCAATTACTTGAATCAAGGGATTAGACAGTGATTTGATCCGTACTGATGGTAATGTCTATATTATTGTTAGTAAACCTTGACCCGATCGTGATAATTTATTATAAATCACCGATGATTCGTAGATTTCTTCCCACAAAATTAAGGATCTGATTCCCACCCCCTCCCAATTTAATTATCTTCAGCGCAGTCTAATTCTCTCCACAGAAAAGAATTATTAATTAATATTCCTTAACAGTTATCCATCACACTTCACTCGGGATTTATTCGGAATCATTTTTAAGGCATTTCTAATAAGAAAATAAATAATCTTCACAATAAAAGTTGTTTCATACGAATATGTCAATTATTACAGGAGTTACGGGCATTTCAATTATGTTATTTTAAATTGAAGTGGCTTTTAAAAACCCTTCAGCAAATTATATTTTACGAGTGTCGCAGGTCATTAGCATTTTCTCACAAACCACATTATCATGTATAACATTTTATTTTTCTGGAAAAAATATGCAATACATTTACATAATTGTTTTGTGAATATTGTTTAATGATATAGGCTAGTTTACATCTGAACATAAGATTTTGTTCTCTCCAGAAAAATAAAATGCATTCATAATATTTAGAATTTTGAAAATTCATGCTATATGTTTTGAGAAAAAGAAGGCCTTATTTATTGATATGCATGATTTTCAAAGTCAAACTGGCTGCCATTTAAAAAATCTTATATGAAACTTACATAACTTCCTCTGCCCAAATAAAGTGTGCCTCTTAGTATAATATATTATGTATGACGTTCGCTTCATGTAAATTGTCTGTAAAAATTAGAATAATGTTGTTGCCATATCGCATCGCATCCTCGAAGGATAGATAACCCAAATAAAATCTGATGCTCTAAGATGGCCAATGCATCTTTCCCGCTTCACATTCTGATGTAGAATAAAAGGCCTTATTGTAAAGAGCGCGTATTCAGTTGTTTCAACCTGAAGCATAGCTTTATCGTTCAACAGGCAAAACTGAGCTTCTGCAAACATAGGATCGCTTCTAATTCTTCAGATATCTTTTTTTTTTTTTTTTTCGAAAAAAGTTTCAAATAGAAGTTTTAGCTCTTGGTATAAGCACCCCATGTATAATATTTTTAAAAATCGAGGAAAATCATGAAAAACGAAATCTTCTTCCTGTGAAGTCTCTTAAAAATAAGGGATAGTCGTCTGTCACATAATATCTGTATCTGTATCTGGTACCCTATGATCCCCAGGTGGGGCGAAGGGGCCTCCTATGGAGGTTTCATTACCTATACTAATTTTGATATGCTTATTTTCCGAGAGAGGGTAGAGGCCCATCGCCTCGCAACCCCCCTCTGGAAGCTAAGTATTTCTTGGACGTGAAAGGGCCGAGAAATTTTGTCCAGAGGCTCTAATTTAGGCTTGGAGTTCTTTTACGTGCCGTAAATCTACGACACGGGACCCCCAGCTTAAAGTCCCTCCCGGAGGACTCCGTGCCCAGGATTTTTACGGCCTGAAAAATCCATCGACCGGGTTTGATCCCGCGCCCTGCGGATCTAGAGGCGGGCACGCTACCTCTAGACCACCGCTGCCGACGTCACATAATATAATAATTTATAATTTTGTTTTCATACGATTTTCCGTTCTGGAGCTAGACTGTTCACAGACATTTTTCCGAAAATAACATTGTTCAAGATGTGACAATTTATGTAAGTACGTACAGTACTGTACAATTTAGTTTTTTTTTTTTAAGAAATAACCTTTTATTATGTTTTATATAATTATTTGAGTTCTACTGCATTTAAATAATAGAACACACTTCATCGGTTCCAGAGCATATTTTACGAATTTAGAGCACGTCTCCATACATATTTCGTCATCCGATAGAACATTAACCTCCGGGTCTTAGTGATAAAGTATGAAATAATGAAAATTACATTTTATCACGTTTATGTCCAAAGGTACGGCTTAAGGAATAAAAATAAAGTATTTTTATTATTTCTCATGACAGATATATTCAAGAAGCTTTTACAATAATATAAAACACAGAAGATCTGGTGGTCCCATCCACAATGAACTGGTCAGAATTTGATAGCGGCTCGCCTTACCGGGCTTTGGGCTTCACCTTAGAAACTACACTTGACCCCCTCGCTTCCACATGTGGAATGAGGACAAAGAGCTGAATTCATTGCCTTGGTCCATACGGTCAGCTTCCACACAGCAAATCCGAACTCCAATTATAGGATGACACAAAAATCACGCTACCTAACTTCAAAGTAAATGGTGCAAAACAATACTTTTTCACCTAAACGTGTTAAGTGTTTAGATGGAAATAAGAAGTAATAAATGCCAAAGTATCAGGTTTAAATAGGTGTAAATTAATATATATATATATATATATATATATGTTTACTCATATATAGGAGGGATGGAGCATAAGTCATGACAACAACTTTTTTCTTTTGTAAATATGGATTCATTTTAAAATTTTGAAATCATAATTAAATAAATAAATACCTGTAGGCCTACCGGTATACTAGAATACGGGTGTTTACTCATGCGTGGGGGTTAATCTATCTTCTTGTAGTTAATTTAATGCAAATCTTATTTATGTACATCTATATTCTAACAATTTTGCAAGTATCGTGAATGATACTTTCGAAATAACTGTGCACACTGCTAATTGCTTGAAAACTAGTTTGTAGCCTATTGCAGGGTGGCCCAAAAATGTATGTGAGCTATATTTTTATATAAACCTTATTTGAATATTTTCATGTTTATGTTTAAAAATGCCAACAATACTTTTGAGTCATCCTATATATATGTAAGGATGATGCCTACTCCTTCACATTTCCCTCTTGTTCTATGTTGAAACTTCGCGATGACAAAAAAACAAAAACAAGAGAATAAAAAATGTCCAAAGATGGTTGGAAAAAAGAAAAATCTTGTGATCGGTGAGTGCATCTTGTTTGCGGTAGCTACTGCACGGCCGCTCGAGCCGACCAGGCAAGCCAGTATATGTGCATGCAAGATGGGCACATATGGCATTAAAGTCATCGCTAGACTTCAAATTTTAAACTTTAAAAATTAGATTTTCGGTAGGTACCTAAAATACAAAATGAAATTATGAAATAGGCACTAAAAATTAAAAATAGGCTCTAGAATTCATATCTCAAATTACCTTATATCACATAGTATCTTACTCAGAACCAAAAATTAGGCTTCTTATTTCTTTTTAAGTTTTTATTTTAATCTATGAACATTTCAGACATTTTCAGTCTAATTATTACAATTTTCACTTGTAGTACACACATATACAATCGGAAATATAGAATGGTTAAATCACAGTTAATTGATGAACTTCATATTTCATCCAATGAGGCTGGAAAAAAGTTTATTGTATAATTATTAATAAGGTTATAATGTGGTCTATTAAACAGTATAATTAATGCTATTCTAATAGTTGATTTTTTGTCATGCTGAAAAATCAGTGGATCTGTTAGATCTTTATGTAGTGTTAGATAATTATTTCAGTGTTGTTTATTGTTGTTAGTTCTACTAAAATAAATCAACGACAGAGAAGAAGCATCAGTTCTGATAAATACGGAAGAAATGCCATGAAAAGAAGTTATATGTGGTTAAGACCATGTTCTACTGGGCTGGGACGATAGTTCCCTGCAAAACTTGAAATAAATTTTTAAAGTTTATTGGTGCTTATGTATGGTGAGCAGCAAGTTAACAGGAAAAAGGAAACAACTCTAGTTTGTCTGCGGTAAACTTAAAAACATTTAGCCTGATATCCACATTAGTAACTAATTAATCGTACTTGTTCCCTTTCTCCAGTAAATGAAGCTTGTATCTAAAGAAACAATTATTTTACTGACAATTCCGTTTGGGTATTTAGTGGATGTTTCCTTTCTACGGTTAGCAATAATGCGAAAGTCCTATGTTTGTAGAATTACATGCATGTAATAGAAAACCTGCGGGACAGAATTCCAACATACCAGTGACAGTTACATGCCTAAACTACAGTAAATAACCATCGTTCAATAATCTTAGTAAATTCACTCTGTTATTTCTATTTCACGTTAATGACTTTCCCCATGTCTACTTCAAGGGTTTTCAAACATCTTAAAATTACCCAGACGAATCCACTGAGAAAAACTTACTACTGATAGGATAAAATCGCTGTGTTAGCAATCCCTAGCGATGTTTTTATTGATAAGTCACTCTTGATTTCGAGCAAGTATTGTTTAAAATCAGTTATTTATAGTTAGTAACTTAGCCGTCATTATCATCTTCATCCCCATCCGCGCCTTGTTCTGAGTGAGTGTGTGTGTAAATGGTGTGTATCGTCCTATGTGTTCGTGTTGTCTCGGAGGTGGCCCCGCGTTGGGCTGATCACTCATCCGGGGAGGCCCTCCATGTCCTTGTCTGGTCAAAAAAGTATGTATGTGATTCAAAGATAATCCCTCTCCCGACAGGTCGCGGCCCTGTAAGGCCCGGGCGGCTTGGGTCGCTTAAATCCTAAAAGGGAGATGTAAAACTACGACTGAGAGAGAGAGAGAGAGAGAGAGAGAGAGAGAGAGAGAGAGAGAGAGAGAACTTAGCCTATTTAAGTTACATACATAATATCCCTGTTCGGAGGGTGCCGGTAGGCTGATCACATGCTCCTAATCCTAATGTTCAATATGTCTCTGGCAGAAGTCGCAGCGATAGGATGGTAGGCCCTACCCTAATAGGGATGTAACCATGGAGTTATATTATATATATCATCTTGTAGCAAAGCTGTTTTCATACCTTCCTCTTTTGCTGACAGAGGCATATAGATCGACTTGCAGTATAGTTCCTTGAGTAAGGTAGCCACATTTCCAGAACCAAAAAAGGGACATTTTGAATATTTCAGCACTTAAAAAACGAACAATCACAGTACACTCCTGGTATGAACTACATGAAAATTGACTATTGTACAATTGTTTTGAATATAAGTTAACCACGCAACTTCCTCTACACTTAAAATTCTATTGTAAAGTATAAGAATCTGTTGCGGTAGTGCGCATTTAGTAGTCTCAGTCTCAGCTCGTATAAGCTCATCAAACGCAAAACTGTTTCGAGGAAAGAAGAAAACATACATCATATAATTACTGAACTGAACTGAAATCAAACGTAGGCTACGAACTCTCTGAGGGAATAACTTTGAGTGCCATACATATTTATATAAAGATATAGAGTTTCAAAATCATAAGTTAAATTCTAATTACAAAATAAAAATCGGGCGAAGCCTGGCCTTTTAAGCTAGTATAAGTAATAACGATAAAAATAAAAAAAGTTATACAACATAATACATTATGATTTCTATGTGACATTTACTGACAAGAAGCAGCTTAATAATAATTAAAGACTATAAGAACCCCAAAACCAATTTCAGCAGGCTGAATATAATTTTGTTTGTGGGTATGGTTTGGTATTGCTTGTGATAAACAGCAAAAATAATTGCATTTGTAATACTTTGCCTTAATACTTGTATTAACATTATCATTAATATTCTGTCTTTCATTGTTTCAGGTAGGAGCTCACAGTTATGTAAAAGAACTCCTTCCTAGGTGAGTTGTTATAAGTACTGTCTTACTCCATTTCTGGCTAACGATAACTACAGAAGTAGTATTTTAAACTGGCGATATAATATTTCATTAGTTCTACTGCAAAAAATGTCTTACATAATATAATTCAAAGCACAGTTGCCTCTGCCGTGACACACACAGCCATACTCACAGACATTTTTCTGAAAATAGTATTTTTGGATTAAGGAAACCTCAAATCACGTGTTTACGTTAAAAACTCAACTTCTAATTTCGGAATTGAACACAATGCTCCTTCTACCTATGGTACGTGCAGAGGATGTAAAAATTGAGTGAGGCATTTAATAGCAAAATATAATAACTTATCTTACACGCTCACATGCTGATACTTACATTACACGATTTATTACATTGAAATACATAGCCTACTTACCTTTCAACTAACGTTATAAGTATTATGAAGAGTAGGTCTAATACGAGACAGAAAATTGAAAACAGGGATAGTAATTATAAATATGTAGTATTGACACAATGAAAATACGATAAAAGTAGGATTACTTGCCTTAATGTTGTAAAACACTGATTTAAACAGAACTCTCCAATGACAGACTTCGGTTTTTGTTGTTGATCTTCTTCTTTAACTAGGCTAAGTTCCTATACGTTTCAGATTTTGGCTATCAATATATTATTTATATTTATATTGAAGACTGCTTTCAGACTATCCACTCCACATCATTCCACAGATATTTTGGTTCCCATAATGTTTTCGTATGAGAATGTTCATAAACGTGATTCTGAATGGTCAGTCACTTTCTCCTAAGAAATCCTTATGGCAAAAAATATTTGTGGATTGGAGTGACGTGGAGTCGATGGTTTGGTCGTAGACTTGGAAAATTATTTATTATTATTTTTTAATCCTAGATTTTCTTCCTCGCAGGATGTTCTTTAGTAGCTGGTACCTTTCATTTCTCATTATTGTGTAGCCGAGAGATTGTAGTTTTGTATTTAACAGTATTAATTGGTGAAGATTTTTTTGTTTATAGTTTAGTTCTTAATATATTACTAGAAAATTAGCAAGTGTACGTCTTGTCGATCTAGTGCTTCTAGTGGATTCTTGTGGTTCCAAAATGGAGTCTATGTAGATTCATGTAATTTAATGTGGATGCATGTGGATTTAGTTTGGATTAACGTGGATTCAATGTGACATAAATTTACTTGTACAATAAACTGAAATTTTGACCTGAACACTGAATTATGATTTGAAACTTAACACTGACATATGATTTGAAACTTAAGGCTGAAATATGATTTGAGATTTAACACTTAGGCCTGCTGTTGACTTTAAACACACTTACACCGCAAAAATTAAAGATGAACTGAGCAATATGATTTTTGCTTGATATCTAGAGCGATTGCTGCAACGACGGTTACAGCCAGCAAGCTCTAATAGATGTTTATTTATATATATATATATATATATATATATGTATATGTATATTTTTAAGTCCGCCGACGTTTGGAAGCACGCTTGCATTCCACCCCGGCGACCTGGGTTCGATTCCGGTATGGGAGGATTTTAATCTGACCCCAAAGGCTGAATTAGGGAGAGTTGGTAGCGTACAACTTCTAATCACTAGTTTGTGCACCAAATGTACAGGGGTTCAATGATTCGTCCGTCGGATGGGGACGTATTGCTGGTGGTTCCCTTGGAGTCTTTCGACAACACCACTACAGACTTTCATCTCTTTACGCCTTACACTTTTGGCAGTTAGGCCTACTAATTACTAGAGCTAGGCATCTGATGATTTTGATTATTTTTTATTTAAAAATTGAAAGATAGCTGGAATGTATACAAATGTGTATCATTAATTAAGTAATTAAATAGCAGCAATTTCTTATGGCATTATTCTGCATTTTCGTTATTTTTAAGGGAGAGTTCTTTTTTGGCATTTTAGGTCTTTTTCTGCATTTTTATACTTTTCCATAAAGTGTTAACTAAAACCAGGATAGCCTATATGAATGATTTTCAATATGTACCAATTGTTTCACTGGAGCTAGAGAGAATCTTTTCCATATACAATACAAATCATTACTTTCAGACAGTGTAGTATTTTCATTTGAGAATCTCGGCCAACTCTTCATAGTTCATTTCAATTCAGATATTTGTATTGATTTTAAATGGCAAATATCCACTTCCAAGTTGCATTTTCTTACTTCGTTACTAACAAAATGAATGTTTTACAAGTAATAAGGGACAATTCTTTTTTTTTTACTGTTATAATTTTTTTAATATTTTAGGTCATAAATGCATTTTTTCGCTATTTTTAGTCATTAAATGCCTGCCTACCCATCACCAGGTAATGTAGTCAGCCAAGTGGTGTATACCAACCTGCAATTAAAAAATTATTATTTAAATGGGTTGCGCTGTAGACTCCAACATTCTCCGTAGGATTCAAATGGTGCAAATGTGACCCAGCACCGCCTCTGTTTGCAGTAGTCCACCATTCATGAACTGGTCACTGCTATGGACGGAGGAATGTGACTTAGTTCACTCTTTTGTGGGATCGGAATGGCAGAAGTTATGTTAAGGTAGTCAAGGCAGATATCTCAGCTTTCCAAGCGACTGCCTGTCCTATACATCCCAAGGAATCCGGCCCAATAAATTACGCACGCCACAGTATGTTTGTATGTGGATATATGTGTATATGTTGGAGTGTGTAGGATCTGGGAGGAACAAAAAGACAACTAAGAGGTGGGATAAAGAGCAGCAGATAGAAAGTGAATGAGAAGCCATCTGAAAAGTATATAGTTAAATGAAATTCATTGCAAACTTTTTTTTATAGATTTAAGATTCGTTTTTTGATGTTTCTGGATTAAAGTCATAAGTAACCAGAAGGCAGTGAACAAAAAGTTTGTTACTTACTGGTGACTTTATATGTTGAACATTTCCTGTAAACTGAAGGCCGGTGCAAATAGTTTGTAAGGAAAATGTCCAGCCTGATTATGACAAATAAATTGTTTGTTTTATAATTATGTTACTCACGTAGTCATGTGCCTTTAACTTTCTAGTTATAATAGGTAGGTGCTTATAATTCTGGGGTTGACTCAGCCTGTTACAGAAATGATTACAGGAACAAATCGGGGTTTACAGGCGGTCAGCGCGTAAGGGTGACAACCTTATCATCTCATTTTCCAAATGTCTACAAGTTAAGAGCCTTAGCCTCCTAGATCCGTAATGTCCTTCTTGACCGGAATAGGGACCACTTTAAGTGCTTTAGCTTTCGGCCTATGTATCTTCTTTCCCGTTGTTCTTAAGTAGCCTACATAATAATGGTGAAGGGATTCTCATTTCGATACCTATTATTATTGTTATTTTTATAATTTTTATAATTACTACTACTACTGTACTACTACTACTACTACTACTACTATTATTACTACTACTGTCTGAAAGCAGTACAATGACATCATCTAATAGAACTACGTTTATAATAATTATATATAAACGCCATTTGAATTTTATATTACGATGAGAAAGATACCATTGAGTTAAGATTGTTGTAACTTTTATTTGTTACGGGTAAAACCGGGAATTAGGCAACCCCAGTTTTACCCGGGTAAAGTGCACGTTATCCGAAAGCACTGGATAAAGTTGGAATAAAATATACATTTCTAGCTTTACGTGGGTAACCGTAGATTTATTCAACCTACTAAAAATATAACTTTTTAAAAATTGGTATTACGTTATTCAACAGCACCAATTTTCATCAAATGAAAGCAAAAAAAAAAGCTCTACAGCTCTTTAAAATTGTTTACCTTCTGTAGCCGTCAGTATGATGGCAAAAGATAATTTTTAAATCAATGAGGAAAATTTCAGTAAAATAGCTGTGTCTCAAGAGTGATGTTTGCAACACAAGAATAACGACCTAAACTTTTAAAAATTAAATATTCTTTAATTGTCACCTCTATGTTGGCACATTTAAGCAAATTTTCCTTGCTATTAAAGGTTAATACAATATTCTCAATGTAAAGGTCACCCAGGAACCCTGTTCGAATCCTTCTCCACCTACGTAAGTACTGAATGATCTTGGACTGATGGAACAGAAAGTTGTCGCTTATGATTTTGACTTTTGAAAGAAAAGAAAGTGTTAGGGTGTAAGAAAGAGCACTTGTCTGCCAGCTACATGCTATAGCCTAATCGAGAGTATGAAATGTATGTCAATTTTAAATCAGTTTTTATCTTTGTGGTCATTTTTAATATATTTGAAGGTTTTAATATCAACTATTAGGCCTTTTTAATAGTATTTTGGGTCATTGAAATCCGGGCCATAGTTTATACTAAGTTACTGTTATTATTTTATTTTCATTATTATTTGCATATGACGTCAATGAAGTCACAATGTCATTCTACAAAAAAAGTCGATAAAAAGTCGTATAGACTGGGACCACAAAATATAATCTTTGTTTTTCCCAAATGTCTACTGTTTTAAAAAGCAACTACCATATAAGCAACAGGTCGTTAACCTATGACATCAGAGAACAAGAATATATGTTATGTTTTTTTAAAAATGAAGTTTTAAGAAGTGGCCGGCGGCATCTTGGAACGCCCATCTTCTGGCAAAGAAATTCCCGGTTGTATTTATAAGATCAGTAGTTGATGTGGTCTGGAAATCAGCAAGGGCCCAGTATACTGCAGGTTAGATTGGCTGGAATGATAAAGTATGCTTACATGATGTCTCCGAAAGTAGCCTGCCCCGGCTGCATTTTCTGTTTGAATCTGAACATGGATCCGAGGAATTCCTGGGCGGCACGCTTTCAAAAGCAAAAGTGATTAAGTCAATCGAAGACTAGTTTAAAGTAAGGTCTTAGAAAGTTTCCCTCACCAGTGAGTTTCTCATGGTGACCTTTTGTGTGACACAAAATAGAAAAACAAATGAAAAGGGAAGAACTCAAGGCGTTGGTTAAAGATACTGATCTTTTTATAGGATAAGAAAAAATCCAGAAGTATGTACATTCAGTGTAAAATGGTTATGTAATTAATTTTATTTTTTACTTTGCCCGCTTTAACGCCTCTTTTCTCTCCCATATACCAATGCCATGAAAAGAAAGTATGCAAAAAGAAATTTAAAATAGGAATGAAACTAATTAATAGCAAGAACAGAGAGTAAATTATATAATTGGAATTGTATGAATAAATAAACAAGGAACATTTAAATAAATAGCTGAATGAATGGACAAATAAATTAATAAATAAATAAAAATAAGTAAAGTAAAAAGAAACACAGCCTGAAGAAAGAATGTTAAACCATGTGTAGAGATTGGAACAATAAATTTAAAAATATATATTATAGAGTTATAAGGAGATTACGTAAGAAATATAATAATATAATAATTAATGGCAGAAATTTTTTACATTTTATAGTTTAATTTGTTCAACAACTTGTTTGTTCTTATGAGTGCCTTGTATGTGATACATCTTAATTCTAAATAATTTATTGATATAATACTACTATTGCTTATCTATTTTATTGATCATAACACAAATGTTAAATGATAACTCATTTAAAATGTATTTATATATTATAATCACACTACTATAAAATAGGCCTACTTACTCTAGTACATGTAACCCAAGAACTATGTCAATTTATAATTAACATATTTGTAACTTACACTGTGATATCAACAATAAATTTTGCATAGACTTTTCTAGATTAATGTAGTTAAAAATGAAATAAAAATATTATGCATAAGTAATATATATAATATAATAATTAATGTACTCGTAGTTAAAAATGAAATAGAGTCTGGATCTTCCCAGAAAAATAAAAAGTAACTTCGACAGAATTATAGTACAATTATGTATGATACATTGTTTTAAAGAGGAAAGTCCAATGAATAAACTACAACAATAAAAAACATAATTTTTATTGAAAAACCAATTCTGTTTCGTCTTGTTGGAGAAAGTTATATAAATGTTTCACATCAGATTTTTAAAAATGACATCAAGATACCGTATCAACCCATCGTTTTAGCTTTTAAAAATATAAATCGTGACGTTAATATACCTTTAGTTGCATTTAGGCCTAATTAATTAATCTACTTCATGTAGACTTTCAAATTTTTCAACAGGAATCTCAAAACATCAGCATTCATCCGTGTTTCCCCTTAAGTTGTCAGTTGCATTGGTTTTTATCGTTTTGCGTAAAAAAATCTAGGTCGAAAATGATTAATACTAAGAAAGCTTCCGATAACAATGGTGGAAATCGCTTGCCGTATAAGGACAGGCTCAGAACGTTGCAGAATTAATACTAACATTTCTGTGATATGTTGAGGGTTCCACAGAGGTTAAGTTCCGGTTTCTACCGGGCCATGTTCTCACTTTCATTTCTCCGTGTTTGTTTATTTCGACATTGTCTCCTACAAAATGCTACAAGCTTCTTAAACAAGACTTCTCGGTCATGAAGTAAATCACTGCTCTCTGGACACTAGCTTCTCATGTAGCCAAATTCAATTTCAATTGCTATATGAGAAGTGAATATTTTATCAACTTTATTTTCCACATAGTATACAGAAGTATGGTTTCTAGGCCCAAATAGACTTTTATAATCAGTCATACGTCGGGTTTTGTAGATACCCCCGAAATAGAAAATCAAACGGAGTCCGAAAATTCGACCGGAAAAATGGACAATCACATTGTATTATTCAGTAGGAAACTGTACAAAAAAAATCTTATTGAAACTCTTACTTATCTTCATCTATACTTAATATACTCCAACATACCGTACACGGCTTCATTACAGTAGTTCGCATTCAATTGTCTCAGCCCTTTCAAAGTCACATTATCCGCGAGCCATGAAATGCTTGGATTACAACTACCTCTCATAGAATTTATTGAAAAGTGTTAAATACAAGGCTTTAGGTCTTAGTATTTTAATATGATAACATACAATATACCATATAAGTTATTACAATAAGTTATGCATATTACGCTATTCGTAGATAAATTTTCAGCAAAATCGTTAAAACCGTTTACGGCATTAAAAAAAGATGCAAAGTGTTTGTACAAATGAAAAAATAGTAATTGCCATACTTCAAAAATCTTCCGAAGGATTCACAAGTCAAATAAAATCTGATGTAATGATTCGCGTAACTTTCTTTACCCTAAGCATGGGCAATGCAACTTTCTCACTTCACATTCTGATATCGAATTAGAGGCTGCATTGCGGCTTATAACTACTGTTCAGAGATTTTTTTACGAAAAAAAATGTATAAAATAAACGTTTTAATTCTTGGTATAAGCCTAAGCACATACAGTTTTACTAATAAAAGTTTCTTATATGTGCGCGGAAGTCGGCCGCGGTGGTCTAGAGGTAGCGTGCCCGCCTCTAGATCCGCAGGGCGCGGGATCAAACCTGGCCGCGGTCGATGGATTTTTCAGGACGTAAAAATCCTGGGCACGGAGTCCTCCGGGAGGGACTTTAAGCTGGGGGTTCCGTGTCGTAGATTTACGGCACGTAAAAGAACTCCAAGCCTAAATTAGAGCCTCTGGCCAAAATTTCTCGGCCCTTTCACGTCCAAGAAATACTTAGTTTCCAGAGGGGGGATGGGCTTACAACCTGTCCCTCTACCCTCTCTCGGAAAATAAACATATCAAAATTAGTATAGGTAATGAAACCTCCATTTGGAGGCCCCTTCGCCCCACCTGGGGATCATAGGGTACCAGATACAGATACAGATATGTGCGCGGAACGATTGTTTGGTTGAACACACAATTTCTACACAAGTCGTATCGCTACGAACCCTGTATAACTGCTAAGAGGTACTTTGGGTTTAAATGTGAAACACCATCAAATACGTCATACTGGATCAACCACAGTCGTATCACTGAGGTACTTTGGGTTTAAATGTGAAACACCATCAAATACGTCATACTGCATCAACCACAGATGTAATTTACAGGTCAACCGAATGTCATATCTTTGTCCTGATTTATTTCAGTCACAGCACTAATTTAAACCAGAATTGAAAGTTTCTGACTACTTTTAGATATATATTTTATATTTATTTTCACATTAGAATATTTTCAAAGTTTTGATCACATTAGGCTTATTTTGGAATTTAATGTTATATTCCGGTTACATTTGCGGACATGATTTTGTATTCAGAAGCGTTAAGTGGTTGACTATTTTGAAATAATTTTTTTTTCTGATTTTAAACGATGTGTAAAATCAGTGACATTTTAACTAGTTATAAAGCTATTTTGAAGATGACATACAACCAGAGTGCAGAAAATTGGCTCTTTTCAAATATGCCCCTATAATTTCTTGTGACGTTCATGGGGTTTCTCATGGTACAAACTTATTTTGACTGACAAGCGGAGAAAATTCCTCTTTGAGAATTTGAAGATTCACCTGGAAATATACTGAAATTCTCCCCATCATTAATATTTAAATAATGTGGACATTTTGTGTAATTGATTAAATATATAAGTGTTTGGTCAAATTTTATCTTTTTTCTTGGGCCATATTTAGCTATTTTTAAATTCATATTGTCTTGCATTTTTATGAATTTTTAAAGTCATAATCATGCGAACCTTTCTACTAAGTGGTCGCTCTGTTCTTCTTATTCACTTCTAACGGATATTTTATTCGGATCTTACAACTAATGGTGATTGCAGATTCTACAATAAAACGAGACAAAAGAATATGACAATAACAAAATACATAAACTTCTAAATTACAATAATAAATTCCATTTGCCCGTCAGATTACGAAGCAATGCAAGTTAACTCTTTTACGGGAAATTATAGCTAAAGTGCAACGGAATGATAAATAATAATGCAAAACAAAGCAGTGGAGACCAAACAAAGTAATGAGAGGACAGAGTAGGCGTGGAGGCGGTTCAGATAGGGAAGACCAAGACACATCTCTCTGGCTGGACACAAACCGAACAGGTTCCTGTATTTGCATACGCGTCTTCCGTGGAAAATCGGCTCAAGAAGCTGATCTAAGTATCCATTTCAATTAAAAACCGATTCATTATAGCCAGTTCAAGAGTGCTGGTATCAACTGGAAGTTTTCTACAAGTGTCGGCTTGTTTAAGATCATTACTGACTGAATTTTATAACAGTGACCAAGGGTTTTTATTTTTTATTTTTTTTAATGGGTTAACATGGTAGCTTTCAAGGATAAATACCATATTATTATGTACCGTTGAGCACGACCAATTTTAATTAAAACTCACAAAATTCTTGTATAGTTCCCTTTTGAAATCGTATTTATTAAATTTATTCAAATCAAATTAAATTATCGACTAAACAATTTAAAAAAATATATTGTACATTACAAAACCTTACATATTACAATTACAATTACAATTACAATTACAATTTATTACTCCAAAGTACACGAAAAATATATACAAAAGTTGATACACCCCCGAAGAAGCAGAGCTTGTATTAGAAATACTTATACTAAACAATTACTTTAAAAAATGCATAATTTGGAGAAGTATGACAAAATGTTATGTATGAAAGGTTAGAACATGTTCTATTTACAATACAAAGGTACGAAGCAATACAACAATAATACATAACAATTTATTTGTTAAAATTTTAGTAAAAACAAAGAAATTAAGTTCTATCCAAATTTTAAAGTTTAATATGAAAAATGTTATAACAGTAATAGTCGATAACAGAAGTAATAATTATATAAATTTTCTAATTTTAGACCTAAATTGTTTGTTGTTTAAGCTATTTAGATCAGGATGGTTGGTAATAAATGAATTGAATAGTCTTGGGCCAAAACTTGAACAGTGCTTAGCTCCAGCAGTTGTAACATTTTTCGGTTCAAGTAATAAATTAAATTGATTCCTTCGCGTGTTATATACGTGAGATTCTGACTTGTAATTGTCACGATGTTTATGAAAATAATCCAGTATGACGTACTTGTAAATTTGGTCTATGGTGAAAACGTTAAATTCAGAAAATAATAATTTGGAAGAATAGTCAGGAGGCTTAAATAAACAAATCTTTATTATGCGTTTTTGAAGACAAAGCAAAGGGCTCCTACTTTCTTTGAAAGCCTCCAGAATGATCAAAGTTTGTCTTTAGGACTTGCATTTATCATATCTATGAAATGATAATAGAGAAATTGACAAATATGCATACAAATTATATAGGCGTACATAAATGAAAAACAGTTACACAAATTGTACAAAAGATATTTGAAGTACGAAACTCAAAATCATAAAAAATATGTAATACAAATATGTTTATATTTAGAAATGGCCTTCAAATACCTGGAAGAAATTCAGTTGAAACAAATGAAAGGCAACGTATTATAAGATTTTGTTCTTAATTTTAAATAGTTTTAAAACATTTTATCTTAAATTGGTTGACACTATATTTTATTAAATGAAGATTCTCAGCAATAAACATATTATAAAGTTTCAACCATAATTTAGACCATGTAATTCCCAAAAGTAGTCCGGCATTTTGTTTCCGCAAAACGATACTTGGCGATCTTTCTTATATTTTGAGAACGTTTGAAGGAATCAAATTTTGATAGGTTTTTATGGTAATAAGATAACAATGTAAACTTATATGGCTGTTAAATTTTTAAAAATGCATTACGCTCATATAAAATTCTCTAAGATAATAATGCAAATTTATAAAGCTTATAACTATTGTTCAGAGATTTTCTTGCGAAAAAATTATTTTTAAAAATGTATTACACTCACGTAACATTCTCTATCCTAAAAGCCTGGACAATACTGCTTTCTCACTTCACACTCAAATACATAGAACAAGAGGCTGTATTGCAAGGACTAAGTTACTTTTTCAGTTGATTCTGCATCACACCCGAGTTTGTGCATACGGTGGCTCCCTTATAACTGCCCTCCAGAGAACTTTCATGAAAACTTGTTTCAAATATAAGTTCTAGACTGAGTTCACAGTAAAGGCACGCCATGTACAAAATTTCAACAAAATCGTTACAACTTCTTTTTTTTTAATTTGGAAAATTATTTTTCAAAATAACAGAAAATGGTTGTCAATCTTGTGTATCTTCTCCAGAAGATAACTTAGTTCTTAATTACTGAAAATTGTATTTTTGGATGGGAGAATGGATGATGCGAGGTAGATGTAGGCACATTTGAATTCCTTGTAAGTTGGAAAGCTTGTGGTATTAACTGTAAGGAACTAGAAGAGAAAAAATGAAAGTGTTGAAAGGCTAATTAAATTTTCTGGATACGAAACGGAAATACTGCACGCGAATTCAGTAGCAGGCAAATTCTACTTTGCAACTTCTGAAATCTTCCTTCTGTATGCGGGCCTCGTATGGCATTCCATTGTGCATGGATTTAGAGAGAGAGTGGGGGATATTTCCGTCATATAACTTTCTGTGACATCGATTGTGTGCAGTTAATCTTGATTATCATGATTGTGCATGCAGTATTTTTACATCTCTCCTAAGTGACTCCTAGAGAACAATTCAAATGACATTTCCACTAATTGTGTCTGGAAGATTGCAAAGATAGATTGCAATTACACATACGCAGTCATATCCTGTATGAATGGTAATTAGAAGGTCAAAGATAGAATTTTTCTCCGAATCTGACTATTACAAACACCTTCGGAGAAAAAAAAAACAGGTTAATTTCCTAATTTCTATAAATATATTCGCAAAATAATCTTAATAAATCATTAAAGTACCGTACTGTAGCCTATATTACTTATATCGTACGTATGGTCTTTATAAAATGTAACGTTCTTAATTAGATACACAGTGTTTTAAAAATAATTTACATATTTTTCTCAACATTTTACTCCCCCAGAATTAATTTACATAACACGAAAGAATATTAGATTTATTATATGGCTATAGTTTTAAAAAATACTAGGAGTTCTCCGAATTGGACCCCATGATTATTAGTGGCATGAGAAGAAGACGTTCTATGATAAAATCAATTTGGAACAATTTGGTTCCTGGCAAAGTAGATGGAACATAGCCCAAACTGGCAGAATAATCAGAAATGTCTTTTGAAGACAAGGCTACTTGGCGCCCAGGGCTAATTAGATGGTAATCGCCCCCTAACACTAAAAGGTTCAAGGTTCAATGAGTTTAATTTAAACACAGTTTAATGTTCACAATTATTTATTTTTAATAAGTAGTATGTTACTTTAACACATTATAAAGAGAAAAAAATATGAATGAAATAAAACTGTAAGTATTATAAGGTTAGTTTGTTTGAAGAAAACAGATAAAATTGCTAAATTACACCGTAAACTTTCCTGTGTGCTCGGCGCCCACGACCTATTTCGTATTGTCTATAAATAGTTTAAAACGAAACGTTTATTTCATTGCTAAATAACATTACTGCAGTATTTAATAAAGTAATAAAGAAAATTTGACCAATAAAACCTTATATTTTGCCTGAAAAATTATTATTTCTTAAACTAAAAAAATATGTTTTTCAATTTTGGCGCCCCCTTCTTTACGGCGCCCGGTGCGGCCGCCCCGTTCGCACCCCCCTTGGTACGCCACTGCCTGGATCACAAGGGATCATTATGTCACACAGATATTTACTGGCCTTGGCAATTTTAGCGCAAACCTTATTAGGTTCCAGTTAGCAGACGATAACCTCTGCTACTGCGCATACAGTGAAGTTGATACAATGTACCACATGCTGTATTTTTGTTCGAGGCAGTTATGCGCGAATAATACTGCACGAAGCCGCGAATGCCGCAGACGAAAGATGGGCACCTGAGCTTCAGTTCTGGATTCGACGTAACTCTTCTCCGGCAGAATAGCGCTGTTTGAAAAGCCCCAAAACCAAGTCAAGTGTTATTGACAGACAGCCTCTTAGGCTACCCCACTGCCACCCAATCTGAGAGAAAGATCTTACAGGGGTTAAGACGAAGTCTCACATGGCGTGAAGCGGATTAATCAGTGGTAAGTGTGCAGACGGCCATTTTCGTCACAGAATTTTTGTAATCTGTCTATGAGTTAAGCTCTAGATCGATTCCATTTGGCTCAGGGTTGTTAGGAAGCCACTGAAAATGGATCATACAATCTACCTAAAAAATCCCATACTTCTAGTAAAATTATCAAATTATAGTGACCTAATTATTTTCTTTTCGACTCCTGTACGACTAATTGTTAGGTTTCTTCGCTGTCTAAGTGCAAAATTCTAGGTCTTCCTTCCAAACAATGCCGTATTTATTTTTACTTCCTCTGCGCGTTCCATGTACACTAGACCGATAGGTAGAGGAAGTATTATCTAACAAAATGAAACTAATTCCTCTTTTTTTGCTTCATTACATTAATTTGCATTTAATTTTACGACAGAAAACATGCATGGTAATTTCTTAGCGCTGCATGCCTAAGTGTTTAAAAAAATACGCTATGTTGCCTAATTCTAGTTTCTTACAGTCCTAAGGGTAAAAATGGGGAGTAAAATGTTGTCTACAAATGGACGGAATTTCACTACTACCCACAATATCTTGGGACAGAACTCAACTGCTCCCTAAGAATTTCTGAACGGATCTACACCAGCAGACTGCCGTGGAATTGTTCTCGACCATAAAATTATCGATTCGTTGAAAAAAAAATTCATACTGAACAGCACAAATTATAACAGAAATTATTATGATAATGGGTATTGATACATTTATAAATTACCACATTTTAAATTTCTTGAACTTTCCATCACTTTCTAGTTCTAAGACAAGCTGATTTTCTAAAGATAAAATACAATTTATAGGATAGCGAATATAATTTAACTATTATATCATCTTTATCAGATTGCAAGATGACATTAATCTATAGCTTCATATTTAAATATGGGATGCTGACAGTCATGCGGTTCTAATTCAGCGGCTCCGGTAGCTGTCCTCGTATTTCGCTTCTGTCGCTCCGGACAAAGACTTAAGACTTAAGCCCTCCTACCGCTGATGTCATCAACAATTCAAACAACGAGATTCCGAACAAGACAGCTAGTGTCTGATATTACAAAATTCCTTATATACAAACAAACAAAAATGAATCAAAGAGAAACAGATGAACAAGGACACTAAATTTAACCAGTACAGAATATAAATTGGTGGGGGATAGCCACGGACATGAAATAGTCAATTGTGGAGTTTTAACTGAAGGAGCATTGAAACGAAGGAAAATGCACGAAAGGCGGAAGTGTGAGAATGTAAAAAATATATCTAAATACATCTCAGAAGGACCCATAGAGGTACCGGAGATTTTAAAATACACCATCTATATGTAAATACTGTTGAAAAAATAAAATAATTAGGTAAATGTCACATGAAAAATGTATTTATAATTCAACTTTCTGCATCATCTTTGTGCGTTACATGAATGCGAATCACGTGCATATTATGTTTGATTTAATCATACTGTGCTTTCAGAGCTGAATTTATAGGCTACATTGGTAATAAGACAGTCATCAAGTGAAAACATCAGTGGGTTCTAATTTGAAAACAGTGAGGAAAATTTCAATGGAATGGCTGGTTTCCGTAAATGCAAACGTAACACTTGAATAATAATCTTCACATTTTTACATAAACCCTTACTCTATTAATCTTGTATCTCCCCATTTAGGCGGAGCATTTATTCGTCAGGAGGTGTGAAAAAGTTAACGAAATAAAACACACAAGCATTTTCTCCATTCACTTGAGAAACTTGAATACAAAAGAAACAGACTCGTGCAAGAAGAAAAAAAGGAAAAAGAATGCTTGAACCGGTAATTAATTTAGTCACTAATTAAGTCGTGAATGAAAAATTTGTTGCGTGCTTTTGTACTACAAGGGCTTTATCGCATTGTCCCATCAACCGCTGTGCGTGTGTGAACCTGTGTTGCTTTTCCCACTTTAAAGTACCAATTGAAATTAGGAATTGCTCATAATTCTAAGTATGAAGTTACAAGATCATCCAGACGATCTGAAAGGTAGAAATCCAAGATTTTCTCTCCAGAATCAGTATGTGTTTGTGTAACTGGGAAGGCGAAACAAGAAGTTTGGCTTGAAGATGCGCGGTAACAATGTGAGCTTGTGAAGTGACTTCGAAGTGGTATTCTCGCGCAGGTCTTATTAATATCTCATCTGATCAGTTATACCCTAAAATCAGGTTTTACTAAATTTATTATCGCCAAGTATAACATTCTGTAGGCTATATAATAAATTATGTAGGCACATTTTATAAGTATGATACGGTACACTTAAAGGATAGTGCAATGATTTAAACATTAATGTTAGGATATTTGGAGACAAAATAATCGCTAACATTTTTTAAAAATTACTTTTTAAACCAAGTCTGATTGTCTAAGATACCATTTACGTTGTCTAGAAGTTTTTTAAAACAGATCTAGCTTTAAAAACATGCGTAGATATATTTTCAGATTCCCTATAAAACTTTATGTGAAGGGCCATGTGCCTTGTGTTAAATGAATGTATTAAAATAAAATAATTAAAATTCCTCCTGAGAATAATAAACCTTCAAATATATATCGTACATGAATAAGTTTTACATAATTATATTAATAATCAACGGCATAACTTATCGTCTGTTTGTCTATAAATTCGTTGTTTTCCAATTTGGGCTACATGTTCTTTGAAGTCAGACGTAGGCTATATGTAAGGAGTTTTCTAAAAATTATTTTCAAGCTGAAGAGCAAATGCTAAATTTTTTGGACGCGAGATGTACTGTCGGCAGTAGCCTACTACTAGTAAAATAATACTCCAGAAGAAAATCCTTGCCTGAAATACTTTTGTAATTTTTTTGTAATTTATTGTTATAGTCTAGATCTAAACATTCTGAATCGTTATTATATACTATTTTATATTATATCCTATAAGCCTTCTGACTTAAACCATCTGTCTACGTGCTAAAGTAAATTTCAAAAAATCCATTATTCATAGTAGGCTATTAAATCTCTTTATTTAATAAAGAAAGCTACTTTTTTTTTTATTTCCTTGGAAACTTGAACTCGATGCTTCTTTGAGCCATATTAACTCAAACAGAGTAGTACATATTTGTTTTCTATGGTTTCTCCAGTAGTTCCTCTTTGCAATTCAACCAGTCGCCATCTTTTTATAACTACCCCTATGAACCCTTCTTAAATTTCGTTTCCGTAATGGTTTATTAATTATATGGAAAACGGTTTATTATAGTTTCCGCCTAACTGACCACTATCATCAGCTTAAGTGTTCACAATTTCCAAAAAATGACGATAGGTAGCTTGTAATACATCGGTTTATATATATAGGTTTTTTTATATAAATTTTATGACTTATTTATTAACTGACCGAAATAGAATTGTATAGCATTGATACTCACATGTTTGTCTAGAAAATTATACACTAGAAAGGTAGAACATTCAACCCAGTCTTATTAGCAGCTCTAAGGTAGTCTGAAGTACCATGAAAATATGGTTTCTAAAATTTGATCAGGCTTATAAATAGTTTGATTTTACACTAAAATTATCAGGAGAAACTCTCTAGTAGTGTAAAACAGTTCACTATTGGTTCAGATGTTTATGACATGTCATATTTTCACCCTGACCTCCATTCTCACCGTAAACACATATTAAACATGAATTGCACATTTTCTATCCTAATCGGACCGTTTCTATTTTGTATATAAAGTCATATTTTGGTTATTTTCATGGTCTTGGTCATATTTCGGTCATATTTGTAATTTAACGTCATATTTAAGTTATAAATACGGTAGAAGAGCACAATTATACAGTATGTGCACTAAACTGTCGACTTAAATTTTTACCGAAAAAGTCATGAATGGCATTTTGGTTTTGCTGGAACTAAATTTACGAGAAGGGACAATAACAAGTAATATCACAATCACCTGTTCCTCCTTGTTGTTAACAACTTCCAATAGACATGTTTTTACAAGATTTTCAGTTCAAATTTTCAGTGGTATCTGGAAGCATTAACAGATTAGAAATTCTTTACAAGTAAAACTGTAAACCTGTAAAATTGTTAAAAAGTGATTATCTCATTGAATTCGTCTGATGTAATGCTTTAGTGTCATTAAACGTTTTAAATTGGAACATTTATTTTTAGAAAATAAGTTCTTTTATGAGGTAATATATAGGATTTTTGGGTCATATCTAGTCATTTTGAAGGTCATATTTGCAGTCACATTTTCCACATTTTTAGGTCATAAACATCCGAACCATAACTATTAGTATATATACAATTGACAATAGGTAAAAGCAGTTAAAGTGGTAAAATAGAATCCTGTTCTACTCAGGACAACTGGCGAATGTTTAGCCCTGACGTAATTGTCATGCCCTCCCAAACCACTTTAATCTATAAGTATTATATAAATTAAACATTCAGCATTAAGTAAAAGAAAGTGCTTCTTGTTTTTTACACAGTTTTGTATAACACGATATTGGACACCTTGTGTTTCCTCTTCTTGATTGCCAGAGTAATTCCTTTAATTTGTAGAATTAACGAAGCGTAACTAGATGTATCAGTGCTGAAATGTTTTGGACAGAGAGGATATTTTGACGGCTGCCAGGATATCATTAGTATTCAGATTGAATGGGCCAAGCTATGCAAGGATGTATAAATTGCGAGCCCAAGTCCTTGAGATTCAGGCCGGTGTAAAGGAAGCCGCTGGATGCAATACCAATATACACCGGATACACACCACTATACATCCTAAATCCCTGCATACAGCTTCATTTACTTAATAAACTGTAGCTATTCCAGAAAAATACAAGAAGTGCTTTAGAAAGTACCATTTTCAAATAGTATGCAGCCGAAGCGGTAATAGAATGAATATCTGACTTGAATCATTCATATGATTCCCTCTACTTAATCACATCCAGGTAGTAAGTGGTCGTAGGCCTATACATTGAAAAATTATCAACAAGATTATCAAATAGCCTATACTTACCTACTCAAAGGCAATAGAAAATTCCTAAGCAAGCTAAAGGAATATTACGGATTTTATGATTATTCAACCCTATTCTGTGCAAACTCCATCCAACCTTCCCTCACAAATCATAGTTCCCATTAATTTATTCTGATGTTGTCCTTCCACCTACGTCTAGTTCTTCCAAGTGGTATATTTCCTGGGGGTGTCAATATTTTTTAGATATATTTCCTTCTACATGCGTACAACATGTCCAGCCCATTTCAACCTCCTTGATTTTATTATATTCGGTGAAGAGTATAGGCTATGAAGCTAATCTTTATGAAGTTTTCTCCGGTCCCCGTTTCCATCTCTCTTGGGTCCAGTTTTTCTTAAGCACCCTCTTTCCGAACACTCTCAGATTATGTTATTTCCGAAGAGTAAGGGACCATGTCTCACATTTATATAACATAACCGAATAATTTGTCTTATAAATTATTTCTAGTCTTCAGGATAGAAAACGAGAAGATGAAAATCAATATTCGTGCCCAAAGTGCATAAATAAGCTGCCTATTGTGAAGCGTTATAGCAAGTAATTTATAAATTTTCTAATACACTCTTAAAATTGTTGATAAAAATCCCTTTTTATACTTTAGAAAAGTTAACGACTTATTGTTGTGTTAATGTTAGTATTTTAATACCATTGTATTAATTGCAATGTCAATGCCTGTAATGTGCTATCTAACAGTAAATAAAATGAAATCACTGTGAATGTACGCATTCAGTTAACTTTATAACAAACTTTCTTTCATGCAATTTCTATTTTTTTTAATGTTGCAAATAATTAATTTAGGTCTTAGCACAAGCACATACAAGCAGTTATCGTACTGAAACAAAACAAATTTGTTCCAATCATTTTCTATTAATCTCAAAAATATATCCTTCATCGACATAGGTGGCGAAACGAGGAGATGATTGTAACGCGGACTCGCATTCAGGAGGTTCTGAGTTCAATCCTCGTGGCCGGCCAGTTTGACTTGGACGCAAAGGCAAAAGCCAGATCATTGAATAATTCCAGAAATTTCACCTTACATCATCGAAATTTAATATAGGCTAAAATTAACAAGGACTCATAATATAGCTACAATAGCAACAAATCAGCCTACTGGTATACTCACAGATTCTAAAACATGTGCATTTTGTAGAGGATTTTTAAGAACTTTCTTTCCTATAACAATACTTCTATTTGTCACTTAAAATTAAATTCGTTGTATTACAAATTAGCATTGTTAATTCATGTATTTGTTAAAAAATATTTCAAACCACCTTATACCCTCATTACATTTAGGTTAGGATATTACGTAGGAAAAATGCCACAAACATTCATACAGAATCACAGTGTTTATTGTATGTTCATAAAATTACTATGAATGATTGATAGAACAATACGATGTATATAAAAGAATCACATGAGCAATCAGATAATATGTCTTACTTTTTTTAAAAAATTAAAAATTATTTACAGTTGTATGAACAATATTGTTCGTTAATATATTGCAATTTAATTAAAATTTATCTTGTCTGTTACAATTAAAAATATAAAAAACCCATAGAAAAGTTTGATTAACAATATAAGTTTAAAGAACATACATGTTAGTCAAAAATATTTCACTTGAATACAAGTAGCGTCCTTGTGTGTTAAAACCAGATTATAAAGTGTCTTGTGTATTTGTGCACACGTAAATAGTCTAGATAACTGTGTTAAAACAGTTATGTTGGTTGATATAAAATAATTTAGTTAGGTTTGTGTCCTTTTGTGTAAACAAACAAATTTCTTAAATGTTTGAGTGCACTTGTATAAGCCGTGTACTTACAGTATTAAGCATATTGTTAAAATGTCCTATTTGTTCTTCTTTACTCTTTTCTTCTTTATTCTTTCTTCCTTTCTTGTGGATGTTTCGTAATGTTGTAACTGGTGAAAATTTATCTTCTGTCTTCTTGTAATATTAAGATGTTGATGGCAAATTTCCAAACGTTATCCTAGTAATTAATATGTGGAATGCATTTCGACTTTTCTTAAAGTCATCATCAGCCTGTTAACAAGTATACGAATAAAGAGGAGTTAGATATGATTTATTTGCAATTAATATTAATTTTGTTATTTATAATGGTAGCTTACCTCTTAGCGCTGTTATATGGAGTGTAGAGGTATGATGTGTGACTCGCGGAGTAATCGCGTGGCGTGTATTTATATGGGTCGGGTGTGTTCAGAAATTAGATCGAAAAGTGGGTTATGGTCGATGGTGTCTTCGTTTAAAATAATTTGCTTATGTTTGTATATTTCTAGGTTTTCTAATGTGTTTAGTTTGTTACTTTTATCTTGTTTATGTAGTATTTCCATAGTGTGTTCTATACTATTGTGTTTATGGTTTTCGTCTAGTAAATGTTTGGCATAAGCGGATTTTCTTCTTTTTTGTTTATAGTCTATTGAATGTTCTTTGTATCTTTGTTTAAATTTCCGTCCTGTTTGTCCGATGTATACTTTTTTGCAGTCTGTACATGCTAATTTGTAAACACCATTTGTTGAATATTTATCTATGTTATTATTCTTTATATTATATAATTTGTTTTTGATATTGTTATTTGTTTGAAAAGCAATCTTAAAATCCTTTTTAAATAAATTTGTAATGCCGTGTATTTTCCTGTCTGTATATGTAAATGTTATGTGTTTCTGCTCTTTCTTTTTTTCGTTTATCGGTAATAGATTTGTCTTATTTGTTTTGTTTTTGTTTTTCTGTAGTTTTTGTTTGTTAAGAATTTTATAAACTGTGTTTTTTAATTTCTGAACACACCCGACCCATATAAATACACGCCACGCGATAACTCCGCGAGTCACACATCATACCTCTACACTCCATATAACAGCGCTAAGAGGTAAGCTACCATTATAAATAACAAAATTAATATTAATTGCAAATAAATCATATCTAACTCCTCTTTATTCGTATACTTGTTAACAGGCTGATGATGACTTTAAGAAAAGTCGAAATGCATTCCACATATTAATTACTAGGATAACGTTTGGAAATTTGCCATCAACATCTTAATATTACAAGAAGACAGAAGATAAATTTTCACCAGTTACAACATTACGAAACATCCACAAGAAAGGAAGAAAGAATAAAGAAGAAAAGAGTAAAGAAGAACAAATAGGACATTTTAACAATATGCTTAATACTGTAAGTACACGACTTATACAAGTGCACTCAAACATTTAAGAAATTTGTTTGTTTACACAAAAGGACACAAACCTAACTAAATTATTTTATATCAACCAACATAACTGTTTTAACACAGTTATCTAGACTATTTACGTGTGCACAAATACACAAGACACTTTATAATCTGGTTTTAACACACAAGGACGCTACTTGTATTCAAGTGAAATATTTTTGACTAACATGTATGTTCTTTAAACTTATATTGTTAATCAAACTTTTCTATGGGTTTTTTATATTTTTAATTGTAACAGACAAGATAAATTTTAATTAAATTGCAATATATTAACGAACAATATTGTTCATACAACTGTAAATAATTTTTAATTTTTTAAAAAAAGTAAGACATATTATCTGATTGCTCATGTGATTCTTTTATATACATCGTATTGTTCTATCAATCATTCATAGTAATTTTATGAACATACAATAAACACTGTGATTCTGTATGAATGTTTGTGGCATTTTTCCTACGTAATATCCTAACCTAAATGTAATGAGGGTATAAGGTGGTTTGAAATATTTTTTAACAAATACATACCCCTCATTGGAATAATGAAGTTCATCAATTAATTCATGTAGTTATGAGTAATAATAAACAGTTTCAGCTGCCCGACCATTAATGTCGTTAAAGAGATCAATTCCACAGTGAGGCATTAGAATAATTTCTCTCAAGTCATTGGCACGTCCGTACGTTATTTTAATTCTGGAGCATATCTAATAAACACTGCGTCCAGCCGGCTAAATCTCGTGCTCTACCAGTATTGTGTTTTAACTAAACTTCCAGTTCTACATTCTTCTAGGCTTCACCTGGTCTTACTAATGGTTCACGTAAACAAAACAGCTGTGGAGTTGCCGTGTTTTCTTCATTTGCATTTTCTTAATGGAAAGAAAAAAAGAAGCTAATATTTGGCGTCGGATATTAGAATGGTAGGATTTCGTTTAGACTGAAGAATAAAAAATTTCAGGGCCATCAAGACAGGGTTTTAGCTACAGTTGTTGAATAATAAATGTCCCCGTACATGAGTGAAATTCCCACATCTTCTAATAATCTGAGACATACGTATGTTCTATCAACATGGAGGAATGTGGCTTAAAATTCTTTAAGGTTGACATGCACAATCAGGATCATTAGTTTTAGTGACAGCACGTTAAGTGAATGGATACCAAAAATCTTCAAAACTGAATTTATTAAATGAGATTTTTATATGGAGTTCGTAAGTGTGGTTTATTAACTTTATCGGATCAACCTATTGCATCCAAATCCTATTACGTGGCTTCGTGAAAATTAATAGGGATCATAGATATTTTCCAATTTTTAACTCCTCTACTCTGTCATTTTTTTTACAACTATAGACAAAGGAGATGTTACATTCGACTCGATATTGGGTTTTCACCATAAATGTATGTTTTTAGGTTGCTTGAATTCTCAGGAAATCTGTTTGTTTTTGTATCTTCGAACGCATGGTTCGAAGACGAAAAGTCGTATGAGAACGAAAATTTTAATTCCACTCGGTATGCTAGTCCTCCTCCAACCAATTTTAAAAATGGATATATGCATTCATGAATCACAGATTATAGTCTCTATTAGACATTACATGAGTATATTATAGGAGAAAGTTCCTCTGAGACAGGGATTCGAACCCAGGAGCTTCGGCTATCCGTGCCGCTGCTCTACCAACTGAGCTAAACCAGAGTTCGCTTCACAGCGCCAGATGGAATCTCTCTCCTATGACTAATTACCCTTAATATTTTCATCTCCAATTACAATATCTTTCCTACAACATGGTTCTTCTCTCGTCCGTTTTTATGAATTTTCATCAGGATGTTCGTTGCTCTTTTATTTGGATATCACTAACTTCACCCACGTTTCTGTTTTACCTTCCATCAACTATTTGTTCTTATTTCACCCACGTTTTTTTTTTTTTCTTGAGTTTATTAACTTTACTCTCAACACCATTTCTTATTTTCTCTCTACCTTTCAACATTCTTCTCGACTTTTTGATCGATTGATATAATTCAGCGATGTTCTTCTTACCCAGTTGATATGGCAACCAAGCAAGGCCACCTTCAATTAATTTCAAAATTCAATACGGTCTACATGGAAACACAAGATCAAATATTATATTAGATTTTTCAATCGAAGGAGTTGTCTTTAAAAGAATATTCTGTTTCAGGGTCAATACAGAATTTTTGCTCCGTTAATATCGAACAGTGATTACTTATTTCTCTTTCCATAGCTTTCTAAATTTGTTGTGTTGATAAGGATTTAAAGTTCTTTAAAACACACGTGCTTATCGTCACCAGAGTTTCGACAACTATTTTTATTTGTTCACTGTCGAATCTAGTATTAACACGAACGTCCAGATGCTTTAAATACCTAACTAGTCTTTTCCATTAATCAGATCAATACATATCTTGTGTTTTGCATACAAGCAGCATGCTTTATGAGGGGATGGCATAACCTGTTGCAGTGACCAGTGGAGACTTCATTAGCCTGGAAGTGTCATTCGTTACCTCTGTACCGAGAAGTGGACGCTGGTGCTCGGTCGTGTTTGATTAGAGCCCATGTACCGCCAACGCTGGCTTGTATTCCAGGTATCTGGTATTTGCGAACCAGGCTACACATAGGAAATAGTACTGTGGCTGGCTCTAATTCACATTGCTCTGTGACAGTCTCTGCATGTTGCATCTTCCAGGGAAAACTGCCTTGCTTCAGTGGCGTGCAAACAGTTAAATTGCCTTCGGATTGGAGTAGAACCCGAATAATTAAATAATACGCTGCCGGACAAAAAATAAAAAGCATAGCATTTAGGATATTTTTATAACTGCATAACAAATGGACAAAATATGTATTCTACATGCATAATATTCTCATAAAAGTGTGTGACATCTTTTATTGCATCATCCTTTAGAAAATATGTATATTTTGGACAAATGCAATTAATATTCAACTGGAAATGAACAGAAATGAAGAAAATCATACATATTACCAATTAAAGTTTTTAATTCCAGATATAGTCTTAATAAAATTTTATTTCATAGGATGAAATGCCGAGATGGGATTAGTCAATACGTAGATGGAATTAATAGTAATCCTAGTAAAATTCTTAATCAATTGATGGATAAATTATTTAATCTACAACTTAAAAAATAATAAACCCAATTCAAAAGAAATTAGTTGAAGTTGTTCAGTTTTATAGTGTATTGGTCGCTGCATTTGGAAGGCTTTTCCTCTCAGTCGTTGAGTTCGCACGTTTCCATTTGTTGGGTTTGCTGCATTTTGCGTGGTTTGGATACATTCCCCAAATTTTTCATTCGGTTCCTATTCAGTTCCTATAGGAGATGGAAATCGATACTTTGGACTTGCCAGTACTCACATACATTTACAACATAAGTCTGGGAGAAATTAATTAAAATATATTTTCGAAGGCAATTTACGTAAGAGCTGACTATAAAAGTAGACTAAAGATACATGACCTGAACTTTTGAGATGAGGAAGGTCTAGGGACTATGAAATGTAAAACTACGTCGAAATATTCAGAAAGACGAAAGATAGTAACGATTACAATAGACAGTTTTTCTTCGAAGTCTATCTAGAAAGTTTATAGGCTACTGGTATATCAATCCTACAATTGATGTGTTTGGTGAATCGATCAGAGAAAAAATATATTGTACGTAATGTAAGAATTGCACAGAAATAGCCTATTATTTTGTTATTTTGATGAGACATATTTAATAACCAAGTAATAAGCACCCCAGAATCCTATCCTCTCTGTATTTGTGAAGCTGTGTGCGGAAAATCTGATAGCCTAGTTTTATACTTGCTCCGACTATCACTTGTAGAAACTATAAGAAAAGTGTTAACCAGGATTTGTTCCGGCTAGAAGAAGATTGCGGTTTACTACCGACAAGTTTTTATTCCTACTCACTGTTGCTTAGCAAAGGAACATTCACTGCACCACCATCACCCATTAAGTTTGCCATTAGTTGGTATTTACTGCCTCTCATAAGCAAACTTGAACTGTAACGGGATGTTAGGTACGCTTAGGAAGTTATTACCTATAACTTCGGTCCATCTGCATAATAAAAGAAATGCTCCGATTCTAGGGCGAATATCTTTAGTTGAAGTAAACATCCTGCTTCGGTAACAACAATAGGGCCTATAATAAAATTATATACACCATAACTTTATTGCCAACGTTTTAGAAATGCATCGTTTCAGTGCTCTTGTGAAAACACGCACTAGGCCTACGCGTAGTTACTAGGCAGAAAATTATTTCCTATATGCGACAATAAAGGTTGATTTTATGGTCAATGGTCATTATATAGCACCCTGGTATAGCCCACACTTCTTTCTTTTCCTGCTGAAAAAAGTAGGGTCGAGAAAATCTCAAACACAATGTGATATAGGCCTCTTTCTTGTCTTATTAGGCTACAGTAAATATCCCTGCAAACGCACATTTTAATTCAACATAGAAATTGCTATAGGCTAGCTGTAGCTATAGTCCTCCATACACAGACTAGATCAAGAAAATCGTTTTACATCAGTCTAATCTACACTAAATATTCAACTAACAGGCCTAAATATTGTTAAAATCTACAAAGCGAATGGCCTAAAATTCTTTTGATGATGTGGGTTTGTAGAAATATATGATATTTTGAACACATAAGTTAAGCCGTAATACCGAAAACTTGTTTTGTATATAATAACATCGACATTACTAAACTCTTGTAGAGAAATCTAACAATTTTATTCGCCATAAAATTGGATACCTAAGTATACATCATATTTCGCTGAGAAGAGAAAATTGTGACTGCAAGGACTACATCGCTCAATGAACGACTGGACGAATGTATAGTATAATCAATACATTCTGAAAAAAAAAACATATTTATTTTTCTTCCATCCTAAATAATCCGAAAAAATAACAACTTTTTAACCTTATTAGATATATTAGAAAATGGCAAACATAGTGTATCCTATCCAAATCAAGATTTCTTGGCGCTGAATATTAATAATTGTTTCGAGGGTTATATTAAGCCGAATCGAGTGAGTGGTCTGAATTAGCCCAGCTCAGGAAATAGTCAATACCCAACTGAGTTCCTTGAGAAAGGCCGCGCAGAAATGACAGCGACTAAAGTTTGACTTTTTCAGAGCACTTGACTCGGCGTAAATAGGTTTTAAAAATCGTAAAAACAGTAGGCCTGACAGAAAATTCATTCTTAATCAGGAAAGCAATACATTTATGAGACCGTGACCATACGATAAATCCATAAAATCGTTTCTGCATACAATAGAAAACAATTATCAGGGTGTAAAAGGTAGCTTATTAGATTTAGATACCATCTATTGGTATCATTTTTGTACTATATTCTCCGATCACAACAAACATAAATACAGCATTGCCAACCATATTATTTTCAGTTTGGAAAAAGGTCTGCGTTTTTTGAAACCCATCCATAAATCGCAATGGAAATTTAACACGGTCCTTATTCCTTAATGTTTTCTTTGTTACTTTTCTTGGTTTTACAATATTGTGAGATATGTTTAAAATATGGAAAAGTTAATTATCTTTGATGATTAAAAGTCATAGGCCTATTATACATTTTGAACAATAAGTTTGTAACGTCATAAAACATAACTTCTTCAGCCAATAAAATATTTTTTTTTTAGAATGCTCAGAATTTAATGGTAAAGTTGAATCCATTCAAATCAGAAAATTTACTTTTCCGACTTGTAATCGGGTTTTCCTGCCAGGGTCACATAGGCTATAACATGCAACTTAGATAATTAAAATAAAAAATTACCTAATTAATTGAATAAAATAAAAATATAGAAGTGAGTGAATAATGCCAAAACAGTATTGAAGAATATAGGATAAAATTAACTTATACTTCGTGAGCTATAACTGTACTGTAAACTATCATCTCATTGCAGTTTTACACCTGTAACGAATTGTTCATAACTAGGAAGTGTCCTAAATGTGACTGCGATGCCGGTTTTGTACGAAACTATATAGTAAAATTAGTGTCTCTGCGTGAGGAATTGCTGCATTGAGGAAGTATCTTAATGACCTAGTATGTTAAGAAGGTTCCAATATCTCCTTTATATGTTTATTACACCTGCGAAATAGCCGTGACCAAATGCGGGAACAAAATACAATAAAATGAAGTAAGTTATGTCAACTTCATTAGCTTTATAGATATCCTGAACTGACATTGACCGAGGAAGCTGATTAGCTGCATATTTTAAGTGTTAAACTGGTAAAATTGGCCATAAATCTCTAAGTATGACCAATTTCTAGTTTCTAACTAATCTGAAAGGGGGGAAACAATAATTATGTCAGTGAATGCGACTTTGTAGTATAGTGATGATTTGCTTTTTAAAAAGCATTTGACCGTTAATTAGTCGTTACTATGGTACCGCTCAATCGATTTGGTCCAAAATCAATAGCATTCATTCTGTGGACGTTAAAAATGTGTATGCTAAGTTTCATGGAAATCTGATGAAAAGTATTCGAGTTATCGCGCGTACCGACACAATGATAGATGGACAGACATTTTTCTCGTCCACCATGTAAACTTAGAAAGTACGCGTACTATACTGGCACATATTAACAGGAATCAGAATTTATATAATATTGTTTTTGTTATAATAGTGCTCAATATGCCGTATACTCAACTGATTACATAAAGCTTTACATAAAAAAGGCAACTCCCTCCGTAACTAAAAAAATAGAAAAAATAAATAAAAGAAAAAAACATCAATTTGAATTCATTTGTATCGGACTCACTGAAAGCCTTGTGTTCAAGAGGCAAGACTTACGCCTGGTGTTTGTATGAGAGCTTCGATAACATTAAGAAAATTTCAAGTGAAATAATGTTTCCACAAATAATGCATAGGCCTATACGATTATGCACAACATTGAAACAAAATCGATAAAAACCCAGATTTTCTTCAACTGCAATGGCAGAAAAAGTCAAACTTTCGTATCAAATTCGCGATATGCACTTAACTCAAACAGGCCTATAACATTTCGTTACAATACTATATTTTGTTTTGAGCTACACTGATTATTATAGACACACAGATATACACACGTGTTTCCAAAAATAATGTCTTTGAACTCAGAGGGGCAATGAAGCTATATTAACGCTAAAAACTGGAAATCCAAAACGTGAGGATAAACTCAGTAGGCCTACTTTCTATATCAGTGATACTCACATTATTCAATTTTTTTACACACATATTGGACAGCTAAAATTATAAAATTTAGCAGAAATATTAGTAAATCCAACCACTATAATCGTACAAAATTTGGTTTTTCTAACTGTCGTATAAATCTGGAAAAACCGGCTGGATAGCCGGTGGCGTCATTCACTTCTACGACAGTTAAATCAGTCATCAACACTGATGTTTACCCACTTCCACATGAGCTAAAATCTTGAAATTTGGCAAACTTATAGCTTTGAGCCTATAACTGATGGAATTATTCCAAAGGTATCTTTTTTTTAACCCTCCAAACAAAGTTTAATATGTTTTATCCGCATATTTGTATGCTTTCAGATGTTCCTTTTTGCAAAAATAAAGGAATATTGCTGACGTTGAACAAACTTTCTCAAGAAATCGTAGTCTGAAATATGGCCTGTTAATCCATTTGAAACTTAGTTTTATAAGTTTACTGACTTTATTTTATGAAGCTTTGGCTCTTGAATATTCCTTCAGAAGTGAAACTTCTCTGATCGGTTACAGTAGTCGGAAAGAAGCCCTGTACTGCAGTTAACCTTTCCTTGCAAAGTGTCATCTCAAGACTGCAACTGCTGCACGCCCGCACCGTGAAGCCCGTAGGCGAAGTCCGGCATCGACCAGCTGCGCCTCTATATCTCCATGTTGGGTACCCTAGGACAGTCATGTCTTCATAGTATAGACCTTCATATTACAATCTTTTCTTTACCATACTAACTTAGTATTGTCTAGCATATACGATATTTACTCGAATATAACGCGTATCCAAATTTTGTAACTCAAAGTTATTAAAAAAAATAAGTTTGTTGGCATTAAATTAATTTTATTATATATATATATATATATATATATATATATATATATATCTGTATCTGTTTCTGGTACCCTATGATCCCAGGTGGGGCGAAGGGGCCTCCAACAGGAGGTTTCATACCTATACTAATTTGGATATGCTTATTTTCCGAGAGAGGGTAGAGGGACAGGTGGTAAGCCCATCGCCTCGCAACCCCCTTCTGGAAACTAAGTATTTCTTGGACGTGAAAGGGCCGAGAAATGTTGTCCAGAGGCTCTAATTTAGGCGTGGAGTTCTTTTACGTGCCGTAAATCTACGACACGGGACCCCCAGCTTAAAGTCCCTCCCGGAGGACTCCGTGCCCAGGATTTTTACGTCCTGAAAAATCCATCGACCGCGGCCGGGTTTGATCCCGCACCCTGCGGATCCAGAGGCGGGCACGCTACCTCTAGAACACCGCGGCCGACATATATATATATTAGGTGAAATAGCAGTTCTTTGCACAATTCTCGCCGGCAAAGAAATAATTTTCAAAGAGATAAAACCTCCCGCCCTTCACAGTTGAGATATAGTTTAAGTGCTCTTTATTACAGTCTTCAGAATAAATTTTATTATGAACCGGAAAAAGCAGGGACATTTTGTCTAGCGGGCCGATGTTCAACTGCTGAGCTCTATTGGAACTAATTTAAATACAAATTGTTCGTTTATTCAAACTCTTCAGTGAGATAAATATGAATATATTGTACCAAGGAGTTTTTTTATTTAAAGAGTGATGGACACTCACTCTTTGACTGACAAAAACTCAACTTTTCATTGGCGCAAACAGAAAATTAATGACGAAATAAAACAAGTTTACAATCAGGAAGTCAGGGAGAACTTGGATGCAACTCTTCCGGGAAGATGGATTGGGCGCAGATGCTCTGTTACGCACCCTTCGTTTAAAGGGTATACCCTAAATATAACGTGCATGAGCAAAACCAGAAACTGTACAAGAATTGAAAGCGGAAATTGAAAGACAGTTTCTTCAGATTCCAAATCAAACAATTCGCACAATTTGTGCCTCCATTGCACCACGTTATCAGCTACGTCTAGACAATGGTGGTCATCAGTTTGATCATTTGAGCAGACACAGAGCACAATGGACAAGTTTTATTTAAATTACATCATTTACCTCCTATTTCTGCCATTGAACAGTGGAGTTACTGTAGGTCAAAGAATGAACACCTTTTCTGGAACATTTTGATTTGAGAACCTTCTGCCTGTTTTCTTTAACTATGAATGAGCCTTACGAATTTTAATTACCAACAAGCAATGTAAATTTAAGGTCACATGTTCATTGCTAACTTACTCGTATTAGATTTACAGATAACTTGAAAACTTATTCACGAACATCCTGTATGCAAAGTTCGGCGTCGGCGTATAAAGCGCCCGTGACTGGATGACTTAGGACATTCATTTAACAAGGCTACTACCTGGTGACAGAGTGGAATATAGTAGAGGAAGCTGGACAGGAGTGGTAAGAGAGCCGGTCTCAAGACTAAAGGCCTGACGAGCGCTGTTTTAAAACCCACTCTTCCTTGTCCCAATCGGCAAAAGGCCCTTCTGTTTTGATGTCGCAAGATGCTTTCTCTTGCTAGCGAAGATGCATGACTTGGTATTCTGACAACCTGGACTTTTACTAATATTACGAATACTGTAGATTATATTTTTAAATTGTAATGGTATACCCGTGTAGCAGTAGCGACTTTTACTTCAGCCATGGTCATAACTTATTCTGTGATTATGAATGGATGTAAGCAGCACAGTATAATGATATTATTAATAAATATAATCAGAAAGGGGCTTTATAGAACAGGGGTATCCAACTGGCGGTCCGGGACACTCAGATATTAAGCGATACCATAAAGGCCCTACTAGATAAAGAGTAATGGTTCATCTCTGTTCGAATTTGTCGCAAATAACTTACTACATTACTAACCTGAGTTGGATTTTAAATATACATAGATTTATACCCGGAAAGGCTATAGGACTCACTATTTCACCTATAATATATTATTATTTATTGTTTAGCAAAATAAATTTTTTTTTTTAATTGTTGTAGCTCTTACCATGACGGCGGAAGATAATTTTCAAACCACTGAGGAACATTTCAATATAAAAAAGCCGTATTTAGGCTATGAGCGATGTTTGTATCACAAGCATAATGATGTGCACTTTTATTTAACATAAATCATTACTATATACTTACGTATATTTTGCATTAGTCGATTCTAGACGAGCACATTTAAGCAAATTTTCCTCACGGCATGGCAACAGCAGTTAAGTATAGTCGTGCTAAGAATTCTCTTGTGGAATTTATAAGAAATGTAGCACTTATTAGGGCCCTAGAAAACAAGGTGACTGGGAAGGACACTAGTCTGATACCAGTTATAATCCATAATATTCAGTTAAGACGGGTTTTCAATAACAATTTAACTTAAAAATATCGTTATAAAAGGGTGTTTCTAAAATAGTTTCATCGATAGTGCGTTACATTCAACATTATTAACCCTATTAACCCGGGGCAACTCGTCACCCCATTCGACTCCGTTTTCTTTTGCACAGTTGGCATGCATGCATGACATTGCCTATTGTTTTATACTCAATGGCATAATAATAATAATATAATAATAATAAAGCTTCCCCATCCTTCTATACTTACAACATTTTTTATATCAATCTGTGAATGAGTGGATTTCATTAAGTGTGTCCTGCTATGAAACCACTGGGTTTACCAAATGCCCCGATGAGCAGTAGTGCATGTAAAATGTGTGCCATATATGTATTTCTGTGAATGATCACGCCTTGGAGCTTTCATCCTTTCTGTTTTAGACGAAGATATGCCCATTTTATAAAGGTGTTAAAGGTCTTCTCCATCACTGAAGGCAGGAATAAAATATTCCAAGGTTTGGGATGATTCTTGCTTATTGAATATGGTACAGGAACTATTAAAATTTATATTGAAAGCAAAATGGAATTGCACAATACGTTTGCACTTATTAAAAAATATTATAACCGTTAAGTTATCTCAAATTGGGGCTATCCAAATACCGTAATGAGAGGGAAGGCAAATATTAAAATGTTATGGGGTGACAGCGTGCCCCAGGTGAGCAGTAATGATACCCAGAAAAGGGTGAGCAGACTAGGGTTAAAATAAGAAATTTTCCAGAACCAAAGAGGAATATTGTTAAATGCGGGTTTGTCGATCTTCGTTATACAGAGGTTTGACTGTATTTGAGGTAAAATGTATTTTGTTCGTCTCCTAGTTATGGTTACCGTTTTCCATAATAATACCAAGAAAACTGCTATAACATGATTCCCTAGCGTATGAAAAGCAAGCCGCCATCCGCCTGCAGACAGACAGAGGCAAGGACATACAAGGAACAACAGCACTACTCGGGAGATGAGCGCTCCGATACTGTAAAATATGCGGGCGAAGATGGAAACCCTTGCGTATCATTAAATTAAGCGGTGTCCTCTGCTGCCGAGCCGCACGGTAGTTCCTGCCTGCAACAATGCTCCAAGAAATGGCACGTGTCACCACATTTCACATAACATTACCTTAGCTTCACCGTACTTCATCTTGATGTGTTATGACATAAAGAGAAAAGGAAAGGAGAAGAATTTCTTGCTATTAGTGGAATTCAGATTCTTGTTTTGTTATTTCTACTTTCTGTACCTGTACCACAGGGACAGAATCTCTCAAAATCCTTGTTCTTTCTTATCTTCGTTTAATCTCTCTTATCTTCGTTTTATGTAGTTTATTATGTCGTTCCCAGTATGATTTGAATTCTCGATAAAATGCGAGATCAGTTCAAAACGTGAAATGAAATCTAAAATAGTCTACAGCTCAGTTGAGAAATAGTTTGCACTTCCTGATTTAATAATTATATTAATATTGCTAGAAACTATTCCTTTTGTACACCCCTGGAAATATCTGTGACCTTTAGCATCACACCAGACCTGACACTTAAAGGAACACTAAACTAAAAACTGTGACCCTGTCACGAAAACCCGTCCATAAATCGGAAAAATAAATTTTCTGATTTGAACGGATTTGATTTCAGCATAAAATTCTGTGATTTCTTAAAAAAAAAAAAATAATAATAAATAAAAAAAAAAAATTGATTTTCTTGTGACATTTGAAACTTCATTCTTTCATCATGTGAAAACATTCCAGACTGTCATTATGTAGAAAATCATTTTTGTTCTACCATACTATAATACACTTAGGCCTATTGTATTTTACGTAACAATATCATAACATCCATTTCGAAACAGATTTTCATTATAACACAGGTGTGGTATTATTGTTCAAGGTATTTAAAATAAAATCAATTCTGTTCGTTTTAATTTTAATATTATACTAAACTGAGTTAATTTCGTCTTGTAAAAACGGTCATGAATAAGCTTTCACTTGACCGCACACCAACAGGTTTCATCTTTCTTTGTATGGCTATTATTATTATTATTATTATTTTATTATTATTATTTTATTATTATTATTATTATTATTATTATTATTATTATTATTATTATTATTATTATTATTATTATTATTATTATTATTATTATTATTATTATTATTATTATTATAGGTCTTGTTGCAGTGTGACTAACGCGATGTGTCGTTAGAGCAGAGTTTGTGAAATGACACGAATGGCGGCAATGTTCAGATGATATCTCACCTACCTGCTCTACTGATCTCGATTTCCTCATATTACTACGAAAACATATTCTCTGTACATGTCTTGATTGCGCTTCCTCGTTTTTATATTCCTCATTTTGCTATATTATCACCATGCGCTGATGTCATCTGTGCGATGCGTGTTTTCTCTGCTAATTACTTAAGAATGGCGGACTCTTGCTTAAAATGCAAATTTACCCTTTTTATTGAACAGCTATTTTTAGACAGCTTGAATTAAAAGTAGAATTTTGACACAGGCCAAACAAAGTCAAAGTTGCACATTGTCGCACTAGTGTTATAAAAATAAATAAATAAACACCGTATGAGAGTAAAATTTAAAAAAAATCTTCTGGGAAGGCTCTTCCGGTACTGAAGAATAGAATAAATTTAAAATTCGAGTAGAATAGGATATATTATAAAATATATTTTTTTCATTCTCTTTCTGTATTTTTTATTCTTATATGTAATTGGTGAGTGTTGTGAATCTGTGTTGGTGAGTATGGATGTTGGGGTTTGTGTGTGTGTATTGAGTCATTAATGAACTTCATTCCTCTATTGTTGTTAAATTAAGAATCTATGAACTTTTCCAACCTTAATAGCACTAGTAACTTTTGTGGATATTGGGTTGAAACGATTCTGACTTGAGAATAGTAAAATTTTTAGTAAATAGTAAAATTTAATAGTAAAATATTTATTTGTTTTTGTCATGAAGAGTGAACATTTTCAAGCATCTTGTCTTTCTGTGTATATCGTGATCTTCTTCCTTTTCTACGTCATATGTTAAAATTATGCATCTACAAACTATTCATTAAAATACACTACATATAAGTCAGCATCCTTTGAAACCAATATCCACAAAAGTTACTTTTGCTGTAAGGTTGAAAAAGTTAATAGATTCGTATGTATTCAGTGTTCACTTCCATACTATTAAAAACTAACTACCGAACTGTCGCCCCCTCCCCTCCCCGAACAGGAGAAATTGTTATTTCGGGTTCAAAGTTGTGATTCTAATAATTGATATATTATTATGTGCTTACATTTAAATTGTATTTTCTAGGAACTAATATGCATTTTACATTGTATGTTCTGTTCCTGTTTCATAATGGTTATTTATTATACAAGGGCTGAAGAAAGATTTTATTTTGCGAGTAGGTATCATACGAGAAAACAAATTAATTTTACCATGTGTATGATACACTATTTTGTAGACAGGCTTTAATATTTGTGAAATGATAACTTTTAATACATACGTTGTAGCTATTTTGCGAGCTTTACAGCTGTTCGTGAACTCCCGCCATCAAGTAGGCTTTGCGCAGACATAGGTTATTAATTTCTCGTACATGGCAGCCAATGTAACTTAAGAGATGGAATGGACAAGTATGATCTATTTTCGGAACACCGTGAGGAATTCAGCGTTTGAAAAGCCTTATGAAGTTTAACATTTTCAATTTATATAAGATTGAGTCTATTTAATAATCATATGTAATTACTCTTAACTAAAAGAGTATTTTCCATGCTAAGCTATCCAAGTTAGTCACCCTGGAGTGTCATAATTGTATAACTCTCAGTGACATAATTTCCTTTTTTATTTAATATCGTCTACCATTAAAAGTGCTTATTTTACCTTCGACTGTCTAAAAATCTAATTTATAGTATTAGATAAAGTAATTGAAGTTGTTCTTGTCATTTTTTCATCTTTATTTCATCTTCATACTGGGCCTTTTGCCAAAAAGTTGAGTACCCTTATCTGAGAAATTCCTCTGCTTCTCTTGACCAATATTGAACTGGCGGATCACGTCGCGGTAACATATCCTCTGCGTGCCCCCGTGCCCCTACCTCACCCCTCGAGCGATCAGTAGCGAACTCAACCTCAGCACTCCAAAATGAGACCGCCATATCTACCCGAAAAGCCTTTTCCGAAAGAATGCCAGTTACACACCATTATCACCATCAAGTTAGAAAACTTCCTTAAGTATTTTCTTCTTCTCTGCCTTTTAAAAGCGAGACCGGTTTTGTGTATTTTGCCCACCAAAGATAAAACTCATAATGAAATACTTCGCTTGTTGTCACGCTTCTATTAAAAATAAATGTCTTGCCAAGTATTCTGCTAAGTGTATAAATTACACTACTAAAACTACATCTTATGTTTATAGAATTTCCAAAACCTGATCTGGTTAATAACGGAGCGTTTATGTTAATGTCAGTCATTATCGCAGTCGCAATGTCAGTCTTGTATCGCACGGATATTTTCTGCATTCCATAATTTCACCAAATAAAATGCAAGCCCATGGCTCTAATTTAACTGTTACCAATTCGTCACATTAGGAGTTGCAATTTTATTCTTCAATGTTTTCAACATTACTAATATCAGTAGTACAGCAGGTGTCGAGTGGATTCTCCACCTCTATCCAGGCGAATAGCATATCCTAACCATAGGATACGATCCAGGTATTCCTCGCCTAATCAATAATGGCATTTGAATCGCAATTCGAATTCTGAACGTCAAATCATCAAGATCAACCGTTGGTCTGCTCAAATCAGATTAATTAATTTTTCTTGTAACAGTATCCTCAGATTTTTATTTTTATCCACATAAAAATCGTGTCATTAAAACATGTTTTTTTTCCCCAGCAAAACTTGAATAACTTATTCAAAATATCAGTAAATACGAGTGAGTCCTATTTATTGTAAAACATCAGCTCGTGAGTTTAAAATTCATATTACATGTCTGTTAGATTTCAAGCTTCAGGATTATTTATACATAGGCCTAACGGGAGATAGATAAATAAATAGCATTTCATTCCGAGAGAAAAAAGAGAGAGGGTTTGTACGGTACTCTATAGCTTCGTGGTTTATATTATGTATAATTAAGTAATCTTAAATAAAAGGCGGAGTGGAGAGAATATATAATAATAATAATAATAATAATAATAATAATAATAATAATAATGATGATGTTCATACTTTACTTAAAATTGCCTGATTTTACATAATTTATCAGGAGTTTCAGGTTTCTATTCTAACCCAGCATTCAAATCACCTCGATAATATTTAATTTGCTCTATGGTTTTTATAGGTTTTTGTTTGTTTATATTTTTTATCATTAAGTAATCTTAAGTAAAAGGCAGATTCAAGAGAATATATAATAATAATTATGTCCATACTTTACTTAAAACTGCTTGATTTTAAATATATCAGGAGTTTCAGGTTTCTATTCTAACCCAGCATTGAAATCACCTCCATAACATTTCATTTGCCCTATTGGATGAAAGCTCTGTTGTTAGAATCACAAAAGACGGGTTACCAGGATTCAGTCACAAAGTTAAATTCGAGTATTTTTCGGGATCGGGTCTTCATCTCTCTGGGACAAAATTATCTGGTTAAGACCACTCAACATGGATTTCTTAACCATTGAGAAAATATGAAAAATGTACATTTATATATAATTGGTATCGGAAGTCGGCCTAATCTTATTAAACATCCAACAAAAGCAGTCGGGAATCACAGGGAATAAGAATAAACAAGCAGATAATAGCAAAGAAATCCATAAAGTGATAATCATGTCTGCAAAAAACGAATTATGTACAAATGAATTCGATTATATAAATCAATATTGCCAACTACCTAATTATTCGTCCATGTTACGGTTGAAAAATAGTTTTGCACGGTTTCTAGCCTTAACCAAGAAACATCGCTTGAAAGTAACCATACTTGTGGTTTTAATGCGCCTGACGGAAATATAATCGCACGGTGTTAGATGCACACAGGCAACACTCTCAAACTCCGGAAGAATTTCAGGCTCATTAAAAAACCAAGTATGGTTAATTCCAAGTGATATTTATCGGGTAAGGCTAATGTTAATGCATGTTTTTAAAAAATATGCAATTGTTAGTACCTTTGGGTTTACCAGTAGACCGTGAAATATTGATGTGCATCAGTTTACATTGTTATATTGGCTTGTGTTCCTTTTAACTGACACTGAGTTTTAATTTGCATATGAAATTAGGAAAATTAGTGAAGATGAGTCAAAGACTATAGTCCTACATTCTTTCCATATATGAAAGCTATATTCAGCTCTATCAGTTTAATATTTATTTATTTAACCTGGCGGAGTTGAGGCCATAAGGCCTTCTCTGCCACTCAGCCAGGGCAAAAACATAAAATACATAATGATAATAATAATAATAATGATTAATAATAAATTAAAGAAGAACTGATATACATGAATACAAGAAACGTACATTAAATAAAAGAAAAAATTCGAACATAAGTACTTGAATAATATGAATATGTAATACAAATGACTAAAATAAAAAAATGAAAGAAATAAAATAAAATAAATAAAAAAGATGAAAGTCTAAACAAATACATTCTTAGTTATTACAAAATATAATGAAAATTAAAAAATATATTACTAATTAGCATCAATTCCTAAATGTTATTGTATACTAAATTTATTAAATGGCGCTTGAACTGTGAACTGTGATATTTATCTCTTGTGATAAATCGGGACAGACAAGAACCACTACATTTTACATAAGTTTATGATATTACTCCTCTCTTTTCGTGAGTTCAGAATCTCCTGTTCATTAGGACTTGAACAAGGTATATTGTATATGGTACTAAGGTGAGTGTGTACTATATTGAATTGTTGTATGATATTTTCTTCTTGGTGTGATTCGCCACCACGTGTGGTGTGTGGTGTGTGTGCGTTAGAAATTCTATATATTACAGAAACTCATTATTCTCGGTGGCAAATTCCATTCTACTTCACATTCCTGCGTTCCTAGAATTCTACTTAAGAAACGCAAACATGAGCGAAAGTAATTCACTTTATTGCGTGTGAGAATTTTATTATAAGTAGGATAGGTCCTCAACACAAGATCGTTTTAGGACAGAAATCGCTCATATCTACCAAAAAATTTGCGATAAAGTATTGAGAAGTAAATTTCTATACTTGTTTTAATCCTCAAAGTTTAGTGTTTCCAGATCAGTGATCTTTTGTCGTAAAATTTCGTAAACGAATTAATAATTCGATTATTTTCTGTCAATAATTCAGTTGAACTTGCGACACTCTTGCATTTAACGATACAAGATATTTTGGTGTCGAAATTGTACAAATTCTCGCCATCTGATAAAATGTAACTGAACATCTGGCTAAACATCCAGAAGCTTAAGTAAATGCACACGACCAAATTTCAAGGATACTTTCAAGGGTCACAGAAGTGAAACAAAACCAGAGTTAAATTGCAGTTTGACGAGTTCGGAGATTACAGTAAATTCTTAATTTGATTTCCATAAGCCTTTGCTAAACCACGTAAACTATGATGATTCATTCGATGGTTGATGGATGATAGAAGTTTCCACCTGGAAATTTGCATTTAAAAAAACATTCTCTACTTCACATCTTTGGTATGTTCATTTTTATAGCCTATCCCAAAAGGCTTTAGATGTATTAGAATTATAAATATGTATGAAATCGTATTTAAATTGTAAGATGAGGTACTCGTCAAATGTAAAATTGATTTTAGTTTTAGTGAAATATATAGGCCTAAGTTGTACACACATACAGTATATAGGCCTACACACAAACATTTATACATGGACTATATACATATGGAAATCCATTTTCCTGTAAGTTTGTTTTTTCTTTATTTGGTATCATTTTTATACTAAATTTTGTATTAAATTGATACAGCAAATAGTTGATGCGAGTCTGCATATTTTGGACGTTCATTTTGTAAGAATGGTATTTGATTATATTATTACTATTTTTAAAAAGATTTTTAAGAATTTTTCTTTAATTATGACGTAAAGAAAATAATATCTCAAAATATGGATACACAGAACTCTGTTTCTTAGGAATGTCCTAAAAATTTTAAAGTTGAAACAGCTAGGGCTTGCGAAGTTTGATTTCAAAATATCATAATTAATACAAAATTTTAAAAATATAACTTATTTATCTGGCTCACACCTGATATTGACACAGAATAGCATACGAAAGATCATTGCAGTGTAAAATGTCAATCATCGGATATATCAATAACAATAAGAAATGAAGTAATAACAAAACAACAGTGACTGGGTTTCAGTTAGTTATGACATTCCGTCTTGCAGTTCCTGATTTGGAAACTGAGTTTTATGATCTTCACTACTATTGCTTCTTAAACTACTAAATTTTAACTACTAGGCCTACTACATAAAATTTAATTATTTTTTATTTCTGTATAAATAGAATTTAAAAAAGACTTCGTCCCAATAAACACAACAGAAAATTCTTAAGGATATTATAATCTATAACGAATTTACTTGGATATATATAAGTATTCATGAACCACAGATTATTGTCTCTGTTGGACATTGCATGAGAATATTCCCCCGACACTGGAACTTGAACCCACGACCTTAAGGGCAATCACTCATAGGAGGGAGGTTCCAACTAGCGCTGTGATTTAAACTCCGGCTTAGCTCAGTTGGTAGAGCATTGGCTCGAATAGCCAAAGGTCGTGGGTTCAAGTCCCAGTGTCGGAGGGATTTTACTCCTATAATGTTATCATTAATTTACTTGTTTTCGTTTGTATAGACAATATGATATTTATGACTGCAAGCCTAATGTGACTTAAACGATTTAAAACTTTTCCTCAGAATATTATTAAAAATATCTTCTCGGATTTGTAGGACCCATCAGGAAATTCTCTGATGATGGCAATGGAGTGTGATATCGAAAGCTTCTTGCACGTCCCCTAAATGTATTGCGGGTAGTAGGCTATTCTTTGATGGTCGCTGGTGCGTGATTCCCAGTGTTGAGAAGGAAAAATTATAGCACGAGTACAAAGACTCCTTACAACAATAATTCGTTTCTGCACTTTGTAGTTCTTACCACTTAGAGAGGACGTTTCTCTTAAAATATAACGACATATTTTGTTCTTTATTTATTTATTTATTTATTTTTTACTTTTTCTGCCCGTACGATAGGTACGTATTGTACGTAGGTACGTAGGTAGATGAAGTATTGTGAAATTCGAAGTGAGCTCAAAATAATACATGTTTCGAGGTTCCCTGAATCAAAATATACTATTTTCAGAAACATATTTGCGTGTGTGCATCTGAACAGCCTAGCTTCAGAACAAAAAGTTGTTGTACGAAAACAAAATTTTGTATTTAGCGTAGGTGCTTTCTGGGGATGAGACATGAAAATTGGCGAAGACTTTTTCTTACTGTAATTTCCACTTGACTTGGAGAAAAATTCGTTTTTTGGGATTTTCTCGAAAACGGCTTCAACAATTTTCTTTAAATTTTGTACATGAGGGGCTTATACTTTTATTTTAAATATTATTTTCGAAAAAATTTACCTGAAGGTAAGCTAGCTACTGTTTGTCTTTAATGATGAACAATAAAGCTATGCATCAGGTTGAAACAGCTGAGTAGGGGCTCTTTGCAATACGGCCTCATATTCTATATCAGAATTTAAAGTGATTAATGTGTATTGTTCAAGCTTAGGATAAAGAAAGTTACATGAATGCATTAATCAGATTTCATCTGGGATCTGTATCCTTCGGGGATGCGATGCGATGTGGAAACAACATTCTCTTAGTTTTTACAACCAATTTACTCGAAGCGAAAGTCATACCTTATATATTACACTAAGAGTAGAGAAAGTAGAGTGTGTTTTACTTCAGACCTTTTAAAATTAGCAAACCTAGTATGGAGACTCAGCCTTCGACTCATGAATTAAAGCCAAACTAGTAGAAAAGACTATAAAATGTCATTATGACACAATAATTTACTTCTGTTATTCTGAAAAAAAATGGTTTACAGTATAGCCTATATTATTTTGTAAGTGGGCATAAACATTTTTACAGTTTTGCCCTTTACACTAAATAAATTTTCCGAACATATATAGTAGCCCAACTTGCAGCAATAAAACTGAATATATGAATACATTAGGACATTACCATATCGGAACCTTTTGTTAAAAGCGCTATACTGTTTTCTTAAGCTGTCTGCCATAAATTACGTCGAAACTTAAGGCTCCGAGCAATGATAGCTGAATTGTTCCGGGTTCGGAATAGCTTGTAAGTGCGATTTCTATGCTAAGTCTTCAGAAGTATTTTAAATCGAATTACTAAGATTGATATTCCTGTTGACTTTAGAGTCAGAACGATTTATCATGTCATATAGATTCATGCATGTTTATGTTGTATTCTACATTTTTCAGAATAATGTGTAGTGCATTGCAATTCTGTTAATACATATTCTTTGTTGGGACAACTTGTACAATGTTAAGTTGATGTTATGAGAGTATTTCATCCATGCATCAGCCTTGAGGTACAGACCAATAACATTGAAGTCTCTGGCAGTTTGTCAGCTGCTGTGATTAACAAAATAATCTAAACCATGTGTATTATAAAAAAAGTATGAGCAAAAGAGGTTGCATCCAGACGGGGATCCAATTGAAATGGAAGTGGGGAGGTCATGCAGCAGGACTGAAAGCAGAAAGATAGGCCTACTCAGCAACAGTGTGGGGCCCCAGGATAGGCAAGAGAAGTGTGAGTCGTCCCAAAATCTGAAGGTTAATGGCCGAAACAGGGGGGAAGATTTTAAGAAATAGAATTCTTAATAATTGGTAGTCTTTCCAGTAAAATCACTTTATAGTTACTATCTACTCTAGACGTATTATGTGCATGATTAGACTATTGCGTATTGTGATTTGTTAGTAAGAGAGCACTAACTCGTTAGAACTAGTTCACCTGTCGAGTAATCCTCCAAGCTCGCAGGAGCCCTTTACCTTTAGGGAATTAATGAGAATTATTTTTTATTTTGATTTTGTATAAATCGTCCTAATTCAAGATTTTCAGCAGAGACAGAATTATATTTTCTAATTACGATCTTAAAATATATATTTTCTTCAGGTTATCATCAGCGCGAAGTGATTTGCTTTGGAAGGAAAGGAACGTATCTAAAAAGATATACGGGAAGGATATATGGGTAGGCCTAAGGCAATCAGGATGAAGAAAGCTTTTAGTAATGGCTCTAAGTCCAAAAAGCAAAGATATTCCTTTCTTTGAAAAAGGGAGGCTCTCTTATTTTCTATTCTTCTTTTCGGTCCTATGACCATTACACAATTTTCGGACCTGAACAACTATTTCTCATTTTCGGACCTGGACCAATATATATAAATTCTTCTGTTGGGTCATTATGGATCAATCTGTTGAATTTTTTACTATTACATTTGTCATCGTTATCTTAAGTGATGTATACTGCTTAATTATTATTTACAATTAACTTTGAATAATTTTTTTGCAAATTTTATACAAAGGAATGCTGGCCTTTGCACACGATAGCTACCTGTTTGGATGTGCCAAGTCAGATGATTTCAGACGTAAAGCACAGTTTTTAATTGTTTTTTCGACATTTAATTCTGATAATTTAAATTTGTATATATTTAATTATTTTTTTCTTTGATTTCTAGCAAATGCCCGTGGCATTTATTAATATACTCGTCACATGTTTTTCTCTTTTTATACAGAGTTCCCTGCCCCCCCCCCCCAAAAAAAACAACGCACAGTGAGTTTCGACCAAAACGATCAATCCGCTTAGGCCTGCATAAATGATCCCCAATCCGTCCACCTATGACAAAAAAAATCAGATCTCTGCGTGCCGTGAAGTTAGGCTATAAAAAATTGAATCAAACAGAGAGGGCTAACAAAGTAGAAGCGATCGATAACTCCATGTGATATGTTGAAAAATTATATTTCAGCGATGCTCTGTGTTTCCCAGTTGGTATGTCAGCAAAGTAAGGCCAGCTTCAATTAATTTCACAATTTAATCCGGTCTACACGGAAACACCAGCTCATAAATATTAGATAACAGCTATTGATGTTACAGCATATTACATGAACAGCACTCGATTAAAAAAAAACACGTAAAAATATGCGCGATAAGCAATTCATTGGTTTCTACATCTGTCTCCTGCATATTCCCAGTGTCCCATATCCCATTAAGAGTGGGTGTCGTAGGAGTTCTCTCAGCAGGCTAAGGCCCCCTGTGATCCTCAGCAGACAGCAGGTGCTGTACGATGGAGCCGGGACAACTGTCTCACAAAACATTAACAGACAAAACGTGTTTGTTTCCATTGCCTTATTTTCAGAACTCTTTGGTTGTTAGTCATTTTCTTCTTCTAGAGTTGTTTAATATCTACTATGGGTATGAGAACTGCTGGCATGAAGAGCCTGCAATATTTGACAGTTACCTTGGGGATGTGAGATTATGTTGCTGAACACTTTCACGGTTCTTTCAATATTCGGAACTATCAGAACTATCTGCGTAGCAAGAATTTTCTCATCACTGGCGGATGCAAGAGGACCATAGGGGCCGCGGCCCCCAAGTTTATTATTTTTTTGTTCATCTGATCTTTCTTTATTCATCGAAAACAGTTACCTAATAAAAGAACATTCAAATTTAATTAAATACAATTGCAAATAGCAAGTAGAATAGCATTAAATATTCTACATGCCATGTGCCAAATGCGTAGATTAGCCGTCAAACCCACAAGATAACAATAATTGTTCGAGATCCTTACCATCAATTGTTATTATAAACTACTCATTGATTTCTTGTGAACTATTTCTGACCAGCACTTAGGCCTACCTTAATTTAAAGTAAAAAGTTTTATATTTGATTAATGATTTTAATGTTATATAATATTTAAAATCGACAAATGTCTCAATAAAACTAAAATTCTGGGGAAAAAGAATTTTCCCCAGAATAATAGATACCATATCAGTGTTATAATGAAAATCTGTCCTTTAATGAATGTTATTACGATACTGTTACGTCACATAATAAGCGTGCTACAGTTCAGTCAAACGAAAATATGTCAATTTCAGCCTAAAGGCCTACCGATAACTTTTTCCAATACTTTGCTGGAAAAAGACTCGCCTATTCAGAGAATTTTCTGTGAAATATTTTAATACCATTCTGCCTAGCCGTGACTTCAAACTCTATCTGTGCTCTAGTATGACAAATTCGGGGACGCAAGATAAGACTAGAGCGTGGAACCCTTGAGGAATCAATCAGTTGTCGAGCCTGACTTGTGATAGATAGGGGCCGACACAAGACAGCACGGGAGGGCTTGACGGTCTGCAGATGAAATATGGAGAACATCAAGTTGAGCGATGAGAGCAACAAGCTTACATTTGTCTCTTTCTCGAGGGCGCTCAAGTATTTGCAAAGGACATATTCACATTTTTCACACAGATATTCATCTTTATCTCAAATCAATGTGCCATAACTACTATGGGTTTATTTATTTAATACTGGACCTCTGCTATTAGATCTAAAGGTATACAGTCGAGCCAAAGACAAGGGAACTAACTTAATTGCAGGCCCCCTTCCATAAGTAAGATGTCATTATTCTTTAACAAGATTGCTTATATTTCATATACTTGAGTAATTATTAATAAAAACGATATATCATATGATATGACACTGATGATAAAGATTTTATGCCCATCCACTAGATATTAAAATTATGTATAATAAGTCTAATTTTAACTGCGTAGGTGACACGAAATTTAAAAATTAGCCCGGATTATCGTTTAGTCTGAGTCGGGTTAGAGCGAAATGTGTCACCAGGTACGCTATGCCTCTTAACCATCCCCTTGTCCTTTCTGCATTATTTTCAGAATTAATAATTATTTAGTAAATTCTTAGATGGGGTGAGCACAGTTGAAAACGGAATTTTCACCTCGTCAGCGTTTAGGACGCACTTACGAAAACCAGCTATATTTCCGCCATATTTAGTTTCTCAGAACCGACCAGAAACATATGAGTGGACGCAAGCATCTAACGTGGTATGACGTCACGTCGCGTCCGAAATCCTTAACACAGGATGACCAACATAAGGAAACACGCACGAGATGTAGCCTAATATTCCATGTAAAGAAGTGCTTGGTAGTGATCGATTACTTTCGCCTCGTGGTTCTCAAATGTTGTGCGTGTTTTTATTTTTATTTTATACTAAAAATTTAGCAGGTACACTTATCGGATAGTACGGTATAAAGAAACGAGAAAGGCTGAAACGACCCACAATATTGCTCAAGAGCTTATTTTAGAGTCTTGTTCTTTAACGACACAGAGAATTACTTTCCTTCCTTACTCAGAGAGGCATGATGATGATCATAGCATCCAAAATTGACGCCTTCAGAGGGGTCTGAATTTGAGAATCTTGTATCTAACTATGTGCAAGCTAAGCAGTGAGAGCGCTTGGATATTTTATGAACGTCTCATGATTCTCTATGATGGTGCACATTGAGAGATGGATGGACACAAATATCTCGTAATGACAGATGAGACCGACAGATTCCTAACCCCCCTTGTCTCTGCCCCTCCAGAACGGCTGAGAGAACTGAAAAGATAAATCGCTTTAGATACAAACGGATATTTGTTCGCTTATCTACTTCGGCTAATCTAAGCTGAAGGAAAGCATTACTTTTTTCTAGTCTTCGGTTGGAGAATCAAAACCCCTTAATGAAAGGGGATTTATCAAGTTTTTTGACAAAAATTTCACACGTGAAAAGATTTCCAAGTCTTCAAATGTTACTTCCAATAAAAGTTGAAAGCCTCTATCGCGCTCAAGTTTGGATACAACTGACTGTACAGTCCTGTTTTGTCAATAATGACAATTTTTATCTGAAGATTTTAAATATGTAATCTAGAATATAGATCTAGGCTTATTTTTGAAGGAAATGAACTTAATTTAGTGAGTTCTCGTGATCTTGGTTAAATGTGTACTTTAGCATATGAAAAACATATATATGGCACATGATCTCTTCGGTCTAACAAGATTTTTTATTTCCTCGGAGGACTAGAATAAACGTATAGTCCTACAACTTAGTCATTAAACTACGTAGAAAAAGTATGTGAGCTTGTACTCTAAGCCTGAAAAATTCATATTTTTAAAACATGATAAAGCACAATTTCCAAAAATAAATCATAAACCATAATGCGCAAAAAGAAGATCATTCTTGTAACTAGTTTTAAAACTATTAACAATATTGTTGGTTACTGCCTTATTTAAATTTATATCCTTTATGCAGTCTTATATTTAATTATTTCTTCTCAGAAGTTGGCAATACCATAAAAAATCGGTGCCTTTGCTGATGATATAGCATTTTCAACTGTCGTGTTGTCATTAATCAATGATTTCCCCTCTTCCCTCAACCCGTTATTTTGAGACCCTTCCATATAAGTAGTAACTAAGTTTGTGTATGGCTTGCTCAAAGTTATAAAAAAATTTGTTTCATTTGTCGCATGTTTTACGATTAAAAATATTTTTTCTTTTAAGAGATATCTTATCTTAAAATTAGCGAAGATACCAACGAATAGCCTACTCTCTTCCTGAGGTTTGATGTGTTGTTTATAACAGGATACAAGTGAATGAAATCTGCATGGGCTACATGTCAAAATTAAAATGAAGTTTCTTCTAAACATCTTCATGTAAATGTTTAACATAATGCTTTGAATAAAAAATATATTGGGTTTTAGTCCTGTTCGGATTGAATCATAGGAGGTGGTGTTGTAAGCGAAGGCCCCCCTGGGGGACGCCATAAAGTTGTGGTCAAATACAACTTGTCAGTATTACATGGGGCATTAACATGAGGGATATCAAACGTAATAGTAACGATTTCTGTAATTCGATTACAACTGTCATTATTATTCTTAATAATAGCCACATCATGTAATAATTTAAGCTACCTGAAGGTACTGAATTAATTAATTTTCTTGTACCCTTACCCTTGTAATTGTTACTTCTCTGGATGCTTTAGTTGCAACAAATGTACACTTATTGTTTGCATAGTTCAATCGAAATTGTCCACTGAGGCAATTTTTAGTTTGTTTCATTAGTAACTAAATTCTCACGACCGAATAGTGTTCTAAGATGGTGAATATTTTTGAGAAAACAGAAAGAGAGAGAGAAATCGGTTGTGAAAATTTAAGCAAAGGGGAAAATGTGGATTTAAAAAAATATCGCAACGGCCTTCATGACATTAAGGTTGAGATATAAACTCGCTAACATAGCTGTAGACTATTAATATACACAGGGCGAACCACAAGTTTCAAATGCTAAGCTGTCCAGCGTGTTCCAATAAGAGCATTCCGATAGAACTGTTTTGACACCAGAAAAATGAGCGCACGTTCTGAAAGAGAGACGTTGTCGCAAGTTTGACAGAGGTGATTATTTGTGTTGCTGAAGACATTATTTGGGCTTTGGCCTGACAAGAAGTAGTCACGTCACAAGAAAGCGCACAGAAACACTCTGACCAGGGGTCAAGTTCTATTGTCCTCTGGAGCTATGATGAAAGTAGTTTTGGTGGTAATTATGTTGTATAAGATGTTCAAATGTTTAAATGCTGTGACTGGCTAAATCAGTCTAGTATTCGGTTTGGTTTTATGGTTATTTAACGACGAGGGTGTACTGCTACTTAGACCTATGACCGTCGCCAGTGTGCTGGAATTTTGTTTCGGCTGTTCTTAAATCTAGAGACATACAGCCTGTCACATTTATTCACATCTATTTATTTTTCTTTGTCAATTTATTCATTTATTTATTTAATGTTTTTCGACACCTGTTCTTGATATCTATCAGGCCTTTATATAAAACTGTAACTTTTATGGTTGACTTAAGCTTTCTTCTATCTATAAATGAATATAAAAGAATATAAGACGAAAAAGGAGTTTAAGAAATCGAGAAGAAATCACAACTATTAACAATTGCAACTACATACTACTACTTTGCTACTAAGTCCTATTCATATAATAGTAATAACTTAAAACCAAAATTACAGCTATAAAGTTCAGCTGTAAAGGTTACAGCAGATATTCTTTCAAGTCCTCAGATATTGCCTTCTTATCAAGAAGCTCATCACAATCTAACCCAATGATTTTCACTTGTACAACAGTAGCCTAAGTGTATATTTTCTTTATGAGTACATGAGCTCTGAAAGTCGTATGTAAGATTCTGTTAGTTTATTATGAATTTATGATGAATGGGAGGTCGCGCCTGATCATACTACACATTCAGCCAGGTGAATAGCCATTCGTCACCGGCAAACATAGGCCTAAATGTCATCGAGCTGGGCTGTGATAAAACCCACTACCTTCGCCACATAAAGCCAGAGCCATTCTGAATGTATCAACTTTATCCAGAAATTACGTAGGACTCTTGAGACTGCCATAGGAGTTATATTAAGTGTATTGTATTAAGGAACCCAGTAACATAGAGTACAATCAATTTTAAAGTATTTATCTTAGTAGCTGTAGAAAGATCATGCCCTTAATTTTATATAATTATAAATTACTCCATTAATGCCACCTCCAAAAAGAATAAAACGTGGCCATTGTACTCACCGAACATTACTGATGTAAAACTAAAATTTCAGAATTATTTTACTAAGAATTTCAATATCTTACCCATCTCGCCATTTGACTAAGTGCTTCTCTATATTTTCTATTGTAGCTAAAGGATCTAACCTCACAAATTTGGGAGCAAAGACAATACGAAAGCATGTTGTTAAATAAAAGATACTTCGGAATGGCAATACAAGCTGCAACTCTTCCTACTAAACAATTGTTACAAATGGGTATGAATATGAGATAAAGACAGAAGTATAAGTAGATACAAATTTAATTCCTACCTTCCTCTCTATGGGAGTATGAATGAACAAAGGGAGTCGAACAAGAAGTATGAATGAATGGAACACTGTTTTCCTGTTCATTCATTTGATAAAACGGTGTTCAACTTAATTGAATTTACAAATTATTCATTAAGTACAAATATTCTTACGATGTAACAGTACAAGTTAAGGGCGTTGGTCCTAATGTGCATTTAAATGATATTGCTAGTAGTTGATTCACAAGAAACAAGCTCGAGAACTAATGTCGAACAAGGAGAACATTCATGATGTGTTCATAAATAAATCGTGTAGGTGGCCGTGGATTGGGGAATATAAGGCATTGCTTATAAAGTCACTCCGTCACTATAAAACCGCGGGTGTTACCCGTCACGTGACTACACACGACATGACACGGACACGCCCGAACACACCCGATACTGCCGCCATCATGGCGAGACGAGTACACCGATTGAGACTGTTTGACGGCCAGAAAACCAGCATGAGTCGTGACATGTAAAAATATAACCAATCGTTTAATTTGACGTATGACAAGAAATTTGCCTTTTACTTTTAGAGGTGGATGGAATGTATGTATGAGGAACAGATTTTTTTAAGAAGTTAAAAAACATGTTTAGTCTTTTAATAAAGTGATTTTTCTCCACTGAGATTTTAGAGGGAAAGGTTAGTATTCAGTACTCATGGATGCAGAAAGGTGTATTCATTTGAGCAAAAATGTTAATATAAACTTATGACGTACCCTTATTTTATTACATTACTAGCTGACTATTTTAATATTAATTTTTCCTCGTGATAAATAGTTATGATAAAAATCAAGGGGAGTGATATATTATGTATGAAAATATATTAAGTACACAATTTATTTAAATTTCCTTGGATGAGCCTTTCCAGATGAAAATTCACAAGCCGCCACTGTTAATTCATTGTATGAATAACGGTCATGCATAGATCTCACAGGACAAGTTTCTCCGCGATAAATCAATTTGAGCAACATCACATTTTGAGTCAAAATTCATCCCGTTCAATTTCAATCCTGACAATAAGATTAACTCCTAATTTTACAGAGAATATACAAAATCTTTCGTGAATATAGAACATACCCTGAACATACCCAGAATTGAATGGTATGGTTGAAATTGCGGCTATATCATTTAGTAATTTGTATACAAAGCAGCAGGAAAACATCCGAAGTTTGAAAATAAAAGATGTATACAACCATTTTTCAACTGAGTCAGAAATATGATTTCTTACATGGATATCGCTTGTGGAGACGAAAGTGTCAGAAGATTGTGTGAGAAATGGAAATTATAATTACGTACAATCAGGATATTTAATGAAAATAAAATGTAAACACAACGAAAACAATAAAGTTGTTGAAATACTTCCGATATATTCTTTACTTCGGAATTTGAGAGTTCGTTTAGTCAATTTTAGTGCAATGAATGAAATTATTACCTAGTAAAAGAACTCTCTTCCCTTATAAAGATTTGTATTCACAATCCTCTTCGAGATTTTGGTGCTATCCCAGCGTGCAATCTTCGATATGATCGGATCGGAAGTAAGCAGAATACTGCAAAATGAAACTGGCCGCAGGAAACCGGTAGTGGGGGCAATAATAAGGAAAAATTCTAAAGCATTCTGAAATAATTGAGTTACGGTCAACTTTTTTCAACTACATCACTTCTGTAGCCTTTTTATGACCCACTCTCTTCAAATGTTGGTAAATTAAAAAAGTGTTTAGTACATCATAGGCCTATATAAAAATAACATGTTTTTGCTACACCAGTGTTTTTCTTTTTCTTTTCAAATATATTTTAATTTCTTAAGCAAAATAAATGTTTCATTCCAAATTTTACATTTTTTTCGTTTTTAAACAAAATCCAGAAAATAAGCAACGATCCATTGCATTGGCCTATATTCAGAAACACCTGAAATAGCAAACAACGTGCAATATTAACTCCCTTGACGTTTGAATTGATAAAAAACTATTTTGCAAAACTTTCAACATGCCAGTAAAAATATGCATTTGCAGACAAATCCTACCCTCGTTGTATTCATTCCTCCTTGGTTATCCTTAATCCACTTCCATTTAATTCAAATGAGTGTACGCCAGTTAGTTAAGCTGATTCATTAAATTCCAGCACGATTAGTTTTATGAGTTTCATTCCCAATAAGGTTTTCCCTTGTGAAAATTTGAAGTCGACGGTCAGGGATTTCCAATACCTTTTGAGAGGAAGGAAAGTGCGGAGTCATTCAGTGAAACCTTGTACTGTAGTTGACTGTTCGTTTACAAAAGATTTCTCCAAATCGATAATGATTTAGGAGCAAAATGTGTTGACAAATTTCCTGTAATTAACCTCACTTCATAAACTTTAATAATGAATGCAGGTGACGAATTGGTTTTGGGGTATCCCGTGCCTAGCCTAGAAATTAACAACTGTCACAAAAAGTACATCGTTACTGTAGTCTGTTGACAAATTCTGTTAAACTGATTAACATAATGATACGTGTCTGCGCTTTGATTGATGTTTACCGACTGTCAAGGTTACATTATGTTTCATTCATATGAAAGGAAAACCTAATGACAGGGTCCTTCAAAAGAAGGATTTCTTAAAGAATCTTCATTCCAAACGTGAATATCTTCTGCGAAACCATTTTGTAAAGGCAGCTTTGTTATATGAGGAAAAAACGTACAGGAAAATTCAAAGAAGATTTCTACCATAAGCAAGAGTTGAAAATCTTAAAGGGGTAAATATAGCTTACCCCCTTTAAAAGTCGATTAATCGTAGATAATATAACAAGAGGTCCGGATTTATCTTGGAAGAATTCGTATCTCGAGTTATATTTACTGTGGCTATTTAGCGAATATTTGCATAATTAAGCATGTAAAGAATAGTATAAAACCACGAAAATTAATAAAAACTAGCTAGTTTTGTCGTTGTAAGCGAGAGAGCTTATGACGAAACAATCGATATATCGATGTACCGATCGTCGCGACATCGTCTATAGTCGCGATGCATGCGACTGTTCAATGTTTTCATCAGCTAGTTAGATTAACCTCATTGCTAATACTCGTATTATAATATAATGTTATTAATAGTAAATTCCTCGGATTTTTCTGAGTTAAGGGAGGACTGGAAGGGGTGCACTCAGCCTCGTGATTCAAATTGAGGAGCTATATTTATTTTCCAATCGCTGTTAATCGTTCTTGATCAAAGAAGCTTCAGGAATGAAAATGTTTCAGTATTCAGTGTTTGTGAACTTAGATGAAAATAATTGCACGTAGGGGAGATAAAATGAAAGAGATAATAATAGAACGATAAAATTATGACGATAAACACTTGAAATTCCACATATTCTTAAATTGGATTGGTCATTGATTCATGAGGTAAATAGTCAAAATTACTTTAAAAATATGCAGGGTGTTTTATGTTAATTTTGGCGCAAAAAATATTTCAATACCTGATTTTTTAAAAAGTTATTAACTTAATGACAAGATGCTGCGAAATTATGGGTACTGCGAAAAAAAAAGCATGTGGGGTTAGCGAGCAATGAGTGACCCTCATTAGAAGTTGACACGTTGGAAAACCTTTCCTCAAAGACACTCCGGGCCTCGGGCGGTGGAGTGAGACAAGGCTTTCATGATCTGGAATAAACTTTACCCGTTGTATAAAGAGTAATCCATTTTTGTGAAAAGGATTGTCGAGATAAAAGAGGAGTGTGCATAGCCTGGCAGGTTGTGATTTCCTTGCGCAGAATTTTAATGGTGGATCCTTTGATAAGCAAGCAGCACGCGCCGTGTGTTCCAAGAAACAGCTGCGAGCATAAGAATAACAATTCCCTCATTGCTGTCAAAATATGACTTTGCCACCCACGTTTTTGGGCATGATAAAAATGTTGAACTTGTAAAGAGAGGGCTCAGAAAAGTCTACGGAACTTGCCAAACTTAATTAAACTATCATTAATGAATTTCATTCCTCTAGTGCTATGACTGACTGACTCTGTCCTATATACCAGTGTCGGGGCGAAGGGCCTCCAATTGCTGGTTTCTGATACCTATGTGAATTTTGTTACGCTTATTTTCCAAGAGAGGGCAGAGGGACAGGTGGTAAGCCCATCGCCTCACAACCCCCCGGAAAATAAGGTATTACTTGGACGTGAAAGGCCGGGAAATTTTGTCCAGAGACTCTAATTTAGGCTTGGAGTTCTTTAACGTGCCGTAAATCTACGACACGGGCCCCCGGCTTAAAGTCCCTCCCGGAGGACCGCCGCGGCCGGGTTTGATCCCGCGACCTGCCGATCTATTAGAGGCGGGCAGGCTACTCCTAGACCACCGCGGCCGGCCCTCTAGTGCTATAGAGCAGCGGTTCCCAAACTGTTTTGTCCTGCGACCCACCTTCACCTAGAATTTTTTTTCGCGACCCACTACTACATAATGATAGCCAATAAAGACTATATAAAAAATTTTTCGCGACCCACTACTACATAATGATAACCCATATAGGCTGTATAAAATACAGCACATTTTTTCATATGCCTTTCAATAGTTTTACTGTGTTCAAATGCCTTTTATTCCTTTATATTGCAAACAAGTTTAATTTTTCACGCCCTTTTCGCGACCCACCGAAATTACTCCCGCGACCCATAGTTTGGGAACCACTGCTATAGAGAATAATAAAGACGGGTCAAGTGTTCCGCCTATTTGCACCAGTCTTAACTAACTGCTGTAAACGAAGATAGAACAAAAGTTGTTTTTTATGTGTAAATATTTAACCAATTCTGAATTTGCTTTTGAGGTATATAATTTCGCTTTTAGGACTCTTTTATAGTGAATGAATGAGCAATTTAAAAAAAAAATTGTGTTCCGAAAAGCGAATTCTTCTCACATAAAACTTTATCAGAAAACCTTTTTCCTCCGGCTTGTAATAGTTGGTTTTTACGACCGTGGCGTTTGCACTAAGAATATTTATGTCGCAGGAGTGAATGAGTCAGTCAGCCTCTCTGGATGTTCGCACATTACAGAATAAAATTGGGTGTATTAATATGCAGGAGACATGTGCCGCCTCCCTCATTGTACCGTTACCACGTCTTCTTTCTATCTCCATGTCATGCTTTCGATTCAAGGTTAAGGTTCATTTCACTTTCCTCATCACGCCATAATGACAGTCTTTTGTCTCCCTAACAGCCTCTGGTAAATGTTGCATGGCCTGCAGGCTTGTCAAACACGAGGACCGCGGACCACATCCGGCCCTGGCAAACACACCTGCGGCCCGCACAAAGGATACATAAAAAAACTAAACTCCGTGGCTCTACATCCCTGAAGGGACAAGGCTTACCACCCGACCGCTGCGTCATCTATCACAGGCAGATGGCAGGATTGGGGGAATGTGGTCAGCATGCCTACACCCACGGCCTTTAATGACCGGAGCCGCTACTTCTCTATCAAGTAGCGCCTCAATTTGAATTACAAGGCTGAGTGCACCCCGTTCCAGACCACCCTACCTCAGAAAAATCCGAGGCCGAGGAGGTACCGTTGATCGAACCCGGGCCGACGGTTCTGTAGTCAGCGACGTTAAGCACAAGACCACGCCGGCAGTCCACAAAGGCTACATAAGCTGGCCTAAATTTCTTTTCAGTTTTAACCGCTGATTTTGGGGATACCTGTTGTCTTTTCATGACTTTTTTTAATCTTTTGCATGCAACTCCTTCACCGAGGAAAAATATACAGTTGGAAAATTCGACTATCATCCGACCACATTATCATTTCGTCGCACATGATTGAAAGCATCTACAAGTATTTTATCAAAGCAAGGCTGTTGAAATTTTACCATTACTGATTCAGAAGGTCATCATTAAAATGAAATCAGTAATTCAGTAATATACGAACAAAACAGCAATTATTTTGCTACCACGAATCTCGCGTCATAAATTTACACAGATACCAAGTGATCTGTCAATTTCTGAGAGGTCTGCATATCACCGCTCGCTGAAACTTACAATAAGTCATGGAAAATTTAGTGCAATAATCTCAAGACCATTGACTCCCTTTCCTTGGAAGTTAAACTCTGATAACAAGAGATGTTGTAAAAATGTTCGCACTGCAATTTGACACGCAGTAACATATTTTACAGTATATTTTTAACACCTCCAGTTGCACGTTTTCATGTTATTAAACAGCCGTAACTGCATGTTCTAACCTTGTTGAATCACTGCTTGAGGCACTTCATGAGTCTTCCGTTTAAAAAGCTGCCTATATAACTTAAACAGTTTGAGTTTGTTACTGTCCATATTAACAAATAATATCATTTATTAACATACATAATATCTTATTATATCTTGATGTCAATATTTCAAATACTGCACATCACATAATGGCTAAATGATAACTGTTTAAACCAAAGCAGGGCAGAACATTTCAGTCGGTAAAAATGTTTAAAATCTAAGTAGTGTTTGAAGAATTATATCGACGCAATTCTATTGAAGTCATCACTACGTCGACTTCAAGGATGGTCTTTTTAGAATGTTCGGTCTTCATGGATCGTGAAATTGTTCTCGCCATCCTTTTTGAGGGCATTCTCTATTTTGTTCTCCGATGGCTTTATATAGTTATTTCCAGAACATGAAAGCTTCAGTACTGTACTTGGAGATACTCAGATAATATTTCCCCCTGGTACATAACTGTAGAGATTTGTGAACAATAGGCGACTTTCATTAAAGGCCTATAAGCACAGTGGCGACTACTGGTTTTTTATTTGTGTAGGATGGTGTGGAGAGAGCGAATTAACCCATTCACTGCTATTGACGTACGTATGAGTCGCCGTAAAAAATGCATAAAGGCTGAGATGTAAATTTAATACAATAATGCTTTATCGTAAAATATGAAAATATTTAACCACGTATGAAAACTGTCATTTACGGAAATCAGCTAATCCGCTATAATTTTCGTAGTTGATAATTCACTAGTGATATTACTCCAGGAATACTTATATTGAAATATAAACAATACTTTAAAGGTTAATAATAGCTAGGCAAGCCATTTTTATTCACTGATTCACTCGCCCCTTAGAAAACACTCTATCGAACCTGAGGAACACATGTGAGGAAGGACTGTAAGACGTCCTCAACTTCCTCCATATGTAACTGCCTTCTCACTACCTTTTCTCATCCCCGCCACACCCTTCACATGCCAAAGAGATCTAACAACGGCATGGACTGCGTAACATCAACACAGAGCGACTGAGGACATCCTCTCAAATACCAACCTGCTCAAAACAGAACTGCTAACTTCCTTCCCGAGTGCTCTACAATAACGCTGTTTTGTCATTTTACTGTTTAAATTTCTACAATAAATGCTAGTAAACATTTATGTAGATAAATTATGAAGTGTAGGATGATCCTCACATCCTATATGGAATAATCGCCACTGTATAAGCAACACTGTCAGGTTTTCTTTCTTTCCTACAGATTATTCAGTCCACTGTTTTGTATCGTGTTGAATAGCTGCAACCGCTTTATTTTTGTGTTATAATATGTCTTTTTTTTCAACCCATGTGTAAAAATGGCCATATTCGCCACATCAGAAGAATGTGTAGTCTCTAGATACACTGATTATTGTTTTAGCGACCTAGTAACCTCATTAGGAAGGGGCTCATTGTGAAACCATTCCGCAAAGTCAGCCCGGGCCTCGGGAGGTGGAGTGAGACTAAACTTTCATATTTTGGAAATAATTATATTCATACAATCGTTTAGGAAGCCTGTCAGTGTCCCAATCGAACTCGAAATCCGCTCTCAAACCAGCCATAAATGTCGGTAAACAAGCAATCAACATTTTATTCAAGCAATAAATAAAACATGTTCCACCCATAAGGCCATCTCGTTCACAAGACAGTTAACGTTCAGCTCTTGTCTAAACCAATGTTTCAATTGGATGAGCTCCGACAGTTTCCTCCAAGTTTTTTAATTTACTTGTACTACTTGCCCCAACAACACGCAATATGGAATAGCAGTGTTATATGTTAAACGTAGACATATATTCAAGACTACGCAGAATATTATTTCTATTGAATATTGTAGAAGAAAATTCATATGACACCAGGAATTCGAACCCATGACCGGGAGATCCATTTCAAACAGCTCTATCTCGGACACTAAAAGGTTCAGCGGCTGTAGCAATGGCTCGTTTGAAAGAGCTGAGATAACGGGACATGGCAGTGGCACCAACTCTCTCGTCCGACGTTGTGAGCTTGGGCTAGAGTGTTGGAGATCTTACTTATTGACCAGACCTCGTAATTCGTGAAAATGGAAATGCATTATCAGAAAAATAGCGGGAAAATTATACGATAAAGTTAACGATGACATTATAACTTTCATTTAGGTCAAATCGTATCGTTCGACAACTAATAAATGCAAAAGTATAACAAAACTTAGGTCATCTGGTTTAAACGTGTTCAAAGAAGTTTTAGGAAGTTTTGCTCTAGCGTAGGGCTTATGTTCTGAGCCGTGCAGAATTTGTCAAATTCATCACTAATGGAAGCGGCCAGTTCCATCTTGACCGAGTGTACGTAAATTTACTCAAGCATTTTACTATAAGTTGATGAGGCAATGCTGAAAGCAGAGAACAAGAAATACATCTTACAGTTTAAATAAGAAATTAGTATTTCACTCAGGGGATATCTTATTATACCAGACAATAACAACACTTAGGTCATCTGATTTAAATGTATTCAAAGAAAGCACAATCTTGATCTTTGCCACCTCCACTGATGTTAATCATGGGGATCGCCTTTCTGCACGTCAGCCCACGTCTTCACATATAAACGCCATTTTTCATTGTTTACGTGCCTAATTATGTGCACATGTTCCAAGTTATCTTCACCGTTACATCATATTAGCTGCACTTACAAGTCTATATCTGCAACATTCCTCCTGTGCCTCTGTAATCTCAATCTGATCGCTATTAAATTAATTAAACTTCTTGCTCCTTCCTTAAAGGAGCCGATGCCCTTTCAAGAAATCGGTATTTTTAGTCAGCCTATCGTTTATTGAGCCTTCTGACATTTAATCTCAAGCAAAATTGGATGGAAAATAAGCATAGGCCTACATGCTAGCATGGAACCTGCAAGAAAAATACAGTTTGCAACGGGATGCTTCTTGATAAGAATGGCGGGTAGTTGTTTCCGGGTGCTGCTTGGGGAATAATCGCCTCTCAATAAGTACGCAAAATTACACTTTTATTATGCAACTTGACTGTTTTGATATTTTGTCTTTGCGAAATCTTTAAAGCAAACTCATTTTATTTATCTCATCCTTCTGTTACTTTCTGGTATTTATAAATGGAATTGTAGAAACATGGGCGTCCGCAGAAATTTTGCCAAGGGGGGGCCAATGAACAAATTACTGCCGCCACCACCATCATTATGCTACTGCAACCACTTTATAATTATTATTATTATTATTATTATTATTATTATTATTATTATTATTCACATTATTGCTATTATTTCTATTACTATTCATATTATTATAACTAATCAAATTATTGCTATTATTATTATTATTATTATTATTATATAATCAACATCCTTCATTTACTGTAGCTGGACTATGGCCATGGATACAAAGAAAACATCTGACTTTTCTTACTCCTTACAATTTATACTATTCGTATAAAATATAAAATGCCTTATCTTCATTATAATAAAAAGTTTGAATATAAATGGTTTCAAGTTTAGGGGAAGTAATTATTCCTACAAGCTCATATCTAGTCAGCTGTTACAAGTCGTTTTCATCCAAACAACGAGGACATAGATACAAAAATATTTGGGGACTTAAACCTCACTTCACATTAGTTGTTTATAGTCATTTAATTTAGAGGTTTATGTCTAAACAAAATTTCCAGGGAGGGGCAGCGGCCCTACCCTGCCCCCCCCCCCCTTCCGGACGGCCATGTGTAGAAACGAAGATTAGTAAATAGATGTGTGGTAGGATGGTATTCATAGTGTTAAGTCGAGTCCTGAAGGGGTGTGAAATTTATGATGGGAGACGTTAGAAAGTAAATGGCCATTTTCATGTGTGGCATCAAAAGCTTTACTTATTGACTGCTAATTTTTAAATTATGTTTTGTATAATTTCTGCGACATTGTCAAAATTTATTACCTTTTAGCTTTTTAAATATAGTTTTATTCATCTTTGAAAAATGTGTAAATAAGGTATATATAATTATAAGGTATAAAGTATAACATTACCTGAATGGCGTTTTTCCTGGGATATTTCCTTACCCGCGAGACAAATGTCGGGTAACTTTAGGCCCTAGTGGTTCCTGGATATCATCTGGCTGTCAGTATCATCTTCATCTCATCCTCGCCTTGTTCAGAGTGGATGGTGTTCTTACTGACTTGGAGGTGACCCTGGTATTGAACTGATCACCCATCCAGGAAGGCCATCCACGTCCTTGTCTGGTCAAAAAACTATGTATGTGATCAAATAGAAAATCCCTCTCTTGACAGGTCGTGGCCCTATAAGCCCGGCGTCGTGGGCCGCTTAAATATAATAGGCCTATATAATATAATCGTACCTGGTACGCATTTAAATTATAGTTTATAATTAGGATTAGAAATAGTATCTGGTTGGCAGGTCTACAGGTCCAAACGTTAAGTAAGACGTATCTTAAAGCTAATTATTTATTTCTTTTTCTTTTCAGATATCACTGGAACATGCAGAGCACCCAGCAGATTATGTGAGTTGATGTTACACAGCAGTTATAAAATCTTAGAATTGTCAACTTTTAATACAAATCGCTGAAGTGGTTCAATTTAAATTTGCATTACACCGATTTTAGCAGCTTATAGACTGTTCAGACGTGATGAAACTTCAGATGAAATTGCTTGTAAATCAACGTCAGGAAGAAACCTAAATAAGATTAGAAGCTCTCAATATAGGTATAGTCTTGAAGGTTAAAAAATCACTGTAGGCTTTTCTGTATTTTCGCACACGTTATTTTCCCCTGCGCCGGGGTCAAACCCTCGAACTTCGGAACATAATGCCTAGTATTATGTTCAGACGATACTGGCCTAAAGAAACTGATTGTATTGTACTGATAGTAAAGGAAAGTTTGGAGCCAAGAACCTTAGGATATCCATTCACCTGTGATAGAAACCGCAAGAACGGGTATAGCATGGTTTAAATTGCGGATTTGGAAACTGAAGGATTTAAAGGGTGGAATTGAAAAAGGAAAATATCTACTATGTGGAGAAAATCAAATACATACTCTGGGTGTGTAGCCAAACAAATTGTAGCGATAGGATTTGAGTAAAAAAGAATGAATGCATTTCGGTAATGAAATTGGTGTTAGCTAAAATATCAGGAATCTCAAATAAATACTGAAAACTTTAGGATCATGTCTATGGAAATAAAATAAAAGAGGAGCAGAATAACAAATATTGTTCATAGAGATGTAATGCAACTTTTATGCATAGTTTACCAACATTAAAGTATCTAATTAATAAATTATGTCCATTCAAAGAAGAGAAGAAAAGCGCGAATTTTGTGTGGGGCAATAAATGATCAGAGTAGGCTATAATGTACCGCGACTAATAAGAAATAAAATAAAGTATTGTACTAGTACTAAACCCAACTAATGAACTCCATTCGCTATAGTCGCAATAGCATCCGAGTGAAAAATTTCCCCTTGTCTTAATAAACTGAGCTGGAGTGTTTTTATTTAGTGGGGACGGACAATAAGCTTGCCATGAACACATGGAACTGAATTCTTTGGATTGTTCTGGTCTCAGCTGTAGTGTGCACTAATGGCTTGATATATACCCTCAGATAATGAACTCAAAGTGCTAGAATTTTGTACGACAATTTCGAGATTGTTTATGGCAACTTTAGAGCAAATAAAACTTAAGAGAGATTCTCGGAAAGATCTTCCTCCTGACTCTAGAATTTATGACGAACCAAAGTGATCCTCCATCATAGCCTTGCTCTTTTTGTGATACATTGTTCATAGATACCAACAGCAGCAACCTTATTTACAACCATAAATGGACATTTCCCTTCTAACGAACTTAGTAGCATTTATTTCTTTCAATTTCCTGCTCATCGAGATTGGTTTTATTCTTCTGGAAAAAAATTTTCCATATTTAGTTAGCCACAGTTTTTACCGCAAAGAACTAATATAACATTAGCAAGACGTTCTTTTGCCACCAAATAAACGACCAAAGGCGTAATTTTAATGAATCCTAATTAAAAATTATTTGTTTTCTGTTTGTTTGCTTGCTTGTTAATCTCATTCTTTGTTTTTAGTGACTCAGCCACGGGGGGGGGGGCTAAAGGGTCTAATGCTTCCCTTGGGCCCTGTTTCATAGAATTTGCTAGTAATATTAATTAACAATATTAGAACTCATAATATTATTCATTAGTTAACAAAATATTGTTTCATAGAGATATGAACACTACTCATAAAATCTCTTCACTAATATTATTAGTTCATTAGTCAGCTGATTGATTTGGATGTTATGTCTACCTACATATATCTTCATAAATGTAACAAATAATAACTACCTCTAAGAAATGAATAAATATTAAATTATTCAAGATAGCAGTAGTCTTATCTACAAAATCTAACTTCAAATCCTAAAAACTTGTTATGACAAAAATTCCTTTGATAGCGTACGTCAACTTTTTCTAAATTGATTATTAAATTAGAGCGATTCATTTTCCACGAGGGGAGGTAAAACTAAGGAAAAGAAGAAGTTTTATTTACCTCTGTTATCACTTTTAATCAACGCACCCTGTATAGATAAAAAGTTATATTGTCAATGCACCCTGTATATCAGTACAAATAGTGTGAAATTTTCAGCCAGTTACTTCTTAAAATATATTATTGTCATCCTATACTATTAAGAATCAAAACAGACGATATTTCGTACATAATTATGTGGGAACGATGAGTTTCCATATCCTTTAATATACCTATACGAATACTTTCGTCGCTGGATACTATTAAATACAACCTGAGGAATGAACGGCTATCCCCATTCATTTATCATGCATGCGTCTTTTGTTTATCACATCAAACAATGGGATGGCTCGCTCTCTAGTTTGAAGCTGGCGTTATGTTCTCCAAACTATGACGTGCATTGCTTGATCTGTAGAAAATCGTGCATGCATGTTTTATATTGATTTATATATTGATTTCTATTGAAATTTATATTGATTCAACTGGACAGACAGTCCCGAAAATGGTTCCTCACCTCCACAATTAATTATAAAGAAAAGTATGCCGTGCATTTAGATTGTTTATGTAATGCAAAATAACGCAGAGATTCTATTTTGTTAGGCGAAATAACGCCATAATTAACACAACCGTTGTACCGGAATATAATATTTTTATTCACCCTAAAATAGAATCCCTACCCACAGTGGTGTAATCGAGGGTACATGCAAGTAAGTTATACGCCGTATACCCTCACAATAACTTTACTCGTTAGCGTATATCTTCTGTTATATTGCCTATATCTTCTGGTCTTCATATGTTTTATTTATTTATTTTTTTTCTGTACTTGAAAATTCGAATAATTTTACGAATCAAAATAGTGTGGTTGTCAAACTAACTTTCATCTTATGGAATCTAAAAACTCCATATCTATCCTGATATGACTATTTTATGCCAAATTATCGGTGTAAGTTCATTGCTACTAATTCATTTTGAAATCAGCGAAATATTTTGCATTTTTTTGGAAAAAATTAAATAATTTCATTAATACTTTCTCATATCAACTGCTTCTACGCAGTGCAAGAATCTAGTTAAAATATATGTTTTCCACTACAATTTCGCGAAACTTCATATTATACTCTGTGAAAACTTTTAGACTACAACACTGCCTACCCGTAAGATATGAGAAAGTCTTGAAACATTGAAGGCATTAATATTAATATCGCAGGTGCTTTACTTCTTATACCTCCATTGGGACCGGGGCTGGATCTTATGCATAGTTGTACATATACTAAAACCCTTAGCACATTGTGATAACCACTGGAGCGGAAATGATAGTGTATATAGAATAGGAGTTTGTTTTTCTACTGGAAAAATGTGGTGCCGTACCGGAATATTCGCCTCCTCCCCCCAGCTTCTCGTGAGTTCTGAGCTTTATGGCCAATTTTATGAAAGTCAATAGGTATTATTATGATTGATAGGATCACCCTGTGGCTCTGCCCACCTCACGAGTTATAGACTGCCTCGCAATTCTATCGTTCCTACTCGCAGAATTCGGCTCAACATTCTGAAATTTGATGTCGTGTTTTCAACATACATGCACGTTTTGAGGTCCCCGAATACAAAAATGCTATTTCCGAAACATATCTAGGTTATGTTTGTGTATGCGTGTCGGGCAAGGCATTTGATGATTTTGCATGTTTTTGTATGAAGGTTTAAACATAGCTCGAATACATACAAATGTATATAGGCCTAATAATAATAATAATAATAATAATAATAATAATAATAATAATAATAATAATAATAATTTATTTCACCATTAAGCAATACATTGGTTGCTTTTAGGCTACTTAACAATACTTAAAATGTGATATAACATCTACATTCAGAAATTCTTCAATAGAATAAAATTGATTTTGTTCTAGCCAGCTAAAGAGTACAGGTTTGTACCTACGAATAGGTACAACTATGGCTGTTGTCGGCAATTTGTTGAAAAATTTGAAATGAATTGATTGATTAAATAAGGACAATTTGTTTTGGCTTATTTTACATTTTTCGTCATTTTCAAATGACAAGACATGTTTCTGGCCCAGCTACTGAATACTCTCTGCATACTCTCACGAAATACACTCTGTAATACTCTCGCTAAAAGTTAACATATTTCTCTATCCACTCGTCACCGGATATAGTAAGGGTAATTAAATTACGGAGAATGAAATGGGCTGGACATGTTGCGGGAATGGGGGATGGAAAGACATCTCAAAAGTATTTATTGGGAGACCCGAAGGGAAAAGATCACTGGGAAGATCGAGACGTAGGTGGAAAGACAATATTAGGGTAGATTTAAGAGAATCAGGATTTGAGAGGGATGGTTGGTTGGAGTTAGCACAGAATAGGGTTGCATGGCGGGCTCAGGTAAACGCGGCAATGAACCTTCGAGTTCCATAAAATATATAATATTCCTTTAGCTTGCTTAGGAATTGTCTATTGCCATTGAGTAAGTAAGTAATCTATCCATTCAAGGGATATTTTCGCCAGAATTCTAAGTTCTGCGTATAAGAAATATCTTTGAAGAAAGGGTACTGCAAACTAGTAAAACTCATGAAGATGTAATAAATCGTAAACATTTTTGAGCTGCACGAAATAACTTTTGAAGCACCGTGTGGATGTTTTCTGCAGACATGATCAGTGATTGACCGTGGCCTCAGCATGTAATAGCGGACCCTCCCTCATACACCAAGATTATGGATTTTAAAATCGTTTAAGGATGCGTTTGTCTGTAAAAGTCGAGAGTAAATAAGAAAAAAAGTATATTTCCCATTCGTTTCCGCCCCTTTTTGTGCCATCCTTTTTTAATGTTTCTCTTTCTTTATCTTCTTACAGTTTTCTATTTCATCTTCCTCCAAAATCTGTTGAAATTAATTTTATACAACCCCACCCACGCTCCTTGCATACGTACAGTATAGTCCCAGGTGCGATAAAACAAGCTTACATACATGATTGTAGAAGGTAACTTCTATTATTTTGCAGCTATAATATAAATACTGTATACTAGCTTGCTGGGACCGTCACAGAATTGGGGGCATCTACACCATTTCAACCTCAATTTCGGCAAAAGTAATTTCAATTTCGGAAAAAGTAATTTCAAATTCGGAAAAGGTAATTTCAATTTCGGAAAAAGTAATCTCAATTTCGGAAAAAGTAACTTCAATTTCGGAAATACGAGGGCTATTTTTTAAAACATTCGATGGGGCATAAAATGAAAACCACAGTGAAAATCAAAACTGTTTTATTTGGAACTCTTAGGTACACCTTCTAGCTACTTCTCTACATAATCTCGCTCCGATTGAGTCATTTGTCCTAGCGTGGTACCAACTTGACTATACCCTCTTCATAGCCCTCGTATTTCCGAAATTGAAGTTACTTTTTCCGAAATTGAAATTACCTTTTCCGAAATTCAAATTACTTTTTCCGAAATTGGAATTACTTTTTCCGAAATTGAAATTACATTTTCCGAAATTGAGGTTGAAAAGGTGTAGATTAAATGTCAATTAATAAAGGAAAAATAGAGGCATTTGGTAATTCACGTTCCTATGAACTCCGTAAGTGTTTAATTCGAAGGGCATATTTGAAAAGCAACTACAGGCTCATTCATTCTATTTTCTTCTTGATTGCTTTGCCACACGCTCCTTTTCATTTTCACCTCGCATTGCAATATATTCACTACAACATGGTTCTTATTGTCCGATGCTCATTTATTTTGGATTCTCCATATTTCGACTTTTACTAATTTCACGCACGTTAGCAATGCTCTTCTTACCCAGTTTGCTCTGGCAACCGAGCAAGGCCACCTTCAATTATTTTCACAATTGGCTTTTTCAGCAGCGAGAACTGGGAAACCCTATTTCTGGGCCGATTATTTGCGAAAAAGCAAAACTTTTAACCAACGAAATTGACAGTTGTCATCAAAACAACTGGCCCTGACCGACATGTTCCAGTTTTGACACTTTACATAAGTACAGAACTTTACAACTTAGTTTTTTTCTTAAAGAAATTACCTTTATTCATGATTTACCCAATAATTAGGATATTTGATTATCTGGACCGGGCCCGGTCCCAATCATTTCGGATAATGGGAGTTCTACTGTAGTTGATGAGAAAAGTAATAAAATTGAAACAGACAAGTAAAGTAACCTTCTTGAACTTTTCACTGCTACTGATGACTTCAATTGATGATTGCTTATGGAATATGAATCGAAATTCGGACAGGGTTAATACGAATCCAATCTATTTTCTTTGGTGTTTTGTGAATATAAATATCTCACTCGTGATAGTAATAACTAGGGCCCGAATTTTTAGGTTTTAACCTATTGTTATTGCTATTTCACTAATTAGTTTTAAGATGCACAGACGTTTCACACTTCCTAAAGCAAAATATGTGAATCTACATGAACCTAAAAATACCTAAATGAGGTTTTATGAACTAAAATGTGCTAAATTGTTATTTTGACTTTTTAGGAATGATAAACATTTTTTTAAATCAAAGCTATACAATCTATTGACGGCTTCGGTGGTCTAGAGGTAGCGTGCCCGCCTCTAGATCCGTAGGTCGCGGGGTCAAACCCGGCCGCAGTCGATGGGAATTTCAGGACGTAAAAATCCTGGGAACGGAGTCCTCCGGGAGGGACTTTAAGCTGTGGGGCGCGTGTCGTAGATTTACGGCACGTAAAAGAACTCCAAGCCTAAATTAGAACCTCTGGACAAAATTTCTCGGCCCTTTCACGTCCTAACCTTAGTTTCCAGAGGGGGTTAAGGGGCGATGGCTTACCACCTGTCCCTCTGCCCTCTCTAGGAAAATAAGCGTAACAAAAATTCACAAAGGTAAACAGAAACCTCCACTTGGAGGTCCTTCGCCCCAACATGGGGCATAGGATTCGAGAGAGAGAGAGAGAGAGAGAGAGAGAGAGAGAGAGAGAGAGAGAGAGAGAGAGAGAGATAGAGATAGAGAGAGAGAGAGATTTGCCATATACTCCCGATTATTCGGTTTGCTGATTTCAACTTATAACAAAATAAAATCAATAATTATTTCAGTTTAACATACCCCCAAACCCCCCAGCATTTTCGACCCCCAAAGAAATATTATTATCTGGCTACGCCACTGGCACTACATCTTGTGCTGAAGGAAGTTGTGTGCTCGAGTTTTGCCTTAATCATGGGTGTATTTGATCTTACAGTATGAATGTTAAAATAGAAATAAAGACTGATAGCAGAAAAATTATGGTAAAACAGTTTCGGAACATCGGCTATTGGCCGGTGACCACTGCGTCATATATCACCATCTACGGAATTCACTAGTAGATGGTAGCATTGGTAGATATGTGGTCAACATGACGGCTCCCATGTCGAACGAACCTAGGAGACGGTTTTACTTTTTGCGATGCATAATAATAATAATAATAATAATAATAATAATAATAATAATAATATAAAAAAATTAAAAAAAAAATATTATTATAATAAATGAGGCTGTCGACGCAAAAAGGGCACATAGGTGAAAACCCATTTTTGAGAAAAAAGGAAATGAAATATTTGTCTTAGTTTTTCTTTGGTGTTGTATTTTTCATACTGTACTGTTTGTTATTATTTAGAATATTTAATAAGGTATGAATAAAATTCATTTAAAATGACTTACATAGCTCACGAATTAAATAAATTATAAATTTTAAAATCAATATTATGAGCCCTTTTTACACAGACATAATTTTTGGTGGTTAAATTCACCAAATCAGACTTAAATACAGTGTTTAAGTTAAATTTCATCCGATTGTAATACAATAGTTTGCGATTATGAAAAAATGCAATGGCTACACATCGGTTTTAGGCTTGCGCACAGAGTACTGAAACTTTGTTTTATAGTAGCCTACTCAAAATAAGTTTCGTACTTCATATCCAAATGCCTACCAGTTTTTTTTCTTGAAAAAATATTTTAAACATCTCATACAATTTTTTTAAATATTTAGCATGGGGTTGTCGAAGTACATTAAATTACTTCTTTCTCTGCAGTAAAGGAAACCAGCCAAATATGGGCCCCTTTTTTTAAGTTGCTGATATTTCCGGTTCATAATTTTTTCAAGACTTTATAAAGCACCAAATGTATTCAATAGCATTTATTATAGATGGTGAGACCAAAAAAAGAGTTTTTGTTACACAGTAATTGCAAATATAATAGATTATTTAAATAGTAAGAGGGGCCCATATTAGGAAGGTATATGTCCTATTATGGGCCCCTACAAAAAATTATTAAAAATTAAGACACAATATTGCTAATGCTTTCTTTAGCCATTCAGGCATTTCTCACAAATGAAATTCACTTGGACTGAATTTTGTGTACAGTCAGAATGGATCTATTTCACTTACTTGGGTTTACAATGGATGACCTTCCTAATATGGGCCCCTGGCCCATAAAAGGCAGGTATAATGTACAGCGGTCATCCATTTTTCTACAAGCAACTTGAGTCTGAAATCTTTATGTATCATAATGTTTCTATACCTCAGTTACAGCTTCTTAAGAAATACTAACTTAAATATTAATATATCTTACCTCTGATGAATAATATGGAGTGACGTCAAACGCTGCAAAAACTTCAAAACCAACGAAATTAAAAATGATGTTGTGTGAGCTCTCGCGGTAGGTTCTCACACAGACTAAACACACCGTGACACTGTTTGAGTCGTGTTGAAGGATATCTGACTTGAATTTGAAGATGGCAATACGAATCACGCCGAATATCATAGGGACCCATATTAAGCCGGGGCCCATATTTGGCAGGTTTACTCTAGTGACTTTCTTCATGTGGTATTGTACTTAGATGTTCACCCATTAAAGTGATTACATCGCTCGATACATTTCTTGGTCGGTTTGAGTGAGAGCCTCTTTTTTCTTCAAAAGACTCATTCAGTAAGAACTTATTTTAAATTACACGGAGGCATTTTACAGATACTTGAAATAAGATCAAAATACATGCCTTTTATTTGCTCTCACAGCTACATTGTATGACCAAGGGTGTTCTCTTGGTTTCTTGGGGTTGAGTGTTTTTTTCTTGACCTGAGGGACAAATTCCATACATCTTGCTAAGAAGGAATCCTGTAGGCTTTTTGGTTGACCACTATAAAATGAGTGAAACAATTGCAACTGTTCCTTTTGTGGTTCTTTCTCATAAGTCATAACACAGCTGTATATAAGCTACAGCTAACTTTAAACAGTTGTAACAACCTCAATTTTGAACATATCCCGCTGATTCTTTCACCATTATTAACTAGAGGAAATGGCAAACAAATCTATGCATTCTGCATAAAAAGGGCCCATAGCTCTACGTGCCCTTTTTACGTCCTATGTATACTTATTTACTCAATGGCGTCGTAAGTAAGCTAAAGGAATAAGTTTATTATCTATTTTACAGAGATTCATTGCCGTTTTCACATGAGCCCGACATTCAACCATATTCTGTGCTAACTCAAACCATCCCTCGTGAATCATACTTCTCTTAACTCCAGCCCATTTCATCCTCCGTGATATAATTACTCGTATTAAATTCGATGAAGAATAGCATAGGCCTACAAGTTATGAAGCTCGTCATTCCTTAGCACGCTGTTTTCGAACACTCTCAGATTCTGTTCTCGAAGAGGAGAACAGAATCACGAGAATGTCTCACGTCCATATAATACAACCGCCAGGATAATACTCGTAGTGTTATACATTTTTACTTTTAGAATTGTGGACAGAAGACGAGAAGATAAAAGTTATAAAATCAAGCATTTCCTGATTTTAGTTTACATTTAACTTCTGGCTTAATATTGAGACTAGCTACTAAAAATCCAATTCTTGTCTCCCCAATAATATTTTCAAGTCCCCAATAATATTTCCAATATTTTTTATAATTGATAATGATGATAATAATAATACAATTAATAATAGTAATATATCCTTGTTGTACGATGCAATATTCCTTCAGGGGGCGTGAATCGATTCTTATAACTTTAATAACAGCTAATTAATTATATATTTTCCTGAACACTATCACTAACACTCGTTTAGTATTAATGGTTGTATTGCGTGTATGAGGGGAAGGGCGTTACAAGAGCCTCGGGCATTGCTAAACTTTACGCGACAAGGCACCTGTGAAACAGACTTGTAGCATCAAGTCTACCATTAATATCCGCAGTGTCAAAAAATAATATACCTTTAATTTCAGTTCGATTTCATAAATGGGAACGGGTATAAATCATGATTCTAGCACAATTTACACTTTTGCTTTATGAGTTTCCCACTTCGGGTACGAAAGGAGTTTAACATTAATTTCCTACTATTAGTCTAAATGGGAATGAACGAAAATTGGATAATTAGGTACGGTTACTTACGGTATGTATTTTTATGAAAGCAGCAATCGAGAAAACATGTTAGTAAGTTAATAAAATCATGTAAACTGATGTAACATAGTGCCAGACTGCTTTTGTTTAATCAGTGATAATTGCAGTTATGATGTGCAGAAAATAAGTTATTTTTGTTATCGATTTCAGAGTTAAGTTCCTGATCGATTCATTAAGCTGTGCTTACGGAAGAACAAAGATCTAGTTTGATAAGCATGTGTGAAGGAATATGTGGGTAATGTTATTTGTCGAAGCTAACTAAGATGCAACTTCTAAAGCCGTATATGAACACTGTAAAACAATATGTTGTCATGAGAACTGATTTGCATTTGATAAATTCTTTCAATATATTACCATAAAATATACACTAAATGGGGCATTACTCCGGGACCGGTCAACATATATGGTCCAATATGAATAGGCTTCTTCCCATGGACATTATAAATGCTTATACCAAGTTTCATGAAAATTCGATAAAGCGTATTTGAGTTAACGCGCATACAGACACACGGTCAGACAGACGGACATACATTTTCCCCTCTGCCATATAATCTCATAAAGTACCATTCTGGCACTTGATAAGGGTGCTACTATTACCTTACAAGGCTCATAATATTTCATTCGTACTTTCAGTTTCAAATGATAGTGTTCCTACCTATGTCACTTGTGTTCTTAGAAGTCCATGTTCTTCTCCATGGTTGTACTAGTGAATGGGTTTACACGACACATCAGAGCGTGTGACGGACTCTATTATACTTTGTTTTTATAACCTCCCTTAACAGAATCTTCTCTCGAGGAAACCACTTATTATAACCTTATAAATCATACGCCTGAGATCATGATATCTACACAGAGCCAAGGTATAAAACCATAGAAGGATGGTCTCTTCAGATAATTATATCTTATAATATTTTAATTTCAATGTTTACCCATGAAATATTAAACGTAGATTTAGCAGTTATTATTTTATCAGTTCCCTCTTCACCTTATACAGAATATTATTATATCTCACACACGTTCAGTAAGGAATTCATTTCTAGTCAGATTACTTGGGTAACTAAACAGCGTACATGCTGGAGTTATAGCGCACATTTGCTGACTTATTTGTAGCTAACGTGAACGTTTATAATTTCTTTATTCAAGAGTTGGTAAAATAACTTTCTATTTTCGTTATGCTCGTTTTATATTAACTTCCAGCTTGAAACCTGCGAATAATTTGCAAGATATTCCTAAAATAAGTTTATGTAAGAATAGCGCAAGAGCTTATAATGGCATTTGTTAAGACAAAGTATGCCGTTTTTCATAATTTTCACGAACTCGGAACGATATCTCATCTAAATTATACCTCATCTACTTCAGATCACCACACCATATTTTATTCTTCACTACAAATCGGTACAGCTTGTCTGTGAAATTCCTCACCTGAGGAGATAAAAGATTGTAGATCAGAATGTAGATGACTACCAACCCCTGGTTCATGTACTGGGTACTTTTTAAATATGGTATTAATTTTTTATTATGTTAGCTATTATTCCTATTTTTACATATTAGTAGTGATTAGTATATCAACATTGAAGTTTATTATTTTAGTTTAATATAGTTTTAATTTAGTGACCCCTATACAGGCCATGGAGGCCCAGAGGGTTCCTGGAGGTTGAGGCTCCCAGATTTTGGACCTTCGGCACATGAAGGTGGTAAGGTTGTCAGCCTTACGCCTTTACCCCCAGGGTTGCTCCTAGTACTCATTTCTGTTAGAGGCTGAATCGACCTCAGGGCCATAGTGCCACCAAAGGATTAGGCCATTTGAAAAATCTCACCAACCTTATCGGGAATCGAACCAGCGACCTTCCGGTTTGTAGCGCAGCGCCTCAACCACTACGCTACGGCGTTTTATAGTATCTATATTTAACTATGAAGTATGTATAATTAAAATATAAGATAGAATAGAATAAGATAGAATAAGATATATTATAAAATAGTTTTTCTAAAATAGTTCTTCTTATTTTCTTGATGTATTTTATAAGTAAGTGTTAACAGTAACGAAATTTTACGTTTTATGTTCTCTTGTGATTTATGTTAGTTTTGTTTTGTGTTGCTTGCATGTGTATGTATGTGTGTGTGTATGATATTGCTGTACGTTTTAAGACTGAACTGCACCCGAGCCCGAGCATTCTGCTCTTTCGGGTGTTTAACACTTGTATAATATTGTATTTGTATTTTTGTATTTGTATAATATTTGTATAAAATAAAGAAAGAACACTTCTACGAGAAAAAAAAAATGTTGTCACATATCAAGATCTCCTGTATCTTACTCAATTTTAAATTAAATTATTGTATGTATCGACCTCTGGTTAGTGGAAGAAAATGCATAAGTCCTTAACTACCCAGAAAATAATACATATAAAGCACTGGAAAAAAATTAGCACTTATGGTTTCATTTAACTGACTTCATTTCAAAATGACCTTCCTTAGGGCAATGAACTATACTCATCATTAAATGTAGTTTAATAAGAAATGTTTAATTCAATTGGAAAGGAGGCTGTACCATGTAAAGCCAGAGGCAAAGGAATAATTGAGGTGGACTGGCAAACTTTTGAAGGTGTTTGTACGCACTGACTGGGTCTTATCCTATATAATATTACAGTGTGCACGAAGCCCATAATAATAACAATATAACCCGAGTTGATACTCCATGCGATAACCCCAAGTCGGGGCCCTCCTACTCATCCTTAACTGACCAGATGTGGGCAGGCGCCTCGCATGAGGACGACTCCGGAACTCCTTTCCTGGTTACTTAACAGATCCGGTCTTGATCGACTCTTGGTGGACCAGAAAAAGATTATATTTATATATATGTAAACAAGAAAGGAATATTATATATATTAAACAAGAAAGGTCGGTATATATATATTTTGTAAACAAGAAAGGTCGTGTGATGATACTATTTTGATTTTGAAGTCTAGCATGCACTACGTTCAGAGAAAGAAGAAATAATATATGTTCGTAGAAATCTTAAGGGATGACAGAAAATATGATTTAAGTCATTTTGGTAAAAAAAAAAAAAAAAAAAAAAAATTTGTTTTTTGTGTCAAAAAGTTGTTTACTATCCTAACTCATCGCCACTATATCATAATATCATGATCGTTTAAACTGAAATTAATCAAGAAGACATCACCGAACAATAGAAACAGATATACACGAATGGCAGCCTGCTGGTAAACCTATACTTTCTAAACACGTGATATGACCTATAGGCCTATGCGATTAAAGCACCTAAGTGAAAATAATAACAATAATAACAATCACAGTAATAATATTAATAATATAGAAAATAGTTGCCTTAAATATAGATTACTATATGTTTTTGAACAAATCTGGATTTTTATAGTGAAATGTTTATGATATATTATACTACACAGATTCATAAAAAAAATCCACTCAAAATAACAATAACAAAAGCGGCTTTAAATCATGTATTATATTCACTTTGTTTAATTTGTTGCACTCTTTTATGATCTATTTTCTTGGCCTAGGAAAATCTAAATCTATTGACTAGTCGAGCAATCATGATTTATTCAGTTAGGGCTATATGTGTAATATTATAAGAAGAGTATTATATAACAAATCGGTAAGATTCCTAAATGTGAATAACCTGGAGGTTGTACATTAATTTTAATGGTACTGTTTCTCTTACAGTAAAGAAATGTCTGAGGGGAATATTTGATAAATTTCGGAAATTATTCTTAACAGCAGAAAGTTCAATAAACGTTTGCAGTCACTTGTTGCACTTGTTAGCCTGCGTTTTCAGTCGCAACATTCAAAGAAGGGGCTATAAGATATTTATAGCATAATTAGCGTAAATGCTGCAAACTTTTATTTGGGCAGAGGAAGTTATGTGACTTTCACATCAGATTTTTTTGTATAGTTTGGTCGTTTGAAATTTGGGAATAATCAGTAAGCCATAGATGTACTTCAAATTAGTCTATACCAAAGGAAATAGAAGAGAGATTATATGAAAATGAAGTAAGGGACTACTATCTGAAGGTGATCGTTTTCAATATTTGCAAAATTTAACTAATTAATTAATAATTAAACAAATTATGGCATTTTTAACCTTATTAGGTGTTTAAAGCGTATAAAATTAAATGCTGGATTTTAATTGATACGGTTTCGATAACATAAATCGTTTGATAAATTTATCACGCCGTAATTTAGCAACTAACGGTTTTATGTTTGTTACTTGTAATTTGCAATCTAGTGTAGCGTATGGAATTGTAGCCTTTGCTGTAGGTCTGAACTTCAAACCCATGACCACCCTTGATAATTACCGGACATGCTTGTCTCCAAGGCCACTATCAAGCCAAAGAGTCTTTAAAAGTCATTCTCTTAACTATCCCTCCATGAAAAGAAAGACGTTTTATTAGACATAAATTTCCCTACAGTATGTTAACTGGGTATTGATTTACAATGGCGGACGCCAACCAAACGCACACTTACATCCTGGAATTTGTTTTATACCGTAACAAGACGAGGATGAGCGACTCTTCGCTTTTACAAGGTGTAATAAAAGTGACTGTTTTTTACTCCGTTCTCAGGTAGAAATACACAGCATGCGTGATATTTTCCTATGACAGTTGTTCGATTCACAAATGTTTCAAATATATATATTGTGAAATTTCAATGACTAAATCATTCATGTGCAGAATATTTTAGGAGAAAAATTCCTCTGACACTGGGGCTCGAACCCATGACTTCGACTTTCCGCGCGCCGATTCTCTACCAATTGAGTTAGCCAAAATTCGATTCACACGCCAGAGGGAATCTGCCTCTTATGATCAGGACCGGATTCTTAGTTTTTTACCTATTTTTCCCTTTTACTACCAAAACCAGGCACTTTCTCGTGCCATGTCCGTAGGATTCGCACACATTTTTTCTGTTGAACCTAAAAACACGAAAATGGGGTATAAAGAACTAAAATTTATTCCTAATAGCTTTTTGATCCTTTTAATTCAGTAGTCTTTTTTACTTGAGAAATCGATATTTTGCGGAAAGACAAAAATCATTCTAATAAATAAATTTATTTCGTTCTTTGTTGATCTTTGTGCGAAAGCATGCCAACAGCTGAAGAAAGGACAATAACTTAACATTTCATATTATTGAACAAGCATGTGCCCGCTGCTTCTCCCGCGATTGTTTACTCAACCCGCTAGATGTTTTATTTAAATAATTTAATTAACAATAGAGTAATTATAACATTATATTTAGCCTATTAACACTTACATCACTTTTACATAAATTGCATGAATTACATAATTTTATTCTTAATTATATTGTTTTTCCGTAACAAATACGTGTAAATAATTAAACGAATAGAACAAATCTTATGCTTCCGTACGGGTGTAAAGATTCGAAATGAAAGGAAAACGTACCACAGACTTATGAACCTTACCCAAATCATGTATAAATAGTTAAAACAATTGATAATTAAATAACTAAAATCCCGGTTTTGATGTTGTAACGGAAACTGGGTCGGTAGCTGGAAAACGTTCATCTGAATGGAATTCGGTTAATGGGCGCCAAAAGGATAGGATCGAAGGTCCATGTGAAGGTTAATATTCCTTGGTCCATACCTTTGATGTTGATCTTGTAGAGATGACGTAGTCCAGGAATCGCATGAGATCTCGGGCGTGTTGTAGCTGGTTCCAGTTCGTATAGGACAAAATACCTCTGAAAGTTGACTGTAATAGGAATTTAGGTATTTCGTCTCCATACATGCTCTCACACAATGATACTAATTGATAATGTTAAAAGGAATTTCGATGATTTATTCAACAATTCAAAGTACGTCGAAAGTTTTAACAGAACACAGAATAAAAGTTACAAAACAGCTTATACACAACACTCGGTTTATACGTTATTATATCTACTACATTGTTACTTTAATGTAGATAGTACTCCTAGGTGCTATCTTGCCATAATAGCCTTAGAAAAATACCCGTGTATCCTCGGCGGAGGATATATAGCAAGTTATGTTAGTTTTAGCTAGGTCTCTCTGTAGCTCTGTCAGAAGGGCGTAAACTATCCTCCCTTCTCCATACTCTTAATAAGTTATTATTGGTTGAAATATTTTAAGTGAATTTTCATTTGTCCACGTCATCGCCTTTTGGTGTGAGTGAGACGGACTTGTTACGTCCTACTGGAAAAGCCACTCAGGTCAATTGCCTTATTTCTGAGAATTTCAATTAGTTTTGTGACAGTTTTCTAATATACAACTTTCGTGACTTTAGCTAAGTTGAACATCTTAGGAAAGTCCACTTTCAGGACTTCTAGCTGAGATCTTTAGAAATGCGAAGTTTCGCTTGAGTGGTTATTACTTGTGACTTCGTATTGTTAAAAAGATTAGTGTGTAAATTTCAATCTCCTGGCTAAAGGGTTGGTCTTGCAAACTCTTCCAACATTCTGTTATAATATTATTTAGTATGTACTCTTAAAGTTATGATATTAATTACCTATGAATATATATGTATATATATATATATATATATACAGTTTCATATGCCTGCAGCGAAATATAAATTGTTCGCCTGCAAAAAGAACAACTTTAGATTTTGATGACCCTCGCGTAAAAAAATCACACGTGAAAAATTACCAAATTTCACATAAAGTCATACCTTAACATTATAATATGTAAAATCATATAAAAGATTGTTTCATTCTGTCATCAACATTGAATATATGTAAAGAAAAATCAAATAGATTATATGAAAAGAAAAAAAATTATTTGATATCAATCATAGTTAATAATAATAATTAAATAGTACTGAATGTTTATATGTAAAAATATATAAGTACCTGATATTAAGAATTTTCTTAATATTGATTTCTTTGCACTATTTATGAGTGTTCATAGAAAAATTATTGAGATAAAATAGTAAAATATACATTGTAAAAAAAAAATACATAGTAAGTCTCTGTCTTCAAAAAAAAATCACTGTTTATATCACTTCACTGTTTAGTAAACACTTGGTTGTTATACCAAAATATAGTAGAATTGTATACATATAACAATATTTATATATGGGTGTCTTTCGTAAAAGTTCAATTGTTCTTAACCCATTATTGTAAAATATTGTACTCATGATGTACACACACACATATGTTATCATACTACAATTACATACACTATACATTACAAAAATTTGTATCATACCATAAAAATTATATATAATTATTAGTCAGTTTCTATGACGTATGTCATGTGATGAAAACATGCTAGAGAAAACTACCATTAATATGCATTAATAAATGGCATATCTGAAATGAGTGAGCAATAACAAAAATAAATAAACAGGGTTCGTGGCTGGCAGTAGCCTACTGTACACAGAATTTATTCAAGTTCTTTGAATGGTCTCAAAGCTTGTTTATGGAAAATTCCTCGAACCTTATTCTTTTTTGTACATGTCAGTTCATAGGTGTGATCTCCAAATTGTCTAGTGATAGTGTAAGGACCAATAAACTTCAATTGCATTCTATGATTAATGCCTTTAATCATGTTAGATAATTGGTGATTACGAACTAAGACCTTGGTACCTATGACTGGGGTCCATTTCTTTTTATACCTTTTTGCTCTCTGTTTCCTTTTTTCTGCCCGTGAAAGCATTCGCAGGTAAGCATTTCTACACAAGTCAGCCTGTTCCATTGAGGGGACATTCTTGTCAACAACCTCTGGGATGTTTGCAAACAAAGGCGGCGGTTTATCTCCTAGCATCAGCTGTCTGGGCGAGACCTGAGTAATTTCATTGACTGTGTTATTGAGTAAGTCTTCAACAATCTGGCAGTATTTGTACCATGACTTGTTGTTTTTATGACAGAAAATGCGGAAGAAATTCCCAATTTCACGCATCATTCTTTCAGTTGGGTTCGATTCCGGGTTGAATCTGCTTGTATGCAAGGCTTTAATCCCATGTTCTTCTAGTGTTTTGTTCCAAATTTTAGAAGAGTAGATAGATGCATTGTCAGTAAGGAGTCTTGCCATCCTACCGTGATTTGGGATGTAGTGATTTAGTACTTTATCCAAGCATGCTTTAGTTGTAATGCTTTTCAGTGGATAAATCTTTATGTATTTAGAAAAGATATCGTACATCACAAATAAATGTTTAAATCCGAACTGAGATACCGGAAGGGGCCCATGACAGTCCGCCGTCACCAGGGAATTAACTCCATCTGAAATGATCGCTTGCGGGTTATTGTCATATCTCACGTTCATACATTTAGCCTTTAAGCACATCTCACATGCAGATAACAACTGTCTTACTTTCTTAGCTAAATGTTTGATATAAAATTGGCTTCCAATAGTAAGAGTTAATTTTTCTGATCCAGCATGCCCTAATCTTAGGTGAAAACCCATAATAATGTCTTTCTCAATGCTTTGTGGAATATAAGATTTCCAGACATTCTTATTTCTATCAAATTTATACAGGATATCATCTTTGATAGCTAGTGGTCCTGTTGTGTTTTCATTCAGCAATGGGGCATTCTGTCTCAAAGTATATAGTGCAGTGTCAGTTATTTGCAATCTCGAAAGGTCTCTTAATTTCTTCGTTACCTTGTACTTGTCTTCCTGCAAGTTATACATTATAATAAAATCTTTGTTTTCTTTAATAATAATTCTATATAAAAATATCTTCATTCTCTGAGAAATAGTTGTATGCAATATTCTTTTACGTACCAGTTGTATTAGATAAGTTAAGCGAATTGGATCGTTCTATTGACAGAGCATCTACCTGTACAGCCAAGAGTAACCTTTATGTGGGAGGGGGTGGGCAAAAGTTCAATGCGCATTCAGCCTGCATTGTAAACATACAAGTTCAGTGTCCTCTACCTGAAACGGGAGTTACTGACAAAATATAAAATTAGCGTACTCTACCTACACGGGAGTCGCTAGCACAGAGTTCATAAACCTCGATGTGCGTAATAAAAATAATAATGTCTCATGACAAATTCAGTTGAATATACTCAACGAAAAAATATAAATCATCCACATCTTTCCTCTCCAAGATCGTTACATATTGGTCTGTTACAATATTATTGTTTTCAATAAAACGTGTTTCTATACACAGGTGAGCGATTAAGTCAATGTATTTAATGTATAAAAAAAAACGACGAGCTTAATATTATATATCTACAACTACTCTTGGTACTAAGAACAATCAACTTTAGCTTATCTTGCTATCTCAAGTGGTATTAGTATTACTTTCCTTTTATTTCAGTATTATTATTACTTGATTTTAGCTTTGGAGATTACAAATACTACATGACACGTCGGCAATTCGCCTATCTTTGGCATGTCTTACTAATTTTCATGTTGGCTAGTGGATGGTCTATTACTCGACCGGGACGTATTTCTTGGTCTGAAAACTTGTGCGTCAGCGTTCATGGCAGGTGGAGGACCTTCACCATCGCTATTTTGATCATGTTCAGAATTATCTGAATTCTGACGGTTACGTCTCTGTTTGTTTTTATTCTTTGAGTTATTCTGGCGAGAGCGAGAATTATCATTCCTCTGGCCTTGCTCTTGGTTTTCTACCTGAATATAGTTGATAGTATGGGAATCTCTGTTCCCGGAATTATGGTTATTATTACGGTTGTTATTCCTGAAACCATGATTATTATTGTTATTGTTATTTTGGTAATTACTCCTACCATTTCCTCTGTTGTCATAACGTTGGGAGTTACTATTCTGATTACCGTTATGATACTGTTGATTATTTCTATCATTGTTATTATTTCTCTGAACATAATTGTTATCATACCCTTGTCCATTCTGATTACCATTAGGTGCGTTCTGATTAGAATTAGGCCTACGCTGGTAGCCGTCAGTATAAATTCTTTGTGCCTGGCTCCCCTCGCGTGAAAAATTATTCCTGGCGTCCTGCGAGTTAGGCAATTGCTTATCATACTGATTGAAGGTACCCTGGGTATTTCTATCAGAAACTTGACCTTTATCAGTCGGATCGTATAAAGCTTTGAGCAATGCTAATGTGTCGCTAAAAGTGCTTAATTTGGAAACAATTAAAGCATCGCGAACATTCATTGGGAAATGCTTAGGTATAATAGTCAAAAATTCTTGAGTTGTCAAAGGAGGATTTAACAATTTCGATTGCTGCGCTAATCGAATAAAGTACTCTGCGTACGATAACCTACCTTTGGGGTTATATCTGCCTCCTGATATATTCATTCTTGTTTGATACTGACGATTTACGTCCCAAAAATGATCTAAAAATCTTTGCTTAAACATTTCAAATGGCATGTCCTGATCACATGACATATCGAACCAAGGTTGACAATTACCTTGTAGGCTAGACTTCACAATAATTAATTTTAGGCGTTCTGGAACACCGCGCAATACAAAGTAATTTTCCAATTCTTTTATAAATTGCAATGGATTCTGAGATTGCAAATCTGCATATTTAGGTAATGGAATTTCATTGACAATAAATGAAGGTAATGGGGATTGTACCTTTTCATTTGTATGAACATTCACGTTTAATTCCTGCCTGTTTACTGTCGCATCAATGCGTTGCAAAAATTCCGGAGACGCATTGGAATGACTGTCGTTATTGTTACTACAATTCGAAATGTCATGAATTGGGGAAGAATTAATAAGACTTTGCGCTCTGGTGGTTAGTTGCACAGCATTGATGTCGTCAGTCTGATTACAAGGGACCTGAGAGTGCATTGTTTGCGAAAATCTATTTTCATTTTGTAATTTCTGGAAATTATTTTCCATATCAGTTAGCTTTTGCTTAATTTGTTCCACTTCCGTTAGCTTTTGCTTAATTAAAATGGTATCTTCAACAATATTAGGCACTTGCTTAACTTTATCACTTAAGGTGTCAATGTTACCCTGAATATAATTAGTGTTAGTCTGCACCTCGCATTCTAATTGCTTAAATTTGTCATCCATACTTTTCCGTACGGTCGAAAAATTATCTGAGATACTTGTAAGGAGATCTTCAGCAACCCTAGATCTATTATCTACCTGATGTAACTGATTACAAAAAGTATCTAAGTCATCTTTCGTATCGTGAATTATTTCATTCACAGAATCAATCTTGTCTAGAAGTTGATCCTGAACTAGGCCTATTTGTTTGTTTACACAGGTGGTTAGTTCTTTAGATGCAATACTATTTACACTTTTTAATTTCTCTTCAACAGTTTGTATAATTGAATTTTGTTGCTCTTGGACTACCTCAACTACAGCGTTTAGATCATTAAATTTACTATCAACTGATTGTGAGAAAGTAGTGAATTTAGAATCTACTGATTTTAGCACATTTTGTTGCTGTATCTTAACAGATTCTACTGCTTTAGACATGTTATTTTGCTGAATTTTAAGTGACTCTACGGACTCCGACATGATAGTGAATTTAGATTCTACCGTTTTTAAGAGTTCACTTTGTTGAATTTTAGCAGAGGCAGTAATAGCTGTGAATTTATTTTCAACTGATTCTGACATAGATTCTACTGATTTAGACATTGTAGAGAATTTGGACTCTACAGATTTTAGAATATCACTCTGTTGTTGTTTATTAGCTTCTACAGATTGTGACATGTTATTTTGCTGAGTTTTCATAGATTCTAAAGACTTTAGGATATCACTCTGTTGTTGTTTATTAGCTTCTACAGATTGTGACATGTTATTTTGCTGAGTTTTTATAGATTCTACAGACTTTGACAATTGTGTTAGAATAGCTATGATGTTTGTTTGCGGAAGTTCTTCGCTAACATTGACTTGAGGAATTTCACTCATTGTTATTATTTGGGGAGTTTGACCTTCAAGGGGCAGCGCTACTGGTATGCGGTCTGCTACCTGCAAAGGTTGAATATTATCTATATCCTCACCCTGTAACAATATATCCTGACTGCAGTTTTCTGCACAAGTATCTGTGTTATTATCCATATCTTTAGTTTTATAATGAATTACACGAAAGCTGCGTAATAACATCTGATAATTACAAGAAAGAGTTTATATACAACAAAAACATATAAAAAATTTAACATTCATACTCAGATTGTAAGACTCACTGCGATTACAATATTTTGCAGGTGATGTACTTGTAGAGATGAGTTGGCCTGGGACCGCTTCCTGGAATGGTGTCGTCCGCGAGGTCGTGATGATGTTGATGTTGGGGGATGTTGTAGCAGGTCACTGTTGCCGTGTTGGTGCTTTAATCCAGTGCACTGTTGAGGTGTAGTAATCCCGCGCAATCGATAAGACCGGTGCTGGTATAGCTTAGGTAATATTCTGTTATATATTCTGTAACTTGGTATTTGTACTGGAATCAGTTTCAATTATAGAAGTCCTGGCTTCGACTTTAACCATGTTGGGTGTTATTTGTGATGGAAGCCGTATCATTGCAGGGAGGTACTGGATTCGAGGAAAACCATGTTGGGTGCCATTTGTAACGGAATCCGTATCATAGGTATTGAGGTACTAGATTCGAGGAACACCATGGTAGGAATTATTTTGAATGGACACAGTATCATTGTATGGAGGTACTGGCTTCGATGCGAAACCACGATGGGCGTCATTTGTAACGGAAACTGGGTCGGTAGCTGGAAAACGTTCATCTGAATGGAATTCGGTTAATGGGCGCCAAAAGGATAGGATCGAAGGTCCATGTGAAGGTTAATATTCCTTGGTCCATACCTTTGATGTTGATCTTGTAGAGATGACGTAGTCCAGGAATCGCATGAGATCTCGGGCGTGTTGTAGCTGGTTCCAGTTCGTATAGGACAAAATACCTCTGAAAGTTGACTGTAATAGGAATTTAGGTATTTCGTCTCCATACATGCTCTCACACAATGATACTAATTGATAATGTTAAAAGGAATTTCGATGATTTATTCAACAATTCAAAGTACGTCGAAAGTTTTAACAGAACACAGAATAAAAGTTACAAAACAGCTTATACACAACACTCGGTTTATACGTTATTATATCTACTACATTGTTACTTTAATGTAGATAGTACTCCTAGGTGCTATCTTGCCATAATAGCCTTAGAAAAATACCCGTGTATCCTCGGCGGAGGATATATAGCAAGTTATGTTAGTTTTAGCTAGGTCTCTCTGTAGCTCTGTCAGAAGGGCGTAAACTATCCTCCCTTCTCCATACTCTTAATAAGTTATTATTGGTTGAAATATTTTAAGTGAATTTTCATTTGTCCACGTCATCGCCTTTTGGTGTGAGTGAGACGGACTTGTTACGTCCTACTGGAAAAGCCACTCAGGTCAATTGCCTTATTTCTGAGAATTTCAATTAGTTTTGTGACAGTTTTCTAATATACAACTTTCGTGACTTTAGCTAAGTTGAACATCTTAGGAAAGTCCACTTTCAGGACTTCTAGCTGAGATCTTTAGAAATGCGAAGTTTCGCTTGAGTGGTTATTACTTGTGACTTCGTATTGTTAAAAAGATTAGTGTGTAAATTTCAATCTCCTGGCTAAAGGGTTGGTCTTGCAAACTCTTCCAACATTCTGTTATAATATTATTTAGTATGTACTCTTAAAGTTATGATATTAATTACCTATGAATATATATGTATATATATATATATATATATACAGTTTCAATGTGCATTTCATGATTCAAGTGTGACGCCCGGGGCATGTTGTTTCTGTTGAACAATATATATAGGCTATACAGTAAAACCTGTAAAGTTGACCACATGCCTTTATCGACTGCATTTCATGGAACCGGAAAATTCCCATTGTTTATACAGTATAAGTTACTCTAGGCCTATAAGTTGACCACCATCAGACACAATTTTAAGAACTTTTAACCTGTAAAACTTCACCACACTAATGGCAGTGTCATTTTTTTGTAAAGTACAGTACAGAAATTCTTTACATTGAGGTCAATTTGTAACCATCCTTCAATCATACTCCACCCTGCTAGCTACTGTTAGGGTCATGTACCCCCTCAAATGTACAAATTATTTATTTGTTTATTTTTAGGGCAAAGGTACAGCTCGCAACAAAAACCCTTAATTTTCTGAGAGTTAACCCAGAATCTTTATTTAATTTTTTCCCGATTTTTGCTAATTTTATATCTGTATATACTTGTTCTTTGCATATGCCAATGCAAACACTTGCTTATTTCTTCAGAATCTTAGATTCACCATAACGTCGGATACTTGTTAGTCGGTAGGCCTATTGTTAAGCGCATGACTTGCCGTTTGATTGAGACTGAGGAGAGGAACTTATATTTAGATCTATACAGACGTAGGTTGATGATTTCAAAGAGGAAACATCTATAAATGGCGAGACAGTTCGATATACCATGGGCGGATCTGTGGGCAGCTTCCTTATGATTTCATTATTTTGGGTTTCTCGTCGGCCACGAACCACTGTTCCTAGAAGGCTACGATTCTATTAGGAATCAGCCTCTCGGGTGAGATAAGATTTCATGAACCGCCCATTTAAACTTTCGATTCAATTTTGTAAGTTACCTTTCCCATATTAATAAATCATAATTTCTCTCCCATGAAATATGGGAACCCTCTCTTCGCCTCGTAAGCCTTATCCTAGATTAAACAAAATTAAAATTTATACACGGGTGGTCTTGCGGTTTGTAAGCTTACACTTGATCGAGTTCACGACAAATCCCTTCAATGCAAATTCCTTTGTAAAGTAATCAAATTCGTGTATCTTCACATCACGCTAAGGTAAATATTGTCTGATCTGAGAGCCCCTTAGAAATTAGATGATGTAGTCAACACACGGTAATCTTATATTATTGAAAATTCAGTTATTGGTATTATTATCATCATCATCATCATCATCATCAGTATCATCATAATAAACCATATGGTTGAGGATTCCAAGCTTGTTTAGTGTTCGTAGTTCAAAAATTTGTCTTTCCAGCGTTTCTTTCATCGACCTTTGTCATCAGCTTTGCAGTTTGTAGTGATAGATTATGTTTGGAACATGTGTTTCTTTTTTTTTTTTTACTAATTATTTATTTATTTTTTACAAAAGCATGTAGAAGTAACAACGAAATGAATTACATGAAATATTACAGGGACTTATACTATATTATTAAGTGATCAGGGAATAAAATTCACAATTGAAAATTTGGATCAAGACCTTGTTATCAGTTGCAATGCAAACAGTGAAGCATAAAACAAAATAAAATCTAAAATTGTTTTAGCACAATTTATTGTAATTTGTTTCATCTTTTTAGTGCCTTTTTTGCCTGCCTGTTTTAAGGTTTTTTACTGCCCAGAAATCCCCCCTACTCGTGATAGAAATGTATTCTTTGCGAACAACAGTTTTGAGAAATGTCTCCTCTTTCTTAGCTCGTGATAGACATTGTCACATTTATAGTTTAAATTCAGTCTTAATATTGGGGAACACCCCAATTAGTTTTTCATAATAAGCTGCATTTAAAATTAGATATAAATATGAGGGTTGGGGCATAAGTCATGAAAACTTTTTTTTTATGTGAGATCATTTTGAAATTTTTAAATATACAAATGAATGGACAGGGTATGGAATCAATGATGCAGAAAATGGGTACTAGTTACAGGGTAGGGTAGGCCTACAGAGCAGTTATCCATAAACATACATACACGACGGCATCGTGCCACTCTACTGGCCTACTGTATTGGAAGCATGAGAGCAAGTATACCCCAACTTACAAAACCCTCGAAGTTCGGCGCAGAAGCTCCTTATTCCCGAGACTCCCACCAACTCCCTGCGGCATTCTCTGGCATTTTCGCTCTAAGAAAAAAGTTATTCTGGCGTAAGAACGCTATTCACATTTTGGCATGTAATTTGATGGCATGTTTATATATAATTTGATGGCATTTTATAAACGCAGAGGGGTTAAAAATCACAATGAAATTCAAGCCAAGCCAAACTCTGAAAAGATTATTGTCCCTAATTCACTGTCCTAATCATAGTTAGCACGGCTTAATTCAGAAGTAGGCTACACTAATTATGACAAACGTTTTAAATAAATGGACTCCGCCTCCATTGAAGAGGTGGTGCCTGAATTCATAGAAACAGACAGTGTCATAATTTTCACTGCACTACGTGGGCTTCACCAGTCCAAGTTGGATTGTCATAGGCTTAATGGTATCACCATCCATCCAAAGAGGCAGTGGCCGGGCATAAAAAACTTGTCAAGATTGGACAGAAAACGAAAATAAAAGAAGTTGTTTAAATTTATTCATATCGTTTAGATGAGATGTAGTCCGCCCATAGAACGACCAGAGGTCTGATCACGCCTCTTCCCCTCTCGTTCTGTCCCCCGAAAATTTATGAACACGAATAATGTATTTCCAACATTCCAGAACTATTAGCAACAGTGTTGGTACCACACGAATAAAAGAGATCGGCTATAAGCAACCGGATTCTGCATTGCGTCTTCAAGAAAACTTTATTTTACAGGCGGGGCATTCTTTAGAATAGAGGGTACACTAAACTTGGCCATAAGTATAGCCTTGGCTATATTGGTTTCAAGAAAAACAAGATGCTACGAACAAATTAAACTCCAAGAGTTTGGAGATATTCGGTTGACAGGTCTAAAAATAAGAAGTTAAGAGAGCAGTTGTTTCAGAATTGGACCACCGAATAAGTTATATATTGTATTATATTGTTATGTGTTGTATTGTATTGTATGTGTTGTATATACGGAAAACAAACTTGAAACAAAAATTCAGTGAAATTAGGTAATTTATTTATTACTCACTCTTTCTGCACAACATAGAGTGCCTTACAAAGAATACATTAACAATATGCAATTATACAAAAAAACATTAAGTTTCAGCTAATCATTAAAGTCTTCAAAACGATGAATAATAATAATAGGAAAATTAAAACAATCAAATTCAAGAAATGAAACCTCTTCGGGTTAATTTTTTTCTTTGTAGGCCTATAGGTGGTTTCTAAATATCTGGATGGATCCCTTAAGAGATAACGCCACTTTAGTTTACAGATCTTTTGTCAATGAGTAACGTTTACAAAAATTAAGGAAGAACTTTGTTATTGTTCCCCTACTACCGACCATTAATCCTATGACTTCAACATTTTTCAAACCGTAGGCCTATTTGTTCTTGAAATACTCAATGGTAGATTCATATAGGCCTATCTTTCTTTTCCCATTACCAACTACTGCAGGTTGATCTTCTTCAGTCTCAAAGCGGACTGTAGGGTATATTATAAAACCAGACATTCGGCTTTTGTCCGTTGCAATGTTGTCTACTCTTCGTGTTCCTCCATCCATGGAAATGCACTGCACCTCCTCGTAGACGTCGTAATTCTGCAATTTCAAGGCAATTTCTCTCTTGTTCCTTATTTGATGATGGCGAGTGTTCCTTAGAAGCTCCTCATGTTGACAAAAGCCTACAACGTGTTCCAACGTTTCGATCTCACTGCAGTGGTTGCCGTTCTGACTTCGTCCAAGGAGAGCTCGTACTTGAGCAACATTTGCTTGCAACTTAATTCCACTCCATACAGTATTCAAAAATTTGAGTCGTATAATATTAATAACAATATCGGATAATAGGTCTACTATTAATAATATCGTATATGATCCTTTAATTATATATTGCAGTATATGCAAATGTTACAGGACAATTCAGAAATATAGTATAGAACAACACAAACAATTTGACAAAATGTGAAATCATGCACAGATTAGGTTTACACGGATTAAATAGCATAATGGAATGAATTGTTGTATTGCATTGTATTGTAAATGATATCATAAATAATAAAGTGATGCAATATAAACAATTTTATAAACCACCACAATCATATAGGCTACGAAACTGCATAATTAAATTCATCTACAGAGCGGAAGCAGTGATCAAGCACTTGAAGTAGGTTTTAAGTAGGCTAATGATATCTTACCAATAATTATTTTATATAAGAATTATTAGCCTATAATTATTCCATTATTCAAGTGTGAATTTATTATATTCTATTAAGCGTCTATACATTTATGAAAAATCTTTGCCACACTCGAAGTATCAATAGAAAAAAAATGAGTATATTGATCGCAATGGACCCATCACAAAATGGATAATTGATTACACCTATTGTTGAAATATAGTTGTTCCGCGTGACGCCCGGGGGGGTCAGGGTGGGTCTAGTGGACAGAGCATTGGTCTTGCATGTATGGAACCAAGTTAGGATTCCTCCTGGTCCCATGTCATTAATTTATTACCATCTTCTTCTCTTTGCCTACAGCAACGTATGGAATTCACTTGAACCTTTTTTCTTCATCTTCACAAATAGCGAAGTAATGCTTAAGGATATTCATGATTGAATGTTTAGGTTTCAATTTTCTCGGCGTGGTTTGAACTTAATAATTCATTTAAATGCTGGGTTTCGTAAAGGGGCGGAGGAAGGCGATATGTCTTTTTCGCTACACTTTTTCATGTGTCCTACAAAATGTTGCATTATTTTTATTGTTATTAATTGTAGATACTATTAAATTCCTAAAGGAATACAATCAGCAAACGAAGATTTTTGGATATTTGTATATTAGATAGCCGATTCAGGTGTTAGATCTAAATATCTAACGCCAAAATCCCCTTCATTGCAACAATGGAAAGTGACTTTTACAATAGTGCGAGACCCATGACACATTGCAGTAACTTATCCCAGTATTTTACTAATCGAATATATTAAATAATACTGACTGGACATTCATGCGATATCTGTCTTCAATTCAAAAATACTTCTAGTCCTATTCATTCTGATAGGAAGGAAAATATAAAAGAAATCGTGACAGGGAGCTTCAACTATCTGAAAATTATCGTACCCTTATTCCGAAATGATGTTGACGGATACCAGGATACAGAATTCTATTGTTAGAATAATATATGTGGATTACACCTTGATGCAAATCACTAGTCCTCATACAGCTTACATACATTTTCAATGCGAGAAGCAATATTAACAGAAGAGCCTCTTTTGCTCTAACTAAATTTGAAGTTGAGGTTAGTTTGAGCTTAGTTTTATACCGTGGAATACATTTATATAAATTACATAGCTTGAGAACAGTAATTTTAATTTCTTGAACACGTCTTGAAATGAATGGAAACCATATAGAAATTTTATTAAACGGTCGCCACTGGAAAAAAAAAAAACTGTACATTCGACTTCCTCTCATCTCAGCTGATGTCGCACGGTAAACGTTAACTCCACCTCAACTTTCATCGCAACGCCATCAAGACGTTTTGCCGCAGAAATGCCTGGTTTGCCATTGGTCAATAGGCTAAATGTCTAATGTCGCGTCGCTGTTGTGTCGCGGGTGTCGCTCTGTTGAAAATTAATCATAATCTGTAGGCCTATATTTTTTCTCCTTTTCGTTCATAGGCTAAATTCGCCACTTATTACTATTCCATTGTTTATCAAGGGTTTCGGGATTCCAGCCTGTGAAGAAGGTTGAAGCTGTCCGAATTTTCGGCTGCTGCTTGCTCTGCAGCCATCTTTGAGAAGAAGTGAGCAAAACTGCGATGGTCAACCCGTAATTTGTAATTTGATGTAATTTTCATATTTCTTGACTTTTCTGTTGCGAATAGGCCTATGTTTAACGACAGTAAAATATTATTAGCCTATTATTATTATCATCATCACCACCTCATAATATCATCATCATCATCATCATTACTGTTAATAATAATAATACTAATAATAATAATAATAATTGCTAATAGCTGTTCAGAATTGCATTAAGGTTACAAGGTTACCAACTTAAATGAGTATCGACTATTTTAATCTGAGTGGCGATCGTTACATCGGTTGCTTTAGAGCAGGCGCCCTAGCAGCATCATGGTTGGTTGAGACACTGCATTACAAACTAGTCGCGGGTTCCGGTTCCCCATGAGATCGCTGAGATCTTTAAATTTATCTAATCCTTCTGGTGGCACTATGGCACTGGGGTCGAACAGCCTCAAACAGAAATGAGTAGCAGGAGCAATCCTGGGGGTAAAGGCTGACAACCGTAATACCTTCATCTACCGAATACCCAAAAATCTTGGAGCCTCAAACTCCTGGAACCTAAGAGCTTTCAAGCCCGGTAAAACATTTAAACAAATTCATTAAAGCAGTTTTCGAAAAATCTCAATGAATGGACTTTTTTAATGTAACGTGTCAGAGAAAGTAAGATAAAGTCGCTGTTAATCTCGTAAATTAGCCTCAGAAGATAATATCGAATCCAAATATAAAATTTTGTTTTTTGTACAATTTTTTTGTTCACGGAAACACAAATAGGCCTATGTTTCTAAAAATTGCATTTTTTGATCTAGTGGAACTCAAAATGTGTAGACTATATTAATGCTGAAAACTCGACATCAAAACTCAGGATTGAACACAATATTTCTTTGTGTAGGAAGTAGGTATCTATGGTAAGAAAGTTTTTTTTTTTTTTTAATGCTTGATTAATAACAGTATCGCGGCCTATAAGCGAATCAAGTACTCATTTTCCCTGCAGAAGGTCGCAGAGATGGCAGCGGCCGAAAGCTTGCATATTATAGATCCCTTGACCCTTTAGCTGCGTAACTGCCATTAATATTCAGTGCCAAGAAAGCTTCTAGTCTTAAGTAAAAAATAATGTGCATTTCGGCTACATCAACATAGATGTGACATCTTCAGTTCTTAAGAGGAATGACGATGGTATAATCACCTTGCCTTCGTCATAATCATTTGACAGGTTCTGGCCAGAGGATTATCAGTACCAGAGATGGTACATCTAGGCCTATGTAGCCGAATTGCATTTTTCTTTATGAATTGTGAAGCTTCTGGGCTGCAGTATAGAAGAATGCAAAACTTCAGCTTCATAACAAGATGCTTTAAAAAAACTGTGAGAGATAATGGTTTTTAATATATAGATAGGCTACTTTGTTGTTATACAGTATAATTAACTTGTGAATGCTTTAGTGCTTCAATATGCAATAGGCCTATGGGATGTAGGCCTAGGCCTACCCAGACAAGAAGAGAGTAAGGCTGTTTTTATCCATAGGCCTTTGTTAGTATCAGTAACGACTGTAAAAAGAAAACGAAATTTGTTAGTCTATATTTTCAACATTTTAACAACTTAATTCTGTATCATTAATGAACTTCATTTCCATAGAGGGTACAGGGTAGTGATATTAAAATGTATTGCAATTTACAAACTTATACATAACAAAGTTAAGGGTTTAAAGTTGTGCTTTTATCAGGATATTAATGCTATTTCAATGCCACGAAGGAATTTTCTATTAATGCGTCTCCTTATAAAAATTCTTGCACCTTCTTAGGGATGCTTATTTCATTAACACAATTACCTCAGAGCTAAGGAGGTTTCGGAAGTTGCGCGTTCGGATCTCGTTGGCAAATAGGAAAGCAGTGATCTGGTCTAACTTTCTAAATGTTGATTACTGTATTAAGTGCCAAAATGTTGATTGTTGTATTTAGTGCCATTAAAGGCTCGTTACATAATGTAGGCCCTACGATTATGTATGATACCAACAAATTCTCTGTGGTATTAATACTTCTTCGTGGCATCTAGTTTAGCATCACTGGCTGAGAATCCGCAGACCCGGCTTCGATCCCCGGTATATCTTCGGATTTTTTTTTTTTTATGTATGGAGGTCTGGAATGACGTGCTTTCAGCCTCGTAAAACTTTTGAACTAGGATCCTTGATAAAGAAGTAGCGGCTCCGGTCACGGAAACTATCTTAACGGCCGTTGGTGGCGGTATGCTGACCACATGTGGCATGCCTCCAATCCTCTTCCCACGGTAGATGACACAGCTGTCGGATGGTAGGCCTAGTCCCTTAAAGGATTCAGCACCATGAAGTTATAAGGTAGTTATTAATAATTCATCGCAACTCTGTTTGCATAAAAGGGTACTACGGTGATGTAAAGGTTTTTTTAATACACTGATCGAAATATAAATTTAAGTTCCCCTCCTTTAGCAAGTAATCAATTATTGAAAAGAAACGTAACGTTTTAATCGGAAAAGATAACGTGACTCACGTGGAAGAAACTTTAATAGTTGCGATGTTTTGTTTTCCAGATGAAAGAGCTCGTCTTTATTTTTTTATTTTTTCTCGTGGGATGCCAACTGTGTAATAGTGCAATCCCACACATTAGTAGGACAGTTGCCACCTTCTTTGCGTTATTGGCTCTCTTATTGGCTAGACCAGTGTCTTTACTTCCACGCCCTTTTTCCTCTCGCTCCCTCCTCCACAGCATCCACGTTCATGTCCCTGTTCCAATATTATGTTTCCGTAGTCTTTCATCTTAATATCTCTTCCTAACAAAATGCTAGAAACTCCCAGATTTCTTCATGCACAGACATTTTAAGATCAGTAGATATGCTCTTGGTAATTGATAGAGCAAGAGTAACTGTGACAGACTCTGAAAATAAATGTCGAGCTTTCAATATTAGCCTAATATAAATTTTGAGATCCCTTAAATAAAAAAATTAAGGACTTTTTCCGGAAACATGTCTGCTTACCTGTTTGTGAATGGCATAACTTTTAAAACGTGGATCTTCAACCCTTTTCTGCGCGAGGGCAATATAAAAAAAACAAGAAGCATAGAGGACCGCGAAATCCCTTACATAGCCTACCCATGAATTAAATATAATTTTTCCTGAATACAAACCAATACAAATAATTTAGTCCGCCGCCATGTGTGTATAGGTAGCATACTTGCCTTCCACTCTGGCGGTCCGGGTTCGAGTCCCGGCCGGGTAGTGGGTTTTTCAGTAACGAAAAACCTCCGGGTTCAGGACTGGACATCACCCAGGGTATTCACAATAGATCTATTAAGGTCGCAGTGTTGAGAAGCCGAAGGGCTTACACTACCCCTCATTAATCTAATCTAATCTAATAAAGGAATGTTACTCATAATAATGAACATAACATTGCATTCTTATCAAAAAGCAATTTATCGTGATTACACGAATTTTCTTAGTGAGAAACCTGTCACTATTTATGTTTTCCCCTACTTGTCTTTTTTTAGTTTTATCTGTAATCTAGTTGGGTGTCGGCTTCGAAGGTATAGAGGTAGTGTGCCCAACTAGATTCGAAAGTCGCAGGATCAAACCCGGCAGCGGTCGATGGATTTTTCAGGACGTATACAACCTGGGCACGGCCCTTTCTCGTCCAAGTAATACCCTAGATACCGGTGGGAGGTTTGTGAGGCGATGGGCTTACCACCTCTCCCTCTGTCCTCTCGGAAAATAAGGGTAACAAAATTCCTTATTTTATAATACTGTAAATCAATATTGAATATACCTACACAAATACATACTACCAATAAATCATCCAATTACCACAGATACACTACAAGTGCTAAGGCATCTTTGCTCCATGAACCCATGGTCTTCACCGCAAAACATTCAATGAAGGTGCGATAAATTACCTATTTGTTTATTAATTATGTAGCCTATTTGAAGGCCATTAATTCGGCTGGCGGAATTCGTGGAATGGTAGGGTTAAGGTGTGCTAATTCATAATTGAATTCCATCAGACATAGCCATTAGCCAATCTTAATCCATTAAACTGAAAATGATCGTAATTGATCTATAATTTGAAATTTTAAGGTGCGTCATGAAATGGATCTATAGACTAATTTGAAATTTTAGCTTACGACTTGAAGAGATCTGAACTAACCGCATTGCTGCTAAGAATGTGAGAGTAGTAATAATCAAGCAGGGCCGCAACTAATACCTGGTCTAAATAAGGTATGGCCGCAACTAACCTATCTCAAGCGGGTAAATTAATTATTAGTAAGGCTGCAAATCGTATCCATTTCTCATAAGCACTTTATCAGGCCAGGTGTTGTGTCTACTGACATCCCTTTAAACGCCTTCTTCACCATGTCGATGGAGACTCCAGAAACATTGTTTTTCATGGGAGTTAGTAATTACCGCTTCAGCAAAAACATAGGGAATGTGGTGTATGTTCAAGAAGCCATGAATCAGATGTTAACAATCAGATTTTTGAAACTTTTTATGCTTTGCATGTGTACTCTGCAGTTTAAAATAAGTAACGCATGGTTTTTCTTCAGAACACTGTTTGGTAGGAAATACTTTTTTAACGTATAGGGGATAATTTAGTTTTACCGCTGCTTGTCTTCGTAAAAGTACACTATAATTCTGTTGCTTAGATTTCTGTGAAACTTGGGGAACTTTCTAACAATAGGTACTAATTTTTATGCTACCACAATCAGTGTAATATGTACAACATTACTGCCAAAAGCTTCATGAAAACTTAATGACTAAAAAAAAAGCAATTTTTCCCTATAAATAAAAACAGAAAATTCTTTATATTCAAGAATTATTGTTAAGGTATATTTTTCATTCATCTATAAAGAAGTCCTGAAAGTTTCATTCTTTAACTTGAACGGTTTTTAAGGAAATGGTAGGCCTACCTTATGTGCGAAAAATGTAATTTTACAGGAGAGCGAAAAGAAAATTTGGGGAACTGAGTAACAATATAGGCCTAGTGCAGCATTTTCATTAAGAATGAATTACGTGAAAACTAAGCGTCCAATTTTTATGAATTAAACGCTATTTTGTTAAGCAAAGATAGAGGAATACAGTGGAACTAAAATTGAGATTTTGAGTTTTTTTAGCCCTATTCACGACTAGATCCTTCAGGTCACCAAAAGGATGTCTGTCCGACAGAGTCATTAGGAGACCCAAAAAAACAAATAAAGTTATTCTCTTATTCACTAATGCTAATAATAATGATAATAAAAGGTTTAAAACAGTAAGATGTATTTAATATCATCTTAAGAATTTATATTTAATATTTACTACAGACACAGATAATATTAAGGCAGAAGTTAAGTGTAGACTCTAATCAGGAAATGCCTGCTTTTGTGCAGTTCAGAAACTCTTATCTTCTCGTCTTCTGTCCAGAAATAAAAATATATAAATTTATAAGACAATAAAATTATCCTGCCGGTTGTATTAGGCCTATATGGATGTGAGACATGATCGCTTACTCTCCGGGAAGAACATAATCTGAGAGTAGTCTATTCGAAAACAGGGTGCTTAGGAGAATATTTGGGCCTAAGCGAGATGAAAATGGGGACTGTAGAAAACTGTATAATGACGAGCGTCATAACCTGTACTCGTTACAGGATATAGTAAGGGTAATTAAATCACGGAGGATGAAATGGGCTGGACACGTTGTGCGCAAGAGGGAGGAAGACATATCTCAAAAATATTGACTGGGAGACCCGAAGGGAAAAGACCACGTGGAAGACCTAGACGTAGGTGGGAGGGCAATATTAGGATTGATTTAAGAGATGTAGGATTTGAGGGGGATTGTTGGATGAAGTTAGCACAGAATAGGGTTGAATGGCGGGCTCAGGTAAGCGCAGCATTGAACCTCCGGGTTCCGTAAAATAGATAATATTCCGTTAGCTTGCTTAGGAATTGTCTATTGCCATTGAGTAAGGACGTAAGGCTAAGTATTTACTATGGAGATTAAAAATAATTTATTATAACCATGTCAGTGGTAACCTTGCAATTTTAATCCCCTATAACACGTATTTTCATATTTTTATGTGTCATCTGCAAGCTGCCATATTGATATTTTCGTCTGACTGTTTTTGATGGAACTACCCGACAGACAACATAGCAAACACTTAGCCTAACCCAAGTAACTTAACAACTGCACTTCCTTCACTAGGTACAATCTATTATGAGATGTATACTGCAATAACTACATTCAGTGTATAATTCTAAAATAAATTTACACCCCGGTCTAGCCACATGTAGTTATGGATTCTTTAAGTGTAGTATTAAAAAATATATATAAACTGTTGTTGTTGTTGTTGTTGCTTTTATTTAAAGACGCCCTTGATGGTCTTACATCTTTAGACGTCACATTTTCATCCCTTTTAAATTAGTTTTCGTTTGCCACATGGTCTGCTCCATCTTCCTGGTACTACTGTTGTGAAAATTATTGTTTATTTTTCATTATTATATTATAACTACAGTATTATTACTTTTATCACTTTGTCATATTGTTTGTTATGTTTTTAGACCTATGTCTAACTGCTGTCAATCCCATATTATAATAATTCTTACTCCCCCAAGAATATTTTCAAGTCTGCATCTGATACTTTTCAGTTCAATTTAGCTTTGCCAACTTCAAAGAAATATCTGTAGATATAGGCCTAAATAAATTCACTGCTCTTAAAAGAATTAAATAATTCCATCAAGACATAGAAATATCAAGAAGTGTAGGCAAAAGACAAATTATATAGTATTATTGTTTCTCGGGCTTCCAACCGGGTGAGTTGGAGGTTTGGTTCCAAGCTTTCGGAAGCTATCTCCGCTGCCGTCTACTGGGAGAAGTGAGCCGGATTGGGAAAAAACTGCTTCATACCCGAGAAACAATGATACTTTCTTAACACCGTGAAAGCCTCAAGTCACACAAATTATATTGTTTTTTAAACATAGTATCTTCTCTTTCAGACTCCACCTGATGACACTGTATTATTACGATACTGGTTAAAAAAGCATAATGGTAATCCATTTTGAAGTTTACTTTTTCTATACGATGTTCCAAATTCTTTAGAACAAAGTAAAACTTTTTTATTAATTTCAAGCCACCGCTAGAAACAGAATAAGGATTATTTTTGGGGGGCGAGATACTTTCTACCCACTTTGTCATATAAGGCCTATGTGCAACTACTAAAAATCCAATTATTGCTACCCTCCCCCAACAATATTTTCAAGTCTGCATCTATGGGGCAGCACCATATTGACCTCTCTACTTTGTACACATTGTTACAGTCTAAAAGCACACCACTTCAGAGTAAATGAGAATGAACTTGGAACTCTATATCACTTTTCAAAAGAGATTATAATTTTTTCGATAAATTACCATCTTTATTGTTTAATAGTACTTACATACTTACTCAATGGCAATAAGCAATTCATCAGCAAGCTGAAAGAATATTATATATTTTATGGAACCCGAAGGTTCATTGCCGCGCTTACCTGAGCCCGCCATTCAACCCTATTCTGTGCTAACTCTATCCATTCATCCCTAGCAAACCCTACTTCCCTTAAATCTATCCTATTATTGTCCTCCCACCTAAGTCTAGGTCTTCCACATGGTCTTTTCCCTTCGGGTCTCCCAGTCAATACTTTTGAGATGTGTCTTTCCTCCCCCATGTGTGCAACATGTCCAGCCCATTTCATCCTCCGTGATTTAATTGCCTTACTATATCTGGTGAAGAGTACAGGTCAAGTAGCTCGTTATGCAGTTTCCTTCAGTCCCCATTTTCATCTCCCTTAGGCCCAAATATTTTCCCAAGCACCCATTGTTTAATAGTAACCGTCTTTAAATGTGATTGGTGCAGTGTGCAAATTAACGGGTGGGGAGGGGGGGTTTCTCTGGCTGATCAAACTGTTTTCTGGCAACGAGGGCAATATTTTTGTTTGTTAGGGAAAAATTATTTTACCTACTTCTTTTGACTGGTCAGAAATTAAGCATTTTAAAATAATTGAAGTTTATTTTTTTCAACCATTATTAACCAGTAACTGCAAGAAAAAAATATGTTATTTTTGTACTTAGTAGTATTTCTTAAGTACCTGTGACTTCTTCCAATTTGTTTAGTCCGTGCTGAGTAAGATTACCAGTAGAGCTAAGATTTTTTTTTTTAATGCAAGCACTGGGCAATGTACTGTTTAAAACGCCAGGTTTATTGTTTTTGAAATACGATATACACACAGGTAGTGAACACAAAATTTTATATTTACGTTAAACAACCAGAAGGGATATCTTTTTCATTACATAATTAATAATGTCATCATGGTTAAAGTTTTCTAAAACTCCTATTCAGTGGATATAAGCATAAAAGATTCCAAGTTATTTCTATTGGCCCAAATTGCATCTTATTCTGTACGCGCAGCTTTCACCTCTCTATTTCAACCTGATAATATAATAATGATAATAATAATAATAATATTTAATAATAGCTGACCAACTATTGCCTTTCAATGAAAATTAGAGTGGTGTGGCACCACTTGCCCATATGGTCTGCCTGACCCTGGTTCTGGGTTGCCATAACTCCAGGATTTTCCAGGATAGTACCTAAATTAAGATTTCAGACATGGCATCCAGAAATTTTCAGGAACCATGAATGTCCCATATTCTTTAAACATAAATATAGCTAAAAAAATATTTTCTCTTTTTATGCAACTTTATTTTTCTGTATTATTGGTCAGAAATCGAGATCTACATATGGTGGTAGTGCGATGGGTATGTCTTGCTTTTTCAGGTCCTATTCATGCTGTTGCCTTTATCCTTGCTTGCGCAAACACAATAGTGACAAACACATGTGCTAAGATAAAAGTAGAAATATCTTCAATTCAATTTGTTTCTTGAATACAGCTTATCATTTCAGTAGCAATTTAAGAGGTTTTCAGCATGTGGGACATAAAATATGTGGTTTCTAAGGTTACAGTTTTTATATGTTCGGTTCCGGTCTTGCTTGGAGTGTCTGTGTGTGTGTGGTGTATTTTTTTATTGCCAATGTGATTCCTTATGCAATGCCACCAAAGGACAGTGTACTTATAATGACAAATTGAAAACTGGTTTCCCATATAGTTTTCCGATTTATTGTGTAAGAAGTTCCACTAGAAGATAATTAAAGACAAAAAATTGCTTCAACAAATCTACGATTCAAACAAATACTCCTATACGTGGATAAAGTATGATGAAAATAGAGCAGGAACATCTCAATAAGTCAGTGTGAGTTTTTATTACTTCTTTATTTATTACTTAAATTATTATAATTGTGGGGTCTTAAGTATTGGTACTTTAATACTGTAATTGAATTCAGAGCTTTTAACATAATATACTACACGTGGCCTAAGCAAGTGTTCTCTGATATACTTGGGCCTACTGAGATTAGTAACTGTTACCTTGCAGATCAGCTGACTTTTCTCTCAGTAAACTCCATTACTATTTTGCAACAAACACTGCTGCCACAAAAGCTATACTTTGTTAAAACATTATCTGTTTACTTGTCATAATATTTTTGAATTGTTTATAACATTTATGAATGAATCAGTGATAGTTATAACAAACTTCACCGATCACATTTCCAAGTGATAAGACAACGGCTTAAGTTAATATGAATAAAAATTATGTAATTTTGGTGCAGCCCTCAAGTCTACTTGTCTAAATAAATTTAAATATTAGAAGTAAAGCCGAATTCCAAAGCCTTTAGCATGGAATGAGATAAAAATCAAGAAACACAATTTTTACCTACAGTATAAAATACCATAACAATAAACTGTAAAAGAGAAAGTAAATATACTTAACACAATCCTCCTCCTCATAAGAGTACAGCCAACCCTCTATAAAATGCCCCTTTTACAGTGCCACCCTCGCACTGCGCAATAAATCCAAGTGAACAGATCTTCTCCCATATAAAATACATAAGAAACCTCGTTATTATTATTAAATGAGAAATTTCCTCAAAACAGAGGTTTGTCTCCAACCAAACAAATACAACAGTCAAGCACTATCACATAACTCATCCTGACACACAAAATATGATACCACCATTCAGAACTCTACACTGCTCACTACATTTCGCCACTTATCCCTGTCTTGTACATCTTCCTCCACTAAACCAAATCTTTCCATTGACATGTGTACATTCTGTATCCAGGTAGTAGCAGGTCGTCCTCTTCCTCTTCTTCTCTTACTTTCCCATGTACGTAGAATGGGAGAAGACAGAATACCTAGAATCGTACAGGAATGGGAAAGAAACCTCGTTACTATGCCAATTCATTTAGTGTCAGTGAATATAAGACAAGATTTTCACAAAGTACATCTTGCAGTGATTTTTTTGTTGGAGAATTATTTAAAACTGGCGTGAATGTTAGGATGCTTATTTAAGAAACGTACTGTACTGTATTTCCAAGAAACGAGTGTTCCCCTGCCACTAACTGCAAGTGTAGTGCAGTGGACTGAGGAAACTATGTTAAGAAGTCGAACAGACAGCCTGCATTAGGGTGGAGGAGGTAGAAAGAGCCCTTCACATAATGAGACATTCCAAACTTTCACTTCTTTTAGTCCAGTGTCCATTCAGCTTATAAACACTACACTACAACTACTCACATGATTTTCAACCCCTTTGTGTACTGGAGTAGTGGACATCTACTTAATAAATTGACTTACTGTACAGTATTTTATTTTGTGCTAAAGTTCTCTTTGCATTTCATTTAATTTTCCTGAATTAATGCAGTACTGTAAATTAATACAGCACTGTATTATGTGATTTTATTTTTAAAATTAAATTTCGTTTTAGTGCCACCCTCTCTTTGTGCCACTAAATGTTACAGAATGGATGATATTATATCGAGGGTTGACTGTACAACCAAAACAGTGATAGCAAAGACTAGTTTCTCTAGGATATGCCTACAGTAGAACCCTGATTTTCCATCACTCTATGAACCGATCGGCAGATTATCCATCTGTCTTAATCTCCTTTTTATATAATATGTATGTAGAACTTGAAATGAAGAAAAAGATTTATCACACTCAAACTATTCCATCAGAAAACGCTAGAAATAGCTTTTTATGGCGCATAGAGGATGTTGAATGCTGCATTCCGTTGCTTCTACACATCATGCTTGGGAGGGGTTGAAATAAGAAGAAACATAAATTACATAAGATTGTATTGACTTGACGGAAAATTTTATTTCTCATTCTCATGTTACCATACAACCGTTTCGGGGCTGAAATAAAAGAGAAATGCAGTATCACTTTCATACTTTCCTCCCCTAAAACCCGGGACATAATATACTGCGAGCATAGGACTCAAAATGTTCCATCCCATGCTTAGAGCCTATGATAAATCTCAACTAATACAAAGCCTACAGCTATGGATAACGTATTAGCGGGAAGGATTATTTACCTACTTCTGATATAGCATACTCACACACTTAAGTTTCCCCTGCAATATGACCTCTTATTCTACATCAAAATGTGAAGTGAGAAAATATTTCTTATGTCGAGGGTAGAGAAAGTTATGTGACTGCATCACACTGTGTTTTATTTTCGTGGAATTCATTTTTCAGTAATTATTTTCGCCAATGTATACGTCGATGGAATCATAATTCGTTCAAGTCCAGCATTATATAGTCGACAAAGCCCTATGTGATCAGAGTAAACAATACACTGTTGTCATGTGAACTGAACAGCATTTCATTTTTTTTAGTATAATATTCTCAGAAATTATATAATTTTCAAGGGAAGGAGTATTTTGTTTGAATTTTAATGTTGACCGCGTTACTTCCCGGGCTTAACTGGGTATGTATGCAAAATTTTGTGTAAATTGGTACAGAAATGTAGATTTGTATAGGGAACAAACATACATACATACATACACACTTTCGATTTTATATATTAGATTATTTTTCGTACAGTGTATTATTTTATTCTACAGTCATTTTTAAGAGAAAAATATGAGCAACTGAACATGATAATAATGTAAGTATTAATTTGAGTATAGTCCACTTTAACTACCTGACATAGGGAGTAGTTATGTTCACAACAGAGGCTGGTGAAAGTCTTTCAACGAAATTACCTTCAGGAATTCCAATGCTACCGTATTTTTTTATAAACTGTGTTTTTCTAAACTTGTGAAATTAACAGTTTGCTTTCTAAGAATTGCAAGCCCATGTAGACACACTTCAATTATGCAGTTTTTATCTTGTAACGATTGAGTTCACGTGTTTACACTGTAATTTCTCTAAGAAATGTTTTCCATGCGAGTGTAGACAAGACATGTTGTTTCAATTTTTTTTTAAAGTGCAAATAATCTATCGGTTTAAGAATGAAGACTCTGTGACTCATCTTGCATCAGAATTTGAAGTTGGCTTAACAACTGTGTGTGGTTTATTAGATCAATCTTGTGGTGTTTCAGTTACGTCTTACTGTATTTTATCATGTTTTTCAGTTAAAACCTGTGTAATATTGTCTAATATAGTGTGCAACATGAAGATATCTGTAGTCCTAGCATGGCAGGACCTTCGAAATTATGAAACCATGAGTACTACACACTTAATGCACAAAATTATTTTATTGAATGGATTAGCCAACTTTTTCGCTTAACCGTTCACCCCATCCCCCACACTGCAATAAATAATAAGGGTTCTACTGTATATTGTGCCTAAAATATCCAAATGATGCACTTTGAAAAGTTGAATATTTATTTAAAAAAAGAAATTTAAATGTTATACTTTGCTTTTCATTTCTGTGTTAGCCAGTTTAGTTTAATTCAGGGAATTTAACCTACTCTGCTTTAAATTCAAGGGATCAGAAAATACTTCCATTTTAAAATATTTTTATCACATATATTTTTATCACCTCTCTCAGCCCTAAAATATAACGTTGGGCCTCAGTAAGTCTAGGAGAAAGAAAAATTTCCCCTAGACTTACTGAGGCCCGTGGAATACATATCAAGAAAACTTGCCTTTTGTTAATGAATTGAACTACACTGGTTAAGATTTTTAAAGTCTATTTTCATGTTTCAGTATGTGCTAAAATATCCCAAAATGCAAATCATTGGTTACTCTGTCCTATTCTAGATATGTGATTGACTCTATAGTACAAAATAAGAAATCGAACCACTTAAAGAAATACATTTTATTCAATATATTCATTTTAACAACATTAATAAGGCCACATCAGTAAATTATTTTGGATACCGTAACGGGAGAACCAAAAAATGCTTTACACATTCATAATGATTAAATAAATAAATGAAAGATGTTATATCATGAAAAATGAAATATTAGTCAGTATCACAAAGAATGCTTAAATCCATTAATTATACCCACATAATGAAGTTAAAATATTTTACAATACTAATACTGATTCAACCCACAAAATGGGAACATGTTCACCTTCATTTTTCAATAAAAGTCTATTTTCTTTTTAAAAAAAAGTTCTTGAGTTTGAAAAATGTCAGTTGCTTGCAATCAATACAAACCTGGTCACAGTATAATCCGATCAACCACTATGATCAATAAAACTGGTTTTGTTCGACCATACTAAAATACGTTTATTTACGTGTGATGTAACTGTATCATAATGATATCCATAACGATACAGATTTCCATTATTATGACATACTTTGACTCGGTAGTTGATAACAGCTGATGCAAATGAATGTCTATGAAATGCATACACTATTAAGTGAAAAATGGATTATGCTGTGACCTGATATTAAGCCTTAACATACTAGACATACACACATATTTACTCTAGTGCAGTGATGGGCAAACCTCTATGGTAGCAGGACCAAACAACAGAAAAATTTGTCAGAACGTTTTGTCTGTTATTTATATATGAAGTATAAGGTGAGTGGAACTGCAACTGTACTTCTGATAGGTCAGTCAGTCTGTTTCTGACACAAAGAAGAAAAAACTCTTGCTCGTTCATATATGAAAATGCAAACATGGTGATAACCTTCTTGGCACGAGAAATCTAATCTGCAAATTTTATTTCGTTAAAGACTTGTTGAATTCAAGTTTTGAGTCATGAAAAAGACAATTTTATGTTATTTTGCAACTCAATTAATTTGTGATGAATGCACTGTTTTACAGTCTGCAGTTCACAGTAAATGGAATGATGAAAATATCCAAGGCTTGTTCAAAGCTAAAAAGTCTTGAAGTTCTGTTAATTTTCACCATGGAGTCATGCAATAGAAGGAAAAGCAATCGAGTAAGAAATATATTTTTCTCCTCCTTTCCTGTCGCAATCACATTGAATCTGTCTGAGGGCCACACCTAGCCCACAGGCCATACTTTGCCCATCACTGTACTACTGTATCTGGCCTTGATAAAAACCTTAAATAGCTTAAGAACTAGTTTCAGAAAGTATCCAAAATGTATCCGTAACACTGGAATAAATAACTTTCTAATAAATTACTTCACAATTGAATACCCAAGGAAAAAATGTGCAAGCTACAATTTTTGCTATTTTACTTCAATTGAAAAAATTACACAAGCATTGTTTACTATAGGGCTACTACAAATGGTTTCCCCAAATTTACTTGCATGTGTTGATGAAATCTAGAGTGACGAAACAAAAAGCAATAGGAAAAAGAATTTTGAAGTTCCTGTTAAAATTGTGTTATTATTAACACAACGAAAAAAGTAGAAAATGGCAAATACAGGAGAACAGTATGTGTCCTAGAAATCCATACATTTCAGTCAGTAATAACAGTTCATGGACACTTTCACACATGTTTTGGAGAAGTACACGGTGCAAGACAATCATTACATCAAAATTTAAGCTATCGATTGTTAGCTGGATCTTTTAATAACGTGTTTCTTTCACTCAATTTTTTTTTCCTTACATAAAAGATGCACCCTAGTTTTTTTGTTATACAAAATCTAAATAAAAAGGTGCATCTATTATGCAGGAGAATACAGTATAGCCAGTGAAAACTTGGTTATTTTTCCTTTCTATTGCTTTTTGTTTCATTATTCTTTTTGTATTACTTTTTGTTTCATCATTCTAGGTCTCATAATATGCAAATAATAAGCAAGTGAATTCGAGAAAACAGTGTATTAGCCTTGTAAATTGAGCTCTGAGAGTTAAAATGAGATGTAAAACTTTTTCAATATAGGCACCGAAATCTACAGGTTGTAGACAAACATTACAAAGCTAAGCATGAAGGCTGATATAGAAAAGGTATTTAGTGATATAAAACAAAACCCTTCTGTGGCGGCAACCAAGCATTTTAATGATTAACATCTGAGTCACCTTTTCTCTTTTGTTTATCAAATTACATAATCTTCCCACAGACATTCAAGAATGTATATTAAATAACTCTCTTCCTAATATATCCACGGAAGATGCTGTGCTATCTGTTAGGCAGTGGTCTGAGGAAATGCTTAAAAGGAAAGAAATCGGAATATTAATATCATTGGACATTACAGGTGCTTTTGATCATGCTTGGTGGCCAAAAATTCTGGTGCAGTTAAAACGGAAGAAATGTCCAAGAAATCTATACATCTTAATTCAGAGTTATTTTCAAAACCGCAGTGTTCAGTTACAAATTGGGAGCAATTCCATTACAAAGGTCATTGACAAAGGTTGTCCTCAAGGTTCGTCCTGTAGTCCAACGTTTTGGAATATTTTGTATGACAACATGTTAGAAATATCTCTTCCTGAAGGATGTCAATTATATGCTTATGCAGACGATGCTCTATTGATGTGTAAAGCTAAAAATGTGCCTAATTTGACTTACAAGGTCAACACAATATTAGAAGAATTATGTCAGTGGGGATCTGATAACAAACTCCATTTTAATCCGCTGAAAACAACAGCTCTGATTATTACTAGAAAAAGAAGAATTCAAAAGCCAATAATTAAAATGAATCAGGAACACATTCGAATTGTAGATCAGATGTCCTACTTAGGAGTAATCTTGGATCAACAAATGACATTTAGACCTCACTTTGACAATGTTGCTAGCAAATCCAACACTCTACTCAATAAACTGGCTTTTGCTTCTCGACCAACGTGGGGTCTCAATGCAGAAGTTCTGAAAATTATCTATAGAGCAGCAGTTGAACCTTTAGTGTTGTATTGTGCTTCGGTGTTTAGGAAATGTTTTGATATGAGCTGGGCTCGGCATAAATTAGCACAAATACAACGAGGCTTTATTCTGAGGATTATTAAAGCATATAGAACTGTTTCTACAGATGCCGCTTTAGTAATTGCGGGCATTGAGCCTTTATATTTGTCTGGTATTGCAAAAGCAGAAACTACGCTGCTCCGAAAAGGCTTCACATATGAAGACGTAATCTTGCGTTTGGATATCGAAAGACCAGCACACTTTACTACTGCCGGACATCCTGCTTACTTCAATAATTTCGTTAATAACAATGGATGTACCAGGAATCACAATCTGGAGATTTTTACAGACGGTTCAAAATTCTGCAGAGAAGGAATGGTGGATAAAATCGGTTGTGCTTTCGTGGTGTTCTGTTGTGGTAGGGAAATGTATTCACAAATGACCAGACTCTCTACAGAGTGCTCAATTGTACAAGCAGAGCTCTTTGCTATAAAGGAGGCTGTCTTATGGTCTAAATCTCAAAATTCTGACTGTTGCATTTTCAGTGACTCACAAACTGCACTTACTGCTATAAACAACAAGTTCAATTTAAATGCCTTGGCAGCAGAAATTAGAACTAAGATAATATCATACGAGAAACACGTTTGTTTATCCTGGGTACGAGGCCATATGGGCACATTAGGGAACGAAAGAGCTGATGAATTGGCAAAAAATGCTGCGACCTCGAATTTAAATTTTAGCTACAAATTGTGTCCCCTATCTTATGCTAAGAATAAACTTAGAGATTATATTAGGACTGCTTGGAATGAGCATTGGGTGTCCAGCTCCAAAGGGACCACTACGAGAGAAATCTTCTTTCCAACAGTTGAGTGTCGCCTACGCTGTACGAGTGTAAAACCGGACTTCATATTCACTCAGTTTCTGTCTGGGCATGGCAAATTTGGTTTTTACTTTCAACGTTTCATGATCCAAAGACAGAACGGTTATCAATGTGTATGTACTGAACAACAAACTGTTGAACATTTAATTTTTCATTGCCCAGTCCTAGAGCATAAAAGAAGAATATTGGACACACACTTAGATTATTGTAAAAAGAAATTAGATAAACCACTCTTTGATATTTTTAGGAAAAAATGCTATTATAGAGAATTCCAAGTTTTTGTGTTCTATTTTTAAGATGTTATAGTTTTCTTTTATAATATAACATATTAGTTATCTTGTTTTCTTAGAGTAGTAAGGCCTGCATCCAGCCTATGGATAAGAAGTAGTAATATTGCAAATATATTGTCTTGCAACTATAACCCTAATATACCTCCGGGTAGAATAGGGTTTAAGTAATTGTATATTCAATAAATAAATAAATATATTTCTTTAAAAGTTCAAGTGTCCAGCAGGAATTCTTTTACATGCTTGTCTTTCCAGTTTGTTGGTAGATGGGAGGACTGAGGGTACATGGTCAGCACAGTAAATTCATAGAATGAGACAATCTCGATGGCATCAGACAATATGACTCATAACCTCTGTGTGGCTTTCCCATTTGATTATGCTGGGATTATTCATATTTAATAATATTTTGAAACAAAAGTTACACGAAGATGTATATATATATACATATATATACATATGTATACAACATGCAGACAACATTATGTGCAACTATTCTACTTTCAGTATTCTACTTCAGATATTTATGTATAGGGGCTAAGGTGCTAGATGTTAAAAATAAGGGAGTTGAGTGAACTTGCCTCTCAAAAGATAGGAAGGAAACAATTTCAGAACAGGAGCCTTGTAAAATTATTTCATGTAATCTGTAATAATTCAAGTCATGTTACGTTTTACCTTTCATTTCTCAGCAATTTGTTAGCATGGTGGATAGAGCATTGGATTGGTAAATCAAAGGTTTCTGGCTCAAATCCTCATGCAGTAAAAATAAGATATAAAAGAAAGAGGGAGACAAGGATTAGTAAAAGATTCATTTTCAATTTCACATTGAAATCAATGATATCATTACCCTTTCGTGACATCGAGATGAATACATTCTATGAAATTACACAGATCCTCCAGCAGCTATTAATGAATTGCATGACTGAAGTCACTATTTCTTTATCAACTATCTTCCTGTTGGCCCTCACTAGACTGAGTTGTAATATGATCCAGACATAGAAATCTGCCAATCAAGTGCAATTAACAAACAGTTCTAATCTCCATTTTAAAATTAAAGCACACATCTGTATTATTAAGAACATTGTCCAGGCTTCTAGGCCATGGTCCACTTGACATTTGTGTGCATTGTTCACCAAAACTCACAATGGTTTAATTCAGCTATTAAAGACTTTAGTATTGGCCTCTTTACTTAAGAGTAAGTGTTTTTAAATTACACATGTACGATTAGGGTGACCATAGGTTCTGTTTTGACTGAGACAGTAATTTTTTAGGTATATCCCAGCCACTCTCTTGGTACCCCTTCAAAAAAAAAAAAAGCCCTGATTTTATTATATTGTAGGAATAAGAACAGAATATACACTTACATCTGAGGAACTTACTGGCTTTCAAAGTTTTAGATACGGATACTGTCCTCTTAATGCCTGAAATTAGTTGATGAAAATTTTCATTGTAGCATGCTTTTTCAAAGTATATATAGTGTTGTTAGTACATTTTAAGTTAGTTATCAATGTTTTTCTTTTTCTTTCTTCTTAAATTTTTAAACTATTTATCTTTCTTTATATATATATTCTTTAGATTAAGTTATGAATAATTTACATAATCCATGTAATTATAAATTAGCAAGTTACAAATGTACAGTGCCTCTGATAGGAATCCAGGACAGGGGCCAATAAGCATTAAAGTATTAAATAAATAAATATACAGCCTATCTGGCTGGGGTTTCATACAGCAGCCTCGCAGAGGAAGCTATTGTTTGCATGTAGAACACTTAGCAGGCAAACTTTTTAAAATAAGTTACTGCAAAAAGAACAGATTATTATCCAGTTCGGCTGTTTCCTTACAGTTGTTTGCATTTCAATCATTATGTTAGAAGATCTTAAAGACAATATCACAAGTTAAATTAACTCTATTTCTGAAGTTGAACTTATGCACGTGCTGTTATAAGTTTCTTGACTAGTATTATAATCTGTTGGCATTTTCGATTATCATACTATTTTCAAGACCACGTGTATTTACATGGTGTTGCAATATCCTAATGTGGAGCACTCTCTATCTCAGAAAATCACTCTATGTTATTCCTTAACTACAGTGTGTATCATGTACGAGTTGGCCAATCATGCAGGTTTCTGCATCACGGCGGCCACAGCTCTAACTCCCGAGCAATCGGGTGGAATATCTAGGCAAATAAATCCGCTAACAGTGTAATGATTCAGCTTCTCACAGTTACAGTTAAAATTTCAATGAAAATAACTATATATCTCATCACAAAAGATGTTGGAAATGTCCTCCTCTTTCTTGCATCCACACAACACTGGCACCTTCTTAGAAAATTCTCTTTCGCACACATAAGTTCAGATTCCGAGACAGGGTTCATTTCTTTTGTGATATTATCTTTAAATTCTTCTAATGTATGGGAAATTGACCTATACACTTTTTTTTTCAAGTTCCCCTATAAATAATAGTCACATTATGTTAGAAGATCTTAAAGACAATATCACAAGTTAAATTAACTCTATTTCTGAAGTTGAACTTATGCACGTGAAAGAATATTTCTAAAATGGTGCCAGTGTTGTGTGATGCAAGAGAAGGACAATTCCAACATCTCTTGTGATGAGGTATGTGGTTATTTTCATTGTAATTTTAACTTTAATTGTGAGAATCTGAATCATCACAACGTTAGCGGCTTTATTTGCATAGATATTTCAACCCATCACTCAGGAGTTAGAGCTGTGACCACCGCAACGCAGAAACCTGCATGATTGGCCAACTCGTACGTGAAACACACTGTACATGAAGGATGGATCAGGAGAGAGCAGAAACTTGGAAGTTATATCACTTATCTGAGATGTTAAAATCTGTTCTTAAAATATGATAGTTCTTTAGTTATTATTACTATATTAATATTAATAAAATTTGCATATATATAAATATATATATATATATATAGTTGGGGGGGAGATTAAATAGACTTGCTTGGGACGTCTCTTTTCAGCTCAAAATATTATGGTCACCCTATGTATCATTCAATGATTAATATCTTTGGTTCTCCCAATTTAACATACTAAAAAATAATGTAACATTTTCACAGTACTTTTAATTTTCTATAGAAATAAATTATATAAAAAAAAGAATGAAAATAAGCCTAGGCACTAAATAGGTGGGGATAAAAGTGCATAGAAATATCTTAAACATTTAAATTCTTGAGGCTTTGGTACACTTTTCATGAAATTTATCTACTTTCATATTAAGCACATCACACCGTTCATACATGTCAGCACGGCGACAAAATAAGTATCTCCACTCCTTCTTTGACAGTCATGGTTTTGCATTTAAGACTATTCCAGCAGAATCATCACCACTATTCTGTGTGGCGTGTGTGGAGCGATGAACACTTAGCAAATAACCTTTGCTGGATAGAACTCCTCGACACTTTACATGTACCTGGAACCTCAGAGCCCAATGTAGCTCCACTGAATCTGAACTATCCCCAGCATCCGATCCGAATACTTCATTTAGGGCTGTTCTTGGTAAAATTTCTACAAAAAAGATGCAAATATTTCAATACATGACCTCATATTTTGTGAGATGCCAAATAATGTCATGCTAAAAGTGAGATGTTAAATTAACAAAATTTCTCAACTTAGGTCAGTTCAATTCTTAACACCTAAGCCCCTAAGAAGATTACAACAATCATATGAACCCATGATTTCTCTATAAGCTGTATTTAAGCCCTGTTTAAGTGTAATTATTACTAAGCTCTTTTCAATTGAGTGACAACCTGTTCCCAAAAAAATTCACTGATCTGCTCATTAACTATACGACTTGAGAAAACCTAGAATAGAAATAAATATAAATGCTATTCAGACAGTAGTTAATGAAAACCTAATTTAATTTATCAGGTCAATAATAAGTCTTAAACAGACTTCTGTTTTACATTTAGCCTACTGGTTGTAAGGAGTACGCTGTGGCATAGTGGTTGAGGCACTGTGCTGCAAAGTGGAAGGTTGCGGGTTTGATTCCCAATGAGATCACTGGGATTTTTCAACTGGCCTAATTCTTCTGGTGGCACTATGTCCCTGGGGTTGATTCAGCTTCTAGAATACCAGGAGCAATCCTAAGGGTAAAGGCGGCTGGTGCATAAGGCTGATAACCTTCACATGCCAAATGTCTAAATTCTGGGAGCCTTAACCTCCTGGAACCCTCAGGGCCTCTGTGGCGGTGGCGGGAGGGGCAGTCCACCCCAGGCCCCGGTTTGAACATAGGCCCCAAAATTTATTTATTTATTTATTTTTACCAGACCAGTGACTGGTCTTGGTGTTTGAGTGAATAACTGTTGTCTACTAAACAATATTATACATTTTTTAAACCATATAAATTAAATAAAAAACAGGTCAGAAACACCCACATTGGAAGGATTGTAAGGCCACTGTAATAATAGGCCTTTAAGCCCCGATGAGCAAGAGAAAGATAGGGCAATCTCGTTTGTCAGGCTTAGAACTAAAATCAGTCGAGAACTCTACTGAGTCGATTCGAAGATAAGTCGATTTTCATGATAAAATAACAAAATTTGCAGAGACAAAAACTGAAATTGTAAAATGCCTTTTAATAGAAATGATAGGACCAAGATTGGTATAGGAGAATGAAAACCATATTGCCATTCTTGGCATAAAAACTATTAAACCTTTATTAAATATTAAACACCAACTTTTATTATTAATCTACTTTTCAAATCTTTGCTGTTTGCTGTTAGGTTTTCTTTCTTTTGTACATAAAATAATTTTGTGAAATTACAAATAATTAGTTGATCTACCTTCTCAAAGCCATGGCCAAAGGAATTGCATACTAATGTGGATTTCCTCCGGTCATAATTCAGTACTGGCACTCTAAGCAAACTTATAGTAAAATCGTGATAGTAAACATGTGAAGCCCAAATGAAAAAATTATTCCAGTTTATTCACGGTACACAAAAGAAATATCATAAATTAGGAAGCTTACTATCACATATTTGTGTAGACCGTGTGAATAGTATAAATAATTGTGAATAGTTGGTAAGCCCCCATACTGATTAGCGCCCCAGGCCCCCATCACTGTTGCTATGCTGCTGTTCCGTGGTCTGTATAGGGAACACTTTACTTTACTGGTTGTAAATGTATATGCACATATAATCATCTGTAAGCTTACTAAATATTGCCTTCAAAAATCTACTCCAATCTAAATTTAATCTTTCATATGAGTTTACTTAAACACTCTTTTTTTTGCTTCATTTACCATTATTTTGGTATGACACAGATCCTCATCCCCATTTTCAAATACAATGATAAAGATCACTAAAATATGTGATACAAAAATAATGGTAAGTGAAGCAAAAAGTGTGTATAAGTCAACTCATAATAGATTAAATTTATTATAGTCACTTCATTGTGCAAGTTCCATAACATCACTATGTACATGCACATGTTTTTCTCAAAACACTAAATTATAAATCAGCATTATTTTGGTCCATTATTTGGTCTATAGCTCCTACAATTATAAATTATGTTTTTAAACACTCTTTTGAAACCCACCAAAAATCCCACTTAAAGTACTTTTCCCACAACAGGTCTCATAAAACGTAAAGATGGCAGTAAGCTGCATTATGCATAACAAAAAATTGCCAAAAAAATACGCACCAAAACTGTAAATGCCACCTTCTGGGACTTAGCTGATTGATGCATGACTCTTAGACACTTTGGCTAAGTGTAATTCGAAAATATTTCTCAAAATAATAAAAGTTTTGTGTTTAAAAGTATATAATCAGCATCAGAGCACAGTAATTTATGATATAACTGAAATAGTCATTGCTACATTCAGTAGTATCTAAACAATCTTCGATTGCATTTTTTCAAATCTTTCACCAACGGCACACAGCAGGCTTATGCATAACTGTCAAAGCTTTACAGTATTTGAATGTGAAACCTTGTTTAACTTTCTCTTTACAATACTTAATTACTTTATCTTCTTCGGTGGAAATGTAAGCATGCACCAGGTAACTGTGTAAGCAACGTGCATGCCACTCACGGAGAAGAAGGAGCATGCATAGTGTGTCATAACGCAAACACAAGTCAGGGTTTCACCATACCTGGTTTAAAATCACTATTATGTGCAGTAAAAGGTTGGATTTTTGTAACAAATGTTAATACACTGAATTAAACCAAGCAGACACAATAATATTGAATTTTAATTTGAAAATAAATAAGTAAATAAATAAAAATACACACAAAATGTATCTGGAATAACTCACCTCTTTCTTCACCATAATTCCCTAAATATAGTGAAATGCATTAACAATGAGAGACAATACAGAACTGAAAATTATTTTCTTTTACTTAAGAACAACTTATACAAACAAATATTTAACAGTAGATCTATTATTATTCTTTCGTCTTATTTGGGTACATAACTATATTCAAGCTGCTTTTGATGTATTTGAACCACTTAACTTTTTTCTGATAAATTTTTTGTAAAGCTATAATTTAATTGCAGAATCCCAAGTTTTCATCCATAAAGAACAAACTAGAGGTACAACATTACATCATACTACTGGTATTTATGCTCATGCAACATTGTAATGAAGACTTTTTTTACTTGAGAACATGGTTATTAAATTACATTCTGTATTAAAATTTCATTTATAACAAACTATTATTTGATTGATTTTTTTTTAAACTCTCTTAGAACAAAAAACTAAACTTCATGGTGAGATCAACATACTACTGGTACTAATTTGTAATACTGATTGCTCTGTATTTGGAATTTTGATTGGAACTAGTTTCCATTTCCAGACTTTCTTTGCAATTCCTAAAATCTTTTAATAGACTATAAATTTTTATGAACTGGAAAATATCTCAATCGAGATCATAAATATTTTATTCAAATGTGAATTTATGAACCACAGATTATTGTCTCTGTTGAACATTACATGAGAATATAATAGGGATAAATTCCTCTGACACTGGAATTCGAACCAATGGCCTTCGGCTTTCCATGCTGCTGCTCCACCAACTGAGCTAGCCAAAGTTAATTTCACAGTGCCAAATGCAAACTCTAATAAACATGTATGAGAAGACACTGACTTTCAGAAAATCTTATTCAGTAATTTTGACTCCAGAGCTTTTGGTTTTCAAAAAAATGGTCATTTATAAATCATACGGGAATCACTTCAAAATCAGTACTGGCAAAGTAGCAACATCAAAAAAGTTCAATAACAATTACAGAGAAAAATCTGTAGATTTACCACATTAAATTCTTTTATAGATTTACCTTTCATGTTATGGAAGCGGGGATAAACACGGTCCTACAGGATTCCAATTTTTTGTTTTACTGAAAAGATGACTGTGGGGTGGAAAATAATAATATCACTTTTATCTAATAGTTAATGCACCAGAACACTTACCAAAAGGGTCACTGTGTGTTAGTAACTGTACATCATGCTCCTTTGTGAATGCCTGCAGGGCTGGAGGAACAACACAACAACTAGCCAGGTTGATCTGAATAATACTTGGTTTTATCTGAAAATCATTCAATTTTAGATTAACTTCTTGAGAAAAACTTACAAAATGTATAGAAAAAACTTTATTCCCTCAATCAATGTATCCTATTTGCTCACGTAATTTGCGCACATTTTTCTCTTTTTGGTCACTGAAAAATAGACGTGCATAAAATGTGATTTTTTGTCCGATCACACTATAATACGTTTATTACATGTGACGTAACGGTATTATAACGACACTCATTTCGACACTGTTTATCATTTTGAAACTGGTGAGGTGAGGTATCAATTATTATCGAACACGGTCAAGAACTTGAGATCTTGCGGGTAGCATCTGAAATCTGCATAATAAATAGCCTGTGTTTAAAATAAAATCAATTCCGCTCATATTAATTTTAATATCATACTGAAATGATTTTTTTTTTGTGCTGTAAAATTCCGTTGGTTTGAAGAAACTAGCAAAAGGAAGCTTTGATTTCACTGACGATGTAAGCTATCATTTCTCACAGAAGGCATGAACTTTATCAACCAGCTGGTGCAAAGTTAGCATGCTGAAGCATAGCAGGTTCATTTGCATGAATCTAATATCTCAAAATTTAAACATTTAGACTAATTATGGTCGAACAGAAACAGTCATATGAAATATCCCTATAATGGTTTTTAAGATACTCATATGAAAATTATGAAACTCACGTTGCTAGTTTCATAAACGTACTTGTATCTTAATCAATGCCATTATAGGCTTGTTGCATAATGTACTACTTTTAGAAAGAGGTTTTGATAACTGTGATGCTATGATTTCTCAGTTCTTCAAAATAATATAGAAGTTCATCTTCAATAACGGGATATTTTCCAGACTTCTGACCATGAAATGCCCTGCCCTGTCCTAGATATTTCATTTTTAGCATTGTTTCCTCCAATATCACACATTGGACTTTAAAAATGTCCAATTCTCTTTCTGCTGTATAGTTACATAATTTTTCCATGAAACTTAAGTCTTCATTTGTACGATGTTGCGTGATTATTGTTTTTCTCTCCCATCTTGAAATTTCAATACAAATGCACACTACAATTGTACAATCCTAGGGGTAAAGACGGCAGGTGCATAAGACTGATGACCTTACCACCTTCATGAGTCAAATGTCTAAAAATCTGGGAGCCTTGACCTCCTGGAACCCTAAGGGTCAATATGGAGTGTACAGAGATTATCTTCTTTATGTCTTTATTTTATTTTATATTCAAAATAGCCTTAGAGCTTCCAATCAGTTCAATGGATTCATTAATTCCAAGCTTTCAACTGCTACTAGCTCAGAGATTTAATAAATTCATTCTCCCAACTGGAAACCAGAGAGACTTTAATCAACTTTACTTTACTTTTTAATGTACTTATATTAAAATTAAAAACTCGTAATGAATTCGCTGTTGTTTCCCTCTTCACGTGTCCTTTCTTGCTCTAAAGAATTAAATGCAATGTGCCCAAAAAGCTTACTCATATGCGTACCGGTCCAGCAGAAAAAAGCACTCTCAATCACAATTCCAAAACTAGTACCCAGGCCCTGATTTATAAATGGACAGATTGGACATTTGTCCAGGATGGCAAACCTAGAGAAGGCAGCAAATTTTTAGGGGAATATTTTATAATGTTAAAAAATTTTATTATATAACTAAATATTTTATCTCAACACTTTTAGGCACAAGAATCGCAAAACAGCTCTCCTTACGGATATAACATGAAGTTCTAATGTGCACGGAAAAATATATCACATTGAAAACTAACTTCTCATAAATTGTAGATGGGTTTGCAAAAAAAAAAATCCAGAAAACAATAATGTAAAATAAGCATTACGGCAACTAAATTATTAAACATGAAACAATGAAACAATTTAGATTCTCAATGTAAAGATTAAGACACCACAATGTTTTTGTTTTAAAAATATTTGTTTAATATCTAGGCTACTTTGTAATACAAATTTTCTATGAGCATAATTCAATATACTTTTAGCATACATAAGTTACCACATAATATACCAAATATTTTTGTAAAATTTCAAAGATTGACTATATTACAAATATTTTTTTGAGATTTAAGCAATTTTTTTATACGATATTACAATAGCATTTTAAAAATATAATTCCTTTTATTTTAGGAAAAAATATTTTTATATTTGTTGTGCAGCCTAAGTAGTGATTGGAATTCTTACAATAAAAAATGGTACCGGAATGATATTGGTAATACCCAAACTTAGCATTAAAACAATAATTTATGGGTGTAGGAAGTACCTGAAATTGGGGCCTGCTTGTACAAAGTGCTGAAATACATGATTAGCTGAGGTACTTACCCTTGCCCATCCATGCAAAGCTATGAAGATATCTGTTTCAACATCACTGACACCAATGCTCACTAGTTTCTGGCTGTCAACATATTCTTCAAGCACCTGCCACAGCTCTTTCAAACCGGGCAAAAGAAGGCTCGGTTCTGTTTTACAAGGGTATGCGAGAACCAGTGAGTCAATACATGAGGTATGAAGGGCAGCAAACACTGAAATTATATATAATAAACAATAATAATTACTATTAATTTATAAAATAATGTATACGGTAATATATTTTTTAATGCGTAAACCTTTAAAAATATAACACTTCTTGCATTTTAAGACTTTAGGAGTAGAAACTAATAATCTATACAGTAAGTTGCTATATTAAAAGTGCCCTAAGAAGTGTTTATAACCGAACTCCTCCGAGAACCTTTGACATTGAGGTGTCATTAGTTGATACCGGTAGTTGGTTCTGTCAAAATTTAATTTTTAATTTTTTTTGTGCTTTTGGTATTGATAGTAGTTTTTGTCATTTTTTGCTGCAGTCATGTCAGTATTCATGGTATTGATAGTGTTTTATCATTATTCTTGCAATTTTCTTTCTGTCGTCTTTGTATAGCCTCCTGTCACCTGCAAGGTTTGTCCAGACCATGTTTGACAGAGCTCACACTTGATTTAACCAAACAGAGGGCACCGTAACAAAGTTCCGTTGGATATTTGGAGGAAACAGCAAATCATAACCCTTCTTATGGAGACAACCTCAGTCTCTGGCAAGCATGCGTTCCAAGCAGGTTGTGAACTTAAGCCATGTTGTTCAAAATGTAATTTATGTGTTACAGTAGTTCTATCAAAATTTAATTTTTAAGTTTGGTGAAGATTATTTGTTGTGCTTTATGCAGTGTTGTACAGTCATGGTATAGGTTGCATACAACATACTCCTAGCGGCAGTGTTGCTACATTGTAGCGTTGTGAGCGCATCACTCATTCCTGTTTCAGAACCTCAGTGTAAATTCACTTAACGGTAAAATTATTATTTCCCCAGCCCTACAATTAGCCTACAAAGCTCTAACTTAAAAAATCAAACACCTGCAGTGCTGCTCAGCAGATGGTGTTTTTACTTATAGTGTCTTTGAATACTGTCCATCCTTCATGAAGGTACAAACTGCAGTTTGAACAGTGACCACCATACATTTTATCTTTCAACAATGAATAAGAATAGCTTTTCCCAATGACTACAGTAAAATTTATGTGCAGTAGAGATTCTGGCAGACTCATCATGGGTTTAGACACAGCTACTAGTAGTGCCATTTAGATGTTTATGCCAAGGCCCTGCAATAATCTGATTTACAAACTCAAGGCATCAGGTGTTTCAGATAAGAGCAGATGCCACTTGTAGTTGTGTTGAATGTATGCCCTTCAGGGTGAGACGTAGATCGTTGAGGACGACTCTAAGACACTTCTGCCACATAAGCCCACTGTGCCAATCTCTGGGGATGGGATGAGGGGTATGCCCAAAGGCCTTGTGGTCAACAGATCCTGTCAGGAGCCCCCACAGAACTCCCTACATGCAGCAAGTCCTTACAATTCCTCATGTGTGACACTCTCAGTACCTCCATGGAGCCCCCAGGTTTGTGACACACACAATGATCTCATCAAGATTACAGCCCTGTTTCTGAATCACGTGACCCAATGACTCCCTCCCCTCCTACAGCTAAGCAAACAATTCTCATGAATATGCATCACTTAGGTTAATTTTGTGTGAACTTCTTAGCAGTTTTACATAGGCTACATTTAGAATATTCCTATAAGAAAAAGGTGATTATATATGGATTCTACAGACTTTTAAGAATAAGATAAGGTAACATTAAATTTGGCTGTGTTTTCTAAAGAGAAGGGAAAAAAGACCTAGAAAGGATGAATATATAAACCCCGTCTAAAATGCTAATTCATGGTAGCCTATCCAAAACAGAGCATTTTGATTGTACATTGCCTAAACCTATTTCCTTTTACAGAATTACCAAAGAACTACATCTTACCACTATCCAATGCTTCAACTAGAGCCTCCTTTCTTAAAGATGATATGAAGACTTTCACACTAACTTTCAACCCTTTTCTTTCTTCTGAGTCCAGTTTTGTTCCCAGTCCATCTTCCATTCGATAAACCTATAATTATAAATGAAATATTTAATGCTCTGCTTCAATATGTAAGGCTTCAGGCCTAGGAATATGTGTTGCATGCTCAGAGGCCACAGTAGGCCTACTGTAACCTCTCGCCTCTGTATAAAGTGCATATGAGCAGAGGCGGGTATTACCATAATGCATAATATTAGCAAATCAAGAAATTTTTGTGTCTTTGAATACTGGTATAAGTAGCCAACTGTCACAGTGTATGCCGCTGCAGTTTTCTGTTTATGATTCCATATCTCAAGGTAGGATCATATGAGTGCACCATCATAATCAGGAAATAATATTTTTAATTATTCTCTACCAAACTTGAATATTTTGATTTCTTCTTTCTGTATGCTAAAGAACTCACACAGCTTCCTCAACCCAAAGCATGTGTTTTGCTACTTTCTCACCACCCTACTTCCAGCTCTTGGAACACTCACACGACCTCCTCTACCGTAAGAAAGATCTTGCTCTTGTCTCTGATTCCAGTTTTTGAAATACCATCACGATTTGGAATGATACATTTTTCATATTGGCCATGTTTAGGCTAAGGTGGAAAGGCAGTGTCAGACTGAAAAATTCAATGCCATAGCCGGGAGCAGTGGTACAAAGAGCCAAAGATCCTGATTTAAATTCAGCTATGGCACTGAAATTTTCAGTCTTACTCTACCTGTCCACTATTATGACTTTGTCTACCCTAAGAATTTTTTTTTTCAATTTTCTCCCTTCTGATTCTAACTCTTGTAAACAGTCACATGGCTTTCACTGTATCTTAAGTATTAAACTTAGGCCTACTATTTTCTTGCATCTGATTCTGCTCTTTGAACTCACATGACTTTCTCTGGACAAAAAAACAAAATCTTTCTTAGGGTAGAGAAAATAGCAAAACACAAACCTGGGGTTGAGAAAGACATGCGAGTGTTTTAGAATACAGAAACAACAATTAGACCTAAAGGGCCCCTAAACGATCAATAGCCTATTATTGTCAATATTCTCTTTGATATTGCAGCTCTATATTGAAGAGCGCATCAATATGCTTCAAAACACGTCAATATTCGCACTAATATTCATTCTGGCAAAAATATTTGTGCTGCATGATCTAGGTAGTTACAGTGATTTTTTCTTTCCTTTTTTTAGTAAATTTCGAAATGTTTTCCAGTTTGGATTTGGATTTTCTAGCACTGACTCTTACACTGTATGAAAAATAAAAGTCAGAGAGAAATAGACGCTGGTCCAAAGAGTGGTACAAGGTGAGTACCACTTTACACACTAACATTTGCTTAATTTTTTGCGTTTTACAGAACCGGATGACTACAAAAAATCACTTCGCAGTCTCACAAACAACAGATATTGAAGGAAATATTGACAATAAACCTCCTAGACGTTCAAACAGTTCTTCAATATTGACAATATTATTGATTGTCTAGGACCTACTTAATAAACATTCAAGTTTGGTAGTGAATAATTAAAAAAAGATTAAAAACATTCCTCCCTTGAATCTAGTGAAGGACTCACACAATCCTTTCTTCTGATAGTGGAACTAGAGATGCAGTGTGACACCTAGCTACATATACCAGTAACTTACTCAAAGATTATCAGCATTTCTGTTAAACCTATAGCATTAAACGATAGTAAGAAAATATCCTACTTTTAGCTTTAAAACAGTGCAACTTCTGATAAATACAGGAAATAGGGTAGGCCCTGTAGTGTTCACAGTAACTTAAATATCATGAAAAATTTAAGGTTGTGAACTTTACACATCCTATACCCTCTATTATATTTACGCACATTTTTTATTATTCATTTACTGTAACTTACTGGTATTTATTTCATGAAGAAAAAGGTGGGAAAGAATAGTTTTATGCTGTACACTAGGCTCCTCTCTAATGGGGCCCACCTGGGAAGGTGGGGTTTAGGGTTTCATCACAGAAGAAATTCAATGTGAGACATAATAAACCTCGTGCTATTCAGTATGTTGCTCCTAAACTAACAAACGTTCCTAACCTAACAAAACGGCGGAGCTTGTCTGGTGCGCAGCATAAATCTATCTTTTGCCATAATACAGGAGCATATGATACAATGGACCAGGAATTAATTACTGTAAAATAGGTCTATTACATACACCAGAACAGTTTTAAAATTATGGCAATCAAAGTAGGTGTACATCTATGCTATAATCTAAAAGGATACCATACAAATGACTGAAAATTGTGTATGCTGGACTAGCAAGTACAATTTTCCAACTGAAGTTGCAAACCTATTAACAGGAACGAATATTTAAATTTCAGTAAGGTAGAGTAGGCCTACTATGTAGGCTATGTATTCCTATGCTTGCTTACAATTTGCCCCCGTCCCCCAAATGTTTACTCTCTCATGCAAATGTTAAGCCTTTCTTCTAAATGTTGAGAATTTGACAGCTATGACCCAGATTTAACTCTCACATTATTTCCAAAACTCAGTAAAGGTTAGCTAAAACTCTGGATAAAAATTACTTACCTGTACAGTATCACCTTCATTTCCAGAGGGTTGCCAATTTGCAAGGGTTATCCGAAGGCTTTCAATAAGCTGAAAACATCAAATAAAATGTCAAGCTTACAAATAATATTGCACAACTAGACTGAAACTTTTTTTCAGTATCACAGCCTGAAATACAAAATATTTAATTCACAACGTGACTTCAAAGTGCAAACTCATTTCGGCCTTGAATAAAAGATCTATGACATCATAATTGCCAGAATTCCTCAATTAAAACGTCGGATTCAATAGACCCTGAAATTCCAAAATTTAGGAATATGTGGGTTACTTACTTCATCTGTAGGATTTTGCCCTGCTTTTTTCTTTACTTCGTTCAAACTAAGAATATTCCCGGTGTGAACGCAAATTTTTTTCACACTAGGAGGGAGATGGCTCAACATTCCGATGCAGCTATCCTCTTTCAACTTTAATGCCAATTTCCGTATTCCTTCCCTCAACTGCGTTTCACTGTCAAAATGACATGCGAAACCACCTGTCAAACAATATAAAGCCTGGTTACAATCTATTTATATTGCAGTGATACATCCTCACACATGATCATACTTATTTCTTTTGATGTGACTGTACTGAACTGTGCGAGTGTACAGGCATCGCTAGCAGAAAGCGATATATAATCGATATCTTTTTAATTAATGACGCAAGCGCTTGCGTTGCATTCTAACGAAAATCTCATTGTATACAAGGACGAAATAGATTTAGTACTTGATACTCATTAAAGAAAATTACTCATTATGTTATACATAAATTGCTTTATTCGGGTCCACTGAAAATTTAAAAATCGAATGTACACGATACCAAGGAAATCGAAGTCATTCACGCCTCCAACCAATGGCGTTTCGATATTTCGAGTGACGAAAGAGTCGATGGTTACCATCGATTTTCCCTTCCCCTACTCATCACCGCCCGCGAAAATTTGGTTTGTAATTTCGTTTGGATGTTCTTGTGTAGTTATGTTTAGTAAAATTTGTTTTCGATCCATTGTCATGGCCATTGATTATCTGAATTTCGCTTATGCAGCAACAGGTGGTACAATATTGCTCGTTTTGCTGGGCTGGTAAGTAAACAAGTAAACTACTGTACAGTTGTAGATGGAACATTTTTTGATGGAGTAGAGTAAGATTTATTAGCCCAGAAGTTTACAAAGCTTCGTTAAGTACATGAATTGAAATAAAACAAAAGTAATTACACTTAGTTATAAATGAACTTAATTTCTAGGTCATAAATATAATAGTTTGAGGCTGTCTTTATTCATAATTTTTGCAGTCTATTTTAGAATGTATATACTTTTTTTTAATTTATTTCAAATAATATATATACAACCCCAAAGAGCAAAGCTCATGCTAGGGGTGGCACTGATTTTCTCAATATGTAAGTGCCACTGTAGATTTTGATCTCCTAACCAAGCCTTGGAAATTTGAATGATTGACTTCTGGAAGTTCTTCGTTTTTATTTCTAAGTTTTATATTTGTATGTATGTATTTCTTTTTAATTTTCAACTGATGTGCACAGTGCAGTCACTTTCGCTTTCTGTTGTAATGTTTGCCTATGGGCGAGCATGCCACTTGTTTGCCACTTAGACAGTTCACTGAGTTTCAATTAATAGATGGTGGGCCAAACAATACAAAAATCCAACTATACAGCAATGCCTAAACAAATTTAAGAGTCTCATTATCAAGTAAGGTGTTCAAACTGTCTGCCTTCATTCTCCTCACGTTGTTGCTCCTATCTGGAGCATCCACCTCCTGATTTCTACTATCTTTGTTCAAACTTCACAAGCTGAGTTAACACATGAGGCACCTAAAAGCAAATCCCGACATTTTCACTTCATTAAATTTTATAGAAAACAAAAACGTGTGGAAACTAATAATTTATTCAGATATTGCAGGTACAGTCGGTCAAATAAAAAACGTCGGGACTCGTATGCAGTTGAAATTGAAGTTTTAACGCATTAGTTCACAAGTTTCCTATAAAAAAACCATAAAATACAGGTCATTTTCGGAACATATGAGGCCATGCGACAGGAGGGAAAAATGAAAAACGCGGAAAGCGCAATACACGATATTCAACTTAATGTATTGTCATAATTCATTTTGCTTTGTCATCGCACCACATACAAATGCTAGCTTATGAGAAATTGTAGTTAGGGCTGTAATTGACCTGCATTTTTCGGCCTCTGAAGCAGCGAGAAGGTTCCATATTTCTTAAAGAGGTGGGTACTTCACTATAATGCGACCGGAAGTTTTCATAGGAAACGTGATCTGGCCGGCCGCGTATTTCGATGCTAGATTGGTTGCAGAAGATGAACGTAAGTTATTGATTTTGCACTACAAGTGCCGGTATTATAAAATAAAATCTTTAAAAAATGCTCCTTGAATAATCATATTCCTTGCGAATTTATTAATTATTAATATTATAAGAATTTGCAACCAAGAATATGGTGGATGTGAAACATATAGCCACAACCTTCTATACATGTTCGTTTTGGAACAAAACTGACTAAATAATCTGACTAAATAATCAAGAAAATACATGGAGAGACAACCTGTGAACCTAACCTTAAGTCTTCCTGTACATGCGCATATGCTCGTTCGTGATACTTAATCAAATACCGCCCGATGTTTTTTATTTGACCGACTGTACCTTGAAATTGTAACAAAATTCCACTATGCACCATGTGAGGATTGCTCCCATGCAGCCCTTAGGTTGTCCACCAATGCAGCCATTGGCTACCAATGATTTGTCTTCTCATAGGTTCTTCTCATACAATGCTGCCAACATTATTGGTATCTGCATCTGCATTGCGTGCTTTTCAGTCCCACACAAACAGATGCAATAACTGAGCACGTTTTTAGTCTCAGAAACTACAAAAGGTTCTACCTTGCATTCTTTCTTTCTGCTTTATAAATGTATTTGAGAACCTACTCATAAAGAATGTTTTGCACTGTGTTTCCATATCATTGAAATTAGCAGTTCATTTGCATCACATTGTGGAAGATAGCTTATAAATAAATTACTAATAGTTATGACACTTCACTTCTGGGATTCTGCTTATAGATCAGAACAAGATTTGCCAAGTCACAGCATTGCAGAAGTTGAGTCATGCTGTCCCGAACAAAAAGTGAATTATTGCAGAGTAATTATGTCACACCTTATGCAACTCAACATCATTCATATCCAATACACACCTGAGAGAGTGACACAGCAAAAATGCTTTAGTCTTTCATCATCAGAATGTCTGTTTAGATACTTAACGGTACAGTGACTTATCACAGTAATATTTACTTTCCTGATGGCCAGTAGTGCTGTGCTATTGCAGACTTCATTTGGGATTTGTGATGAGTCAGTATTTTTTACTATCACAGTTGAGTCTTGTGTATTACATCAAATAGTTAATACAACACAATGCAGAAGCTTGAAATGATTGCCCAGTAACTTGTCATATAAAAAGTGGTCAGCAGCGATCTTAATTTGTTTAAGATTAGTTTCTACAACTTAAAACAATCCCTTATTAAAAAAAGATTTCTTATAAATTCAGTTACCTATGTCCTTATACATGTAATATTTGAACATTAAGCATTGGTGTTATTGTTCTAAAGGTCATAGAGCCCTTTTATTTTATAGCTTTTGCAAAAACCACCTTTTAGACTAATTTAAATGACAGGTTTTTTTAACATGTGCACAAGCTCAGTATATTATGTTAAGAGTCCAATTTTCAGGAGCTTTTTTGATTTTTTTTTATCTTTATGGGCCCAATTTGTAGTAATGCGGTAAATGCTGATAGGACAATTTTTTGTGTTGTGATATTTTGTACAGTAGGCCCTACACTAAATTCTTCACTTACGTTAATTATCATTAAATATCCATAAATCTGCATATGTGGTATTCCATAAACCAAGCACACATTAAGCATTTTTAAAAAGCTAGTAAATGACAATAAGCATATAAAACGAGTAGGCTAATGCATACTAACAATATATTAACAGTATATGTAGCAAAATTTCTCCAGTTACAGGGTTATTTAGCCGAACAATGATAATATTGTGAACTTCTGGTTTGAGATCCTTACATTTCTCATTAATTCATTCTCACATAACTTACTTGATATTTATCTGGGGTCATTTCCATTAAACAGATCTGCAACCATTAAGAGCACTTCAGGATAAAGCAATAATAATTTTGCTTGGAGCACATTACTTGACACAAACTAACATCCTTTATGAACGTTAGGAGAAACTTGAAGTGAGTATGACTTCTCGAGTAATCCCGCATTCATATCACTTTGGATAATCTTTAACATAGTATAAGTTTTGCAGTCAAGAAAGGCATATATAATGAATGCACAGCTGTATGCACATGGGGCAATTCAGTGTTGCCTGTTTTGAATTTTTAACAGACCATCTGATGGCAGACAAGACAACATTGTTATCTTATGGATCTTTATTCTATGAATGCTTGTAGCCTACTAGAATGCCATTAACTCAATATCCGACAGTGATGCATGAATGTTTTGTGGTTCATTGTATGGGTGAATCACACCCATTTCCAGAGCAAATAAAAGTACATTATGTAACGCTTCTATTCCACACAGTACTAGTCTTTATGAAAAGAGTTTCACATACACTGGTCTCAAATTATATAATACATTACCCCAGTACATAAAGGAGATACCTGCTCTAGCTAAATTCAAAAAACAGATCAGTTCACTTTTACAGGATCATTGTTTTTATTCATTGGATGAATTTTTCTCTGTATTCCGGGGAGAAAACTAACTGCTGACCAAGGAGAAAGTGAAAAAGTGAAGTTTTGAAATTAATTAAGTAGTAACGACAATGTGAAGCAAATGGACCAATGTGGCCTCGTGCAGAGCCCAGTGTTAACTGGTGGAAATAACATTGACTTCCATGTATATATATATATGTTAGTTTGGTGTGTAAATACTGAAATGTATTAATGTGTTATATATTCTGTGCTATATATGTATTCTGTTATATTCTAATTGTAACCATTTTGACGTGTCCCAAAACATGAATATGTTCCGTCGGACTAATAAATCTATTCTATTCTATTCTATTCTATTCTAACATAATGAAATTTCCATTTCAATGATGATTTGAGTTATATATTGAGTCAGTTTTAGTAGTTCTTGGATACTCACTCAAGTGACGAGTTCTCATACCTCGCATTGTAAGTTCTCTGATCCTTGCTTTCATCTGAGAATTTTTTCAATCGAATGACCCTTCTATTCTTTATATTAGGGCCTACTCAAGAACAGATTACTTGATTCATAAAATCATTCAATTCTGCCCATCACTAATTAAGGTATTATGCATAAACGAAGGGTCAGGGAATTTCCAAAGGTACTCATCTAGGCTTTGAATTCTGTAATTAGGCCTACTATAAACCTACAACACAGAACCCATGGTTTATATTGCTTCTTGGAGGATTTCATACCCAGAATGCATTTAAGTCCTGAAAAATCAGTCAGCCTCAGCCAGGCTTGAACCCACAACCTTTGGATCCGAAACAGTTGAACATTGTAGAAGCCAGTAATAAGTTCTAAGTAAGGATAGGTTTTTGTAGTGTTTTTACAAGTGCACATTTGCAGGCTTAGATTGTTATTTCTTAATCATCAACGTGATAGGGTAAAAAGGTTCATTTTCACTTGTTCTTTCTGCAGTGTTTTCTTAAGAGTTATGAGAAACATAATAATTATTTGATTTGTAATTATTACAAATCAAATAATTTTATTAAACCTTAAAGTTTTCAGTTCGGTACACTGATGTGAAGGCCACTTGGCTCCCAAGATAGGTGTTCACTCCATTCCTCAAGACTGCCCACTTCCATTCCAAATATTCCTCTTGACCCCTAGGGTATTGGTAAATCAAGGTTTTATCCATGGCCATGGTTTAAAACCACATTATGATTTTTAAAAAAAAGTTTCTTTCATTTTCTGAGCCATGGTTCAAAACCAAGGCCATCAACATGAACCAAGATGCAGATGTGTAAGATATATACTTGATACTAGAAGCTGATCAGAGGTGAATTGATGTTCTGACAGCAATAAATGTACATGTTAAATTTGAGGAAAGAAATAATCCATTTAGACAATTGAAGTGACAATCAGTTCAGAAGAAAGTTTTGTCTTTTGACAGAATGGATGCATGAGTTAAGATTAACGCAAGAGGAGCCGGGATATTATCATGCTGTTACATTTAATATATTTACACTTACCTGTATTTTGTATTTCGATGTATATAATTTTGTTAAAAGAATAAAGTATTTAGGCCCTTAATACTGTTAATATTAATAATTATAATGATAAGTTCACAACAAATTATTGGTACAAACAGACAGAATTTTATTAGTCTTTTGTTTTTGCATCAATATATTGACGTAACAGTATGAAATATTATTTTCTATGTTACCAGTCGTAAAACAAAATACTTTGATTTCTATCCTGACTGTGGCTGGTCTTCGTTTTGTAAATCACAGAGAGATTCGGACCTCGGCCATAGCTTAAAAACTGTTGCTTCAAACCACAATCAAGATTCCATTTTAGCAATCAACCCCTAGCAACCTTGCTGGAAACAACACAGGGATGTTTCATCTGTCTCTAATGCTTATTTATTATATAGGGTTGTGAGTAACCAAGACTTTCACTGGTATTAAGACAGGTTTCCAGTTTTATCACACAAAAGAGATATGTATTAAATTCTTGTAGAGAGAAAAATTGTCCTTGGTATGTTGACAATATCAACCAAAAGGTTCTGTCTGTGCACTTTCTGAAAATAAGAATCTATAAATTCAGTATTTTTTATGGGATTGTAGGTTTAATAATCGAATTGCTTTACAATATAAAAGATTTAATCACAATTTAAAAATATTTTAAACATATAGATTTAAAAAATCAGTAATACATATTGACATAGAAAAATACACAAAAAGATTTCAACTTACACATTTACTTATAATACTGACTGCACATAAATATATTTGACCGCTTTTACCTATATCACAGACAGACATAATGTTAAGGGCACATCTTAAGTATAGATGATATCCTTTTTGAGATACATTATATCATCATGCTGTACAGTATCACAATAATTGAGGAGCGTTTTTTCAAAAGCCGATAACTGCAGGTTGTGACAAAATTGAGATACATATTGTTTCGTATAGTTTAAGTGGCTGCCTTTCCAATGGTTATACTGGTTCTTTCATATTCCGACATCTGTTCTACTCAGTAATGGTAGAAAAACGGTAGTTTCTGCAAAATCCCATATCTATGGTTAAGGCGTTCTATCAAAATCAGATATCTCAAAACTATACTTTATGTAGATATCGGCTTTTGAAAAAACGCTCTTCAATTGTTCATCTATTTTTCCACTGTTTTGACACCACAAAACTTTCTTATCAAGTCCTGAAGAAGACAGCAACATGGATGTGGAAACGTTGGCTTATCAACCTCTATGCGGTGCCACACAGACCACCGAGATAATTCTTATCAAGTGTTTGGTAAATTATAAATATTTAACATAATTCCCTCTTTTCTCTTTGTTGTTTCCTTCTGAGTTCTGTGTACACAGTCTCACTTCAGGTTTCTTGTACAGGTTCTGTTTGGTCATCTGTTACACTGAGATCCATCTTACTTTTTTTGTAAGCCTGTGAACAAACCAAAGATTGTGTCAGTATACTTACTCATTAGCATTTAAGAACTTAAAAAGTCTGATACTGTATCAGAAAACTTAGTTTTCGTATTCTTATATCAAAGACACTTCTTATCCCAGACTTTAAAGGTCTTATATGAACACCTTCAAGAGTGAAAATTTTTTTACTTATTTTCGTTATGTTACTTTTATAAATGTCTAGCTTTATATCTATGAAAGAATTTTTAAGATACCCTAAAACTGGTCAAGTTATACAACATCATGTCTTCTACAGTTGCAGTTTCGGGAATTAGTAAGATTAGTGAGATACATAATTATCATACAAGAACATTTAATTAATAACTTACATTTGGACTGTCATAGATTTACCAAAATCTTACTTAGCATATCTCACACAGGAATTCTCATGTACAATAAACTGCCATCAGAAATAAAAAAATCCAATATGAAAACTTTAAAGGGAAAATTAAAAGATATTCTCCTGGATGGCCAGTTCCTTAGTATTAAAGATTACTTAGACTCAACATTTTAACTAAACAACTCCATGTATAGGCTTAATCATAATTATCAGTTAATGTAAGCACATATAAGACCACCAAGTTAAATTCATGTAGTAGGCCTAATTAATATAATTTTCATTGTAATTATTAGACTTCGGACTTTTAGGTCGATAAAAATGCTGTTTTAGGTACCTAAAATAGGCTCTAAAAATTGGAAAATAGGTTCTAAAAACCGTAAAATAGTCTCTTATAAAATCGTTAAGTTGCCAATTTTCTGAAATATCTCAATTGCAATGCAGAATAATATATTTATTGAAGTCACCATTAATCAATAATCATGATAAAACACAGATATAGGCCTGTGGTACACAGAATTATAGATTTATATTACTACCATAACAGTGAAAACCTAATCCCTGCGACCAGAAGCTACGCATATCATACTAGCATATTCAACCCCTTGTATCCCTCAGTGATTTAGAGAACTACTTTTGTTTGTTTGTTTGTTTTGTTACTGGATGTGGGAGTCGGGAGAAAAACACTACATTTTCTTGGGAATTCCAAGGAATTTTTCTACTGAAGACGAAACATTTCTTACTATTTAACTACATCCCAAATGTGTCATGTACTGCACATTCCAAGCTAAAAATTTAGTACGAACTAAATTAAATGCTAGAATTTATAACAAAAAATGACATATTTTGAACTTTAGAGGAGAAACAAGCAAAAAGGCAATATTAGGCTCTAACGTAAAAATAGGCTGTTTTAGGTCCTATAAAAGTATCAGTTTTAGGCATAGTCACTTATGAAACATGCATATACAAGCTATCGTCCATATATCATTTAAGGATTAAAATAGGTTTTTACCTAAAATCCGAAGTCTAGTAATTATCTATGTTGTTTTCATTTGTATTGTATTATTCATTTTGTTGTCCATTTCAACTGTACTGTATCACAAATTTATTGTATATCACTTCTAACAAGATGTGTCCCATATCATTTAGTAATGATTCAGAGGACAAAATAAACCTAAACCTGAACTATTGATTAATATCATACACAGAGCAGTCTCCAAATCTTGAGAGCAGCAATTCAAATTGCGCAACCAACAACCTGTACTTAAAACAAAATAAATTATGTTATTAATTTCAATATTATATTAAATTGAGTTCATTTCATGTGTTTTAATATGCGTTATTTTGAGGTTAAATCGCCAAAAGAAGCTTTGAGTTAGTTGCATGCTATCACCTGGCATCTATTTTTGTTTAGTATGGTAATTTAACTTACCTCTTCTGCAATTTTGTGTAATTGTTCTGCCATAACTTTGCCTGTTTCTTGTACCATTTTATAAAAATAACCATTGTTATTTTGCAAAAGTATGTGTGGGTGGTCGAATTCCTGGAATGAGCAATAAAATATGTATATATACACATATATGCTATATTTTCCTTTGGGGAAAAAAAAAAATCGGGTGCATGGAACACCACGCGACAAAAGTGAAACTTCTTTGGCAACGTTGAGAGTGAAATAGAGGAATACATATTATAATTATATCAAACGGAAGAAGGAAATCATCTGAATAAAAAATAAAATAATAAATACAATTTTACGGCATTTTAAATCAAATATGCATAAAACAATAACACAGTTGTGAAGAACTAATGCCCAAACTGTCACTGATCGTACCCACTGTGTTTGTTTACATAAACGGGATGCTTTGGTTAAGTTTCCGAGAACGTTAGTGATGTGTAAACGATGCTCACGCAATGAGTAGAGCTATCTATAATGGTGAAGGGCTCACCATGCCACTAGCTCAAAGCAGTAATAGCCCCCCACTCAATGCCTGAAACTTTTCCTCTGCGCGCTCCCATGGCCCCACTCTTTCGATAACAACTCTATGCTTGCTACTTACCCCCACTACTTTCATGACGATTTTGTTCATAATGCTAGAGTGTAATGCAACTTCGGGTTAGCTCTCGATTTACTCCTAGCACGCCTAAAGAAGTTTCACTTCAAAAATATTTTACAAATTACCCTACCTTTTAGTCGTAGGTAGACAAAATAATGTATAAGTGCACAGATTACTGAATGAAATGTAGGTATGAAGCCATTGCTCTGTATGTTTTCTGCATGGTTCACCCTTCTTTAATAACACTACTTTCGTGATGATTTTGTTCGTAACACAACTTCTGGTTAGCTCTTGATTTACTCCTAGCATCCTAAAGAAGTTTCACTTCAAAAAGATCCAAACAGAAATATGGGTAATACCGTAATTGATGGGGCCCTGTGTGCACCAAGCCACATTGCCTTCAAGCTGAGTTTTTTTTTAATTAATGGGTGGAATGGAAACATTAACATTAATGTGAGATGCAAATCTATAACATGAACATAACATCTGCTATACCACAAGGAGGAATATGAAAGAATAATCTTCAAAGAACAGTTCCATATCATTTCAGTCATCCTGACCGGACAGTCTTGTCTTTCTTTTCATTGTCAAGGAGACTGTGGTATGATAGGGGAGAAGTAGTTAAAGACAAAGTTCAGAATTTGAATACCTCTTATGCTTTACCTTCTGTGTTGGCTCATGCACAATTGCAACTGTATAGCTTCGGGTTTAACAAAATTTATGTAGAATTCCATTACTTTGAACATATAAACCTTTTCATAAAAATTACAAACACTCCTGTAAGCCTGATATTTCACCTGTACAACAGCTGGAACTCTAATGTTGTTGTTAAGAAATATGTTGTTGCCAACTAGTACAAAATGCATTATCCTTGACTCAACTGTTGGCTGTCAAAGCCAGCACGGAAACCAATTAGAGGAAGTAGACATCGAAAATATCAATCTACCATTCTACCATGACCTAAGCAAATATCTTGAAAACATCTCCATCCAAGAAATAATGTTTAACAATCTTCATTCTTCTTTTATTTATAGTTTAGTACCGGTACTACTATTTTTATACTTTGCCCTTTAGGCAATTTTCTTATGGGGAAAGTCAAAGAAAAATAAATACTTACAACCATAGTGCCAGCATCCATAACCAATACTTTGTCTGAATCCATGATTGTATTCAGTCTATGAGCGATTGTTAATACTGTGCATTCTTGGAACTTCGTCCTGATGGTTCCTTGTATAAATGCATCTGTTCTGTAAAGAAAAGAAGTATAAATAAATATTTAATCATGAAAGTAAAACAAATAATCTACAGGTTTGTAAAAGGATTCCTATGGGACAAAATTTTTGCACACCTGCAATGGTTACATCATTAAGTAGCAGTACACAACCATTTTTAAATAACCATAACAAATAAATAAAATTAATTACTGCGCTATTGTCAGGTGCAGATCCACTTTCCAATTGGAATATCATATCTTTGGTTTTCCTTGAGTCCTAAGGCAATAATTTAGGTACCGGTACCTTTAGTGGCTACCTAATTGCTCCCCAAGTTTCTGTATGTTGATTTTAAAAAGTAAATTGAGGAATTGTATCATAGGACCAGATCTGGTTAATTAACCACAATAATGGATTCTATAGTGATAAAAGAGGGGAGAAATAATTAAGGTTTGATTCAATAAGGTCATGCGTTACTCTTGTTATTGTACGAAAAGTAATAAACAGATTATAGATCATCCAAGATTAAGAAAACAGCAATGTACTTATGGACTCTTGTTCACTTCCTATTAAAATATGTTGTCCTTCATATATGCACTTCATTTCACATTTATGTGCTTATATGGAATAGTATTATACAAATGACGCCAAATCGTATTGTAATAGCTATTAGAATTATAATATTTTTCTTTATATGTTCGCTTCTGCAACAAAAATTAGTAGGCCTATATGTCAGCTCAATTATACTTGGGACAGCCAATCAAGCAAAGCCAGACTTACTCTCATACAGTGTAGGCCTATAATTCTCCCAAGAAAAAAGTCAATCCATGTGCATTACTGAGTTGTGGAAGTAGTCATTTGCTTTCCTAGTAATGCTTTATTAAACTCATTTCACGTTATAACATTTAGAGTAGGCATTCTGAATGGAACAGAGAAATGGCTTAATGATATAAATGTAATCTTCATAACAAAACAAAACTCATCATTACAGTACTACATAGAGTGCTTTGCTATGTTGTTGTGCAATAGCGATACTGGTCCTGCAAGTTTTAAACATGGGGAAGAGGAAGCGAGGTCAAATTCTGAAAAGTAAAGATTATGGAATGCTTGTGAAAGTGTTTTGTTATTGTGTAATGTGTATTATAAAACAGTTCCATCTATTCCCTCAAATTTTGGTGTTATAAAATTTATAGGCCTACTATCAGCTTAATAGCCTTGTCATCTCTAAAACCTGAACTCTTTGGTGCTACATCCCTGAATGGACTAGGCCTACCACCCAACGGCTGCATCATCTACCATAGGCAAATGGCAGGATTAGGGTATGTGGTCAGCATGCTGGCACCTATGACTATTAATGTTTGTTTACATGACCAGAACTGCTACTTCTTCTCAATATGAATCACGAGACTGAGTGCACCCCATTCTAGACCTCCCTACCTCAAAAAAATCCGAGGAGGTACCAGGGATCGAACCGACATCTGCGGTCAGCAACACTGACCGTTTATATTACTGCTTTATGATGGTGTCTTAAAATACAGTAAAAGAACGTTTGCTATGAAAATGAGTAGGCCTACAGTTTAGTGATCGGTGTTCCATGGAAATCTGTTGAATATGACTTTTACAGAGAGTTTCTTTTCATCTATCTGGTATTACTACGTTTATTTTTATATGAGGTTAAATATAATTATGTTAGTACATTGGACCCACATTTAATTTCCCCCTTGCTAAAATGTTTGAATCAAACCCTGAATATAATGTAGGCCTATTACTATATTTATTTTTATATGAGGTTAAATATAATAAGTTAGTACGATTGGACCCAAATTTAATTTCCCCCTCCTCAAAATGTTTGATTCAAATCCTGTATATAATGTTATTTTTAAACACAGTACAATATTTCATTTTATGTAGATTTTGAACTAGGCACTTCTGGGTGAGATCTCATCTGTTGATATCTTGGGAGTTGGTAATATGAATAGGCCTACTTTCCTTAATGATTAACTATCAATTTCCTTAACTAGTTTCTCTAAAGCACTATCAGCTCATGCACAGTAAGTTGTGGTTGTCACACCAACATTTTTGTGTATCAATTCTACATTAGAAAAGAGCTACTGATATCCATAACGTCTGAGCTACCAAGGATTCACTTCACTTATTTTCATAATGTCTCACCTTCCCAGTGCACTAATTTCAATGCCCTGTTCGTTATCTGAAATCTTGACACCAGAACAACTTATTGTGACATCTATAAGAATGTAAATGAAACTATCATTTTGGTTTTAGCCACGAGAGGAACTACACTGGCTGTTATGTGAGATGAACACATGTTAACATACATAACTTAGTACAGATAGCCTAGCAGTGATAATGAATTCAGTGGAAAGGCTTCATTTTCTTCCTGGAAATTGGGGGAAAAACTAAAAATAAAACTATTAGGCAAACCAACTCCTCATTGGATTCAGTGGACTGTTTGAAGGCTTCATTTTCTTCCTGGAAATTGGAGGAAAAACTAAAAATAAAACAATTAGGCAGACCAACTCCTCATTTAAAAATCACACAGGTGGCTAGTGGACGAAACAAAACTGTGTACAACAGACATTTCAAATCTAATAAATATGACATTTGTGAATGGCTCTGTAGATGTGAAGTTAGAACACTTTATTTTGTTCCCCTGCCTTTTCTTTGGGAATATAGATGCATATGGATAGTTTAGAATGGGAATAAAAGATCTAGGATATCTCAAAGTGCTGATATCAGAATATAAAAACCTTAAAAAGTTTCCGATGTGTTTCTATAAAATTATTTAATAAACTCCCCATTTCAATTAGATCTTTAAGTACATCCAGATTCAAATCTACATTAAAGAATCTTTTAACTATGTCCTGTTTTTACAGCATAGAGGAATTTTTAAATTATGAATTTCAATAATATTTTCCATATTAGTATTGTGCAAAATTAATTATCTAACTCTATATATTAACAATGTTTGTTCTTGTGTACTTATACTTTCTCTTCTATCATATGTATATATTTTTAATTTTAAGTTTCAATTGACGACGCCTATACAATCATTACTTCTGTTATGTATTGTTTAATGGGAATAAAGAGATTAGTTAGTTAGTTAGTTATTGAAATTGGTGATTCATTGGCCTATAGCCTAAACAAATTAACCATTCCAACAACTCAACTATGGATTCTTGGTGTCTTTGGTCAACAATGAGTTGACTTCATCCCCAATATTTTGTCAGATGCTTGTCTTCCTTAATTAAATAATATTTATTATTAACTAAAGATTTATAATTACTTATATCTGGATTTGAAGCAAATTTATATTTGATTTAAAGGATTATTGTATTTTTCTCCGCATGAGCTGCATGATAGCCAAATTCAAACTACAGGAGAGTGCTCAATTTCTGTGTCAAAGGATGTATAGCAAACTCATTTTGATAAATACAGTGAGTCCCACGCAAGAGTTGGCCAATGATGCGGGTTTCTGCGTCGCGGCTGGCACAGCTCCAACTCCCGAGCAATCGGGTGAAATATCTACGCTAATAAAGCCACGGTCGGTGTAATGATTCAGATTCTCACATTTACAGTTAAAATTAGAATGAAAATAACCACGCACCTCATCAAAAGAGATGCTGTAAGTGTTCTCCTCTTGCATCCACACAATACTGGCACGATTTTAGGAAATTTTCTTTCACGCGCATAAGTTCAACTTCCGAGACAGAGTTACTTTCTCTTGTGATAGGCCTATGTGATATTGTCTTTAAGTTCTTCTAACAGTATGTAAATATTATTTATGGGGAAACTTGAAAAATAAAGTGTATAGGTCAATTTCCCATACATAAGAAGAACTTAAAGACAATATCACAAAAGAAATTAACTCTATCTCGGAAGCTGAACTTATGCACGTGAAAGAAAATTTCCTAAAAAGGTGCCAGTATTGTGTGGATGTAAGAGGAGAACATTTCCAACTCTCTTGTGATGAGGTATGTGGTTATTTTCATTGTAATTTTAAGTGTAAATGTGAGAACCTGAATCATTACACCGACCACGGCATTATTTGCGTAGATATTTCACCCAATCGCTTGGGAGTTGGAGCTGTGCCAACCGTGACACAGAAACCCGCGTCATTGGCCAACTCTTGCGTGGGACTCACTGTATAATCCATGAATGGTATTTTAATGAATCCATTTCTGAAAATTATACTTACTGAGGATCAACATTTGCTGTTGCTTCATCCAGTACCAAGACCTTATTGCTCCTGACAATAGCTCTGGCCAGGCAAACCAGTTGCCTCTGCCCCGCACTAAAATTGCTTCCCCCTTCATTCACCATATAGTCTAGTCCACTCACTGATTCCTTCAGTTCAACCTAAAAGAAAGGAAGACATAATGTAATGAAGCTAGTCTATGATTAAATATTTTGAACTAGTAACTAGGACCATTCTATCAATTTGCAGGGCATGGGGCAAAGGTAAATTGCGAGGCCAAAGGGTGACAATTCCATATCCAATAGGAATAGATTGATTTTTGCCAACTTTGACTTTTTCATAGTGATATCCATTTAATAGGAAAGTTATAATATAAATAATAATAATAATAATAATAATAACAATAATAGTAATTAGACCAGTTGTGACTTATGGATCGGAGACGTGAACTAGAATGTAGCTGATGAAAATGCTTTACGTGGTTTTGAGTAAAAAGTCTTAAGAAGAATTTATGATCTTGTGAGAGAGGATGAAGGGTGGAGAATAAGAACAAACAGATAAATAGAAAGAATTCTTAACGGTGAAGATATAGTAAGATCTGTGAAGTCCCATCATTTGGCTGGCTAAGACATGTGGAACAGATGGATGGGGAAAGGATACCAAAGAAGCTGCTGCACGGAAGACCATGGAAGAGATCAAAACCTGGAGGAGGACTTCAGGTTTATGCGGGTTGGAAGATAGTGGGAAAAGATGCAGAATAGACAAGGATGAATGCGACTTGTGAGGGAGGCCAATGCCCACTCAGGGCTATAGTGCCAAGGAAGAAGAAGAAGAATTAATATAAACTCCAAGATACATGGCACTGTCAAAACAAGTGTATTTGTCAAGTAGTGGGATTGTTTTCATACTAGTGACAGACAGGTCATTGCTACTGAAAGAGTTATCTGGTTGTACGCTGTTGCCATTCTGCAGAGACTATTAACTTGATTATCTCACTGATCTTCTTAGTCTCAATCACAAAATGCAAAATAGATTTTACATTTATTTCAGTTATTATAGGAGGAAAATTCCTCCGACATTGGGATTTGAACCCAGGACCTTTGGCTATACTGGGTTCAAATCCCAGTGTCGGAGAAATTTTTCTCCTATAATATTATAATGTAATGTCCAGCAGAGACAATGATATATGGTTCACGAATGCACATGCATATTTATTTCAGTGTTATCTATTGCTCTCTTTAATCTGGACAGCTATATTACTCCCACCCCATATATTGAACTAGGAATAATAAAGAATGTTGTGGTATAGGTTTTAAAATATAGTAAATTAACTATTTAATACATTAATAATAAACTAAAAGTATGTGGTATGGGAATCTTAAAATGTTGATACGTATTTTAAAAGAAATGGTCTCAGCAGAACTATGCCTTGCCGTATTTCATAAGTCCTTAGAAAATGATATATGGTATTATTTCCAAATCATTATGTTAGAAAAACCAAACTAAAAAGGTTGTGATAAAAGTATAATAATCAGAAATCTAAACAATAGTTAACTGGACTCACATCTTCCAATGCACTCCATAATTTATCATCAGGATATTCTCGAAATGGATCTAGGTTATCTCTGACAGTTGCTGAGAACAGAACTGGTTCCTGAGGGATGATGGATATACGACTTCTCAAATAAGATAGTCCAACACTTCCCGTGTCAATGTTGTCTATTTTAATGTTCCCTTCAAGTCGAGCTAGCCTGAAGAGAGCTGAGATGAGGGACGATTTCCCCGCTCCAGTTCTACCCACTATTCCAATCTACAAAAGAAATATTTATTAGAATAGTAACATTTACATTACAGCTGATTCAAAGAATACGGAGTACAAAATCTGCTTGATTCGACCTTGGTGTCTAGGTTAGTAACCAGGATCTATTCGGCTAAGATTTTATTTTACAAAGCTGAAAACTCAGATTAATTCCCACTCAGAACAAAAAATTCCTTTTCACAATCATATATATTATTTCTGTTGCCATTTTACATTTTCAAAGGAAAACTCAATTGAGGTATCAATTGAACAATTTGTTCACTCCAGTTTGACCAATTTACATACTGTTGAGCATTTTGGCTAAAATATTTAATTATTAAAATGTTATATTTAAAGTCAAACAGAATGTTCTGTTTCAATATCCAAAGCACCATATGCAATCCATTTAATGAACCATTTGTAATAAGGAATCAAATGATAAATGCTAGCCATCAAGTTCAACTTTGAAGCTAAACTTAATCTTAAAATACTTCAGTTTTCAAATAAACCCAAAAAGTACAATTAAAGATTAATTCAAGTTTTTTTATAAGTTTTGAAAAGATGAATTGCAAAATAGATAAAGTATAAAATATGATTCTTCTTCTTTTTTTTTCTTTCTTTTTTTTTTAATTACTAGCAAATCTGTGCAATTGTAAAACTACATTAAATTTTTTAATTTTTAAATAATTTTCTGACTTAAGGTAACTCTCAAGCTCCAGTACTTTGCTTTTTGAGAGTAAAATTATAGGTCTGTATATATTATACAGTACAAAATACTAAAATAGTTAAATAAATAAACGAAAAACTCTAATGTGAGTAGCTTATATTTAAATTTAAACACACACAATTTTTGTGCCAGTATTAATGTATTTGCTCAAAAGTTGTTCACTCAATTCAAAGTGGTTTTGATGTACAACGTCCTAACCTGTTCGAGCGTACTGCTAAAACTATAACCTACTGTTATGTTAATGAATCATATGCAGACATTAATTGCCAGTGCATTCTGTGAAATCAGGTACATTTTTAAGCATTACTTACATGATTATAAATGATAGTATATGTGAATACGTAATTATATGGCTAAATTCTAGTTTTCTAACTTTTCTCAAAAGGAGTAAAGTGCAAAAGTTACACATGGGTTTTATCATAGGTAACCCCATGAGAGATTATGAGTTTATCGATATATTTGTGGGAATGAAGTTCGAGCAAATTTATCTAATGAAAGTCCTAACCTCAAGTAGGATTTATTAAGATTGTTCCAGAAATAAACTGTAACAGATTTTGTAAAAATAATTATTTTCTTACTTTGTTGTCAATATTCTGTCAGTCGTAAGTTCATGGCATACTGGATGAATAAAAAGACCACGAATTAATTCGTGCAACGAATCAAAATTGTGTTTTTAATCAATGGGCAATTAAATTAATTCAATTTCCAAACAAGTTACGTTGTATAAAATAATGTTTTTGTGCTGCTTAATGGCAGTAGGTGAGGTATTAAACCCGCATGTTGATGCCTGAAGTGTCCAGTAATGAGCTGACGTTTTTATCAGATGAAATTGCATCCTCATATTAATAGCAAGCATTTTATAAGATAAATGATTGTGATTGCTCTATATCCGAGGAATTGCTAAATGTTATTGGTCAATATGAAACATGAGTGGAGTATGAGTGGAATAATCAATATAATACAAATCTCTTCAGTGAGATAAGACTGAAAACCTAAACAGTTCTCTTTATTTTTTAAATATTTTGGTTTATATGCATTTACTGCTCAGTCTCGGAACATACCTTCTCTGCTGCATTTATGCTGATGTTAAGATCTTTCAGTATTGGAGGGTCTGTTGGAGAATATTTGAGAAACATGTGTTCAAATTGAACGGAACCCTTGGAGGGCCAGTCAGGTGGAGGCTTTTGATCTGAAACATACAAAAATAGGTTATGGTATATGTCATTGCAACCTATTTTTTTTACAAAGTACCAATATATTTCCTTAATTTGAACTGTATCTATAAGAAATTATTTTCTCTGGTTCATTACTAAAAATTATGTGCAGTGTAGAAACATCATGTCTCTGATGCTAATAACATCAGAAATGTTGCAGAATAATTTGAAAATTAGATGTCGTATTTAACTGAATCTAATGCACATTTTTTTTTGTTCATTTGTAGCGTTAAAAATTAGGGTTTGCACACAGACCCATTAAGGTGGCGTAAGGCTGTAGCATTGAACGGAGATTATCTTGCAAAGTAGGGTTTTGTAGCCAAAAGACTGGGGAATAATATGTTGTATTTAAATCCCAAATAAAACTAACCTGCTTTAAGAAAAAAAAGTGTTGCATTACTTATTGAATGGCCCTCGTAATTAACTAATTATCTTTTCCCCTTTGTTTAGCTGGAATCTCTCTCTTCCCTTCCCTATATTCTGGTATGTTTTTAATACTTATAAACATACCAGAATATAGGGAAGGGAAGAGAGAGATTCCAGCTAAACAAAGGGTTGGTACGTTTTTTGAACTTACTTGGATGAGTCTCGAGATCAGATTCCTTTTCCACCTTTGTGTATTCAAGTACTCTTTCTACTGAAGTCATCTGATTGACAACATCTGCGGTGAGCCTCATGCCATGTTGCAACATTCCATTTAGAATTAGTGACTGTGATATAGCCAACCCAACATTGCCTCCAAATGCACCTGTAACAATATTAATACTGATAAGTTTCTCTATCCTAAAGCATAGGCAATACAACTTTCTCACATCACATATTTCTGATATAGAATAAGAAGCCGTATTGCAGGGAGTGTATTCATTTGTTCCAGGCTGAAGCAAATATGTTTGCAAAGGCTTGAGTTTGCACAAAAAGTTGGCTAGCTTATTACACCTTTCAGATAATTTTTACGAAAAAATGTTTGTGTTGTAATATAATTACTTTTCATGATCATTCATCCACTGGTACGCTTTCATCAGTAGCCATTAACAGTATAGAAGGCTGTGACTGGTAACTTGTGATGGCCTTCATTGATATATTAAGTAGCCTACTAGGCCTATATTGTAAGTTTCATATTGTTTAAATGGGTCTTAATTTCTGAATATCTTTATTGAAATAAATAAGTTCTGTCAGTCAACAGTACAAGACATTTGTGAATTTAGCGCTCCTGCTTGGCAATTACCAGGGTTGGTTACTTATGGAGGAAGTTAATTAAAAACACCGCTGAGTGTATAAAACATTTTTCTGCATATCACATGATAATTATGTTTTAAGGGAGAGGTATGCTTTTTTCAAATTGAGGGATGACAGGGGAAAAGTCTTTGAATAGCATACCATCTCTGGTATTTTCCCACTTCCTTCACTGCTCCCTGCTGTACCTGTATATTTACTACATATTTATAAAGATAACTTCATCTCATCTCATTGGAATAGCATAGTTCCATAGTTCTCAGTTTGAGAAATGAAGCTGTACTTTCAATGAACGAATAGGATCTTGGTTTATAAAAATATAACACAAAATGTTCCTCACCTAGAATATGATAAAAGAAGGAAGAAAATTTAAATTGCACAGGAAGAAATATTTTTTATTTCCTTGTGGCCTTGTATTTAGTTGTACTAAGCCAAAATAACCTGTTTAACAGTATTTTACTAATTTGTTTTTGCTTACCATCATCAAGTATTAGGAAACTCAATGTAACCACAGCTGTGAAAGCTACGCTAATGCAGTCCAACCAGAAACCAAATGCAGTGCTTGTTTCCAGTGTAAGAAACCAAGCACATGTATGAAGATCCTGTAATATATTATAAAAACAGTTACAAAAAATGATTTTTACCTAGTAGCTTATGCATTAAAGTCTATTTCCAGTCTGTAAATAAAGCAAGTTAATATAACAATTTTAATTTACCTGATGACTGTCAAATTCTTTGCTGACCATTTCCTGAGCCTGAGATGCCCTGATCGTGGAAAGACCATTGAGAGAGGCTGAGAGATGGGAGAATACAGGACTCCGAGCTATGAAAAGAATGCATTTTTAAAAACAAAATTTGTCAAATGAGCTTACCATATTTACCTGAATATAAGCTACATTTTTCTCACTAGATTAAACCCAGAAAAACATACCTGCGATTTAAATCGCATACAAGTTTTAGGACCGTAATGTGAGAGTTGAGATAATAATTTACACAGAATCACCACTTCCTTCCGACCACTGAAGGCACATTTTGAGGAAGTTTTCTTTTCAGTCTTGTTCTATTCGAAGTCATAGGCTGGTTCCCTCTTCCAAGCATCATCACCTGTCGATTACCTTGAGTCCCCAAAGTATTGATTCAACATCAAAATTACACCTATTCCAATTGAAGGAAAATAGAAAAGGCTTAAAACTGCATAAGCAAGACATGATGTTCATTTTATGGTATGTGTTCTCCATTTTTTGTGATTTGTGGAATATTCCTGTACTATAAGCTGCTCATATGTCCGCCGGCGTGGTCCTGTGGTTAGCGTAGCTGACTATAGATCCGTCGGCCCGGGTTCGATTCCCGGTACCTCCTCGGATTTTTCTGAGGTAGGGAGGTCTGGTAGGGGTGCACTCAGCCTCGTGATTCCAAATTGAGGAGCTACTTGATAGAGAAGTAGCGGCTCCGGTCAAGAAAACCACCATTAACGGCCGTGGGTGTCGGCATGCTGACCACATGCCCCCCAATCCTGCCATCTGCCTACGGGAGATGACGCAGCGGTCGGGTGGTAGGCCAAGTCCCTCCAGGGATGTAGAGCCACGGAGTTTTATAAGCTGCTCATATACAAAATAAAGCAAATATTGGCAATTTTAAACTTAGGTTACCTATTTGAAAATGCGGAATTAGGAAAAATATAAAAAACCATGAAAAATTCAACATTGATATGCGTATGAATTGTTAGTATTGATTTCTGTTTTCTTTTCAATCAGTTTCTTTATATGTTTGATGAAATGACATTGGAATTTCATAATTTGGGTCATTTCATACTCTTTGTTTCTTATTTCCGACCTATTTCACCTAATACGTTTAATGTAAACATTTATCTATGAAACTGAGGCAGTTCATTATTTCACTGTGTGGTGAATTTAAGTTTTTCCTTTACTAATGCTAAAAAGGCAAGTAAATTTTAAAACTATTTCTAAAAATTGTGTCTTAAGAAATTGAAGACTAGAGAACTTCAAAACTTCCTTTAAAAAAAAGGAAGCAGTACATTTATAGTTTAATTTCCTTCAGATTTTAAAAACATTGAATATAGAATGGCTTGCATAATTCGAAGCTAATGTTTTTACAAATCCTAGGAATTATGACTGGCCTCATGGTCTGGTGGTCAGATCGTCTGACTTCTTGTGAGGTTCCAGGCCTGATTCCTGGGTGACTAAGGGGAATTTTATCTTCATTGATGGATTCCTGTGGTTAGGATTTAGGTTTAAGGACCCCTTTTCCAAAACAACTTTTCATAAGTTAGAATTAGAATTAGCCCGTTTCATCCCTATAGGGCAAGGGCCTCTTAACTGGCAAGGTGGCTGTTTCGGCAGTCCCGCTTAGCCACTGCGGGAAAGATCCGCCTGCACATTTAATCTCATTATGATACCCCCATCTAATACCGTTCCAGCTGGAAAACTGGGGCTACACTTCCATCAAGCTAGGAGAGAATACCACAAACCTTTGACTGGGTAATGGTGGCATTAGTAAAATAAATAAATAAATAAAATAGTTGAGTTCTCACTGTTTGCATCAATTTGTAGTCTTGAAAGTTGGTTCAGGGAGACAAAAAAATACTTTGACTGCATTTCCTTGACAAAACAAGGGGGAAAATAAATTTTAGGGCCAGCGAAGTACTGTAGGTGAGAATTTCACAACCAGTATTACTAATTTATTTGTAGTGAGAGTGATATCCCGATAATATTTAATATTTTGAGAATAGGAATAGTTGCCAAATCTAGTATACTGTACCAAAAATGAAGTTTGGTGTTACTTTTGACTCTTGGTATAATTTAGTATTGCAGAACTTGTTACTTTTCCTACTTTTTCTCAATGATGTGAGGCTCTTGAATGTAACTCAACCATGGTATGGCCCTGTCCTAATGGTAATTATAGAATTCTTCCCTGCTTTACTCTGATAATCTGGGTAGACACTGCAATATTGTTTGTAAAAACATAAATTTGATTGTGAAATTTACATAGCAAGACTTACTGGTTCCCTCAAGTCGTTTGATGTCTTGCGCTGTTGCCACATAAAGTCCACGCACCTTGTAGAAAAGTACTCCCATAATTGCCATTGGTATTAGAAGCCAGTAGTTGACAATTGTGACCATTGTCAGGATCCCTGCCATCACAAGGAGTACCTGAAACAACAGGTGTCTGCTTGAAAATCCATTGTTTGAAGTAAAATATCCCATTTTAAGTAAACCCTTGGTTAAGACTAGAAGGACTGGCATTAACAAAGTACATAGTAGAACTGCCATCAGACATTTTGAAGAAATGGGTGTAATTAGTTTTGCAAAATCACTTTCATGAAAGTAGTTACAAAACCTAGTGTCATCATATAAACTAGTCTTTAGATAGATTGCTTTCGGTACCTGAATGCATTCCAACATTGCTTTAGGTAGTTGTTCATCTACTGCACCCATGTCCTTGGAGAATCTGTTGAGTACTCTACCTGCAATAAATATTACAATAATTTTCATTACTTTTAAATTCATAAAAAGAGAATAGTAATTTGTTCGAAATCTAATCACTTGTAGTGTACAGGAAGTAAAAGTATATATACTTCTAGGTATATCTTATGTATCTGTCAGAAATTCAAAATGTCCAAATGCAACCTACAAAATTCAGATTATTTCATGCTTAACTGATCCCTTTCTTTTCTAGGTTGCCAAGTGTACTTCAGTAGTGAGCAATGAGGTAACCCCTCTTCGTGGGAGGTTTCATTTGTGAGCTGTAGGAAACTACATGAAGCTGCAAGCTTGAAATGTAAGTAAATAACTTGGCCCTTGTTTATAAATCTTAGAATTTTTTAGTGTAAGTTAGATAATACCTAATCAGAAGCAAATGGTATTTATGTATCAAGTACGCAAAATAAGGCTTTAGCAGACGAATCTAGTGTTGCTGGATACTGGATGAGTCCGCTAAAGTTTTTGCGTTCGTGGTGCATACAATATTTTTTTTAGTAAAATCTCTGTAATTTTACTACTAATGAGTTCAGTTTTTCAGTCATTTTCAATGATTCTGCATAAAGAAAGCAAAGATAATGGTGATTGTATCAGTAGTGCATGTTTACAAACTTCACTTGCTGTGGATTGTTTTTCTTTCCTTAAAAAAACTTTTAAAGACATCCTTAATATAATAATGTTGATTAATTAAACTAAATATATTTTATGAATTAAGTGGAGGGAAAGGAAATAGACATTAAATCCATGTCTGGGATATTAATACAAGTAAGAATCAGCTTGAAAAATTTTATTCAAATTGGCTTCAAAGTACCTACAAATGTAGGACACCATTGGATGTGTGTTCTCAACGGAGAAACCTCCCGTGGTCTGCCTTGTATTCTGAATCAGTTGAGGAATTTGATGTTGTACTGGCATGTTGTCATGGTAGCTCAATGGTAGAGCATCAGCACGTTAAGCTGAAGATCCGTGTTCAAATCCCGGTTATGACATAAAATTTTTCAAGCTGATTCTTACTTGTATAAATATATTTACCTCAATTTAAATTAAACGTCATTTTTATCACATTTTCTGCAACAAGATTTATTATGCCTTGTTAAATGAGCAATATTGTACAAGAGGCTTATCTGAACTCGCTTCCTTTAACTGGCACTCGTAGCATTGGGGACTAAACCTATGATGCAATAATGTAAACTTCGTGCATTAGAGTCCAGCAGAAATCATTAAAATTATAAAAAGTTATTATTATCGGATTTATGTCTTAAATTCCAGATTTCTAAATGACAAGGTTTACTATGCTTGTTAATAGACAATGAACAATAAAACCCTTAACATATAAAATTGAACTTACACTGGGAGACACTGTAGAGGCATCTAGGAGCCACAGTTTGAACTATGTCCTCTAGGGGTTACCATGGCAACTTTACTGGCCTAGTACAGTAAAATTACTTTACTAGTATGATAAAGTGATACTTTCCGGCGTGTTAGCAGACTGAGAAACAGCCACTTTGTGGAGCGTGTACTAAAAAATTACTTATTTTATAGAGAATAACATGAAATGAGTGTATAGGCTATATTATGGAATGAGAGGTTCCTATTAATTCATATGGAGATAAGAAGACTTCGCCATGTGAACAAAAGCGTGTGTTTAGTGATTGAATGAAATTAATTATCCCACTGATGGAAATAATCCCATGTCACTCACGAAGAGCATTTAACATTGTGAGTAGTGATATTTTTAATATTCATTGCATAACACATTCCCCTATAATATAGAACCTCAAAGCACATTCATATTACAAAACTTCCATGTGTTTTATTCAAATCTGTGCTATAATTCTGCTGATAACTGATCTGCTGTAAAAAACAAGCTTTCAGCATATCTTGTGTGAATTACATAAATTTATTTCTTAATTATATTGTTAGACATACCGTAGTAAGTAGCCTAATAATTAAAGTGACTTAAATAAATTTTGTGCTGCCAAATGGGCATACAGATGGAAATACAACAATTAAAATGAAGCACAGTTTCAATCATGCAGAAACAATTAATTAAGAATTATAATCAAAAAGCTAAAAATCCGGCTTCAATGTGTATTTCACGATTAGTGTGCAGCCTGCGAAAATATGACCTCAGATTCGAATTCCCTAGCCTAGCATAGTGTGTTTCATATAAAACATTCTGTTTTCCCATTTAGGCCTACATTCATGATTCCCTTTCTGTACACCTGGGTAAGAAAAATCAGATATCAATGTGTCATAATAGTATAAACAAATGTATCAAACCGAGCGGATAAAAGTATCAAAGTGATCGACAAGTTGATGTGTTATGTTACAAAAAATCAATATCAATATCATGGTCTTTGTTTCCCAGTTGCTATGACAGTAGAGCAAGGCTGTCTGCAATTAAATTTACAATTGAAATGTACTAGCAAAAACTTGTACTTTGTTACTGCAGAGAATCACGTTCATAACTCGTGAACAAAAAGCAAAAATTGAAAATCCGACTTTGAGATGCATTTGGACACCCTTCAGTCCTACTATGCTAAGAATTTCAGATCTCTATAGGGTATAGATTTGGTATGATTGGGTAACACAGACATACAGAAAGATAGACAAACACTTCCTCTTATTACAATAAAATCTAAACAAAATATTTAAGCAGACGGGAAGATAACAATTCTGAACTGCATAAAAACAAGCATTTCCTGATTTCAGTCAATACTTAACTTTACCTTAATATTTTTTTGTATCTGTAACTATTGCAACCAGGTATTTTAATTTCTCCACTTGTTCAAACAATTCTAATTCTATTCTAATATTTAGTAGTGCGTTATTTTGACATTTCGTGAAAACTTAGTTTTTTCTATTAATTTCCCATCTGTCACTCCTGCATATTGTCTCACCTAACTGATTCATATTTTTTTTAAAATGAAAGTTATTAATTGTTAAAATAATTCAGGGATTAATGCCAGAACTATAATATTTTTACAAGTAAGAATCAGCTTGAAACATTTTTTATGTCATAACCGGGATTTGAACACGGATCTTCGGCTTAATGCGCCGATGCTCTACCATTGAACTACCATGACAACATGCCAGTACGACATCAAATTCCTCAACTGATTCAGAAGACAAGGCAGACCACGGGAGGTTTCTCCGTTGAGAACACACATCCAATGGCGTCCTACATTTGTAGGTACTTTGAAGCCAAGTTATATTTATATACTATTAATTAAGTGGAGGGAAAGGAAATAGACATTAAATCCATGTCTGGGATATTAATACAAGTAAGAATCAGCTTGAAATTTTTTTTTTTATGTCATAACCGGGATTTGAACACGGATCTTCGGCTTAACGCGCCGATGCTCTACCATTGAGCTACCATAACAACATGCCAGTACGACATCAAATTCCTCAACTGATTCAGAAGACAAGGCAGACCACGGGAGGTTTCTCCGTTATTATAAAGGTTTTTATCATTAATTGTTGTACGGAGATTTCAGGGTATGAATATCCCTAATATTTGAGGAGAGAATTAGTTAAATAGTCTAATTGAAATTCCATACCTGAAGGATTTGTGTCAAAGAATCTCATAGTTGCAGCTAAGATGCTGCCAAACATGGTGTCGTGGAGAATTTTGGATGCTGTCATGCATACTTTAAAAAAGAAGACAGACCGCATAGATGTGATGAAAACACTTCCCACAATGAATCCACTGTAAATGTAGATGGCAGTGTTGGTGTCCAATAGTTCTGGTCGAGTGATGTTTGTAGACTGTGTTGTGTTCATTTCTTCAGATATAAAGGGAGGATATGTGACAGATTCGGATATCAGTAGCCCTTCTGTTCCATTATCAGACCTATTATTGTATTCCGAAATATCTCTAAAGAATTCCAGGTCATTGTAATATTTTCTCAGTTCTTCTTGATTAGTCCTGCAAATAAAACAGTTAAATTTAAAACTAGTAGGTCCCGTAGTAGAAGCTTTCACACCTCACCTTTTTTTAACAGGTGGCTAGGAAAACTGGACATAGCCTATATTTAAGTAATTTGGTACATTCTTATGCAATTGTATACAGAAGTAGTCTTCAATGAATGGCCCAGCGGCTGCATGTGGCCTGTGGCTTAATTTTTGGTTGCCTGCGAACAAATACTAATTTTAACTACAATGCCAATATTGAAACTTAGTGACAAAGAAACAGTGTCAGGTCTCACATTAGACTGAAAAATGTTACTGTGCTTTTTGTTATTCATTAACATTGCAAAGCAGAAGACAAAAATATATAAAAAACACAGATGTATATTGTTCAGTACTCCCTATAGATATTGTAATATTTATGTGTTCGTTTTATGTAAAGTCAATAAGTCAATGCAGCTCTCCAGTCTTTCACCCAAAAAAAAGGCCCTTTAGTTAAAACAGATTGAAGACCACTGGTATATAGTCACATACAAAAACATTATACATATTATATATGCACATGCATAGAATATTCAAAAAGTTTACAAAAAACTCTTTATTGCCTGTACATTATTTCTGATGAGAAGATCATAAATTATGCAGAAACTGAGTCCAACAAACCTTATTCGTGGGATGATTCTGAATCAACAGAAATTGGAAATATTTGATTTACCATTCCAAAGTTAAATAAATAATATGACTGATTACCCTAATGAGCAATGAGAGGTTCCATCTGGCGCTGTGAATTGAACTCCGGATTAGCTCAGTTGGTAGAGGATTGGTGCAAATAGCCAAAGGTCCTGGGTTCAAGTCCCAGTGTCAGAGGAATTTTTCTCCTATAATATTAGGTCCTGGGTTCAAGTCCCAGTGTCGGAGGAATTTTTCTCCTATATTATTCTCATGTAATGTCCAACAGAGACAATAATCTGTGGCTCATGAATGCTTATATATCTATCTTGAATGTTAACTGTACAATAACAGTGGGAGCCTGGTCACAAAAATCACTACTTAGTACCTTACAGTACTGCATATGACATAACTTGTCTGTCTATGAGGTGGACCATTAGGGCAATCAGTCATAGAAGAGAGGTTCCATCTGGCACTGTGAATTGAACTCCGGCTTAGCTCAGTTGGTAGAGCATTGGTGTGAATAACCAAATGTCCTGGGTTCAAGTCCCAGTGTCTGAGGAATTTTTCTCCTACAATAATCTCATACTTGTTATGTTTTCATAAGACTTTTTTATTGTTTTTTTTTTATTTTATTTATTCTCATGATTCCACATTTTGTGTCCTTAAAAACAAACTTACCAATACGTAACCCAATAGTCAGCTCCACTTGAAGCAAGTTGTCCAATAACAAGCACCAAAAACAATAAGAACAACACAAATACTGATGCCCCAGATCGAAAGTATTGAATATATACAGAAGCTTTCAGTTTTCCTTTGGAAATGAGTTCAGCATTCTCATCAGCTTCTGCTCCATCATCTTCCTCTTCATCAATTGGTGGCTATAAAAATTAAGATATGTTAATGTATTGTTGAATATTGTAGCTTCATGGTTCATACAAGAGCATTAACGGACATTCATTATACGAGGGTCATTTCAAAAGTTCTGCACACTGTAAGATAGAATGGAAGAAAATAATTTATTTTGCAAGATACCTTTACAGGCCTTCAATATAATCTTCATTCTTGCTTATGACAGCTTCCCAACGTTTTGGCAAATTTTTTATTCTGGATAGGGCACCTTCATTGTTGAGCTGTCTGTTTACTCAGGTTGTCGCCTCACTGGAAGCTTCATCAATTGTAACAAAATGTTTTCCATGTCTATGGTTGGGAAAGACTTCCCCACCCACCCTACAGTTCTGATTTGAGCCCACCAGGCTTTGATTTGTTTCCCAAATTGAAGGAACCACTCTGTGGAAAACGTTTTGATACAATTGATGAAGCTTCCATTGAGGTGACCTGAGTAATCAGACAGTTCAACAATGAAGGTGCCCTATCCGGAATACAAAGTTTTCCAAAACGTTGGGAAGCTGTCATAAGTAAGAATGAAGATTATATTGAAGGCCTGTAAAGGTATTTTGCAAAATAAATTATGTTCTTCCATTCTATCTTACAGTGTGCAGAACTTTTGAAATGACCCTCGTAGTAGGTATATTTTAACACTTCTTATATTTCTTCTCAAGAATCATATAGGCCTCACCACTACTAGGCATAACTAGAGTGACCATGGGACATAGGGTTGGTGAAAACTGGGAACGGATGAATGGACATTACAGTATTGGCATACCACTTTCGTTCCATCACTGTAATAAATTTTAATTATTTCTGGAGATAATCATTAAAACTGCATTTTTGCCTTTTTGACATCACAAGCATACAGTGGCGGCTCGTGACCAAATATCCAGGGTAGGCAAACTAGAGATTACAGAATAAATTAACCCGAAAATGTGACACGTTCAGTTTATAATAAATGATTTCTTCTTCTTCACTTCAAAATTAAATAGCTGCGCCGATCTCACATGCCAGCATAACATCTAATTGCATCATACCAGAATTCCTGTTTTACCAGTTGATTTAGGAGATTAAGTTCAATAAACGTTGTGGTTAATGCTGTAAATCAAGGTGATTTGTAAATATGATTTCACCGTTTTGAAGCGAGAAGAGCTCCTCTCACACCACAGCTTGTTGCTGATATTGTTGCTAGTTCTTCATATATGCATTTCATCGGTTCATTTTGGATGTGAAAGTTTTCTCTAACTTCTCCCAGTGATGACGCAGATCATCATCGTAACTAAGACGCAAGTTGTGAACTCTTTGTAATTCCCGCTGTTTACTGACGACTCAGAATGGAACGGGTAGTTCCTGCTTACCTACCAATACCGTGACATCGATTTAAATTTAATATATTATATATAATATCTAACGGCAAACTTTCCTACTCTCAAACTTACAGCATTGAACCTTTGTAAAGTTATAGGCTACTTTCAGACAGTTTCCTGAAGGAACAGGCTTTCCGTGCGTTCTTTCTTAAAAGGACAATATAAGCGCCTCAACCTCGCTGCAGCAGTCCCGCAGCAGAGTTACGTTCCTTTGAAAAACGCACGGTTTAGTGTTCGGCTAGGTTCGGAACATTTCGTGATAGGGTAGGCAAAATTTGTATTAGCTGGCCAGGGCAGTTTACGCATGCGCTGGGCATGGACAGTTTACACAGATAGCTTGCTACGGAGCCCATCTCAGAACTCAGGAAGACAGGCACTTTCCAAATCTGCCTACCTCATGACGTCATTCAAACGAAGTGATGCAGGGCGCACTGTCTGGGCGGGCCTTTCAAATTATTGTGAGCTAGTGAATTGAATTATTTCACACTTAACATAAAGGGAGCTGTTCACCATATTACGAAATAAAATATTAAATGCTGTATGGTATATCAAAAGGCCAGTTGGAAAACATTTTGAAGAAGAAAAAAAATACGTATGTGAAGTTTTAATGTATGAGGGTAGGCTCTGCCTACCCTGCCTACCCCGAGGATCCGCCACTGCAAGCATATACTTAAAGCTTTAAAAATAAAACTTAAAACTTTAATAAATGTGAAATTCAAATCATCAGTCTTAGATAACAAAGCCATCCATTTGTGTACAAACTGAGCAAAAGACTGCCAAAGTATCTCTTTATTTTCTCTGAATAATTATCAATAACAGTCGAATGTGCAGTGATTATAGGCCTACAAATAATCATCAGAACAGAACTTTGCCATCAGAGTACGCTGTTCAGCACACCATACAGTGTGATATTTTCTCTGAATAAATCGCTGCAGATACTTAGTATCAATCAATGCAACCCTGTGGTTATTCACTTTACCTGTAATCATGAGTGGTAAATTATACTTGAAGGGTACAAATGTGTTATTGTCATTAAAATTTCAGGGTGACCAAAAACATAACTTGTTTTATGGTAAATATATGTTTCTACCAATATTTTAAGAATCACGTGGAAAATTCTATGAGTGTTTTCAGCATAGAGCAAACTTTTAAATAACACGGTATACTTAATGATAACAACATTATCCTTTAGCCTATGCAAATTAATTGAAGTATTATAGGCTCTGACGTTACAGTTGACTCTCGATTATCTGGAGTAATGTTGAGAACAACAAACACTGATAATTCAAAATCACGTATAATACAAAATATACACAATAATGCAAATTTTGATCTCAGGCAAAGCAACTATATTGAATATGTCATGAATATGTAAGTATTGTACAAGAGTGAATGAATGAATGAATGAATAAGCCTTATTTGTCCCATACTGTAAACAAATAAAACGGATATACTGTACAGTAAAATATTGTGGTAATAGGCCTACACTTTACACATTCAAGAAAATTTTATCTATTACGAACTTGTAACTTGAAAAAATATGTCATCTTCTTTTGCTTTTTCGAGGCATTGTCTTTCTTTCATATATCACTATTCAATTTCCTGAGTATTAGTTTGTCTTGGAACAAAGAATCACTGCGCTGTTTGTCAGTACAAAAGGACACATTCAATACATCCCCATGACCCATATTGACAGCAGAGACTAATTCTTTTCCATCTCCACCCCTATCCTTGAACAGCAGGTAGCTGTCCACATCCTTGAGCAATGTCCAGTATTGTATGTTGGTAAAGAAAAGGTAAAAACCCTCGAAATGCAATAAAACTATGAACATCAAACAAAGTTCGGTTAATAGGCCTACCATAAAAATACATACAGTAGGTACAGTAAATAAAAAAAATAAAAAAAAAATTATGCCACTGTAATCTGTAAACCATGGATAACTGAGAATTGACTGCATACAATATTCAATTGTTTATATTGTAGCAATTAAAAAAACACTATTATGTGCTTATGAGTAACATGTTTCACAGTTTGATTCTTCTGTTTTTATCTTTATTGTTTCCTTAAATTTACTGGTAATCAAGCATAAAGACATACCTACTGTACATCAATTACATAATGACATATTTAGACCCTACTGTCTTTGTCCATAGTTGACTAAATCACAAACATAAGAAGGAAATACTTACACCAGTTGATAGCTGTGTGCTTAGTCTTCTCAGAAGCTCATCTTTCTCGTTATTGTCATCACCTTTTCCCAGAAGGCTGGCAAAATCTGTTTGTGAAGCTGTCAGTTCTTTATAGGTCCCCTGGGCTTCAACTTTACCCTGCACCAAGAGTATAAAGAATTAAAAGAATTATCTACATGCATCTCAAAACATTTCCTGCATATTTATTGGTGGGAATTATAGAGTCCTTCGGTATAAGTTAGCAGAAATCCACACATATGAAATACCGGTATTAGGTCTTCAAGTATTTATATACTGGTATTGTTATTTACCATTGCCTATTGAATAGTAAAACCTCAAAACATACTTTCACTTACATTGTTTAGAATGACAATGTGGTCAGCATCTCGTAGGTATTGAAGCTGATGAGTGACCAGAATTCTGGTCTTGTTAGCCAAGAATGAGGAGATGCATTCCTCATATAAGTGCTTTCCTACATGAGTGTCCACAGCTGATAGTGGATCATCCAAGAGATACACATCAGTGCTGCGATATACTGCTCTGAAAACCATACAATTTATTTATGTAGCTTAGGAAACGTTATTTTCGTCTATATAACCTATACATGTACTTCACTAGACCTGCCATTGGGCAGAACACTTAATAATAAACTGCATTAAGAAAATCTGTCATGTACACTGATGTCCCTTTACTTTATTGCTTATATGCACTATAGAGAAAGTATTGTGATCATGACAAAGAATAGAAATTGAGATAACACCGGGAAAACCGAAGAAAGAATTTTTGGAATGTCTGTCTGTGTACATTTGTAGCAGCTAAATGATTCATTGCATTTACTTTATTTTTTCATGAGGGACTTTTTTGGAATTTTATCAATCTGGTAAGTATTTGGTTACTATAACTGAAATATTAATGGGCGCTTCACGAAAACTATTTTCAAAATTTTGATTTATGAAAAATGGCTCTAACAATTTTAATAAAAACTTAAATGCTGAAACTATCATTTAGGACTAAAAGAATGACTATATTAGTTTTTCTGTAGAAATCACTTAGGGGGTACTTTACTCGTGTCCATTTTTTATTTTTCTAGGCTATTCCCATTTCTGTAGGTGATAGCCTACATGAAAACTTAGCACAGTAAAGTTGTAAAGGAAGTTAAAATGAACATTTTTTGTTGTACATATTTCTTTATCAAATTGATAGGTATCAAGATAAAAACAAAGTAAGCATGACTTAAGTTAAATGCGGAATGTCAGATCTTACATTAATTAGAATATGAATGACCAGCCGATGTCTGTGGCTTCGCCCATGATTATCCACTCAACTGCTAGATGTTTTATTTAAATTATTTAACAATGTTTATTAACACCGACATCGTTTTTACATAAATTGCAGGAATTACGTAATTTTATTCTTAATTAGGGCTATATTGTTTTACATAATAAATATAAATAATTAAACATACAAAACGAATCTTGTGCTGCCATATGAGCATACAGATTTGAAATGAAACAATTAAAATGTATCACAGATTCATGAACCTTACCCAAATCAAGCATAAGCAATTAAAATGGTTGATAATTCAAAAACTAAAAGCCAGAGGTGCATTTCATGATTAAAATGAGCCACCCAGGGGAAAAAAGCAATCTCAAATTTGAGTTCCCTAGCCCAAAAAAAACTCCTCATAGTGAATTTCGACCAAATCATTCAATGTTTTCCCATTTAGGCATGAATTTATGACCCCTTTCTGTCCACCTATGTAAAAATATCAGATCTCCGCATGGCATGATGTTATAAACAATTGAATCAAGTATGGCAACTGAGCAAGGCCATCTTCAATTAATTTCATAATTGAATTCGGTGTTTTTAATTGATAGGGTTGATTATGCATGGAAACACAAGTCCAAATATTGTACTAGATAATCTTTTGTAACCAGAAAACTACTCATATATAAGAAACTTATTGTTGTGAAATCCCGCAGTAGTAATGAACACACTAAAACCAATCAGGGCGAAGTTATACATATAAGAATGATATATACCACTTTCTTCTGACAACCTAAGAACCTCAATAAGTAAAATCTTAACACGTATATGTTAGAAAGTTTATACAAAATAATTTGCACCATTTATTTAAAAGAATTAGATACTAATTTCCTCCTGACACCAAATTACTGCCCTTTAACATTTAATTTTATTGTTTAGCCTACGTATTGAGCAATATGTATCAGTATTCCATTTTGAGAACTTCTGTAAAGTACGAGTAATTAAATAATGATTTATGTATAGCGTAGAGCTTTATCACTGGTACTCACTACTAAATTGCGGTATTTTGTTACCTGTTGGAGCGCTTTCAACCGCATGGAGCGGCCATCTTCAGCAATTTAGTAGTGAGTACCAGTGATAAAGCTCTACGCTATACATAAATCATTAAGATTATCGCTACAGAATGGACAAAACTCAAGAATTTAATTAAATAATGTTTTTAAAAGATTAACAAAAGACACATTTGATGAAACTTTCAGTATAGTCTTTTTCTCACTAAAAAGTGACATAGCCTTCCGTGTCTCTTGCCTTGGACTGCCCCCTGGGCATTATATAGTTGTTTCTCATACTAGCAACAGCATTTAAGGGGTAACCTACCCGAGCTTCCCCTCTTGTAGGAGGCCCTAGCCCTTCATGGGACATAGAGGCTAAATTCATTCATTCATTCATACACAATAAAAAATTAATTTTTATTTTCATGTTTGAGGCTTATTTGAAAGAGTACAAATATTTACACTTCTAGTGTAAGGTATTTAAAGTATGTTGTACACTTTCAATACAAATAACATACAAATTAAGCATTGCTTTTAACCTACAATAGCATTGTATAATCCTCTTTAAAATGGCTATGAAGAAACAATTCGTTTCTCATCTTGTGATAGGCCTATGTTAAAAACAAACCTTGCCAGGTTAATGCGAGCTCTCTGACCACCACTGAGGGAAACTCCTCTTTCTCCAATAACAGTTCTGTCCCCATGCGGGAACAGTTCCATATCTCTCTTCAGTGCACATTCTTTGATCACTTGTTTATATCTTTCTGCATTGAATGGCTGGCCAAACAAGATGTTCTGTCTCACAGTTCCAGCAAATAACCAAGGCTCCTGTGAACTGTATGCTATATCACCTCCCACATTGAGAGATCCATTAGATAGGGGTAGTTCTCCCAGTATTGCTTGTAACAGTGAACTCTGGAAATAAAACACAGAATTATAACTTAAATTAGCTCTCTGTCAGTGATTTTCTTTAAACTTAGTACTCCTAATAAATCCACCATTATAGGTGAGTCGGTAGCTCACCTGCCTTCCACCCCAGCAGTCTGGGTTCGTTGGGGATTTTTCAGTAGTGAAAAATCCCTTTACCGGGTTCAGGACTGGGAGTGTGTTATCCTTAGGTAGGGATGTTAGGTAAGGGACTGGCGCACCCTGGAAACACATCCTTGAGGATATCCCCTTAAGGGATCACTAGGAGTCATTTGCAATCCGATGGAACTTCCACCACACACATAATAAGATTCTGAGGACTACAACTTCATAACCACAGAATCCAACAAAATTTCATGATTATAAACTTTGGGGTATAACTTTTTTTTTTTAATAGAAATTGCTTTGGTATTCTGTCTTTATCAAAATCTTTGTAGACCTACTAATTGCTTCCCCCATGAAGTTTAAACACATTTAGCAATATGATATATCATGAAAGCTGATTAGAGGAATATGGAAAAGGGGTTGGAAAGCGACGTTAAATAGGTTTTTCTATCATTTTACCCTTTTATTTATGTATTGGAAATCCCAATTTAAAAAATGAAATTAGTTATGTAACAAACCTAATATTACGAAAACTTGCAAACTGTGCTTAATTTGCCTCTCCATCTTCATATGGCCTTTCCTTGCTCCCAGGACCAGAAGTTGTGAAGTATCAGTACCATTAGCCAAAAGTTCCTCTGTTTGTGGAAACTTTTAAATGAATGGACTCCACAGAGTGGTAGGAGTCCTATTTATTGGTTGTTTTAATGAAATTCTTTAGTTTAAAAAAGGATGAACTCTGATCCCTAAGGCGATTTTCTTGGTCAAATATTAAGGTTATTAAATATAAACCCAAAAAAGTTTACCAGTACGCGTACCGGACCATACCAGCAGAAGAAAAGCACTGACTGATTCCATAAAAAAAATTATGGGTTTTTAGTGTTCTCAATCTAAGTTATATTTTGTGTGAGTTCACTTGAGGTTTAAATTCAAACAATGAAAAATGAAAATAAACTAGATATCACAGCAGAATACTGCTACATAATAACATGATATCCCATTAAAGTGTGATTTGATAATGTGCAAGGCCTTGATTGTTGCAACTTTCATTAACGTTACGTAAAATACAATGGCCAATCAGAATCAGACTTTGAGCATCCCAATAAAACTTTAGGGACAGCAGGACATTTTGGCAGAAAACGACTGTCCCAGGAAAAGCGAGACTAATGGGCCTGCTATTATATATCAATTTAAAATCGTTTTTTCAGTTACCTTGCCTGATCCAACAGGTCCAATAATAGCACAGAGTTTCCCAGGCTTCACTTGTAGATTTATATTAGATAACGTATCAGATATAGATGTTGGTGACCATTTTGCAGAACCATTCCTGATTGTAATCCCCAACTTCTCGTCTTGTTCACTGTTGATTAGAGCTGTAGTTCTCTTATGAGCTTCATGGTGTTGATCCTGTATTTCCTCCAGAAGCAAGAAATTCTGCAAGTATTTATGTATAAGTTTAGTTAGATAGTTACATCCTGTAATAACGAGCAAAGTTTATTCAGTGGATTGCACTCATTTAAGATGGCCTAAATTAAAGTCCCTATATCAAACACTACATAGATTTTTCCATTTAAGAGACTCTAGATTACATCCTCTATGCCAGCCTCCTGTTTTTTTGTTGTTTTCTATCTAAGTAATTAACATCTATTTCTTTCTTCATCTTAGTTTTACCTCTCCCTTTTAGGAATTAAGCAACCCAAGCGTTACAGGGCTGCGACCTGTTGGGAGAGAGATTATATTAACATCTATTTAAACTTAAATTTAAAAAAAACTACCAGTGCATGTACTCACATATTGGTATTGTTTGCATTTTCCATATCGTGAGTCTTACTGATAGCTAATCATATGAACATAACATATGAGAATCATTTGTTTACAGAATTTAATTTAATTATTCATAATTAAATGAGGCTTTCATTTTCTGTGCTGATGGAAAATGGAGTGGAGATCTGGACAATGCAGGATAGCTTAATAATTTTATGGATTAGGACCATGGAAGTCTTTTGTAATACAGAAAAAAGTATTATGAAGTCCAAGGGCAGGCGGGGGGGGGGGGGGGCATGGGGCCCAAGCCCAATTATGACATAACTTATAACAAATGATTCCAGAATACATTATAAGAAATTATAAAACGTTTTTATTACCTTTTGAAGTTATATAATAAGACCATTCTTATTTTTAACAAATAAAATGCTAATTTTATAACAATTTTCACTCCCCCCCCCCAGAAATTTTAATGATGCACTCTGTGACTTAACCCCCCTTGTGGGAACCTCTGGTTTTTTTTCAAGATTTACAGAAAACAGAGAAACACACCCTACTGACCAACATCTCCCTTCCTGAGTAATAAAACCGAATATACCCAAAATCAATTACACAAAGTAGATATATATACCACATTAACTATTTTAGAATATTCCAAAAAATCTCTCAAACCATGTAATGGCCATTGGTCATGGTTCCCATTGAGACCAAAGTCCAAAAAGATCCATTTCCCATGCTAGTCATTTTGGAGAAGACCTAAAACTCCTCTGAGTTGAGACCAAAAATCTCAACATCAGGCCCCAGGCCCAGTCTCAACATGAAAAACAACTATACTGTTTGCTCCACATACTGGAAAAGACCTACAGCCCCTCCCCTGAAACAAGGCTTTACTTTTAACCCGATATGTTGTAAAAGACCACAATAATCCTTCTTTGATCATGAACAAATGAACGTCGAAGCAATTTTATTATTCCATCACAAACTAGATTGTTACTTCGATGATGTTAGACCATAACATCAGAAGGACTTATTGTTTCCTCACTGGCTAAACAATCTGTAATAATCCTAGAACAGTAGATGTTCCAAAATGGAATTAATTATTTCTACAATTTTCTCTCCGACCCTGAATATATACAAAGAGAAATCGTATTTCTCATTCCTGACTCGATTTCACATTAATTTACATATGTTTCAAATCAATAAACTCACTTTATTAACTATTTCAAGTAGTATTTATATTGTGAAATGCATATAAAATAATAAATTTAAATAACAGATTTTCTCCATGGTACACTTACTAACTTAACGGTTGGTATGCATCCAAATATTTTATAATTGTTTATTAAGGAAGAATGACATTAGGAGAATGCAATCCACTGAATTGAAAACAGGTATAATGTGATTGTAAACTGCATAACTAAGAAATTAAAAAGAATTAAAAGTCATGCTATAAAGAATTAGTGACAGCATGCATGGTCTAGTGGTTGATCCTCAATACTACCTTCTCGGATTTTTCTGAGGCCTGAAAGGGGGTGCACTCAGCCTTGTGACACCAACTGAGGGGCAACTTGATAAAGAAGTAGTGGCTTCAGTCAAGAAAGCAATCAGTAATGGCTGTGGGAGTCAGCATGCTGCCCTCATGACCACTAATCCTACCATCTGCTTATGGTAGATAAGGCAGCAATCAGATAATAAGTTTAGTCCCACAAGGGATGTAGTGCCACAGATTTTAGTTTAGTTTAGTTTAAAAAGAATTATCTCCAAGCTACTTTTTTGGTTGAGTGACAATTAAATCTGTCTTGGATACAATCAGAATACAAAAAATTGGCATCATGAAATGTTATAATGGTACCTGTATTTACTCACCTGCAGTCTTTTTATAGAAACGTTGGATTCAGCAGCAAGTTGCACTGCTTGTGGATAAAAGATGGCCATTGATAACTGAAGAATGTTGTAGAACTGTGCCATAGCAAATACCTGCAACAAAATATATCAATGATATTAGATAATATGTTACTGGTCCATTTATGACAAAAGTGGGGCAAAATAAACTCTCATTAATAGATCTTAAAGATCTTAGCATTATATATATATATATATATATATATATATATATAGGCCTATATATATAGGGTGTTAATGAATAACACCGAAATATTTTATGTGTGTAAAGAGAGGACATAGACAAGCAACTTTTATTAGGATATTTTTGTTTTTCCTTTTACAGCATGAAATCTCCCAGGGCATGGCCACCACTCACTTCTAACATTTAAAAAAAATGCAAAAGAAATGAACTTCATTGTTAACATTGGAGTTATGATTAAAAAAACTAATGCAGTGTGGCCAGTCATGTGATTAGACTGAAGTTTTGCAGATTATGAAAACACTAAATTATGATGAATTATTGATGAATGATTAAGAATCAGTTTCTTATCGATCACTAAGAAGGCATGAAGTCAATTTAATGAGATTTTTAACTTTATTTTGCTTAATTATTGACTTATGAGCACCAAATTGTAGTGACTTTAATGCCCTGTAGCATACACATTTTACGTCATAAAGCAAAAATCTCCTAATAAAAGTGGCTTGTATATGTCCCCTCTATGCACAGGTAAAACATTTCGGTGTTATTCATTAACACCTTGGACAAAAGACCTGTATATGCTTTTTTCTTTCTTATGTTTTTTCTTCAATTAAATTAAAACCAAATTATCTAGTTTTAGGTAGATTTGTGGATCTTAAAATTATAAAATTACAGAAGACCATAAGAATAATCCTTGAGTTAAATTGCAGAAACTCTGCCTTGTTATTTTAAAATGAAAAAATGTCTGATATTATTTTAGCCAACCTGTGGGCCATGTGCAGTGAAATTTAACCGAAAAATTAAAATATAGCCTACTGTAGCCACTTCAAAGCCCTAGAAAAAGTTAATAATAATAATAATAATAATAATAATAATAATAATAATTGTAATAATAATAATTGTAATAATAATAATATAACAACAACAACAATGATTTCTTGTTGTGCTCTATGCTAAAACTTATACTATGCAATACTAGTACAAAAAATGTCCTTAAAACTCTCCTGCATTTCCATAAATAGGTTACAAGAGATAGAAATTAAAAACAAATTGTATACCATACATACTTTGTCAGCAGAGATTTGATGTCCCATAAGTGTGTACGAGAGAAGTGTAATGAAGAGGGATGTTCGCTCTGAAAATACCATTGTAGCTAGAAACAGACCTCTCAGGTATGATGCACCCGTCACCACTTTAATTTCATGCCTGAAAATATAACATGTAATAGTTAAACAAATAAAAATGCACGTCTATATACATACTTACACATACATATACACACGTATACATGTTCGAGGGTCGCACAGAAAGTAATGCACCACATTTTTTTCTTCAACAATTATTTATTGAATATAATGAAACTTACACACAAGAAAGAATGATTTTTCTTCTACACTCCATATTTTTCCACGTAATCTCCGTCCTGTTCTATGGCTTTCCTCCAGCAAGATACAAGGGCATCCTGTCAGTACCTCTCCTTGTTCTGGTCATGAAGCCATTTCTGCACTGTGTGAATCACCTCTTCGTCATCCTCAAAATGTCCTCTGTGAATGGCGCCCTTTAATGGTCCAAACAAGTGGAAGTCTGAGGGAGCTAGTTCTGGTCTATAGGGTGGCTGGGGTAACACTGTCCAACCCTATTTAATGATGTGTTCCAAAGTCCTCAAACTTGTGTGAGGCCGAGCGTTATCATGTTGAATCAAACATTCACTGTGTTTTGGGACTGAGAGGGTGGAGTGGTGACTTTGGCGCCTTAACAACCCAGGTGCAGAAATGGCTTCGTGACCAGAACGAGGAGTAGTACCAACAGGGCATACAGGATACAGGCCCTTGTGTCTCACTGGGGGAAGGCCATAGAACGGGACGGAGATTATGTGGCAAAATAGGGAGTGTAGAAGAAACATCATTCTTTCTTGTGTGTAAGTTTCATTGTGTTCAATAAATAATTGTTGAAAAAAAAGATATGGTGCCTTACTTTCTGGGCGACCCTCGTAATAGGTAAAGTCCTGCATTTCAATTTGTAGGCAAGAACATGGATTTTGTCTAATGAAGTTGATGGATGTGTAATAACTTTTAAAAAAATTATTCCACATTCATTTTTATTTATTTCATAATTACATAAATAATACTTCGGTTGGTCCTGAAACCCCTAAATAGCAGAAGCTCGTGTTCAGGGGCAGTGTTATATTTATGCGATTTCTTATAATAGAAGTTAGTAATGTAAAATCTTATTCTACAGTAAATGTACAAATAAAATCTAGATTTTTTCTAACTTTTCACATGAGAATCGAATTTTAACAGTCCCTGTTCATCTTTCATTTCCTTGTAATTAATAACAAGGCTTCACTGAGAGTACCTTCAAAATACTGTACTAAAATTATATTGTGGTTAAAGAAAGTATTCTTACCTTCTAGCCAATTGTACCATTTTCTCAAAAGGTTTCTCCCATGCATACATTTTAATTACTTGAATTCCAGAAATTATTTCACTCATTAATCGAACTCTCTCATCAGTACGAGTTGCTATTTTCAATCTAAGATGAGAAGTAAGTTTGCTTAAGTAACCTGAAACACAAATATTAAAGTTTTTGTAAATACCAAAGTCTCTTTAAATCACAACATTATTTATATTAGGAAAAAAAAAAATCCAATGTGATACACATAACTTCCTCTACCCTATTAAAAGTTTGGGCTCTTAGTACAATAGTGTATATTATAGTACCACATAATATACCCTTTAATATAATGTATTACCATATGCATATTATGGAATTCATATATGAAATTTAAACAGTAATGTGTTTTAGCTCTTAGTATAAGTACCTTAGTCGGCTGCCGTGGTCTAGAGGTAGCGTGCCCGCCTCTGGATCCGAAGATCGCAGGATCAAACCCGGACGCAGTCGATGGGTTTTTCAGGATGTAAAAATCCTGGGCATGGAGTACTTTGAGCTGGGGGGCCCATGTCATACATTTATGGCACGTAAAAGAACTCCAAGCCTAAATTAGAGCCTCTGGACAAAATTTATCGCCCCTTTCACGTCCAAGTAATACCTTAGTTTCCGGAGGGGGGTTGAGAGGCAATGGGCTTACCACCTGTCCCTCTGCCCCCTCTAGGAAAATAAGCATAACAAAATTCACATAGGTATAGAAACCTCCAATTGGAGGCCCTTCGCCCCAACATGGGGCCATAGGATTAGAGAGAGAGATAAGCACCTTATGTGCAAAATTTAAACAAAAGAAAATTGCAAAAAACTAAATTTTCTTAATGTACAGTGGCATTAAAATTATGAGTAAAACATCGCTTATCTTATAAAATTTTGTTTTTATACAACTCTTCATTCTTGAGTTAGGCTGTTCACAGACACAGAAACACACACAGACATGTTTCTGAAAATAACATTTTTGGATTCAAGGGATCTCATTAAGGAGCATTAGGGATGGTAAAGGTTTAAACATGCAGCGTATGAGATTTACATAAAAGCATCATCAGGCAAGCAATATACCCCTAATAGTAGTCTATACAGGGGCGTATTTAGCTACTTAAGCGCCCCTAGGCAGAGACAAATATTTTCGCCCCCTTATTTCCACATGAATGTACCACAAAATAACCTAAAATAAGCATTATTGTAACTGAAATAGTAGGCTAATAATAATAGTAATAATAAAATATAATAAATAAATAAGTAAAGAAATAAACAGGTGCGTAATGTTGTCAATGTTATTCATTTCTATTTCATTGTGTGTTACATTAGTTTACTATTTTGAAGAGTTATGAATAAAATTTTTAATATATTTAAACAAAAAAAAGTAACAGCTTAAAAGCCGCCCTTCAAATCTGCCGCCCTAGGCAGCTGCCTAGTCTGCCTAGGCTTAAATACGGCACTGAGTCTATACTCTTAAATTACCAGAAAGTGTAGGCAGATGACACTGTGGTCACAATTTCTTAGCATTTGGACCCATGAAAATCACAGAAACTTAAATTGGGCCATACACTTACTTTGTACAGGAACAGTTTGAAGGAATATTCCAAGCACACCGACGAGAGCAGACCAGCCCACAGCATTCCATATGAAGTATGTTATCACAACAGTTTGAATCGGCATGATCCAGACGTAATGCAGCCACATTGTGACAAAGTCAAACCTGTTCACGTCATTGGACAATAAGTTCACTATTTGGCCTGCAGCTGTCTTTCCTTGGGCTGCCTTACTCAGCCTCAAAATCTGTAATGCAATTATTAAGATTAGATGTTTGTACATTATTGTCATCTGGTTGAATTTTGGTTTTACAACAATTCAGTTTAAGTTTCTTGCTTTACATTTTGTCAACAAGTTTTGGTCCATTCCATTTATAATCAAAACATTGATTTTAAAAATATTGTTATGTAATTTGTACTGAAAGTAATATTGTTTCAGGGTTCATATTCTATTATGTTTGGATCTGCTCAGGAAATTAGATCATACCCTGGAATAATAAATTTGTTAAGTAAAGTATCATTTATTTGTAGCATTAAAATTTGAAAACATTTATTGTGCTAAAAATTGTGTTCAAATGAGATAATAGGATTTTAATAAAAAGTACATTTATGATAAAATTTATATATCACTTTGAAATTGTGTTTTTTTGTGGAACTGTTTTAATGTTATTTATAAATTCTGCTAATATCATATTTTATTTGCGATACCTGCAATATGTTATTGTTTGTAGCAATAGAAAATAAAACTAAATGGCACTACAACCCTCTTAGATGCAACCATTATCTGCCTCCATCTTTTGACTTTACTCGTAGATGGAAAGATTACGGATATATGGTCTTCATGCCAACTTCCAGAAAGAATAATGCTGTTTTTCCTTGAATATGTTATTCTCTTATTTACTTTTGTTTAGTTTTTCTGGAAAATGTCTGAAACAATGGAAAAATGAAAATGAGGAGTTACTTTTCTAGCCTATAAATGACAGTCTCTGAACAGAAAATGACTGTTGAATGGTGAGTATTAAGACTGGCAGAGTTGCGCATGGGTCATGTGATCCAGAAGCAAGGCTGGGATTGTGAACTTGAGGCGATCAACACTAATACCACTGTTCCTAACCTAACTGCCACTAACCTAGCTCTACATGTTATTAACACTAATATCACTATTCCTAACCAAATGCCACTTACCTAGAATCGGAAGTTGGTATGCAGTGTGGGGTAAAAGTATGTGGAGTGCCTAATGAAGGAAACTAAACCCAATAAAGATGTCCTGTAAATCTCATGTAATATTCAATTTCACCTTGAGGACTAAAAAATGTAAAAATTATTCGTTGTGTACATGGACAGACAGACAGACAAACAGATGTCATTCCAAATTTCACCTTGAGGACTAAAAAATGTAAAAATTATTCGTTGTGTACATGGACAGACAGACAGACAGACAGACAGATGTCATTCCAAATTTACTTTTCTTCGGTTTCTGGGCATTGTGAAACAAGTTTTCCAGTGTTATTTGTTATCATGATCACAATAGGCCTATTTTCTCTATACTATATCTATTTGTGAAAGAAAAAGGGATGTTGACAATAGAAATTAGGCCTGTAGATGTTCATATTAAGACTCTCTTTGCTTTTCTGTGCACATTTCAATACCGTAGTTTCTTAAATTCAACAATTCAAGAAAATACCAAATCATTGGGGGAGGGGAAAGGGTTTGAATGTGTGAAATTTTCACATGGTTTACAGGTTATCTAATGTTACCATTTATCTCCTTTGATTTGAATATACAGCTGGTATATACAACTGTTTCTCTAATTGCAGATGTTATTGAAGCCATCATGGAGTACCTAGCATTGAAGTGGAGTTTTACTTTTTCGGTGTTTATCGGTGTATAATGGTGACATGTGTAAAAACTTTCCTATATCAAGAAACAAGAAGACCAGAAGATAGTGTTTGTGTTTTTGTGACTTCAAGAAGAAACTTTTCTAAATCAAGAACAAGCTGAGGAAGACAACTCTAAGATTCAGATCTTTACTTCATAATTCTGTGCTTTGACATGGAATTTTGAAGTGAGGTCTGTGTATGCTCCATTCCTAATATTGCTGGATACCTCAAGGTATTAACGAAAGCAGTACTTAGAAGAGAGTATAGATAGGGGCCTCTTTTTAGAGGTGAAGAGCGGTCTTGGTGCAGACCGAGGCCACTGAACACCAGAAGACCAGCAATTCTATCATCAAAAACAGGTAAACAATATGTGTATTAAGCATGATCCACTGAAAAGTATTTTAATTATTAAGTGCCAGAATGGTACTTTATGAAATGCTTTACTTATAGATTTCTTGTGAATACAGTATGTTTTGGAAAGAAAAGCAGATTTCATAACCCAATTTTCATGCCTTTAGTGTGAATTGCCAAGATTTTCTTGCAAAAAATTGATTTAACTCAAAGTAATATATTAAAAGCCTAACATATCTAATTTTTAAAAAAATAGATATAGTACCTTTTGGAATTTGCCTTCTCACTTGTGTATTTCGTAGATTCCTCATCGCAAATTAAAATGCTGAATTATGCATCATTGCTGCTATTTCATTTAATATCATAATCATTAAATTGAATATCTTTACAAGTGATTTGAAGACATCTTACAGTGACAATACGTACTACTGATGCAAAACCCAAAGATCCTTCCAGGCTCTAATCATGACAATAAAACTATGAACAATGCAAAAGAATTTTGTGAAAGATACATACTTTTCTATAAATAAGAGAACAGCATGCTATCCGTATCCTCATACCAATCTTCTGACATATGAGGAAAGTATGGTGTGTGAGAGCCATGATGCAGAGAGTTATTAGGATGAGGCCCCCAGCATATGCATATGCTTCATCTTTTGGCATTGTACTCTCCTTGCTGAAGTACTGAATCAGCTTTCCAAGACAAACTGGCTGAGCTACTCTGCAATGAGACAAACAACGTTAAAAAATGAATTTAAATAGGTCCCAATCACCCAATTAAACTTACTGAGAAGCTGAATGCAAATTGTGGGATGTTATCTATGCAAATGTGCCTGTGGCTGAACTTTACCAATTTTGTATGTAGACCTTCTACAAGCAGGAGAAAATTTAGGCAACACCAAAGTTTGGACAAACCACCTTCTGCTATTTTCATGCTTAGTTTCCATACAAACCTACATGCTTTAAGTGAGAAAATGATCTATATATAAGTAATACCAAGTGTTGCAGACTCTTTGAAACCAGTAAAATTAGTTAACCATCTTTAAGTATTGGCAAATGACTCCCTCTCTGTTTTCAGTCACTACAGGTATGAGCAGATCTTAATTTTTTTATGTAATTATGATTTATCTTTTCGATGACTATGCTTTATTATGCTTTTTTATAATATACTAGCTTAAAAGACCCGGCGTCGCCCGGGTTTTGTATTTTGTAATTGGAAATTAGCTTATGAAGGATTTTCAATTTTAAATTCTAGGTCCTTATATAGGCATTTATAATTTGAAATAGGAAGAACGACTTATTACACTCAAACTATTCCCTCAGAAAACACTTAATATAGTTTTTTATGGCTCATAGAGGATCTAGAATTTTGCATCCCATCGCTTGTACAGTGCACAGCAAGCCTGGTAGAGGTTTAAATAAGAAGAAACAGAAATTCCTGTAACATAAAATTGTAATATCGAGGCGGGCAATTTCCCACTCTTATGTTACCATAAAGCCGTTTTGGAGATGAAATTAAACAGAAAGCATTATCACTTTCATACTTTTCTCTCCAAAAACCTGCGATATAATATAATAATATACACATTACCATACCTCGTTTTGTTTTCTCTATGTCCAGGGTAGAGAAAGTAATGTGATTCCATTATTTTAGTGGATTTCATTCTGTAATATTTATTTATAACATGAATTATTTTGATAACTTCTCTTATTTGTGAAAAGTGCATTTCATTTGTTTTTTCCAAGCCCACCTGATACCATTTGGCAACAATATATTCTGTGATTTGGAAGTGATAATTCTATGTAAAAAGGGATTAAGTATTTTCAAAAACATTTAATTTTTGGCATTTAGAATCAGAATTTTTCAAAATCCTTTTTTAGTGAGCACCTACATTATGAAACGAAGGTACCGTCAAAATTCCAAGTCTTTACCTGTTATAGTTTAGGCTGTACGTTGATTCCTGTCATTCAGTCAATCATTCAGTCAGTCAGGACAAAGCCTTTTATATATATAGAGATTTCTTTGCGTAAGTGCATGTTTTTGGTAATTGCATTGGAATTTTAAACTGAAGTTTATGAAACCTAGAAAAATATATCCCCAGCAAGGAAGTTATTTTTATGTGAAGTGCAGGGAAACTTTTGACGAGAGGGAAAATCTCCCCATCCTGTCTGGTAATTTGAACCCTGTCTATGTGCTTTTGCACATTGAACTTCTTTTCAAAATTAGTACAATCTGATCATAAATTAAATTAAAGTTTACCCTTTTCAGTCACAAAATTTCCTGTGGGAACTCACGAACCCTTTGAATTACATTTACAGTAATTTTCTGCATGCTGGTGTTCAATAAATATGAACTGCTCTGATTCAGATTGTGCACTTGCCACAAAACCGTTAAACGTACAAGATGTTCGTTGTTGCTGGAAATATTTTTAATTTTTGCATTGAATCCATTGTTAGATTTTAAACAGAAAAAAAATATGTTTTATACATATTGTGCTTTTATGTTTTATTATATAAAATAATGCTATATTGTGTTTTAAAACATTTTTTTTACCCGATCCCCACCACAACAACCACATGTCTAAAGCCCTGTTATGCTTTTGGGTTGCTCTGGTATTGAGTTTTATAAATAAATTTACAAGCTTTGACCAATGTTAACTAGAATTTTTTTCACACACATTCTACTAAACCAGGAAAAAGTAGATACTTTAAAAAATTAGATACTCCATCCGTATCATACTAAAGCTAAACCCCTGTAGAAAAAGTGTATAAATTATATGAAAATCTGTCCTTTAATTAATTCTTTAAGAATGCGTAAAAATACAGTTTGCTACTGTATAAGCCCAGCTTAACTTTTCACTGATTACATATTTGCTACGTAGGCCTATTATATTTATTCCTTTCCATATTTATCTTGAATTAAGGAGAACATTGTTTGCTGTGTGGTTTATAAGCCCAAGAATAGAGTAAGTATCATTGTCAATGAACATATCACCATATCATATCAGAATGAAACATCTGCCCAGTCACTACTGAATCTAGCAACAAGCCATTTGACTGAAATTGGATTCAGTCTTAATTCAACTAAATGTAAAATGATTAATATTAAAAATGGTAAACTTAGTCAAGATTCAACTGTTAAATTGGGAACTGCCAACCTAAATTGTTTAAAAAGTGATGAAACCGTAAAGTACCTAGGAGTTACATTTTATGATGAAATTGTTTTTGATCAGAATAAAATAATTAAAGATTTGGAAGATAATTTATCATATCTGTCAAATTCAAATCTTCTCAATCCAGACCAAAAAGCGAACATAATCAATCAGTATATTTGGCCATGTATTGTATACCCTATCCAAAGTACTCCATTAAATAAAATTCCAACCAAGTTCTTAGAAGATGTTGACAAACTCTTACGATCAACCATAAAAGAGATTATTAGCTTGCCAAATGATTGTCCAAATGACATGATTTATTCTCCGAGGAAATTCAGGGGATTGGGACTCGTTAATGCCGAATGGGAAGCTCACATTCAACAATTCAACATCGCTCAATGCCTTAGTAAAATATATGATGAACACCTTCCCTTTTGTAGAGATTTAGATAAAGAAAAGGAGGACATACTGTCACATTTCAGCATTAGGTGTGACGAAACAACACTAACCAAGACAGGCCGATGGTTAAGAAATGAAATGAGAAAAAGATCTTTTGAAAAATGGTGTGGACTCCCTCACAAAGGTAAAGGCGTTTCAGTCTATAGTGAAAATCCCAATACCAACACATGGATATCCAATAGAAAAGGTCTCTCTTGTTCACAGTGGACTAATGCAATCAAGATGTGTTGTAATATCTCTGCGGTGAGGTCTGTACCTGGAAGGAGTCAAACTACATCACTCTGCCGGCATACAGGTTGCAATAATCCAGAAACCTTGGGCCATGAATTGGGTAGTTGTAAAAAGGGTGAATTATTGAGAAATTCTCGCCACCACCGTGTCCGTTCAGCGATTGCCACAGCCCTTCGACGACAAAAAGACTGGGAAGTGTATGAAGAGGTGCATTGCATCGCGGAAGATGGCAGTAATCGAAGAGCCGACATAATAGCCATCAATAGAACTGTAAAACGAGGGTTAATTTTGGATCCTACAGTTCGCTTAGAAGAGGATAGAGAACAAGCTAAGCGTGTGAGTGCGGAAAAGGAGGCCATATACCAACCATGCATCCCTCACCTTAGTGAGAGCTATAACTTACCTGTCAATGCATGGGAGGTGAAGGGTCTGCTTTTCGGAGCACGCGGTGCAAGTTTCACCTTTGTTAATTCATTTCTTCAGTCTCTCAATATTTCTAAAGACACTGTTGTTAAAATATGTATTAGGGTTTTAGAAGATTCGCTATTTTTATTGCACAATCATTTATATGGTACTTAGAATTCTTATGTTCCGTTTCAATTCAGTTCATGTTACTATGTAATGTATGATTCTTTTTCTTTGTTTATTCTGGATCTGTATGGTCACCTGGATTGCCAGGCAGATGACTTGAATAAAGTATTTCTCTCTCTATTAATACTTATACTGTGATATCACGTTAAAAATATCGGTTCTCGTCCGATCACTTAAGTAAATCACTTTGGGCGTGGATAGTCCTTGGATGGGTGACCGCTTGGGAATACCGCGTGTTGTTGGGATTTTTAAAATGTTTTAATGAACTCTTACGCAGGAAAATATTCAAAACACTATACTTTTTAAAATTATATCACGTGATAATGTATTTATGCTAAATTTTAACACTATTTCCATTTATTAGTGGTATCATTCGACCCTTTTCTAAAAGTGTAGATAATTAAATACATGAGCATGTCATTTAAACTAGCTTATCCGATAGTTTCCACTTTCAATACAAGAAAAGTATTATTATTTTAAGAACCCTTTATGTGATTTCTTTAAAATTATGTGAACTTTAATCTAGGCCTACGTAGGATAGAATTCACTGGTTAAGATTTGTTTAATATTATTAACTGGGAAATAAATCATATTTGAATGTAACGCAAATTCTTTAAAATCTATATTTAATATTATGGTTGACAGAATGGTCCCTTCAGAAAACGGCGTCAGATTTAAAGGAAAAATTAAATTTGCTAACAACTTTCTTACATTAGATTATGTCTGTCATGTTTGATAGAAGATGAGGTTTTATTTAAAAGAACAAAAATTAAAATCACTCATATGAATAGTTTGTTAGATATTAAAGCTAAACCACTGTAGAAAAAGTGTATAAATTGTATGAAAATTTGCCCTTTAATTAATTATTATTTAAGATTGCATAAAAACACAGTTTGATACTGTATACACGCATATTAACTTTTCATAGCATATGTGTAAATCCGAATGCTTTGGTTTATATTTTGCCATGCACATATCCTCTAAAAGAGGAGAAATATCCTACCAGCATTAAAATTCTGCCTCAAATCATCCTGTTCCTTAATTCAATCCATAAATAAGCTAGTAACTTGTTTTAACTAATAGACCTTTTACCAAATTTTGCAAACCGACCCTTTGGAACCAGGAGAAAAGGGGAAGACATACTGTAATGCTATATGTTTTAAATAATTATGAGCCAACTTATTTGTTTTCAAACCCTAAGAGGGGCAAAGGGATTAAAGATACGAAGTCCTATTAAAATAATAAACGCTAAGGACCAAGGGTTTGACAATCAGTAGCTCTACGAAAATTCTAAAACCAGTTTACACCTACTATGACTTCCGGCATAAATAAAATAAATAACCTAGGTAATGTCGGGTTCTTTTAACTTAATATTGTGATAATTAGATTGTCTTCCTAGCCTATTAGTTCCAGCTTCACTGTATCCTCCAAATGACTTAATTTGAGTGTATGAAAACAACATATGAGTAGCCTATTTAGGCCACAGTATTATTTTATGGCTGTAGAATTATTAACTGAATTTTTTTTAAAAGTACTTGTAAATTACCTGAAAACTACAGACAGAATAAGTTGAAATATCCCAACACATACGTAAAATCTTCCAAATGTCTTCAAAATCGCTTTGAACAGTTTAGGTTTCTTTTTCTTCTCTTTTGCATTCTTCATTTCTGAGCTCCAGTTCCTGAAATAATAAGTACAATTTTTTTAATTTTGCTGTAGTGCATCTAGATTAGATTTGTTGGTTCATTCTTCATGTGGTATATACAGAATGGTCCATATGTCTTGTTACCCCCACACTTTTACATAACTTTATAAGAATACAATATAATATATATTATATAATATAGTATAAGGTAGTATGGATTCAACTCAACCAGGATGGTCCATATTTACGCATCCAGAAGGTGACCACTAGCAACCGTCAACCTCTGGATGCGTAAATATGGACCATCCTGGTTGAAGCTGAATCCATACTACCTTATACTATATTATATAATATATATAATATTGTATTGTTATAAAGTTATGTAAAAGTATGGGGGTAACAAGACATATGGACCACCCTGTACTTGGTGGCCCTTTCACTTGCACATTCAGGCACAAGAGCATGCATACACAATAAATTTAAAATCAATGCCACAACATTGAAATATTACCGGTTTTGCTTATGAAGATGTAGGCCTAATTTTTCTTTCTCAGAGGAGTCACAATTCATAGAAAGAGATTCAACTTTGCCACATGATGAACCATTTTCAGTTTGAGAGGAATGATGAAGATAAATCCTCTGACAGTGACTTGGCTAATGATCATAGTGATGGTCATTTCTCTTAAGAACTGAAGATGGCAGGTCTATGTAGCCGAAATGCATCTTTTATTTCCTTTGTCCGTACCATGGGCACTATAGGTAGAGGAAGTACGGCATTGTGTTCGTCCCCGAAATTAGATGTCGCGTATTCAACATAAATACACATTATGAGGTTCCATGAATACAGAAATGAGCTATTTTCAGAAACATGTTTATGTGTTTTGATCAGCATACCTCTAGAACGAAAATGATTTTTAAAACATGCTGTATTTGGGTAGGATAGATCTTGAGGATGTGACATGAGCTTTCTCTTACTTTAGACCTATTAGGCTTATCACTTTACACGAAGAAAATGCCATTATCGCGATTTACTCGAAAACGGCTATTTCGATCGTGTTGAAATTTTGTACGAAGGTACCGGCACTTATACTATAATTGATCCCAATCAAGTTTGATCCTAGTCAAAACAAAGGGGAGGAGAACTCACAGAGAGTTCGCGGAAAATTCGCATCATGTGATTGGTTAATGTCATTAGCATGCGCCATTACCAGGGTGTGGCTTACTAGTGTTCGTAAGTTCATGCAACAATAATATCAACATTTACACGTGAAATAACAAACTCTCACTGGCATCGTTATCATTATAGTATATCAATTAGCAAACAAAAAGGATTCATTGTTCACGACAACCCTGCGGGTGAGTTGTACTGAGAATAAACAAACTAACATTAACACGGTGAATACATGCGTTCTCACGTGCGGGCTATGGCAGCCACGCCTCTTTGTTTTGAACATGATTGTTCTTAAGTGGGATAGAGAATAAGAGCCAAACTTTTATTTAAAACATCTTGTCTATATATAGGCTATAGATAACTTAAAATAATATTAAATTCGACAGGTTATTAAATTAGCCATAATTAGCCAAAAACAGGTTGCTAATTTTCCAGAAAATCGTTTATCCTCATTGTATACAAATTAGCCAATGTGGCTAAAAATATTCACATCAGGCAACCCTGCTTGAAGGAAGTGAATGAGTTCGTTTTCATTTTCAAATCGTTCCATCGTTAAAATAATGCTGGGAAATTTGATTGACAATGCAACATTTAGATTTAACTCATATTTTAAAAATATCATTATTACCTACATAACAGAATTATCAGCTTTAATTAATATTTACGTCATTTTTTCATTGTTGCGTAGCGTTCAATAGTATCTGGCCAGTTGGCACTGCTCTGTAACACTAACGTAACCAGGTTAGCACATTGACTTCTGTTAAAGGCTGAACGACCCCACAAGGATTAGGACAAATGAAACATCCCAACGACTAATCGGAGACCGAATCCGCGACCTCCCGGTTTGTAGGGCAGTGCCTGAATCACCTGCGCCACGCCCTGTGAGACATGTACTGTAGTAAATTTAGAGTGATTAAAGATAAATGCCTGTAGACTGTAAATCTACAGACATGTCCATAGGCCTAACCAGGCCGACCATATGGGGGGTGTTATAACGCCTGGGGGGTATTGAATACCGGGAAAATTTTAAAAAATTAAGATGCACAATAACGAGTTTTAAGCTTCCCATGCTTTATACTCGTATTAAGTAATTTATAATCAGACTTTAAAGAATTGTACAATTTTCCTTTTTTTAATCAATGGGGGGGGGGTTACCCCCCCCCCTCGTTACGCCTCTGAACATGTCACATTTATGTACATCCCGACATCAGGCACAGAGAGTCTCCATATTGACTTCGCCACCCAAGCCGATTGTTTGATTTGAAATATCATTACAGCTGACAGCAAAATTATCCCATTGTTGAATTTTCCACGCGTGATTTCTAAAAAAATGGTCATCATTGTATTATGAAACAATAGGAGTGGAGAGGTTCGCCAATAAAATTATCTAATTTTCCAACAGGAGGTCGTGTGTTGGAAATTTTGGGAACCCTGTGACAGAGCTGTACTTTTATTATGAATAGACCCATGTAAATTATTGTGTGTACCATCCCTGTTCATTACGACCACAGTTTGAACAGCCTGTTTGAAAAGAGAGTAGAATAATAAATTGTTATTTTTATTCAGACAGTTGAGATGATTTTCATATTCTGAGAGTGTATGACAGTGACTGATGAATAATGTTAATCTTTAAAACTTCTGATTCAGCATTTCTTCTTCTTCTTCCTCCAAGTGATGCTTAATTTCTGTGAAGGTTTTTGTTGTGTAAGACAGACTTGTAAAGACACTTGTGTGAAGGAACAGGAACTGGTACCTAAAATTGAAAATAATAGCTACATTCTAATATTTATTTTAAGACTTTAGGTAGATTTCGAAGAAAAAATCCCTTTAGGCAGGCCTACAGGCGGAGGTAGATTTCGAAGTGCTTTTGGTTTAATTTATTGTCGCTGCATAGCACTCTCCTTCTTTAGCCTTGGCATGGCAAACCTGCAGTAAAGAGGAAGAGCCTACAATCAATTGTTTTGACAACAATAATAGGATATAATATTCTGGGAGGCCGTGCGCAAGATCGGCAATGAATAAAATTAGCAAAGCCGCTAAACAAGACAAAATTATGATATTATAATAATTCTTTCAAGTGTTATTATTTTCAAACATTAAAATCTCGCGTCATATGAGAGCTATCAAGAAACTATTTATTGATTTGTAGAGTACTCATCAAGAGCTTTTCAACGATACCCCACAAGACGTGGTTTCAAAAGTTTCGAATTTTCATCCCCCACCCCCACCCCCACCCTCACTCGAACCCCCGAATCGTTGGTGTCACTGTGAACTCCATAGGGAGTAGTCTAATTTATTTAAACAAAGTTTCCCTCTATACTTCATAGGGGCCGAGATATACATTTTTTAAAATTTCAACCCCCTCCCCCGACCACCCCCTTGGGCCAATTTTGCTCATTAACGAACTTGTCCGAACTATTGGGCCTAGAAATAACATATTAAAATTTGGTTCAAATATCTTCAAAATTACGGCCGCTATCGTGTAAAGATATATATATATATATATATCACAAAATTTTTTTTGAACGGGCGGTGGTTTCGTACTTAGGGAAGCATGAAACGTAAAGATATGAAAGAATTTTTCGAAAATCATAAAGTGGTATCCATTGCAATAGGTAGATTTTCTTCGAAATCTACCTAAAATCTACCTATTGCAATGGATACCATGTCATGATTTTCGAAAAATTCTTTCATATCTTTAAGTTTCATGCTCCCCTAAGTAGGAAACCACCGCCCGTTCAAAAAAAAAAAAAATTGTGATATATATATATATATATATATATATATCTTTACACGATAGCGGCCGTAATTTTGAAGATATTTGAACCAAATTTTATTATGTTATTTCTAGGCCCAATAGTTCGGACAAGTTTGTTAATGGGCAAAATTGGCCCAAGGGGGTGGTCGGGGGAGGGGGTTGAAATTTTAAAACATTTATATCTCGGCCCCTATGAAGTATAGAGGGAAATTTTGTTTGAATAAATTAGACTACTCCCTATGGAGTTCACAGTGACACCAACGATTCGGGGGTTCGAGTGAGGGTGGGGTTGGGGGGTGGGGGATGAAAATTCGAAACTTTTGAAACCACGTTTTGTGGGGTATCGTTGAAAAGCTCTTGATGAGTACTCTACAAATCAATAAATAGTTTCTTGATAGCTCTCATATGACGCGAGATTTTAATGTTTGAAAATAATAACACTTAAAAGAATTATTATAATATCATAATTTTGTCTTGTTTAGCGGCTTTGCTAATTTTATTCATTGCTAATCTTGCGCACGGCCTCCCAGAATATTATATCCTATTCTTGTTGTCAAAACAAATGAATGTAGGCTCTTCCTCTTTACCGAATTCAGTTCTTATTACTGCAGGTTTGCCATGCCAAGACTAAAGAAGAAGAGTGCTATGCAGCGACAATAAATTAAACCAAAAGCACTTCGAAATCTACCTCCGCCTGTAGGCCTGCCTAAAGGGATTTTTTTGAAGTAAAACTCCATTTCTCGCGGTAGGGGGTAAATCGGAAACTTGTGTCACGCTAAAACCGTCACGGTCACACTGAAACCGTCACGAAATAAATGTCACACTGAAACCGTCACGAAATAATGTCACACTCAAAATTGAGTAGACTGTTTCGAAGCGGACTGCACAGAAAACAATCAACTCAATGATTAGGAGTAATCAAAGGAAATTTTTCAGACATTACTTCCTCAATGGCAATAGACAATTCCTAAGCAATATAAAGGTATATTATCTATTTTATGGAACCCGGAGGTTGAATACCGCGCAAATCCAAAATTAAAAATCCAAAATTAAAAAATACAAATTTATTTTATTCAAATGATTTCTTCTTCCGTTCGATATAATGATATGTATTCCTCTATTTCACTCTCAACATTGCCAAAATTAAAAATCCAAGTATAGTCCAGTAGAATTAAAATCCAAATCGGAAATAATTGCTACTAAAGGTTTTATTGTTTTAATGGCTTCATTTGTTGCCCAATATGACTATCCTAGGTTTCCCCCTCGGCGGAGTTGTGCATAAGTGGTGGGGGGTAAAAATGTGACCCCCAAAGGGGTAGTTTTTCGGTTTTACGGGTTTATCTCGTAAAGGACTCACGATATCGAAAACATAGTGGTATTAAAAGTTGTAGGGCATTACATTCTGCATTGAATGAGACTAGACACATATTATTTGGACAACCCGTTCCCATAATACTGCTCATCAAAGTTGGACTAGTTTTACATATTTATGAAAAATTTTCATTTCAAGTTCTGCTTTTTGGTAATATCATCTAACTTAACCCATCTATCAATAAAGTGGTCCATACAAAAGTAATAAAGGAATAAATTCTGCGTTCGATGAGATTAAAAGTGAATTTGTTGGACCACCCGTTTCCGTAAACTTTTACATTTAGTCCAGTACTGTAAAACCAAAAAATTAGACAAATCCGAAATAATCGCTACAAAAGGTTTTATTGTTTTAATGACTTCATTTGTTGCCCAATATGACTATCCTAGGTTTTCCCCCCGGCGGAGTTGTGCTTAAGTGGTGGGGGTAAAAATGTGACCCCAAAAGGGGTAGTTTTTCGGTTTTACGGTTATATCTCGTAAAAGACTCACGGTATCGAAAACATGGTGGTATTAAAAGTTGTAGGGCATTAAATTCTGCATTGAATGATACTAAACACATATTTTTGGACAACCCATTCCCATACTACTGCTCATCAAATTTGGACAAACTTTACATATTTATGAAAAACTAGTGGACCCGTGCTGCTCTGCAGCACTTCTGAAAGAAGAAGAAGAAAATGTCTAGCCCCCATCAATTTTTTTTGTTAACTAAAAATATCTCTAAAAAAATTAAGAAAAGAAGAAGAAATTCTTGCACCTCCAACACATTTTTTTTGTTTGTTATTATAAAAATGTCTCTTTTTTATCCCCTCTTCAGTTTTATAAAAATTGATTGTCCGCGCATAACTTTCCTCTCACTCAACTGATTTGAGTGATCAATTCGGAATGTTAAAGAGCTGTTTCTGGCGAGTGTTCTTAGCCTATCACCGGCTGCGTACGTTAATTAGATCCTGAGATATCGCCTCTCAAAGTTACAGAATTTCTGTATCTCGAAGATGGTGGTAGTTGGGTGATTTACAATGCCCGATAATATATCTGTGCTTGAATACCATTCATTTAAAAAAAATGAAGCAAATTGGCCAAGAATTTTCTAATTCTTTTAATACGGTAATAGAGACGTGTAAACATAGTACTATAGCACTCCATTGTACTAGTCTTGTGCTTAGTAAATATATAAAATATGAAAATTGTAGAAAAGAAACATAATTCTTCAAATCAATTAGTGATGATTTTATTTCATAACAAAAATTGTAGTTAAAAGTATGAAGATGAAAAGGGGAAAAATGGTAGATACACAATTTTACAGACGTCGACGTTTCATTGTCGTTGGGCCACTTGGCACCTCAAAGTCTGTAATTTCTGATAAGGAGTCCTTCACCCCATCACTCGGCTCGTAAAAGTATGTAATTGTCGTCGCCCCATATATGCAGTCCAGGTCTTCGTCAACATCTGGTTCGTCAGTTGCATCTGGTTGGAAGGAGTTAGTGCAGGAGTTCCCCTTGCAGTTGGCACAAATCGATGAGCAATTGATTCCAGCCTTCCGACACCCACAACCACGTGCACACCCCTTGTTGCTCTTGCAGAAAACTGTGGAGAGAAGAGATTGTGGAGCTGGTTCCTTGGAGGTAGGAACGGGGTCAAGTCCAAACTTTGAAGCCTGCCATCCCCAGAGGAGCGGATCCATCTGGTGTCCTAACCACATTTGTACTTGTAGGTAAGTTCTCAAGCAATGTTGGCGGGCTGCTTCGGATGTTGGTGGTAGGGATGCCAGGTTAAATTTGGATTTCACGAGGGGTTTGGAAAATAGGTCAAATCGCAATTTATCTAAAGTATCTCCTGCCCTACCTCCGTAGAGGGTTGTTAAAAATTGTAGGCCAGCTTCGGCAATAGCTTCAGCTTGAGTGTCATGTTCGAAGAAAGGTTTTATTTCTTCGAGAAGACATATATTTTCGACCAACAGCTTGACCACCTTCTTCTTGCCCTGCCTGAAGAGTGCCGAAGTTGTGTCACATCCACTTATGGCGTGGAGAAATATGAGTGGCCTTCTGATGTTGTCTGCCAGTTCGAAGCTGTTGGGACCAAATACTTTTGTTGGGGTCGTTCCTCTTCCAGGTTTTGAAAAATATATTTTTGCTGATGGTGTGGCTAGGGCATTTAGCATGATGAGGAGGTCTGTATCTTCACCAACTACCACAACCTTCTCATGCTCCTGTGATACCTCAAGAGCCGTGGCAACAATCAGGTGGTCTGCGTCTTCATCAGCTTGCTTGACTGAGAAGCCTTCACCTTCAAGTCTTTCAGTAAGCAAGCTAATAAGACGTGCTTTATTTCTGTCGTTGGAAAGGAATTTCTCCTGAGTCATGGTCACCACCATTAACTCGGTAAAGATGACCTCAGGAGTAGTATGGCTTTTGCTTCGGCGGAGGCGCTCAGCAGATTTAATGCTCTTGGTGGGCAGGTCTTCTGGGTAGCCATCAAACACCACACTTGTCGCACTTCGGTTGTAGTGTCTTTTTAGGTAGTCAGCGTATCTGGTTAGGATTAAGTGGAATGTTTCACCATTCTTCCACACAACCCGGTGGAGAAGAAATCCACCATCGATGCCAAAAGCTGCTCCTTCCAGGTTTACCTCATTCAGTGGTGTGAAGAAGTCATATAACACTAACTTGGGAGTCTTCCTCATTCCAACTGCATCGAACAGAGAGAGGGGATAGGGTGCCAGCTCATAACGGAAGAATTCTTTAAGCTGTTCATCGGATTTCTTGAGGAGTGCTATCCGGTGGAATATGGTTTCAGGGTTCACTGGTACATTCTCCCCATGAATGGTAACCTTACACTTGAATCCTTGTATATTCATTACTCTATTTGTTCGGACGCTGGGAAGTTAAGGGTAACATAATCAATGTGAGTTGGTCAAACTTTAGTAGGCCTATAACTTAGAACTTTACGGAAACGGGTGGTCCGATAAATTCACTGTTAATCTCATCGAACGCAGAATTTATTCCTTTATTACTTTTGTATGGACCACTTTATTGATAGATGGGTTAAGTTAGATGATATTACCAAAAATCAGAACTTAAAACGAAATTTTTTCATAAATATGTAAAATTTGTCCAACTTTGATGAGCAGTATTATGGGAACGGGTTGTCCAAATAATATGTGTCTAGTCTCATTCAATGCAGAATGTAATGCCCTACAACTTTAATACCACCATGTTTTCGATATCGTGAGTCTTTTACGAGATATAACCGTAAAACCGAAAAACTACCCCTTTTGGGGTCACATTTTTACCCCCACCACTTAAGCACAACTCCGCCTGGGGGAAAACCTAGGATAGTCATATTGGGCAACAAATGAAGTCATTAAAACAATAAAACCTTTTGTAGCAATTATTTCCGATTCGTCTAATTTTTTGGTTTTACGCTACTTGGACTAGTATTCAAAATTTAAAAAATAAAAAATCCAAAATTAAAAAAATCCAAAAATCCAAAATTAAAAAAATTAAAAATCCAAAATTAAAAAATACAAATTTCCAAAATAAAAAAAACAAAATTAAAAATTATAACATCCAAAAATCCTAAATTTAATAAATAATAAAATTTAAAGAAATTAAAATAAAAAAATAACCAATTCAAAAATCGAAAATTAAAAAAATTAAAAACTAAAAATTCAAAGATCCAAAATTAAAAAGTCTAAAATCAACAATTAAAAAAGTAAAAAAACCCCAATATTAAAAAGTCCAATAATGCAAAATTTAAGAAATCCAATAATAAAAAATTGAAAAAATAAAATAAAGTTTTACTTCTGTCGCGTGGCGTTCCACGCACTCTTTTTTTTTTTTTTAATTGGAAATTTTTTTTCTTATAGCCAGTTCTTGTCTAATCTTTAAAATATTCTCTGGTTTTATTCCGCACCCCCACATTTCTTACGTAACGTGCAGATATTTTACCTTTATGAAAATTTATGTTATGTTACATCATAGGGATGATTTCGGGGATGACTAGAATTTCGTCATGTTACCTCAATAAGAAGTATGAAGCATTACATCATTTTGTGATATAGAAGTATGCATGCATGCACTGTCGACTTGTATGAGTATCTGGATAACAAAGAAGTTGTAAATCTATTTCGTCATAAACCGCCATGAATTACATAAGCAAATAGTTCATTACCTACCGCTCGTTAATATGCAGTGTACATCAATGTAAAAGACCGTTTTAAAAAGTCTTCGGGATTCTAAAGAATTTGTCTTACCGTATTGCTTTCAAACATGCAGAAGCCTGTAATATTCATGTCTTAGATCCTTTTAATAGCTGATCATTCCACTGTTATTTTTTAATTTGGTATTATTAGTGATTTTATTGATATTGCACAAAATTGGTCAAATAAGGATAGTGTGTTGTATAGTGATTGTCATGCAGGTAATTTAATTATTTTAAATAATTTATTATATAACTGCTTTTCGCAGGATGTGTTTAATACTACAGATGTAAATATGTCTTTCGATTTTTTTGAGTAATACGATTTATACTTTTAATGATTTTTGTCATGACTTCAGAATTTCTGTAATTTAGTATTTTATTAGTATTTTACTATTAAAAATTCACACAGTATTTTTTACATACTTATTATATTGTTATCAGGGACCGGATTCTGATGACCTAAAATTGTTTGAAAAATGACCTTTAAAAAGACCCTAAATTTTAAAGAAAATGACTTAATAATTATACAAATGACCTAAAAATGACATTTTGTTTATAAAAAATATTATTGTACACACAAAGTTATAGACTAGTTTGTACATAATTGTAAAACTGTGATAATTGTAATGTTGTGAATGTTCTTTTCTCACGGAAATTTATACTGGCACTGAGGCACTGGTGAGTCAAAATTCGGCACATTCTTTTGTGGTCTGCCGGGTTATATTGTTGTTTATTGAGGGTAAACAGTAGTTTGCACTCAGTTTGCACTCTCAAATCCAAGCAGGTGGCAGACTCTGGTGCCAAGTCAATCTAATAACAATAGCAATATAATACAAAGTTTTGGCGTTTCTTTGATTCTCACTTCCGGCTGAGACATGTCAACACTTTAACGCCGAATTTTTCCTTCTTGCATTAAACAAACAACACTTCGAAGACAGCACCGTTAGCGACGAAAAAAGTTAATACACTCAATGTAAATACATGAAAATGACTAAATAAGGAAGCAAATGACACAAAAATGACAAAATAATGACCTAAAATTGAAATAAATACCCTAAAAATATAAAATTGCAAAAAATGACAAAAAAATTACCTAATAAAATGCATTTCTATAACCTAGAGGCCATGATTAGGATTTATCCACAAGTTGGCAATGTCTATGCAGCATCAATAAATAGATGATATGTCATTAGAATCAGGGCCCTTGTTATTATCATTGCTTTCTATGTTCATTGTATTGATCGTTATGTTTTTTTTTATTATTATTTTTTATACATTATTTATATGTGTACTACTTTTGATTATGTCTACCTATACGTTGTATAGCTCCCTGACGTTATAAATTAATAATAGTAATAATATACAATATCATAATTTTACCTAAGAAAATAAACATTTAAACTGCCCCCAATATTGCACAGGAATAGTCGTGATTTCCTTGAAGGACTGAAAATTCTGAGTGTTTGAGACATCTATGCCTCCAATGCTGATATAAATTGTCTTCCCTCTTCCGTATTATCATTATGACTGTACCTGGCCATTAAAGTTTTAGATTTACCTTTCAAGTTCATCTCCTAGATTTTCTGATCGATCAGATGGAAGAATATTGTAAAGGTCCTCTACATCCAAGTCTTTTCCGGCGCCTTTCCAGAACAGACCTTTAATCCACCTGTAAAAGGATATTTCACAATGTAAATAAGGAATTAATACATGTAAATATTATGCAGTCGATTTTCAGGGATAAAAGAATATAGAGAATTATTTTCTAGGCACGAGATATGTAGGAGAATTTGTTTAACGTGTACTTTTCTTTCCCTTTTTGTTTTACCTCCGATTTCCGGGACGTATAAGCAGGGTTAGACAAGTAATTTACTTAAACGTATTTTACACGGAAAGTACAGAGATGTAATAAACATTTAATTGATTTTGATAATATAAACACTCGTTAGCTTTTATTTGTATTGTAAATTCCTTCAAGGCTTTTATACACAAAATATTCAGTGCAACTGCAAATTGAATTCAGTCACATAATCGAAATTCTTGAATTGAATTGAAGCATCAGAACTTTTCTTTGATCATTAATTTACCACATGTATGCCGGTTGTCGACCAAGAGCTAAGCTAACTTCGCTTAGCTTAGCTCACATACAGTGAGGGATTTCATATATAGTTGTGCCGGATTTCATATGTAGTTTTGTCGGTACAACTACATATGAAATCCTGCACTGTATGTGAGCTAAGCTAAACTAACTTAGTTTAGCTCTTGGTTGTCAACTGGCAGTAGGCTAAGTGTGCAGTAGTCTCATACATGTAAACGTTACTGCTTAATTTTTAATTACTTCTTCCCGGTAAATAACACTCCATTATTTCTGCTACATTTTTACTTCTCCATTGTGTTAAGAAGTACGATATATTAATTTTAAATATAAATTTTCTATGTTAGTTTTGCAAGCTTGTAATTGTTGACAAAAGGTACCACGTTATAATTTATTACCTGAGCACGAATTGCTGTGGAGTGAAATTCTGTTTGTTGACAGTTGTATATATATATATATATATATATATATATATATATATATATATTGTTTCCGGTCTAGCTGTGGGTGTGGAAATTTAAGTTTCTGCACAAACAAGCGCCAAATTAGAATTTTGGATAAGCGGTTTCCAAATTCTGATTCTTGAAATGTGTGTAAACATTTTGAAGTGGAAATTAGTAAATTTCACGTTGAATACATTAATTGTATGTTTTGTACACGTATTTTAAACACCTCGAAGAAAACTTCTTTAACACGTCAAGTCCCAACCCTGCTTATAAGCTAATGCCTTCGGAGTAGGGGACTAATCTATGGATCACTCATACATTACATAGGACGCGGAAAGATTAGTACAATGAGGGGCCACTTAAGATTAAGACATCTTAAACGTTTCATATAACTAACTAAAAACGTTATTGATAGGTAGTAAATAAATTTATATCCAGCATTTTCCTTTGCTCCTGATATCGAACCCGTGTCTTTGAAAAAGTGAACCGCCCGTAACTGTTACGGTCAATCCCCTTGGAAAAATATAGTAAACGACTGAAGTTATGTTATATTTTTGAAAGAAGAATACTTCCTGAATTAATTTTGTGGATATTCAGCAAATCTTCCGAAATATTTCGGTAAGAAGCGCTTTATAAACGATCTTTAATAATATATTTTTAAAAATATTTTACGCTTGCATTGGGTTATTGCGAATTGCGCTAAATAGCCCCCTCCTCCACTTGTGCCGAATGTGTAAGAATTCGCCAACAGTGAATCTAGAGCATGGTAGTAGGCCTAATGTTTTGGAGCCAAATAGTAGTCTGTTGCTATTGCTACTACTACTACTACTACTACTACTATTACTACTACTTCTACTATTACTACTACTACTACTGCTATAATACCACGGGATACTACAGTATTTGCATGTATGCCTGTAGTGTTTTTAAATAATTACAGAAACAATTACAATATTGATAGTACGCTTACCGGTGTTTTTTGAGGTATAAAAATTTAAAAAAAATACGTAAGCCTGTTTTTTTTAATTGCACAAGAGAAATTATTCAAAAGTTAAACGCCTATAAAAAAAGTATGTAGTATGTTTATATTAATTTAGAATACTATATTTGTAAAAATATTTCCGCTTGGAAACAGTAAAAGATATATCTTAACATTATTCATTACCGTACGTTGTACTTTGTACGTACGTGATTTTGCAGAATCTTTTGCACAGTGTAAAATGTAAAAAATACCTCTCAACCGAGAAAATCTCAATTACAGTTACCTTGCAACTAAATGTACACATTTTCACTATGATACAATATTACAGTATATTAATAAAGTTTCATATCTATATACTTATAACACGTGATTGAGAAACTCAGTTTAGCGATTAAAAAAAAATGTACATCCGTACAATAAAAAACCTTAATTTCTAAGGCTTCAAATTTTTCAGAATCTCCACATGAAGCTGATAAGGTTGTCTGTCAACAAGCCTGATATCGGTAGTAATAATTTGTGATAGAGATATTGCAAGTGGTAGTTCTCGATACTACACGAGCTGGGCCAAAGCATGATTATCTGTAATACAGTATGAAGTGGGTCGTTGCTGCTTATCTCAAGGTTATGCTGTATAACATCTCACATTGCAAATGCCTCTGTTCATAATTAAGTCATAAAACTCAATGCCCTAGTCTAGATAAGTCTAAGCAGATTATTTTCTGTTTCCCGTTTACAAGGGGATTAGGGGAATTTCCTTGAGGTACAAGTGCAAAATTAATTCTTCTTGTTCTGGCGATGAACTACTAAATTGAACTCAGATTTTTTTTGTTTGTTTGTAATTTTATAGATACATCATTAACAAGGGAGTAATTTTAGTAATTTTTCATTTTAATTGCACTAAAATTCGTAAATAAATGCTCACAGAGGTCGATATTGTAGTTTACTTTTGAAAAGATGCAGACACTGTCCGTGTATGCACGAACGCTACTTCGGAAGTGATCCAGCGGTTTCTCTTAAAACAGTAGGATTCCGGATTAATTGGGCTCGTACCCGATAGTGGATAAATAATGAATTGGTAATTTCTTTTAAAAAAATTTAATTGTGCAGTACTGTATTAACATAAAGTGGAGTTCTAGTTCTAGAACCTTCAATATAAAGGTCAGTGTCAGTTGTTTTGTTGACGAACTGTCGATTTTGTCAGCTAAAGTTTAGTTTTTCCGCACATAATCGGCCCTGAAAGAAGGTTTCCCAATGCTCATTGCTGCAAGTACCACTTGAATACGGGCTCAAAGCGATTCGGATAGTTGAAGTTCGGATAATTGGAGTTCTACTGTAGATCCAAACGGTAGGGCCGCTGAGAGATAGCACTGGGCCAGGGGCAGAATGTAGACATATTAATCTAACTTTGCTTTTATTTTAAGTAAGGTTTGGCACGATTTAACCTTAACCTTAATTTGGTGATTTTTCTACAGTGAGTCCCACGCAAGAGTTGGCCAATGACGCGGGTTCCTGCGGCGCGGCGGGCACAGCTCCAACTCCCGAGCGATCGGGTGAAGTACCTACGCTAATAAAGCCGCGATCGGTGTAATGATTCAAGTTCTCACATTTACAGTTAAAATTACAATGAAAATAAACACGTACTTCATTCAGAGTTCATTTCTCTTGTGATAGGCCTATGTGATATTGTCTTTAAATTCTTCTAGCAGTAAGTGAATATTATTTATGGGGAAACTTGAAAAATAAAGTGTATAGGTCAATTTCCCATACGTTAGAAGGATTTAAAGACAATATCACAAGAGAAATTAACTTTATCTCGGAAGCCGAACTTATGCACGTGAAAGAAAAATTCCTAAAAAGGTGCCAGTATTGTGTGGATGCAAGAGGAGAACATTTCCAACATCTCTTGTGATGAGGTACCTCTTTCTGCATCAGCTACAGTCACTGGAAGGGTGCAAAAGGTGCGCGTAGCTACTCACACACTCGGAAATAATGAAATTTAAAGTTCATGCATCTTATACAGGAGGTCCAACGGTTCTGAAATTTGCAGTATGAATTGCCTTCAAATACTTCATTTTTTCCTGCAGATATATATTTGCATTAGAGGGAAACCATTAGGAGTAAAAAATAAAGAGAGGCTTGTGCCTCGGAGATTTTGCCCCCGTGTTCCCTCTCCTCAGGCCTACTAAAAGGTGACGAAATAACTAAAAGGAGTATAGAAACATTCATATTCTGTAGGTAGTTTGTACTTACCAGAAAATGAGCACTGAGATGGGATTCGCTGTAGCCCTCGGATTGGGATTTGTGTACTTCTTACTGGAGTCCATGGCGTTCCTGTTGTACTCTTACGATTTCTTCTGCTGCATGGGTTGTACTCGCAACCGCCTGCAAATAAAAGAGCTCGCATATAAATAAAACAAATCCCATAAATATTAATGATGTATAGGCCTAATCAAATAATAATGTTATTGCCCAGCTGCAAACCTTAATAAAGTACTTAACAAGTTTACAAGCAACCAACTTCAAGCTTTAACAGAGGAATTTTTTGTTATTAGTAATAGGATTGGGGTACGCTGTAGCGTAACGGTTGAGACGCTGCGCTACAAACCGGAAGGTCGCGGTTCGATCTCCGATGGAGTCGTTGGAGTTTTTCAATTGGCCTTTTCCTTCTGGTGGCACTATGGCCCTGGGATTGACTCAGCCTCTAACAGAAATGAGTACCAGGAGCAATCTTGGGGGTAAAGGTGGCCAGTGCGTAAGGCTAACACTCTTATCACCTTCACGTGCCGAATGTCTAAAAACTCTGGGAGCCTCAACCTCCTGGACCCTTCTGGGCCTCCATGGCCTGTATAGGGAACACTTTAGTTATAGTATTGGGAAGAATATTATGATTATAATGATTATTATTTTGTTGATAGTCCTCGCCTCAAAACCAGAACAAATCTTTATACATAGGCCTAACAATATTTCCAAGCTTACCATTTCGGTTTAAGAACACTCGACATGTAAGGATATCAGGAACGGCGCCAAGGGGAAGGGGCCTGAGCCTTGGACAATCCCTCCCCCCAAATTCGGCCCCACCCTTTGATTCACCCTCGCTTTATACAAAATAGATAATTAAAGATTAGGTAATAAAATTAAAAACAGAAAATGAACTTTACTGAAGTCGTTTCTTGTTTTTTAAAACATTTGTGAATTGTATTTATTTCAAAAGTTAACACAGCAGAGCTATCGGACGTTTTAGGATGAATAAAGACTAGCTTTGACGTCCTGTTCGAATAACGCTTCACATTTAAACAATTCAAGGGAGGGATAAAGATTTTTAAATGGCTTTTCCGACCATATTACAATGCAAAATACTTAACATACGATAGAGTGATCCAAATGTATCTCAACTATTTATGTATTTAGATTCATATATTTTCATTCCAAATAAATTAATTCTAGGGTCTTGTATTCTCATAAACACTTACCTATAGCATTTTCTGCAAATAAGATGAAATCAAACGCTACCCTGTGAATAAATGATCAAGAGAAGCGCAAGTTCTAGGTGGAAACTAAAAAAGGAGATATTTCGAACTCTCAGACAAATGCAATCTGCTCCCTTCCGGTTTCCTGACGGGTTTATCACGTCTCATCCACGTTTACAAATCCTCCTGGAATTACCAGAGCACAGCCACATCCTTCTCCTGCTACTAGTGTCAAGCAGATTTCAGACTTATCATGCAGTCAATATCTGATAATGAGAATTTTATGAATCATATTCTATTGATCAGCTAATTCCCCGCTTCTATTACAGGAAATGAGCATGCAGTTTTTGGTCATTGGCGTATACTGTTATCTTGTTATTTCAGAAGCAACTCACGATGCAGCAACACAAATCAAGGCGCTCCTGTTTCCTCACTGAATCGTCTGTAAATCACTTCTGTTCTCTGTACATTTCTTTATGAATGTTTGACTGATCGAGTTGGTTTAGGGCTTTAGGCTCTAGCGTTCCTCGCGCTACTACGCTCATGATGTTAGTCAATTGGAAGGCTTTACTTATCCTTCCTGATATCCGTCCGTTCCTTTTGGGATGCCTGAAGGGTAACCAGTCAAATTGTATAATGGATGTTTCATTTATTAATAACTAGCATGTGCCCGCGGCTACGCCAGCGATAATTATTTTAAAAATTAAAAATGAAGAGCGTAATAGTTAAATCATTATATTTATTAACACCTACATCACGTGGACTATATACCAAGATTAGATAACGTGGCCTGGTCGCCTGGAATGTCTCAGATTAGAGTTCCTTGGCCCAGAAAATCCCTATGTAGTGAGTTTCGTCCAAATCGAACAATGTTTGATCATGTCGTGTATAAAATAATTCCACCTATTCCCTCGTATGAAATGTTTTAGTTAAAATATCAGCTCATAGCTTTGTCAAATCTAAAATTTACACTTCTCAATATAACAGTATATAACACAATTAAAAATTATAGCTGTCAATTTTCGTGTTATTTGGACAATATATATCGACTATTCAGCCATCTTCAGGTCCTTTTTCTTTCTCCAGGTGATCCTGTTTCGTTCGTTAATCCATCCATTGTAATGAATTTTAAATGGACTATTCAGCCATCTTCAGGTCCTTTTTCTTTCTCCAGGTGATCCTGTTTCGTTCGTTAATCCATCCATTGTAATGGATTTTAAATGGATTAACGAAAGAAACAAGATCACCTGGAGAAAGAAAAAGGACCTGAAGATGGCTGAATAGCCGAAATATATTGTCCAAATAACACGAAAATTGACAGCTATAATTTTTAATTATGCTATATAATATTGACAAGTGTAAATTTTAGATTTGACAAAGCTATGAGCTGATATTTTAACCAAAACATTTTATACGAGGGAATAGGTGGAATTATTTTATACACGACATACAAATCCCGCGTAGGATAATACAACATGAAATTTATCAACACAATGTTTGACCATATTTAGGCCTATATTGATTATCCCTCTTCCGTGTAGGTTGAAAATTTCATAAGTCTGCGGGCCTTGATATTCTAAACAAATGAATCGTCCAGGATGGACTTACAAAATCAAGCGATCGTCCGCGATAATTATTTCAAAAATGAAAAATGAAGACTTGGAGTTTTGACAGTACCTTCTTTTAATAATGTAAGTGCTCACTAAGAAAGGATTTTGGAAAAATTTTATTTTAAATTCCAAAAATAAATTTTTTAGAGGAGACATAACTTTTTACACAGAATCATCAAATTCAAATCAAATTCCATGTACAGTTGTCATGACTACAGTGTATTGTTGGCAGTGGTCATAGGTAGCTTTGAAAATAAATGGTACGGAACTTTGACAAACTAGAGAAGATATAAATATTTTTCATTGGTGTGAATAAATAATAAAATCCACAGAAATAATGCACAATGTGATTCGAGAGTTAAAATTTGTTTACTACATTCATGTAACTTCCTCTGCCCTAGTATGAACTGTGAGATATTCTCGCTCTACGTCCTGACATGATCCGGAATCCGCATTAGTCAGTTGTCTCAGCTTTGGGCAAAACTTTTTTTATTTAATTCTTTCATATTGAAGCGAAAGAAGTACGTTTTTCCACCTTTAATTCAAATCATGGCGTACGAGCTGCTGAAAATTTAGAGTGTACAGGGCTATTGTGTTTCAAAGAAAGGCTGGGTAAAACAATAACAAGTTTTATTTCCAGTATAACAATTTCAAAATATAGTAATGCCATTTACTGTAAATATAGAATTGAAAATCTAGAACCAGTTACACAATTTTATTTCATTCCCGTAATCACATGATCTTTTTGGCGTAAGAATTCTAGCATGTTCCGGCTGGTGAGTTGTGGCCTCAGCAAGATGACCTCCAATTTAAATATAACCCAACCATATTCTACGCAATTTAGAAAAAAAACCCTCCCCATGTTAATATATACATTAAACTACAAAAATCGCGATAGTGGGCGAAATTTCAAACAGCCAAGACAAGAATTTATCAATGTAAAAAAACCCTTTCTTTTAAAACCAGACAGAAAATTTTGATGTTGAAAGACAGGTAAGCAACAATATTAACAATTTCTTACAGAAACCCCTGAATCACAAATGCTTACCTGTAAGTTAACCATAGTAGCAGAAGATCAACGCCCACCACATAACCACTTAACTCGGGGGGTTGAACCACAACTAACGAATTTAATTCTGCGCAACTCCCAAATCGGCCGCTAGGCCTTGGTGGCGCTACGATCGAGGCAACAGCACAAACGCCCTCTTTACGTCCTATATTACATATATATTTTTATTAAAGTTTTAAGGTGGAGAGGAGCAAGAAGGAGCCGTGAGACGAATTCTCGGCTCAATATACATTATCAAAATTTGTTGTTGTTGTATTTAAATTAGTAGGTGATACTTAATACACGCAGTTAATTCTAAACATAATCCTGAAAGTGATTTTTAGTACATTTCATCGCTAAAGGCAATCTTTAATTTCAATTGGCTGAGCGTTAATTATAATGATCATAAGAATTTTTTTATAAATTAAGCATTGTATTACACAAATAAACATAAGGCAGTGAAGTTAATAGTATATTGCGACACAAGGGCGTAAATGCCTTTACGGTCCGTGTGTTGCATGCTATTTTTTGCACGACGGTTACTTATATCAATTTAATTATATTAATTGTGATATTACCTGAAAATATTATGTAAATACAGACTTGAAGAATGGTGCTTATTTCAGAAAGGGATTCGCATTTGTTATTGTTTATGGCAACCGAATATTTATAAAGCGGGGAGGCCTTGGTCATTTCTGCTCGCAAATAAGCATTTGCGGGCGGTAAAGTAACTTTCCGCCCGTCGCCCCTAGCAACAATTCACTTTCCGCCCGTCGCCCCTAGCAACAAGATTGCGTGTGGTAATGTCAAGTTACGAGCCATGTAAACAACTTTCGTAAGAAATACTTACTAGCTAAGGAGTGCAAAAAAAAACATGCATTGCATTTGTGTTTTAAAATTATTACAAAAAAAAAAAAAAGAGGAAGAAGAAGAAGACCGCATCGTCTCGTCCGCTTTACAAAACTGCATTGCAGCCAACTTGAGGAGACAGTCAGGCTAGGACTGTCAAGTGCAACGTTTTAACTACTGTGTTTGTAATTCGAGAACATTAATGGTAAAGAGAGAACGATTAAAAAAAAACTTTATGGGCGGAAAATTATTAGTAAATGTTGTTCAGGCACGGTAGTTCAACAACACAAGATGAAAAATTTAATTACAGTAGCCTACATTCATGATGACTAAGGTATGAGCACTATGTAAAATTTCAAGTTAGAGAAAGCAAGCAACAAACTTACCAAAATGGGGAAATATTAATACATACTTTAAGTCCTTCACCGTGGGTGAGTTGGTAGCGTTGGCGGCCCGGGTTCAATTCAGCAACCGGTTCGGGGAAAATTTCCTTTTCACAATAATCAGTATAGACTCATGGATATTCAAGCAAGATTAATGTAATTTATTGCATAACCAAATTAGAAGATTTAAAACTACTGATATAATTCCCATAGAATGTTCCACATTATAGATCTTTTAAAATGAATAATCTTTTTTTCATCCCAAAAGCAAACACTCACTCTCATAATAGTTCTCCTCTTTATAATGTACTCCGACTATACAATCAATAGCACAAAATGGTCAGTATAGATATTTTTAATACTAACAATAACCGCTTTAAAAATATATGTGAAAAAAATTTGAAAATTTGAAAATAATAATAATTAAAATATGCTCCATGTCATTTTCTTTATTTGAATCTTTCGGATATATTATATTTTTCTAAAAAACTATTCTATTATTATTTATATTATTATTTGTTTCTCATACTATGTTGCCTTGTGTAATTGTCAAATTGTTTGTGTTTTTCTTTTCTATGTGTTTTTTATAGTTATAGTATTTAATTGTTTTGAATATCACTTTAAATATTTAATATTAGAATCTGGTGTATTAATATAAGCGAGAATATTGTAATTGGGCATTAGCCTGTAATATTCTTAGTACAATAAATAAATAAATAAATAAATAGAAATTATTTATTAACCATCCGACCTACCACTAAACTGTAATTCGTCCTAAGTTGGGTAAGGCTGTTTTGTTACTGATTTAGTAATATAGAATAATAATTGTATCTCACCAAGTTCTGTCACTTACTGAACTTTACGTCCAGTATTACTTGAGTACTGCGGAAGTGATTCGAAAATTACCACTCGCTGTACATTTAAAATGCCATGAATGGGTTAGTGGAATGTGTATGGCTGGTTTATCTCGAGAAATTGTGCCGAGCATATCCTAATTGTGTCTTCTATCTAAAAGGTCACTTAGACCATACTTTAGGCTTAATTAACAGCATTTAATCTGATAGAAGCAATGTCGATAATAATTTCTACTTCTCTTTCTCGTCCCAGATCTTCTAATAGAGGAATGTCAGACAAGGTCTTTTTTTATGAGAGTAAGAAGTTATAATCGGCTATCGGATTATGAGGCGTGAAAGAAAGAAAAATGGTTGTGAAACATTAAATTTATGGTCATATATTGCGAAACTGATGTCTGCTTCCTAGCGTTTATTGGGAATTTCCTAACGTTTATTGGTTGGTAATAGAAACATTTTTTCGAGATCTTGCGTAACAGACTCACGGCGATAGCATGAGTATGAAACACTTAGCCAGTGATCTTAAATTTTTTTTTAATAAGGGTACATGTCTTTGTTAATGAAAGACTTTCGGGCCGCTTTTATTTCTTATGGATACGCTACTTAGGTAACACATATTTATCATTAAGAAATTTAATTTTTTAGATAAGGGTTAAAAATATTAAAATCTTGATAAAATGCAACCCTACACCCTTAACTTGAAACTTATCTGGGTCCATATCACTACTTCTGCCTATTTCATATCTGTGACACTCAGGGCGGCTGAGATGGTAATTCGTTTCTTCTTAGCATCAGTGATTTTTTATATTGTTTGAATTTACACCTACAGTGGACTGTATAGGAAGACTTTGTGAAGAAATTTTCTTTTTGTTTTCTACAGAATTTTTTACAGGCTTAGCCCTCAGCAACCGTAAACAGAAATGTTGATTATTAGAAGTTGAAATGGCAATTCCTTGGGCAGAGAAAGTAGGAATAAAACCGATTACATTATTTATTTTATATTGTTTAAATTTACAACCGTTTAGGGAGAATTTGTGAAGCAGGAAATCAAAATTGGTCACCCTGGAGTGTTATAATTTAATACCATTCAGTGGCATAATTTTATCTTTTTTAATTTTATTAACATCATCTACCGTTAAAAGTGCTTCTTTTACTTTCGACTGCTGTATTATCTATTGTTAAACACACAACTCTGTTGTAAGCTCTTCTACTCTTAAGTCAGAGACCGGTGGTTGTGAAGAATGTAATGTAAGAATACGTCATAGAAATGTTCAGCACATCAGGCGCGTGTCCAGAGCCTTGAACTCCGCTAAGTGAAGAGTGTGTGTTTGCACCACTACTTTTATTTTATTTTTGTTGAGACGTCTTGCTCTTGTTAAAGGCAATTAAAACCATGCTCTTCTTCGTATGACGAAAAATCATAAAGACTAATACCCCGTTTACATTCAGCCCTCCACGGTAGGACATTGGACAGGACAGCGAACAGGGCAAAAGGATTTGCATGTACTTTTGATTGATTTATACAGGGTGTTAATGAATAACACCGGAATATTTTACCTGTGTATAGAGGGGACATAGACAAGCAACTTCTATTAGGAGATTTTTGCTGTAGGCCTATGACGTAAAATGTGATACTACAGGGCATTAAAGTCATTACAATTTGGTGCTCATAAGTCAATAATGTAGCAAAATAGCGTTAAAATTTTAATTAAATTGATTTCATGCCTTTTTAGTGATCGATAAAAACCTGATTCTTAACCATTCATCAACATCTATATCATAATTTAGAGTTTTCATAATCTGCAAAATTTACAGACTATTCACATGACTGGCAGCCACTGCAATAGTTTTTTTATTCTTAACTCCAGTGTCAACAACGAAGTTTCTTTGTTTTGTATATTTTCAAACGTTAGATGTCAGTGGCGGCCATGCCCTGGGAGATTTTATGCTGTAACAGGAAAAACGAATCCATAGAGCAAAAATCTCCTAATTAAACTTGCTTGCTATCTACCATTCCCTTTTATACACAGGCAACATATTTCGGTGTTATTTATTAACACTCTGCATATGATATAATTAATTATGAAATGGCAATGAGAACATTTCCTTTAATTCTGCCACTGGAAGCAGCAGAGTGTAAACACTCTTTGCCTTTTTGTAATTATTTCGGGCAGTAAATACAGCAACGCGAGCAGCTCAATTGGGTTATGTGTTTTCAGAAGATAGGAAAAAATCACTATCCTGTGTGATTCTTTGCCTCTTTGGAAAATCTGTAATTTAGTGTAACCGAAAACTATAGAATGAAAACTTTGTGTCATTAACTAACTTCATGGCAGTAGAGAGTTGGTGGGGTACGCCGTGGGGAAATGGCTGAGACATGCGCTACAGACCGGAAGGTCGCGGTTTCGATTTTCGATGAGGTTGTGGGACTTTTCCATTGGCCTAAACTCTCCGGTGGCGCTATGGCCCTGGGGTCGACTCAGTTTGTAACAAAAATGATTACCAGGAGTATTCCTGGGGTAAAAAGCGGTTGGTGCATAGGGCTGACAACCATACCACCTTTATGTGCCGAATGCCTCAATCTGGGAGCCTCAGACTCTCGGAACCCTATGGGTCTTCACGGCCCATACAGGGATATCTTTAGAGAGTTGGTAATGTTATGTTTTTCATTCACAACCTTATACCCTCAAATACGTTAAGTTTAAGCTTTAAATTCAAGTTTTATCCAATAACAATTGACAAGAAACCCCACATTATTATTATTATTATTATTATTATTATTATTATGTTTTCATCAAGACACCACCCGATTGAGCACAGTACAGAAATGGATATAAATATACCAAACTAAATGTTATACTGAATAAAATAAATAAATAATCTAAATAAAATGCAATGAAATTACACCCACCCACAGCAATAATAAGGAGATTTTAAAAAGAAAAGAATATTCTAAATCCTTCAGATTTGTTGTCTTTTTCTTTATAAACTGAAAACATAATATCACTAAAGAACCGGTAAAATTCGAGGCATTAAGTTTACGTTTAGTTGGCAATGATCCCAGTCTTCTGAAATTGTTCGTTCGGGACATAGAAATAAAACAATATTCCTCAAAATCAAACTTGTCAAATTAAACTTTTACAAAGGGCTAGTTCAACTTCATACATTGAAGTTCAAGGGCCGCATGCCGAAATGAAAATATAAACTTATGTTCTTATAAAATTTAAGCATATTTTTATATCTTATAAAAAGCAACTTTTAAATATTAACACACTATAGAATAAAAAACTGAAGATCATTCTTGTCTTTTGATGTTGTGTGAATTACAAGCAGTAGGCTACATTTTAAATACAGTAAATAGACAATGTAATGTTAACCAAAATAACAGGACTTTAGCACAAAATTACTTACAACTTTTAGGCTTACAGTCATTATTCATTAATGAATTGTGTTATGTTGGAAGCGTAATGAGTACTGAAGTCGAAGCAATGTGGGACTTTTGAAAATCCTGTTAAGTAGGAAAAATAATTAAGCTGACGCTTACCAGTTGCCCTTCCCAAGACCTGAGATTTAATTTAAAAGCATTAATATTTTCATACAACGAATTACAATGGATCTTTCCTTGTGATTTTAAATGTAAGTCGTTAAATGAACTGCAATGTCTATCATGATTGGCAGATCTTCAAGCAATTTCTATCGTTACAAAGCTCTTTCATTTCTAAGAAAACGAATTTCTTCTCGAAGAAGCTAAAAGCGTTTTAAAACTTGATGTCAAAAAAGCAGGCGAACTTCTTAATAGTTTGGCAAGCTCTCAAATTCACTGGCCCTATTAGTAATCAAAGTAGAAAACCTACGTTAATTCACTCCCCTGGAACGAAGAAAATTCACTGTTTTCTTTAAGAATTTCAAAATATGGCCTGTTTTATTGTTTTAGCATATTGTTTCCCGGCGAACCCTGCATTGCACAGGCACTGCACCATAGTCTATAGGCCTAACAATATATTATAATAGAGAGAATTGTATTCTGTACTGATAGAAAATCAGGTTTTAGCAAATTTTATATTACGTTAAAATATCTAGCGGCATTACAGGATAGTAGGGAATGTATTGAGATTTGTTCTAGTATCGACTGTTGACTTATTTCACGTAGTTTGCATTACTTGTGAAAACAAACGTCTCCGTTACATCTCTTACATTTATTTACGTATCACAAGGCTCTGAAATCAGCTACAAGAAACTTTTGGGGCCGCATTTCGCAACTGAGGGGCCGCATGTTTGACCCACCTGCTCTAAATTATATAGATGAAGAAATCACCATACTTACCACCACTTTCTTCTAATTGCAGGTACACAAAAGTTACTGCACCAAGAGGTGTATGTTATCCCAGATTCAGATGATCACTGCACCGCTCGACACACTGAAACACGCCTAAACATAGACAGTACTCTCACACGCGTGGACCAGAATCTGTGACCAGTTTCGCGAGACTCTGCCTGCGAAATGATTTCGCCGCAGCAGATTTCTCGGCGGTTGAGTTGTGTGATATATATAGATTACGAGGTATGGAAGCTGGCTTGAAAGTGTTAACAAGCAGCGCATGTGGACGCCAACAACTTTGCTTTGTAATGCTGAGTGTTGACCATTCCTCTTGTACCGCACAACTCACTGACCTTGTATTATATCACGCAATCCAGGACCATTTTCGCTACCTTCTCCACCTCCGTGGTCATGCATTTAGCGCATCTGATTGCAGATCCCGAGATTCCGGTTATAACACGGTACTCTCACACTTTCTGAGAACGGCGTCCACCTAATCCCTTGAGCTGTTTTAGATGCTAAAAACTAGGGGGACAGGCCTGTGAACTTGAGAAATTCTGCATTTTTCATACGATTTTCTTCATTCTTTTACCTGACCCTGGAAGCATTTACTACAATGAACTGTCAAATTTTCAGATATGTGAATTTATTAGAATTCGAGAAAAAAATGTGGTTTTATTGTGTTTCATGGCAAAAGATCCTTGCGGTGCAGTGTTCAAACTGCAGATTTTACGTCTAAAACAAAGTTATAGCCTAGTTCATGTGTAATAGAATTGACTATTTCTTTTTGACATAATAGCTAAACATTTTATTTTTTTAAATCAAAATAATACACTAAGTGTTAAAAAGGCACAAACGTTTTTAATTAAAAACTCCTTTAGTTAGTTTTATTTCTGATATGTCTAAGGGTTTTTTTAAATTTCAAAGTAATTGATTAAAAATTGCTACGCAAGGAGAAATTTGAACAGTGAAAAATGAGAGGGAAAATGTTGAGAATAATCAACCTTAAGGCTGAGACGCAATTTTACTTTAAAATGTTCTGCTATTTCTATAGGCCTAAACAAAGATTTCCTTAGGGTAATTGCCTGGAAAATATATTAATTATCTTCCAGCGTTACTCTGAAAATTACTGGAACTATAATTTTAAATATCAACTGAGAAAATAACTTGTGTTGTAACATTAGATTTCCGACATAGTGAGATTATCAGCACATCCGCAGAGTCCTCAAAGGACACTTTAGGAATGTTAAAGCTAAAGTATAGACATTCTTTGATCTTCCATGAATTGGTATTTTTAGTATGCAAAAAAAAAAAAAAGTCAATTTAGAACTAGGGTCTTCAACCTTCTGCTACTCGAGGACCACATTTAAGATACAGGAAGGTTTGAGGTCGCGTGGAAAAATAGGAATGTTGTTTGAACTCCATTAAATGAGTTTATTTTCCCCTTATTACAGAAAATTTATCTTAAAAACTTGAGCATAAATTTGCTTTCTAATCAAAAGGAACACATCAAGTTTATCAAATCTGGAGTTTCAGAGATAATTATTATGTGAAACCTTATTTTCGTTGAGATCTATGAAAAGTATCGAACATATTAACATATTTCAATATAGACATCCTTCAAAATGTTATCAGCGTATATGGAGGAATACCAATCAAATGTTTATCAAATAACTAATTTTTTTAATAAATTTATTTCAGTTTAAACATTTAGTTTGTAAAGCTGTTTCTAACTCGTTACGATAGAAAAGAAAAATGATGTATTACTTTCTTTACTGAAATAGCATGAGTTGGGAATAATTAAGGTTTTTAATTCAACTATGTGAAGGATGCTATTAACTGATGTTTCAGTAACATGTTCCAACATTAAGCCAGGTACCTCCGATTCACTTCCACTCTTTTTTATAGCCAAATATCAGTTTTTTTGTCTATTACAATTTCAGTTCTTTACATAGACTTACTTTAAAGTAAATCAGTTGAATTCGTGAAGCTAATAACATGACAACATTGTGCCTGATATCAAATAGAGCCATTAAATCAGTGTAATGTAGTCGAACAAAGACCGTTCTTTAACAATAGCTTGTTAAACTTAACTAATCAGGGATTTACTTTTAACGAGAAAGGCAGAACAATGACTGGGTAATAAAACTTGTTTATTGTAAACGGCTATAAAGATTTGTAAACAAATTTTACTCCACGCCAAACCTAAGCCCAGTGTAGAAGAGAGTACATGCTCCAGGGTCAATACGTCACAATACAACTCTTAAATTTTATTGCTGGGAATTTCCTTATGCTGTGGGTATAATAAAACATCTTTGGTATATAATTTGCGGTAATATCGTTGTAGAACGTAATTAATTGCTCTGTGAGTTACAACTTGTTAGTACATTTTATTTGTTCTATCATTTTCTGCTCCTCCATACCGTGGTACTATAACTAAAGGACTCTGAAATTCGATGTTGTTTTCACCATTGATGAACAGGTGAAGTATATTCCAAGAATGGGATAAAACAAGCATGCAGACCCGCAGACGACTTTCCCTTAGTCAGTCCCTTTCCCTGTAATTTACAGTCACTAGTGCACGAAGTCATTGTTTGAGATATACATATGCAGTTATGTCTGAAGTATGTGGGGAGATAGTTTATACTTATTCTATATTTTCCCCATTGCTGGTCTGTCATAGTAAATAATGAAAATACTAACAGTGGAAAGAAATATTAAAAATGGAACAAGCGGAATAAATTTAATGTAGTGTGTGACGGTCTAAGCTTTCTTATTGTCCGTATCTAATCTGAATCCTTATTCATAATCATAACCCGAGGTTATGAATGTTTGTATTGCTTATCTTCTTAACATTGCAACGTTTACAAGTGGATAAGCTTAGTTTTCTACATGTAGGCTATAAAGAAAAAAGTGTACGTGGAACGCCACGCGACAGAAGTGAAAACTCGTTTTAATTTTTGAAATTTTGGATTATTGGATTTTTTTCAATTTTGGATTGTTGGACTTTTTTAATATTGGGTTTTTGGACTTGTTTAATTTTTAATTTTGGATTTTTAAAATTTTTGATCTTTTAAATTTTAAATTTTGAAATTTTGGATTTTTAATTTTGGGATTTTTGATTTTTTAATTTTTTAATTTTAGATCTTTTAATTTTGTATTTTGGATTTCTTTATTTTGGATACTTAGATTTTAAATATTGGATTTTCGATTTTTTTAATTTTTTAATTTTTTAAATTTTGGATTTTTTAATTCTGGAATTTTTATTTTTTATAATGGCGAAGGGCTCACCACGCCACTAGCTCGAAGCAGTGATAGCCCCCCACTCAATGCCTGATACCTTTCCCCGCACGCTCCCGTAATTTTTTTAATTTATTAATTTTGGATTTTTTAATTTTGGATTTTTTAATTTTGGATTTTTAGATGTTTCATAATGGTGAAGGGCTCACCACGCCACTAGCTCGAAGCAGTAATAGGCCCCCACTCAATGCTTGATATGTTTCCTCCGCACGCTCCCGTAATTTTTATTTTTTTTTTTAATTTTTTAATTTTCGATTTTTTGATTTTTTAATTTTGGATATTTAGTTTTTAGTTTTTAGTTTTAGCCGCGGTAGGGGTAAATCGAAAGCTTGTGTAACGCTAAAAATCTTCACGAAATTAGTGTTAAGCTGAAAATCGTCACGAAATTAGTGAGGTGTGACGGAACGGACTGCACAGAAAACAATCAACTCAATGATTAGGCTTATCCAAAATTTAAAAAACAAAAGAAATTAAAAATTAAAAAATGGAATATCAAAAATTAAAAAATCTAAAAATCCAAAATTAAAAAAAAACACAAAATTCAAAGATCCCAAATAAAAAAATCCTATATTAAAAAAAACAAAATAAAAAAATTAAAGATCCAAAATTAAAAAGTCAAAAAATCCAAAAGTAAAAAATTATAAATTTAAAAAATTAAATATCCAAAATTTAAAAAATTTAAAAATTCTAAATTACCCAAATTAAAAAATCCATAATCCAAAATTTAAAAAAGATTAAAATTAAAAAATCGAAAATTAAAAAATTAAAAATTCAAAGATCTAAAATTTAAAAAAATCAAAAACTAAAAAATTCAAAATTCCAAAATTAAAAAAATTATAAGATCAAAAATTTAAAAAAATCCAAAATTTAAAAAGTCTAAAAATCTAATATTAAAAATCCAAAAATCAAAAAGTTTTACTTCTGTCGCGTGGCGTTCCACGCACACTTTTTTTTAAAATTTTGGATTTCTGGATTTTTTTCAATTTTGGATAACCCTAATTATTGAGTTGATTGTTTTCTGTGCAGTCCGTTCCGTCACAGCCCCACTAATTTCGTGACGATTTTGTGCATAACAATTTCGTGACGATCTTGTTCTTAACGCAAGTTTGGGCTACCTCTCGATTTACTCCTAGCGCGACTAAAGAAGTTTCACTTCGTGGGCGATTTGACTCATAATGACACAACGCAGACGATATTTACTTTAACACAGGGCAAGAAATTTCAAGACTAAAGGCAGTGACTGATTTATTCCTTTTTAATTATCGAGTAGTACTTAGGGTCTTTCATGGAGGTTTCGGTAACTAGGAGTTACGCTTATTTTCCAAGAGATGGCATTGGGATAGTTGGTAAGCCCATCACCTCAGTTAATCCTCGAGAGGAAACTAAGGTAGGCCTATTACTGGGACGTGAAAGGCCCGAGGAACTTTGTCCAGAAGCTCTAGCTTCTAATTTAGGCTTGGATTCTTTAATGTGTCTTATATCTATGACACGGGCTCCCTCCCAACTTCAAGTCTCTGCTAGAGGGCTCCGTGCCCAGAATTTTTTCACCCTGAAAGATCCATCAACCACGGCCGGGTTTGAACCCTCGACCTTCAGATCTAGATGCAAGCATGGTACCTTTACACTGAAGGCAATAGATAAACAAAACAAAAAATTAATCGCCACTAATGTTACATAAAACATAGCCTGTCCTATTTGTTCTTTTCAAGTTAGGCCTACAGTAGGCTACCGGTAGGCCTATGTAATGTATTATGGTACCAGATCTCGGGATAATATTCGATAATATTTGTCTGTTTGATCATTTCAGGACAAATGCTGTTACGGCGACGGGTGCGGGAAGAAAGGACCCACAGTGAGTAACAGATTTCACTATCCTAATCTTAGCTTATAGACCAACCTCCTGTAAGCTTTATTTAACGAAAAACGATGCTTTCAGGTTTTTAATAATTATAATTATTCTGTTAAAAAACCTAGGCAAGAGATTAAATATGTTAAATAAATACTTATTTTGTTAATTGAGTGCTATATAAATAGCACATAACTGAAGTAAGATTTTAAAATAATTTGCAGTTATTAGGCCTACTAAAGATTCCTTTTAAAACTAATGAATTCAAAACAAAGACAAAAAATAAATTTTCTACCTTGAAATAGTCGAGAGGAAACTCCCGAATTCTTTGATTTGCGTGGATAATCAATTTTGGGAGAGGTTGAATATTGAAAAATTTATATCTCGGCCCCTATGAAGTATAGAGGGGAAACTTTGTTAGAATAAATTAGAGTACTCCCTAAGGAGTTCACAGTGACACCAACGATTCGGGGGTTTTGGGGGTACGAGTGGGGTGGGGAAGGATGGAAATTCCAAATTCTTTTAAACCACGTCTTGCGGAGTATCCTTGAAAAGCTCTTGATGAGTACTCTACAAATCGACTAGTTTCTCGATAGTTCTCATATAAGGCGAGATTTGAATGTTTGAAAAAGTGCTCTTTCCTCTTTTTTGCAGTTATTATTGCGGGTTTGTCATGCCAAGGCTAAAGAAGAAGATTGATCCGCAGTGACAATAAATTAAACCAAAAGCATTTCGAAATCTACCTCAGCCTGTAGGCCTGCCTAAATGGATTTTTTCATCCCTTTTTAAAGATATGGCTATTTTAGCCGAAGAAGAGCTGATGTTATAAGATTTTTTGGATGCGAGGTCTAGTAGATAGCCAAAGTGATTCATTCTTTATAAACAAATTAATTATTATGGAAGGGGTAGTGTTTAGAAATACAAGCTAAAAGCGTTTAAGAAAAATATGGGGAATTGTATACGAAATTAGAAATTGCAATGGTAAGAAAAGCATTTTTTGACAGTCGAAGATAAAGGATGATATTAATTAAACGGAGAGCATTATCAACTGAGTGTTATAAAATTATAACACTCCAGAGTAACCAAATTTGATTGCTTCACATGAAAAAAATATTTTTTCGTTTAAAAAATACTTAAATGTTGTTATTTAATAGACTCAATTTGATAAGAATTGAAAATTTTAAAATTCACTACGCCTTTTGAAATGTGAAATTTCTCACGGTGATTGCAAAAATCGTCATACTTGGTGGGTGAAAAGCTTTGGCAGCCCTGCAGCAGAAAATCAATAACAGCTGTCTGCGTGCTCCAATACGGTGCAAAATTCAATACCTTCTTGAAATCACAAATTTTAACAACTGCCTAAAAATAGTGTATGATACACGTGGTAAAATGTTTTTTTTTATTTTTATTTTATTCGTAAGATTGCTTCACTTGCCCTTACAGACTCGTTTCGCAAACATGACTTACGCGCAAAATAAAATATAGTTTTTAACACTTAACCTGTGAACAAGAATTCTTACTGCGAAAAGTTTTAATACTCAGAGCTTTTTTTTCTTGCTTTTATGAACAAATTATTGAATGTATAATTCTTACCATTCTGTACAATAGGCAGGCTGGAGACGGAGACATCACTCTTTGTGATCAAGTTATCTTCAAGTTAATGCACTTTTCGTTCTGAAAATCTAAGCCCTTGATTATTTCAACGGGAAGCACTTATGCTCCCTGTGAACAAGATTATTTAGAACGTAACTGAATTTATTTCATCCATTCAGTGGTGGTCGCGTGCAAGTGTCAAGTCCAAGAATAGGAGTTAGGAATTCAACATTGAACGCTACAATACATTAACATGCCACAACTGATAACGGTGTAATCACATCTTTTGAAACGTCATGATATATATTCGCCGACATTCTGTGGGGATTGCTGCAGATGAACTTGTTATTAGAACTTTTTCTGGGTCATCTGTCTTGCATATCATCTCTTGACGGTTCACGTTTTTATCGAATGACAAATGAATTTCTTACATTGAACATAATACAATGCAAGGGGAAAACACTGAAGTAATAGGCCTACATTCACGTAACCTTCTTTACGCTAATCGTGGGTATTAGACTTTCTCAATTCACTTCCTGATGTAGAATAAGAGGCATTATTGCAAGAAGTACAGTACGTAGGGTATTAAGTTGTCTCAGTCTAAATAAAGCAAAGTTATGTTCTTTGTCACGTGATAAATTAAAAAATACTAGTTTGTGCAAGTCATGGATGGCTTTCAAATAATATTTACGAAAACATTTCTTCGCATAAGCATTTCGTGTGCTAAATTTAAACAGAAACGTTAGACTCGTTAACAAGAAAATTATGAAAAATAGTTATTTACTGTCCGTGCCATTTTAAGAAGACCTCGCCCCAAACCATCATCTATCTACTCTTAGACAATTCAACGGCCCTAAATAGCGTGCTTGCTCGCCCGCTTCGTGAGACATCGGGTATACTCGGCGATGTTCGTCTCTCGCAGTCTAAACTTTCATGACGACTACAAAATTAGGAAGGAAAGCCGTTTCTTTATTATATAAGGCCTAAGTGAAATGAACACAATGAACAAATATTCTAATTTTATTTTTACTTACAATTTTCATAGCTCTGAACCACAAACATTTTTAATAATCTACCAGTGTAATTTTCTTAAAAATCCTGGAGTCAATGAATAATGGCGGGCGAAGCCGGGGGCATCAGCTGTAAAATATTGATGGTTTTATCTCTTGAAATATCGCTGATAATAATAATCCAAACAAACCATTCCTTCCCTTGAAATATTATATAATTTCTGAAAATTACACTGAATTGATAAAATAAAATTCACATCATATTCATGTCAATAAACAGCTGAGAAACAATACGTATTATGTGTTCACAGGTTCTTTGGAACTGCATAATCGATTCTGATATAGTTTTCCCAGGGGGCGCTTTCATGTCGTGGAATGTACTCTAAAGCAGGAATTTTAGCTGTTTCATTAATTGTTAATGGCTTAGTTTATGAATGATTCGCGTGCAAGTGTTAATAAATATAATGCTTTAATAATTATTATACTCTTAATTTTTAATTTTTAAAAGAATTATCGTGGCGAAGCCACGGGCACCTCCTAGTCTATCTACAAAAGAATATAACAGCATTGTTCCCTAATCCGAAAGTCTGCACCGTCAAAGAACAGGTGCTCTTGCAGTCGAGTGGATTTCCCCAGTGTTGCCGCTGTCATTCATCAGTTCTCAAGTAAAGTAAACGTGCTGTGGTACGTATTTGGCAACATTGTACAGACATAATAAATATTAAAAAGTTATTATTATCGAATTTATTTATTAAATTCACGATTTCTAATTTACAAGGTTTAGTGTGCTTTTTAATAGACAATGAACAATAAAACACCTTAACTTAATGTAAAATTGAATTGACAGTAGAAGACACTGTAAAAACATCTTTAGCGGCCTAGGCCGATAAAGTGCTACTTTATGGCATGTTAGCAGCCCGAAGAGAGCGCGTACTAAAATGTTATTTTCGTTCTCGTACTATGCTGTTCACAGACACATACATAAATTCGCAAAAAAAAAACCTTACACACACAGACGTGTTTCTAATAATTGTGCTCAGAAATTCAGGAGACCTCCAAAAAATATGAAGGAACTGTTTTGAATGGACTATCCCTTGCATCGCGGTTCTGTTGCAACTTCTCTGACAATTATGTTTCCTGGACTAAGTTCCGCCTTCATTAAGGCTCGGATCCTGATTATAATAATTATTAATATTATTAATATATTTTCCCAACGTTATGACCATTGGCTGCAGCGGTATGTTAGCTTTCAAACTGTAAAATTGGTTTAGCTTTGCTAATAATAAAATTTGATTATTTTTCAAATACTTTAGGTTCTATTTTTTTATGCCTTACTTAAGATGCCTAACCTCACTATTTAAAAAGTAATAAATTATCCCCAGATTGTCGATGTGAATAATTCAAAAGCTCAGTATTTTTGTAAACTGAGGAGCAATGAAGATGATTACTTAAAGGGTACTTTCTGTCCGCCGAGGCTGTTCTGAGGGGACGAACTAAGTTTCTCTTAAGTAAAGTACTTAGTAATGCTAAGTAATTTAATTTCCTAACCTCCATAAAAAAAATCACTACATATTTTATTTACTCATTTTTCAGTAAAGTTAAATTGAAATCACATGTCAATGTAGGTAAGAAAATATGCGAAATTAAAATTATACTCGTATATTGAAGCATTTTAGAAAAATCTGCAAGCTTGAGAGGTTTCCGGTACTCACTTGAAGAAAAACTTATGTAGAGGCACAGTCTTCATCGTGAAGTCTATATGCGAAAGAACGCTGTGGCGTTTTGAATGGTTATGTTTATGGTGTTTCTTACACTTATTTGCCTTGAGTCTGTTACTATTAACGTGCCAGTCGCATTAATTTATGTATACATCACTTTGTGAACACAATTTTACTGTTCTGACTGTCCCTGCATAAACAACTCTATTTCAGTTACTGACGCCATGCATCAATCTAGAGTTCAATGTCAATATCTCGTTTTTTAAACAATTACAGAGAGCTAGGTCAGTGTAAGGCATTTATTGAACCGTGTAAGTTCTATCACTTAAGATAATTACATTTTTATAAACCATGAAGTGTTTTACCAAAAAAGTACTTTAATTAGATTTAAATTATCAAGAAGCTGGCAAAGAAACCATGAAACCAATTATTCCTTTGATAAAAATCAAGATGAAATATTTTTAACCAGCCCAGTGCTTAGCGATTCCCATCATGGACCAACAGTTTTTCAAAGCACAAAACATTCTGTTATCTTGACATTTTGAGAATATGTGAAGTTCTATATAACCGAATGATCTTAAATCGTAAATATTTGGTGGTGGTGGTGGTGGTGGTGGTGGTGGTGGTGGAGTTCCATCGGGTCGCGAACGACCCCTGGTGATCCCTTAAGGGGATATTCTCAGCGGATTTGTTTCCGGGGTGTGCCAGTGCCCTACCTAAAACTTACACTTAAGACACAAACACTCAGTCCTGAATCCGGGAGAAGGATTTTTAACTACTGAAAAATCCCAACCGGGCCGTGAATCGAATCCGGACCTCCCGGTTGGAAGGCAGGCTCGCTACTGACTCACCGATGGCGGTGGACAACTACGGTCTTAAATTCAGTCTTATTTTATACAAGCTTAACCGCAGAGGTATGTAGTATGTTATGATATTTTAGAAGTCCACATTAGAAATCCACACAGAGAAAATTAACATCTACCAGCCAACCGAAGAATATTTTAAGATAAAATATCATCTGCTGGACCTTAAAGTGATGGACTTCATCATCATCATCATCATCATCATCATCATCAGGATCTAAAGACAATGCCTTGTTGTAGTACCCATGTCTTCCTCTGTTCTCTTCAAATTTTCATACAACAGCACGTCCATATCCTTGATCATGTTTTTAACAAATGCATTTCTAGGACGTCCTCTTGTTTTCTTCCCAGGTACTTTCCCTTCAAAAATGTTGGTGTATAGATCATTGTGCCGAAATGTATGACCCACTAACTTTGCTCTTCTGCTCTTAATTAAATTCAGAAGGGATCTCTCTTCCATCACTTCATTAAGCACTTCTTCATTTGTTTTCCTATCCACCCAACTCGTCTTTGTTAGTCTTCTCCATATCCACATTTCTGCTGCTTCTAGTTTCTTGGCTTCTGCTTTTCCGATTGTCCATGTTTCGCATCCATAGGCCTATGTTAATACACAACTTACAAATGTTTTGGCAAATTTTTTCTTACTTCCATGCTTAAATGGTTATTTGTGAGGAGACTTTTCGTTCTGAAATGCTTGTTTAGCCAGCTTTATTCTTCTCTTAATTTCTGTGTCACATTTGTTAAAATTATTGATAATGCTACCCAAGTAACAAACACTTTCGACCTGGTCTAGTGCTGTAACGTCAAGCTGCTTGTTGATTTTGTAATCTTTATTTGCTCTTTATTGATCTTCAGTTTAAAATTTTTCAGTGCAGCTGATATAAATTTAAGCATTTTATTAATTTCCTTTTCTGAATCAGCTAAAATAACTATGTCATCTGCAAATCGAATGCTATGAATACTGACTCCATTTATTTTAATACCCTTTGTTTTTTCCTTTCATTTCTGTGATTGCTTCCTCAATGGACATGTTAAACAGATATGGCGATAATGGACAGCCTTGTCTCACTCCTCTTCTTATTCTGGCTTCTTGTCTGCTCCCATTAAATAAAAGCCAAATTTGTAAACTCAATTTGAAAATCATACAGCACGAAGCTATGGGCTGTTCAGCTGGCACACATATCTTATATGAATGCTTTGTTATATAGCAATAATGGTTTCGCTAATCAGCATAACAGTATCAAATTTCATATCCAGTGTCATCACATGGCCTTGATTTAATAAGTATGCAGATTATCGCGACAGCTTCCTCCAAGGACAACAATGCACGAGTTGCAGATTTTTATAACTCCGGATACAAACATATTGCTAAACTGTTGCAAATCGTAATTTTAATTAGTATCAGTGTCTAAATTAAATGCTGACAGAGCTTAATCTACCTACTGCATTTTACGTTCACTATACAAACACTGATTTCTAGAGAATGCAACATCTTATTTTCAAGCAACACATACGCAAACATGAAATATCAAGTTAAGCATTTAATGGTAAAGCTACACGCCCTGGTAAAGCCATGCATACTCGCCCTGATTGAAGCTAATGTCCAGTGCTGTAATCCAAAAATTTGCCTAAAGTTTACTCTAAAGTCTCGAATTTTATCTGGATTTTTGGACTGCATAGAAGCAATTTATCATTTAATTTATACGAAAAGTGCAAAATATTTCACTGATTTCAAAACGAAGCAGTAGCGATGCACTTATACCCATAATCTGTCGTATAATAGGCATATCAGGATAGAAATAGTTTTGAGATTTCGAAACAAATGCATTTTACCAATCTCTTTTGTACACAAGGACATATAATACAAATAGTTTGAACACTACAGTATTTTGATTTGAAGATAAACACGTCAAGATTCGGTTGATATTTGAAGTAAAATATCGTTGTTGATCTTAAACTTTTTATTTGCAATTTGTATTTTTAATTCAACTGCACATGTATATATAATATATAAGCTTTATAAATATTATCAAATATTGAAATATTACTAAACAAATAAACGAATAATCTGTTTCGTATAGAGTTTGATGCAAATAGGTGTCAATCACAAACCTCGCAAGAACGTCTAAAACCCCTTCAAAATACTTTTCCACCCCGCGAAAGACGGGTAAGCAGCAAGTACTTATATAAAATGTAATGATTTACCTCTGGATCTTTCGATTTAACACAAAAAACTAGTAAACTGATAGAGTTGATATTTCACATAAATATAGTTTTTATACCCGGGAAAGTTAGAGGACTATAGTCGTTCACTCATCTCCGCTATTTCACCTAAAATAATAATTAACATTAGGTATTAATTAAAATTTAATTAAAATGAACACAAGGCATGATAGAATAAACAGATGCACATCAATATTTCAGAGCCTACTGGTAAAACCAAAGATCCTCTCTCACTCTCTCTCTCTCTCTCTCTCTCTCTCTCTCTCTCTTTATATATATATATATATATATATATCCTGTGTCATAGAATTGATGCTTTTAGAAGTTATTTTTCGTGAACAGATATCAACACTCCTGAATTTTCCACACTTCTTTAAGCGGTTAGCTATGTAATGTCGATAAAAGATCATAGTGGCATAAAAATTATATATTTTTGTTGGATTCCTTTGCCCTTCTTTGCACCGAATCCATATTGATAGGTAAATAGCTCAGTTGTATTGTGTTAAAATATGATGGCCATCATAAAACAATTTTATAGATCCTTTTAAGCTTTTATTATGAAAAATTTGAAGAAAACATGGGGAAGATTATTGTTTATAATGTAGCAATGAGTATATGCCTAAGTTAGTTATTTTACGAAGATTACAGATATGGGTTACTATGTGGTCGAATATACGGGCATGTTCTTATGTTAACTCGACATTGCATTTGCTTTTAAATTGTAATGCTTGTTAGCTCTTGTTTTGAACACGGTGGCCCATTGCAGTTGCTGATTAGGTGTTAGTACGAGGGCTTAAAGTCAAACAACACTATCGTCAATGGAAATCCGATTTTTAAAATATAAAAATAAACAATCTGATTTAAAATCCGGAATAATGTCGGGCACACTAAAAAACGAAGTACGGTTTCATCCTCTTGATGTTTATAGGGTAAGGCTAAAAACTGTGCAAAATACTTTTCACCCTACGAAGGAAGGGAAACCGGCTATTGTAACATAATAATGTTATAGTCAAACCTCTATTTAACGAAGATCGATAAGCCCGCGTTTAGCGATATTTCTTCTTTCGTCCCAACAAATACCCTATCTAATGATGTTAAATGTCACTCAATATAACGATGAAGCTATTTTAGAAGTAGAGTACCCTTTCGTCAATATTTTGAGATTCGATTGTTTTTGCAAATCATTAGCTTAGCCCTATGGATAGTAGCTGGTGTAAGAATAGTGTCTTTCCCAGTCACCAATATAGTTTTCTGCGGTCCTGATAACTATTACGGTTTTTGGAAATACCAAAAGATAAGCAGTGGTCACTGAAGACAAAATAATTTCTTATGTGTGCAAACTTTAACATGTAAGACATGCGTACTTAAAACACCCTATTCAACTGCCTTGGCTACGCTGAAAAATTTACACTCTTCTTTTCCTAATATGACTAAACTCAAAGCTTGGCATGATCCGTTGTTTTGAACCAGTCTGAAAGTGATCTTTCAACGGGCATAGTTATGTAAAGTATCTACGGTCATGAAGGAAGTCAGTAAATTTAGAAACAAAATTAGCGGTATTTTAAGGATTGGATTTATGATTCATTATTTTTCACTTCTTTAGACGTCTTTTCCTTGGATTATCCTGTAGACCACAAAGTATTTAGCATGCAGTCTTCCTAATATGTGGTATATCACAATAACCCTCATATAATAATACAATTTGCTAGGCCTCACAAATATCGCTATACGGAGGTTTGCCTGTATAAACATTTTATGGAAGTTTGTATGCGAACCAGCAGAGGGGACACCATTCGTGTTAGTGTTTGCTAGTGTTTCTAGTACTCCAATGATGGCGCTTGTGTTCAGAACTGGAGTATTCTTCGCTACAATGTGTTGCCACTAGAGGAGAATTGCTGCGTTACATGATGAGATAGTCTACTCAAGATACCCTGTTTTCATGCCTTTTAAATATACTTATATTTTTAGCCAGCCAATGCCCACTTTACCTAAAAATTGATTGTCGTGTTTTCTGTTGTTGTTTGTGTTTATTGTTCATGGTCACCTTTACCCGAGAAGTAAGGAGAACCCGCAGTTTTTTTGCAAACTGTCTTAGCTATCGCGGCTAAAGAGACCTGCACTTTTGAAACCTACAACAAACGCTAATGTGCTGATGAGCTTACCCCATTCATATAGATCCGAGAAAATATTTTGATTTCTAAGCAAAATTCGTTCTAAAATTTCAATATTTTGGTGTTATTAAATTGACGGTGTTATTTTAAAAATATGATCTACAAGCCTATATGAAAATCTTATAATTCACTCATCATATTATGAGTTAGCCTACTAATAACCAGGTATTTTTTTTACTGTGCACTTATACCCTTAGCAAGCAGGGATGGCGGTTGAGGCCAGGTAGGTTCCTTCACCCGCAAGCACCCTCACATTTACAAGGGCAGGGGATTAGTACCAACCGTAAATTCCGCCCCATGAGTCACCTAGTCTACTTCAATCAGTCAATCTTAGATTTTTTAAATATGTAATTTATCTTAAAATATTGGTTTTATATCAATTCTACACATAATTAAAGGAAAAATGACACCAAACAATGTATAATTTACTTTAATAGGAACTTAGGACTTGAAAGCAGTTTTCTCGTAACTTTTATTTATGTATTTGTTATAAATGTTCCTATTAAAGTAAATTATACATTGTTTGGTGTCATTTTTCTTGTAATTATGTGTAGAATTGATATAAAACAAATATTTTAAGATAAATTACATATTTAAAAAATCTAAGATTGACTGATTGAAGTAGACTAGGTGACTCATGGGGCGGAAATTACGGTCGGTACTAATCCCCTGCCCTTGTAAATGTGACGGTGCTTGCGGGTGAAGGAACCTACCTGGCATCAACCGCCATCCCTGCTTGCTAAGGGTATAATTTAACTTCCCGTCGCTTGTGTTTTCATTTATTGTAGGAAATATTTATTAATTTGGAACTTTTCATAAGTTCGTAGTTGGGTACTGATATCAGAAAGAATTTAGGATATTTAAACATTTTGTAAAACTGAATTGAAATTTTGCACCAGCATACATAAAAGTATTTTGAGAAGCCATAGAAGGTAAAAATGCCAGTGTATTTTGAATGTGCTACATCATGCGTAGCATCGCAAGTTGATATTGTTATTCTTCCTCCTTGGCTGCATGATTTAAAGTTAGCAGTACGTTTTATAACGAAAATTGCCTCTTTGTGGCAACAAGGCCGACGTATTTATTTGTAATCGACTGCAATTTATTTTCAACATTCAGTGTCATGTAGCATTAAAAGTGGCAATACCTTCAATATTTTATTTTTTCCTGACAGAGACTGGCAGAGATTCAGAAGGAATTTCCGTCAAGTTTTTCTGATTTTGATTAATTTCAACCTAGGTCTATATCTTTTCTGCTTAACAACCAAATGGAGGCATCTCCGACTGATCATCCAGATATGGAAATAGAACTATGTGACCTGCAGAGTGAACATTTTCTTAAATCAAAGAAAAATTGCCTGCCCTTAGAGTATCCAAACTTCCGAAATTTTGCTTTGAAAATGCAATTCATATTGATTAGTATGTAGGCCTTTATGTGTGAGTGTGCATCTTCTACATGAAACTGTTAAAAACTAAGCAGAGGAATAAGTTGTAACTAGATTTACTGGAATCGTCACTGCGGCTTTCATTACTCAAATGGAAATAAATACTGAATCTGTAGTAAACCAACACGAAGCTCATTTCTCATTGTAGTCTATGTAATTGTTATCTTTGTAGTATTTGAATGTGTAAAATAGGCTTCTAAGACAATCTAGGCCTAGTTTGATATTAATATATTATCCCGGCCCGCGAATTAATTTTGAAAGTGTCATCTGGGCCTTTACCCGAAAAAAGTTGACCACACTGCCTGACGCAAACCATCATTCACACCTTCGCTGGTGAATAAAGTTATATTTAAAGTAGCCTACTCTGTTGTTAGAAGTATAAAAATATCGGAAGTACAGTTCTGAGATCTCACGGGATGTGGTTGTCCGCGCTTGTTTGTTCCTGTAACTTAGAGAGGAAGAGGATCATGGATCATTCCTGAAATTACAACATGGAAAGACGCATATACCTATGCAATCGTCTGCTAACCTTCCACAAATGTATACTATTACTACTGTTATCTGTAATTACAACGAATTGTAAACTGCTTCAATTTAATCCGTCGGCTGGCAATCTTTTTCCATCGCTGAAAGATCCCGTAGAATTAAATGTGCGATTGAAGAATGTTGCTCATCAAAGATACATTTGTGTTTCATTTACTGATGGCGGATATAGGCTGGGAACCAAGAAGATGGTTGGATTTGTAGATCCTGATTGTAAGTAGATTCATTATTAACAATAAAATATTAACATTATATATTTGTGTTCAAGTGTTTTATCATGATTTTTTTCAGCTGTATTTATCCTACTTTTAGCTACGAAGTCAAATCAGGAGTTACGGACCTGTGTCTATACAATAGGGTAGGCCATGGAACAATTGATTGTAAATTTTTATTGTTTGTATAGTTTTTGGAGTAAATTTCAATTGTTATTAATTTAAATTGTCTTTACGACTGGGGAAACCTTCAAAAATTCCATGTCAAATTGGTCGGCCATGTGATTTGAACCTGTGACCCTTGAATGCGAGTCCAATGCGTTAACATCTCGGCCACCTCGCTCGGTATCATGGTGCTATGTTTTCAAGAGATACAAATATATATATATAGATTGATGAGTCATTACAAAACTCTAAAATGTTTATTTTTGTTACCTAAGTAAAATATTCTTTACCAAAATGAATGTTATAACCTTTCTGCAAAGTAGTCTTTAGAGGATATCTTAGGTCTATTGCGGTAGCTTTCAATTTTTTAGGATTTTTTTGGCATTTGTACATAATCACCCTTAGACTGTAACATAGCGTTTCAAATAAAGTTTTACAAGAAGGAGTTATCTTCTTCAATAAGTTACACCAATTTATTCATTAGTATGTTAATGCTCTTTTGGGCAGATTGGTAAACTGTACCTTTATGATATTCCTTGACTACTATCAGCTATCCTTCTGGTTATTCTCTGAAATAAAGTTATTGATAGTCTGTTCGATGAATTGAGACACTGAAAGATCTGAAACAATGTTGGGAAACACAAGGGTCAAATAATTAGTTCTAAGTTCATTTTATTTCTTCCCCGAATATATCGTAGAAAGAAATTTACAGCCACTTAAAAATAAATTATATCAATATCAACTCTGTACTCGCAGGCTAAGATTAAAGCTAAAAAATTGTGGACAGATACAGTTTTTTTCAAGATTTATACAGCACCTTTGAGCCTCCCTACGTCTTTTATTTGTCTTTCAATCCGCCTTCGAAGCACTTTTAGGCACCATCAGACAGATTGAAATCAAATTTGTTGTGGACGCTTTCTTGAAAAAAGTAGTTGAAATAATTAGATGTGCGATAGTTACTTGCGGGAATCCTTTTCATACTTTTTTAGACATTTATCAGTAGCCGTATTTTGTGGTTATGCTCTTACATAATTATGCAATATTATTTTCATTAAATAAAATAATATCATTATGATCAGAATTCAAAATTTTTCATCCTTAGCTGAGTTACTGAGATTGATTAAATTCTTTTCCACACTATATACGGTACACAAGATGACAGTGAGATAACATTTCGCTTTAATCCATTGCAAAAATTACATATTTAGTCCAAGATTAAATTTAAGTACGTTAGGGAAAATTTACGATATTACATGGATATCTATGTTGGTATATTCTTCCATAGACTATGAATTAAATTATTCTATATTTAAAAATAGAATATTTAATTCTGTATAAGCCTTTTTCGTAGGGCTGTACCGGCTCGATTAATCGATTAAACATTTAATCGTCGATCAATTACATTGTCCGATTAATCGATTTAGTCGAATTCCGAAAAACTCGCTTCTCCGGCCTTGGCACAACATGTGTCATTCAGCCTATTGTGCCCAAACAATTCCCGTTATTCAGAAACCTGAAGGGCAGTTTAGTTTTGCAAGTCTTGGCTGAAAAAGTAACCGGAAATGTAAGTTCTGTATATATTTTTTCACTAGTTTACTAGTAATGGTATTCACTAATTCAGGATTTCTTCTGATTATCTGTAGTGTAGTAGTTATTAGACGTGTAAAACAATATTAAATATACACTTTGGTTTCGTTTAAAATACCAACCTGTTTGTCGATTAATCAGTCGATTAATTGATTAAAGTAAGCGTTAACTCGATTAGAAATTTTAATCGATTTTCAGCCCTACTTTTTTGACGTTTATTGATTTACAATGGTTTTTGCTAACCATTGTCATTTTGTGATTGTAATGAAGTTTAACATTTCTAATTAGATACAATATTTTTGTTTTCCTGCAGTGGATTTCTCGCTTTATTACTTTACATCAGAAGAAGACAGTGAGGTGAAGTATGTGTTGCCTATACACCAGGCGACTATGCTGACTGTTGGTATGACCTCTGATAAGGAAATAAAATTAACGGTAAGGATGAAATGTTTTATTTATGTGAAACTATGTATTTTTTGCATATTTTTATGTTTCTTCGTTCACTATTTTTATAATGGTTATAACTTATTAAATTTGACGTCACATACTATATCACCTATTTTACTTTCAGTTCTTGGAGAAACCCTTGCTTGATGATTACCCCGAAGACCCTCGTATGCTCACGAAGGCAGATAGCAGATTCTTTCGACTACGGACTTCGGGAGACAGCTATGCTCTACAGTTCTTGAATGGTAATAATACGTTAATGTTATAATACTTCATATGTATTACTATTTTTATATAGTTCTTATTAGACTTTAGAATTATTACTTTGCTGGTAGACATGTGAATAACTGGATGCATATTTTTTTTTTTTATGTCTCTTAATACTTAACAAGCCACGACAAGCTCTTATAAAAACAATACTCATTTATACTAAAGAATAAATCAGGAACGGGTTACAGTCTCAGTTAATTACTTGAATTACCCAGAGAAGGGGCTCGCGGCCCCCTCTCTATGTGTACTATCAATCCCAATGTCAATCATAAGTTTTAACCAATAGTCATAGGTGCTGACTTGGGGGGAGATACATTCTGCCCCTAGTATTTAACTTACATCGTATTAAGGCCTATGTACAACTACTAACAATCCAAATCTTTCCCACAATAATATTTTCAAGTCGGCATCTCTGCCAACAGCTATAATTTTCCAATAACTTAAAAAGTTATTTATGTTTAAAAACAGTATAATCCATTGGATAACCTGTTAGTAGGCCAATACAGACACAGTTCAAAGGAAGACCGTAATGATGGGAACACTCATTTCCAGGTCTCCTAAGGACCTTTATATTGTAGATTTATGGATATTAAATTGATATTGAATACTTTTTATACTAGGTTTGTGATATTAACTGCCCCTGTCTAACGTATTGCCAGTGGTTAAATAAATACTATTTTATTACGATCACGATTAATAGGTGTGAAGTACTTTATAGCAACTTGCAACGGTGTAAGTAGTATTTACTTGTTAATTTAATCATTTATTTCCCCATTTTGATAGTATATATTGCAAGCACATTGCTCATGGAATTTAATAATATTTGCCTGGTCAAACACAAATTAACAAACAGACTTAAAATAGGGTGACGCAGAAGAAAGAAAAATAAAAGATGTTTCAAATTCACACTTTCAATCCACGTTTTAAGATCTCATTTGCACAGTTTACAATAATTATTGTCTTGTAACAGAATTAATTTTCAGTTGTGTTATAACAGAACCTATACCTATAGGTATGATACCCTATATTAGGGCACGAAGTTTCAAGTCTGAAGGTAATAGCCAAGCGAAGAGTTTCTCAGTAGCCAGTATTCTTGTATAGGCCTTTTGGGAGTTGTGAAGAACTACCCCTGCCCTATTTGTGCTTTACATATAAAATATTACAGCGCATATCCTTTTAGAAGTAAATGAATACATAAAATACATAAATAAAGAACTTACGCTGTTTGAACTATTTCCTACCTAAAGACAATATCAATTACTATTGTTCGAATTTGTTGCATGGCACCAACTAATTTATAAACAAATTCTTAAAATTTAAATTTAAATCTTCGAAGTATTTCCATTAACTATTAACTATTAGCTAATATACAAGGAACAAAAAACAATCAATGGGAAATTGAAATTATGTTAAGATATTACCTAAAGCTTCCGAATAATTCCGAATATTCATTCATCTTGTTCAAGTTGAAAGTTTCTGACTGTGGCAGTATTTACTATTAAGTGTCATTTTTTATCGCGGAAGCTAAAATAATAAAAATAAATAAGACAACAATTTTTCAAAATCGAATCTTTATCGCCTCGCCATTGGCGATCTGGTGACCGGAAATTTCGTGCCCTGCCCTTTATTTCGAAGGAAATTGTAATATGTTATTTTTTTAAATATGGTTTGCTTTGTCCACAGTGGCAACCTGCCAGTACAGGAAGCTTTTACATGTATTTTGTATAAATAAATGAAACTTGTTTTCAGGTGGAGATGAGGGTAACTATTACCTCGCAGTCAACGATTCTAATGAGCCTGTCGTTCAACAGTATAACTATACAGATTATTTAGATGAAATGCTGTTTGCCATCCAGGACTTGGATTCGTAAAACTTAAGTATTCAGGTTTTAAACATTACTAACATTATTATTGTTACCCTGAGGAAGAAACCCACTGTTTTGCTGTGACAAGATATAGGAATGTATTATATTAAACTCTTTGAATAAACACATAATATTGAATACCATAAGCCCCTGTATTATGTATTTACTTGTAATATTTTGAGAAAATAAAATATTTTTTTTGTAAAACAAGTTTCGTTGTGGGTTTTGAATAGCCTTAGCTTTTTAAAATGTCTTCCTTTACATGTGGTTTAAGTTTTTTCTATGCCAATATTGTATGTAAGTCTCAATAAAGAATTAACGGAAAATGGAAGATGATTGTACTTTGTAGTTAGGCCTAATATTCTCTGAAATTTATTTACTTTCAGAAGCTCCTGCATAACATTAAATAAACATGCTCTTCATTTTTAGTAATATTTTATTATCGATGTAAGAATATTTTACATTTTTGTTAAACAATTACCTTAACTAAAAATAACTTTAAGGCTTTTGAATAAAACGTTTCTTGAATTAAGTTACCGGTCACATCTTTAATGGTTTTTGGTATTTGTTCTTTTAATACGTTATTCTTTTGCCCTGAATTAATCAGATGCAATATATTTTATAATCAGCTCAACAAAGACTTCTTCTTTTAATGAACTTAACCGGTTGCAAAGAATTAATTGATTTCCAGCGAAAATGTTAAATCGTTTAACACTTTAATTACATTTTATTGAGGAAATTTAACCCGGACAATGATCCTCAACTTCAGAACTACTCGTTACATTGTAAAGGGTGCGACAGGGGGTAACAAATATATCTAGCTCAGTATGTTGGGTTTCCTAAAATATATACGTAATACTTTCTTCGGAAAAACAGATTTACAGGCAAAACCCCAGAGGTGTCGTCAATTTCTCTTGTGAGGACAAACTAGTCTTAATGGGAAAGCTTGATGCTGTTACATCCTGTTCCTATGATCCCCCCTCCCCCGGTAAATGACTTGTAGCCGTTAATTTTCATTTTATAACGAATAGTGCCATCTCTCTTAATTTGAATACTTATTTTTTCTTGGTATATGCTAGTGTATCCTGGTATGTATAATTAATAGTGCTGTAAATCTTTTCAACCTAAATTTAAAAAAAATAATAATAATCTCAGTTTCGGAGGAAGTAATTTTAATTTCAGGAAGAGTAATTTAAATATCACGAAAACTATTCTTATTGCCGGAAAAATAGGTTTACTGTCTCAAAAAAGTAATTTTATATTTTTGTAAAAAGTAATTTCGATTTCAGAAAGAAAAATTCTATTAGGATAAATATCATCAGTGTCTATTTTTCGAATCCAGAAAAAAATTACTGTGATTCAATAACATTAATAATTATGTTACCCACATCGCTCCGTTTAATAACAAAACATCTTGTTCCTCACCTTAAACAAGAACAAATTTATTCCACAGTCCTGTCTCTTCAAGATCTAACTTAACCTGTTTTTAATTTTGTTTTTAAAATATACATATTGAAAAATACTTTAGTATGTAAAATTAGTAAGGGTAAATGGGAAAATATTATTTCGTACCTACTTTAAAAGTTGAGAATAATATATCAATTGCAGACCCTAAACGCGAGCTATTCTCATCTGGGACTTTCAAACCAGGTTCATAATAACATTTTGACTTGACTGCTACTGACGTATAAATTCGTAACCACAAAAATGCAGAATTATTTAATTATTAACGAAGTATTGATTTATATTAAAATGTGAGGACATTCTTTTATGTTTTGTTTTCATGAGAACCATCGTGTTGAATTTAAACTCATAATCCACTGATGATTTTACTTCAATGCTTATATGAATATATAAATTCAGCACTAAAACGGATAAAAGTTTAAAAGATTTTCTGTATGTAATATGTACTGTAATGTAATAAATAAATAAAATTTAATAAATATAATATATAATATAATACGTAAACTAGTTAAAATATAAAAAATTAACAATTTTAAAAAGTTTAATGCTTTTAGTTTTCAGATCGATTACTTACCCTACTTACCAACTTACTTTACCTTTGAAGTAATGGAAATGCTTTAGCGGTTACCGGTACTGACAGCAAATGGCAGCAAATAAGCGTGTTAGTCCATTCAGAAATTACTATTATTTTCTTCATCGCCTATAACGAAATCAGCTACGGATTTCAGCGTCATCTGTTTAAAATTCTGTGATATCAAAAGGACATGACAAAAAACTAACTAATATAACGAATTATAAAAAAAGATACCATTACGGTATAAATTACTTATGAGAATTTGTTTCGCCAACTGCATTGTTACACACGATTTAATTGGCCTTTTAGGAATTTGAACCGTGAAAGAGATGCATCGGGGCTGTACTAGGAGACCTTGGTTACAGATGTACGTTTTTAATTAGCACAAGAGTATACCAGTTCATTCTGCTATTCTTGACTTGGCAGGTCGAGGAACTACCAAGTGAAAGCTTCATGTGATGTAATTTGGTGGAGTTGCTGAAGTTACATTCAGTATTAAATGTTTGAATAATAGTTAGCCTATTATTTAGAATAGGCTATAAAATCGCTGCAAAATAAAAGAACGTAGGCCTACTGATTTAATTACAGGCTGAAGTGTAAGAAATTTAATACTTTTTGTGAACATTTTAGAAGTAGGCTATACAGTTATAGTGAAAAAGTAAATATATTTTTTTTTTATTAAGAGCCGGTTGGAAGTATACATGTATTTTTGCTTATATGTATATGAAAGAACCTACATTACTTTACTCTTAATAACATTAACACGGGGTTTTGAAAGAACTTAAAAACCCTGGTAGCTATAATTTGAATTAATGGCATACGTATAGTATTAACACCATTCGAAAATTTTGTGTCCACGTTTTGTTTGCTCAGTTACGCTTAAACCCGATTATTTTAACTTATAATATTATGTGCCCATTAATTTCCATACTCCGTTTTCATTATATTTATATATTCTGATAAAATTCTTGAAAGGGCAGTATAGTTTTTCCAAAACATGAAAGCCTTAAACCACTCTGCCGCCCGATGCCTGAGGTGTCTTTGAGGAACGGGTTTTCAACGTGTTTTGTTCTAATGAGGGTCGCTTATTTTCCGCTAAACTCAGAGCCATTGCATTTAAAAAGTACACATTCTTCTGATGTGGCGAGAATGGTCATTTTTACACCTGGTTCGGAAAATATAAGAACATATTATACACTAACGCATCGGCTGCAACTATTCAACACTATAGGCTACACGAAAACATCAAAACATCAACCTGAGAGTATTGCTTCTAGACCTTTATGGAGGGTCGCCTATTGTTAAGTATTCTTTATCAATAAGTATAGAGGGTAAGTGTTGTCTGGGTAGTTCCTAATACTGAGGATTTCATGTTTTGGAAAATATTATACAAGTAAACGTCCGGTGGTTTGATAATACCTTGCACTTTCCATGATCTGTTCTTCTTTCAAACGAGGTTGCCAGGAACAAACCATCGAATTGGTTGTCTGTTTTCACGAATTAGCAACGGGCCTAATCTCCAACCCTGGAGAAAAACAATTTATGTAGGAAGTTTTTGGAACTGTCTTTGTTTATATTTACGTTTAAAAAAGCAAAAGGTTATATGTAAACAATGTTTACGATTCAAAATAACATCAAAATAGAACAGTACGGAAATAGTTATCTGGTAAAGCACAGTTAAAATTTAGGAACTTTTTCACTGACAAAAGTACTTGATTGAGGCAAATATGGTATTGACATTGTTTGATTTTATCGAAGGAATAAACTGTTAAAATCTGCAGTATTACCACTCTGCAATGACGGAATACGTGGGTAATATTTTTACAGCACTATGTGTACGTGTCGATAACTCATGTATGTTTAACCCGTTTTAGATAGGCCTTCTGCATTGACGTATGTTGAAGTACTTTCAACATTAACTCCCATAAGTAAATCTGTTTGCTTTATACGTTGGAACACCCAATAGGTAATAAGAAGTTCACTCGTCCCTTTCCTGTATTTCAAAAAGTATGTCGTCTGGATAGTTATCACTTGAGTGCTCTTTGATATCAACAACATATGTCCCGTTTCCTCCTTCTTTCACGGCCAAGTAGTGTTTGTAATGCAGACCTGTAAAATAAAAAATCGAATTATATTTTTTTGGCTTTTTATTTTGTTTTAATTAGCTTAAATGTATATTTTGTACTACATATTTGAGTTAAAGTTTTATATTACTTTCTGTATTGTTAATTCCCTCACTGCCCTTCAACCCATGGTGGTAGAGGGCCTACAATCCTACTGCTGCATCATTTATGCCTGTCTTTCGATATCATCGCCAATAAAAGTACAGGGGCATGTGGTCAGCATACGAACTCCATTGCTGTGTTTAACAATTTTCTTATCTGGGGCCGCTACTTATTTATCAAGTGGCTTCTCAAATTGTTGTCATGATCTTATGACCTGCTCTGACCTTTTTACCTAAAAACTCTGAGATTTGAATAGCCCATGGAGAGACCGGATTTATCATCCGTCTACTGCGTCACCTACATACCTCTGGAAAGGAATTTATACATACTTACATCGTTGAGAAAGCAAAATGGTTGCAATAAATGTAATATTATGACACTTAGGCCTATGACATCCTTCCTTTACAGCGGTAGGTACGACATGGATCGAGAGAATCACTTTTCTTGATAGCTAGTGTTGATTTGGATAAGTTCGTATTTACTAATTCTTAAATATGCCATTTTATATTGGTTGAATATCTTCTTTCTTTAAAATTACTTAATATCTCGCGACATTTTTACTTTCTTACATAAACTTGGCACTATCCCTCTAAGATCATTAACAAAACTACTATTTATGATATTTACTAATTTCATACATACCGTTCATGGCTTCAAGAGCATACATGCTCCCTTCTGCCTTGATGTAGAAAAATCTGTTGTCAGCTGTTGTGAATTCTAAAGGATTTTCCAGAGAGCTATCCACTTCATTCCTATCCGAGCGTGGCACCAAACACTATAACATACAAAATCCTATTAAAGGTAGAGCTGAGCTCATTTGATACCCATCATGCACACAGACATTGACAACTTGGGTAGCTCGGATAACGTTGCGATATCTGTATTATCCCGTATAAGCGGATGCTAAGGTCAAAATTTACTAAGTTGAACCTTAGTTGCATAATTTGAACACAAGACACATATTAATAAGGACTTTGTTAAAGTTCCGCACTGACAAATTAAGTACAGACAATCTTCCAAATATAACGACAGATAGCTTTTGTATCCAGTTTTTTTAATGTAGTCTATATATTAGACAGGAGTGTTACATATAAAAATATACAGTGAGTCCCACGCAAGAGTTGGCCAATGACGCGAGTTCCTGCGGCGGGGCGGGCACAGCTCCAACTCCCGAGCGATCGGGTGAAATATCTACGCTAATAAAGTCGCGATCGGTGTAATGATTCAGGTTCTCACATTTACAGTTAAAATCACAATGAAAATAGACACGTACCTCATCACAAGAGATGTTGGAAATGTTCTCCTCTTGCATCCACACAATACTGGCACCTTTTTAGGAAATTTTCTTTCACGCGCATAAATTCAGCTTCCGAGACAGAGTTCATTTCTCTTGTGATAGGCCTATGTGATATTGTCTTTAAGTTCTTCTAAAAGTATGTGAATATTATTTATATTATTTATAAATTAACTTTATCTTGGCCAACTGTTGCGTGGGACTCGCTGTAGTATGAAGTTACGAGCATGAGTCTTACTTCCCTAATGGGGAAAATTAACAATGCCTTTATTGCAACCAAATGGTCATATTATGATAAGTGGAATTGCGGTGGAATCATATGTGACATGGGAAACAGGAGCACCTCGTGAAATCTGCCCCGACCCCATTTTTTTCACTACAAATTCCACATGTGTCCACCGAGATTTATCCCAGATCCCAGCGGTGGAAAGTAATGTGGAAAATTAGCTACTTCATCCGTTGTCTATTGATATCATTGTGGAAAATGTGTCTGTGTGTTAATGAGATAAAGTTCAGTGACGACTTACCGATACAGCCAGCCTCTTATCCGAGGTCATGCTTAAGCACACATTGGTGGACTGATGTACCGGGAGCACTAGTTTTGTTTCCTCTGCTTCTGAGTGTGTATAGTAGTACAGTGAAAAGTCAACTGAAACAATAAACATGCGTTCTTGTAGTATAACAACTCTACTGTTCATAAAACATAGTCCAAGTTATTGGTCTAGAAATTCTAGTCCTTTTGCTATTAAATTCCCATAAGACTTAGAGCCCTCATACAGTAAAGAACCCACGTTTGACAAAATTTTGAATAATTTGACTTTGACTGGATAGGTTTCCGAATAATTTTGCTTTATCGTTCTATATTAAAATTTATTTAGTTTGGTACATAATACAACTAATAACGGTCTATTTAATTTGTATTTTGAAAATTTTCTTTAAAAAATCACATAAAGCCTGGCGGTTATTCACGATAACCGGGTTTTTTAATATGGGATTATATTATAAACTGTAAAGGATGAACTTCAATGAGAATCATATCAGCTTCGAAATTAATTGCATTTTTTTAAATTTCACAAAAATTTTGATTCTATTTTACTTTATTTTTACATATGTTTTTAACTTAAATCTAAGCCATTGTTATCCACTCTTTAAAATACGGTCCCAAATTTGAGGGGTCGGCCTGAGGGTGCAGTGAGTTTGGGATTTGCTTTCTGTGCTCTAGGTTGCGGGTTCGTTTCCGGTTCAGATTGATGGAATTTATGTGTACAGGACTGGTGCAGGCACATGCATTTAGATTTGCAGGCATTAAATAAGTATAACAAACCATTTTGTGGGTTTTTATAAACTAAAATGTACATTTTGTAGACAGTTTTTAGGTGTGTGTGTGTAGGCCCTATATACCAAATTAAAGTTATTTTCTTATGGAATAAGTGTATGAGCTTTGTTAAAAGAATTACATTTGCATAGTCTTACAATACTGCCGCTTGAGAGTTTATCTACTTGTCATATCCTAATTCTGAAATAATACTTATTTTCCAGGAAAAAAGTTGACAAATAGGCGTCAAGTTATAAAATATTAAATGCATTGAATTAAAATTTTAAAAATATTTGCAAGTTGTTAAAAGCTAAAACGTAACCCATACCAAGCATACACACTTTCACAGTTTCTTCACAGTTTCTTCTAAGTTCTTTTGTAAAAACACAAGTTAAAAGTTGTAAAATCTGGATGTGATCGGTTACATCATTCCTCTGTTGCATACATTTCAGTATTCACTTTAAATACCGAAATGCATGCATGGAAGCAGGATCTTACCGACCATATCAAGATTTTACAATTTTATGCATTTCTGCTTTTGGAGTGCCTGAATGCCGAATTGCATGCATATCGATCTACATAGAAAAATCGACCATATCAACGTTTTATAATTTCCAAATAACTTAAAATCGAAGTAACTGTGCAAGTGTGGCGTGCTTGTTGTAGCTTTTAACAACTTGTAAATATTTTAGATTTTAATTTAAGTTAATACACATTTAACATTTTATAGGTTGACGCCTGTGTTCGTAGACATTACTAGATTTTTAACATTTGTAAATAGTGGAAATTATTATCTGTATATAGAGAATTTTTATGATTTAACGAGGTACCAAAGGCATTACATAAATATCAGTAACTAAAAGGTTAGATCACATTCCTACATTATAATTAAGGAATAAAGTGGACTATATTATCAATATATTTTGTAAACATCCCTCAACGGAGAATAAAATATATAGATATAAGCAAAGGTATTACATAAATATCAGTAACTACATGGTTAGATAATATTTCTTCATTATATTTAAGGAATAAGGTGGACTATATTGTTCATATATTTTGTAAGCATCCCCTCAACGGAGAATGAAATAGGCTATATATAGATATAAGATAATCGGAATTTGCTTACCTTCAGGATCAGAAGTCAAACTGAGAGTTTTGGTACCCAACAAATGTTTTCCTTGACTATCTCTTGTGACACACAGATAAACCTGATGTTTGACACTTTTAAACCTCACATCCATATGTATGGGATCACGCAAACTGGGAAAAGACATTATACAAAACTAAAGGAAACCTTGTCCACTGCCTGGATAGCTGCGACGGAATGAGTGGGCCCACCTACTCTCACTGCATTTTATAACCTATCAACAGGATGAGACCGTGCCAAAATAATCACGGTCAGCTTTCCATCGTCACTGGTTTCTGTAATTGAAAGGAAACGTTTATTGCATGGGCCGTAATCCTGAACGCCTACATTTTGACGGTATACACTCTTAAAAATCCATAGGCGGAATTTAATTTGTTAATTAATCCTTGTGTCAGTATTCTCGCAATATTACTGATTCGTGGTTTCGCCATGGAGTGTTGCAAGAAAAATGTCTATTGAGTCGAGACACTATAAAGATTCCATTAGGCTACTTAGTTTCTGGTGCGTATTTACCAAAGTTCAACTGTTCTTCCACCTTGAATTTCATCGAATCATTTTGATTCTTTGATTCTACTTTATAGCCTCTTCATCTTTCTCCACTTTTCCTTCTTCTCATACTTTCTCTGCTGGATCTTCTAATCCCCATATTTTCCTGTACCTAATAATTTTTATCCTTTTCTATTTTTATTGTCCCGTTTTCCTTTGAATCCTTTTCTTTATTTTACCCTCCACCTACTAAGCATTCTTTTACTTCAAATTTTCCTTCTTCCATTCCATCCTTCTCCCGTTCTTCTTTCCCTCTTTTCTGTTTAAGTAATCTTACTTATTTTTATGTTCTTCCTCTTTTTCTTCCTCTTCCAGATGATTTAAACGCTGATTGAAGAGTGATTTGTAACATGTGAAACGACTTGCCTAAGGCGAGGACTCGAATTCAAGAGACATTGGTTCACATCCCAGGGCTGGCTAATCAGATTTTTAGGGGTTTTCTTCCACGCAAAACGGATGTTGGTTTGAACAACGAATGTTCCCTGTCCATTGTCTTGATTGTTAGTGATATTCCTAGGTGAATTCCTTGCATGAGGGAGCCTGTATGTGTTTTTGTTTTGTCCATGATTAAGATCCTTATATTGTCCCCTTCCCTAAAGATACAGGCTTGTAAGACAAATAAGTTAGCCTAAAAACAACACAGGATTTAATATTTCTTTTATAGTTAACCAGGCTGCTTGTACATAGAATTAGAAAACTAAAAGCATAATGACACTACACTACAAATCATAAGATGCAACAATGTAAAAACAACTGTTAACACTTCCCATCTGGAACAAAATCTCGTTCGCTGGGCAGTTAGAGTTATTACTAGTTAGAAATTGTAAAAGTAAAATGGCTTCAGAATAACTTCCGTTCAATCCAGTCTGAATTTTTTTTAAAGAGTTAAGGGAGTACCGGTAACTTTGATTACCGGAAAATTACAAAGAATGGATTTTCATTGCGCATTAAATTCATGCGAACTGTTCGCGTTCTTTCCTAATATCCACAAATTACTGTTGGATTGCACTGTATGTCTGGTAGGCTATGTCTGAAGAATCGGTTTTGTTCAGATAATAACGTTTTATGGGATGCATACTCCACCATTAACAGGATACATAATAAATACAAATATACGTTAGATCAATTTCATGTTAGATTTATTTAAAGTGGGATAACTTCACTACAAAGTATTCAGCTTCAGAGAATTTTAACACAAACATAACATGCAAATATGTGTAAGTTCTTCTAAAACTTGTTCTGCTTCCATACATTAAAATATTTAATTTAACACTTTCTTTAAAAACTTTAATACAACTTGAAAAAACATAAAACACAGATTGTAAAATAACTACTAAATACAACATATTGCAATACTGTACAAAACAGAACAAATACAATGTAATACAGTACCCTATAATACAGAACAACGCAATGCAATGAAATACATTACAATGCAGTACAATGCAAAACAGTACCATAAACAACATGTTTTATATACAGAAATCGTCATGACTCGATTGAATAAGCAATATGTTCAACTGTTATTGCTGCTCCCCTAAACACGAGCTTTGCTCATATAGGGAAATTTTTTGTTTTGTTTGATTCTGTACTTTTATAATAAATAATAATAAGTAAATAAAAATTATAATAAACACACAATCAGCATCAATACTGATACAGCAATTAATGAATGATTAATTGCATAAGGTGGGATACTAAAGTCATAACTCATAATATTTAATGCAGAGTGACTATATTTGTTTTGGGCAATTACTATAGTGAATCATGAATAAGTTAAGTAATACAAATAAATATATAACAAATAAGTAGTTATAATAATTTATGAAATTATTGTATAATAGCTTCATCGGTGATACTGCCAGGTATGAGACATAAATTAATATAATAATTTGCCTATAGGCTTTAAATAAAAACATAATAAATAAGTAGTTGTAATACATTATGAAATTCCTGTATAAACACTTTATCAGCGATACTGCCAAGTATGAGATGTTAATATAATAATAGGTCTATAGGCTATAAATAAATATGTAATAAATAAATGGTTATAATAGAATATTATGTTACTGTACAGTAGCTTCATCAGTAATACTTTCTGGTATGAAACTTCAAACTAGTTGATAAAACATATAAAACATAAGTATTGCATTGGCATTATATAGCTGCATTGCTTTTTAACCTGGTAATGCGCTATCACAATATCTTATCTTGCATTTTTTAGCTGCATACTTATGGCAATGAACGAGAGTTGTTCTACCGCCAATAGCAGATTTATTTTCAATATTACAGATACTGTTCATCTTCGCACCCAACCCCACATCCTACATTCAAACAAACTTAGGCTACAGACCTTTCATTAAATATGTACTCATCTGCTCTAAAGACCATTCATAATTAAAATTAATCGTAAATGTAACTCAAATTTAGCTCGACATTGAATCATTCACAATAATAACTTAAGTCTTAAATGTTGGTAATAACCACGGGAAGTATTTGTGATCTATGTAGTAAACATTAATAAAACATGTAAATATATAATATGGAAACATTCTTAACTGAATATGTAGTAAATGTGGCTAAAATTGCCAAAAAAGGTAGCCATATCTCACCTAGTTACAATCGTCTTAAGTGACAGAGCACATAAGCAATTTACTGGGAGACTTGAGAAAAATTTGGAACTGATTTATTCAACTAATTTGTGCATATTGTAACTGTTACCAATCTTTAATGATAACAACATTTAACTGAACACCCAACAAATATTTACGTATTATGATTGCTGAGATGTACAGTACATAGGTTAAAGCTTAGAAGTTTAAACTCTAAAATATGGAAATTAAAATAGCATTTTTCCAACACACACACTAAATCAAAAGATAATGTGAAATACAATTGATTTCACGTTCATAATTATTATATTTACATATAAATCCTTACTTTGGTACCAATAACCATTCACAAATGAGAATGTGAACAGCTGATTAAAATGGCTGCCAGAGACGAACAAACAAAACGAACGAACTAGTGAAGGCAAACGAACAAATGAACGAACGAGTGGAGACAAATGTAGTCAAGTGGCTGCTCCGTATTTCTGATTGGTTGTTTCGTTAAGTTTCGCAAACTATGACACAAAAGCTTGGAGTTTGCAAGCTTCTGAGTTAACGTTTAATTTTACTTTATATTTGAAGTTTACGTGATGCATTATGGATGGATCCTCTGAGAAAACCGGCCACAAGTTGTTACGTTTATAATATATTGTGTTTACGGTTAATTTTCAGAGTAAAGGGGCATTTACACACATTCTGCACTCGCACGTTCACTCACCAACCACTTTACTCGTTCACACGAACAAGACATATTGCTGTAATATTAAACAAATAAGCATTTTGAAGTTAGCCGCTATAGGATAGATTTTTCAGGTTTTCTTTATACTTGTCCCCACGGTTTGTAGGTCTTCCGTGTTGAAGGGAACTCCTTCATTACTACGGTATACTAATCGGTTCCTGTTCTTCTGTCTTGTTCAAACGGCCGATCAAGCTGTGCTCTCAATGACCTCATTTGGTATTGGTTTATGAACTGTTTGTAATTTCGTCAAGATCCTCTATAGAAAAGAGAGCTTTGTCTGGATAATTACCGTCAGTTATTTCCAGAACATCGATCATGTTATTTTTGTTGACTATAAGGAAGTTCTTATAATCAGCACCTGAAAAAGTAGAAAATAATCATAAGTTCATGCACTCTATTGCACGATAGTGTTAAAACGTGTACAAAACATGAAAGATGTAACAGAAAATTGATGGTTTCATTTTGTGTATTGTTGCATATTGTGATAGTTTTGCATAATGCATCATATTTGCGTGATATTAAAATATTTATGCATATCTTATTATTTTTTCACATTTTAGCGACATATTTCTGGTACATTTTAAATGATGTGCATATCTCCTTAATTCAGATATTTACAGCATATTAGGCGAATGTTTTGAGAAACGACTGTTCAATAATACGTAGAATAATGTTTTCGGAACAGATTGAATAATATTAAAGTGACGTTTCACTTTATTAGTTTTCGATTTATTAACATTTGTGACATGTAATGTAATTCATAAAACTTCTACTATTTTTTGTGATTTGTAATGTAATGCAAGTAACAAGAGGACGTAAAATATTAAAATTACTTAAATGATAGAGGTACTTAATTGTTCCAGAGCATATTTTACACATTTTCTCAAGTATTTTGTCTTATTTTAATTAAATTAGTTTTTAACGTTTTATTTAGCAATTTTCAGGTTTTATAACATTGAACTATGTGACTGCCATGACGGATAATTATGTTAAAATATCACGGGTAGCTAGCAAGGAACAAAATAGTTTAAAACTTAAGAATCCGAGCTCTAGTAATTAATGATCATTATGTAAACTAGAATCAATTCGTGTAGAAAAGTGGGATTATTAGCAATTGTTATTAATAAAAGACAATAAGCCGTTTGTGTATGAGAAGTATGGAAACAGAAAATAATAGAGAATGGTTTTCGGTGCGATGTTCTACTCTTGAGTTCAAGATTAACAGCAAGTTTTTTTTTAAATTCTTATATTAGCCTATAACAATAATTTTGATATAATATAGTTTTGCCATTATCTGTTGTTTTTCTTGTACAAGTAATGTGTAAGAAACGTGAATATTTTTATCTCATAGCACAAGTATGGAATCTGTTATTTTTACATAGTTGGAATTAAGTAAATTTAATTTTTTTTTCTAAACCAGACAACTTTCTCAAATTTTAAATGGAAATTATTCTTTTGTTCAAAACAATCTGACACTTTTAAACTAGGCCTAAGTAGATACTCATAGACAAGTGCCCTTTTCTTATTACTGAGTCATATAATTTAAAACCAACTAGATGATTTTTAATGCTTACCATTCATTGCCTCAAGTGCATAATTGGTGCCAGATGTTTTGATGTAAAAGAATCTGTTGTCTGCTGTGGTGAACTGCAGAGGATCTTCAAAGTCCCCATCCACTTCGTTCATGTCCATTTTTCTCACCAGCGACTGTAAAAGAAGATAATAATAAATATAATAATAATTATTCCACTATTCTTTGTTTTTGATAATTTTACTCACAATAAAGAGGGATGGATGGAGTTTTGCCTATTCTCTTTTAAATATTTATCTTAATTATTTAATTATTCTCTTTGAAATATTTACATTAAATTCGATTAAAATGTTTAATAATAAGTGCACAGAGAATTTACAAAACCTGCCAGATAACTATTCAAATTTTGCGAAGGACATAGGCCTACATTTCGCAATAATTACCACATAGCATTTTAAAAATAAAGAAAAAATAAAGAAAATTAAAATTCAATAAACAATAATAATTCTCTCTGCAGTGGATAATTATTTAAGACATTTTGAAAACGTTTCATGAAACAAACAAACAAAAAAATTCTGATTTTAATAGTGATTGACTAATACATTTACCAGCTGCTGTAGAGTAACACAAGATAATTTTTATTAAAGCTAACAAAGGTTGTGGAATTTATCGTGAGAATAAGTGTTAAGTACTTGAAGTAGACTTACAGATATCTGGATTTTCTTGTCCTGAGTCATACTGAAGCAGACTTTGGTATTCTGATGGACCGGAAGAACCAGTTTCGTTTCTCCAGCCTCCGAGTGTGTGTAATAATACAAAGAGAAGTCAACTGCAAAAGAAAACAATCCTCAATATGCATTTTAATCATAGCTGTTTATAACTAGGAATTAATTCTTTAATATGTGATATATTTATACACAAGACTTTGTAGCATTGCTTCAAAAAAATTACGTAAATTATGTTGGCAGAATTGTGAAATATAAAAGTTAATAGTGGAGTGGACCTATTTATAACACATTACTCTTAATATCTTAATGTATAGAGTTCAGGCCTTGTATTCAACTTAGACATACATTGCAAAGATAAACGAAAATTTTTAACTTTTTTCATCATATTAAATTTTTAATCGAGAATTATGCATTATAAAATGCTTTTGTTGACGTTATTTTAAAATAAACAATACACTTTATTTTTGGCATTGGGTACTGTATAAATTTGATCCCTCGTATTTTAATTTGCTTGTAAAGTTATTAGCATATTTTAAGGATAATAACTTGTCATTTTTATCTTCCCACTTATGACTATTGCCCATTCTTTAAAACTTTATATAGGATATAAATTTATAAATCTCGTTCTGAGTTAAACGCAAAGAACAACTTTAGGTAGTAGTTAACATAAATATACAGGCCATCGATGGAAACCTTGCTTTTTCAGCATATTTTCCTGAATTTAATGTGTGACTTATTCTTGTTGAAATTTAAGATATTAGCCCACAGCTTGCAGAAGAACAACTGTGTACAGTCATTGAGAATTTTTGTAGACGTAACAAGTTCAAAGTAAGCTACATAAATCTATAATAGTACCTTAAAAACATTAATAGAAAAAAAGTTATAAAATACGCAATTTAAAATTACATGTTGCCAAGTTGTATTAAAATGACGATTCATAAACCAAGAAACTGAACCCCAGTTTAGTAATTCGAATATAAGAAAGAATCAATTCAATTTCGTAATGGTTACTCGTCTTTAAGAAATGTTTTCATTATTTTAAGATACACTATTATGATAAGATTTAAAGTGCAGAAAACCTACAAATTAAGCATACATGAGTTTGGATAAAGAAGTTCATAATTCACGAAATAAATAAATAAATAGTTATTTTTCTAACTCAAACAATTTGTTAAACAAAATTAACAGAAATGAAATAGAGTTGATGCATTCTGAGGACAATCGGTTAGAAGAAAATATGCATTTGATTAGAGGCAACAGAAATACTGCAGTTCTTATAAAATAATATCAAATTGGTGTACTCACGTTCTGGATCAGTATTCGAGTTGAGAGTTTTGGTTCCTAGTGTATGTTTCCCTTGCTCGTCTATCTTCACGCACAAGTAAGTCTGGTTCGCTACGTTCTTGAATCGCACGTTCATGTGGACGGGTTCCCTCAAGGCTGGAAACATGTTTTTCTCTTTTACAGTGGTTTAACAACAACTTAAGATTAATATCAAAGCCTACACTGTGTCACTGTCGGCTGTTTGTAAATGAATGTTGTCTACCACATGTATATTTTCTTGTTATATACGGACGCTTGTGCATGCGGTAAGTGAAGCTGGGATGCCCAGTCTCTCGTTCATGTATCGAGGAAATCGCAATGGTGACGTCAAACTTGAAATTCTCGCGTGGAGTTCCTGTGATTCCCCACCGTGACGTAGTAAGTTCAAGGTGCAATATAAGGAAGGATAAGGTACTTGAAACAGGGTCGTCTCGACGTCATTAACATTTTCCTTTCCAGTTTTTCCATGCCGTGTGAATAACTGGAACGGGATTTTTTTTTTCTGATTGATGCGTTCCGATCGGTGTGTAATGGATAAGAAGGAGATGTTGCTCCTTGAAGTGATTTTTATCACTTCGCTACGTGTTTCTCAGATTACTGTTGGTTTATTCATTTCATATGAACCAAAGGTGGATTTTTTCTTATAATAAGAATTAAAATACATTTTTTCTACTATGAATGTGTGTATATTAACGTTATTTGAGAGAAGAATTTTAAAAATTGCCCTTGTTTTTCTTTAAAAAAAATCAAGTTGGTTGTTTTACTCGAGCCAAGTCTGTGACCATAGCCGGTGGTTCCGGAATTATTGTCTCGTAGAAGTTCTTTTACATCCCTATAAATATTCAGAATGGACCTGTCACATTTAACGTACATATAACTTAAATCCAGCGGACTTGGGCGGGGATCGAACCAATTGCCCAATTTGAATTTTAAAAAAACTTTCATTATATAGTTATTTATTGCTCTTTGTGGCAAACCCAGCTCGAAGGATGGCCACATTTGATGCCTGGGGCTCATCCAGATTTATGCTGATGACAGCCATTTCTTTTCAGTGACCAATACCGGATTTTTTGTGAAATAATTTGTAGTCCTACTTGTTTTTTATTCCTTTTTGTTTGGAACCTAAAACCCCATGAACTTCACAGATTTCTGGCCTACCACTTTTCTTTTCTAGCCCAAAAAAACTTCAAATGACCAAGCGAGGTAGTCGATACAGTAGCGTCATAGATTTTCATTCGGGAAGTTTCGGGTTCAGACCCTGCGGCTGGCCAGTTTGACTTTGGTTTTTTCTTAATTTTTCTAGTTGTAAGATTTTCATTGTACTAAGGATATCTTCTTCTAGAGTTTCTGAATTTTGGATTATTTAATAAAAAATGCACTAAAAGTTAAACTTTATGATCATTATAAAATTATTAATCTTGTATATTTTATCACTTTACTTTATTTTCTTGTCTGAATCATATGAGTTTACATTAAACACAGAATAAAATTACAAAATTATTTCTATAGAATTTTTGGAAAATAAGAAATAGTTACATTCTGTAAACAAAGATAGAAGGTAGCAACAGTATACATTAGATAAAAATAAAAACATTAGTAAGCTTTTCTCCATAACTTAGATAATAGTAATATTGTGCAAATGCTTTTTAAAATATGTTATTATGATGGTAACTATTTTATTTCTGCGGTCTTGGGAATTTTTATATTTGATTCTCATTTAATAAACAATAAATATAATTGTTCCTCAAAACTGGCATGCCCATCAAATTGCCCCTAGCAAATATCTCACTCAACTCTTATCTGGTTATAAAGTTATAATATACAAGCATTAAAAACAGAAATAATAATGAAAAATTCAAAATATAATGTAATGTAACACTTTATTTAAAAATATATAAAATGCCCCCAAAAAATCTACATTTTGAAATTGACGAAAATGCAAAAATGCTAAAACATCTTGCTCTCATTTGATGAATTAATTCATGACACATTTGTATATGTTCTAGCTATCTTTCAACCTTCATATAAAAAAGATGGAAAATCATCTGCCTCACCCTAATAATTTAGATATGATATGGCAGCAAATGGAAACCGTATCAATCCACAAACTATAATAAAGAAACTTGAAGGGTTGGTCTCGCACTTAAAATAAAACAATAAATAAGTTTAATCTTAAACATGATATCATTGAAATTCCTCCTCACTATTGAATGTAGTGTAAAAGTCTGATTGAATCTCGTGTTCATATGGATGGGTTGCGTCAAGTCATGAAAGATTTAGTTTTCTGTTTACTAGTGAATTAGGTGCAAATCAATATCAAAGTTTACCTTGTGTTGCTGTGATGTCACACAAGAGGTAAGATGCCTATGGTGAATATGAGAAGATTCTTTCTTTTGCGTCATCAAGTGAACAGGATTATCTGCTACAGGGTCGAAGTGATGTCCCGGACCAGTCAGTACGTAACAAACAACTTACTTCAGCAGGAAAGTTCGTATAAAATCGGTTTACGTAATTGAAAACTACAAGTGTGTGCAGAACAATGACGTATAACATTTTAAGTGTAAGTAAATTTAATAGCCGAGCGCATTGAAGAAGTAACGGTTTTAAACGTAAGTTAATAATTAGACTATATGAATCAAACTGTTGAGCATCTTTATTTTCCTGTGTATTGTAGAGTTCAACTTTAATTTATATATCTAACTTTTTTATTTATGTCAAATATAACTTGTATTGTATCAAACTATATGTAATATATAATTTATATTTGGTAAATTACCTTCCGTTTCAGTGTTATTGATAATGAATATCTGTTTACCTGCTGTGCAAAGAATTCTAAATTCATCGGGTCTTTTGTGATTTTATAAATTCCTAGAAAACGTGAAGAGTAATAAAACCAGGATAATCTCTTTTAATACGAAAACTGTGATAAGAAATAATCTAAGGTAATTTTTAAAAGATTGGAAAAAATAAATTACGCAACTGTTAAAGATAGAAAACATGAGAAGAAATAAATTAGATTAGCTTTAAAATAGAAACGTTAGAGGAAATAACCTAGAATGATTTTAAAATCGAAGGCATGGAAAGAAATAACCTTGAACAGTAGTTAAGACATGGGTAGTAAGAATCCAGGACTTCTTACATAGAGGAGACAGGGAAATATAAAGTAGGTTTTTTAATGGGAGCCACTAAATACATTGGATCATATTTTTTATAACAAGGATTATTTAAAAGGACGATCAGTATAACATGCTGTGCAAAATTAACTCATTTTATTTACAGTATTTACATTAATATATTTCGACAGAACTTAAATAAGCTAATATTGCAATTCTAAGATGATGCATTTTATGGGAAAAATAATAATACTGAAATATATTGAACTAAGAGTTTAAATTAAATAAGTAGGCAACATAAAAAAATAAGTAGTTAGGTCTAACTAAAATATAAAACATAAATCATTTATACTTGTTGTCATGGATTTCTTTGAAGTATTGACCATTAGTGATAATTATACGATAATTAACAGTATATTCACAAAATTAAATACCAAAGTGGTGTCAGCAAGAATATCAACTTTCTTCTGTAACTCCAAATTTAATTTAGTCTTAGTTGCATTGTTTTTTTATAAGAGTAAGAAATAAATTTGTTCTTGACAAATGAGACGCGTATACTTTTATATATCCGTTAAGTTACTGTGTATATAAAAATACTAGTATATATTTGTATCCTGCTCAAGCACTCGATATAATTCGGTTCCTCAGAAAGTTAAGAACGTATATTCTGAATTACCTTTAACAAAGACAGATGCACAGATAAATAAATGTGAATCACATAAAATAATAACTAAAAAATAATAATTTGGAAAGTTAATATACTCGTATATATAGTACTACTATAAAGAAAATAATGAGAATAATTATCATTCATTTTTTGAATATCTTCAATTAAAAAAATCAATAAATTTTATAGGATTAACATTTTACCAATCTGACAAAATAGCAATATGAAACATTTAACATACTTAATAACATAAAATAAATATTTAACGTACTTTAACATACTTAACTTCAAATATTTAACATACTTTACTCATAATAATTATAACAAATCATATTGTCAACTCGGGCCGCGGAAGCCTACGATTACATATTATACTTATCATAAGTTTGTCAGCATATAAAAAAATTGGTTTCATTGCTGTCGTATCTCGTTTATTTTTGCAATATGCATTATCTCTTTCTTTTCCCCTCATAAACGTGCATCTATTTTCTCGTTCCAGCGACTTCTGTCCACGTGCATATCTGTTTCTGTTCCAAAAAAGACAATTTTGTTGGGTGGCGATCTTTGCAACCTGCTTCATCTTTACCTGTTCCCAGTAAGGATGTTCTATTGGAAGCTTATTCTTTCATCGTGCATATCTGCTTTCCTCCCAAAAGGATCTTCTGATGACCGACGATCCGTGCAATCTGCGTTATTTGTTTCTCATCCAGCAGGATGCCGATCCTTTGCAACGTGCATCATGTGTTTATCGTCTGTTAGTCTCTGCTGTTGAACGCTAATCCGTACAACACGCATTTTGGTCCCTTAAGACTCTTCTGTTAACCGCCGACCGTCGAAACCTGCATCATTTATTTCTCATACCAGTAAAACTCTTTATTTTAAGCTGATCCTTGCAGTATGCTTAATATGCTTATTCCAGCGCTGATCCTTGCGATCTCTGTTATCTTTCTTTTCCCGGTAAGACCCTTCTATTGAAAGCCAATCCTTTCAACATTCATATTCTCGTCCCGTAAGACACTTCGGTTGTCGCAATTTGCATCATTTGTTTCTTGGCTCGTTAAGACTCTTCTATTGATAACTGATCCTTTGTTCATGCCGTCCCAGTAAGAATATTTTGTTCATCACTAATCTTTGCAACCTCTATTATCTGTTTCTTCTACAAGTAAGACTCTTTTCATAGAAAGCGGATCCTTAAAACTGCATAATCTGTTCTCGTCCCATAAGTCGCCGATTCTTGCAACCTGCTTCCTTTTTTTTCCTCTCCAGTAAGAAACTTCTGTTGAAAGTTGATTGTTTCAACATGCATAGTATGTTTCCATACCAGTATTCTGTTGATCGCCGATCCTTACAACATTCTTAATCTGTTTCTCATTACAGTAAGATTCATCTGCTGATCACCTTGCAACTTGTAGGCTATCACCTAGTCTCTCATTTCAATAAGACTCTTCTGTTCATAGTCGAGCTTTTCAAAGTCTATTTTATTTTCTTGATCCTGATAATATGTAGTTGATCGTCAATTCTCTATTTGCAACGTGCCGTATTTGGTTATGGGAATTGGTCTCATTTCAGCGGTGTTTTTTTAAATACTATTCCGTAATCAGTAGCTTAATGTAACAATTTTGGTGGTATTTATTTACTTTCTTTATATTATTCGTTATTTATTTCAGCTTCTTTCTCTTTACGAACGAAATGCTACTTGTAGAAAATGTAAATGTAAATGTAGAAAAACATAATTACGACAGTTCATTTTAACCCAACTTGGCTTTATAAGCAATGAACATACTTTGGTTTACTGATTTAAATTCCAAACTGTCACCTTAGCTCCTTAGCTCACTTTCTTTCTTCCTCCCACTAGCGTCAGTTATCTCTCCATGTACATGGAGTTTAAGGGAATTGCCTGTAGAACCAGTGAGCATTATGGCTGCGTTAGATTGCCTGTGTCATGACATGATAGAAGGCTTTTACTTTACATTTTGACTTAATCAATTTCAAACAAAACTCTTTCGGGGTAATTGCTGCCAGGTACCACTTGTAGCTCTAAAGTTCCCTTATCATTTACTGCAAGGAAGTAGTTCTTCTCTGCACCTAAAAAAAATTAAGTAAAATGTGTTAATACACTTCTGGGGCGTAATGTGTTAATACACTTATGCGATCACATCTTATAAAATTAGATACAATTATTTTTATATTTAAATTATATTAATAATATAAAGAATTATAATATTTAAGGAATACTCTAATTTCTGTATGTACCATGGTATATTAACCTTTGCAAATTAAAAAAAGCTGTTTCTGGAAACTTTTTACCTTTTTTGCGCCAGGCATATTACATGAGAAAATATTTTAAATGAGAAGCGATGTTATTTGAACCTGTTTTGTTAAACTTATCTCACAGATTCCTAGTTGCTATCGTTTGTAAGCTATCTAGTAGTTAAACATGGAACGCAATACATACAGACCCAAGTTTCTATCGATAATTATAATTGAAGCGTTTAGTTTTTTTCACTGTAATCTAATTTATGAACACTGGCATTACTGTTTCCTGTTGCATAAATATTATTATTGAATAACATAAAAACTACATTTACCATTTATGGCTTCTAGAGCGTAGAGGGTCCCCGATGTTTTTATGTAAAAGAATCTGTTGTCTGCCTGCGTGAATTGTAGTGGATCCTCATATTCATTCGTCTCGTTCACTCCAGTTTTTCTTGCCAAAGACTACAGAGAAAAATTTCAATATTTAATCCAAAGTTAACATAGCCTAAACGTAGATCCTTAAATGCATTGTCAGAGGAATCACTTCAGTTTGAGTCTTTCAATTAGAAAACCCTTGACAATGTTGGAGTGGTTATTGCCACTTGCAAAAGGTGCTATGTATTTCCCTTGAATGTTAGTTACATGTCATTATGAATTATGAACTTGAAAGATGCTTATGCATTCCATTCTTTAAACAAAAAATTGTCCTGAGTGTGGAAGAACCCATCTATTTCAAATGTTCCTCTATAAAATACAATGTAATTATCTTTGGTTAGGGTTAAATTTTAACAGTGAGATACAATTTGTTAAATACAAGATTCAAAGTTTTTATTTATTTTTGAAATGAAATGATACTGTATAATTTTAATTTTCAGTAGAATTGAGAAGTTGTGGGGATTATACGTAAAAGCTGTGTGCGCTTTAACTTAATTTAAGAGAAACCAGAACTACTGACACCGACACTGTGTTTTAAATGTAATGAAATCTAAAACCTGTCTTTATTTAAAAATAAATAAATGTATTACTACAAACTACAATATAAAGTTTTTACAAATGTTAATTTGAACGGCACCCGAGATTATACTCATAATATACTCAACATCATATAATATACTCATAAGTATTCATAAATTTAAAAAAAAAATCTCTATCCATTCAAAACTATAACATATAAAAATATTTACAAACATAACTACTTGCAGTAATACAAAAAGAGATTTACAAACATATAATAGAAGAGTATTAGTAAATAATATTATCAGTAAGGACAGAACACGTTATTACAGCAATGGAAATGTACGAGGTAATAATACAATAATAAAATTATATTTAATTAATTTTAGGGTAAAATAATCAACTAATTATATCTATATTTTAAAATTCAATACAGAAAATATTATAATAACGACATAAGTAAGTAAATAATTGAGAAGTAATTGTATAAATGTTCTAATTTAGGCTTCAACTGTTTGTTGTTTATCCCAGTTAATTCAGGATAGTTGTTAATAAATGAATTGAATGGTTTTGGGCCGGAACTTGAACAGTGTATAACGCCAGTAAATGTAAGTTTTTTTTTGGGTTTCGTTAATAAATTAAATATATTCCTTCGCGCGTAATATCATGACTTTCTGACCTGTATTTGTCACAATTTTTAAGAAAATAATGTTAAATTTAGAAAATAATAATTCGGGGAAATAGTCAGGAGGCTTTTGTAAACAAATTTTTATTATGCGTTCTTTAAGACAAATGAAAGGGATAAGGATCGTTTAAAATAAATAAAGAAATAAAATGTTACTTACAGATATACGGAGTTCATTGTCTGTTGTCATGCTCAGACACACTTTAGTAGCTTCATGTACTGGCAGGACTACTTTCGTTTCTTCAGCTGCAGATTGCGTGTAGAAGTATAGTTCGAAGTCAACTGAAATTCGATCAGGAGTAAATTTAGAATTTGAATAATTTATGAGAACATGACAATTATTAAGGAATGCTTTTTTCTTTATAGGAACTATACAAAAGAAAAATGTATCCAAGAAGAAAGCGTACAACTGCAAAACTTTATCGACAAATATTATGAAGATTAATCCTTCGACTTCAAACTGTTTTTAAAAAATTATTCATGCCTCCAGATTGTCATACGTTAAGGAAAATAATGGTGAAACTTCTGTATTCTACTATCTTAGAACTGGAATCTTGAAAATCTTGATATAGTCCTTCCCCTTGATATATTTAATAGAACGTATGATTTCATTTAATTGCTCTTGAGTGATAAAATTTCTTTAAACGTTGCATATTCCAAAATGTAGCCTATCTGCTCTTATAAAAATGGTGCAACATTTTTTTTTCAACATTTCTTATATGCCTATGTTTAGTAATTCGAATGTTGAATTTAAACCAAATAAATTATTTAAAAAATCCTTTTTATATTTATTAATTTTAAGCTTAAAGTTCAAGTAAAATCTCCACGGTACGACTGGGAGTCGAAACCAGGGCCATTTTTCCCCATTCATTAACTGACCATTAAACAAGAGGCTGCCACGAGATATTAATAATGATAAATCTTTTCACATAGTAATCAATTTATGCTAATATACTCACGTTCAGGATCAACTTCTGAAGTGAGAGGTTTAGTCCCCAGAGTATGTTTTCCTTGTGCATTAGTCTTGACGTAAAGATATGTCTGTGTTTGTACGTTCTTGAAGCGCACATTCATATGGGTGGGGTCCCTCAGGTATGGAAACATTAGCAGCAGACTTTGGAGAATCACAAACGATGATATGACTGCCATATTGATTGTACTTCGTTTGCTGAATATTAGAGAATGTTACCACTTGTTTCGAAATATGTGCATATATACTTACGGGGGGAAATCGAAGTCACTTCCGTAGAGAAAAACAGGATCTTGGACAAAAAAGTCATCCCCAGGTCCTGTTGCGTGTTGAAGTTGAAAGAGTTGACGTACGTAAATTGTGGGCGTAACGATGTAACTTAGAAATTTGAAAACTACCGCATTATTCTGATTGTATTATAGAGAACTATGATATTGTTGTTCTTGTTTGATAACCACCCACCATTTCTGCGATACTGTAACTTCTTTAACGACTACGTGACATGTTTTCGTATGCGATTCCGTAGAAGGTCTCGGTCGTGATGTAGTGTTTTTAAGGCGATGGTCGTTGAAAATTGCGAAGAAGGCAAAATTTCACTTGATATTTTATTTCCGTATAAAATAATTTTAGACTGCCGGCGTGGTCTTGTGGTTAGCGTCGCTGACTACGGATCTGCCGGCCCGGGTTCGATCCCCGGTACTTCCTCGGATTTTTCTGAGGTAGGGACGTCTGGTAGGGGTGCACTCAGCCTCGTGATTCAAATTGAGGAGCTACTTGATAGAGAAGTAGCGGATCCGGTCATGGAAACCACCATTAACGGCCGTGTGTGTCGTCATGCTGACCACATGACCCCCCCCCCCCAATCCTGCCGTCTGCCTATGATAGGTCACGCAGCGGTCGGGTGGTAGACCTTGTCCCTTCGGGGATGTCGCGCCACGGAGTTTAGTTTAGTTCATAAAATAATTTTATTATTCTGTCTTGAAAATGATTATACTGATGCACTCAATTCTCATGAGTTTTTCCTTATTATATATTGTAGGAGAGAAACCCCAAAACATGCTTAGCTACAGGCGCCGACTTTAGGGGTGTAAGGTACTCTTTGTCCCCTTCCAATATTTAACTTTCACATTTAAGGCCTATATAGTCTATAACTACAAACAGTGTAATTTTTGCCTTCAAATAATGTTTTTAATTATCCATTTCTAAGAGTATCCGCTATTAGACTCCCTATCAATCAATCATAATGACAATTTTAGAAAATATATTTTTGGTATATAAATCATATCAAATAATATAATTTACTATGTTTTCAATACAATATAGAATAAGTATACCATACGTATTAATAATATTTAAAGGACAGTTATCCACCAAGAAATAATTATTTTCTCTTCATTACTTATATTGACCCGTACAAATTATTTGTTAGAATACGTACAGGATCTCTTATTTGAGTGAAAATTCCTTTAGCCAAAATTACACAATTTTAAATAGAAATTCTAGAATACGTTTACACATAATTTATCAACCTTACCTCCAGTCCCAATTAGTATTCCAATTTTTTTTATGTTATGCTTTTAAAAAAGTGAATCCCAACGCTTATAGTATCTTTATATATTTTTAAAAATCCACATTCAAATTTTATGTCATATATCTTTAGAAAACCTACAGGTTCAGGTGTCGTAAAATACACTTTGGAAGCCTTTTTGCCCTAATAATACATAATATGTACTAAATATTACGTTATTCTGGTTTGTATCGAAATTGTTTGAACCTTGTTCGAACTGTGGATTTCTAGATGCACATTTCTTTGTGAAAGTACAAATGTATATTATCAGCTTGTGTTAACAGGCAGGCGGAATGAACATAGCCTTTTTCATGATAGTGAAGTCAGCAAAATATTATCTCCATAGCGAAAAATGACTTGTAAAAACAAAATATATATATATCCTTATCTTATCAATATTATCAGGTTTGCATGCAGTGAATATTTTGACTTACGACAAACACGACTTGGAAGTAATAGCGACGGAATTTGACATCAATCAGTCCATCATGAATAGAGATACTGGTTCAAGTTTAGATTGCAGTTTATTACGTATGCGAGTTTTTTTTTTTTTTTCTGGTTCACTTAATCATACTTTTCCACCCGGTTGATTGTTACTCAGCGTATTTAGTTTTCTCAATCTATACTAGTGTTTGCCTGTGTTTTATAATCATAATTTATGTCTTTATTTACTACCCTATGTATTTTAGTTATTATGTAATTTTGAACAGAACATTTATTATTTCATTAGCGGCAGTGTGTAATGCATTGCCGTCAAGAAGTCCCTCCGCAGCACTTACGCAGTCGAAAATCCGCTAAGAAACAGAATCCAGCTGTAGCCTAGTTGTAATGTTCTGCTACCTTCAAATAATCATATCACTCACATATTTATTAAATAAGAAATAAAAGTAACGTAAAACTCATCTAAAATATTACCTAGGTAAAACCGGTCTCCTCAGTCTCAGTGCAGGAGATTGCGTGCTCAATTCCTGTCCTGGATATAAGTGATTGTTTGCGTTATTAGGAAAACAGAGAACACGAAATAAGATAAATAGGAACAACAGAAAAATTATAATCATATAAAACATTATTTAAAAAAACATAAATGCAAGCAAGGAAAAGTGGAAAATTAGAGTCAGACTGAAAAATTCAATGCCATAGCCGGGATTTGAACCAGAAACTTCGGCTTTCGGTGCTGCTGCTCTACCAGATAAGCTACCGGTAGCTGTCGGTACTACATCTTTCATCATTCCAAACATAGGCCTTAACTTTACTCAATTATAACAATGTCTTCTTTTCTTAATTTAAGTTCTCCCTTTGTAGAGACATTTATGCGTCCCACGCTGCCCGGACCTTACAGGACCACGACCTTTCGGGAGAGGGATTACCTTTGGATCACATACATTATTTTTCTACCGGATTAGTGATCAGCCCAATGCCGAGGCCACCTCTTAGACAACATAAAAACATAGGACGAAACACACAAGTTGATCAAAACTCAATTAGAATACGGCGCGGATGGGATGAAGATGATAATGATGGCGAGATATCGTCTGGGGTCCACACAGGATTAAAATTTCTCGACATTCCTCTAACGGGTTAGAAAACAAACACCTAGGAAACTTGTAGGCCTATCGACCAAAAATCGAACCCGGGCCCGCTGCGTGAGGAAAACGAACGCATCCCCTATACCACAGCGGTGAACCACTATAATTGTTATGATATCATTAACTGTATTATATTATTTTCATTATTATCACCATCAAAAACATTATTGCTATCATGATTATCATTACCACCATGACTTAACTACTTTATCCTATGTCGGAAAAATAGGTATATGATCACTTGGTATTTTAGTCGTTACATAAATAATAATGTACATTGAGAAATAACAGTCTGCAGACAGATCAGAATTACTTTAGATTACAACGGACCGCAATGCCAAAGAAAAGGAAGCAATCGCTGTGAATGAAAGATGTGGAAGTCAGATTAAATGAAGCAATTTCCGGTCAAGTCAGACATATGCACTTTGTAAGGCCATTCCTACACACCTACTTGTTGGAGATTATAAATAGACCTACTACTTTAAAACTTGTTTTATGTTTGCTTTTTTTAACGTTGGTTATGTGTCTGTAACCTCGCAGGTGTTTCGGAATTTTGACCTGCAGAACATGCCCATTAATGTAGCCTACAGATATGGGACTTGCATTTACTAACTTAGACTACATACTCAATGGCAATAGACTTTTCATAAGAAAACTAAAGTAATATTCTCTATGTTAGGAAACTCGAAGGTTTATTGCCGCGCTTACATGAGCCCGGTATTCAACCCTATTCTGTGTTAACTACAACCATCCCTCACAAATTCTAGTTCCCCTAAATTTATTCTAACATTGTCCTCCCACCTACATCTAGGGCTTCCAAGTGGCATTTTCCCTTCGGGTCTCCCAGGCAGTATTTTTGAGATATGTCTTTCCTCCCCCATGCGTGCAACATATACAGTCCATTTCATCCTCCTGGATTTAATTACCCTTACTATATCTGGTCATAAAGACCGTCATTAAGCACTTTACTCCAGTCCCCATTTTCATCTCTCTTAGGTCCGAATATATTCCTAGGCATCCTGTTTTCGAACACACTCAGATTATGTTCTTCCCGAAGAGTAAGCGACCATGTCTCACATCCATATAATACAATCAGCAATAATTTTAGATTTTTGGACAGAAGACGAGAAGATAAAGTCTCTGAATTATATAAAACAGCATTTCGTGATTTATGTTGTCGACGCTTAACTTCTCCCTTAATATTTTTTGTGTATGTATTATTGCTCCCAGATATGTGAATTTTTCCACTTCTTCGAGTGGGATTGTGGGTCAGTTAGAGATTTTAATGTTGTATACGCAAGTTGCCATGGTAGCTCAAAGGTCCAGTAGCGGCACGGAGAACCGAAGATCCTGGTTCAAATCCCGGCTATGGCATTGATTTTTTCAGTCTTACTGAACCTTTCCACCTTAGCCTACACACGGCGAGTGTGAAAGAATTATCATACCACTGTGACCTACTAGTGGTTTACTATGAAGCCTGGGCCTTAAAGTACTTAGAGGTTGTAAGTCGCCATTGGGTTGGTATCTCATATTGAGATCGCCTCGTGGTATACCGGGATTGTAGTCATTTGGAGAATTTAATGTTGTTCTGGCAAGTTACCGTGGTAGCTCAACGGTAGAGTATGGCACTGAGAGCCGAAGATCCTGGTTAAAATCTCGGCTAAGGCATTGAGTTTTTCAGTCTGACTCAACCTTTTCACCTTAAAATGCATTTTTATAAAACAATTTAAACTGATTCCCTTCGAATTGACTTCATAGTATTATTTTTATTAAGTTAATCGTAACTTTCTAAATTAAACAAAAACTCTCAACAAAGGAATGGTTAATTTACTTGTGATTATGGATACTGATTATAGCTGCTCATAGCTATAATCGTGTGACACATCTTTTTAATAAAAGTTTTTTTGTGCAATATATATATATATTGCACAAAAAATCTTTTATTAATATATATATATATATATATATATATATATATATATATATATATATATATATAATTTAAATGCTGTTTATTTCCCTACTTTAAATTTTTTGGGGCATCTTTAGGCACCTGATTTTATTTCAGTTTCACCTTGTAGCCTATAGAGTATCTGATTTACCTAATTAGGCCTAACCATCTTACTGCTTTGGTCATGGTGTCAAGTTGTTTACTCAAATTCAACTCGGGCTTATATGGGGGTTTCCCCTGTATGCAAAGACGAGGCGAATACCCGAATGGAATGTGCTTACACTTGAATTCAGAATGGAGTCTCTAGTGTGCCCGGTTGACCTATTGAGAGATACGGTATGTGAAGTTTTCAATAGGCCTACTTATATTAACAAACTACGTAAGTTCCACTATCGATTTAATACTTTATTCATAAACTTTCTAGTTCATATAGAATTGGAATGGAATTCATATGTACTTTCTCACGTTAAGAGGTGGAATATATTCGTGGAACATTATATCGCGTGTGGATGAATGTCACTCAGCATAAAAAAAACCTTCTTGCATTATTTATTTTATTGCACTACATGCAACGAACCAAAGCATTCCAGGTTGTTGATTTTATCAGCAAACTTACCGGTCGATGCCCACCTATCTATCTAGGTGAAGAACTGCACGCCTCTCTAATGATTCCTTCAGGATTTACCTTCTCCGGACTTAGTCTAAATCTTATCTATAGAATTAATAATTCAGCTTGAAACGTATTTAGTACAAACATCTTCATTGGTATAAGATAAAACTAGTCGGAAAGAAACTCTTAATTAAACAGCCTTTAAATTAAAGTGGACGAAATACCACAAGAATTTCGTTTTTGTTTGAGTCTTTTTTCGTATGAATATTATTGGTACGGTTTTTTATTTATTTATGAAACATTTAATGGTGCAAAAAATTATTGAGAAAGAGCTTTGCATGACCTTTCGTAGTAACACGCACGGTACAGTAACATTAAATCCCTCACGTATTATTATTTATCTCACGTATTATTTATCTATACAACCTACAACCACACGCCATGTACTTTTGTTTGGAGTGTTATTGCACAGTATAATTCTGTACCTGAGAACCATTGTATCGTAAGTCACATTTTGCTTTTTTTACATGAGAGGCAAATAAAAGGAAATTTTGAAATGAACTGCCTGTTTCAGGTTTTATTTTTTCATATATTTTTTCCAAAATTTACTATAATACTGGTACATAACTTCCATTTAGTATTATGAGTTTATAAATGACAATGTTTTTCACAAGATAGAATAAAACAAAAAATTCTGAGAAATGGTCCTTTTAAGATTATATGGCTCTAAGATATGCAACACTTTTATGGACTTAAGATAAATAGTAATCATTATTAATAGAATGTTTTACATCACAAAGCAATGAATAAAAAATATTTATAGTATTTAACATAATTTATTCATACTTTCTGGCAAAAGTTTATAAACTAATACCACAGAAGAAGGTTTACACATATTACAAAAAGACCTTCAACACATGCTAAGTAAGGATATTCATTCAGCATTCTTCTTCAGGAAGATCAACTACGTCATTTTGATGTGGCAGATTTTTAAAGTAGTCCCTGTACTCTTCTGGGATCCATTGTAATAATTTAACAAGGTCATTGTATTTTGCCCTACTGATGGGTTTATTTCGTTCCCTTATGACTGGTACACTTGCAGGCACACGAAGTAGGCATCGTTTGTTTCTTCGGATATCAACTACATGAAACTGGTCTTCCTCACATTACGTTTTGTAGTAGTAATGCCCTAAGTCCTCCTTCCGCACCTGAAGGTGAACTATTTTAGCAAATGGAACATTTTCACCATTCACGTCTTTTTTCCTGCTTACATATGGAGAGTTGACATTGTCAATTAAACTGGTGAAATTCCTAAAATTCTCCAGTTCCATCTTCAGAACATGAATATTTTTCCCAATTTCTCTGACAAGATTTATCCAATCGTTGCAGGTAAAAATCTGTTGAGTCTTTAGTTTCTTCTTCTTCCTCTCCATTAAGCTGTGGATGCTATCAACCTCCATATGTGTGTGGCCCTTTAACAGGTATTTGTGATTTATCTCTTTTAAGTTTTCTCCCTTAGCCAGCAAACAAAGATACATTACGATCATTGCGTGATTACGATTTTGACCACAGCAATTGTCTGACCACACTGTTAGATTTCCAACGTTCTTTTCAATTACCTCCTCTACTGCCCATTTGAGGAAACATGACGCCATTTCATTTCCACCACGTCCTCCTATGGTTTCGTCATACATCATGCAGAAAGAAGATTTAAAAACTGGATCGTGGATGGTATAATTTAATGTCCATAGTTTTCTTAAGTAAAAGCTCTGAGAATTGGCGAGTAGTGGGGTTTGAAGACACTTCTGGAGATCCACCATTACCACCTTTGAATTCTCTGATTGTTTACATAAATCTTTGTCTCTTTTCTTCAGTTCATATCGTTTAGATGCTTCTTTCAAATGTTCTGACTTCTCCCTTTCGTTAAGTATCCTTTCTTCAAGTTGCAATTTTTTATTTTTCAGTCGGTTTTCAATTTCATCACATGTGTCACAGGTGTCAACATTAGGCTGCTTAAAAGATAAATTGAATTCCTGGTTAAATATTTTTCTGAACAACCACTCTTTGCACAAAGGTTTTGAATTTTTCTTACATTCTTCAATGTAGTTCTTGTACATGATGCTTATATTTAATTCTGATCCTAAATACTTTTTCTGTGTTTTCTCTCTACTGTAGTGGCTCTCATATACTGGATATCTAGCAATATGGTTTTTGATATCATCAATCAAAAAGTCATCTGTTTTATTTACAGGTGTATGTCTTCCTCTTTGGTCAGTAAAAATCATTCCTGCTCTTTCACCTTTTCTTTGTGCTGTTTTCACAAACTGTTCACTGATAGATAGGGTGTTCAAGTACATAGTTTTACAAACAGTAACACTCTGACCATTCATTTGAAAAGAGTAAACATTACTATAATTTCTTCCTCTTGCGTTATTTCTGGGCCTGTTTCTTTCAACTTCTTTCTTCATGACTGTGGAAAGGATATACTGCCTTTTCATGTCCCACGTACGATTTTCGTCCCAGAATTCTTTGAATATAACCTGTCTTTGCTCGTAATTTATCTTTGATCTGCATTTGAGACGACATTGCTGTTGACATTGTTATTTTATCCGCCGTTCCTTTACGGTCTTCCCAAGAGCAGAAACATATTCTTTTCCTGACAAGCATTTTGTTTTCCTTATCAATTTTTTCCAAGCTTTAACATTCTTCTTCCTCTTTTTAGTTTTTATAATTTGTTCATTATCACTATCGGTACCAGTATCTGTTTCAGAATAGGGCACTAAAGGAGTTACTGCCGCATGTTGCAGGTTTACTTGTGTGTCAATAATTGTTTCCTCGTTCTGCTCATCTTCACTGAAAGAATCATCTGTTCGAGGTACATAATCACTGTCACTTTCGTTGCCATCACAAACCGAAGAATCTGAATCCTGTATTTCCAAATGGTTATTTCTGTATGATAATACAGGTGTCAAAGTGGCGTAGACTTGATTATTTCCTTCTTCGTTTGAATTGAAATCAGCTTGTAAAGTATCTCGGATACTAACTACTTCTTTAGATATTGCAGTGGAGTTAACAGACATAGACTCGATAACAGAAATGTTGTGAAAATAATTTAAAACCTGTGCTTCATTTGGATTTTCAGTATTAATCGTAGTATCACTCACCACAGCAGGAGTCTGCCAGTCATTCAATTCTTCATTCAATACCGGTACTGGTAAACCACCGTTTAGAATATCTGTGAAAATATAAGTATAACAATTTAGTATTGTATGGTGAACTAATATACTTGCATGGTGTAAATTGTGAACATATTAAAGCCAATATTTTTTTTATTATTAGTCATTACCTAAAGACTCGTTAGCAATATCAGGCAGTTCCTCCTGCATGTGTTCTTCTTCAGAAACGCCATTCAGGAGACCTAAAATAAAAGAGTTAAAAAGTCAGAATTGAAATTATTGACGATATCTCAATGAAATTATAATAACTTAAAATAATTCATAGCTGATAAAATGATTATTTACCCTTTTCCCACTTTTCAGTGCTGATGAAAGGTGTTTGTATTGCACGGTTAGTGCTAAAGTAATCAGTTTCTAGCCTCTGTTGCACTTCACATGATGAACTGGAATCAGTGTGTTCTAAAATTGAAAAAAGATAATATGAAATAAATAAAATTTATTCAACATAATTTTTATAAGCATAGATTTAGAAATAAAAATAAAAATATTTATTCACATAATCATGAGTACTCCTTACCATAATTTAACAGAGCAAGATCCACCAACTTCCTTCCTTTGTGAGACATTTTGCTGTAATAAGCCCAGGTGTGTATCATAATGTCAAACACAATGGAAAATTCATTTTTGACAAAATAAAAATAGCTGATACTAAGTTTGAGCCAAACTATCTTATGTTGACTTACGATATTATGAGAAGTCATTATGTTAGAACCAAAGTATCTTAAATCCTTTTTAGATAGTTTGGCACTAATCCGATAATGGACTTAAGATTATATAACCCAGCATATCTGCCCTTCTGGCAATAATATGTAATATATTATAGTATGGTGCTAAAGAGAATTGTTTTTGTCGACGAAACTGCAAAAACCTCAAAATTCAATTTTTTGGACTTACGATAGTATGGTTCTCAGGTACAGAATTTAATTCTCAAGCACTCGTTACAGTTTCAGAGACGCTGCTCACATTAAGACTGTTAATAGTGCTGAAATAAAACAAAAAATCTTGTTTGTACGAAATACAAGTTCAAAATGTAATATATTTAAATATTCACAAAAATGTTACTTCTAGTATCAGTTCTTTTTGGACTGTTTTCAGTGTCATACGAAATTCATCAATGTGTCATCAATATCGCCAAAATACATTTCCCCATTGGATCAAATATATTACTGTCAGTTCCATCAGAAAATAACAATACGAAGTCATTATTAGAAGTTTTGCATATTCTGAGTTTGTGGACTGTACAGATATCGTCTTCTGGGGGTCAGATAGTAAACTTTCAGAACAAGAAGAGCTTCAAACACCAGTCCTATATTATATTTACGAGAGATATCCTAGTCAATGTTATGGAAGATTTTGTTACACAGCTGAATATTATCAGCAAAACCCCGCATTGGAATCCTAGTGGACGGTTCTTGATAGTTATGCAAAACATGTCATCTGACTTGACTCAAGAAATCGCCACTGTTCTTTGGCATAAGTATAAGGTTGTCAATATTATTGTTTTGGTTAAAAATGATGAAATATGTTATTTATATTCTAGGATCCCATATCAGTCCCGACATCCCTGTGATTGTGTAAGAGTGGTTTTGATAGAGCAGATCAATATGGAAGGAGATGTAGCCAAATTTAAACAAAACATTTCTCTATATCCGAACAAAACGCCGAGGAACTTCCATGGTTGTCCACTGAGGGCTAGAGCAAATGAGATTTTGATATATTGCATGCGAGAAAAAGGGGAACAGTTAGATTACTCTGGAATAGATGCCGATGTGTTTAAGTTAGTGGTTAGAATTCTCAAAAACATAAAAGAAAAGAGCGGGAAATTTTCAGTAACATACAAAGTTGCGTCTTGTTACTATGGTCAACGCTTCTTGGTGAAGGCATTCCTGTCTTACCACGGACATTTAGAATTCGTGTTATATTTATCCTGATGGTCTGGTTTTCGTATATAATTGGAGGAATTCTCTTCCAGACATTATTGACTAGTATTCTTGTGGACCCTGGCTTTGGAAAACAGGTAGAAAGCATAGACGAATTAAATGAAGCTGGAATCATATTGTATGGAGAATCTGGGCAAGTCAAGTATTGGCGTTTGCACTTAGAAGACATAGCCCGTGTGAAAATCAGTACATCATGTAATGCAAGATATTTATGCATCACTGAGTACTTGACCATTGATAACTCCGCTCTGCTTTTAAGTGATTACTTCGCAGAATGTTTAATTAATGGAGTTCTCCCACCTCACCATCCTAGTATTAGAGTGTGTAAAATGGACCCAGTACTCTTCAAGAATATGGTCAGCATGTTCTTCCAGAGAGGCAGTCCCCTTGTGAGGGTTTTCCACGACATTTTAACTCGTTTGACCGAAGTTGGATTTATTGAAAAAATCTTATCCGATCTTAAGATTAAATTGAGATACACGGAATGGAATACTACGGTTCCCATCATTTTCGAAGAGAATTCAGGTTATTTCGTTTTCAGAATGGTTCATCTAAGTGTTGAATTTTTTGCCCTTGTTTTAGGTTATGTGTTGAGTTCCATTGCTTTTTTAACAGAACTGTTATGGAAAAGCCTACTTAGAAAGTCCATTATTTATAGAAATTTGTTTTCATAAATCATCAGTCCCACGACTTAATATTTATTTAAATTTCTACGAATGATCTAATATATTGTGTTACTTTTACTCTAAGCGTATTCAACATGCTTTATTCTATATTTCCCATATAATTTCATTTGTGCGTTGAACCGCCACCCTCTTATATGCATTAGAACAAAGTATGTTGGCTTACAAATTTGGCACACGTGTGATGATTATAGGCCTATTTAGTCTAACGATTCGTCGTTAATCTCCATAATAAACAAACCAAAAATTTATACCGGATTACCGGGATATGTGAGTCAGTTGGGGAATTTCATATAGACGAATGTTTTACCAAGATAGCTCAATGGTAGAGCAGCGGCACGGAGACCCTAAGATCCTGGTTAAAATCCAGGTCATGGTATTGAACTTTTCAGTCTGAGGTCAACCTTTCCACCTTAGCCTACACACGGCCAGTGTGAAAGAAGTATCATTCGACTGTGACCTACTAGTGGTTTACTATGAAGCCTGAGCCTTTAAGTGCTTACGGGTTTAAGTCGCCACTGGGTTAGCATCTTACATTGAGAACGCCTGGTGGTATACCGGGATTGTGAATCAGTTGGAGAATTTAACGTTGTACTAGCATGGTAACTCAGCGGTAGAGTAAGAGTATGGCACGGAGATCCGAAGATCCTGGTTCAAATCCCGCCTATGGAATTGAATGTTTCACTCTGACTCAAACTTTCCACCTTAGCCTACACGGTGAGGGTGAAAGAATTATCATTCCATGAATATGTAATTTAGTTCAAGTACTTGAAAAACAATGTAACGTGTGACATTTATTTTATCTGACAGAGATTCTCTGAATCACAAGTGAATAATTGTAGGCTATGTATGAAGGTTTGATGTGTTTTATTCACAGAATTATATTTTGTTGCCATTTGAAAAAAAAAATGCAAAAATTCTATCCCGCCGTGAAACAATTAAACAATAATGCTCGCGTCTTGCACTCGCATTCGGGATGTCCAGGGCTCAAGTCCCGTGGCCTGTTAATTTGACTTGGGTTTTTTCTTGGTTTCCCCAGTCGTAAAGGTAAATACCGTATTTGGATATTTACTTACCATGCGTTATAACCGCTGCTTCATCCTGTATCATATTCTTTAAAATCAATGTGTTAGTTGAATTTAACAGACGCCATAAACACATCAACAGTTGTACATCAATAATTGCAAGTCCTAGTGACAACTTGAATTCCTGATATGTTTTCGATGCTTAAAGGAGTATAAATAAAGCTGAATAATGAAAAAAAAATGCTTATTTTCTTGATGTTCAATAAAATGTTACTTATGCAGTTGGTATCCTAAGGCATCAGCATAAGACATAACGAACGAGGTAAATACAATAACTAAATTAATTTATATATTTATATAATTTATGTATAAATGTATTAATATATATGTATATATATATATATGTTTTAGTTATCATAAAGAATGAGAATTAATTTCTTGTTATCAATTTAAAAAAAAAACTCTAAAAGTTTTAATAAATACATCCACTTGACTGTATATGTCTTTAAATATTATTGTAAAATTTAAATAAAATTAGTTGAAGATTATTTTTGCAACGCGAAGATAGGTAAACAGTAAGAACAGATTGTGAAAGCAAAACCGTTTGGCCTAATCGTTAATAGGCCGCACAGGGGCATATTCAGAGGGGCTGAGGGGGCTACAGTCCCCGAAACGTTAAGTCATGCTATTATGTATCACATAAGAACAGATTATAAACAAATTAATTGCACCTCCAGATTCATGAAATGCGAAAGGGGAATCATGAAATAGAAATGCCGTCACTTCTTTCTCTAAGTAGGCCTATGTACAAAATTCAGCCTAACATCGAATTTTTACTTAAGCGGCTTAAGCTGGCATGAACGCATAGCTAACTCGTTTAGCTATTGTCAGTAGATTACAGCGGTAAAGTGAGCAGTGCTTGAAATGGTGCTTGATAAATTTTCCAATATTGGGAAAGGAAGAAAACTTATTGTTGTTCTATGACTCAATAACTTTGATGGATTTACCTTAGATTACAGTGTTACTATGACCTGCCGTCTTTGAGTATAGTTATGCTATTCTAACTTATGAAGTGTTGTGTGTGATAATTGTGTTTGACTTATCATACCTCCTCCCGAAAGGATACGCCCCTGAGACCGCATGAAACATACATATACGTTAAATAATATTAGTTTCATAAAGCTCTATGAAAAATAACCTCTATAGAAAATATTGTATGAACTTTTTTGTAATGTGTCATTTAGCACGCTCAGTATTCCGTGGGGTATTTCTAGTTGTTTTATTCCCTGTAACATTTATAAACGTATATAATTTAGAGAACGGAGATAGCCTTATTACGTGCCAGTATGGTACTTTATGCGATTGTGTGGGGAACGAAAAAATGTCCGCCCGTCTGTTTGTCTGTCCGTCCGTCCGACCGTCCGTGCGCCTGTACACACCATAACTCAAGTAGCCTACGCTTTTTCGGAGTTTCATGAAACTTGGTAAACACATTTATAATGTCCTTGGAAAGAACCTTATTGATAATGAACCAAATCGGTTCACCGGTACCGGAGTAATGCTCAATTTAGTGCCTATTTTAATATATTATATTAGAAAGGCGTCATAGCTCAAATACGCTGTATCGGATTTCCATGAAACTTAGTATACGCATTTATGACGCCCATGAAAAGTACCCTATTGAATTTGAACCTAATCTGTTGCCCGGTACCGGAGTAAAACCCAATTTAGTGTCTATTTTAAAGACGCAATAACTCAAATACGCTTTATCGTATTTTTATGAAACTTCGTATACGCATTTATAATGTCCATGGAAAGACTTCTATTGATATTCGACCAAATCGGTTGGCCAGTACCGGAATAATGCCCAATTTAGTGCATTTTATGTTAATATATAAGAAGTCGCGATAACTCAAATATGCTTTATTGGATTTTCCTGAAACTTTGTATACCTATTTATAATGTACATGGGAAGACGTCTACTGATATTGGACCGAATCGGTAGACCGGTACCGGAGTAAAACCCAATTTAGTGTCTATTTTAAAGACGCGGTAACCCAAATACACTTCACCGAATTTTTATGAAACTTGGTATACACATTTATAATGTCCATGGGAAGACGTCTATTGATATTGGATAAAATCGGTTGATATGTTTCGGAGTAATGCTCAATTTAGTGCCTATTTTATGGTAATATACGTATGCGAAAGAATTTATAAAAAATTTCAAATCAGTTATCTTGACAACATAGCCTATTGTTTTACTGTGATCTTAAAAGGATTTGGAAATGAAAATACAGTTAGCTATGACAAAAAAACACTATTGTTTTACATGCGCTAATCCAACTAGACCGTTAAACTGACCCAGGTGGCCGCGTTGGTAACGTCTTGGCCTCACATTCTGGATTTCAATGGTTCAAAACCCGAAACCGGCATATTTTTTTTTTTTTATTTTTTATTTATTTTTTATTATTTTTTTTTTCTTTCTATGTGAGTGTGCGATTGTCAAGATATTACAAATCTGTACAGTTCAGCTGATGCTGGAAGATTTTAATCTGATTAAAAAAACTAAACGTTTGTTCTTCGTAAGCCCTGCTTAATGAATAAATCTGGAGCTTAACTTGTAAATAAATTTAAAAAAATATTTTGCATATCATAATTGCAGTCATAACTGATTAAACAAAAACATACCGGCACTTTGTTACATCAGTTTACCTGATTTTATTTATTTCCAATATGTGCGAATTTAGAGAACGAACGACCGCTGTATTATGCCTTCATGAGAATTTGGCTGACAGTTGGACGGGGTCTACAGAAATATTTTAAATTTGACTTGGACACAGTTTTGGGGAGTCGAGTTCTTACGAGGTTAGCGTACCAAGCAGAAAGCCTGGGTTAAAATCCTGCCGAGGGCTTATTCCTCTTTACAGAATTTAATAGACATAAACAAAACCTGCAATTAAGTAACTCTTCATTAAAAACTGGCTCTAAATTAAGGAAAACGAAATACACACGGATTTAACTATTTCTGTATTTTTTCATATTTCTATCATTAGTAATGTTTCTATTTATTTATCTATTAAATTATTTATTTATTTCCGAAACACGTAATGGGGCATGAATGTGCGAGAAAGAACTTTGCATGATCTTTAGTGATAACACGCACGATAAAACAATATCAAATCTGTCGGATACTATCTATAGGCCTACTTCCTATAACCACACGCTATAAACTTTTGTTTTGAATGCTATTGTCCGACCTTATCACAGTATAATTTCCAAAGTAGGACTATTCGTTACAGTATCAGAGCCTTGTCACTGAATTATTGCACACGTTGAGTCTGTTTCTTAGTACATACGTAAGACATTTATAAGGGGAAGTAATCTTTATTGTACGAAATACATATTCTATATGTACTTTATAAGTATTCAGAAAATGTTACTTCTAGTAACAGTTCTCCTTGGACTATTTTCAGTGTCATACGAAACTCATAAATGTGTCATCAATATCGCCAAAATGTATTTCCCCACTGGGTCAACTATATTATGGTCAATTCCATCAGAGAATAACAATACGAGGTCGTTATTAGAAGTTTTGCATATTCTAAGTGTGTGGACTGTACAGATCTCGTCTACTAGAGGCCAGATAATGAACTTTCAAAAGAAGAAAACCTTCAAACACCAGTCCTATATCATATTTACGACAGATATCCTAGTAAACGTTACGGAAGATTTTGATAAACAAATGCATATTATCAGCAAAACCCCGCATTGGAATCCTAGTGGACGGTTCTTGATAGTTGTGCAAAACGTGTCACCTGACTTTACTCAACAAATCGCCACTGTTCTTTGGCATAAGTATAAGGTTGTCAACGTTATAATTTTGGAAAAGAATCATGAAGTATGTGATTTATATTCTTGGATCCCTTATCAATCTAGAGATTTCTGTGATCGTGTAAAAGTGGTTCTGATAGAGCAGATCAATATGGAAGGAGATGTCGCCAAATTTAAGCAAAACATCTCTCTTTATCCGAACAAAATGCCGAAAAACTTCCATGGTTGTCCACTGAGGGCTAGAGCAAACGAGATGTTAGTATACTGCATGCGTGAAAAAGAAGAACCTTTAGATTACTTTGGAATAGACGCGGATGTGTTCAAGTTAGTGGTTCGAATTCTGAATTTCAGGATTGTTTATGTTCCAGGTAATTTATCTCTTAACATTTACGACACCAGAATTAATGCAAAGAAAGAAGTATCTCAAGGATTGATAGACGTAACATTCGGCTGTACTCTTGTCAACAAACACTCAGAAGACGTAGTAGAAAATACTATGATTTACTTTCAGAATAATCCTGGTATACTCGTACCGTGTGGACAACCCTTGCCTCGACTCGAAAAAATTGCCGGTATATTCACTCCAACGTTATGGTTTGGAATTTGTTTTACATGTTCTATATGTTCCGTTGTTATATGGACTTTGACACAGAGACAGAAAAGAAAAGAGCAGATAGTTTTTAGTAACATACAAAGTTGTGTGTTGTTACTATGGTCAACGCTGCTTGGAGTAGGCATTCCTGTCTTACCACGGACGTGTAGAATTCGCTTTGTATTTATCCTGATGGTCTGGTTTTCGTATATAATTGGAGGAATTCTCTTCCAGACATGGTTGACTAGTATTCTTGTGGACCCTGGCTTTGGAAAACAGATAGAAAGCATAGACGAATTAATTGAAGCTGGAATTGTATTGTATGGGGCACCTGGGCAAGTCAAGTATTGGCGTTTGCATGTAGAAGAACTAGCAAACGTGAAAATGAGTACATCGTGTAACACAAGATATTTATGCAACATCGAGTACTTGACCAATGATAACTCCGCTCTTATTATTGGTGATTACAACGTTGAATGCATAATTAATGGTCTTCTCCCACCTCACCGTCCTAGTATTACAGTGTGCAAAATGGAGTCAGCTCTCTACAAGTTATATGTCAGCATGTTCTTCCAGAAAGGCAGTCCCTTTCTGAGGATTTTCCACGATATTTTAACCCGTTTGACCGAAGCTGGACTTATTGAAAAAATCCTATCGGATCTAAAGATTAAATTAAGATACACGAAATGGAATATAACGGTACCCATCACTTTCGAAGAGAATTCTGGTTATTTCGTTTTCAGATTGATTCACCTCAGTGTTGCGTTTTATTTCCTTGTTACAGGTTATATTTTAAGTTCTATTGCTTTTTTAACAGAACTGTTATGGAAAAACCTGCTCAGAAGTTCGAAATGTTATAAAATCCGTGCTCTTAAAACATCAGTCCCATGATTCAATCCATTGTCTACATTTCAACCAATCATCTTGTGTGATGTTGTACACCGACTATACTCAACATACTGTGTTCTATTTTTTCCCATATAATTCAGTTTTGTGCGTCGAGCTTTCGCACTCTTATAGGCCTATTGCACAACACTTACAAATCACAGCACACCAGTGTTCATTGTAGATCTAAGTAGCATACTCAGCCGTCGTTAATGTCCATAATAAACAACTATACAGTTATTTGAACAAAAAATATAAAAGAACGTGCTATTTTATCTGACGTGTGATTTTATCTGACAGATTCTCTAAATCAGAAGTGAATATAATTGTATTTGAAAATTATGTTATTTATTCAGATAATGCGAATTTATTGGCATTGGAATAAAATGTTGGCCTATAAGACACTAAGCCTATAAACTATTAAACAGTTTGGTTCATTTTCTTGAAGTTGAATAAAATGTGACATATGCAGTTGGTGTCCTGTTGCATCTGCAAAGGCATCATTGCTTGTTCCCTTTTGTTAATAAAGCACAGTGTAGAAAATAGCGATGTAAATTCGAAAAACAAAACGTCTCAGAGTATTCTTCAATTTATCGACATAGAAATTTGCAATGAAAAATATTATAAGATTTTTTTTTAATATTGAGCATTAAAGGAGAGCAAACTTGTTAATTGGAGTACACAGTACTTTTTAATATAAGAAATTGATCATTTTGACCTAAAGTGATGAATATTTCTCTCATCGCCCTTTTAATTCTCAAAAAATTTGTTTCGTGAATAAATTTTAATAAAGAATAGTTATATTATTTTAAAAAATATGTATAATTCATTTCGAAACATAACTTTTGATTAAAATTTAATCTGGACCTAATTGAAATGTACTACTCATTTCATTCTCCCTGAAGTCGAGATTGTTCATGTTAATTATTTTACTAGACTACTTTCTAATAAACTTTACTTTGGTGCAAGAAAGCAGTTTCAAACTGGATTGTAAGCGTTATCTAATATTTCTATACGTTTCTATTTTTTTAATTGGAAAAAACTGTCAAAGCATAAATAAAAGTCTTCGTTTACTTAGCTATTGATAAATATTTTATTTTCTAAGTGTTATTAAATTTATACCCATTCTCTAGTATATTAACTAGTATATTGCGATACTAGTTCCGTAAGCGCTGCTTACGGATAGAGGAAAATAATTTATGTATCATTCACTCAATTTAAACAAAATTACTTTGTTAAATATGCTGTAGCCAAGTTAAAATCACACCAGGTTTTAATAGTTATTTATGATACAGAAATTATTTTGGAATTAGTGTGAAGTTAAGAAACGAGGAGAAGCCGACTTCCAAACGAAAGTTTAGAAACTTAAATCATACACATATTTTCTGCGATAGCGCTAAATTTTCACAGGTCACGTGCGTTCCGGATTTTATTGATTAATTCACTAGCAACTTATGCTATCTCGTAGAATCCGAACCTCGAATTACATTTATTGTGACTATGTAGCGAATATTTACGTATTATAGTTAATAAATGAAACCACGAAAATGAAGAAAACATATCGATATTAAGTGCCATTATAAGCAAGATAGCTAATGTCATCTATTTGGCGTTCAGGTAACCGAGATGAAACAATGGATATGTCGCTGCCAGCAACAATGTTCGTCAATAATAGCTGGTTTATTTTTTAGATTAACCTCAATGTTACAATATTATCGCGATATCTATATATATAAGAGGCTTTGTCCTGACTGAATGACTGATTGACTCACTGAATGACAGAGAATCAACGTACAGCCTAAACCAGGGGAAGACAGAAGGTTGCTCTGTGACGTCACTGCTTCCTGCTCTCACTGCTCGCGTTGTACCTTTGCGAGGAGTATGTGAAATGTAGGCATCAGTGAACAGGGGGGAAGAGAGGGGTATTAGTATTGCGGGCAGGGGGAATTTAGGGGGTTAGAACTTACGTAATACGTGTTTCCGAGTTAATGAAACATCAATCGATTTTCTTGATAGTTTATCGGTTAATTACAGCACAGTAGTCCTATTTTTCTATTCTGTGAGAACAATTGCCTTTCAACAAAATCTATGTTCTTTGACAAAAATAGACAATACTATCATTTGAATTAACATAATTCACTACTATAAAAATAATTTAAAAAATGAACTGAATTAATTACCATACAAGCTCGTCTGCACCTTAGATGATACAAGATTACAGTAACAATTTTCTGACTTTCCTGTCTCTTTTTTCTTTAACAAGTTTATCAATGTTGGGACGTAATGTTTGAGCAATATTTAATCGAAGACTACATTTAGGTTGTGATTTGACAATGTACTTCTTGATTTGAGCTTTGCACATTTCATTAGTGAAAAAAATTGTTCGGCCACATATGTCGATCCAAAATTACATAATATTCGTGCGGCAAGTTTCGGGAATCTGGTTTCAGAGAAATTTCTGTAAAAGTTACCCAAGACCACTTTACGTTCGTATTTGTCCTTTAACAGATCGTCGCATTGTAAGTTTAGCAGTTCCAACTGATACGGGCAAGGAACGTCTTTGACATTAACTAAATATGGGGTAGCAAAAAGTTTAAATATTGGAGAAAGGTTTTCCACATCCTGAAACCTCGATTCGAACTGAAGAAGAATATTTTGCAGAACTAACACATGTTCTGCAGAGAGAACACTATCAGGATCGCATCTTGCATTAACTTTGAAAAATGCTCCGTATTCCCAACCAGAAGTTGTTCTACCCACAGAGCTAAACTGAATAGGTCCTCTAGTACCTAAATCTAGCGTACTCTAAACACCCCTACTACCGTGCGCTCTTGCTGATGTCACACACATGGGATCCGCATGCTCTTGCTCCACAAACGTCATAACAAGACGTAGTTGACTTCCCCTGGCCTAAACTATAACAGGTAGAGACTTGGAATTTTGACAGTACCTTCATTTCATAATGTAGGTGCTCACTAAGAAAGGATTTTGAAAAAATTCTATTTCAAATGCCAAAAATCAAATTTTTTGAGAATACTTTGTTGGAGTAGCCACGGATTACAAAGCTATTATGTAATATGGTTGTCGCAATTGAAGAATGAAGAATCATCAGCCTAATTACATAAGGCAAGATCAGCAACTTCAGCAATATAAAAGCGGGGGATTATGATATGCAAGAGTTGAGTCTGGTCAGTGTGGGGCTGCCTGATCCTCGTCACCTGGACCTGTGTTTCTGTTGTGGTGTGCACCCCTGCTGGAGTCTACATAAGCCAAGGTAAATAAATTTATGTTATAGTGTATGACTGTGTACTTATTTAATAGGATCACCCTAACAACTTAATCCCTTTTTACACAGAATTATCCAATCCAAATAACATTTGACATTAAAACATATTGTTGCCAGTGGGTCTCGGATGTGTTTGGAAAAAAAAATGAAGCTCGAATTTGACAAATTAGTGAACTATCAATATCCACGAAAATAATGCAATCACATAACTTTCTTTACCTTGGACATAGAGAAAACAATACGAGGTATGGTAATATATATATATATATATATTAGTATATCGCAGGTTTTTGGAGAGAGAAGTATGAAAGGGATATTACATTTCTGTTTAATTTCATCCCCAAAACGGTTTTATGGTAACATGAGAATGAGAAATAAAATATTCCGCAAAGACAGTACAATTTTGTTACCGGAATTTATGTTTCTTCTTATTTGAACCCCTACCCGGCTTGCTGTGTACAAGCGATAGGATACAAAATTCGGTATAGGATAATTTCCACACTTGAGAAAATTTAGTTGTGATCACAGGTATCGATGTAATTCATTAAAATACGTTATGTTCAAGTACTGTGGACCATGCGATATCATTATTATTAAGTGCCAGTATGGTACTTTATGAGATTGTGTGGGGGACGAAAAATGTCTGTCCGTCTGTCCGTCCGTCCGTGTGTCTGTACGCGCTCTAACTCAAATATGCTTTATCGAATTTTAATGAAACTTGGTATACGCGTTTATAATGTCCATGGGAAGAACCCTATTGAAATTGGACCAAATCGGTTCACCGGTACCGGAGTAAAACCAAATTTAGTGTTTATTTTAAAGGCGCCATAACTCACATACGCTTTATCGGATTTTCATGAAACTTGGAATACCTATTTATAATGTCCATGGGAAGATGTCTATTGATATTGGACCAGATCGGTTGGGCGGTACCGGAATAATGCCCAATTTAGTGCCTTTTTATGGTAATATATCACAAAGGCGTGGATAACTCAAATACGCTTTATCGGATTTTCTTGAAACTTGGTATACGAATTTATAACGTTTTCAGGTACAAGCCTATTGAATTAGGGCCAAATCGGTTGATCGGTACCAAAGTAACGCGTATATCAATATTAATTTTGTAATCAATATTCTTCCAAGGCCCACAATGTAAGCTTATTAAAAAAACTTAACAAATTGCCAATCGTTTATTCATATTGTTAGCAGCCTTCATTGATTTGTTTCTTCATAACGATGTCAGTGTGGCTAAATAATAACTTAAATAAACGATTTGTAACAACTAGCCGTTGAATATTGATATTATAATGTGTATTCTATGGTTATGTAGACTACCGATATTTACATTAGGCTATATTTTACTGTGAGTATTTTTCTTATCGTTCCTGTGCAGCAATATACCTAATGTAATTCCTGACAGATAGATTTCATATGCTTATTATTCATTCATAACCTTTAAGGTTGCTTTAAATTGAAACAGAGATATCAGCGAATCGTAGGTCTATTGCATCATTATTATTATTGCCGGCACATTTTGTTTTTGGAGTTAACTCGGACATCTATTACAAAAATAACTTTTATGCATGGGCCTATCATAATTGCGTGTATCACTGATTAAAAAAAAACATACTGGCACTTGGTTATATCAGTTTACCTGATTTTATTATAAGAGGGAAAATCAATATAGGCCTAAATATGGTCAAACGTTGTTCGATTTGGACGAAACTCACTATACAGGGGTTTTCTGGGCCAAGGACCTCGAATCTGAGGTCGCTTTTACCAGGCGACGCAATCTTGTCGTGGTATGTAATTAACGTGATTTAAGTGTTAATAAATATAATGATTTAACTATTATGCTGTTAACTTTTAATTTTTGAAATAATTATCGCGGGCGAAGCCGCGGGCACATGCTAGTATAATATAATATTTATTATTATACGAGATTTAAAACCTTCACCACACAACATACATAAATAAATTATACATCATTTGTATATCTCTCTTTGCTCATAGGCAGTTTATATCGTATAGTCTTATTCGCAATCGTTGTGTTCAATCATTAACAATTATTTTTTATTAAAGAAGCTACAGTAATGAAGACATTTCAGAGTTCTATCCGTGTGAATTTAGATCAAAACAATGACGACAGACAATTGTCACTTGCGATTGATTGAAATTCCAAATATTGTATACTAGGTTGGGCACTAATTCATGAGCTAAAATACTCTTTTAATTTTTTTCGGAATGGGAGACAAGAAAGTAGCATGTTTTGGGTACAAAGAGGCGTGTTAATATTTCACACAGATGTTTAAAATTGCATAGCAAATAATTCCATCCTAATTGACGTTCATCTGATTTTATGTTTCCTCCTGGGGAATTCTGGACAGCTACTAATATTGTTAATTAGGGCTAATGGGAATTCTAGTTTCCTTTGGGTCAGATTGCACCCTATTTGTTTTTTCCTTATGGATATTTCTGTTGACGGTAAACCGGTAGAGTATGGCACGGAGATCCGAAGATCCTACTTCAAATCCCGCCTGTGGTATTGGATTTGTCAGTCTGGTATTGAATTTTTCAGTCTGGTGTTGAATTTTTCAGTCTGACTCAACCTTTATACCTTAGCCTTCACACGATCAGTGTGAAAGAATATCATGCCATGAATTTGTAATTTAGTTCAAGTATTTGAAAAACAATGTAACGTGTGGTATCCTAAGGCATCTGCGGTAATGAAAGCAGTGCTTGAAATGGGGCTTCATAAATTGTCCAATAGTGGGAAAGCAAGAAAACTTAATGTTGTTCTATGACTCAATAGCTTTAATGGATTTACCTTAGATTAAAGTATTACTATGACCTACCGTCTTTGAGTTTCGATGTATACTTATGCTATTCTAACGTATTAAGTGTTGTGTGTGATAATTGTGTTGACTTATCATGGCCCCTCCCGAAAGGATACGCCACTGAGACCGCATGAAACATACATATACGTTAAATAATATTAGTTTCATAAAGATCTATAAAGTATAACCTCTGTAGAATATTTTGTATGAACTTTTTTGTAATGTGTCATTTAGCACGCTCAGTATTCCGTGGGGCATTTCTAGTTGTTTTATTCCCTGTGACATTTATAGACGCATATAATTTATTATCTATGAATGGAGTATAGCCTTATATATTTCCAGTATGTGCGAATTTAGAGAACGAACGCCCGCTAAATTTACGTGCAGTCATGAGAATGTTCCTGACAGTTACACCGGTACAGAGAAATACGAAAGCTGGATTTCATGTAATAACTCCCTGTATCCTTTAGCATCAGAAGTAGATGAGTCCTCATCCCATTATCCGTAGCGAACTCACTAGGTGTCTACGGAAATATTTGAAATGGGACTTGGGCACAGTCATGGGGAGTCGATTTCTTTCGAGGTAAACGTACCAAGCTGAAAACCCGGGTTAGATTCCTGCCGAATTGAAATCTCTTCATTGAGATAAGACAAAGCCGGCAGTTAAGTAACTCTTTAAACTGGCTCCAAATTAAAGAAGACGAAATACCGTACGGATTTCATTATTTCTGTTTTTTGTGGTCTTTTTTCTATAATTAGTAATGCTTCTATTTATTAATCAATTTATTCATTTATTTCTGAAACACTTAATGGGTCGTACATGTGCTAAAAAAGAGCTTTGCATGATCATCCGTAATAACACAAGCAGTGAAATAATATTAAATCTGTCGGATGGTATCTATACTTCCTACCACACGCCATGAACCTTTGTTTGAAATGCTGTTGCCAGACCTTATCACAGTATAATTTCCTAATTTGGACTATTCGTTACAGTTTCAGAAACTTATCACTGGATTATTGCACACATTGAGTCTGTTTTTCAGTGCTGGCGTAAGGCGAAATAATATTGTTTGTATGAAATACAAATTCTAAAAGTACTTTTTAAGTATTAAAAAATGTTACTTCTATTACCAGTTCTTTTTGGACTATTTTCAGTGTCATACGAAATTCATAAATGTGTCATCAATATCGCCAAAATATATTTCCCCGCTGGATCAACTATGCTATTGTCAGGTCCATCACAGAATAACAATACGGAGTCATTATTAGAATTTTTACATATTCTGAGTTTGTGGACTGTACAGATCTCGTCTTCTGGGGGTCAGATAATTAACTTTCAAAACAAGAAGAGCTTCAAACACCAGTCCTACATTATATTTACGACAGATATCCTAGTCAATGTTATGGAAGATTTTGTTACACAGCTGAATATTATCAGCAAAACCCCGCATTGGAATCCTAGTGGACGTTTCTTGATAGTTATGCAAAAGGTGTCACCTGACTTGACTCAAGAAATCGCCACTGTTCTTTGGCATAAGTATAAGGTTGTCAACATTATAATTTTGGTTAAAAATGATGAAATGTGTGATTTATATTCTTGGATCCCATATCAATCTCGAGATCTCTGTGATCGTGTAAAAGTGGTTTTGATAGAGCAGATAAATATGGAAGGAGATGTTGCCAATTTTAGACAAAACATTACTCTTTATCCGAACAAAATGCCGAGAAACTTCCACGGTTGTCCACTGAGGGCTAGAGAAAACGAGCTTTTGGTATATTGCATGCGTGAAAAGGGGGAACATTTAGACTATTTCGGAGTAGATGCCGATGTGTTTAAGTTAGTGGTTAGAATTCTCAATTTCAGCATTGTATATGTTCCAGGTAATTTATCTCTTAATATGTACGACGCCAGAATTAATGCCAAGCAAGAAGTATCTCAAGGATTGATAGACGTAACATTCGGCTGTACTCTTCTCACGAAACAGACAGAAGAAATAGCAGAAAATACTATGATTTACTTTCAGAACAACCCTGGTTTACTCGTACCTTGTGGACAACCCTTGCCTCGACTCAAAAAAATTACCGGTATATTTACTCCAACTTTATGGTTTGGAATTTGTTTTACATGTTCTATATGTTCCGTTGTTATATGGACTTTGACACAGAGACAGAAAAGAACAGAGCAGACAATTTTCAGTAACATACAGAGTTGTGTATTGTTACTATGGTCAACGCTTCTTGGAGTAGGCATTCCTCTCTTACCACGGACGTGTAGAATTCGCTTTGTATTTATCCTGATGGTCTGGTTTTCGTATATAATTGGAGGTATTCTCTTCCAGACATTGTTGACTAGTGTTCTTGTGGATCCTGGCTTGGGAAAACAGGTAGAAACCATAGACGAACTAATCGAAGCTGGAATTGTATTGTATGGGGAATCTGGGCAAGTCAAGTATTGGCGTTTCAAGGTTGAAGACATAGTCCATGCGAAAATCAGTACATCGTGTAACACAAGATATTTATGCATCACTGAGTACTTGACCATTGATAACTCCGCTCTGCTTTTAAGTGATTACGTCGTTGAATGCGTAATTATTGGTCTTCTCCCACCTGACCATCCTAGTCCTAAAGTGTGCAAAATGGAGCCAGCACTCTTCAAGAATATGGCCAGCATGTTCTTTCAGAAAGGCAGTCCCTTTGTGAGGGTTTTCCACGATATTTTAACCCGTTTGACCGAAGCTGGACTTATTGAAAAAATCCTATCGGATCTAAAGATTAAATTAAGATACACTAACTGGAATATAACGGTATCCATCACTTTTGAAGAGAATTCAGGTTATTTCGTTTTCAGATAGATTCACCTCATTGTTGCATTTTATGTCCTTGTTATAGGTCTATTGCTCTTTTAACAGAACTGTTATGGGAAAAGCTGATCAAAAATTCGAATTTTTATAAAATCCGTGTTCACAAAACATCAGTCCCATGATTCAATCCATTATCTACATTTCAACCATTCATCTAATGATTCTAATGTATTGTGTGATATTGTAGACCGACTATAAGTTACTTAACATATTAACTTATGTTCTATTTTTTCCATATAATTCAGTTTTGTGCGTTGAGCTTTCGCACTCTTATATGTTCATTACTAATATTAAATAAATAAATAAATAAATAAATAACAATTCACAACATTTACAAATAGGACACACCGGTGATCATTATAGGCCTAAGTAGCATACAGCCGTCGTTAATGTCCATAATAAACAATCACGAGCTTGTAATTTAATACAATTTTTTTAACAAAATATATAATAGAACGTACTATTTTATCTGACGTGTGACTTTATCTGGCAGATTCTATGAATCAGAAGTGAATAAAATTGTTTTTGAACGTTTAGGTTATTTATTCAGATAAAGAGAATTGGTTGCAATTTGAATAAAATTATGGCCTATAAGACACTAGGCCTATAAACTATTAAACAGTTTGGCTCATTTTCTTGAAGTTGAAGTTGGTGTCCTGTGGAATCTGCAAAGGTATCATTGCGTGTTCCTTTTTCGCTAATAAAGCACAGTGTAGAAAATAGCGGAGTAAATCCGAAAATAATCTCAGCGGATTCTTCAGTTAATCAACATAGAAATTTTCAATGAACGATATTGTCAATAATTATTTATTTTCATCACTACGCTTTAACGAGGGTAGTCGTTTTAATATTGCGCATTAAAGGAGAATAAACTTGTAGGCCTACATTGAAGTACATAGTACCTTTTAATATAAAAAATTGCTAATTTTGACCAAAAGTTGTGAATATTTCACCGATCACCCTCTTAAATCTAAAAAAATATCTTCCCTGAACAAGTTTTAATAAAACATAGTTATAATATTTAAAAATATTCAATTCGAAACATAACTTGGGATTAAAATTGAATCTGGAACCTAATTGAAATATACTACTCATCTCATTCTCTCTGAAGTTCACATTGTTCATGCTAATTATTTTACTAGCCTACTTTCTAATAGGCTTTACTTTCGTGCAAGAATGCAGTTTCAAACTTTATTCTAAGCGTTTTCTAATATTTCTATATTTTTCAATTTTTTAATTGGAAAACATTGTAAAACAAGAAGTAAAAGCCTTCGTTTACTTAGCTATTGATACATATTACATTTTCTAAGTGCTATTTAATTAATACCTATTCTCAGCACTTCTTATCAACGAAATTCAATTTCAACAAAATTACTTTGTTAAATATGCTGTAGCCAAGTTAAAATCACACCAAGTTTAAATAGTTATTTATGATACAGAAATTATTTTGGAATTAGTGTGGAGTTAAGAAATGAGGAGAAGCCGACTTCCAAATAAAAGTTCAGAAACTTAAATCATACACAATTTTCCTACGATAGTGCTAAATTTTCACAGGTCACGAGCGGTCAGGATTTTATCGATAAATTCAAGAGCAACTTATGCTATCTCGTAGAATCCGAACCTCGAATTACATTTATTGTGACTCTTTAGCGAATAATTATATATTATGGTAAATAAATGAAACGTCGAAAATTAATAAAACAACTCGATATTGAGTGCCATTATAAGACACATCATCTAGGTGGCGTTCAGGAAATCGAGATGAAACAATCGATATATCACTGCAGCAACGTTGTTCGTTTAGAATAGCTGCTTTATTTTATAGATTAACCTCATTGTTACAATAATATTGTGTAATATAATATAATATGTATTATTATACGAGATTTAAATGCTTCACCACACAACATATATAAATAATTATACATCATCTCCCTTTCCACATATTGAAATTCTACATATTCTATACTAGATTGGCCACTAATTCATGAGCTAAATACTGTTTTAAATTTTTCGGAATGGGAGACAAGAAAGTAGCATGTTTTGGGTACAGAGAGGCGTGTTAACATTTCACACAGATCTTTAAAATTGCATAGCAAATAATTCCATACTAATTGATGTTCTTGTGGTTTTATCTTTCCTCCTGGGGAATTCTGGACAGCTACTAAAATTGTTAATTAGGGCTAATGGGAATTATAGTTTCCTTTGGGTCAGATTGCACACTATTTGTTTTTTCCTTATGGATATTTCTGTTGACGGTAACTGATGGATTAGATTCTGAGCTGAATAATCCCACTATTCTTAATGAGAGGTACCGGAAGATCCTGTGTGAACTTCCTGGAATTTCCTTGGAATTTTAATACAGAACTTATGTAGAATCACAGAGGTAATTACTTTTATACTATTTTGAAACGTAAACATTGTTTAACTCTCTCCGTTTATGTAATGTTTAATTTTATATGCTCAGCCCGTTAAGGTAAAAAATAAAGTGCTAGCAAGTTATACAGATTATAGAGGATATCACCAGATGTCAATGTCGTTCTCTTCCCTTTCGTACAAATTATTAATCATTCATTTTATTTTTCTTTCTTTACCTTAGTTTTACCTCTCCCGTTTAGGGACATTTAAGCGACCCGCGCCGCCCAGTCCTTACACGGCCGCGACCTGCCGGAAGAGGGATTATCTGGGGATTACATGCATACTTTTTGGACTAGACAAGGACATGGAGGGCCTCTCCGGGTGAGTGATCAGGCCAATGCCGGGGTCACCTCCAAGACAACACGAACAAGTAGGACAAGACACATCATTCACACACACACATTCACTCTGAACAAGGCGAGGATGGGATGAAGATGATAATGACTGCCAGATGATATCCGGGGACCACAAGGGCCTAAATGTTCCCAACAGGAAGACCCCCTGGAAAACACCCCCCCCCCGGGTAACTTGTCCCGACCAGGATTCGAACCCGGGCCCACTGCGAACGCATCCCCATCGCCACAGATGTGGACATTTCATTTATTCTAACCACTACAAATACTATTATTCCTACTACTGCTGATACCACTATTTATCGTTTACCTGTTAATAATTTAAAATTCAAAATAACATAAATAATTATTTCGGCAATAAAAATTTGGTCCATTAACTTGATGGTTTTTGACAAAGCACAATAGTAATCCACCACAATATATAGTTTCGATTAAAACACTTCCGTTCTTCATTTCTTCCCATTCATTCAAAGTCTGCAATTCTGTATCATAGCGAAGATTTTTTCCTGATTAGTTCGTTATTTGCCTACTCTATAATTTCAAGAGAGATATAAATTTCTTTACGGATAGATCACCACAGAACACCAATATTATTATTAGAAGTGAACAGCGCATGTCAAAACTCGGAAACAAAAAGCGATTACAGCGCTCCAACGGGTCGGGCAGTTAAGCTGTAAGAATGAAAGATTTGCGTGCCAGAACACATGTATGAAAATGCATTCCAAATTCTGTAAAACCATAGCCCACTAGTATTAGCGGGCTACGGTAATGACCATAGCCCACTAATACCATCAGGCTATAGTGATACAAACAATTATCTTTTAAAAGCATTGAACACAAAATGCACTAAATAATGAACACCTTAAATAAGAAAAAATAATAATTTGCAAACAATATGCGTCAGATCTTATAAAAACCGTAGTGTAGAATACCTTCTAGAATTTCTGCTACTCACAACATACATGTCTCGATGATTGCTGAAATATGTATTACTTTAGATGACTTTATAAATAAAAAACAAACACCCTTGATTAATGAATTATATTTATAAAAACTGATTTTAAAAATATTACATTACCATAAATATTAGTAGCTTCCTGTCACTTGAATTTCTTTTACCTCAGTCATACACAGAAGTATGAATTTACTTTCTATTTTCACAAAAACTAGGCGAGGCTTGAGATCACTTCCCACATTTGATTGGGAATTCACAGGGATTGGGTCTCTGTAAATCACGAGTCGCAAGCTGCTTTGGGATAACTTGTCTAGTATGGTTAACGAAATCTTTCTCCAGGAAGTGGTCTTCACACATGAAATAATTAGCACAATTCACATTATCATCTAAATTGCACTGATGTTTCAGTTGGTTCACGTTTGATTTTTTCGGAAACCTGTAGAAATGTTTGTTTTTTTAGTCCACGTTGGATTTCATACTGAAGTATTTACTTCCGCAGCCAGGGAACTTACAGGAATATTTCACTCGTTTCTGAAACAAAGAATACGAAACATTAATCTTAATAATTCGTAGAACATGGAATAAATATTAATTCAGGATTGTTTTAAGTAGTTAATGTATTTTAACTTACCTTCGCTATTTGACATCTTTATAATATGTTAATTATATCTCCTCCTTTTCCAAACACTAATGCATACAGATCGTTTCAGAAAAAAACCAGATATTACGCCTTTTCGTATATTGCTGTCATATGTTTCGAAACAAACCTGCCGCCATGCCAACAGCGATCACAGTGCACCAAACCGGTCGGGCAGTGAACTAATGAGCTGTTGCTATTCTTTCAATGTTACTTTCACCCCCGTGTAGATCACGATTTAGTATTCTCATTAAATGTCGAAGCTGTGTTAATTTGTTTTCATATGTCATTTGTTTCCATACAAATTGTTGCCGAGGAAATGAAAGGTGAAGAATCGATTTAAAGTTCGGATGTCTACTGCAAAACCTCCAAATTATCCCAAAAGAGTCTGAATTCCGCTACTTACAAAATTACCAAACAGTTTTTTTTATTATTATTATTTTAAGCACAATTGAACTGAAATTATTTTCCTTCTAAAATTTAGGATTCAAAACAACATTAAACGCCGTAATATGTTCGATCGTAATAAGAATTTAACATGAATAACAAAATCCGCCTGCGCTCCTTTTGTTAACCTCATACTTGCCTCTTAAGTTCTTTATAATGATCTTACTATGTAAGTAACTATAACATTATTATATTATACATAATAATTAATTAGACAAGGGAATTTTATATTTGGGATAGATACCTTCCAGGGATATGACATGGAGATTGACGTCGACTTTCTCTTGATTTTACTGCCGCTTTATATGATGAGAATTCCATTTTCGCGATTTTTTTAAACGACTCTTGCGATGTTGCTAAAATTTTGTACACGAGGTCCTTGTGCTGAGACTACAACTTTTATTTAAAGTTTTTGTTTATAAAAATTATCTGAAGGATAGTTATTAACTAACTATTGTTTTATACATACTCTGGCTTTTATGTTTTGCCTGGTGAAGAATAAATGTCCATATAAACGAGCGATGTGGCCGAGATGGTAACGACTTGGACTTGTGATCGGGAGGACCCAGGTACAAACCCCGTGGCCAACCAATTTGACATGTGTTTTTACATGGTTTTCCAAGTCGTAAAGTCAATTTCCGAATTGGATATTTACATACCATGAATCATCCTCGCAATTTCATTTTGTTTCATATCCATTTAAATTAATATTAGTTGAAATTTACTCCATAAAAATATACTAACCATAGAAATAATGGACAATCAATAGTTCCATGGCCTACCCTACTGTATAGACACATATCCCGAACACCTGATATGGCTTCGCAGTTAAAAGGAGTATAAATACGGCTGAAATTATAAAAACAAACAAACAAACAAACAAACAAACAAAAACAAACAAAAAAACTGAAACAACTGAATACGCTTCCTGCAATACGGACTCTTATTCTACTCTAGAGATTAGAACTATGCTCAGTGATAAATTTATATTGTTCGTGCTTTAGGGTAGAGAAAGTTATGTGAGTTTATCACTTCAGTTATTTTCAGAGATTCTTTTCGGCATTGCAATGCTATCCTCAGTCCTGTGTTCATCTGGATCGTATTATTGCTCATGCTGTTTAGTTAAGCAAGAACTTAGGCGTTGATCTGCTTCGCGAACTTCGTGTAGTATCCCTACATTGATGCCTATGGTAGAGAAAAGCATGCGGATCCGTCACATAAGATTTTTTAAAGTAGACGTACTACGATTTATTTTGAAGTCCAGTAATTTTTTCTTGGGCGATTAACTTATAAATATTCTATCTAGTCGAAATAAATGTGAAATTGTGCTGATGAAAAGGTATAAACCATTCAAGTGTGGAGGTGGATTTCCAAAAGACATAAAACAAAAACAGCTGACTATTATTGTCAAAATTATTGTAATATTTAAACTATGTGTTCAATTTAATTCAGAATTTTTCAGATGGACAGCTGGTGTGAACAAAAAACACTTTTCAAAATTATTTTAATATTAAGTCGTAAATCCAAAATTGAAGTCGTTGCTAAATCAAGATCCATACGAAAGCATTTTTTAATCTATTAAGTTATTGGTCATTTATGCTAGGAAGGAAAAGGTAAAATAAAGATGCACTTACATAAATATACATGTGTTTTTATTTTATTTTATTTTATTTTGTGCTACATAAACGTAAGCGTACGTTCACACATACCCGACTTAAATAAATATTATATAGTACAATATTTATAATATTTTTGTGTTTCTCTTACAAAAATTGATATAACAATGAATGTAATATGCTTTCTTTAACACAAATAATATTTTACGAATAGTTAGTCGTTTTCCACATTGAATACAGCTAGATTATAGGAGATTATTCTACAAGATTTGTGTACATGTTTTTATAAACTGACGTATCTTCTATAATTTCTTAATTTTAGCTAACTGCAAATATGTGAATGTAATTTTATCATTTTTAGACAAGTAATGTACGGAATTTTCATTGTTATGATCAAAAAGGACGATATTACTAACTCAAATATTGTATGTACTATAACATATTTTAAATTTTAATGGTTACATATAGATTGTTTTTTTAGATTTTAATCCTGATATTGTGTAACGTTTGTACAAACTGTACTAAGTCAAAAATGTCTCAATTCATGTAGCCTATGTCTTACAGACTGTATTATTTCTAGATTTTGACTAAATATTAATCAATTAATATATATAGAGTGCTTTTGATTCCTTTTCATCATCTATTTATTCTATTCTTACCACACTAGTGCATAGGTGGAAATAATAAATTTGTGTGTGACATTTATTTTATCTGACGTGACATTTATTTTATCTGACAGAGATTCTCTGAATCACAAGTGAATAATTGTAGGCTATGTATGAAGGTTTGATGTGATTTATTCAGAGAATTATATTTTGTTGCCATTTGAAAAAAAAAATGAAAAAATTCTATCCCGCCGTGAAACAATTAAACAATAATGCTCGCGTCTTGCACTTGCATTCGGGATGTCCAGGGTTCAAGTCCCGTTGCCGGGTAATTTGACTTGGGTTTTTTCATAGTTTTCCCAGTCATAAAGGTAAATACCGTAATTGGATATTTACTTACCATGCGTTATCTCCGCTGCTTCATCTTGTATCATATTCTTTAAATTCAATGTTTTAGTTAATTTAACAGACCCCATAAACACATCAACAATAGTAAACAGTTGTACATCAATAGTTGCAAGTCCTAGTGGCAACTTGAATTCCTGATATTTCTTCGATGCTTAAAGGAGTTTGAATAAAGCTGAATAATGAAAAAAAAATTCTTATTTTCTTGAAGTCAATAAAATGTTACTTATGCAGTTGGTATCCTAAGGCATCAGCATAAGACGTCACGAACGAAGTAATGCAGAAACCAAATTAATTTATATAATTTATGTATATATGTATTTATATATATGTATTTATATAGCCTATATCCATCTATATATATATATGTTTAGTTATCATACAGAATGAGAATAAATTTCTTGTTGTCAATTTAAAAAAAAAAACTCTAAAAGTTTTAATAAATAACATCCACTTGACTGTATATGTCTTTAAATATTATTGTAAAATTTAAATAAAATTAGTTGAAGATTATTTTTTCAACGCGAAGATAGGTAAACAGTAAGAACAGATTGTGAAAGCAAAACCGTTTGGCCTAATCGTTAATAGGCCGCACAGGGGCATATTCAGAGGGGCTGAGGGGGCTACAGTCCCCGAAACGTTAAGTCATGCTATTATGTATCACATAAGAACAGATTATAAACAAATTAATTGCACCTCCAGATTCATGAAATACGAAAGGGGAATCATGAAATAGAAATGCCGTCACTGCTTTCTCTAAGTAGGCCTATGTACAAAATTCAGCCTAACATCGAATTTTTACTTAAGCGGCTTAAGCTGGCATGAATGCATAGCTAACTCGTTTAGCTATTGTCAGTAGATTACAGCAGTAAAGAGAGCAGTGCTTGAAATGATGCTTGATAAATTTTCCAATAGTGGGAAAGCAAGAAAACTTAATGTTGTTCTATGACTCAATAGCTTTAATGGATTTACCTTAGATTAAAGTGTTACTATGACCTACCGTCTTTGAGTATAGTTATGCTATTCTAACGTATGAAGTGTTGTGTGTGATAATTTTGTTTGACTTATCATAGCCCCTCCCGAAAGAATACGCCCCTGAGACCGCATGAAACATACATATATATACGTTAAATATTAGTTTCATAAAGATCTATAAAGTATAACCTCTGCAGAATATTTTGTATGAACTTTTTTGTAATGTGTCATTTAGCACGCTCAGTATTCTAGTTGTTTTATTCCCTGTAACATTTATTAACGTATATAATTTTGAGAATGGAGATAGCCTTATTTATTTCCAATATGTGCGAATTTAGAGAACGAACGACCGCTGTATTATGCCTTCATGAGAATTTGGCTGACAGTTGGACGGGTAACCATAGGGGTCTACAGAAATATTTTAAATTGGACTTGGACACAGTTTTGGGGAGTCGAGTTCTTACGAGATTAGCGTACCAAGCCGAAAACCTAGGTTAAAATCCTGCAGAGGGCATATTCCACTTTACAGAATTTAATCGACATAAACAAAACCTGCAATTAAGTAACTCTTCATTTAAACTGGCAATAAATTAAGGAAGACGAAATACACACAGATATAATTATTTCTGTATTTTTTCATATTTCTGTCATTAGTAATGTTTCTATTTATTAATTAAATTATTTATTTATTTATTAAATTATTTATTTATTTATTTCCGAAACACGTAATGGGGTATACATGTGCGAGAATGAACTTTGCATGATCTTTAGTAATAACACGCACGGTAAAACAATATCAAATCTGTCGGATACTATCTATAGGCCTACTTCCTATAACCACACGCAATAAACTTTTGTTTTGAATGCTATTGTCCGACCTTATCACAGTATAATTTCCTAAGTAGGACTATTCGTTACAGTTTCAGAGCCTTGTCACTAAATTATTTCACACATTGAGTCTGTTTCTTAGTACATACATTTATAAGGGGAAATAATCTTGATTGTACGAAATACATATTCTATATGTACTTTTTAAGTATTCAGAAAATGTTACTTCTAGTAACAGTTCTTTTTGGACTATTTTCAGTGTCATACGAAACTCATAAATGTGTCATCAATGTCGCCAAAATATATTTCCCCACTGGGTCAACTATATTATGGTCATTTCCATTGGAGAATAACAATACGAGGTCGTTATTAGAAGTTATTCTAAGTTTGTGGACTGTACAGATCTCGTCTACTAGAGGCCAGATAATGAACTTTCAAAAGAAGAAGACCTTCAAACACCAGTCCTATATCATATTTACGACAGATATCCTAGTTTACGTTATGGAAGATTTTGATAAACAAATGCATATTATCAGCAAAACCCCGCATTGGAATCCTAGTGGACGGTTCTTGATAGTTGTGCAAAACGTGTCACTTGAATTTACTCAACAAATCGCCACTGTTCTTTGGCATAAGTATAAGGTTGTCAACGTTATAATATTGGGGAAATATGAGGAAGTGTGTTATTTATATTCTTGGATCCCTTATCAATCTAGAGATTTCTGTGATCGTGTAAAAGTGGTTCTGATAGAGCAGATCAATGTGGAAGAAGATGTCGCCACTTTTAAGCAAAACATTTCTCTTTATCCGAACAAAATGCCGAGAAACTTTCACGGTTGTCCACTGAGGGCTAGAGCAAACGAGATGTTAGTATACTGCATGCGTGAAAAAGATGAACCTTTAGATTACTTCGGAATAGATGCCGATGTGTTCAAGTTAGTGGTTAGAATTCTGAATTTCAGCATTGTTTATGTTCCAGGTAATTTATCTCTTAATATTTACGACACCAGAATCAATGCAAAGAAAGATGTATCTCAAGGATTGATAGATGTAACTTTCGGCTGTACTATTCTCAACAAACAGACAGAAGAAATAGCAGAAAGTACTATGATTTACTTTCAGAACAATCCTCGTTTACTCGTTCCGTGTGCACAACCCTTGCCAAGACTCGAAAAAATTGCCGGTATATTCACTCCAACGTTATGGTTTGGAATTTGTTTTACATGTTCTATATGTTCCGTTGTTATATGGACTTTGACACAGAGACAGAAAAGAACAGAGCAGACAGTTTTCAGTAACATACAGAGTTGTGTGTTGTTACTATGGTCAACGCTGCTTGGAGTAGGCATTCCTGTCTTACCACGGACGTGTAGAATTCGCTTTGTATTTATCCTGATGGTCTGGTTTTCGTATATAATTGGAGGCATTCTCTTCCAGTCATGGTTGACTAGTATTCTTGTGGACCCTGGCTTTGGAAAACAGGTAGAAAGCATAAACGAATTAATTGAAGCAGGAATTGTATTGTATGGGGCACCTGGGCAAGTCAAGTATTGGCGTTTCAAGGTTGAAGACATAGTCCATGTGAAAATCAGTACATCGTGTAACACAAGATATTTATGCATCACTGAGTACTTGACCATTGATAACTCCGCTCTGATTTTAAGTGATTACATCGTTGAATGCGTAATTATTGGTCTTCTCCCACCTCACCACCCTAGTCCTAAAGTGTGCAAAATGGAGCCAGCACTCTTCAAGAATATGGCCAGCATGTTCTTCCAGAAAGGAAGTCCCCTTGTGAGGGTTTTCCACGATATTTTAACCCGTTTGACCGAAGCTGGACTTATTGAAAAAATCCTATCGGATCTAAAGATTAAATTAAGATACACTAACTGGAATATAACGGTATCCATCATTTCCGAAGAGAATTCAGGTTATTTCGTTTTCAGATTGATTCACCTCAGTGTTGCATTTTATTTCCTTGTTATAGGTTATATTTTCAGTTCTATTGCTTTTTTAACAGAACTCTTGTGGAAAAACCTGCTCAGAAGTTCGAACTGTTATAAAATCCGTGTTCTTAAAACATCAGTCCCATGATTCAATCCATTGTCTACATTACAAACAAAAATCTTGTGTGATGTTGTGCACTGACTATACTCAACATACTATGTTCTATTTTTTCCCATATAATTCAGTTTTGTGGGTTGAGCTTTCGCACTCTTATAATGCACAACATTTACAAATGAGGGCACACCAGTGATCATTGTAGGCCTAAGTAGCATACTCAGCCGTCGTTAATGTCCATAATAAACAACCATACAATTATTTGAACAAAAATTGTAAAAGAACCTGCTATTTTATCTGACTGATTTTCTGTATCAGAAGTGAATAAAATTGTATCTGAAGGTTATGTTATTTATTGAAATAATGCTAAATTTATTGCCATTTGAATAAAATTTTGGCCTATAAGACACTAGGCCTATAAACTATTAAACAGTTTGACTAATTTTCTTGAAGTTGAATAAAATGTGACATTTGCAGTTGGTGTGCTGTGGAATCTGCAAAGGCATCATTGCGTGTTCCTTTTTCGCTAATAAAGCACAGTGTAGAAAATAGCGATGTAAATGCGAAAAACGAAACGTCTCAGAGGATTCTTCAATTAATCAACATAGAAATTTTCAATGAACAATATTGTAAGAATTATTTATTCTCATCACTAAACTTTAACGAGTGTAGGTTTTTTTTTTTTATATTGAGCATTAAAGGAGAGCAAACTTGTTAATTGGAGTACACAGTACTTTTTAATATAAGAAATTGCTCATTTTGGCCTAAAGTGATGAATATTTCTCTCATCACCCCTTTAAATCTCAAAAAATATGTTTCGTGAATAAATTTTAATAAAAAATAGTTATATTATTAAAAAAATATATATATAATTAATTTCGAAACATAACTTGGGATTAAAATTTAATCTGGACCTAATTGAAATGTACTACTCATTTCATTCTCCCTGAAGTCGAGATTGTTCATGTTAATTATTTTACTAGACTACTTTCTAATAAACTTTACTTTGGTGCAAGAAAGCAGTTTCAAACTGGATTGTAAGCGTTATCTAATATTTCTATATGTTTCTATTTTTTTAATTGGAAAAAACTGTGAAAGCATAAATAAAAGTCTTCGTTTACTTAGCTATTGATAAATATTTTATTTTCTAAGTGTTATTAAATTTATACCCATTCTCTAGTATATTAACTAGCGCTGCTTACGGATAGAGGAAAATAATTTCTGTATCATTCACTCAATTTAAACAAAATTACTTTGTTAAATGTGCTGCAGCCAAGTTAAAATCACACCAGGTTTTAATAGTTATTTATGATACAGAAATTATTTTGGAATTAGTGTGAAGTTAAGAAACGAGGAGAGGCCGACTTCCAAACGAAAGTTTAGAAACTTAAATCATACACATATTTTCTGCGATAGCGCTAAATTTTCACAGGTCACGAGCGTTCCGGATTTTATCGATTAATTCACTAGCAACTTATGCTATCTCGTAGAATCCGAACCTCGAATTAAATTTATTGTGACTATGTAGCGAATATTTACATATTATAGTGAATAAATGAAACCACGAAAATGAAGAAAACATATCGATATTAAGTGCCATTATAAGCAAGATAGCTAATGTCATCTATTTGGCGTTCAGGTAACCGAGATGAAACAATGGATATATCGCTGCCAGCAACAATGTTCGTCAAGAATATCTGGTTTATTTTTTAGATTAACCTCATTGTTACAATATTAAGAGGCTTTGTCCTGACTGAATGACTGACTGACTGACAGAGAATCAACGTACAGCCTAAACTATAACAGGTAGAGACTTGGAATTATGACAGTACCTTCGTTTCATAATGTAGGTGCTCACTAAGAAAGGATTTTGAAAAAATTCGATTTCAAATGCGAAAATTAAATGTTTTTGAGAATACTTAATCCCTTTTTACACAGAATTATCCAATCCAAATAACATTTGACATTAAAACATATTGTTGCCAGTGGGCCTCGGATGGGTTTGGAAAAAAAAAAAGTAAACTCGAATTTGACAAATTAGTGAACTATCAATATCCACGAAAATAATGCAATCACATAACTTTCTTTACCCTGGACATAGAGAAAACAATACGAGGTATGGTAATATATAACTTATATAGTCTATTAGTATATCGTAGGTTTTTGGAGAGAGAAGTATGAAAGGGATATTACATTACTGTTTAATTTCATCCCCAAAACGGTTTTATGGTAACATGAGAATGAGAAATAATATATTCCGCAAAGACAATACAATTTTATGTTACCGGAATTTATGTTTCTTCTTATTTGAACCCCTACCCGGTTTGCTGTGTACAAGCGATAGGATACAAAATTCGGTATAGGATAATTTCCACGCTTGAGAAAATTTTGTTGTGATCACAGGTATCGATGTACTTCATTAAAATACGTTATGTTCAAGAACTGTGGACCATGCGATATCATTATTATTATAAGGGGGATAATCAATATAGGCCTAAATATGGTCAAACGTTGTTCGATTTGGACGAAACTAACTATACAGGGGTTTTCTGGGCCAAGGACCTCGAATCTGAGGTCGCTTTTACCAGGCGACGCTATCTAATCGTGGTATGTAATTCACGTGATTTAAGTGTTAATAAATATAATGATTTAACTATTATGCTGTTAACTTTTAATTTTGTAAATAATTATCGCCGGCGAAGCCGCGGGCACATGCTAGTATAATATAATATTTATTATTATACGAGATTTAAAGCCTTCACCACACAACATACATAAATAAATTATACATTATTTGTATATCTCTCTTTTCTCATAGGCAGTTTATATCGTATAGTCTTATTCGCAATCGTTGTGTTCAATCATTAACAATTATTTTTATTAAAGAAGCTACAGTAATGAAGACATTTCAGAGTTCTATCCGTGTGAATTTAGATCAAACCAATGACGACAGACACTTGACCCTTGATATTGATTGAAATTCTAAATTCTGTATACTGTATTAGGTTCGCCACTAATTCATGAGCTATAGGCTATATTCTTTTAATTTTTTTCGGTATGGGAGACAAGAAAGTAGCATGTTTTGGGTACAAACAGGCGTGTTAATATTTCACACAGATGTTTAAAATTGAATAGCAAATAATCCCACACTAATTGACGTTCTTCTGATTTTATCTTTTCTCCTGGGGAATTCGATACAGCTATTGATATTATTAATTAGGGCTAATGGGAATTCTAGTTTCCTTTGGGTCAGATTGCGCCCTATTTGTTTTTTCCTTATGGATATTTCTGTTGACGGTAAACCGGTAGAGTATGGCACGGAGATCCGAAGATCCTAATTCAAATTCTGCCTGTGGTATTGGATTTGTCAGTCTGGTATTGAATTTTTCAGTCTGGTGTTGAATTTTTCAGTCTGACTCAACCTTTATACATTAGCATTCACACGATCAGTGTGAAAGAATATCATTCCATGAATTTGTAATTTAGTTCAAGTATTTGAAAAACAATGTAACGTGTGGTATCCTAAGGCATCTGCGGTAAAGAAAGCAGTGCTTGAAATGGGTCTTGATAAATTGTCCAATAGTGGGAAAGCAAGAAAACTTAATGTTGTTCTATGACTCAATAGATTTAATTGATTTACCTTAGATTAAAGTATTACTATGACCTACCGTCTTTGAGTGTCCTTGTATAGTTATGCTATTCTAACGTATGAAGTGTTGTTTGTGATGATTGTGTTTGACTTAACATAGCCCCTCCCGAAAGGATACGACCCTGAGACCGCATGAAACATACATATACGTTAAATATTAGTTTCATAAAGATCTATAAAGTATAACCTCTGTAGAATATTTTGTATGAACTTTTTTGTAATGTGTCATTTAGCACGCTCAGTATTCCGTGGGGCATTTCTAGTTGTTTTATTCCCTGTGACATTTATAGACGCATATAATTTATTATATATGAATGGAGTATAGCCTTATATATTTCCAGTATGTGCGAATTTAGAGAACGAACGCCCGCTAAATTTACGTGCAGTCATGAGAATGTTCCTGACAGTTACACCGGTACAGAGAAATACGAAAGCTGGATTTCATGTAATAACTCCCTGTATCCTTTAGCATCAGAAGTAGATGAGTCCTCATGCCATTATCCGTAGCGAACTCACTAGGAGTCTACGGAAATATTTGAAATGGGGTTTGGGCACAGTCATGGGGAGTCGAGTTCTTACGAGGTTAACGTACCAAGCTGAAAACCCGGGTTAGATTCCTGCCGAATTGAAATCTCTTCATTGAGTTAAGACAAAGCCGGCAGTTAAGAAAATCTTTAAACTGGCTCCAAATTAAAGAAGACGAAATACCGTACGGATTTCATTATCTCTGTTTTTGTGGTCTTTTTTCTATAATTAGTAATGCTTCTATTTATTAATTAATTTATTAATTTATTTCTGAAACACTTAATGGGGCGCACATGTGCTAAAAAGAGCTTTGCATGATCATCCGTAATAACACAAGCGGTAAAATAATATTAAATCTGTCGGATAGTATCTATACTTCCTACCACACGCCATGAACCTTTGTTTGAAATGCTGTTGCCAGACCTTATCACAGTATAATTTCCTAAGTAGGACTATTCGTTACAGTTTCAGAGACTTGTCACTGAACTTTTGCACACATTGAGTCTGTTTTTCAGTGCTGACGTAAGGCATTTATAAGGGGAAATAATCTTGTTTGTACGAAATGCAAATTCCAAATGTACTTTTTAAGTATTAAAAATATGTTACTTCTATTATCAGTTGTTTTTGGACTATTTTCAGTGTCATACGAATTTCATCAATGTGTCATCAATATCGCCAAAATACATTTCCCCGCTGGATCAACTATACTATTGTCAGGTCCGTCACAGAATAACAATACGGAGTCATTATTAGAATTTTTACATATTCTGAGTTTGTGGACTGTACAGATCTCGTCTTCTGGGGGTCTGATAATTAACTTTCAAAACAAGAAGAGCTTCAAACACCAGTCCTACATTATATTTACGACAGATATCCTAGTCAATGTTATGGAAGATTTTGTTACACAGCTGAATATTATCAGCAAAACTCCGCATTGGAATCCTAGTGGACGGTTCTTGATAGTTGTTCAAAACGTGTCACCTGACTTGACTCAAGAAATCGCCACTGTTCTTTGGCATAAGTGTAAGGTTACCAATCTTATAATTTTGGTAAAAAATGGTGAAATATGTGATTTATATTCTTGGATCCCTTATCAATCTAGAGATTTCTGTGATCGTTTAAATGTGGTTTTGATAGAGCAGATAAATATGGAAGGAGATGTTGCCAAATTTAAACAAAACATTTCTCTTTATCCGAACAAAATGCCTAGAAACTTCCACGGTTGTCCACTGAGGGCTAGAGCAAACGAGCTTTTGGTATATTGCATGCGTGAAAAGGGGGAACATTTAGACTATTTCGGAGTAGATGCCGATGTGTTTAAGTTAGTGGTTAGAATTCTCAATTTCAGCATTGTATATGTTCCAGGTAATTTATCTCTTAATATGTACGACGCCAGAATTAATGCCAAGCAAGAAGTATCTCAAGGATTGATAGACGTAACATTCGGCTGTACTCTTCTCACCAAACAGACAGAAGAAATAGCAGAAAATACTATGATTTACTATCAGAACAACCCTGGTTTACTCGTACCTTGTGGACAACCCTTGCCTCGACTCAAAAAAATTACCGGTATATTTACTCCAACGTTATGGTTTGGAATTTGTTTTACATGTTCTGTATGTTCCGTTGTTATATGGACTTTGGCACAGAACCAGGAAAGAACAGAACAGACCATTTTCAGTAACATACAGAGTTGTGTATTGTTACTATGGTCAACGCTTCTTGGAGTAGGCATTCCTCTCTTACCACGGACGTGTAGAATTCGCTTTGTATTTATCCTGGTGGTCTGGTTTTCGTATATAATTGGAGGTATTCTCTTCCAGACATTGTTGACTAGTGTTCTTGTGGATCCTGGCTTGGGAAAACAGGTAGAAACCATAGACGAATTAATCGAAGCTGGAATTGTATTGTATGGGGAATCTGGGCAAGTCAAGTATTGGCGTTTCAAGGTTGAAGACATAGTCCATGTGAAAATCAGTACATCGTGTAACACAAGATATTTATGCATCACTGAGTACTTGACCATTGATAACTCCGCTCTGCTTTTAAGTGATTACATTGTTGAATGCGTAATTATTGGTCTTCTCCCACCTCACCACCCTAGTCCTAAAGTGTGCAAAATGGAGCCAGCACTCTTCAAGAATATGGCCAGCATGTTCTTCCAGAAAGGAAGTCCCCTTGTGAGGGTTTTCCACGATATTTTAACCCGTTTGACCGAAGCTGGACTTATTGAAAAAATCCTATCGGATCTAAAGATTAAATTAAGATACACTAACTGGAATATAACGGCATCCATCACTTTTGAAGAGAATTCGGGTTATTTTGTTTTCAGATTGATTCACCTCAGTGTTGCATTTTATGTCCTTGTTATAGGTTATATTTTAAGTTCTATTGCTCTTTTAACAGAACTGTTATGGCAAAACCTGATCAAAAATTCGAAATTTTATGAAATCCATGTTCACAAAACATCAGACCCATGATTCAATCCATTAGCTACATTTCAACCAATCATCTAATGATTCTATTGTATTGTTTGATATTGTAGACCGACTATACGTTACTTAACATACTATGTTATATTTTTTCCATATAATTCAGTTTTGTGCATTGAGCTTTCGCACTCTTATATATTCATTACTATTATTAAATAAATAAATAAAAATAAATAAATAAATAAAAATGCATAACATTTAAAAATAGGGCACACCGTGATCATTAGAGGCCTAAGTAGCTTACTCAGCCGTCGTTAATGTCCATAATAAACAATCACGAACTTGTAATTTAATACAATTATTTAAACAAAAAATATAAAAGGACGTACTATTTTATCTGACGTGTGACTTTATCAGGCAGATTCTCTGAATCAGAAGTGAATAAAATTGTATTTGAAGGTCTATGTTATTTATTCAGATAATGAGAATATATTGCAATTTGAATAAAATTTTGGCCTATAAGACACTAGGCCTATAAACTATTAAACAGTTTGGCTCATTTTCTTGAAGTTGAATAAAACGTGACATATGCAATTGGTGTCCTGTGGCATCTGCATAAGGCATCATTGCGTGTTCCTTTTTCGCTAATAAAGCACAGTGTAGAAAATAGCGGAGTAAATCCGAAAATAGTCTCAGCGGATTCTTCAGTTAATCAACATAGAAATTTTCAATGAACGATATTGTCAATAATTATTTATTTTCATCACTAAGCTTTAACGATGGTAGTCGTTTTAATATTGCGCATTAAAGGAGAACAAACTTGTAGGCCTACATTGAAGTACACAGTACCTTTTAATATAAAAAATTGCTAATTTTGACCAAAATGTACGAATATTTCACCGATCACCCTCTTAAATCTAAAAAAAATATATATATTTTTTCCCTGAACAAGTTTTAATAAAACATAGTTATAATATGTAAAATAACTAGATTACTTTCTAGTAGGCTTTACTTTGGTGCAAGAATGCAGTTTCACACTGGATTGTAAGCGTTTTCTAATATTTCTATACTTTACATTTTTTTAAATTGTAAAACAAGGAATAAAAGTCTTCGTTTACTTAGCTATTGATACATGTTTCATTTTCTATGTGGTATTTAATTAATACCTATTCTCATCACTACTTATCAACGAAATTCAATTTCAACAAAATTACTTTGTTAATTATGCTGTAGCCAAGTTAAAATCACACCAAGTTTTAATAGTTATTTATGATACCGAAATTATTTTGGAATTAGTGTGAAGTTAAGAAATGAGGAGAAGCCGACTTCCAAATAAAAGTTCAGAAACTTAAATCATACACAATTTTTCTACGATAGTGCTAAATTTTCACAGGTCACGAGCGGTCAGGAGTTTATCGATAAATTCACGAGCAACTTATGCTATCTCGTAGAATCCGAACCTCGAATTACATTTATTGTGACTATTTAGCTAATAATTATATATATTGTGGTGAATAAATGAAACCTCGAAAATGAATAAAACAACTCGATATTGAGTGCCATTATAAGCCACGTCATATAGGTGGCGTTTAGGAAATCGAGATGAAACAAGCGATATATCACTGCAGCAACGTTGTTCGTTTAGAATAGATGGTTTATTTTATAGATTAACCTCATTGTTACAATAATATTGTGTAATATAATATAATATAATATGTATTATTATACGAGTTTTAAATGCTTTATCATACAACATATATAAATAATTTAGCATTATTTGTATCTCTCCCTTTCCACGTATTGAGATTCTACATATTCTATACTAGATTGGCTACTAATTCATGAGCTAAATACTCTTTTAATTTTTTTCGGAATGGGAGACTAGAAAGTAGCATGTTTTGGGTACAAAGAGGCGTGTTAACATTTCACACAGATGTTTAAAATTGCATAGCAAATAATTCCATACTAATTGATGTTCTTTTGATTTTATCTTTCCTCCTGGGGAATTCTGGACAGCTACTAATATTGTTAATTAGGGCTAATGGGAATTCTAGTTTCCTTTGGGTCAGATTGCACCCTATTTGTTTTTTCCTCATGGATATTTCTGTTGATGGTAGTAAACTGGTGGATTAGATTCTGAGCTGAATAATCACACGAATCTTCATGAGAGGAACCGCAAGATCCTGTGTGAACTTCCTGGAATTTCCTTGAAAATTTAATACAGAACTTATGTAGAATCACGTATACTATTTTGAATCGTAAGCATTGTTTATCATTGTTTAACTCTCTCCGTTTATGTATAGTTTAATTTAATGGACTCAGCCCGTTAAGGTAAAAAAATAAAGTGCTAGCAAGCAGGCCCGACGAGAGGGAGGGGCAGCCGGTGCTGCAGTCCCGGGGCCCGGGCCCAAAAGGGGGGCCTGCCGACCAGGTTTTATTTTTTACTTTCTAAATTTACTCTAAAATAAAATTGATTATAAGTCAATAAACAGCTTAAGTTGTGTTTTATGTGTCTACAGTATTTTATCTGCATTGTCCTGTCGTATAACGATGACATGGAATTATCAGTTAATCTGAAACGTATTAATCTTGAAGAAAAATTGCTATTTTTGAAAAAGTAGAAGAACAAATCCTTTTGGACTCAACAGTAGGCCTCACTAACGTTCGGCATTTAAAATAATAATTTTCAAAAGATTAAACTGGTACATACGGATAAAATTGTTCCTAATTAAAACATTTTAATGTATTTTTCCGTTTCCTGCCCGGCATCAGTTAACCGATTTGGTCCAAAATCAATAGGCTTCGTCCCATGGGCGTTATAAATGGTGCACCATGTTTTGTGAAAATCCGATAAAGCGTATTTGAGTTATCGCGCTTACAGACACACGGACAGACAGACAGTCAGACAATCCTGTCTACCAGACAATCTCATAAAGTACCGGTACCATTCTGATACTTAATAATTATGTAATATCATTACATAATCTTTCTGTTGCATACATTATAAATGGCGAGTTGGATAGTGAATTTAATATTTGACGGGGGCCCGGGAAAATGTTTCACTGGGGTCCTTGCTTTCTTTCCACGGCCCTGCTAGCAAGTTATAAAGATTATAGAGGATATCACCAGATGTCACTGTCGATCTCTTTCGTACAAATTAATAATTATTCATTTCATTCATTTTCTTTTTTCTTTCTTTACCTTAGTTTTACCTCTCCCGTTTAGGGACATTTAAGCTACCCGCGCCGCCCAGTCCTTACACGGCTGCGACCTGCCGGAAGAGGTATTATCTAGGGATTACATACATACTTTTTGGACTAGACAAGGACATGGAGGGCCTCTCCGGATGAGTGATCATCCCAATGCCGGGGTCACCTCCGAGACAACATGAACAAGTAGGACAAGACGCATCATTCACACACACATTCACTCTGAACAAGGCGAGGATGGGATGAAGATGATAATGACTTCCAGATGATATCCGGGGGACCACAAGGGCCTAAAGTTTCCCGATATTTGTCTCACAAGTGAGGAAAACCGCCGGGAACCCCCCCGGGTAACTTGTCCCGATCAGGATTCGAACCCGGGCCCGCTGCGAACGCATCCCCTACGCCACAGAGGTGGACATTTCATTCATTCTAATAACCACAAATACTATAATTCCTACTACTGCTGATACCACTATTTATCGTGTACCTGTTAATAATTTACAATTCAAAATAACATAAATGATTATTTCGGTAATAAAAATTTAGTCCATTAACTTGATGGTTTTTGACAAAGCACAATCGTAAGCCACCACAATACCATAGTTTCGATTAAAACACTTCCGTTCTTCATTTTTTCCCCATTCATTCAAAATCTGCAATTCCGTATAATAGCGAAGATTTTTTCCAGATTAGTTCGTTATTTGCCTAATCTATAATTTCAAGAGAGATATAAATTTATTTACGGATAGATCGCGATTTAGTATTTTCATTAAATATCGAAGCTATGTTAATTTGTTTTCATATGCCATTTGTTACCAAGCACAATTGAACTGAAATTATTCTCATTTAAAATTTACGTTTCAAAACAACATAAAACGCCGTACTATGTTCGATCGTAATAAGAACTTAACACGAATAACAAAACCCGCCTGCACTCCTTTTGTTAATCTCGTACTTGCCTCTTAAGTTCTTTATAATGATCTTACAATGTAAGTAACTATAACATTATTATATTATACATAATAATTACTAAGACAAGGGAATTTTATATTTGGGATAGATACCTTTCAGGGATATGACATGGAGATTGACGTCGACTTTCTCTTGATTTTACTGCCGCTTTATATGAAGAGAATTCCATTTTCGCGATTTTTTTTAAAACGACTCTTGCGATGTTGCTAAACCTTTGAACACGAGCGAGGTCTTTGTGCTGAGACTACAACTTTTATTTAAAGTTTTTGTTTATAAAAATTATCTGATGGATTATTATTAACTAACTATTGTTTTATACACACTCTGGCTTTTATCTCTTGCCTGGTGAAGAATAAACGTTTGTATATAACCGAGCGAGGTGGCCGAGATGGTAACGACTTGGACTCGTGATCGGGAGGACCCAGGTTCAAAACCCCGTGACCGACCACTTTTTCATGGGTTTTTTCATGGTTTCCCCAGTCATACAGGCAAATGTCAAATTGGATATTTACATACCTTGAATCATCCTCGCAATTTCATCTTGTTTCATATCCATTTAAATTAATATCAGTTGAAATTTATTCCATAAAAATATACTAACAATAGAAACAATTGACAAGCAATAGTTCCATGGCCTACCCTACTGTATATACACAGCTCCCGAACTCCTGATATGGCCTCGCAGCTAAAAGGAGCATAAATACTGCTGAATTGAAAAAAAGCTAGAACTTAGGCATTGATCTGCTTCGCGAACTTCGTGTAGTAGGCGTACATTGATGCCTATGGTAGAGAAAAGCATGCGGATCCGTCACATAAGATTTTTTAAAGTACTCGTACCATGATTTATTTTGAAGTCCAGTAATTGTTTCTTGGGCGATTATAAATATTCTATCTAATCGAAAGAAATGTGAAAGTGTGTTGATGAAAAGGGTATAAACCATTCAAGTGTGGAGGTGGATTTCCAAAAGACATAAGACCAAAACAGCAGAAATTTATTGTCAAAATTATTGTAATATTTAAACTATGTGTGCAAAATAATTCAGAATTTTTCAGATGGACAGCTGGTGTAAACAAAAAACACTTTTCGTAATTATTATCTTAATATTAAGTCGTAATTCCAAAATTGAAATTGTTGCTAAATTATGATCCATACGAAAGCATTTTTTTAATCTATTAAGTTATTAGTCATTTATGCTAGGAAGGAAAAGGTAAAATAAAGATGCACTTACATAAATATACATTTGTTTTTATTTTATTTTATTTTATTTTATTTTATGCTACATAAACGTAAGCGTACGTTCACACATACCCGACTTAAATAAATATTATATAGTTCAATATTTATAATATTTTTGTGTTTCTCTTACAAAAATTGATATAACAATGAATGTAATATGCTTTCTTTAACACAAATAATATTTTACGAATATTTATAATAAATAAATAAATTATATCACAGATTTGCATAAATTATTGTTAGTAAATTTCAATAACATAGAGATATGTATACTAAAACAATAATACTGTTAAAATAATTAAAGTGTAATACTGTTCGATTTTAAATACCTGCTAAAAGTCTCCAGTCTTTTTTTGCAGTCTTGGTTTAAGATAGGACATGCTAGTCTAAGCACTACAAAAACTATTATAAACATATTTTCTCAATAAATTACTCCTTTACTTTATATTTACATCTTAGATCACAGACATGTATAGAATAACTTCATTTTTTTTATAAATTGATAATAGTCTTCATCACAGAAATGACTGCCTCATTTTGTATATTTCACCGTATCTATTACTGATTCTTTTTATGTACCTTCCCAAATAACATACCAATAGTATTTTAATCTTTTGAACATCTAAATAACGTCTACATGGACTTTTATATGTTTAAAAGAAAAATACTTTTAAAGCTAACTTTTCACCTGCAAACTTTACCACCTGGTCTACTCGACACATCGACAGGTGAGATTTGAATTATCTTAAAGTTTCCTCTAAGAAGTACATGATGATAAAATGAAAATTGTCAAGCCTCATTTATTTCTACCTTCGAATATATAGCCTCATCCCTATTACAGTTATAAGATCGATAGTCGGAGCCGGAGGTACCGTACCTCACCTTTAATGTTAAAAATATATTAATATCGTATAAACTTAGAACAGGTGTTTACCAATTCAGCTGTAAAATATTTATGTAACAGTTGAATGTATCCGTTGGTGATGAACTTATTTTATATCTGATTTTTTAATCTTGACTGTGTTATTGCTTATTGTCAGAAATGTATTTCTTTCTATCTAATAGGAGATTATTCTACTTACGTATTGCATTGAGCTCAGAAAAAGAATTCCATATAGTTACTATTTTTTTATGCAATTTCACTCTCACCAATCTTTAAACCAAACAAAAATATTAAGTTATGTAATTTTAAAATACATTTATCGTAGAAATACTGCATTTAGTTTATGCCAGATATCTTGACGGCATAGTAATTGATTTCTTAGCAGTGAAATATAATTTTAATCCATCGTAGTAGGCCTGTCTTCACTTATCTTTTACTTAAAATGTTCGTTGTATGAGATCTGGTAAGTTTCCGATCTCCAGATGGATTCATGAGATCAGTTAAGTTATATCAATCCACTCCAGTAGAGGAATATGATTATCAGTTGTCACTGTACTAAATCCAAAGAGAAGAGGATGTCGTCCGGATAGTCTCGTGAAGAACTCTCCTTGATGACAACGTCATTAGTTTCAGTAATGCTGAGGAAGTAGTTTGAGTCTTTACCTGTAAAATAAATAGCAAAACTGTAATAAAAGAAAATAACTTTTAGTAATGAATCCCCCTAATTATCTTTCTCATCTTAAACATAACTTTTGCATACATTCTTTAGTTTAAGTTTGTGTCTTTTGCTGCCATTCTTGCAGTATATATTAGAAATAATTTAATGTAGGGCTTTACAAATGCCACCTTTCCCAGTAAAAAAAAAGAAACATCCAGTTTAACACTTACATTTCATGCCTCCTAAACAAAATTTTGTTTTCGTAGCTCGTGTAGCTTTTTAAAAATTATTTGACTAATAAATATTTCAGATTTTCATTACGCTATATATATAAATTCAGAAGATACATTACATGGATTCTATACATGTAGATCGAAGCATCCCAAATCGGTCACATTTTCTATTTTCTACCCTAAATCGGTCCCGTATCCCCATATCGGTCCTACGTTGAAACAACCTGCCTTGGTTCTGTAAGAAACTAACCTCAGTCCAGTTCAATGTCTAATTTCACCTTAAAATACTTCGGAACTGCTCACTTAAGTGTACAGCAGTAGTTAAAAATTATGCATTGTAAGTGTGTGGCTAAAAATCTCTGCCTAATTCATGTCGTTGTTATCTGCCGCGTAGGCCTACTGGACAAGTTAATGGTTAGTAACTGGGCGAAATATTAAATTAACAGATTTACATAATGAACGAAACTATAAAGCCGTAATACTTACTCATGTTCTCCCTAAGGAAATACTCTATATCAATTACTTAACGCCTTCTCATATCAGTTCCTTTCCGACATATGACGAGAGTCTAGCACTTGAACTCCTGAAAGGCCTTAATAAGTAGAAGTGCGTTTAGGTATGAAGAATGAAACGTGCCGTTATATTTCCCAAAGAATGACTCGACACAATTTTTTGTTAATGTGGTTGTATATTTTGTCCAAAATTTAGGGGAAGCAAAGTTTTTTTAGAAGACAATCGTGAAATCAGCAATACATCTTGTGTTCTAGATGGCATGGCATTATTTACTCTATAAAAAGTTTATTTCTTACAGTTTAAGTTAAGGAAGGCCAAATAGTAATCTCAAAAAAATCACTGCTTCGGAATTATTTCGATCTTTACTAGTCACTAGATGACTAGACTATATGAAATACCGCTATGGTACCGAGATGGGTTGCTACGGAACCGAGCTAGGTACATCGAATTTTGCTCACGAAGATAACGAAACTGAATTAGGGTACATTCTAGAAGATGTGGCAATTATTAATAATTCCATGCAAGATTTCAAATAACTAAAAATGCTGCCATGTAAACGCAGTTGGATTCTGTGAAATTTATGCGACATTTAAATAATTCCGACAGGGTGAAAAAATTATAAATATATTTTTTAAACTTATTAATGTAGACATAATGAAAATTAACTAAGCCTAATTTGATTTTCGTAGGTCAACCTGAATTTCCTTCATTTCCGCTATCCCCGTCCTATTCTCAATGCAGCAATTTAAAACATAAAACATAAACATAAAATCTTTAGGCTATCCTTTGTACACCCCAGACGAGCTAAGAAGGAAACCTAAAGAAAACAAAAACTAGTATGTCTGTCTCACTTAAGTCATACGAGTAATATGCTACATTGAGACAGGCACAATGTTTTTTTTTTTTTACTTCAGGTTTCTTTCTTAGAACAGTCAGACTTTAGATCTGTAGATTGAATTTAATTGTTAGGCTTATACAGAATCAAATGCAGATGTAGGCTCTGTGTAAACTTACCATTCATAGCCTCTAATGCAAAATTGGTGCCTGATGCTTTGATGTAGAAAAATCTGCTGTCGGCTTTGGTGAATTTTTTTGGATCTTCAACTGGTTCCACTTCATTTGTCTCCTGGTCCGCTTCCTTGAGACTCTAAAATGAAAAACAAAAGATTAATAAAAAATCTAAACAGATTTTCTAACACCATTCTTACAACTTGGAAATAAAAACAGCCTATTATTATGTGACATGAGTTTGTAATTGCGTTGGTAACAAATATTTACCACAATATCGAGTTTCCTATCGGACATAAAGCTGAAACAGGTTTTCGTTGCTTCGTGCACTGGAAGAACCACTTTAGTTTCATTTGCATCAGCTGAAGTATAGTAGTACATTGTAAATTCCACTGAAAGAAGAACAAATCTAATTAATTGAGGTGCAATTGACAAAGTATAAACATTTAATTATCTCTAGCAACTATTTCCTGATTGTCGTCAAGGAGTTCAGTAGAATAGAGTAGAAGAATGATAAAGTATCGTACTCTTTATATACATTGTTATAAGAGTATACATGGGGAATTACACAATATTATAAATGAGAGCAAGTTTGTGATGAAAAATGATTATTATCAGGATTAAACTAGATGATAACTTTGTTTAATTAATTATGTGTTAATAAATTGTGCTGGATTCTTCAAAACCAGATTAAATCATTGTATTATCAAAAGATTAATCAATGAAAGATCCGCGTCCTTGTGCAGAATATGAGAATCAAGAGTAGTGCCAAGTCTTGAATGACTCCTTAGAGGAACGCTGTAGATCACTTTTTCTACGAAGTTAATTTTTCTGGTAGTCAGTTATTTAGTTTTACAAGTATAGGCCCACTTTTAAAACTACACGAACATGTGTGTTTACATTTTCAAACTGCAGAAATATGTAGGGAAATTCAAATATAAAAACTATTTACATGTAAAATGAAATATATTTAATCAGCAATCTTTCCAGCTACGAAAGTAATAAAAAAGTAATTCTGTGAATTTAAATTTTGTTTAATTTGCTCAAAGTTTGAGATTTCTTGTTTTCTCAAAGTTTCATTCACAATCTTTGGTACTTAGTATTAAGTTAGAATCGACATTTATGTAAGCCTACCAAGTTAAAATTATAGAAATGAATGATAAAGTAGGTCTACACTTGAAAGATTGTTACTTTTGTGGCATGTGTATTATCTACATTCCTTTTTATACCTCTCTGTGAAAAACTAAAAACAAACAACAACAAAAATAAAACAAAATTAGACAGCCAAGATTTACACTTGAACTATCTGAGGTAGATACAGTACTCAAGGTGTCAAGGAGCAGGAAAATGACCTCCCCTTAAAAAAAATTGAGAAGCTCATTTTGTATCGAAACTATGGCCCTTCCAATGCTCTGAGTTCTAAAAAATCAGTTCTTTGAGAAATGATCTTTCTTAAAAATGAATGTCTCGTTTATGTAATAGCTATCAGGTCGTATGTAAAAAAAAAAGTGAAAATGTTTATTTAATGGCTGTTGGTTAATAATCTAACAAGTACAGTTTTATGGAAAATTGTATGTTTTAGCACGAAACGTGGATGCATACCTTAAATAATTAAACTACTCCAGAGGGAGGTTATTCTGGATTTTAAGTACACCTATTAAAAATACACGCCAATTTTATTTAGTAAGGTACATTGGAAAACATACGTTCAAGATCTGAAGTGTTGTCTAGATCTCTTGTCTTTGTAGACAGAATGCGTTGCCCTTCATTGTCGATGGTGACACTGATATACACTTGTTGGGCAACATTCTTCAGTCGAACTCTTACGCTCTCTGGGTTCTTCACACTGGGAAACATCCGTACTGAACGTGCGTTCACAAGCTCTGGAACAAAGATGAAATACGATTAGCCTATCACTTTATCGTCATATAAAAAATAGCTAGCAGGTTTGTCTCTCATCTGGGAACAATAATATTCTTCTATTGAATTTTATTTCATGTTTGTGATATCCTAGAAGGACCCACCGCTAAGGCGTATGGGGATACATTCGCCTTCCTTACGCAGAGGGCCCGCGCTCAATTCCTGGTCAGGGCAAGTTTCCTGGGTGGGGTTTTTCCTCACCTGTAAGACAATATTGTTGGGAAACTTTTGGCCCTTCTGGTCCCCAGTTGTCAAATTTTATTGTTTAATGTGACCCTCTCATGACTTCCCTACAATCAATCTTCAAAGTTTTAACGTTGTAATACATTGTAACTTTGAAAATAATCATTCGCCAAACGTACTTTATAATTACCTTATTTTATGCAACAGATCTCAGAAGGCGGGATTTAGCCTAAAAAAGGCCATGTGTCTCCTAGCGATGAAATTTAATTTTATTATGCTTATATAATTATATATGTATATATATAAGCAATATATATTGGGTACGCCGTACCATAGTGGTTAAGAGCTGCGCTACAAACCGGAAGGTCGCGGGTTCGATTCCCGATTAGGTCGATTGGCCTAATCCTTCTGGTGGCACAATGGCCCTGGGGTCCACTCAGCCTCTAACAGAAATGAGTACCAGGAGCAATCCTGGGGGTAAAGACGGCTGGTGCGTAAGGCTGACAACCTTACCACCTTCAAGTTCCGAATGTCCAAAATCTGGGAGCCTCAACCTCCTGGAACCCTCTGGGCCTCCATGGCCTATATAGGGATCACTTTACTATATGTATATGAATGAATATCATTTATAGGTTTTCTGCAAAACTAGTTCTAACTAGTTGCTTATAAATAAAAATAGCCTATATTACTAAAGCCTATTTGTCAAACTTACCTGTAAACAGTATAAGAGCAAGGACCAGTGAGGACACCATGCCGTGGAAGTGCATATTGTTTACAGTGAAGGCCAAAATGCTTTGTGAGTAGGGATCCTTCAAATTCCACTTTTATATAAGTTTAAAAAATAATGTAATACCTGGTGGAGGAAGTTAAACGATTATTCACGACATGTTTGTAGGGAGTACCAGGAAAATAAGAGATATTCCCAGACTTAAGACGTCATAGAGGAGGCATCGCGACCCGTAGTATTACCTAAAGCCATTGATTAATTGATGTGGATTGCTAGGTAGTATGTGAGCTATCAATGGACAAACGTCAGCATTTCGCAATCAGGTTTCGTGCGAGTAGTTTTCTACAATGTCCTCATTTTCCTTCCAGGATCAAGATATACGAAATATTTTGTAAGATATCGCATTAATGCGTGGAGACAGGTCAGTTCACGGCTACTATGAGTATGGGCTTTTCCCTAACTCAACTCGTCCCCATATGATAACAGCGATTAGGAACTTTCACCTCCTGGCTGACCCCGGAATTTCGTACGTTGCACCGACTTCTTATTTGATGCTGAAAATTATAAATTTAGTATGTTCGCTTAGAGTCTATATAACATTGAAAGGAATAAATGCTATGAGAAAAATATATAGCCTACAGGTTCATTAAAACAGAAAATTTGAAATAGAAAATTATACAACATTTAAACAAAATTGTTAGAACCGTTTTCGAGGCGCGAAAAGTGAAAAATTTTTCATGCAAAATGGTAGTAAAAGTAAGAGGAAGCCATGTTTCGTGTCACCATCCCAAAAGATACGCAATTTGCATAATTATAAACAAAAGTGGTTTGTCTGTTTCTCTTTTATACAAATCTTCGGTTTCATTTCGATAGAATTTTGCATACTTAGCCTTTGAGTTAACAGATTATAAACTTTCGTTTCAGAACTAAATCTCAATATTTATACAAGCAGTATTCAAGTCAAATCATCAATGGGGCTCAATTAGCCTATGGCAATTTGAATAGAAGAGCTCGTATCCATGAATTACAGCAATAACGAGAGGAAAAATTAATAGCATTTTACATAAAACAGTATATTATTAATATACTATTAATCTGATATATCTGCTTTTATACAATATCTTTAGATGACGAAATTATACGTCTGTAGCAGTGAAAAGGTTAATGCGGTTATTCATGTTCGACGTTTGATGAACGAACACGCACCTCTACATGGAGACAAATCACACACGCATTAAAACACGTTTCAGTATGTATTTTTTAAATCCAGGGTACCTCCAAACCTATATACTGTACCTATTATTGCTGAAAAGATTCGAACACACTAGTTCCGGTGCCAAGGTAAGTTTTAGGTAGAAAAAAATACAATGGTAACATTGATGTTTATTAAGTGCCAGTATGGTACTTTATGAGATTGTGTGAGGAAGGAAAAATGTCTGTCCGTCCGTCCGTGTGTCTGTACGCGCGATAATTCAAATACGCTTTATCGGATGTTCGTGGTATAGGCCTACGCATTTATAACGTCCATGGGAAGAACCCTATTGATATTGGACAAAATCGATTTACCGGTACCGGAGTAAAGCCCAATTTAGTACCTATTTTATGGTAATATATTAGAAAGCATTTATCAAATGCAAATTAGTTATCATGACAACATATTGTTTTATAATATTCATATACGGCTTTGGAAATTCCAATACAGTTAGCTATGACAAATAACATTATTCCTTCACATGCGCTTATGAAAGTAGACCGTTCAATTGAGCGAGGTAGCTAAGATGGTAACGTCTTGGATTCACATTTTGGTTGTTCCTGGTTCAATTCCCCTACCCGGCCAATTTGACATTTCTTTTTGTATTTTTATGTGAGTGTCCGATTGTCAAGATATCACAAATCTGTATAGTTCTGCTGATGCTAGACGATTTAAAGCTGATTAAAAAATTAGACTTTTTTCTCCCTGAAGCTCCACTTAATGAATGAATCTGGAGCTTACCTCGGAAATCAATTTAAAAAAAAAAAAAATTTTCTGCATATCATAATTGCAATTGTAACTGATTAAACAAAAGCATACTGGCATTTTGTTACATCAGTTTACCTGATTTTATTTTTTCTTTAATTTACCTGCGTATTTCAACTTGCCATTATTTGATTCCTCCTGTTCCAGGAAATCGCTCAACAAACCTGCCGACGTCCTCTTCTTCGTCCCTCCGATTTTTCCTTACTCAGTAAGAATCATGTCCAGGAATCCCCATTAATTTTCCCTTCATATTAATTCACAAATAAGTTGTTTAGGCTTACTATAGGCTTCTTAAATTATGTTAGGAGCGAATTTCCTCTGACACTGGGATTCGATCTCATGACTTTTGACTTTCCGTAATGCTTAATTTTTATTACCAAGATTTATGAATAATGCTATTACGCATATCCTAGGCCTAATAATAATTAATGTCTCCCACAACTTGGTCACTCCCAGGAATCTCCAGTTTCTTGTTAGACCTACATTAAATTACAAAATCAGGGTTTTAAACGAAAACATAAATGGCCAAATAGTGATTTGTAGATACTTGCAGACACACCAGGAATTCTTTAAGAAACAATGTTAACAAGGGAGAGGATTCAGTTCAACCAGCCCGCCCTTTTTCTCTATTTACTTTTATACCATAATTTCCAGACATTTCACACCTCCACATTTAAAACGGAGGCTTATCCCATCAAAGACCGCCGGCGTGGTCTTGTGGTTAGCGTCGCTGACTACAGATCTGTTGGCCCGGGTTTGATCCCCGGTACCTCCTCGGATTTTTCTGAGGTAGGGAGGTCTGGTAGGGGTGCACTCAGTCTCGTGATTCAAATTTGAGGAGCTAATTGATAGAAAAGTAGCGGCTCCGGTCATAAAAACCACCATTAATGGCCGTGGGTGTAGGCATGCTGACCACATGCCCCCATTCCTGCCATCTGCCTACGGTAGATGACGCAGCGGTCGGATGGTAGGCCAAGTCCCTCCAGGGATCTAGTGCCACGGAGTTTAGTTTATCCCTCAAAACTTTTCGCAGTGACCTGTAACGCTTAAGGAAAAATGTTGGAATATCGAAACGTGTGGATGTAACAATTTATTTTCACTTAATCGTACATCAATCGAGGGTCTACTCTGACGTCAGACTCCAATGGGGACTCCCTTTGAGGAAAATGCACTGCCTAATGAAAGTCGCAATTACTGTTAACAAAACTTGCTTGGAGACGGACGTCAAACAGCTCAGGTACGGTACACCTGAGCCGCACTTACCAGGCTTGTATAACTACTTTCTAGGAACCTGTGATGTCAGTGCTCTCCAATAAGTTCTGTTAATATTCTTCTTCTGTGTGGGACTCTGTTCTTATCCTCATCTTTTCTCTCATAGACTGGCAATGTTTGACGTAAATATAACCAGTGCACAGATGAAGCTCGGTGAGGGGAGACATATAAGCCTATCTTTAACACAATATTTTCTAGTATCAATAAAGTTAAACACTCTTAGCATACATTCAGATGAGGCATGATTTGTTGATATCTTATTATTTTTAATAGTGACTTTCCAAAGGTGCTAAAAAAATAACTTTTCAGTTATTCTTGAAGATACGGTAAAATACAAGTTTCTATTCTATAAGAAAAGTTGGCGATCTTGGTCATGTCAGACGATTTCACAGTAGCCTATCTGTTTCAGAGATATTTATTGTGGAATATTAAGATTTGCAAAATATTTGAACATTTCTTGTGTACATTCTTTGCTCTTTTTTCGTTATGGGCAGATAATAAATTTTCTAAATGCATGCTTTAGTTAGAAAAAAAAACTTATTGACTGTTGTGTGCACCTACTCAAAATATCCACCCTCCACCATTGATTATTATTATTATTGTTATTACCATTATCATTATCATCATCATCATTATTATTATTATTTCACAGTAAAAGCATTGCACCTAAAGATCAGCCCTGATGCTTTCCGTTCTATATATGTTAGTGATATAAAATCTATTTTTTTTAAATAGATTTTACTTTTTTTGTGCTAGCTTTTAACACGTATATGCGAGAAAGTTTGTGCAACATATCATATTTTGCACAATTTATTGGGATTTATGTTGTTCTTGGTAACAATGATGTTAAACATTTTCATGAGCTCTTAATTGTGCTAAGTCCCTTGACGTTATACGCTTTGCAAAGAAAAAAGTGAAGTGAAATTGTTTAGTAATTTATGTGTCTTTAGTTGAACAGTCTGCTGCAAATCGGAAAGTAGGTATTAGCTGGCCACGATATGTGTGGGCTTGGAGGAGGGCGTATTGTTATGTATTGTTGACAATACATAACGTCGTCAAGGCTAGGTATCCGAGAGGGGAATGTACAGTTGCACTATGAAAACTACTAAACTGTCGATGTCTTCACAAATCACTGGTAAATGCTACTGGGAACTGCGGATGTTTTCTTTATGGGACTGTACTTCCGCTGCCCCACCCAATTGTTCCGTAACTTTAATGCTCTTTCTGCCTTCTAAAACGTGCGGACTATAGCATAATATAAAAATAATGGCGACTAAATTTTTGGCATGGCAACTGCCTTCAGACCCGAAATTTCATGATCTGATTTACCAAAGGTATAAAAAGGTGTAAACTTAACGATTGACGGTAGAGGTAAAATAACAATAGTTCTGGAAAGTCAGGGAAATTGAAATTGGTCAGGGGAAGTTAGGAAATTTTGTAAGGTAAAGGAAAAAGTCAGGGAATTTACAAAAAGAACATAGAATAGTTAGGGAAAATATCTAGTTTCATTGATCTAATCATTTCTTATTTATATCTTTTACAAAGGACCTTGAAAATATTGATTTTTGTGGTCAGGGAAATGAAAGATTTTAGTCATTGAAAGTCAGAGAAAAGTCAGGGATATTTATTTTTAAATTTCTGTGGACATAATCTGAGAGTTTTCGAAAACAGGATGTTTAGGAAAACATTTGGGCCTAAGAGAGATGAAAATGGGGACTGGAGAAAACTACATAATGGCGAGCTATATGACCTGTATTCTTCACCGGATATAGTAAGGGTGATTAAATCATGGAGGATGAAATTGGCTGTACATGTTGCGCGCATGGGAGAGGAAAGACATATCTCAAAAGTATCGACTGGGAGATCCGAAGGTAAAAGACCAAGTGGAAGACCTAGACGTAGGTGGGAGGACAATATTAGGATAGATTTAAGGGAAGTAGGATTTGCACGGGATGGTTGGATGGAGTTAGCACAGAATAGGGTTGAATGGCGGGCTCAGGTAAGCGCGGCAATGAACCTTCTGGTTCCATAAAATAGATAATATTCCTTTAGCTTGCTGAGAAATTATCTACTGTCATTGAGTAAGTAAGTAAGTGGACACTCTAAATAATTTTTTTTAAAATAATTTCCCTTTTTTAGGCATGGTCCCTCCTGCTCATATTATAAACCTGATCACAGTGATATGCAATAAGCCATATTTTCCATATGTAAGTTAATGGTCGGTTCATAAATTATCCTTTTTTCGCCGTCCACATCATCAGGTTCTTCACCGTGGGTCTGAAATCGGGCCGAGAGATCTGTTATCACTTCACCGTTCTCAGATAACTGAAATCTTACATCTATAGGCTGATTACTTCCATCAGCCAGACCATAATACAGTCTATTCTTTCCATCACTACCAGCAATCATGCTTCTTATTTTGTGATGACGACTATTCCGCAAAACCTCATTTACCATTTAAGTATTTTGTTCTGTCTACCGGCAGAGCATACCGTCCTAGGACCTCCACTGAGATGGTTCGGACTGCAGAAACTTCTTCTGATATCTGGGTTGGTTTTCTTCAGTCTGAGTATGAGGGTCAACGATAATCTAAATATTGATAGGTTTATATTAAAAATAATATAGCTTCCCTTATAATCCCTTGATAAACGGAAGATAATGAAGCCCATGGTCTAAATATGATGTTGGTGTTGATTCGAAAATAGGAAAGTGATAAAGAAAGGTGTGATATGTAAACAACGGTAAGAGAACTTACACATTACATGCATCCACAGTATATGGCCAAGGCTTTATAGATAAGTTCATAAAAATAACTTATTGCCTTACGTAACGAGAAGCACGCAATTGTTTTGGCAACACTACCCAGAAGGTCGTGGACACCTGGAAAGCGATACGTGTATGATATATTACACCAATCAAGGACCAGTGAATAGAATAACAGTTCGTTTTTAAATTTACACGTACGCAGCGTGCCTGGGTTCAATTCCCGGTCGGGACAAATTTATTGGGATGGGATTTTCCGGATTTTTCTCGCCTAAGAGACGAATGTCGAGAAACTTTAGGCTCTTCTGGCCCTCGGATATCATCTGCCCGTCATTATTTCCATCCCATCCGCGCCTATGTAAACTATTATGCCTCTGTCTATGTATTTGTGTTGTCTTGGAGGTGGCTCCGGCAATGGGCTGATCACTCTTCCGGAGAGGCTGTCCATGTCCTTATATGGTCAAAAAAGTATTATGTGATTTATAGGAAATTTCTCTTCCGACAGGTCCCGGTCCTGTAAGACCTGGGTAGTGTGGGCCACCACAAACGTTCCTGTAAAGGGAGAGATAAAACTAAGAGAAAGAAAGAGGCAAAATTAATTTTACTAAAAAAAAGTAGTGAAGCGAATTAGTCGTATTCTTTCAATATTATTAAATCTTAACATTACATCAGCTTCGTAATAAGAACGAACTGAATACTTAATTTCCAACTCGAAATACAGTAACATAATAAAGTAATAATAAGTAATCTTAAACGTCTCTGTAGATCGTAATCGTGGTATTCTTTTTCCTAACTAAACTTGATCTTACGGGTTTCTTGCCTTTTCTTAGGATGTGGCCATCTACGATGCGCGTCCATAAAGTAAGTTTCCCTGAGGCCGATTACAGAAACAAACACAATTTCTTGGACATAGGCCTATATATTCCAACAGATACAGCAAGTATTAAGCTATTATTCAACATATTTGCCATCGGAATTGAAATATTTGTCATACCGTGGAACCAACTTTCGAACACCTGTGTCGTACAAGTCTGCCGCCAGGGATTTGAACCACTATGTGACAAACATCTCCTCCTCTCTGTCATTCTTTGTCATTTCGTGAGGTGTATGGAAAGATGGAAATCACTGGGAGCGAGGTCCGGGCTGTAGGGTGGATGTTTAAACACCTCCCAGCCGAACTTCTGCAGGAGACTTGCTAGGAGGTGAATAAGCTATGATAAATTTAAAATAGCGGTGAATAAGCTTAATAATACCGATTTCCGAATAAGCCCATAACTTAAGGTCAGGTTGAATCAAAGAATAAATTATGACTTCCCTTACGTTTGACATGCTGGTAAATATTCAAATTGTTTGGATGAGTCAGAGGAGAGAGGGGGAGAATGCGAGTGTGAAGGAGAGCGAGGTGAGAGAGAGAGAGACGGGGAGAGAGAGAGAGAAAATGATGAGAGAAATCCGATGAGAGTAGATCATTAGACTGATAGGTAAGAAAGAGGATAGTGTGAAGACAAAGAGATAATAATATAAATACATAGGCCTATGCATTGTTATGTAAGGCTATAAATCCAATTTCATTAAAAGTCTAACAAATCATTTAATTTTTCAATAGTTTCTCATTTCCCCTCGGGTGAAAGTAGTTTTATTTTTTCAAATCCTTGCACATACGGTATGTAAAACAAACAATTCCATCAAGGAAATTTTACATATTGAAGAAATACCTTAACCACACTAACCACAGAGAATTCCCAATGTCACAGACGTCGGTCGGTGAAGTACTTCCGTCCGGAATGTTTAATTTTCAATATTTATTTTATTTTATAGCCCAAAGCATATTAAATTCATGTAAAACTCCATTTTTCTCATTTCCTGTAGCCAAACTATTCTTAAATTATTATTATTATTATTATTATTATTATTATTATTATTATTGTTATTATTATTAATATTACCTTTTTATTGTGTAAATAATAGTGCATTAGCTTGTACATAGACTCACCTTTTGTTAAGTTCCATCTTCGTCATCGCTAATAGCGTAGTAATATAATAGTCTTGGTCAGAGGTTCTCAACTTGTGGTACGCATACCCCCTGGGGGTACGCGAAAATATGTAGGGGGTATGCGTTTGACCTATGGACTGATGCAATTATATAAAAATTACCCTTTGGGAAAAATAAGTAACTTCAACTTTGTATTATTTGAAAGATTAAATTCCTGAATTATTGAAGACACGCAAAAGAGAATATTTTCCACCTAGAGACAGAAAATTGAACTGGATCCGTGAATCCTTTCCTTTTGATGCCACAGAAACTTGTAGCAATCTGACTTACTCTCAGAAGGAGCAATTAATCGAAGTGTCGTGTGATTTATCATTGAAAAACAAGTATTTAAGTGCTGCATTGTTGAATTTTTGGATCAGTGTTGGGAAAGAATACAAAGAACTATCAAGCACTACTCTAAAGTTTCTTGTTGGATTTAACATGAACATGGATTCACATATTTATGTGAAAGATTTTTCGAGTTTGACTTACCTGAAAAGTAAATACATAAGCAAACTTATTGTTAAGGACGATTTAAGGTTACATTTGACAAAGCTAGAGGCAAACATAGTCTACAGCTGTGTACAGGAAAAAAAACTAAGCTTTCTCATTAATTTATTTTGAAGTGGGTCTACGTTTAAATTTTGTGTTTGCTTTAGTAAAAATATAATTAAAAACTTATTTAATCAATATCTATACAATTACATAAGTTAAACCACATTAACTGACATACCCTTAGGAAACATTTTCTGAACATAACTGAGTTTACTAGTTAAGGCGTACGTAAAATTACTGTTGGTAAAAAAAGGAGTACAGGGATTGAATAAGGCTGAGAATCCCTGGTCTAGGTTAAAGAAGAAGAATTAAACATGAAAAGGCATCGATCTGTTTTATTTCGAAAAACAAATTATTACATTGCAATACATTTAAGGAATTGTTCATTCGAAAGACAAAGGCATTATTCCTAATACATTAATGGGAAATTCAGCTCCAGCATTGCTAGAATTATCCGATGTCTCACGAACAAAGAAATTACAATCCCAAAACTAAACACTACTTAATTTCGTGTAGGCCTCAAATGGCTCTGACACATCCCAAGGACCGAATGGTCCATCTACCAAACAATGTAAAATTATTGTAAGGTAAATAAAATGAAGAATATTGAAAAGAACTTGAAAAATAGTTAATACTGTTTGTGTTGATATAACATCCGGCTCTCGATGTTCTTTAAATATTTAATGGGAATGGAAAGGGACTTGAATCAGTTCTTGGTGCAATGATAAGTTAGCTTCAGTCCTTTATGCATTTTACCTATAGATTAATTATGACCTTTCTATAGTTTATATTTAGACATTCCTGCATTTATAATATTCCTGTGGTGTTGTTTTCCTCGGTCTGGTGTTATCTGGTATTGACTGTAGAAATGAAAAATTGTGATTGTTCATACTGTGCCACTCTTCCCAAGGAATTGTGTGTCCAATGTCAAAGGATTACTTCTTTTATTGAGCCGCTGACTAAGGACTTCATCTCCAACTATTTTCTCGTTTCCTAAGATTCTTCAGTAATTGACTGAAATACATTTTCTTTTCTCTCTGAGGGCATTGAATAGAGTGTAGGAACTGTTTGGTGTTTGAAAAGGTCTGAAGAAAGTCTACAGAAAAGTTCGTCTAGCTGTAGACTCCTCCCTTAGCTTTTCGTGAAGTTGTGGTAAATTAATGTTAAATTCTCAGCGACTTTATATTTTTACTATCTTCTTGAAAATGAGTTATGGATAAGGAACCTTGACTTACTGTATTCAATAGGCCGAGTATCCTCCATTCTAAACTTCCTTACATAAGAAAAAAGAAAACCGAGGACATCCCGGGATTGCAAGTCGGGCCTTGAAATCAGTCAGCAACTCGAACTATTGTACTATTCTATTCCATTTTCTCCCCGCGTAGGGGCAGAGGCGGGTTGGGAACGACCCTAAGCACGTAGGCCACATCTGCGGGCCCTTTGTGCCAACTCCTTGGGAATGGGATGATTGGCATGAACTACTAATGCTGTCTATGTAGCATTTAATAGAAGTTAACATTATATGTTCAACTACCTGAATGAACAAAACCAGTGAAATCTTAGATGTTCATCGACCACAAGGTTTTGAAGAACGAATTTCTCAAAAGGACATAGAAGACCATCATAAGCTGTTGTTATCAGTGTCCAAGAACTTGCCATTTCCATTCCCATCATGCGAGACGCTAAATTCTGTTTGTACCATAAGAGTTTCCTGAGGGGAGTCCCTACATCATGTTTTCGAGCTCAGAGTTTTCCCCGCCGTATAGGAACTCGTAGACGGCTGTGGCCATATCGTCATAATCGGGTTTGCTGCTGCGCCAGTCCAGAGATCGGAGTTCTCCGCTGCTGATGCTTTCTTCGTCCGGGGCGTTCATGTCGTCACCTGGTGTATACCTCTCCCTCACATCCTTCATGATGCACGCCTCTAGCTTCTTATGCTGTAATAATAATAATAATAATAATAATAATAATAATAGCAGTAACAACAATAATAATAATATTTATAAGGCCCGAAAGTTAATACTTTATCACAAGACGAAATATGCATGCAAATATGCTGTAAGACTTGTAAAATATGCTGCGGAACCAATGGTGTAAGAAGTAATTTAATACTTTACGTTCTCTTGGTTAGCTGCGTTGCATTATAATTACAAAGATAAATAGTAGAAGTTGAATAAATTACAATACAAAACTTTTTTAAAACTGTATACTTTGTTATGTGCCTTCTCAAAATCCACTTTTCAGTAGTAAAAAAAAGGCATTTTTGAGATAATATATGTGACCGTGCAAGAGAAATCCGATCATAATTGGTAAACACGTTTCCGCGTAAGTTAACAGTAGAAAACAACTGTCATGGTGTAAAATGTATATTTTTAGATTTCAACCCCATCTATTGGTTTCTTTCTTGTGTTACATTATCTGATCACAACAATTATAAAAATAGCATTGCCAACCGTAGTATTTTCTGTTTGAAAAGTGGTGTATACATTTAGAAACCCATCCATAAGTCCCACTGTAAACTTAGCATGGCCCCTAAGTGTTTTCTTTGTTACTTTTCGTGAAAGAAAAAACAATAAATACGGGCAACAAAACAATTTGCTATGCTGTAGTAATGTAGCTGGACATTCTGTGTAGAATAACTTATGACAAACTTGAGCATGGTATTACAGTATTGTGAAACTGATGTTTAGAATGTGGAAAAGTTTATCTTTGGAGTTCAATAGCCATAAATTACAGTTTTTGAAGAATAAAGTTTCAAAAGTCATAAAAACACTAGTCTGTAGTTGGTTGCGTGCACATCGGCACAATCGCATTTTCGTGCACATCGGCATATTATTTTTATCTTTTAACGTGCTCATCGCCACACACCCTTCATAGGGGTGGACATAGAGACAAAGTTGGAATTACTTTATCGTATTGAATGCAATGGATTTCACAGTAACTGCTAGATAGACATAAAGACAAACACTTCCTTTTATTATTATAGATACATACTGTGTAGTCTACATTAATATTATAATTGTATTGTTTAGAAATCATTCATGAATTATCTGCCTGCGAATGAATGAGACTTTGAATTAACCTAACCCAACCCAACCTAACCTAACCTAACCTAACTTAACCTAACCTAACCTAACCTGACAACCTATCTACGATATCAACGGTCGGTTTCCTTAGCCGCGGTAGCTAAGGGGTGCTGCCTTGGAGCCGTGGTGAAGGAGGCTGTAGGTTTGAGTCTCTATGTCCACCCCTGCCCCCAACGTGGTGTGTGGCGATGAGCACGATAACCATTACAAGATAAAAATACTATGCCGATGTGCACGAAAATGCGAGTGTGCCGATGTGCACGTGTGCCAATGTGCACGACACCCTGTAGTTAGAGGTACGGTATAATTTCTCTTTAACAATGCTCAGAATTGAAAGCTGAAGTTAGTATCCATTCAAATCATAAAATTTATTTTTCCGCCTTATTCCCTGACAGGGCCACATAAAAATTGTATACAACACTTTATTAATATATTCATGATTTTGAGCAGACAGTGTGAAAATTATACTCCTGTATATCAAAGCAGATTTTAAAATCAAATGCTTATGTGGAGGTCAAAAGACAGTAGGATGGTAGCTTACCTTGTAGCACCTGAAGAAGAACATGGGTTTCACCAACTCCCGAGAAAGTTGGAACTTATCCTTCCTCGTTTCTGGTACGCATTGCTGTAAAGAAAAGAAGAAAAAACACTATTAAGCAAAGAGAAGTTGCCTGGGAAACGAATTCAAGTTATGTGATCTACAAGGGCTGAATATTTAGGTTAGAATTCATCACACTATAGTTGTGTGTTTGCATTAATATTTTGCCTCCAGCGAAACTCCCAGATATTTCCCAAAACTCCTACGGGCTAATCCCTCCAGAAAATTGTTTTTGGCTATTGGCGTTGGACTTATTATGTTATGGGTAAAAAATAACATAATTTCACTTACAGCAAACTGTTTGCAGAACTGAACTCCATCAACCATGTCTCTTTTCAATTCCTCCCCAATAGGCAGTCTGTTGATCCTTTCTGCAATCTTCTCGAAATTAGGTTCCAGGTTGTCATCCAACTGTAAGGAATAACGAATGATTTATCGTTTTTATAATTTTGTTATATTAAACGTGAACAGCTTAATTTTAAAGCATGTTTTTAAGATGTTAGGATGAAATGTTTTCTTACCACTAGAAAATATGTTTTAATTAAGCTACGTAAATTGCATGCAGTACCCGTCTTAGCCGATAGCAAAAGTTCAGATGTGGAAATAAATCTAAAAAAATACCTCTTTTCAGTGATGTAATTGGATGCAATAACCCTAAGATCTTTGTACTATTTCATCTACAAATACATTCTTCATTTAGGCCTACATAAATATTTATTTAAATACTTAATGATGTTGACATTTTCCGTCATTAACAGGAGTCAGTGTAAAGAATTAAATTCCATGCGAAAAAAATTGTTTGGTTTCGTAAGATTAATTTCATATAAACTGTTTTTAATATAAAATGCATGCAGGACGTAATTAATAAGTTTGAAAAATTAAATAAAAATATGCGCTTTATATAAATGCTTAGTACATGTTTCGGTGTATCAATCTATGGAATTCGGTTTAATAATCCACGTACATATTTCGTGTCCTCTCTGTAGTTACGTACAAGCGGCAGCATTGTACATCTGCCTTGCATTTTAAGGCTATAGTTTTGTCATGGACTCCAGTTATTTAAATTATTGAATTAGTTTGTTTTTTTACGTCGGCTTCAATAACGTCTCAAGTCACAAAACACAATTATTCAGTATGAGCAAAAAACACTTTCATATACCTAACAAAATAATTATTAAATAAATGGATCAAAACCTGAGAATTACAGTTTAGTTAGTTCATGTATTATAAATGGTTACTGATAGGGTATTTTTTATTCCAGTCAATTACACCCTTTTTTTACCTGAAAAAAATATTTTGAGTTGTGTCACTTTTGTTGCAAAGTTGCTCCCTGGCGGCAATTTTTTTAATTACAGAAGTATCGTTCTAGCTGGCTGTAGGTCTGAATTTGGCGGTCTTCTGGGTACTATTAACTCAAAATCGGATTTTTTTTTAACTTTACTTTACTTTACTTGTGACATTATTGAAGCCGACATGCTTTTTGGATTTTCCCAAAAGTTACAATTCTTTTCTTCTTTTTGAAGACTTTTTTTCTTGCTTTTATTTGCTCTTGTTCTTATGCGTCTTCACCAACATAAAATAACCTAAAGACATTGGCAGGAAATGGAATATTCTCCATCCGTTTATTCGTAATAATTTATATTATTACAATGGTACTCGCATATAGCCTATGTATACGAATGTCTTTATAGTCATAACGAAATTGCGAGAAAAGCTCTTTGCATGCATTTCTGTGATTCAAAACTGGTTCAACGAGGTAAGAATTGGACATGTCGTTTCGTGGTCAGACAATGGCAGTAGCCTATTGTATAAAAATGTAGGTTGAAAATACAGTTAGGTGATGGTCTTATGAAATTACATAACTGCTTACGAATGACAGTTATATCTGTGGGAGTTGAGATCGTTCATAAAGTAGAATCTCACCTGCTATTTTGCTCATTACGGTTTGGTAAGATGTTTTGTTGTTGGCCTTCATACTTTGATATACAATACTGTTTGGTGTGAGTTCTGTTGAGATTAAACTTGGCACAAAAATATGTTTCATTACCTCTGTGGTTTCTGCTAAATTCTAGCTGCCATAAACAGAATCCCAGTGAAAATATCTTAGCATTATTCTGAAAGGTTGTTACTATGCTATAAGGTGCGAGTTTGCTCTGATGACGTTGGATCACCAAATTGTTCGATCTATGCTTTACAATACATCATATCATGATGGGAATGTGTTTAATTGTTGGTACTGTATGTACTATATGTCATAGGCCAATTTTATCTGCTTTAGCTTTGCTCGAATTATGAAACGAACTCAAGTTATCTTCTTGGAATAAGATTTCTATTAATCATATAATTTTTATATAATATTCTGTCAGGCTGATTTGTGCATTGTTGTTGTTGTTGTTGTTGTTGCTATTATTATTATTATTATTATTATTATTATTCATTTTACAACTTTGACGAATTGTTTGTGGAAAGTTTAAAACTCGCGCCTGTTTAAACCCGTATTACATTTTTATGTGGCAATTACGTTTTTTATTTTTTTGTGCCTTTGTAGCAAATCTTTAGGGCCAGACAATATAATATTGTATGCACATCATATGAATTTTCTCACTGTACGAGCGAAATCATTAAGTATAGATTAATTAATTCTTTGGGGAGAATATGGGTCCTGTGTCGTATATTAATGCCACATAAAACTACTCCAAGCCGAAACTGGAGACTTTGAACCAAATTCCACTATGCTTTCACGTACTAGTAGTACCTTAGTTTATTCCTACAGAGCTGTGGAATCGATGTGTCTTCAAAGAAAGAAAAATAAGTGTAACTAATTTTTTTTGCAATCAAACCTCCTCTGAGAGGCTCTTTCTTCCACCTTCGAACGTACGAGGATAAGCAAATAAAACATACATATGGGGAAAACCCCGCAATGTTGTTTACTAACAGTTCCTTTTAGGTATATCTGAAATAGTGATAAGGAAAACCGGAACTTACGTATCCTAGTTCTTGCATCACACACGTCACATTCCTGATCTTGCCGCTTAGTCGTGACGTCAGTGTCTCCAGCTGTCCTTTGATGTCCAGATCTCGCTGCAACAAACAGGAACACATGTAATGTAGTCGGACATTATGTTTCCATACAGGAACTTACCGGTACTCTAATAAATGGTGACTAAAATGCCTATTAACACAGCACAAGACGAAATAAGACTAATACTTCAGTAGAACCCAATTACTTCCCTTCTTCTGGTCTGTCACATAGCTCCAGTTTCGGTCCTCGTCTGTATAATTCAGAATGAAATTAATCCACGTTAGCCAAGTGTAGTTATGGAGTCTTTAAATATACAATTACTTTAATTCCTTTTAAATGTTGTCATTCTGGTACTACTTTCATGATGTTGATGACATGTCATATTTTTATCCTGTCCTTCATTCTCGCCGCAAATACAAATTAAATACGAATGTCACGCTTGTTATCTTAATCGGACCCCTTTTATTTTCATATTTTGGTCATATTTTGGCCATATCTGTAATTTAACGCCACATTTCAATTATAAATTCGATAAAGAAGCACAATTATATAGTGCATGTACTACATGGTCGAGTTAAATTTGAAATTTAGTTCACTAATTTAATGTTTATGCCACTGAATTGGTAAATTAAAGTTTAAAATGATAAAACTGTTTATATTTTATAGGGACACACAGGAAACAGGAGACAATTCTTTGAAAATTGAAGTTACAACTAAACTGTTAAAATTGATTGATGTATGAATTTAGTGTTTTTAAACGTTTTAAATTGGAACATTTATTTTTTGAAAATACATTATTTTATTAGGTCATATTTAGGATTTTTGTGTCATATTTAGTCATTTTAAGGGCATATTTGCAGTCATATTTTCCACTTTTTAAGGTCATAAACATCCGAACCCATGACCATCACTTAAGTCATACCATTGCTCTCAGCTTTTACCTTTCTTCCCTGGTACTTTTTACCACAGTTTTAAGATAATTTTACGTTAACATTACACATCTATTATAAGATATAGGCATTTATAAATGTAACAATGGAACTTGCCCCCGACCACGAGCTCCTGCTCTTTCGGGATTTCAAGATCAATATGTGTACCGCTTGTAAATTAATGTAATTTTGAAATAAAATAAAATAAATGAAATCTTATTAAATAAAATTAATTAAATCTCATGAAATGAAATTAATTAAAATTATAATGAAGATGGACTCTTACTAACAGATACATATAAAAATGGGTTGGTGGGTTATACGCAGAAGAATTTGTAAACAGGAATAAGAACTATGAGTCACGGACTCTACAAGTTAATGATCACTAAATTTACTTCTAAGGTCTCCCTCAAACATTAAAAAAATTCAAGGTTATCGAGGAGAAATGGGAAATAAAAAATTGATAAAACAAAATGAAATTGTATTCGCTGTATATTGCGGTAACCAAAACCACTGATCCGAGGAGAGTACTCAGGAAAGACGAAGAATGTTGTTTGTTTAAAGATGATTTAGAATGGCGATACTACATTTCGGCTGACCACAAACATGGTTAACAAGAAATATTTCAGAAGACCCGATAGCTTACGGTTTCCTTTTATTGAGTTTTGTTTATGGTTATGCTACGGGCTCAGATACGTTTCCTTATTACATCTACAAAAAAAAATATGTAATTGGCCCTTTGGATAGCCACACAATACCGTGCCGAAAAGAATTTATGAAAAAATCAATTTTCTTTTCCTTGAACATTGTTTGATGGAGTCATTAGTGCCCGGTAAAAAGAAAACTAAAACTTCATAAAAATACTCTAAACGCATTATTTCCCCCTTAAGGCAAGGCTAAGCAAATACTCTTTTTTGGGGGGTTAGGTGAATGCCTACAAAGTTTCGGTTTGTAGGATTTTGATTTGTGAATTCCTACAAATATATATACATATATATACGGTATTTCTACATTTTTGGACCAAGCTGACGATAAATCATCCAAATCATTGTGTTTATTTAGGATTTAAGAGCAGTTTCTCTTGTTACTTGGGGTTTTAGTTGAAATGATATGGAAAACAATTAGATCGGTGAAGTAAATAGGAAAAAAATCTTAAACATAAGAACTTTGCAGTGAAACGAAAGTAACATTTACATTTGTAAAATTAAAATCGCAGAAATAAGGAACCACCACTTACCGAAGCTCTCTGACCAGACGAGTACGGAGTGGGAGCTCCTGGATAGAAGGGCCCTTGGTAGTACGGGTTAGGAACGGCGGCTGTTTGGTACAGACCTTGGTAGGGCATGGAATGATGGGGACTGTAAAAAGAGCTACTGGGGGCGGCCGCAGGATAGTACACTGGATACTGCTGAGGGTAGAAACTCGCCGGGTTCTGCACCTGGGGTCTGAACTGGGCTGGAGTCTGCTGCTGCTGCTGCACGTAGCCTGACAGCAAGGGGTTCTGCAATAATAATAATAATAATAATAATAATAATTATAATTATAATAATAATAATGACAATAATAATGACAATAATAATAACAACTACATCGTCAATCTCATGGCCGGCCAATTCTTCCATTCATTTAAAAATATAAAAGAACGGAAAATGGAGGATAAGAACAAATACGCCGAAAAATTGTTGGGAATATGACCTTTGGTTAAGGCTCTAATAGGTGGTGAAGAGCAAAAAAATAATATCTTCATGTAGCATGAATGATAATTCTTTCACACTGGCCGTGTGTAGGCTAAGATGGAAAGATTAAGTCAGAATGAAAAATGCAATGCCATAGCCGGGATTTGAACCATGAAGCCTTTGATTTGGGCGCATTCTACCAGATTTCGATAATCGATCGTAATATTTGTTGTATTTTATAGAATGAAATTATGATAGAACACGTCATCATTTCAAGAACTTAAAAAAATATCAATGAAATTCTATAACTTACCATTCGAACATGAGTTTAATCTTCTATTATATGTGAGTATACACCTGAATTGTATTTCTAAAAAGTAGGATATTCCTCCAAATTCCACTTAAATAGAACTCATAATAGGCTTACATTTTTCTAACCCGGACATCGGATAATAATTCTCTAGATAAAGTTTTCTAGATAAATTTGCTAGATAAAGTTTAACCAATTGTTTACCTGTTGAGCAGGAGACCTGAATCCTAGGATAGCCTGCTGTAGCTTCATGGGGTCGAATGAAGGGGGCACGGCACCCACGGGTGGCCTCCTCTTGTCAGCCAGATGCAGCCCAGGGTCTGCTTGTGGGGGTGGGGGTGGTGGTGGAGGACCAGCTTGTCCAGGCGCAGTGGCGGACACTCCGGCGCACTTGGCGCAAGCTGCCTTCATTTCTTGACGCACTTCCTTAACAACATCAGGGCCGAAACAGCTCTCGTATACCTGCAACAATGACATTTGTGAATAAGGAAAATCCTTACAGGATTGCTGCCAAGGGATGACAGAAGTGTATATTAAGTCATTTTGGTAATAAAAAAAATAAAAAATAATAAAAAATTACGATTTATTAGTTTTAGTGTCAATATATTAAGCATTCCATAAAGTATGACTATGAAACATTTTATGCCGTTTAGACGCATGGAACAGGTGCTGATGACACCATTTTCAAATCTCAGTACACTTCCGACTGCTAGTGCATGCAAACTTTAATCGCCATTTTCTCAGCTTCAATTTGCATGTTATGTAGCCACATTAAAAATCTAACTTTTCCCACAAAAATAGAGATATGGCTATGAAATTTTGTTCACAATATACCCTACTTTACTTTGTGAGTAATACAATGTCTAATTACAATTTCTGTATAGGCCTTAGTTCAATTTTTTTAATCAGTTTAATCTCAAGGCAGTTTTTTTTGTTCATTTTTATAGTATTTCTTTTAAAACAAAATTGATAAACAATCCCAAAAAATCCGTCAGTAAATTTTTTAAGCAAGGATCAGTGAATCTTAAATATAAATTCTGGTCCTAATTTTACTATCTGTCAATTCTATCTACTATTTTACTATCTGTCAATTGAAATATTTCAATATGTCAACAGCATTCTTACGTCAATATAGTCACTATCCGAGGGAGAAATGCCAGAAAATACTACATGCAGCTGATGGAACCTTTATGTATATAGACACACACATACACAAACGCTCACACACACACACACACGTGTATATACATATATATATATATATATATAACTTATATATAATTCCTGAGTGTTCATATGAACAATGGCATTCATCTATCAAGAAGCTACGCTACCGTAAACGGCAGATGTCTTAGGTTCTATAATACGTTTTGACTTTAATTCCCATACAACAATGGAATCTATAATAATAAAAGGAAGTGTTTGTCTGTCTGTCCACGATGCCCAGCGAAATCTACAGAACGCAGAGATCTGAAATTTTAAACGTAGAGGGACTAAAGGGTGGGCGAATGCACCTCGAAGCCGGAATTTTTATGTTCGCTTTCGTTTGCGAGTTATAAGTAAAAAACTGTCAGAAAACGTACTTTTTTCGCTTTCCAAGCATCAGTTTTCTGTAATACATTTCATTTGTCAAATCAGTTGCAGATGGCTTTGCCTATTTTTGTCATACATTGGAAATAAAAGCACCGCGATCACTTGAATTTTGTAAACTCACGCTGGTCGATTCATTTGTTTATAATGTCAAGGCAGGCAGACATCTGAAATTTTCATCATAGACGGAAGAGGGATAATGAATAGCCTATAGGCCTAAATGGGCAAACATTGTTCGATTTAGACGAAACTCACTATGCAGGGGTTTTCTGGGCCAAGGAACTCGAGTCTGAGGTTGTTTTTCCCATTCTGCGCTTTCTAATCGAGGAATTCACTTCAAAGCCGGATTTTTAGCTGTTTCGTTTAATTATTAGGCTAATCGTTTAGTTTAGGTTTATGGATGTTTCGCGTGCAAGTGTTTATAAATATAATGTTTTAATTATTTTGCTCTTAATTTGTAATCTTCCAATTAATTATCGTGGGCGAAGCCGCGGGGACCTGCTAATAATAATATAATTCCGAGCATGTAGGCTTACAGATGAACAGTTTATTTGAAGGTTAACATAACCTGATCATTCACGCAAGTGCCTGATAGGTAATGAGTTCAACACTTACTCCCAATGAGCAGTAAAATAACATGAATGAAGAAGTCATTAGCCTTGAACTGGAATTTAAGCTCATCTTAACCTCGGTGTGAGTTTCTTGTCTTCCGGAAAGGAATGCTGCATCGCACCTCACGACATCTTAACTCGTCTTTCCTTTTCGAGTCAAAAAACCTTCCCACCAGGCACCAGATACCATCTCATTAGTGCTATCATCTGGCTCATATAGCGTATAGCGTATTGTGTGCATTTAATATTTTTCACGTTACATATGTCTACAGTATTATACTATGTATATGTATATATGTATATGTATATATGTATATATATATATATATATATATATATATATATATATAGTTTATTATATGTATAGTATTAGTAATCTTGGGGTATCCTATATCGCTACTTAGGGGTGACAGTCGCCGGGTGTGTCAAAATTTTATACCGCAGGAGTTCCTTTACATAGCTGAATACCAAATGCTTCGAAATGGTTAGCTTGGCTCTTTTGATGTGGTTTATGACTGGGGCCAGAATTCTTAAGTTTTAAAGTATTTTGTTCCTTGTTAGCTACCCGGGATATTTTAACATAATTATCCATTTCATTGTCATGACAGTCACATAATCCAATCTTATAAAACCTAAAAATGACGAAATAAAATGTTAAAAACTAAAAATGGCTAAAACTGTTTTTAATTAAGATACAATAAGATATTTAAACTAATAATGTGCAATTAATATAATTATTATTGGTCTATTAAAAATAAATTACTTTTTAAATATCTGTCCCAGTTTTGTCTTGCTCTTTGTTACCAGTAGCCTACATTTGTAGGAGAAAATAAAGCATTGTTTGTTGTAATTTTCTAATTTTTTCTAATTTTGTACCCCGCCCCGGTGAAGGAAATCGTTAGTGAACCGGAATCCCCTGTTTCTTTAGAAACAAATTAAAAGCATGCTTAAGAATCTTACAATTGCAGTTTATTCACAATGTTTGCACCAGCAAGACGCTAAAAGTGTAGTATTCTAAAAGTGATTAATTGGAAAAAGTTCTTGTTGAGTTTATATGGTTGAGTTGGAAATGACAAGGGTAATTCTAACATTAATTGTGATGCATAGACTGTTGAAAATTAAGCAAAATGTGTTCCCACTTCCCATAGTTACTGTATGTGATTCACAGCCTTGGGATCGTTAGTAAAAATAATATTAATTATATTTTGTCAATGTATTTATTATATTTATTAAAGTGAAACTTAAAAAAAAAATTGTTTTCAAATGATAAAAACCTAAAATAAAACTATTTTTATATGTCTGAAAAAAGTAACGAAAACCTAAAAATCAGAGCCCTATTAATGACGTAGTTATTACGCTAAAAAAATTAACATGTTTACTGCTATTGACGTTCAAACACGTCATCTTAAAAAGTGTAATGGAAGCAGAGGTATTAGGATTAGATTACTACAGTAACATTTGAAGAATATAAGATTTTCTCCGTAGGCCTAGGTTAGGATTGGATTTCTTAGAAATCCTCTAATTAATCATTTGATGTACCTCTCTTGTTTTTTATACGATAAATTAAAATAAATAAATAAATAAATAGAACTAAAATTTTCATAATTTATTTCGAACTTGCTACCTACTGATGGATTCACTGGGCTTTGCTTATATAAATATATAAACTTGGCTCTGAAAATGTAATGTTCTTATCACCACATTGCTCTCAAATTACCACCAGGTGAGAAGTTTTGAACTTTCCGGCGTTTCAGTGGACGTTTCCTACATCATCAGAGAATGCTGAAATTAGTGTTCTTTTGTGTGTGTTGCTTTAAATTTGGACATGAGTGTATATTAGTGGTAACGAGCAGTTATATTCCTCTGAGTTTATTTATGGAAACACTTCCCAAAGTAATCTTGATAGACTATTTGCTATGCTATGCTATTTTCTTGGACCACAGGGTAAAAAAAAGAATCACAAACAATAATTCTCCTAACATATCCCAGCCATCCAAAATAAAATACAGCATCTTATCAATTACCTTCTTAACGAGGAAATCGTGTTGCATTAACTGATATACCTTCATTCATATTCATGAAGAATACTTGAACCACGAAGAAAACTGTGTTCATGCTATAAGATGATTCACTGTTCTGTTAAGGTCAATGTCTTAACAGTCATATAATTGCTTAATTATAAAGAAAATTATTGCCAAAATCTCATTTAGGAACACTGTTATTTGAAGCAAATTTGTTGAAATACTTGCGTTCTGCACGCGAACCAACATTGTTGTAAATTAATCATTTCCTTGTTACAAATTAAGTAAATATTCGGAATTTTTAGACATGAGAAGTATTCCTGGACGCCAAAACGTACATTTAATAAGATTAATATATTTAGATGTAGTTCAGACCAATTTGCAATACGAAATTACAGGGTGAGGAGGGCTAAGGCAGATTTCAAATTAGCAATTCATATTATCACAAGAAAGAATACTAAAGATATATTTAAAGAAAACAATTGATTACCTGCTTTATCTTTTAAGGAAAAACATTATGTATTTACTTACCTTACGTAATAGCCGTCGCGGTGGCTCATGCTTAGCGCGTGGGCCTGGCATGCTAGCGGTCCCGGGTTCAATCCCCGGGCCTGGCGGGCGTGTCATTCGTGGTGGACGAAGCCGTGACCTTTGGGGGTTTTTCTCGGGGATCCTCCCGTTTCCCCCTTTCATTCCACCAACACTCTCCATTTCATCTTCAAACTCCCCCTCATAATCATCCCGTTTCCTTTCCCGGTTTCCGGTATACCCTCGCCCCCAGCACCTGCTGTGGGCCTCTCCCGTTCTCCCCGTGGCTTGTGGTCCTGAAGTTGCTGGCTGGTGTGCTGCCAACCTGGGGGCTCTATAAGAGGTACCGAGGCAGCGGCACACGTGGCATGGTAGAGGTATCTGTTGGATGTAGGGGAGTTCCGTGGGGGCTCGCGGTGGGGTCTGTTGTTGAGGGACCGTTGGACTTGCAAATCATTCCATTCCGGAGGTTGGCACAATGAGCCATAAGGCTGAAGTGCTTAGGATAGTCCCAACCCGCCTTCCCCCTTCAGGGGCCAAATACATACATACCTACGTAATAAATGTCTCTTCTGCATGGCTGCGTTACTGTGCCATAATAAGATAACTTTTAGTGGTTCTATTGCATGTTCTTATCAGGAAGAATTATTTCTATTAAATCGAGCGTCTCAGAATTCAAGTGTGTGATTTCGAACTATGTACTGCGGCAAAAAAATGATTTTATTGCTATCCTCACTTTATGCCACAGAATGTTATAAAATAGACAGTGCAGTGTCTCGAGGGTTGACTGTAATAATATCTTAAATAATAAAAATATTATTTTCAAGAAATTTGAAGGTAGGCACATCAGTTCTTTCATCATTTTACTGTAACACATAATAACAACTTCACATATCTTTTTATTTGAGTCAGAAAATGATATATAAATTTTATGTGATTTGAGTCATTTAAAAATAATTAAAAATCATATTGGGTCAATCCATTAGAAATGAACCAAATTTAATAAAATTTGTTGCTCGACATTTTTGATTTTCCTAATTTTTTTACCAGTTATTTCCCAACTAAAGGTGAGTTCAAAACTATGGTAAAAACATTTTTGGGCTCATACTTTTTTTTTGGCGGCCCTTTTAAGTTTGCTTTTTAACCATATTTCAGTCGAAAACATGTTTTGCACAAATGTATGTAACTCTGTTAATTTTATAGATAACAAGACAAAATAAACACCAAAATTATCAGAATGAAATGCTCTACATTTTTGTTTTAACACAATTTTACCTAAGTAGTGAGGAAAGTGAAGAAAAAAATTCAAAACTACAAATTGAAAATTGACTTAAAACGGGAGTTTTGGGGCCGCAAAATTATTAGAAGGAAGAAAGATTCGCCCTTAATTTTTTTTTCTGGTGTAGATCTACTATAGGACTACTCGCTGTAGAAGTTTAAAGTTTGAGAACTTTGCGGTTTATTTTATACAATGTTTCAAAAATGCCCAAAACCGTATTTTGACAATATTTGAAGTAGAATATCTCAAAAGGGACTGAGTGAAAAATTATGAAATTTATACAGATAACACCTCTTTATGATATAAAGATGTGATAAAAATTTGGTGACTGAGACTCAACTGGTTCCCGAGTTACAGTGCATCGAATTTGGCCAAAACTTTCATTATACGCACATGAATTTTAACGGTAATTTAATAGTAAAAATCCACATTGTAATTTTAAATGCAAAATTTTAGTGAGCCTAAGTATGTTACACAAAAGAGTTGTACATATAGGCTACATTTCATCAGTTAAAATGACAGATTTATAATTTCCTTAAAGCGTTGAAATTTCGGTGCATAGTTTGCAATTTTTGGCCAACTTCGATGCACGGTAACTCTGGAACCAGTTCAGTCTCAGTCACCAAATTATTATCACATCTTTATATCGTAAGGAGGTGTTATGTTTATAAATTTCATAATTTTCACTCAGGCCCTTCTGAGATATTCTACTTCAAATAATGCCAAAATAGGGTCAATCCATTAGAAATTAACCAAATTGAATAAAATTTTTTGCTCAACATTTGTTATTTTCTTAATTTTTTTTACCAGTTACTCCCCAATATTAGGTGAGTTCAAAACTAGAGTAAAACATTTTTTAGGCTCATACTTTTTTCTTGGCGGCCATTTTAAGTTTTCTTTGTAACAGTTTTTCGGCCGGAAACTTGTTTTGCACAAATGTATATAACTCCGTTAATTTTATAGATAACAAGACAAAATAAACACCAAAATTGTCAGAATGAAATGCTCTACATTTTTGTTTTAACACAATTTTACCTAAGTAGTGAGGAAAGTGAAGAAAAAAATTCAAAACTACAAATTGAAAATGGACTTAAAACGGGAGTTTTGGGACCGCAAAATTATTAGAAGGAAGAAAGACTCGCCCTTAATTTTTTTATCTGGTGTAGATCTACTACAGGACTACTCTCTGTAGAAGTTTAAAGCTTGAAAACTTTGCGGTTTTTTTTATACAATTTTTCAAAAATGCCCAAAACCGTATTTTGGCAATATTTGAAGTAGAATATCTCAAAAGGGACTGAGTGAAAAATTATGAAATTTATACAGATAACACCTCTTTATGATATAAAGATTTGATAAAAATTTGGTGACTGAGACTCAACTGGTTCCCGAGTTACAGTGCATCGAATTTGACCAAAAATTGCGTTATAGGCACACGGAATTTAACGATGATTTAATAGTAAAAATTCACTTTGTAACTTTAAATATATTAAATTTTTGTGAGCCTAAGTTTGTTACACAAAAAAGTTGTATATGTAGGCTACATTTCATCAGTTAGCATGACAAATTTTTGTTTTCCTCAAAGCTTTGAAGAGTGTTGAAATTTCGGTGCATAGTTTGCAGTTATGGCCAACTTCGATGCACTATAACTCGGGAACCAGTTGAGTCTCAGTCACCAAATTTTTAACAAATCTTCATATCATAAAGAGGTGTTATCTGTATAAATTTCATAATTTTTCACTCAGTCCCTTTTGAGATATTCTACTTCAAATATTGCCAAAATACGGTTTTGGGCATTTTTGAAAAATTGTATAAAAAAACCCGTAAAGTTCTCAAGCTTTAAACTTCTACAGCGAGTAGTCCTATAGTAGATCTACACCAGAAAAAAAAATTAAGGGCGAGTCTTTCTTCCTTCTAATAATTTTGCGGCCCCAAAACTCCCGTTTTAAGTCCATTTTCAATTTGTAGTTTTGAATTTTTTTCTTCACTTTCCTCACTACTTAGGTAAAATTGTGTTAAAACAAAAATGTAGAGCATTTCATTCTGATAATTTTGGTGTTTATTTTGTCTTGTTATCTATAAAATTAACAGAGTTACATACATTTGTGCAAAACATGTTTTCGACTGAAGTATGGTTAAAAAGCAAACTTAAAATGGCCGCCAAAAAAAAAGTATGAGCCCAAAAATATTTTTACCATAGTTTTGAACTCACCTTTAGTTGGGAAATAACTGGTAAAAAAATTAGGAAAATCAAAAATGTCGAGCAACTTGGCTTGGTTCATTTCTAATGGATTGACCCTTTTCTGAATATAGATAATAAACCTTCATTATCTTTTCTTCTCTATAGCACTTTGTGAATATTTTCAAACCTTTTCAAAGAATTTGTTTTCAAAATTGTAAGGTAGTTTGGTAAGCATGCTGTGAAAGTAGGTACAACCTACTTGGTATAAAAAAAGATTTTTTTGGAAATAATCCTTCATTAAAATATTAAAATTTCTTAGAATTACACTTCGGCCAAAATCGTATTTAAAAGTAGTACCATTCAAATGACTTTGGCGTCAGTATTTAAACAAGTCACAGCTCTATATTGCTCGGGGGCTCTAAAAAGTAGTTTTATACACACACATGCAAAATAATACATTCATAACAGTCTACTCTGTAATGAAATGGAAATCCGGAAATAATGGCTGTGATTTACTAACATCTCATTGAATCTGATTGTCCGTACCAATCATTTGGTCTTAAGATTCCAAGACCTAGGACGCCGGACAGTGACCTCAGCTTTATAAATTATGTATGTTGCTACGAGAACAATGAACTAGCCTCAGTCCCACTGGTCATTCACAAGAAAGTACTCTCTTTCTTCTGTCTCTTTAGTGCCGACCTGAGGCTCGGATATCTTTGACAGCATCCGTGTCAGCTGTTCCCAACTGTGATTAACTTCTTCCTTGTATCTGAATCCATGAGGTAATGATTAAATGCAGTAAGACAGCACGTAGGACTAAATAACGAGTACAGGTTTCCCACTTTAGACCATCGGCCTGGGTGGCGCAGTCAGCATAGCACTGGTTTTCTATGCCCAAGGTCGCTACTCCGATTTGGCCCAAGTTAATAAAATTTGGTTGTGCACCCTCATGTCTGTAAGTTTTCATGCATGCAAAAGAACTGCCGCGGGACAAAATTCCGATTACAGGTCTAAGTAGCAATAAACCCCGCCATTAATTAACCATAAAACTAGTAAGTAACCTTAAACTTTATGTTTTGCCTGCCGTATTATCTAGTTCAGTGTTTCTCAACCTGTAGGTAGGGCGCGGTCTTTGTGTTGGAGGATCGCGGGAATTCAAAATGTTATTTTTAAGTTTTAAAAATAAATAAATAAATTTAATAATAAGTTAAGCTATGAATAAATACTATACTTGAAGGTGTAAAAGTTTGTCGAACACTGAACGTTCAAGAACCAGTTAGTTGACCACTTGTCTACCAACGAAGTACGTATTTAGAAATGAGTTTCCGGGGAGTCCTAAACTGATTAACCATAAATTACTGACAGCTTATCTTCGCATAACACCAGTTTGGGGGCTCCTGAACTCATTAACCATACATTACTGACATATTATCTTCACATAACATCAGTTTCTGGGAGGTTCTAAACTGATTAACCATAAATTACTGACATTTTCCCCTCCTAAGTGTCATAAAACATTGATTTTTTTAAACTAATGCTTTAAAAATCTCATATTTTGGGGGGTTCGGGCCCCAGGACTCCCCCTTAAATACGTCCTTGCTACAACCACTAATTCTTTTTTCATATAGGCCTACTGTGTACATTTTAAAACATTTATCCTTTTTTATTGTTTCAGTTGTTTTTCGATCCTTTATTCATTCTTTCTACTTATCACCATTGATGACTGTATCATTATTGAATTTAATTAGGCCTATACTTTAATATTAGTTTTCATTTCTATAGTAAGCTGCCAATTATATAATTCCACATAATCATATCTAATGTCTTTTATTTATCTACTCTTAAATTAGATTATTAGTTAAGTTATCATGTATGTATCCTTCTCTGGTTAGTAGAAGAGATTATCTAAAACCCATAATTATTATACCAGAAGAAAGTAATAAATAAATAGTTACTGTAATATCTTGGTGTGAACAAATTCACGTTGAGTAGGCTATTTATTTCTATGAAAGGCCCTTGGCAATATGCTATCTTGTCATTGTGGGATTTTATGCTGTTAATTAACCCTGCAGTGCTCGCGCGCTGTTTCAGGACATAGAAGCTCGCGCGGCGTCTGAGAGACGCCGTTCATGTTTTACGTTGTTTCTATTGTTTTATGTTGTTTTGAGTGTTCATTTTGTTTATTGAGGGTTGTCGTAGTTTATTTAATATTATTGGACATGTTTTGCGTGCATTGCTTAATTAAAAATATGTGTATTAAGTCAATTTATTGAAAATGAGCATTTAACTAACCATATTGGACACAAATCACTGTTAGCACATTATGACTTCAATTAATTAATAATAAAACAATGTTGTTAGGCATGTAACAATTTTAAAATAATTTTAAAATATTATTGTCCTAAGACTATAGGTATAACAACTTTTACTACTAGTTACTGATCTCTTCTTATTCCATTTAGAAACTTTGTCCCGCCCTACGAAATATTTAGGCCTATCACATTCACTACAATCATTATCATCATCATCTGCTTCTTGTCCAGTGTCCGTTGACTCACTTCTAGACTCCGAAATGTTTTCTTTAGGATCACTATCGGAATCAAGTTCAACATCATCTTCTTCTTCTTCTAGCAACTTTGCACTATCTTCCAATCATTTGGATCAGAAAGATTATGCTATTTCTTCTCCTTTCCACTCATTGCCAAGCCTAAAGATAAATAATTTCCATAGAAAAGATTGGTATTGTAGGTTTATGATCACTAGTTTCTGCAAGAAATTTATTTTAAACCAGTAACTTACCTTGTAACAGTAAAGCTCGCGCGGCGTCTCACAGACGCCATCTACATTTTCGCAACAATAACTTCACCCCACCGTTGCTAGGTGAAAACTGGAGGGTTGCCGTTTGGATATGTTATTTAAGAGTAGTTGACCGAAAGGTAGATGGCAGGTCAGCACAATGGCCTCATAGGTATTCTAGATACAGTGAAATGAATCTGGTCTGGCGTCTCTCAGACGCCACGCGAGCACTGCAGGGTTAAGCGAAGAAAACACTCATAAATACAAACACACTCACATACCCACAAACACTCACTGCTAAAATTACCTGATGTTTCCCAGAACCCGTAATTTAACATATAATCATACGGGAGGTCTAAGTTGGATACATGTGCTGTTTTCAATTTTGAGGATATTAATTGGTACATGCGTGTGTTTGTGGGAAGGTATAATCAGCAGGGATGCTGAGGAATGCGCTGACCTTCATCATTGCGTACTTCTTGATATACCGGTCATCTGCACCTCCGAACCCTTCAGCGGAGGATCTCCATACCGCCATTGCAACCAACAACAGCGCCTGGAACTTCATCATGCCAGGAACCTAAAAAGAAGAAAAACCTTATAATCGAATTAGATAACATCTCTACACGATACTTAACAAATACAACTAACGACAAGCAATCGACTTCATGGCAAGAAAGTCAAACTCGCGCTAATACACAGCGACACAAGTGCACAGCCCAAACATGTCAATTTCACCACACATCCCATCAGGATGTACATAAGGGCACTATTTGGTAAACACGCCAAACAAATAATTACCAAAACTTGGTTTGACCGGAGGTGATAAGCTTCATTCATTGCACTCCGGGGGTAAGGGAGGGCACAAAAAAAATTCAATTAGATACAGGAACTTAAAAAAGGATATGTAAATAATTATGTAAGTCCGAATGTTTTCTTCTACATTTTATTCTTCTATCTCTAAGTTTTACCTCCCCCGTTGTTGGGAAGTTTACGCGGCACATGTCGGGCCTTATCTATCGGAAGGAGGGGTTTATATGGATCGTAGACATACTTTTTTGACAGACAGATTTGGAGGGCCTCCCGGATGAGTGACCATCCCAACGGCAGGGTCACTTCCGAGACAAGACGAAACACACCAGTAGTGCCCACATTCATGCAGTCTCTTCTCTCGCCGTTTAAAATTCTGTTTTCATGAGACTTAATTTGTGTGTGGGAAGCATAGCATTGCTTCTTCCAGCCCAGATGACGCCTGAATCTTACGACTAGAAAACCCGCATAGCATATTTGTAAGGGTGAAGCAATAGTTAAAATCACGCATGGCATCGAGAATCGAGAACGCCTGCAACTTACGACTAGAAAACCCGCATAGCATATTTGTAACGGCAGAGCAGTAGGTGGAATCGTACAGGGCACGGGGAATCGAGAACGTCTGCAACTTACGACTAGAAAACCCGCATAGCACATTTGTAACAGGAGAGCTATAGGGGATATCATGCAAGGCATAGGGAATCGAGAACGCCTGCATCTTACTTATATGTAAATACCGTATATTTCTATCAAGTTAATGCATTATGTGTATTTTAAAATCTTTACGTAGTATGAAAAAAAGAAAGGTATATCCATAATCTACATTAAAAGTCGGTCTAGGAAGGTATAATTTTATTTCTGGCAATTAAAACTAGTTTTATTTTGTAGACCAATATTACAAAATATATAAACTGGTTGTATTAGCTGTTCGAGTTGGGCCGCGTCGTGTTATTTGGCTTGACATCTTTTCTTCTATGTCCTCATTTTCCCACCCTGTGTTCCTCTTTTTCATGTAGGTAGATCTGGTCATTTTATACATGAAGCTATCGTTTCGGCGAATCTACATGAAATCCGAAAAAGAACTAAATTGTACAAGAATGATGTTTTACTGAACAGTTTTATAATTTCCTCATTGTGTAGCCCTGTCGTAAAGAAATAAAACAACACAAACTTTATATTCCTGCAGTGCAGTGTCCTCTTTCTTATAATTACAGTTGTAAATTAATGTACAAAGGAGCTTACAGTGTCTCTAGTATAAAGCAATCCGTTCCACATTCTTGAAGTGCAACACGGCCTACAGAAGTAATGCATTACTTATTTACATAACAAGTGTGAATTCGTTACACTTTGTACGAAGCGGATCTTTCCTGTCAAAGACTAACTTGGTAACTTGAAGGAAAATACTAGTTCCGTTCTACTTGTATATTATTTCCTGCTTTAAAATTGCGATGGATTAAAAATGAGAATTGCCTTTAAGTCATAAACAGGGTTAGGATTATTAGTTGCAATTCTCGTATAGAAATGGGAATGAAAATGGTGCTAAAAATAACCAAAGTAGGGGATAAAAAGTGCTACCTAACTCTTTATGTAACAGACTTACATAGACAAACATCAGGCTACTGATTAATTCTAGTGAAATTTGGAATATAGAAGTAAGTTTTTTCTCATTCTTGCAGGTGTGCATACTAATGGTTCTGGTAAAATTAAAACGAGAGAATGGGACACATATTTATTTTTAAGTTACAGGTGTACTTTCATTCCTGCGTTTACTGCAAGCAGATGAAAAAAGTTCATTGAAAGTTCCTTAGTATGATCTTAGTTATTGTAACAAAACTAAGTTAATATAATATAAGACCAATGGAACTAAAAAATATAGGCTATAAACAGTTAAATGCGCTTCAGAATATTATTAAAAAGCGGCATTGAAATTCAAAAAAGGGGAAGAAAGGGATTATGGGCCCGGTGGGTAAAAATGGCCCTAAAAGGGGGGAATGGGCTAGAAAATTGTCTGCATTCTCAACTAGAAACTAGAGACTTTCCTGTAGTTTCTTTCACGGAGCACTAATTTACCCTTTGAAAAAAATATGCGGAACTAAAAATCCAAACCCTGGTCATAAAGTAGCTATGCTTCTCTGAACATGTTTTCAAAATACTTTATATCGCATAACCACCTAATTAAATTTACTGTTACAATTGCGCGGAATAAGGAAACTCGATGCTTGGAGTAGAGTGGATCTTAAAATTCACTTGAGCTATGAGAGTTTAGGAATGTGTCATAAAAAGCATCAAAAAATCGAAGGAAGTTCAGTATATCCTACAGCGTATTCTTAACAAGTTTTCCTGGTCCGAAATTAGATGTATGTGATTTCCCACGACATGAACGTGCCAGTTCTAGTAAATATGTGTAGCCTATAGGCCTGCATTACGAAAACATAACCTCTCTTTCCACCTTTACACACCACGGAGTGAGTGTGTGTTTCTTGCTATATTAAGATTTGTTTCCCTTTATATTCATCTAAATTCAGCTCTAAATGAGTTTTCTCCTAAATTTTCAAGTTTGCATGTGTGATGGTGTGCATTCTTTAGGACCCTTAAATATGCAAATATGCTGAAATGGTTATGATAAAAGTAGGCTTTCACTCTATATTTGATCAGAGTATTAGCCTACGACTATTGAATTAAGAGATCATCCTACAAACAGCCGAAAAATTCTATGAATACCCTTCCTGCAGTTTTATACGTGTTTTTTGTGAAATTACTACCAGCTCTTGCAGATATGACGGTACAAGGCTTTTTCACTCATCCATCGATAGGGAATGGTTTTGTTTAAAATTGTGATTCCTAACGCAGAAGAACTTCCAATCTTTCGCACTAAATGCCATTAAATGAAACAGAATGTTACACCTATGGCAATTAAACCAGTTTGAATGTTCCGTACATTTATGACAAGTTTGATATCTCCTGAAAGTAATTTCCAGTCTTTACTAAGTTTGAATAGCAATCAAGCTTCCCAACAGATAGTTAATATAAAATTGCTGAGCTTGAAATGTTGCAACTTGTCTTGTAATACTGGTCTGTACAGTTAATAGAGATATGCCATCTCGAATTCTAAATACAAGCTGCCTTGCCACAACAATTCTTGCCTATATGGTCAACCGTTAAGTGGTGCATGACGGAAGTGGAATGATTTGATCCGATTTCTTTTATTTATTGAATACAGTTGTTCTGCAGAGGCATAGTTTTCCTGTGGCATAGATGAAATGTGTAGGAAAGTAAATAAGTTGTGCGATAGTCCTTAAATTATATATCTCTTGAACACAGCAGCTACTGTTATACTGGTGATAAGATAACTGAAATTAAACTGAAAGGAAAAAGAAATACACGTAACTTTCTCTACTCAATTAAAGTTCTGGCTCGAAGTGTAATATATTATAATACATAATATTCCAAATAATATAATATTTTAGGCCTATGCATATTGTAGAATTCATGTAAGAAATTTAACAAAAGTGACCTGATGCAAATCATTATTGTTCACCAGGCAAGACTTCATTTCTAAAAGCAGTGGATAACTAATAACTACCCTTCAAAACATTTTCAGTAAAAACATTCAAATAAAAATGTTAGCTCTTAGTATAAGCACCTGAAGTAAAAAAGAAAAAATAATGAAAATCGTTAGGTCCGTTTTCGATAAAATTGCGAAAAACTAAATTTTCTTCGTGTAAAGTGGTATTAGAAGTAAGAGAAAGATACCTAACACAAAATATAAAATTTCGTTTTTATACAACTTTTCGTTCTCGAGCCTAGGCTACACAAAGACATGTTCCTGAAAATAGCCTTTTTGGATTTAGGGGACGTCAAAACATATATTTATGTTATAAATAAATGTGTCTCGACTTCAAATTTCGGAGTAGGACACAATACTTCTACTACCTATTGTACCTAATTAGTTTAATTAATAAATGCATCAAACACATATCCATTATGTTAATATATTGTTTTGTTTGAAGTGTTGCATATATTTAAACATGTTATGTGAAATTGAGTCTCACCAATTTAGGGGTTAAATTTACTATACAACTGATTTTATCAAGTTAGTTCACTGCTGGCGTAAGGGATGCGTTTACTCCTCTCACGCAGCGGACCCGGATTCGATCCTGGTCGGTACAAGTTACCTAGGTCGGGGTTATTCCTCACCTGTGAGAAAGGTGGCAGCTAATGGCGTCGGTCATATTCAAGCTTCTTTTATTCTTTTTTTTTAATCAGCGGATTTTGACAACACGAAATTAATTCATTTTAGTATAATATTAAAATTAACACGAACAGAATTGATTTTGTTTTAAATACAGGTTGATTACTACTCTCAATGTCTCAAGATCGTTCTGTGTTCGATAATAATCGATATCACACCGATGATATATTGATATACGTTATGATGAAAATCAGTTTTGAAATGAGTATTATTATGATGCCGTTAGGTCACGTAGTAGTATGGTCGAATAAAAAATTACATATACAGTAGTGGCTTTTTTAAACTTTATTTACAGCATGCCCCATTACAAGGTAATATTACATGCATTAAATTACATTATTACATTGAGTTCATATTCTAATACATTTTAGTTAGTATTCATTCCTGATGGCTTTATATAATATATGTATACATCCTATTTTGCATTAGCTTATTTTCTAGCACAGTACTTATCTACCAATATTTACATTTTTTTTAAAACAGATTTCGGTTCAGAACCTTACATTTGGGAAAAATCTGTGTGGTCCACTTAGAAAACATCCCTATGCCACTTGTGACCATGGATTGGCCACCTCTAGTATAAAGAAATCATGGTAACATGACATTTTAGTTCGATCCTGTTAATGTTAACGTGATACAGACACAATAAATTCTGATAATCACGCACGGGGTGTTTGTCAAGCGTTGTCACGCTGCAGGAAGTTTTCCCAGTAGTAATTATGTTGCGGTTGTCCGTACATGTCTCATTCCGGTTTACATGTGAACCTCGCGAACTCTGTGGGAACTTGCACTCAGAGCTTAGTCTCCATAAACTACGGTACACTCTTTCTTAATGATTTTATGACGGGTCCCAGAGAAAGCAATTAAACGAATTAAGTCTTCTTTTGTAAATTCTATATTTAGTAGAAGTAAAAAAAACCGTGCATTCCCTAGAGCCTAGCGGCGTGTCATCCGCGCCAGATAAGACGTTTTACACATTTCAAACAAAATAGTTAATGCCTTCATGTAGAAAAATGTGATGTGAAAAACAAAACTTCCTCTGCCCACATAACAGTTTTGCCTCTTAATATCATGTATGTTATTCTCTTCATGCAAATTGCTTGTAAAAATGACGAGATATCGTTACCACTTCGCATCGCATCTCCGAAGGATACACAACCCAAGTAAAATCTGATTAGTGCATTCGCGTGATTTTCTTTACCCTAAACATTGGCAATATTCCTTTCTCACTTCACATTCTGATAAAATGCCGTATTCCAAAGAGCGAATTTTCAATTATTTAAACCTGATGTCAAACTTTATTGGCAAGATCGAGGTTTTTCAAACAGTGGGTGGCTCATAACTACTCTTTAGAGAATTTTGGCGAAAAAAAATGTTTCAAATAAAAGTCTTAGCTCTTAGTATAAACACACATGTACAAAATTTAAACAATACCGTTAGAGCCGTTTACGAGAAAATCGCGAAGAAAGAAATCTTCTTATGTAAAGTGCCATTAAAAATAAGATAAAGTCGTCACCAATATTCGTGTCACATTCCCAGAAAGAATCTAACCCAAATACAAACATTGTTTTCGTACGATTTTGTATTCTGGAGCTAAGCTGTTCACAGACACACACCGACATGTTTATGAAAATAGTAATTTTAAATTCAGATGGCCTCAAAAATGTGTATTTTTGTTAAAATCTCAACTTCGAATTTCGGGGTCGAACACAATACTTCCTCTAGGCCTACCTTTAGTACAATTTTCCTATAGCTGAGCGTCATGATATCTGTGCCACATAAAACGTGTTAAATATTTCAAACATTATTTAGCTGAACCTCCGTCTACAAACCATGTAGAATAATGTAACATGTGTCATTAAAACCATCAGCTCAATAAACCTTTATTTTCTACCTAGGCCTTTCGTCACTTTTATATCATCTTCAGGACATTTTGCCGTGCTGGTGTAGATTCATTAAAAGTTCAAACGGCTTTGCTTTCATTTGACAGGAATTATTGTCGTGCAGTAATAGTAGTTTCTCACAAGTTATGAAGTCTGAGACGTGAAAAACTTCAAAGTTGAGGGATTAAAGTAATAAAGCATGTAATTTCTTTCACATTACTATGCCGTGCATGCCACCTGGTGTCCTCACAGTAAATTATAGTCCCGTTGGCTGCAAACAAGTATTGTACACCTGCAAATAACACATTTATGTCACGAAACTGCCAGCACAAGCTCACTAAGATGATGTATTAACTTAGTCCTAGCCTAAGCACGACTTAGCAAAACTTGAAGTCGAATCACTTTATATGCATGAATGTAATGAACATAATACATTCCCTTCCGCATGTATGAGGCCTACACTATCTTGTGCTTTTCTTTATAGGTATGGATGTACCGTTACAACCTTCTCTAGTCTGTGGGAGAAGTTCAATATCACGGGGCCATAGGTGAACCATTTTCTGGTAAGTGTGCAGCTAAACAATGATTAGCATAAATTAGTTCCTATAGTAGCTTATGTTTTGTCTGCTTCTTGTATAGTGAATAGAAGTTAGATCAACGATGGTTCACTTATTTACACACGAGGGCTAGTATTAGCCTATGATGTGTCTAGGGTTACCGGATCTCTGAGCAAGAAAAAGAGTACTTTTTTTACAGTTCAGTTGAGTTTTTAAAGTTAATTCTACAACTCGAAAGCACGATAGAGAACTTTATTATTATTATTATTATTATTATTCTGCATTATTTTCCCTTGCCATTGTATTTAATCTTCAGAGCAAAATAAATCAATAATACGAACACAGTAACAAAAATACGACGATTAATATAATGTAAAATTAATACATTACTGTATTATATATAAAACAGTAAAATAAAATAAAATAATATATTATTGCATTATGTAAATTATATATTATATAAGCATATTTACCATAAATAATTCAAGTCGGTAACCGTAGTCATTACTTATCTTAATCAACTGAATCTGAATTCGATAATGGCTGCGAAAAAAATTAATTTGTTTTAAAAATAGTGATGTTGGCGACTGCATATTCCGATAGTCTGTTAACTACACAGTGTATCAGAGGTTACGAAGCACCGCACAAACAAAAGATGCCGAGAACAGGAAATTTCGTATTAAGAAGCTAGATAAACAAAAAATATCTTAATGGTTTGAGAAAAATGACAGACTGACAGAATATAGTATATTTCATGAGTTTATCAAAAAAGTGAAGAGTAGTACAAAATTAGTACCCCTGAAAAGAGTAGTGTTCGATAATATGTCTTAATATCATGGGCCGTAGGCTACATATTAATAGGGAATTTAAATAAAATTGAATTCACGTTTTCCCATGTCAACAGTTAACTAAGCCTAATTCTCTGACAGGGAAACAACCATTTAGTCTACCGCTCTCCTCACGCCCGGGCCCAGGTTCAATTCCTAGTCGAGACAATTTACCTAGATGATGGTTTTCCTCACATGTAGGATGAATGTAGGGTAATTTTAAGCCCTTGTGGTCCCCTTCATTATTATCTTTATCCCAGCCGCGCCTTGTTCAGAATGAGTGTGTGAACGACTAATGTATCTCATCTTATGTGTTTGTATCGTCTTGGAGGTGGCCACGGCATTGGGCAGGCCACTCATCCGTGGAGGCCCTCCAATTCTTCGTGTAGTCAAGAAAAAAATTATATGTGATCCAAAGATAATCCCTCTCCCGACGGGTCGCATACGTCCCTACAACTCGGAAGGTTTAACTAAGAGAGGGAAGAATTTATCATTTATTCGCAAGGATTATTATGTTCTTGTTTCTAACCTGGGCGGTTATTTACGTAGGCAGATTAAGACTCAGATTTCATAAAATGATTTAAAGTCAGTAACAAATAAACCAGTACAATTAATCATAAATTTCTATAATTAAAACATAAATCCGTCTTAAGTCTTAATTGTGCGAGAAGTGGTTTAGCTGTTCTTTGAAGCATAATTGTGGACACCAGATGGCTGTGAGTTCACATTCCAGTAAGGTCATTTTACAATACGGTAGCATTTATCTGACGCAACAAATAGCATCAAAAACTTAAAAAAAAAAGTAAGACATTAATATTAGCGAGATTGTTTGAGTTTAAATATAACAGAAAGAAACATCTGGTAAATGCACGTCTAACAATATAGATTGAAATGTTAAGTAAATGCGATTTATGTAGATTTCATAAAACTGTTGTCAAATTAGATTTATAACTTTTATGAAAGTATTTCTCAATACAGTAATTAATTCGATCGAAGTAAACGAAATGCTACTAAACAGTGATTGAACAATCAGAAAGTAACTGAAAATAAGCATGTACAACTCCTATCACGGAGTAGCTCACCACGTTAGAAGAAATGAGCTTTCCCTATTTGATAGGAGGCCTTTGCCCTTCATGGGACACATTAGGCTATTTTTCATTTTCATTTTTCATTCGGTCCAGAAATGTGATAATCTAATTATCACCAACAATGTCGATCCGGTGAACAAAAAAGGTGTTCTGTGTCTGCGTCTGAACTGTGTATAGTCCAGTTATTCATTGCATGGCCAGGCGGCTTCCTTTCGTTAGAAGGAAAAGTTTGCCGACAGCTCAACCCATGTTCTTTGTTTTTACCGCACCAATCAGCTAGTTACCCCAGCCAATCAAAACCTAAGAATGTCCTGTGGCGATTTTGACAGCTACTCGTCTACTCCGCGTGGAGTGAAATGCGCGGTTGCAAGATCAAGTTACAGTAAACAACAACACGTGTGAATTTAATAAAGCGAAGGAAGAACTGAGGTCAGTGATACCAATGAGAGAATATTGCAACGTTGCTTTTGTTTTGGAAAGCGGAAGCCCAAGACCGATTTAGTCAGATCAATTAACATAAAGAAACACTGAAACCTTTGAAGCCAACTGGCCATGCAATGAATAACTGCACTATATCTAAAAAAAAAAAATCGTCTTGCTTGTCATTCACATTTTAGTCATGTCTTATCATATTTGTATACCGGAGTAAGGCATGGCACTGGTTTTCTGTGCTCACAGTTGCGAGTTAGATGTCAGCCCAGGTCGACGGCATTTATGTGTACACGGTACAAAAATGTGACAGGCCCATGTGTGTAGATACATACAGGCATGTCAAAAAACTCCCGTGGAACAAAATTCCGGCATACCAACGATGGTCACATCTTAAGTTGAAAGATACCACAGTAATTTAATATCAACCTTGCAGTGAAGAGTTTTTCTTGGGGTTCTTTTATTTGGTTTCATTCTTTTTCCATCATTTGAATATTCCCCTAGATTTCCATAGCAATATCCTTGCGTATTGTCGGCGTGTCAAACGCTGAGTACAACACAAAACACTGGAATTATTATTGTCTTAACACTATATTCAGACAAAAAGATATCAGTACCGAAGAAAGAAAGAAATAAAATAAATCCCACAAATGTTAACGGTATAAAACCTGCTTTATACAAAAATTGTATTAATCTCAACTTTCTTTAGAAAGTACAAGAAATGAAATTCTAATTAGGGTACAAAACGCGTAAGACATACATAATTATTGAGTGTAAAAATATGATGGAAAGATAAGAAGAACGAAGGAGAAAAAAACAAAATTTGGAAATTGACTATGGTAAGTTTAAAAGAAATAAGTGAAAGACTTTAAATGAAATAAGTAAAGAAAATAAAAATAGACGAAATAGTTCTTGAAATAACACCACAATACAACACAAATTAATACAGCCTAACTGTGAGGTTTTCGCGAACCCAGGCCCCAGCACAAGAGTCGAACATAACAGGCCTGCACCAGATTAATATATTCACAATAATAGTAACTTAAAATTATTTGAAAATTAAGCACCCTTGAGCTCTAGTTAGGCCTTAGAAATATCATTAGTGCAAGTCCAGTTGATTCAGGTTGGCTGTTACTAGAGTAATATTTTTAGCTTTTATGTTGTGGTTGGACTTCGTGCTTATTAGAAATAGTTTAGTTTATTAAGTGCCAAAATGGTAATTAATGAAATTGTGTGGGGGGACAGGAAAATATATGTCCGTGTGTCTGCTTCTCTGTCTGTCCGTTTGTGTGTCTGTACGCGCAGTAGCCAGTAACTCAAATACGCTTTATCGGACTTTCATGAAACTTGGTATACGCATTTATAACGTCCATGGGAAGAAGCCTATTGATATTGGACCAAATCGGTTGACCGTTACCGGAGTAATGCCCAATTTAGTGCCTATTTAATATATTAGAAAGAATTTATCAAATGCATATCAGTTCTCATGGCAACATATTGTTTTACAGTGTTCATATACGGTTTTGGAACTTGCAATACAGTTAACTTTGACAAATAACACTACCCACATATTCTTTCACATATGCTTATCAAACTAGACCTTTGTTCTTCCATAAGCCCAGCATAATGAATCGATCTGGAGCTTAACTCGGAAATCGATTAAAAAAACTTATTTTCTGCATATCATAATTGCAATTATCACTGATTAAACAAAAGCATTCTGGCACTTTGTTACATCAGTTTACCTGATTTCATTTTCTTACATAAAGACAGCCAAAATACTCAGACGGTTTTGGTTATTTGTTGGAGTTTTGTATCTTTCTCATGCTCTCCCGATAAAAAGCTGTTCAATAATTAAGGTAGCCTATTTATATTCTTGTAACACTAAATTACAATTACACTTTCATCTAGGGCTTATATTTTCAACCCCGCTCTCCTGAAGTTGTCTTCAGTGGAAATGTAACTAATATAATATATTTGCTAAAATCTTGCCTACAGCGAACGCTTTGTCAAAACGGTATACGCCACTAAAACTAATTCATCAACAAACACTTCCGATTCACAATTATTTCTTTTATGTATATCCGCGTGTAATTAACAATGTAGATATATAATGCATATGTAACTTGGATTAGGTATGGATAGCCTATGTATATTTAGAGCCAGTTAAAAAATTAGCTTTTACTAATGATCCAACTTCTCTGTTATTAACAGAACTGATGACAAATTTGAAATTATATTTTACATCCCAGGAAATTTCATCATCATGATAAATACGCTTGTTATTATTCTATAGGACTTTAGTTGAACAATAATGCAATTTATTGATATTTTTGGAGCAAGAATTTACTATCTCAAAATATATTTTTAGTACACGTTCTCTAAAACAGTTCATTATCGGACTGGTAACATCTGTAATAATGATAATAAAGATGATGATGATAATAATATTAATAATAATAACAATAATAATAAAAAATAATAATTCCTTTATTGCGTCATAGGTGCCGCGTCATAGTATGATTGTATGGCGTAACGGTAGAATGATATATGGCAGGGGAAAAAGAAGAACCCCAGGAAAACATCCCTTACTATTTTGCCCGACACAAATACCACATGGATCCACCGAGATTCGATCCCGAATGACATCCGAGAAAGGCGAGTGGTTTAACCAATGGTTTAACCATTGGGTGGCCCAAAATTAATAAAAAAAATAATAATAATTCTACGGAATCTGCCATCACATAGATTACCCGTAGAGAAGCCAGTAATGTCTTTACCGGTGTTTTAATTAAATGCTTAACCCAACCGGTGTTTTAAACTAACCCGCGTTTCCCTAAGACATAATAATAGGAATATATTTGTGGCTGCAAGTAATTTGCGGCAGTAATGATGCACGAAATATTTATAATAGAGGAGTTTTCTTAAATTGCGAAAATAAACAAGTGGTCGTCCTTGAAGGTACGGTCCTTCACATGCATTCGTCTCTCTCACCTGAGTGTAACAGCTGAACGTCTGCAGAGACTTCTTGTTGAGTGCACTGAACTTGAACTTGTGGGCAATGCAAGGATGTAAGCTCTTTTATATAGCCTTCAGGGGGCAGGGGAGGACGGAGGATGGACCTGCATCATCCAGTCGTCAACTTCTGGAAGATGGCGTCTTGTATTTAGGATGGCGCTTATTACCTTCGTGAGAAGGGTTTTTAAAAAATTCCATCCGTTCTGGAGAGGTGATTGACTGGCTCGTCTCCACAATGGATACAAATATTTAGAACTGGTTGTGCAATTAGTCTTAACTTTAAGCGTTAGTATTCGCCAACCGCCGGCGTGGTCTTGTGGTTAGTGTCGCTAACTACAGATCCTTCGGCCCGGGTTCGATCTCCGGTACCTCCTCGGATTTTTCTGAGCTAGAGAGTTCTGGAACAGGGTGCACTCAGCCTCATCATTCAAATTGAGGAGCTACTTGATAGACCATGAGCGGCATTCTGACCAGATCTCCCCCAATCCTGTCATCTGCCAAAGGTAGATGACGCAGCAGTCGGACGGTAGGCCTTGTCCCTTCAGGGTTGTAGCGCCACAGAGTTTAGATTAGTTATTAACGATTCACCTTACGGTCATTCTGAATAAATATGTTGATCATTGTTTATATTGACTCGCAGAACTGCAATGTAGTTTGGGTTGGCCGTGCGAATGGTCAATAAATTTACCTCTATGATAGAATAAAATATTTAATATTTCCAGGAAATGTAGCCTACTGTATTACCGCTTGTGGTTACTGTATATGAATAAAAAGGATAACAAATTAGTACATAAATATTAATAACAATGATGGTAATAAAAACAATAACAATAACAGTAGTAATAATAATAATCATAAACTCGACAGTTCAACACCGCAGTTACATGTTATCCATCTTTTCTTTTTTCTAGTTTTTTCTTTCTAAACTTTCGAACAAATCATTTGATACCAGGCCAACTCTTAGGAGATTAATAACTTTAAAGGGTTGCAATATAATTATTTCAGATTAAGAGAGTTATGGTGATTTTTCAGTTTAAAAAAGGAACTTTTGCATTTCTACTCCCTTTGTATGATTTTGCCCATTTACGAACTTGACCGAGACACTCCTTCTGTCTATTTTATTTATCAGTCTGGAAGTAATTTGTGCAACATTACGACAGTTATCATGTCTTTAAAAAGTGATGAGTTGATCTTTTTGCAATTTAGGGACCATGAAACCCAAACCTGTGTTGAATTTTTCAAGAAGTTGCACCATGGTAACGACTGTAAAAGGTAAAGTAATCTTTCTGTCAAATTTATTTAATAGTCTTTCTTCGAAATATACCTAAACCCTACCCTATAAAGTAAATATAAAGACATATTCGAATTTTGCACATTATTAGGATGAGAATGTATTTGAAACTAAATAAAAATGTAGGTTTACTAATAAAGACCACCTCCTTTGTTCTATCTTAAAAATGGGATGCTATACTTTTGTTCGTGCAATTTGATCCTTTCCCACCTCTGAGATCTGATACTCTAACATAACCTCTTTTACACTGATTCATTGTTCCAAATCGTTACTTTTTACAACATAATATGAGATCTCCGGCCTTGAAGGCAGTAAAAGAAATAATCACAAGCCTTAATTACACGTTAAAGTACAAACGAAAACAAACTCGATCGACTTGCATTTCTTCTTGTATCTATTTGAAGTGGTTACGGACAATTAAGGTTTGTAGAATCGCTTGAAGACTGTTATCAGAGCAGGAGGTAATGGGAGTTGGAAGTACACGGATATTGCCATTGCGTACTTCTTCGCTAATAGGATCACGCCAACCTTATCTGATATTGGACCGTGTTCTAGGTTCGAGTTTTTGTTCATCCAAGCCCATTTGTTTGAAGAAAGATAATTAAAGTTGAAGGAAGTTAGAGTAAAAAAAAGCGAAACTCTGGTTATTTGTATTTAATCTGGCATTCGGAGATTTGGTTGTACTTTGAGTACAATGCACTCTGTATTGCCAATATAATACAGCCTACACTCTATGTGAAAAGATTGGCCTGTTCCTACAGTGCTCTGTGTAACGATAATTTCGTGAACTTCGGCGTATCTAGGGGATTTACCGAGGCAAGAATATCGCGGACCACACAACATAGGCCCCGGGTTCAGTTCCTTGACTGGATAATTTCGGCGGAATTCTTGGGATTTTCACCACCCGCTGGGACGAATGAAGTACAAATACCTCAGTTGGTCATCCTCAGTACGTGGTAGTAGCATGCCCACTTCTGAATCGCAGGTTCAAAATAGGCTAGGAAATAAAAACCCTGTCCTCCGGAAGGGCATAGTGGAGGCTAGACCTATGTAGACAGTCGGGACGCTTTGAGGATTAAGCCATTGTCTGGCACTTTAGGAGTGGTATATGGTACTGACTGAACGGCACTCGTCTGGTGCCCACGTGGAGTCATAGCTTAAATGTAAAAAATTCAGAAATGAGCGCTGATTGGTTGCACACGAAATTCTATTGGCTGTCAGGCAAGTTCAACGCCAAGAAAACATGCTGAAAATCCAGAATATACAACTCTATTGTCCAAGACAAGCTCAATAAAAATAAATTAAAGTCTGTAGACGAAATTCTCTGGTTCTTTCGTTGTCAAAAGATTACCTTAATTTCCTTCTGGATGGCCGCCTGGGCTTAGCACCTGTCACTCTGTTTCTCTCTAGGAAACAAAGCGTAACTAAATTCTACTTCTAAATTTGTCAGGTGCTATATTCCATTTGTGGAGTAAAAAGATTATTAGATCCCATTCATTGTTTACACATATAATGATATGTAGTAATATTTACCCGGATACTGAAATGAAATATTTAATTAATTATTTATATTTCTTAGCTCCCATCTTTTTTCACATCTTGATCTTATTTTATGCACGACTGCTTTATGAGGAAGATGGAAAGATCCCGTTGTATTGAAACAATGGCACTGCTAGTGGGCGGGGTAGTTACTGAACATTGTCCGAAGATCGATTAAAAGAATAATCACTTAATTCCGTATACCACTGCCATATCTAGAACACGCGCAATTTCTTTGTTTAACTGTAGAAAAAGAAAACGGTTTCAAAAGTACTGTCAGTTTCTGTGTGACCAGCCATTATTGGTAGCTTATATTTCAATTTTCCATATATTCCATTAATTCACTTATTTCTATACCATCTAGTGCCCGTTGCTTTGCCCGCGATTTTTTACTCAACTGCTACATGTCTTATATTTAAATTAAAAATAATTAAAACATTAGGCTACATATTTTATTAACACTAATATCGTTTTTTACATAAATTGAAGGAATTACGTAATTTTATTCTTAGTTATATTGTTTTACGTAATAAACATAATATAATTAATTTTGCTGTCATATGAGCATACATATTCGAAATAAAACGATTAAAATGTACCACACATTCATGAATCTTACCCAAATCATGCACAAACAATAAAAAAACTAAAGGTTAAAAAGCTTAGAGGTGCATTTCACGATTGAATTGCGCCGTCCGGGAAAAACATGTTCGAGTTCCCTAGCCCCCCCCCCCCCCAAAGCATTATCATTCAGTGTTTTCACATTTAGGCATGCATTCATGATCCTCTTCTGGCCACCTATGTAAAAAGATCAGGTCCCTGCGAGTCGTAAACAAATGAATCAAGATAGCAATCGAGCAAGGACACCTTCAATTAATTTCACAATTGAATATGGTCTTGTTAATAGGTGGCGTTGGATATATACGGAAGCGCAAGCTCAAAATTATTAGATTGTTTGTAGTTAGAATTTCAGAATGTACCAAAGGGAGTCAGGATTTATATGTAAATACATATTTTTAGTTCGACTATTTATCATTTCAATTTTGTAATGCATTTCCGGGTCGTATGTTTATAGTGATGTAATACTTTTAATCTCTTAATTCTTCCCCATATTTCTACATTTAAAATATAATTTTCATATTTAAGGAAAGAACATAATTTTACATATTTCAACATATTTATTTCAAATATTGTTCATATTTCATCATTTGGAAATGATTCAAATCAATATAAAACTCCGTTCTGGCACGTGTTGTTGTTGTTGTGGCTTTCATTTTTTCTATAAACTGCAATGCATGCTGTTTTATTTTTTTAAATTGCAAAGATTTGTTGGGCTGCAGTTCCTAAAAAAAGAAACATCCACATGCCTTGTCATCTGGTCGTTACTGATATAATGATTCCGCTAACTGCCACCTGTCAACAACGAGTAAAAAATATTGCTGAAAAGAGGGTGTTTTATTTTGTCAATGTTTAATATGTTCACATGTTATTAGTGCTTGTTATCCTTGTTCATTACCCATCATATTTTCAGCATATTCCTAGTTTAATTGCGGTCTTACTAAGAGTCAGCCTATTCAAAGGTTATATACCATTTTGTGGCTTGCCATTTTTAAGTAAATTCATTTTGAATTACCCTCGCGGAATACGGAATACGGAAGATGAAGTTGCTATTTAATTTAAAGGATGTAGCTTCGCCTTATAGGGAAATTTCTCCACATGTCGAAGATCGCTCACAAATTAAAAAAATAGACTTGATTGCCGTTGAACCTGTAGCTGCTGACTCGGAACGAATTGAACGGCAGACTTCTCGTGTGTCGAAAAAACCGGTTGCGTTAGTAAACATTAATTTGCATATTCAAATCGACGCTTCTGTATTGTAAGTACTATTTAGATTTAGCTTTTAGCCATGGGAATTGAAATCATAGAATAACCTTACGGTACTTCCTTTAAATGACTTAAGCAAATTCGGTCGCTACAAGGGCTTATTGAGACTGAAACATCGATTCCTTTTAAATGCCAGTTCACAGGCTTAGCGCAATACCACCCAAAATGTATTAAGAAGTTTACAGTTTTAATTTTTCTCCTTGTGGTAGGCGACATTCCAGTCTAGTTGATGGTGAAGAATGATGTCACAACAATCAAGAATGATTAAGGTAATTTCTAGAAAATTTGTCCGTAAATCACCTGTTTTTGTCCATCACAAGTCCTACGTTATGAAGTCCGGAAATCGAACCCAATCCGCCGCGGTGAAAAACTACCTCCTTAATCTTTCACCATAGACGTTGGTATTGCTGTAGACTTCGTAAAACAAACTTTATTGTTGTTGAAAGTCACATAATCGCCCCAAAAAAATGATTGTAGGTTTCTGAATAATTCATGGTACTAAGTGGTACATTTTGCTAAGTTAATTTTGAAAATAAATAGAATAAAAAATGACCTATCTAATGAAATGAATATTAAGGCTTTACTTCATAACCTAGCAAAGGTTTCTCATATGGCTTAATATTTCTACTGATGTTTTAATTTAAATTGTGTAATAAAATAATAATAATAATAATTAATAATAATATAGTTTTACTCAAACATTACAATCAGTAATCGGTTAATACGAATGGAACGATAATGTTGACTTTTAAAATGTAGATGCACGCTTTAAATTGCAATTATTATTGCACTATTTACGTAATTCATACCAAAATTTCCATTGTCTGTAATGTGCAATACATGTACGTCTCTTTTTCTTCTTAAGTATGGCTCTACGATTTTTTTAAATAAATTTATTTATTTTGAACTGGATACCATTTTCTAGAACGTATAAATAATAAGAATACTTTATTTTATTTTCTAGATTTGCTGTTCAGTGAAATATAATATGATATTGAAGGCAAACACACACACGGTCAAGGACGTGTGTCCTTGACACACCAAATAATTATAATTTTGTGTGAAAATTATAATTTTAACTGAGGATTCTCAAAACTTATATTAATAATCAAAACACCAAATTGATTTTCAGGGTCGAACACAAAACCTGTAGCACGAGTAGAAAATGTAAGTATAGTGTCAGCAAGAAATGTGCAATAATTTTAAAACATAAGAAACAACTTCGTGTAAAATTAGCTTAAGTATAGCGTAGCACGCAGAAATAAATAGCATTCACTCTCACGATGTGCGTTTATTCCACATAATAGCTATCCTGAGAAGCTAATGTGCAGCCCAAGCTGCAGTGACTTCCCTTCCCAAGAGAAAAGTAACACAAATTATTATTTATACTATAAAATTTGTTAACTAGCAATTAATATTTGGATAGCTAGATATTCCAAAGGGCCACGGCTAAAAACCTTAATCTGTAAGCCGCTAATAGGCCTAGGCCTATAGTGAAAAGTTTTCATAAAAGGTTTTGATGTATGCCCTAAGACTCCTTTATTTTGGTGATAATTCTTGTAACAATATAAAACTTGAAGGAAATCTACCATGTGCCCAATTGTAGTTTCTCATACCGCAAGACTAGTAGGCCCATATACTTGCCTTGCTTATATAGTTTTTCAGGCCTTGGTCGTTATATTTTTACGGTTCCGAAAAGTTGAGGTCCCCGGATTGTAAGACAGCCACACCTGATGGTAGTGAACCGACCACCTAAACCTAGAATAGAATATAACGTTTGTATCCTAGAATTTCTCAATTTTGAATTCGAATAGTGAGTTTTGAGTCAGCCTCTAAAGAAATCGCTAACTATAGATCGCTAACAAAACGCCTGTATTTTGTTTCCCCCAACAATGGTAATTTATGGTGACTTCTCGGGTGTAAGAAGTGTCAGTATTATTAAGTTCGAGCTTTTGTCCATCATAACATATAGTCTTACCCAGTAAGAGACCTTTTTTTACGAGGGATGGAATGAAAGTCATGGCAACTATTTATTTATCAAAATAAGGCGAGGTACCCGGAGATGTATGTCACGGGAGAGAGTGTGGCATCTCTAATACAAGGACACATCATTTTGTAGCATTGTAATGTACGGTTAAACAAACAGAGGTAATAGTAATTTAGTTGGGAGTCAGCCGCCATGCCGTGCAGAATAGATATGACAAGATTCTTACGTCAAAATAGTCAATATCCGAGGGAGAGATGCCAGAGAATGCCACAAGGAGCTGTTAAAAACTTTGGGAAATAATCCCCATCCATACCAAACTTTAAGAGATCATGGAGTGAGTATGTGTGCTTTCATATTTCCAACTACCGCAATACATTAGAGTGGCATGGTGCAGTCGCGTATGGACGTTTGTTGGTGTTTGTTTCCATTACTATCCTCATCTAGTACCCATATTCTGCATTATGCATACGTTCCAAACAGATGAAATAGCTTCCTTGTGTTCGTAGCAGGCATATTAGACCTATAAAATAAACGACCGTGATTAGTCGATTTCCGAAACATAGCTAAACGTTTTTGGTCAATATCAAATACGCGTTATATAAGTAAAGTGTAAATACTCCAGCTGATAACTTGAGGGCTAAGAACATTTGAAATAAATTTAATTAAAATGAATGCATGAAGTTGCATTATCGGCACAGAGCTGGTAATTCAAGAAGCATATTTTGTTTTAGTTATTTACGATGTAAGACCGTTAAATAGGCCTAGAACTTAATAGGCAAGCACGAAATTAAGAAAACTAGCTAGTTTTATTATTCGTGCGAGTCTGTTAAGTTCTTTTAACGGTCGAACATTCTACGACGTTCTATGTTATTTTTCACCGTAATTTTTTTAAGAAAAATAATTTCAGCTTAGTTGTGCTTAGAATAGTAATCAATTAATATTTATGAGTAATTTCATATGCAGTGGAACTCAGACTCTTTTGGTTGGCAACAATTTGTCTCTAACAAATCGCATATGAAGACAAATGAACACAGCTTCTACATTTGCTGAGAGTGTAATTTATTTATAATATACCTCTTCAAGTTATAGATAGACAAAAAAGAACTAATTTAGAATAATCCTTCGCTTTGTTATGGAATTGCAGACTTTGAAGGAATGGGGGAGAAATGTAAATCGTAAGTAATTTTTTGAGGGATACTATTATCATTATATTGTATTGACTTACGATTGTGTATTGTCAAAAACCATCTAGTTTATGGACTAAATTTTTATTGCAGAAATAGTTATTTTGAATATTGTAAATGATTAAATATAATTGGTACACGATAAGTAGTAGCAGGAATAATAGTATTTTTAGTGGTTAAAATGGAGGAAACTAATAAATATTATGAGAATATTATAGGAGAAAAATTCCTTCTACACTGGGATTGGAACCCAGGACCTTTGGCTATTCCCGCCAACTGAGCTAAGCCGGAGTTCAATTTACAGCGCCAGACGGAACCTCTCTCCTATGACTGATTGCCCTAATGTGTAATTGTGTGATGTCCAACAGAGACAATAATCTGTAGTTCATGAATGCTTATATATCTATCTAATAAATATTAATTTGTACGAAAGGGAAGTGAACGATAGTGACGTCTGGTGGTATCCTGTATAATATCTATAACAGCCCGTAATTTTTTACCATAATAGGCTCGGCCTGTGAAATGAAACTTTACATAGATGGAGAAACTCCTCTTAAACAATGTTTACGATTAAAAATAACAAAAACCTTTTAATGAGCACATGTAATTCAGACAAAGTAATAATGAATTCTGACAAAAAGCATTTGAATAATGCATTATTAAAATATCACACAGTCGCGGCCTATTCGTGCACACAATCTCACTGAAACAGGAAATATTGCAGGTATCTTAATGGTGTGAATTATGTTCGTGTTCTTTTCCAGCATTTGAATTACTACCTGCATGAGATTGCAGCGCAATTACCACCATTATCATTATTTTATTGTACAATGACATCTGTACATAGTATATCCTTTGTTGCATTTCAGTGTTTGTTGCTATATGTTGTGCACTGTAAAATATGCCCAGTTAAAAAATAAAAGTTTCTATAGTTTCTGACACGCCAGGAATGTACATAATTATTAACATACAGCAAAATAATCTTGTCACTTTCTTGTTAACTAGCAGGTTCCCCGCGTTTATTAAGTGCCAGAATTATACTTTATAAGATTGTGTGGGGGGTTGGGAAAATGTCTGTCCGTCCGTCAGTCCGTCCGTCCGTCAGTCCGTCCGTCCGTCCATCCGTGTGTCTGTACGCTTTATCGGATTTTCATAAAACTTGGCATACGCATTTAACTTATAACGTCTATGAGAAGAAGCCTAAAGATATTGGACCAAATCGGTTGACCGGTACCGAAGTAAAGCTAAATTTTGTGCCTATTTTACGGCAATATATTAGAAAGAATTTATCAAATACAAATCAGTTATCATGACAACATACTGTTTTAGAGTGTTTTTATACGGATTTGGAAGTTGCATTAGGCTATATTTAGCTTTGACAAATAACACTATTCCTTCATATATGCTTATCAAACTAGACCGTCAAACTGAGCGAGGTGGCAGACTCGCATTCTGAAACCCTGGTTCATATCCCGTTGCCGACCAATTTGATTTTTTAATATTATTATATGAGTGTGCGATTGTCAGGATATCACAAACCTGTATAGTTCTGCTGATGCGGGACGATGTTAAACTGATTTTTTTTAAACTAGATCATTGCTCTTCCGTAAGTCCTACTTCTTAATGAATCAATCTGGAGCTTAACTCGGAAATCGATTAAAAAATAATAATTTTCTGCATAACATAATTGCAATTATAACTGATTAAGCGAAAGTATTCTGGCAGTTTGTTACCTCACTCTACCTGATTTTATTAATTATTCAGTTGTTACATTTTTTTTAAAAAATAACTTATTTAACAGCAACAAATTAAAACATTGTATTTATTAACACACCATAAATCATTCATAAACAATTAAAACATTTAATTATGACAAAGCTAAAAATCCATCTTTGCATTACATTCACGAGTAGAAAGTGCCACCCAGAAAAATAGACCCCAGATTCGAGTTCCCTTCCCCCCTCCCCCATAAAAACGCACAGTGAGTGTCGTCCAAATCGATCAATATTTTTCCATTTAAACCTACATTCATGATCCCCCTTCCGTTCACCTATGTCAAAAAATTTAGAATTCTGCATGTCGTAAAGTTATAAACAAATGCATCAAGCAGAGAGGGCTAACAAATAGAAGCAATAGACAATCCATGCGTCATAATGAAATTTTTTCAGCAATGCTCTTTGTTTCCCGGAAACACCTGCTCATATATTATATTACATTCTACATTTATTTCGAATTATTTTTGAAACGTTATTTGAAATTAATTTTAATCTCCTTTTACCTTTCTTGATCTCTATAGTCGTACATTACACACACAAAGACGGGCATTCTTCTTTTCACTTTCCGTGTCTCTCTTGACTCTTATATGCTTTTTTTATTTTTTTCGTCTCTTTACTTTTTTATGTTAATGCTACACTCAGTATTTCAGAGTCAATATTTTCTCAATCTGAATGTATCCTTGAATATGACAGAATACCCATGGAACCTATTTGTCAGCAATTTTAAATTCTTCAGTATTAGCTTCTTGCCTGGCATTAGAATCATCAGAATAGCCATTAATCAACAAATTAAATAGCTGGACCTGCCAGAAAATGGAAATAAAATCCCAAAGAGGCCTGGTACTTGTAAACTAAATCTTTAGTAAAAACAAGGGAGCATTGAAAAGGCCGATTTTGTCTTTTACTTGTAGACCTGTAATATAACATTGTAACACAACTTATTTTTTATTCATACGTGGTAGAAATAAGAGAACAGAATATAACATATCTAGTTCCTACCAAGCATATTCTGTACTCTGTGGGTGGCCCATCTCACTTTCCCAGCGGGGGAGTTTTCATCCAATTAGGAGCTCCTCGATTGAGGTGTTGAGAATTACTAACTCTGCTACTTAGAATTCCCACCAACGCACTAATCACGATGATGTATAGGTACCGTTAAGGATGTCCGTTCATACAGGTTGTACTTACATGATTATCGTACTTATCGCATTTATCGTATTCCTTTTCATGCTGATCGTGTTTTCTCCGTTTGAGTTATATTATTTTGGAGGGAGTTCATCGTGAGCCTAGCCTCCATCGCAAATCCTCTCTTTTCAAAGAAATGTTTAATTTTAGGGCTTAAAATATAAAAATACAACTTGCATTAAGATATGATCGGCAATACAATAGTACGTTATGCAACGAGCCTATAATGGCATTTATATGAGTAAGTTTATGGAAGGAGCAAAGCGATAGGGAAAGTTGCATAGGGCTATTTTTGTCTAATCATAATTAAATGTTTAAATTTGAAATCTTTCTCCTACGTTCCACCTGGTGTCATACTTCGAGTTCTGGCGAGCTCAGGTGGTAGAACCCGAAGGTTCTAGGTTAGAGTCCCAGTGTCAGATAAATTTTTCTCTGTTATATAAACTCTAGTGCCCCAAAATGTTAAATAGACCTATCTCTAAGTTAACTAATTATTAAATGTAAAATCACTAAAACGGAACTACTAATTCCAGTAAAATTACAAATTTAAAATAATGCACTCATACTTCCCATTGTTGCAAGTGAATTGAATTTGGTTTGTGGTAGGCATTAACTAAAAGCCGAGAAGAAGTTGTTTGAAATTTGATAACTTTTAAACAAGATAAATCCGGTATCGGACCCAAGGATAATAAAACTATGCTATGTAAACTATAAAATGCACTTTATAAAAACATTGAAGACTATGAAAAAGTCAAGTGATAGAAAGGGGATGATGGACAGAATAGAGCGAGAAAAGGAAAAAAGCTATTGTTGAAAAATGGTCTCCGATCCTTAATTAGAGGCAACATTTCACACATTGATTTCTCTAGGGGATTCTAATTTGCCCTACAAATAAGTAGACACCTAAAAATCCAACTCTCATGATTTCTGTTTTGTTCAATGTACTTTATTGCCTAGGTTTCTCATTGTCGTTGTTGACGCGATTTAAATAAAATCATCTAAAATCTTCTAAAAGTTCCAACAAAGTCTCGGCAGCAGCAACAACAAAAAGATGCCATGAAGATGGTATTATACATGGAGGAAAGGCCTAAATAAAACCAAGGAGGTTGAATACTTTAAATTTTAATCCCTTTTCTATTAAAGATATTAATAAGCCGTATGACTTGAAGATTTCCTGATGTTGAGAGGAGGATAGATTCCGAGCTTTCGACAGCGGAGCCGAGAAACTATTATCTATTTATATAAGACATTTATAATGTGACACTGTGTGACAACCATCTCCGCCTGCCTGTCATTCTCTGTCATTTCTTGAGGTGTAGGAAATGATGGAAATCACTGGGAGCGAGGTCCGGGCTGTGAATGTTTAAACACCTCCCAGTCGAATTTCTGCAGGAGACTTGATGGGAGTGTTTAAAAATCGACCCTACAGCCCGGATCTCGTTCCCATTGATTTCCATCTTTTCCTACGCCTCAAGAAATGACAGAAAATTACAAAGATTCGGACAAGGTTGCCACACAATGGTTCAGATCCCAGGCGGCAGACTTCTCCGACACAGGTATTCAAACGTTGGTCCCAAGGAATGAAAAATTGGCTGGAGGAAAGCCTCTGCATTGAGGAAACCCTCAGGATAGATAGATAGAAAATAAAAATATTATTAATATTATACCGGTATGATTATGTCAGCAGCCGTTCAGAGCGCAACAAACCGGCACGTAGGGTAAAACGAGGACTGTCGCACCCTGTGATTATATCTGACGTCAGTCTATTATATTTATGGTTTAATATCCTGTAGTGGGCATGTATATAGCCAGTCCAGACCTATATCGTTCATGCTTTTCTTATTAGTATTTTAATTAGATATTTACATTTATTTCACATCAGAAAAACGAAATGAATATTATTATCTTTACAAAATAATATACTCTTTTGTTGAACACTTCACACAGGATAGATGAAGTTCTTGAACCGTGTCCTCTAATTTCAGAATGTAACAATTTTCATACAAAGGGTACGGCCGGCACTTTTATCTGGAATCTCCATAAAATTAAGTTGTATCCAGATACCTTTGAAAATTCCAAGGATAGTTAGTTATTACTTGGATAATTTGTCACTGCTGCTAAATGAGAATTCCTGGGCAAATTAAGGACGTGAACCCGGCGTGTCATTCTGCAGCACCACGCAGTAGCGGAAGGTGGTACTAATGTCTGCATAATAAAAGAGGGCTAAGTGCGATGACTTCGAACATGATGTACAATGCCACGTTATCATTTCATTGTCGTTCTTTTATCTCCTTTACATAATGCTGCACATTAACCTTCCTATTCCGCGGGGAAAAAATTGGACATATCTTGCTCAGAATATTCCCTCCTCTTGGAAATTGAGGGCTATACAAGTCTTTTATAATTAATTTAACTTATTTTATTTCTTTAAGCCAGCGGTTCCAAAATACTTTATGCTACATACACACGACAGTTAATTTCTTTTAGGCGGCCAGAAGACAGCGTTCTTCTTAAGGCATTGAAAATTCAGAAGTAAATAACATTTTCCACTTACACAAATATATAACAGATGCTATACCATATACGATGCAATAGCATGCATGTTTACCAGTTGTTACAATGATGTGACTAACAGTTCCTGGCAATAGCCGATATTAATATGATTTACAGAGGAAGGGGGGAGGGATAATTTTCCCTGACATGGAAAAATATTGCTGTTACCTGCCAGGGAACTTCACCCTTCCCGACGCGTTAATTCCCACACTTACTAAAGTAAAGTTGTTTATTCATGCTTGACTGAAAGTAGATTCCTTGGAGTTACAAAGCAGCACGTCCTTGGCAAATATTTTACTTCGTTCTCTCCTCTTGGCAGTTTGGATAATCGCCTAGAAGGATGTTCCTTTGTTTTCATTCCTATCTTGTTTAATCGTACTCTATAAACCCACTGAGAGTCTGCAAAAATTTAAGGTTTATGTCTTTATAAAAGATTCGATGCTTATAAAACCGTTCTACTGTCATATAAACTTAAATTGTTTGGTAATGTTTTAATGTACCCACCTCTGATTAGTGGAAGAGAAGGCCTTAAGGGAAATAAATAGTTAATTTTAAACAAATAAAATCGCTTTTACAGTAGGACTATGTACCGGTTGTTGTTGAGTAGGAAAGCGCTATAATACATTTTATAAATGGGAACAGAGATAAATAAGAATTCCTAACACACTAAATAAAATTTTCTAAGTACTTCAATATATATATATAATTGATTAACCTTCTTAAAAAAACCTACCGACTTCAATATTATTCTTATCTATTATTATGATCTTTTGAAGGCGATTTATAATTATTTAAGATTAGTTATTCTCCATTTATAGTTTAATGGTTTTTCGGTAGTATTATTTTCCAGTTGTGTTCATCATGTCCGCCGGCGTGGTCTTGTGGTTAGCGTCGTTGACTACAAATCCGTCGGTCCGGGTTCGATTCCCGGTACCTCCTCGGATTTTTCTGAGGTAGGGAGGTCTGGTAGGGGTGCACTCAGCCTCGTGATTCCAAATTGAGGAGCTACTTGATAGAGAAGTAGCGGCTCCGGTCAAGAAAACCACCAATAACGGCCGTGGGTGTCGGCATGCTGACCACATGCCCCCCAATCCTGCCATCTGCCTACGGGAGATGACGCAGCGGTCGGGTGGTAGGCCAAGTCCCTCCAGGGATGTAGCGCCACGGAGTTTAGTTTTTTTTTTTTTTTTTTTGTTCATCATTTCAAAAATTAATTATATTTACCTACAACAGTATTTTTTAATCCATTTCCTAATCATATCGTGGTGGAATCTCGAATTTCCTACACTCTGCTCCGGCATCCTATCTGCGTCTTTTTTCCTGCTTACGGGACATGTGCATCAGTATGTCATAGCTCCTAACAAGTGATAACTTATATTCATTATTCCAGACATGTATTATAGACTAATCGTATTTTCTAGTGAACTTGTATAATTTCAATTTGCCCTATCTTTACTTCCTTTTTATTTCCTAATATTGAAATAGGCCTACAACAATAATTAATTTGGCAGATAAGTAAAACTATGACATTCTACTTCCCATTGAATACCATGTCTTGGTATGGTACGTCTGCACATTGCCTGCGCTGAAGTAATCGATGTATCAATCTCTAATCAATCAACATTAACAGGCCTACTACTTTTAGATAATTTTTAGACCTATCCAAATGTTTGCAAACCATAACTTTGATGGTACATTAGACTAAATTAGAGCGTCTGGCAATATCAACATACTTTCATAACTTTGTATAATAGGTGTCATTCTTCTCTTGTTTACAAGCAATCTATCGTTATTTTGGACAATTGTGTACACTTATGTTTTGATAGTGTTTAATTAGGTGGAAACTATAATAAAGCTATCTTCCATATATTAGACCACAACGGAAATTAAATTTATCAACACAAGTTACGACTTGTCAGTTTATAAGACAAGGAGGATTCATTACTTGGTAATGACAATTTAATTGCTTTCAACACAGGAACAACAAGAACACCAATATTTATTAAACTAACAGTACAGGGTAATGATTCCGAGGACTTAACTACAGTCAGGAACTCGCATTATAATTAATTCACAATTACTTAGGGTCTTGAAGAGAATTCTTGTAGGTCATTCATTCATGCCGAGGTAACAAGAAGCGCCGAATTCTTAACGACGTCATTAGTTTTGTTCTCTGTTTTACATCATTAACCGCAAAGAATTTGGCACGTTATTTTCTTTTTGTCGTGTATGGAAGGAAATGGACCTCCTCCTCCTCCATGGTCTACTGGTTAGGATTACTGACTATGTATTCAGGTGGCTCGTGTTGGGTCCTTGTTACCACCTCTGATTGCTTTTTCCTTTGAGGTAGGCAATTGAACCTAGTGTTTTATAGTAGGCTACACTGTACTCGAAGTAATATGATAATGTTTGCTAAATTTTATTTAAATATAATGATTATATAACATTTGTGGTTTAACTAATGTTCATTAAATGACAGTGATACATTAGTACATTATGCAACAAGCCTATAATGGCTCGTATAAAAATTACTCAATGGGAGTAGACAATTCCTCAGCAGGCTAAAGGAATATTATATATTTTATGGAACCCGAAGGTTCATTGCCGCGCCATTCAACCCTATTCTGTGTTAACTCCATCCGACCATCCCTCGCAAATCCTACTTCCATTAAATCTATCCTAATATTGTCCTCCCACCTACATCTAGGTCTTCCAAATGGTCTTTTCTCTTTGGGTCTCCCAGTCAATACTTTTGAGATAAGTCTTACCTACCCCATGCGCGCAACATATCCAGCCCATTTCATCCTCCGTGATTTAATTACCCTTATTATTACGAGTACAGGTTATATGAAGCTCGTCGTTATGCAGTTTTCTCCAGTCCCCACTTTCATCTCTCTGAAGTCTAAATATTTTCCTAAGCACCCTGTTTTCGAACAATCTCAGATTATGTTCTTTCCGAAGAATAAGCGACCATGTTTCACATCCATATAACACAACCAGCAGAATAATAGTCTTATACATTTTTATTTTTAGATTTCTGGACAGGAGACGAGAAGATAAGAATTTCTGAACTGGATAAAAGCAGGCCTTTCCTGATTTTACTCGACATTTACTTTCTTCCTTGATATTATTTGTATCTGTAATTATTGCTCCCAGATATTTGAATTTTTCCACTTGTTCGAACGATTTACCGGCTATTCTAATATTTTGTAGACACATTTTGATAAGCCTAATGAAATTAGGGGTACGCCCTAGCATAGGCGTAACCAGGCCGACCATATGGGGGGGTTATAACATCCGCGGGGTCTGGGGGGTATGGAATACCCCCAGGGAGAGGGGGGTCCGGGGGTCCTCCCCCGGGAAATTTTAAAAATAAAGATGCAAAATAACGAGTTTTAAGCTTCCGGGGGCCTTCCCCCGGAAAATTTTAAAAATTAAGACGCAAAATAACGAGTTTTAAGCTTCCCACGCTTTATACTTGTATTAAGTAAGAAATGGGCAGACTTTAAAAAATTATATAATTTTCCTTTTTTTAATCAATGGGGGGGGGGTTCGAACCCCCAAACCCCCCCCCCCCTCGGTACGCCTATTCGCCCTAGCGTAGTGGTTGAGGCGCTGCGCTACAACCCGGAAGGTCGCGGGTTCGATTCCCGATGACGCTTTGGAGTTTTTCAATTGGCCTAATCCTTCTGGTGGAACTATGGCCCTGGGGTCGACTCAGCCTCTAACAGAAATGAGTACCAGGAGCAATCCTGGGGGTAAAGGCGGCCGGTGCGTAAGACTGACAACCTTACCTCCTTCACGTGCCGAATGTCCAATATCTGGGAGCCTGAACCTCCTGGCACTCTCTGGGCCTCCGAGGCCTGTATAGGTGTCACTTTACTTTTACTTTACTAACTAACTTAATTGATTTTATTTTAAATACAGTCTATTTATTACGAAATTTGATTTGCTGCTCTGAAGATTTCATGATCGTTCCTTGTACGATATTAATAGATATTCCACCTGTGTTATAATGAAAATATGTTTTGAAATGGACATAATTATGATACCGTTACGTGACATGTAATAAGTGTATTATAGGTTGGCCGAACAAAAAAGTCTTAACAAATGTCCCATTTGACCTTAGGCCTAGGCTAATTTGTTGCCAAAACGGTAGAGGAGATGTAGATTTACGTCACGTTAAAGAACTTCAAGCCTTAGTTTGAGCTTTTGGACCAAATTCTTTGGCCCTTTCTTGTCCAAGTAAAATCTCAGTTTCCTTCAGACGGTTGTTGAGATGATGGTCTTAGAATGTATTTCGGTCCTCTGAAAATAAGAGTAACTCCATAACTCGACGTAGGTCCTCCTACCTCGTACGCGGGGTGATAAAGTGGCGTAGTCAAGACCAGGAGAAAAAAAATTCAAACACGTAGTTTGCGTAGAAATTGTAAATCCTTCAGGAAAACCTCCACCAAGTAAATGTTTAAACCTCGATCTGAGAAATGCCAAAAGTTAATAAAATTAGATTATTCCATTTTATTATTTAAACATATTTTAAAGTATTTTAATGTATTAAATAGGCCTAAGTGTATATAATATAGGCATATTTTAAAATCTCTACCTTTGTTTGAAAGCCCCCAGATGAGCAAAGGTCATGTTTAGGGGCTGCTATTAAAATATTTTGTTAATAAGTGAGGAATGTACAAATATATACAAAAATAACATAGGCCTATAATAAAAATGTTTAAACAATTTTTACAAAAGAAATGTAATTAGTTCAAAATTACAATAACAGAAACATTATTTTACAAGTGAGTTTATATAAGCCATTTAGTAAAATAAATAGGTGGAAGAAGTTAAGATGAAGCAAACGAAAATCGAAACTATTAGATTCTATAATTATTATTAATATTAAGTACTTTTTTATTTTTACTTTAATTTTGTTGACACTGCATTATTAAAATGATTTTCTGCGATAAGAGTATTATGATGATGGTAGCAAGATGGTGAGGATTAGACATACACACGACTCTCAATTGTTTTGAAAATGATTTCCCACGAAAACGGAATTACTTGCATGACTCCGGAGGGAGTCTCTGCGTGTTCAACAATGAAGGAAACCCGTTAGTGATTCACAGTAAAACAATATGCCTTGCAAGCAGGAAGTTGGGACTTAGGAACCTGGCAAAAACAATGAAGAGCATATTAAAGAGTAATAACTTCTTCCAACCAAAAGGATAATGTAAAGGCACGGCTCTAATTAATGTATCAGCTTGCTAGAAATTATCCATAATGATTATTTTCCGGCGAGCTCTTCTTCTTTGGCATGCCAATCTACAACTTGCACGCAATTTTAGAATTAATCCCCAGGACAAGAAACAAGTTTGCATATCCCACAGGAAAATATTTCGTGAGTCTTATTTCTGTCGTAATTTTGCTCACATTGATGTAGGTTAGGAACAGCTTTAGATAAATTACAATCGTTAATTATTACAATTTTACTGGTTAAAAAAGCACTAAACAGGATGAATAGTCTATACCCAAAGAATGGAGGAAAAATTGTCTTAGATAATGTCATGGGGTATGATAATAAATTATTTGCCTTTTAATTTAATTAATTAAATAATTAAAACTAATTAATTAAAGTAAAGTAAATTATTGAATTGAATCAAATTGGTCGATACAAATAAATTACTTGGACTGAGGGTAAAAAAAAATGAACGTATACGGGGGGTTGCGGGTTCAAATTCTGAAATTGTCAATCTAAGTGTGATTTACACACTCTCAGATGCAAATAATGAACTGGAGTTTAGTTTCTACTTCGAAAGCTCTCGTGTTTTTCTTCATTGTATTTATCGTTTTAGGTATTCTTATAGCCTATCCTCGATTTTCAGTCTCTCTTTAAAAATTACTTTTGAGGACCTTTATGTGAATTATTTTTTGGGACTTTACATAAACTGAAAGCCCGAAATTTCCAATTTAAAAAAATAATATGACTCTTTTTCTGCACTAAATTAGTTATTTACTAAATTCAGTTTTAATAAACCGGAAGTGCCCATTATTTGTTTGATATGTGGGCCAAACCCAGGTAATTCGGTATTATTTGTCCGCATTTTACAACACTAATGTTAACAGAAATAGCAGTTACAATTGACATTACATATTTTTATTATTTATACACCAACATTTAAGTAAAATTTGTGCCGAGAAGTACGCTTAAAGTCACTGACCATTTTTTATGATAGTGCGAAAAATTGCAATTTGGGCAATTACTGTTAGTGCATAAGATGAGCCTTTAAAATACAAGTATCTATCTCTTTAAGCACTGAAGAGTAAATGATCGCAGGTTCAGACGGCCAAGAAATCGTTGCTTTATAGGCCTAACCTCTCTTTCTTTTTTAAATATCTCAGGAAATAATAATTATAACTTTATTGAATAGGCTGACTTGAAATTTTCAGTGGAGCTGCACTTTCATGCTGTAGGAAAATTTTCATTGCAACCACACGTAAAATGTGGGCCTTTAGTTTAAAGATTTCAAAGATGCATCCCTTTACCTACTATCACTGGTGATGAATTAAATGTCTTAAAATCATATCTGTCAAACCGTATCCAGAAGGTGTTCTTGAATGGCATATATTCTAAAGTGGCTAATGTTGAGAGTGGTGTTCCTCAAGGATCCGTTTTGGGCCCGCTGCTTTTTTTAATAATGGTAAACGATCTACCATCTAATATAGATTGTAATTCTGTATTATTTGCCGACGATACAACAATTTATTTCAGCCTCAAAGACCTTAATATGTTGCATGCTACTATGCAGAATTCACTAATGCAGGCCTCTGAATGGTTTAAAGCCAATGGTTTCTCCCTCAATGAGAACAAAACTCAGCACATACTGTTTTCATTATGTAATAATAACAACAATCAAAATTATTTTAAGTAATGCTAAGCTGCTGGGAATAACGCTCGATTCTAAGTTGACATGGTCAGCCCATATTGACAACATCTGTGCTAAACTCTCACGGGTGATATATCTACTTAGACATCTGAAGACTCAGATTCCAAAGATATACTTGAAATATGCATACTATGCATTTTTCCACAGTGTTTTAACCTATGGTATTTGTATCTGGGGTAACAGTAATGCTATACCTAAGGTACTTAAGCTACAAAAAATGGCTTTGCGCATAATGACCGGGTCTGCTTACCTTGCTCACTGTAGACCACTGTTTATAAGTGAAAATATTTTAACTGTTATTAATGTGTATATTTATTATTGTCTTCTAAGAGTAAAGAAAAATCTTATAAACCATGTAAACAGGACCCAGATACACAATTATTCTACAAGAAACAATCACTTGCTTCTTGGGCCTCCTGTCAGATTAACAAAATCCAAGAACTCTTTTGATCAGATGGCTGTGTCATTATTTAATAAACTGCCCCAAAGGGCAAATACTGTATCTTTCAGTTATTTTAAAGATGAAGTGTTTAAATGGCTGGCTCAAAACCCATTTTACAATGTTAATGAGTACTTTGAATGCAGTTCTGGTATTTTAAATATCTTTTAATTTTTTTATTGTAATTCTAGCATACTGTATTGGAATTTGTATTGTATTTTATCTTGACAATGTCCAGAACATCTTGCTTGATGTTAATGACTACTAATAAAAACATTCAAACAAACATTCAAACATTCAACTATCTCTAAACCCAAGAGACCTCGAGCTTACATTTTTTATAGCTAGTTCTACAATGACCACATGCCAGACGTCGTTGTTAGCGTCGCCGGCTACGGTCGCAGGCTCGGCTTCGTTCATTGGTACCTCCTCGGATTTTTTAGATAAGTGAGGTCTGGAAAGGGGTCCACTCTGGCTCGTGATTCAAATCGAGGAGCTACTTGATTATGATGTAGCGGTTCCGGTGACCATTAAAGTCCGTGGGTGTCGGCATGCTGACAAAATGCCCACAATCCTGGCTTCTACCTATGGTAGGCTTAGTCTTTTCAGGGATGCAGCACCCCGGAGTTTAATTTAATTCAGTTTAGTTTAGTATAGTTCTGAAATATCTGTATTTTTTAGAAGTAACTTACGTGTACATTAGCCTAATATGCAATCATTTAAATTTTATCTTTTGTTAAGCATCGGTTTGATAAAATTGAATATTGGACGTGATTTCCATCTAGTACGCCTTCTCTCGACCTAGCCAATAAAAAGTGAGTCAGGCATAGCAGGGTGTCGGTTCATCTCTTAAGTTCAAAGCCCGCAACACGTTTTGAACTCTTAGCATTTGACCATGTGAGGAGGAAACATTACGGTAATGTCTTCGGCACCAGTTGAGGTCGCCAGCTACTTGGTGAAGTCCGGTTTCTACCTAACCGTATAAATTAATGTACCATGGAGCGCTCACAGCCAGTGGCGCCAGTTTTGAAAAACATTAGATGGGCTCAAAGATTTTAAAATTGATACTCCCGCCGCTTATTTGATTCATAACTTATGAACTTACATAATACTGTTAGGGCTATGGATAATTCACTGCATAATTACTGAGGTGTAACTTTTTTGGAATTCAGTAGTTATACTGATAATTAATTATTACGGGTATGGGATCTTTAGTGTGACTATTCCATTCATATTCCGCGTTATTTATATTGACCAATAACGTTTAGCAATTCCTCGGATATAGACCAATCACGATCGTTTATCTTATAAAATGATTGCTATTAATATCATCATGTTGTTTTATCGATAAAATCGCCTGCTCGTTACTAGACTTGTAATATGTCACACCCTGCCATTTAATCATCACGAAAACAGATTATTTTATACAACATAACTTGTTTGGAAATTGAAATAATAGAAATGTACATTGATTAAAACACAATTTCGATTCGGTGCAAGCTACTTGGTGTGCTTTTATTCTGTTCTGCTGTTAGCTTACCTGAATGAAGTTAACCATGTCTTATATGCATAATTGGTAGCACTGTCACAACGTAGTACTTGAATTTATGGATGGTTGAGTCGTAGTAGGCCGTGATCTCGTAGCTGTTAGTTTTGTTTTTATACAACGAAGCACGAAAGTAATTATTATTTGTATAATCCGTTACATTTTTATTCATGAAATGGTCTTAATAAATCCAACTCGAGTTTACGAGTTTCATTAGATAAATTCGCTCCTGCTGCGCAGTCGTGAATCTATCGATAAACTCGTAAACTCTCGTGGGATTACCTAGGATAATTTTCACAAACTTAATCCATTAATTCGCGGGAAAGTGATTTTTTTACTCATTGGAATGTATTTTAAGAATTAGTGGCTTTTTTATTTTGATAAAATTGACTTTCCTGCTTCACCATTCACGCAATCGACTATCGTTCTAATCAGGCTTGGATGTATACACCACAAAACTCCGCAGTGCAGAAGGGCCTAGACGCTTAGGGGGCCCAAACGGTAAGAAAATCTATAGAATTATATAAATATTTTTTGTCACTTTCTATTTTAATTTTTTGCTGATTTCTAGTGTCTTTTTTGTATGGACAGCATATGGTTGTTGGTCATTAATAAGAGAATTTGCAATAATAAAAGAACTGGCTATACGACAATACGGAAGCATTGTATTCTTCATAGTGTAGGCCTAGGCTATGCAGTTACACCTTTTGCCTATAGAAGTTAATCGTAGGGGCCCATAATAAAGTCTTGGAGAGGCCAAAATTTTATAGATCCGGCATTGATTCTAATGGTTATGCTGTAGCATGATTATACAGGTGCAGGAGCGAATTTAGTAACTTGGCACCCGGGAAGAGGTAAGATTATTGCCTCTTATATCAAAATGAATAGGGCTATATGGAAAATGAAGTCATTGTCATAATATAAGAATAGATAATAATGAATAAATTGTCATCTGTTTTCAGCATGACAGTTGTGAACGTGTAGTCAGTTACATGCTGAATCTAACACATTTTACACTATTGCATTGTATTTTGAATCCACGTACCGGGAGTCCCTTATAACAAAATAATTGTCTACAATGTCTTACAATTTTTTGGTTCAATTCTGAAACATTAAACACTCTGTATAATAAATTACGGTCGCTTGCTTGACTTCAGTGTGAATGAATTATTATTTTTATTAGTCTATTATTATTAGCCCATTATTATTAGCCTATTATTATTATTGTTGTCATTGTTATAGCATTGTTATTCAATAGATTCTCCTGGTAGCACATTCATTTTCATATAAGAGGCAGTAATCTTACCTCTTCCCGGGGTGCCAAGTTACTAAATTCGCACCTGCCTATGACAAAACCAAGAAGTGAAAGAATAACTAGGCTACTCTAAACTCTATTCACATTTTCATAACCTGTAAACTGCATGCAAAAAGAAAAGGAATGAACTGAAAGCAACCTACGCACATAGCGACAAAAGTATAAATTAATGACCGTTACATATTGTTATTTAAGTTGAACCAGGTGTTGGAGGCTTGATAGAAAGAGAACAAAGTACTGTATTAAGTTGTTAAGTCACATATTACTGTACCGGTCATCATACAGTATTCCAAGCTCTTGTCGGGCAGGAACATTGTTGTGTGGTCAGACGAATAAGAACCGCTGCCCACCGTTATCTAGAAGACAAGCTGCCATTAACAATGCGAATAGGAACACCCAGAAAATGTTACTGTGACCAAGTGACCAGGATACATGGATAAATTATCTGCATAGCCAACTTAACTTACAACTTTTATTAATAAACACTGAGAGCTGACCTCTTTTTGAGTATAGAATTCTGTACCTCTCTGAGTCCAACATTCGTCGTCCATTCATTCATTCATCCATTCATCTGAGTGTCTGCCTCTCAATCTCTTTATCTAACAGGCCAACAGTCGCAGTTTGGTAGGCTAGTCCTTGTACCTATGGTGCAAGCAGTCCCGGGTTCGAATCCTGGTAGAGACAACAAGATTTCTTTGAGCTCGTTGCAGAACTAGTGGCTCGTTTCTCAAGTCAGTTTCTGGCTCGTGATTGCAAGAATTTCGTGGTTCCTGAATTTACTGACTGCTAACCTCAAAGTTTTCTGTCCGTCATTTACGTGTGTGTGATGTCTAATCGGTGAATCACATACCTTGGATCCCTACATGTAGTGTCTATGTATGTGATCCTTAGATCTTATCCCTCACCTTGCTTGTAAGTCCTTGCAAGGGAAAGTTACACAGCAAAGTGAAAATCATGGAAATTGCGTATAATTAAAATTTATGTTACAAACGAGGTACAATTTTAATCAAACGTGTATTGTAAATATCTCGAATATGTTATAAAGTCATAGTTTATATTACTGTAAGTAGTATATTTAAAAATAAGAAGTTTTCGAATTTTCATTTATAGACAAAATTACGGCTTCCTGTTGGGCTAACGTATTGGCTTTTGGCTGAAGCAAAAATGTAAGAATCCACGTTTTCCATGATTCCAGTAAGGAAGGTTGTAACAATGCCGGTAACTGACTCTTCCTGGCTCAGTGACTTCTGTTCCCCAGACAGTTCTAGAATTCCTTCGGATTGATACTCCTCACTATCCGATCGAGACTTCAGGGTTTCATCTGTGGACATCTGTAACACAAAATAATATTGCAATAGAATGCACCAGTAACTTTTAGGTTTGTCACGGAGCATAAGCTTACATTTTTTGTCTTTTCCAAGTTTGATGTAAAGATATGGACCTATTCCTTAAAGAAGCTAAATTTAGAACTAATGAAAAAAGTTTTTGAAACTACATGTAACGGAGGATTTAGTACTTAGGCCGTGTGTGTAGGTGCATCATGAAAACAAAAATATAATGTTCAGGATAGGAAACTACAAAAAAATGTATGTTGACGGTTTTCTCTTATTCTTATCAATACTTTGTTTGATGTATGTAGATTTAGATGTAGATGTAGATATCTCGTCCTGCAGATCCTGTGTTGAGTGAGGCTCAAGTATATAGAACACGTTTTGGTAGAAATACACTGAACAAGTTTCGGATTTAGAGACACACAGACATTTAGGCAAATTGATTTTACAACTTTATTTTAAGTGTTACTCTAATAGAATGTTACTGTCGATTTTGTTGCTCTAAAAAAGTTTGTTTACTTACTCTATGAGCTACAGAATGTCTTGATTCTTCCTTTTCGTCGTAGATGATAAATGGAGAAAATGGAGATGATCCCTTAGGGAAGGCGTGTTTTTTTCTATCCAAGCGAATTTCTTCCATGAGCTTCTCTTTTTCTTCCTTAGCAATGAATTCGGAAACAGTCTCCTGTAGACGGGGATTCTTCATGAAGTGTTTTATGAACTCGGGGATGTTGTGAGGCTGGACGTTGAACAGGCTTCTTAAAAGCAGGCATACGATTGCTCGAACCTGATACAATGTACAACACAATTTTTAATTGCAGTTAAAAATTTATTGTGAATATTTTGTTATGTAGGAATGTATGGTCGACATTAAGGGGAAGGTTCAGTCACTAGCTTATCACTAGGGGGGATTTCTATGACCTAAAAAATAGGATATATGCATGCATTTATGACCTAAAAACATTAAAATATGACCAGTAAAATTTAAAATATGACTTTACCACTTATACATTGTGTATATTTTTTTAAAGTTTCATTACAATACATTTTATTAAAATGTAGTGTTAATTATTTAAAATATCTGTAAATTCTCAAAAAGTATCATTATAATGCAAAATTTACAAAATATGATATGAAACTTCAAAATTTCTTTAATATACACACAAATATGCCAAAAATATGACCTAAATATGCATATTCATACTAAATATGCTACAATAGTTGAAAATTGCCTAAATATGCAGTTATATGCACAATAAAAGCCGTTCTATTTTCACCAGGATGCTTGGAATCGGATTTAAATTAGTCGGAAACCTGAAATAATGCAAAGGGGAAAAATATGACATGTCATAGAAATCCGCCCCCTACCACTTTCATAAAATTGGTTTTAAGGACAATTTTTTTAAATATGCAACAAGTTTTGAAGTTCATTGTGGTGCAACAATTATTTAAATTTCTGCATTTTTTTAAAATATGAATTTAAGTGCATTACAAGATGTTGCAAGCCACCTGTCGTAATAATATTACAATAGTTTAATACTCTTTTCCCAAAAACAAAATTTACCACATTCAGATCCAGATCACACACACACTTCAGCATTCATAAGATAATACATAACATAATATATAAACACATTAAAACGGAAATAAGAGTCATATTTATGAAGCTATTTGTGGAGTTCAGTTTTCTGTGTCGGATCCCAGATGTGTCAAATATTAAGAATATGCATTTCAGCACATATGATGTACCATCATCAGTTCTGATCGAGGAGTTACCAAGATAATCCTCACTGTCTCCTCAATCCACATATCGTTGTATCACATTTAATTCTCATAAGTATAATAATAAACTAAAAGAATGGACATTGATGCCTCTAATAAATGTAATATACAATATATTTCGCTTATTTTATGTTTGGTTTGGAAACAAAACATATAAATCATTATTAAAATTTAATATTTTTGGTTTAATTATCAAAAGCTGGCATTATCTTAGCTGAGCCTTAATTAATCTTTTTATTTTTAATTTATAACACATCTCACACTTTGGATTTAATGTTATTTTCAAGAATAAACAGTTTTGTAAGATATATCTTTTTAACTCATTGAACTGACCGTATTGACAAAATAATGTCACCTCCGTTATGTACGTTTTCAACAATAATTTTTGATTTGTACAATAATATTTTCCGTCCACCACTGTGGCTCAGAGGATGCGTTCAATCCTCTCACGCAGCGGGCCCGGGTTCGATTCCTGGTCGGGACAAGTCAACTAGGTGGGGTTTTTTCTGGGGTTTTTCCTCACCTTTGAGACAAATGTCGGGTAACTTTAGGCCCTTGTGGTCCCCAGATATCATCTGGCCGTCATTATCATCTTCATCCCATCCTCGCCTTGTTTGGAGTGAGTGTGTGTGAATGGTGTGTCTCGTCCTATGTGTTCGTGCTGTCTCGGAGGTGGCCCCGGCATTGGGCTGATCACTCATCCGGGGAGGCCCTCCCTGTCCTTGTCTGGTCAAAAAATTATGTATGTGATCCAAAGATAATTCCTCTCCCGACAGGTCGCGGCCCTGTAAGAGCCCGGGCGGCTTGGGTCGCTTAAATCCTAAAAGGGAGAGGTGAAACTAAGGTAAAGAAGAAAATAATATTTTCCCTTTTGCACACAAAATATGATGTAATCTATAAACGTTAAGAAAATTAAATAACTAAACAAACCTTTATAATTAAAAAAAAAAGCATTAGTTAAAATGTACGTTTTGAAAATTTTCACTCAAATACAAGCTGTTTGTATAGAAATACAAATACAAGATTTTTAGCCAGCTTTTGATTTCGGATAAGTACACCTCAAAACGCGTATAATACAGAAAGCTCGATAAGAATTCCAGAGTCTAACACAATACTCCCTGTCAGTACGTACCAATGGTAGGCTACAAGTATACAGTGTAGCAAGTTTGAGAACCATTGATTTACTACATTAAATAAAATTAAGTTACCGAGTAAATGATGATACATAGCATTCAATAACTTAAATGTTATTCACTTATAAAGTAAGTTAATTACTTCTGGATGTTTAGCCAGATAGATGTGATTCTCACTAATAGTTCTGATTTTCAAATCGTTGAGAGATCGTTGCTGATCTGAATTGAGAGCCCTGTAGTCGTATCCCAGCATTCCATGGGGGTTTCTTTCTTGGTGGTTCTCATAAGGAACAGTTACATCTATTGAGTCGTCTGCCATTTTCTTTCTTGCAATCTAAATGTAGTTTTATCTGCAAAAATGAAACATAACGCATATTGAGTTATGCAGGGACATAGTTAAATCTGGCTGGTTTTTAATAAGATTGGGAGTAAACTCCAACCATTAAATTATAGCCCACAGAATTAAATGGAGGTGATCACAAAATTTGATTTCCCACCAGCGAAGTAGGTTATTGTTCTAATTCTGACTCAGACCTCTTCTCCTAGATAACTCGTTGGGTATCCGGGAATTATTGAAGATAAAGGATAGGGAAGAAAGACGAAAAAATTAAAAGACTCATCTATATAATATGTACAAGTAAAGGACGAAAAAGTTGAAGATGACAAATTAGTCCTTGTATTTCAGCACTGACAGTATTTTTTGCATGTTAGGGACTCAACGAACTGACCACAAACAGGTTCGTAATTGTATCAGAGAAAGCTAATGACAGATTAAGGGAAAAAACTTTATAAAAAATACAATCATAAACTATTTACTAACACTTATCTGGGTCCAGATCAAACACACTTCAGCATTCATAAGATAAACAATATATCAAGAGACAGTGAGAGGATATCTTAGTAGGCCTAACTCCTCGAACCCAATATGGCAGATTATCATAGGTAATCCCACGAGAGTTTACGAGTTTATTGATAGATTCGCGACTGTGCAGCAGGAGCAAATTTATCTGAGGCAACTCGTCAACTCGAGTTGGATTTATTAAGACTATTCCAGGAATAAAAATGTAATGGATTATACAAATAATAAATACTTTCGTGCTTTGTTATAGAAAAACAAAACTAACAGCTGCGAGATCACGGCATACTACGAATCATGAGAATCATCCATGAATCTATTCGAATTGTCATGTTGTGGCCGTTGCTACCAATTGTGCATATAAGACATAATTAACCTAATTCGTAAGCTAAAAGCAAAACAGAATGAAAGCACACGAACTGGCTTGCACCGAATCGAAATTGTGTTTTTAATCAATTTACAATTATATTATTTTAATTTCCAAACAAGTTATGTTGTATTAAATAATGTATTTTCTTTATGATGAATGGCAGCATGTGATGTATTAATCACCGCACGTTGATGACTTATGTGTACAGTAGCGAGCTGACGTTTTATCAGATAAAATAATCTTGCGATCCGAGGACGGATATTGTAAACGATCGTAATGGGTCTATATCCGAGGAGTTGCTAAACGTTATTGGTCAATATCAAACACGCGGCGTATGAGTGGAATAGTATTGATAACTCCTCGATCAGAACCGAAGATGGCAAATTACATGTGCCAAAATGAATATTCTTAATATTTGACACTTCTAGGATCCAACTTAAAAGAACTGAACTCAAGAAACAGCTTCATAAATGTGACTTTATTGTGACGCCATTTGTTATAAAATAAATGTAGATGATGTTACGTTTTATCTTATGAATGCTGAAGTGTGTGCAATCTGGAGCCAGATAAGTATTAATTAGTTTTATTATTTTTAACATATAGTAAAATAAAAATGAAATTCATTATAATGTCAGATTAGTAAAAAAAATCTTAGATGATACATTTTTATTAGGTTCTGAGTCATAAAAGTGACCTGGTCCGCTGGTCTCTTCTTGATGGAGGCGGACCGGTTCTCAAAAACCTACATGCTGGAGGAGCGGCTGGTCCGCTTGGAAAACTGTTCTCTATAGAGGATAGTATTGACAAGCCACACGACAATACAGGATACGTCATTCATGTATAATCTCATTTCATAATTCGTGAACAGTACAAAAGCTGTTTCTCTTTTTCACTGCCCACATACTTTAAATCTATGATGTTCAATGCAGTGCCAGAAGAACTACTATGTCATTCTAAATGACCTGAGTCAAGGACCATCTGTTAAGATGGATTGTCTTATGTAAAGCTAAATGCTCATATGTACAGAGTAAATCAAATAGAACGACAAAGTGATAATTTAACAGTTAGGCCTATGTGAAGCAGTTTACACACTAAATATCTTTGTTCCTCGATGGGAAATTCCGCCAAATATATTAACATCATCCTAACCAAACACAACTGACAAAGCGAGGAAACGAAAAGCATGTTTACAAAAAATAATGTAGGAAAATGAAGATAACTGCGATCAATGGCAACAGGGAAAGGTTTTGCGGTAATCGTATGGAGTACGTAAACTTACAATAAGAGAGGAAGGTGAAAAAAAGGAAGGAAAAGAGAGAGGGAGGAAGGGAGAGAAAGAAGGTGGGAAAAGTGGAAAATCACAATCCTTAAGGCTGATCACCTAGTTCAAGGTGTGATAGACCGATGGTCCAGTAATGATACTTATGTGGGAACTCTTTCTCTTAGATAACCAATTTTCGCATTCCAATTCAACGATAGAACTTACATTTTAGGCAGAATTTTCGAAAGTACATTTTACGATCGACGTTTTATTTTGCAAAATAAAATACGAAAATCATTAGTCAAATTGATCTGACATGAACTTAGGATTTCCTAAATATGATTCCAGACAACAGCAATGAGCGAACTTCACAGGTTAAAATAAATTCTTTAACCTGTGAGAACTTAAAAGGAACTTTTACTTTCTCACTTTTCTCATAACGTAATCTAGGCGTATTCAAATTGATCGTCTTTTATAGGCCTAGTACCAGTAGGTAATTTCTATCGTAGGGAGCAATTACAGTTATAAAGTTATTGGAGTTTATTGAAAATTATCCTAAGCGAATAACTTATATAAACTAGTCCACCACTGTGGCATACGGGATGCGTTCACTCCTCTCACGCAGTGGGCCAGGATTCGATTCCTGGTCGGGACAAGTTACCTAAATAGGAGGTTTTTTTCCGGGTTTCGCCTCACTTGTGAAACAGATTTCGGGTAACTTTATGCTCTTGTGATCCGCGGATATCATTATCATCTTCATTCCATCCGCGCTTTATTCGGAATGACTGTATAGCCTATGTGATTGATGTGTCTCGTTCTAAGTGTTCATGTTGTCTCGGAGGTGGCCCCGGCATTAGGCTGATCACTCCGGGGAGGCCCTCCATGACCTTTTCTGGTCAAGAAAGCATTATGTGATCCATAGAAACGCCCTTCCCCGACGGGTCACGGTCCTTTAAGGCCCGGGCGGCGTGCCCGCATAAATGTACCTACAATGGGAGGTAAATCTCAGAAAAAGAAGAAGAAGACTATATAAACTAAACAGCTGAGAAAATTATACTTAAACTTGAAGTCTACTTAGACTTCCCTCTGAATAACATTAAATTCATAACATTTAGCAGACTAAGCTTTGACTGATGCCGTGAAGGGAAATTATCACCTCAAGCGATAAACAATTTTGCTGCTGCTATAAACATAGACTAAACTTATTGCAAATGAAGTCGTGACTTCTTGAGACTTTTCTTGACGCAGCTGCGCTGTATGTACACGTAGCTTTAAGCTTTTTATCTTCTGTAATTTTATAGGCCTTACATTGCTTCATCACTTACACCTTCTAATGTAAAGTTCATGTGTAGACGTGATGAAATGTAACGGGAAACATATTCCAGTGTACCTTCCTCTTCGAAGATTGAGGAAATAAACATACCTCCAACACAAGTACAAGGAATATCGCTATTTGAAGTAAGTGGGTCTTCGGACAACTCCTGTACTTAAACCTAATGTGTTTACGGTCGCAGTTTGCTAATATTCAAAGTAACGCACTGAGTAAGCTTAGGAACCTGTTATAAAGAATAACACGGAAGATGCTAATTTTAATAATGCACCTCAATTTTTGTGTTGTACAGTTATGCCGTCTCGATGTTATAACTTAATTCACACGGTTTCAATGGACTGTATTTATTCGTTGGCTAAAGTTTTTTAAATGGAAATGGGCAATCAAAAATTAAAAGGTAAAGATGTGGAGCATGGTTAGCGCTACGGGGCACCACATTCACGGTAGCAACTGCTAAATTATATATGCCGGTATAATTGGATGTTGGATCACATTTAGGTGTGCATCCTGAGATATTATATTGATCAAAATCCAAGGTTAAAACTCCTATTGCTCTCTACATGCCATAAGTCGGCCTGGGTGGCGTAGTTAGTATCGCGCTGGCTTTCTGTGCCCAAGGTTGCGGGTTCGATCACGTCCCAGGTCGATGGCATTTATGTGTGCATAAATGTGATAGGTCAATAGATTTACTGGCATGTAAAAGAACTCCTGCGAGACAAAATTCTGGCACACCGGCGACGGTCACAGGCATAAGTTGCAGTACACCTTCTTCGTTAAATAACCATATACCAAATAACTTACATGCCATAAGACATCGTGATTATTAACATGAAAACAAGCTTTTTCATAACTTTGGTGCGAAATATTGGTTCTTTTTGTTGGCCCTCCACTACCCCCGGAGTCCTATACGTAGCCTATTTTATGTACCGGGTATGTAGAACAGCTAATATTATGTGCAAGTTTCTTGAAATACGTCTTTTTTTCAGGTTAAAAATACTGATAAAAGTGTCTATTTGTAATCATGTCGCAAAACAGAATAAATTTGTACATACAACATTTTACCGCTATTTCCTTTATATGATGGCACCTTGTTTGCATATTGCGATACTGAAATGAGTGAGAGCTATAATTTGGCTTCATAGATAACCATTTCGTTACAGTAACTAAGACATTAAACAGTTCGACACACTTCACTTGCTCAAGCATGCGACACGAAATACTCTGTACGGAATTTTGCGTCCATTAACAATAATTGTGTCATTTACTGCATGATTACCTTTTGTAACGGCAACATTTTGAGGACCGTTCTACTGACGAATACACAAATCACAATCGTAGGCCTTCCTAACTTGGTCAGGTCCAGGATATTAAGTAGGCCTACTCAAAATAGGTGTAATTTGTCTCAGATTTTCAAAGTTGATAGTAGGCTAAGCATTTTTCTATAATTTCTGATAAAACATTTTTTTTTCCATGAAGTTTCTCGTAACTGATCCCTAATGTTAAAAAAGACAACTCTCTCTGTCTGCTCGTTAGTGCGCTAATAACTCCGGAATCCGATGTAATTGTTTTCTTTTATTTTATAGTTATGTCTTGAGACGATTGCTACTTCGCAATTGAATTACTCCACCCATATAATTATAATGAACAAAATAAGTTTATTATATAAACTTATTAATTAGAATAATAACATAAATATTAATCAATTATAGCTTTGCATTTCTAATAACATTATAGGAATAAGTTAAATTCACTAAAATTATCTGAACAAGTTACAGCAGAAATGGAATAAGAACATAATATTTGCAATATCATGTTCCGGCTGGACTTGTGTGAATATTGAAACGAGACAGATTTCCCGGAACGTAAGAATAGGCTTAAGAACTATACTAAAGGATCTCAGTGGGGTGTAGGAGACAGTCATTCATCACGAAACTCACTGCTATTGAACTAAAAACGTAGAGAAAGAAGAGCTTACTGGCTCTATTGAAATTTAAAGACTTAGTAAGTGGGAAAGTTCTTACTCTATGGCGCTTCGGGGAATCTAGCTTCATTTCTGGTTACTGACAGCGTGGGCAAGTACTGCCATCCACGTGTATTAGCGTCTATGCTGGGTAAGTAGCATAGCCAATGAAATAAGGGTTTGTATCTGAAGATTCTGATACACAATGTAATTTGCTGTAAACATAGCTATTAGAGGCTAAGAGAAATACAAGGCGTATTGGACTTTGAACGATGAGAAGTGGGGACACGCAGAAATTGGTAACGACACTCTCTCGTCTACGCTCTAAGTGAGTGGAGGCGATCTTCTCAGCATCTAGCTTCCGACTTAATAGAAGTCGGGAAGCTATTAATATTCTTCGGTCAGTAAATGATTTAAGTATCATTTACTGCAGTATTATTTAAATCTACGAATATATTCAGGTTTGAGGTACGGCTTAATTACAGCTGAGTACCAACTTAAATTCAGTGTGTATCAAACTGTAAGTACCAGTGAATCAACGACTTTACAAGGCATTCTTGTGAATACGCGAAGTTAGGGAGAAAGACACCTTAATCGCGAGATCCACTCATCTGAAGTCGAAGTTCACATACGACGAATATTCTGCAAAAAGCCTATTAACTGTTCTGTAATTATATTAAAATAAAACAACACTCTTACCAGTTAACCAGGGAGTTTTAATTGCATAAGAATATAAAGTAGACTGTTTCTAAGAGCTATAAATACCCAGATTGTGCCCCCGATGATACTGAAGATAACCTCTGCTCTGACTGTAGCGACACCGTGGCTGTAATTGGTTTTGCAACCCGCGAACCGTTACATACGTGGCTTACCCAATCGATGGGGCTTGAAAAGACTCGAAGCTAAATTGTGTTGAATCAGAATATTTTAAATTAAAACAATAACTGTTACACGCATCATTAAGTAGAGACTACAGACATTGCAACGATTAACGGGATAGATAAATTCAAGATCCGAGTAAGAAGAATCAGGAGTGGGCAGACCGAAGATAGAATACCGGAGCAGCAGTAAAAAGCCTTGTAAAAATCTAGTTTATAAGAGGGTATTATTGCTAGCTATAAGAGGGTATTATATGTATTTTGTGTTCTGTGAAGGGTCTGATTTATATGTATGCAAAGGTGAGTGAGCATGATTTTTATATTTTGAGTGATCCCAGTGCAATAAATAAAGCTAGGGTTGTGTAGAAATGATGACGTTAAGGAACGGAAAAGCCGTAATTTCAAATATGGAAACTGAGGAAATGAATAACGGTCAGGATGTGCTAACTAATAGTGAGATAGATCAAATCCAAGGGAACGAAATTGTAGTAGGTAACCAGGAAATTAATAGTAATGAATCTGAAATGCTATTAGATAACGAAAGCTTAGTAATTAATCAGGAGACTAGTGAGGAGAGGGAACTAGAGATTGTATCAGCACAGGAAGATAGGTCTTGCGAAAATACAATGTCAAACCAAGTAAATGAGGGACCGCCTTCATGGATGAAGCACTTCATAATTGATATGCAAATACAGAATCAAAAGAGGGATGAAAGATTGAGTAGCAAAATAGAGGAAAATAGTAGGACATTAGCTAAACAGTTAGGAGAAAAGATGGATAGGAGTAAAGAGGAAACTAGAAAGATAGGGGAAAAATTGGATAGGAGTACCAGTGAGATGAGGGTAATGATTGACCAATTATCTGATAAATCAAAGAAAACTGAGGATAGGGTAAATAAACTCTCAGACGAATGTAAAGTAACAACTGTAAAATTAACTAAAAGGATCGACCACGTGCAAAACAAAGTCGAAGAAAATAAGAAACAGTTGGAACAGAAAATAGAGCAGGATATAAGAACCCAGAATAAAAACTTGGAGGATAAATTAGTTCAAGCTTTGTCAGTGGATATGGGGATAATCAGTACTAATATTCAAGGGCAGGTTAATGACGTTGAAACTAAGCTAAACAAAATGGTTGCAGTGCAGAATAGTGTAACTAAAGAGGTTAATGATCATGCTGATAAAATAAGTAGGATGAGTAGTGACATTGAAACTAAACTAAATAAAATAGTTGCAATACAGAATAATGTAACTAAAGAGGTCAATGATCATGCTGATAAGTTAAGTAGGATGAGTAATGACATTTCTTGTACCGGAATTCAGGCTAATGGTAGAGGGGTTTGTTCACAATTAATTCAGTGTTCGAATGGGGAAAATAACCACCCACACGGGAGTCAAGATAGTGAACTGAGGACTCCGAGCATAAGCCTAGAATCAGAAAATTCGCGAGGTGACCTAGGCCTACACGACAATGTTGTTATCCCAGTAACTGGTTATAATAATACCCATGTGAATAAAATCGCGGATTTAGATTGGCCTTTGCCTTATTATAATGATGAGAAAAATGCTAATCCTCATGAATTTATAAGAGAGCTAGAGACATACTTTAAAGTTAAAGGCATTCGTGAAGAATTTAAGATATTGGTTGTTCAGAGGTCGCTTGGAGGTAGTTGTAAAGACTGGATGCCAGTTGTGATGAGAGAGGGAACTGGGTACCAAGAATTCAAAAAGTTATTTATGGATAAATATTGGAGCGATTCACGTCAGAGTGAAGCTAGGACTGAACTCTATTCAGGGCATTATAATGAACAAGGGAAAATGTCATGTACTGAACATTTCGTAAGACTCATAAAATTAGCCAAGTCGCTAAATATAGTTTCCGAAAAAGAGGTCATCCAAATTGCAATGAAACACTTCGGTCCAGATATTCATAAATTGTTAACTGTGGCAAGACCACAAAATTACGCGCAGATGCTTAGCTTGTTAACGGAGTTTGAGGAGGGCGAGAGAGCCATAAAGAACTTCCATAGTTATCAATGGCACAATAATACTCAAAATTATGGAGGAAATCAAGCACAGTACGCAGGCGCTAGCCGAAATAATGAGAATTATAATGACAGTAATGGTAGGCCTACACAAGGTTATCAGGACGCAAGGGGGAATAATTATAATTACGGGAACGGAAGAAATCAGAATAATTATAATTACGGAAATGGAAGAAATCAGAATAATTATAATTACGGAAATGGAAGAAATCAGAATAATTATAATTACGAGAATGGAAGAAATCAGAATAATTATAATTACGGAAACGGAAGAAATCAGAATAATTCTAATTACGGAAATGGAAGGAATGAGAGGGTAAATAATAATAGTTACAGAGAAAACCAAAATACTAATAATGGTTTACGTAACGCCAACAATAATCACACTGATGACAGAAATAGGTCACGACCTCAAAGCGTGGGAATAAATCACATAGCTTTCCAGGAACAGGAGAGAGGCAATGTAGATCAAGTTTACCGATATGGACAGTTACAAGACGGTCGATACATTCCTCATCAAAATAACGGGACGGATAATTGTAGCCACGTGCCAGATTCACAACATAGATTAGATCCTAGTGTGAATGCATTTCATCACTCTCAAGCCGACACAGCAGGTGTAGGAAGTGACAGATGTCAGCCCGAGGCTTTAAACTCAGTATAGATGCGATAGTGGGTCATATCTCATCTAACTCGTGCCCAGTGACCTCAGGGGACTCCCCACAAGTAAATAGAGATGACGTAAATATCGTAGAAGTGTCCGATGATTTGAATAAAAAGTCAAATCAACAAATTTTATGTCCACCACAGGTTAAAGCATATATAGGAGATTTAAAGGTACCAGTTCTCGTAGATGAAAGTAAAATTACTGAAATTCCGGCTCCCACGACTCATGCAACAAATCATCATACATGCTCCGAACGGGAATTAGCTTTCCAAGACGAATGTTCTATTATTGAAAGTTTATCAACTGTGCAATTAGATAATAAAGGGGAAGAATTTTCAATTATGCAGAATGTAGGCCTATCGAGCCCAAGCAATAATATTGAGAATCAGAATGGCGGAATGCCAGATCAGTATCAGAAACGCACGGAAATTGATGAATTTAATAATATATTTGTAGAGAAAGTATACGAAGTAGGAGCGAGTTATGAGGTAAACATGTGTGAGACAAATGTCCGTGATCAGGGAAATTATAGTGGGGAAAATGGAAAAGAAGGTACTGAAAAATTGCGAGAATCTGATATCTTGGGAATTTTAAGGAATAAATTGGGCCGCACCACGTCTATTAGGGAACCACAAAAGAAACCTAAACATCACTACCACAAACATAAAAAGAAAAAGAAAAAGAAAAAGAGGGAAAAGAATCTGTCAGATGCAGTAGATAAAAGAATGTCTCGTCTCTAGTTATGGTAATAGAGGACCGTTTATAGTGATTAACATTTCTAATGGTATTTGCTATGAAGTGACTGATCCTAAAACTAATAAAGTAGTGGGACGGTACAATCGTTCATTTGTGAAGTCATACAAAGAGTAATAATTTAAAGAGGTGAAACAGCAGTGGAGTAGGCTCGGGTCATTTCACTAGAATTAAGGCACTGAAACTGAGGGTATTATTATTGTAAGTATACATGTCCGCGGAGCAAATATGTAGCGAAATGTAGGCTTTCAATATAACCTCTAAAAGTGTGAAATTCTTTGGACGTGCATAAAATATATCCTATGCCGATTATATTGTTGTTATTTAATTGTAATACGGACCTCGACACTTATATCCGTCGATCTTTTATTGTTGTTATCTCTTTTTAAATCTGGACGTTGTACCAAATATATCCGGTCACGCTTTTATCTAGGTTAGAATATATTTAATAAGTGTTTTCAAGTGTTTATATTCATAGGGTAAATTAGGTTTTGTATTAATGTTTCATTATTACCTGATGAGGTGAGGTATCTGTGGTCACGATCTAAGATAGCCTACCGTGTGCGAAGGGTGTAGTGTGTGAGAGAGTAAGGAAATATTGTAGTATGAGTAGTATGAATGAAACAGTTGTGCCAGGTATAGGAAATGTCATTCACTCATCAAAACAAATAGTAGTAATGTGAGAAGGGTGGAAAGTATTCCATGTTATAGAATACGAGTTAGCACAAAGGTCATCGTACTGGGATCCATAACAAACTCTGCTCACTTACGTCACACTAAGCACTTCATGTCAGGAGTAAAACAGAATTACTCCGTAAATTTGAAATTTTGAATACAAAACATAAATTTCCGTAGAATTCTCTTGGGCATGTGAGACGATTGCTACTTCGCAATTGAATTACTCCACCCATATAATTATAATGAACAAAATAAGTTTATTATATAAACTTATTAATTAGAATAATAACATAAATATTAATCAATTATAGCTTTGCATTTCTAATAACATTATAGGAATAAGTTAAATTCACTAAAATTATCTGAACAAGTTACAGCAGAAATGGAATAAGAACATAATATTTGCAATATCATGTTCCGGCTGGACTTGTGTGAATATTGAAACGAGACAGATTTCCCGGAACGTAAGAATAGGCTTAAGAACTATACTAAAGGATCTCAGTGGGGTGTAGGAGACAGTCATTCATCACGAAACTCACTGCTATTGAACTAAAAACGTAGAGAAAGAAGAGCTTACTGGCTCTATTGAAATTTAAAGACTTAGTAAGTGGGAAAGTTCTTACTCTATGGCGCTTCGGGGAATCTAGCTTCATTTCTGGTTACTGACAGCGTGGGCAAGTACTGCCATCCACGTGTATTAGCGTCTATGCTGGGTAAGTAGCATAGCCAATGAAATAAGGGTTTGTATCTGAAGATTCTGATACACAATGTAATTTGCTGTAAACATAGCTATTAGAGGCTAAGAGAAATACAAGGCGTATTGGACTTTGAACGATGAGAAGTGGGGACACGCAGAAATTGGTAACGACACTCTCTCGTCTACGCTCTAAGTGAGTGGAGGCGATCTTCTCAGCATCTAGCTTCCGACTTAATAGAAGTCGGGAAGCTATTAATATTCTTCGGTCAGTAAATGATTTAAGTATCATTTACTGCAGTATTATTTAAATCTACGAATATATTCAGGTTTGAGGTACGGCTTAATTACAGCTGAGTACCAACTTAAATTCAGTGTGTATCAAACTGTAAGTACCAGTGAATCAACGACTTTACAAGGCATTCTTGTGAATACGCGAAGTTAGGGAGAAAGACACCTTAATCGCGAGATCCACTCATCTGAAGTCGAAGTTCACATACGACGAATATTCTGCAAAAAGCCTATTAACTGTTCTGTAATTATATTAAAATAAAACAACACTCTTACCAGTTAACCAGGGAGTTTTAATTGCATAAGAATATAAAGTAGACTGTTTCTAAGAGCTATAAATACCCAGATTGTGCCCCCGATGATACTGAAGATAACCTCTGCTCTGACTGTAGCGACACCGTGGCTGTAATTGGTTTTGCAACCCGCGAACCGTTACAGTCTTATGTTCTACAGTGAAGTTTTAGTATATAATTTGTTAAGCTTGGTAACATGAGGAATAGAAGAAGCCGTGATGATTTTAGCGATTTTAGTGTACCAAGCTCGATATAGGCTAGCTGGTCGGTTGTAAGCGTACGTGGAAGGCGATAATTATCATTTTCACTGCTACTGCCGAATAAAATCGTATCTATAAATATTATATTATAAAAGCAGAAATGTAAGAGTAAAAGATGTAAAATATGAGGGTTTTTTCCCCTTGTTACAATTGCCATTCATTGATATCATCTCTACACTATTGAAATTGTCCTCATCGATTCTAAACTTAGAACCCGCTGATGAATTTACTTGACGATTGCTTATATACACATAAAAATTTAAATCTGAAAAGCTTAGCAAAATGTCCTGTTCTTGTACGATCTAAATGTTACCCAAGTAACTTTTATAACTAAATAATAATTGTTGTATCTTTCAGTTTTTGTTCTTAAAATGCAATGTTCATATGAGCTTAATTCATCAGTAACATTTCATCATAATATTTCTACAAATGCATTTTGATTTGTGTCTCATTCATGCATAATGAACCAGTTATCGCGTATTTTAAGATCTTCATATCAGTAAAAATATAACGTAGACGGTAAGAAGTTTTATATTTTTTAAAAATACTATGTGCATTTACTCAGGCCTATATTTTAAGGATTTTTTATGTAACAATTTACGATTGTATAAGAGTTTACCAAAAGCTTCGCATGGGATACAAGTAGGCCTATCTTATAAACGCTGGCAAATAATGTTTTATGAGAGTGAAAACAGAATTTCTTTCTAAACCTTTAAATTGCGTAAATATCAATGTTAATTTCAGAAATATACTCTAAAACCTTTCAGTTTTTTTCGTAGATCGCATGGTATTTTATATAAAACAGCGTTTTCTTTGTTAACTAAACTGCTATCTAAGCTTTTCTTTAACTTTTAATCGTGTTAGTTATTCAGCGGTTGCCTTGGATTCCTGATTGGTATTTCCTCTTCTTCCGGTCACCATATTTCAGATATCGAATTCCCATTACCTTAATTGTTTCTCCTCTCCGTGTTAAATAAGCTCTCTCGGATTTACGGAACAATTAGTATGAATAATTGTTTGAAATATTTGAATGAACATCCCCCTACGATTTAGTAGCCTTAAAGAGTGAAGAAATTTTCATTTTAGCAATTTTCTTGAAAACGGCTCTAACAGTAATTTTGCTTAAATTTTGCACCCGAGGTAATTATACCGAGATCTAAATATTTTTATTTGGAACATTTTTCATAAAAATCCCCTGAAGGGTAGGCTACTTATAAGCCAGTCATCGTTTGCACAAACTCAGACTTATTTTACATCAGGATGTTAAATGAGAATTTGTTTTACCATATTTAGGGTAGATAAAAGTTGCAGTAGTGTATCACTTCAGATTTTTCAGTGTAAATTGCATTTTAATTTAGGCATGTCCTCTATCCCTCTGAATAAAACGCCATTGAATGAAGACTTCAGACTACAAATTACAAGCTACAGGCAACATAGAACCCAGATCCTGGTTGGTTATAATGTTATTTAACGACGGTGTTTTACTGCAACTTATACTTGTTACCGTCGCCGGTGTGCTGGAATTTTGTCCCGTAGGAGTTATTTTACATGCCTGTAAATCTATAGACACGAGCCTGTCACATGTATGCACACGTAAATGCCATTGACCTGGACCGGGATCGGGACAGAACCCGCGACCCTACAGATGTCAGCACCATATTCCCCCAGCTAGCCCGACTCGTATTAATAAACCGAATCCTAAGATAAACAAATAAAATCAAATTTGAAAACTGATAGATGCCCAGGCCTGTAAACCCTCTTTGCTGCATCCAAACAGGAGAAAAAATATTGAACCTGGATAATGATAAGTTTGCAATAGTACCATAAATGCATAGAAGAAAAGCCTCTGATTTAAGTGAAGTCAAATGCCAGTTTGTGTATAAAAATATTAATTACTCGCGTATTACATCATGAAGTTACTTGATTTTATTAATGCTGCTTCACACGAACAACGTATGATGTCAATGATTTAATGTAAGATACAAGTAAGTATGGATCCACACTACAGGCCCTAAATAAGTATGGTTTATAACTTGACATAGAAATGTTATTAAATTTTTCTCGGTTCACTTACAGTTTATTGAAATCTGGTTCAAGTTCCTTCACGTTCAACAATTTAGCCACAGCCCTCCCACTACAAATGCATTCTCACAGCTCTGTTAAATCGTAAATCTTTTATAGCGTAGGCTACGGTTAATTTCTAGCCGACAATTATACTGAATATCGTAGCGTACACTACAGTTGAATTAAAACAGGCTTTGCCGGGTGAATTTATAAAGAAGAGGAGGAGCATTTCTGATTATCAATCATTGCAGTATAAATCTGCATCGCCATGATCGTAACCACCAATATTTCTGTGCTAAAAACATGATAAAATAATAATACTACCAATAGTAATAAAGTAATAATAATAATAAAAAGAGGAAGAAGAATAGACATAAAGTAACTGAAAAAAATCATTTTTATTTTCTACTAAATAGCACATGCTTAAAAAATATATGATCGATTACAACAATGTATTTGTACGGTAGATGGCATTGTAGCACGGAGACAAGTAGTTTTACCTCACCAACTTAATGACAGCTTAGTTTCTTGTTACACTATAATATAGCAATTTAAGTACAATATTAAAATACACGTGGATTAGTGGCATTCTCATTATGAAGATATTATCCATGGACGTTGCTACCGGATACAGCGAGAGCAATGGCCGACCTTGCACGAATACTATTACTTTTATTATTGTTGTTATTTATTTTGTTACACTGCAAGTGTGGCAGTGTTGAAAATAAATGCCAGCCATACATTTACAGATCTACACAGAATTATGCACATGAATAACATAAACTATTTACACACTAATACTTATATCAACATATGTGTAATAATAATAATAATAATAATAATAATAATAATAATAATAATAATAAATCTTTAAAACTATAAAAATATATTTTTTTAATCTGATGTGGGATACACAACTTCCTCCGTCCAAGTAGAAGTTTTGCCTTTTAGTTTAATACATTATTACGTATGACATTATCTTACTGTAAATCGGTTGTAAAAATGAAGAGAATGCTGTTACTACATCGCATCCCCGAAGGATACACAACTCAAATAAAACCTGATTAAGACATCCATGTAACTTTCTTTATCCTAAGCATGGTCAATACATCTTTCTCACTTCAGATTCTGGTGTAGAATAAGAGACCGTATTGCATTGAGCGCGAATTCAGTTGATTCAACCTGGCGCAAAGCTTTATTGTTCTCCAGGCAAGAATGACTACGTGAACGGTACGTGGCTTATAACTACCCTTCAGAGAATTTTTACGAAAAAAGTTCCAAATTAAAGTTTCCGCTCTTGGCATGAGCAATTAACCCGGACATCTTATACAGTCATTCTGAGAAGGAAAATCGAAAATCCGCAAATATTTCAACATGGGATGCTGTCATAATTTTAATTATAAACAAGTTTCACTTTTTAAATTATTGACTTGGCTTATATATAGCCTCATATACTGATACACAGTTAATAAAATAGATTACTATTACTGAAATATCTTATTCTCAGGTAATCCTAAGTTGAATTATTGAGGGAATAAGGTGGTGATACTGAACTTGATTATATGGGATGGGCTACAACGTTACCTTTACAAATCGATAGGCTATGTAATTTGGTTGGTACTTGAAAAAATATTAAACAAAGACTGTTTCTCGTTAGGTAGCTGTATTTAAAGTAACAATAGGAAGTACCGGTACGACACTAATGGCGTCATAAATCACTATTCCATCAGACCGTTAGATCATGCTTTGGTTACCGAGGTAGCTTGTCCAGTATTACATTGAACCAGATAATAAAATAGCAGTCCAATTTTAACGATAATTAAGTGATACTTTGATTTAATTATTCTCTTAAGACAATGCTCAAATAAATGGCACACCATTTTCCCTCTCATAACAGAATTTGCAGGAAGGTACAAAGGAACAATTCAGAAATCTAACGGTCGTCCATGGTTAAAAGAAATTTCGTGTAGCTTTAATTGTGACATCCTCTGGTCTTAATGTTTAAAAGATTGCTTCCTGTGTCTTTGAAAATGATGTGTTGTTTGTTGCATACCGTTATGATGGTATAGGCCTTTTTACAATTAAGTTACTTGTGCTGTGTAGTCTACGCGGTAGTATTTTTCGTGTAAATCTGCCATATCGAAAGTTAGTTAAGTGATATCTCTGACGACAAAGTGAAAAGCTACACACTCGAAATGTTCAAGCAAGCTGGCACAAGCAGCAAAGCTAGTTTGCATTTGGATGGAAGGCCAACTAATATATTATCCTAGGTGTTATGTTCCTTTCCGATATTTCTTTGTTTTTCAACTAATACATTAATACCAATAGGTAAGGAGAAAGCATAGTTCTACAAAGTCTGAAGAAGCTATTGTAATGTCTTCTGTGGGTGAAAATGAGTCTGATCGAAACAGGCAACAGAGATTAAATATACAGACTGCAATAGGCTACATGTTTCCCACCGTTGCATTTTAGCGAAGCATCGGAAGAACGTTTAGACGTGCAAAACGTTAGGTGCAGACAGGCATGCATCTCACATTCGTTCTCAAAACTCTAAATGGTTTGGTTTCATAGTTACTTAACGACGGTGCTGTACTGCAACTTAGGCTTGTGACCGTCGCCGGTGTGCCGGAATTTTATTCCGCAGGAGTTATTTTATATGCCTGTATATCCACAATTTACACAATTATGCACTGGGTCGGGATCGAGCCCGCAACCTTGGACACAGAAAGTCAGCTCGATATAACTGCGCCTCCCAGGCCGACTTAAAGTCCGAAAAAACGTCAGGCACGCTAGGGAACGAAGTACGGCCACTTCCTCGTTCTGTTTCTCGGGTAACCATGCAAAGTACTTTTTACGAAGTAGTCAGCTAGAGTGGAATACGTAAACAAAATTCTTGAGATAAATTCAAAATAAGCTTACATAAACCGTAACTCGGCAAAACATAGCCTATTAGCTCACAGCTCGCAGTAGTATGTGTGAATCGTAGATTTCCTAGAATTCTGTTAAAACGCAGAATTGAAATAACGGCGGCATACTCTTTTTCTGCCTTTCGTGACTTCCACCATCTGGTAGTTACTAATAGGCGCAATTTCACACCAATCGTGCTTATCAAGTTGAAGAAAAATGAGTTCTGCGTACAGAGTTATGTGATTCCTCGTCAGGACGAGGCTTATTTTCATTTAATTTTAATACTTTGGTACTTATTGGCTCCTGTCCTAGATTTCTATATATACACTGTTCGATTTGTAATTTACTGCTTTATAATTACTTAGTTTATCTAAATTGTGTATCTGTATATAGCCTATATGACTTTAAACTTTTAAGAAGGAAAAGAAAACATTGGTAACTTAATACTACACTAACTACAGTGAATGTAGAATCCGGGATTTTTGTGGATTTGTGATGAAGCATACCACACTCTCCAACAGATGTAGTACACTCACGCGTCCTCACTACCATATCATCAACCAGGTGAATACCAATCATCGCCGGAAATCATAGTATGGAAGCCAGATGAGACTGTTAAGTGCTACGATAAAACTGTCAAGTGTGCGCTCTGTTTTTCTAAAAGCTTCGCATAGTAAGATAATTATAAAATAGGTAAAGCCATTTTCAGACCATTTATTTCCTTAAACCCAAAGAAAATCGAAATAGGAATCAATACCTGTAATTGTAAGGACACCAACCAGACTGTGTCACATCTTACAATTGAACACACCGCTTTAGAAGTCCGAAATCGAAATTATTATTAAATTAGACTGTTGTTCAGCCTATGTTTGCCAGTGACAGGTGATAGGATTGGGGGAGCATGTGGTCAGCATGTCGACTCGCATGAGCCGTTATTGATGACTTATTGAAACGGACCGCTACTTCTTTATCAAGTAGCTCCTAAATTTGTTTTAAGAGGCTGAGTGTACCCCGTTCCAGACCTCCCTACCTCAGAAAATTCCTAGGAGATACCAGGGATCGAACCCAGATCTGCGGATCGGTAGTCAGCAAAGTTAACCACAAGACCATGCGTGCGGTCTTAATAGTAGGCTTACTTGGAGATTCAATAATAGTAATAGTAATAATAATAATAATAATAATAATAATAACAATAATAAAACAGAAATGCAAAAAATTAATGAAGGGAACCTAGTAGACATGGGAAACCCCTATCTCTATAATGTTACACATTCTGATTGGAGCATTTTGTAACATCTCAACTTGTTCAGATTTTTTAAGTTTTTTTTTTAATTTTAAGAAAAAAAGAAAGATATTAAATATAGAAAATTATTTCTTCATTGACAATTATCAAAGAGAAATGTCCTTTTTCAGTACGTTTTGCATATTTCTATGAAATAACTGTAAAAAACACATCTCCACTGGATACATGGTTTCTAAGAAAATGTTCCTTATGTATATTATATATTAGTAGCAAGGAAATATTATTATTATATTTTTTAAGACGCCGTGGCTATATGCATACTCTCACGTCGGAATGTGAAACGAGAAAATCGTACTATCCGTGCCTAGGTGGAGAATGTCATTTGCGAGTGTTTCACATAATGCTGATTTTCCTATTTGAATCTTGGTATAGAGTTTTTTGCTATTCTTTTCTGAGTAATGTACTGCATAACTTATTTATAACATAAGGCTGTGGTAGTGAAAATGCAAGTCAATTTCGTTGAATTAATTAGTGAAGGCGTTGTTTACTGCGTTCAGTTGTTTTAGCAACCTCAAAATTTCCGGTGACACGAATGCAGGCATAGATTTCAGGGGATGATTCAGGATTTGATAGAACAGAGCGTGGGGGCAATCTTTGGCTACGATGTTGTCGCAAAAGACAATGACCAGAACTGCCAGTTTCAACCGGGAAACCTCTTCTATACGGGGAGAACGTGGATTCGGGTAAGAGATTTGACACCAGGCACGTAAGTACCCTCGGCAGTTTTTGTTTGTTGTAGTTACCATTGTTTGGACACAAGTTTCGACCTTTCGAAATCCTCAAGTCTAAATATGGGCTCCGAAGAAATTGAGAGTAATCCGAAGAAAATGGTAGTAACCGTAAGTTTCACTGAATTGCTGAGAGTTTCTTATCTTATTATTCTAGAGTAGTATTACAAAAGTCCACGTATTCACTTGAGTGCTTTATAATTTGAGACTTCTTACCAGGCTGGAACTCCAACAAAAGTTCATAGTTTCTTGTAAGGAAGTAAAGCTATTATAGTAATCTCGGACAGAGCATAAACAATGACCAATATACTTAAGACGAACGAAATATCGTTAAATGGTTTCTTTGGTAGTTCGTAACGGTATAGGTTACATAACAACTCATGGTGTACTAGGGACGCGACATGTCCATGCAGTTAAAGCTTATATAATTAAATAAAAATATAACTACCCACCCAGCACATTCCATTTTTGTGCTCGCTTCTATCGCAGTATGTACCTTTATTTTATGTTCATGATATGGATTGTTACTGTTTAGTTTACTGATCGATTAGAATTTGTTTACCGTTTCAAGCCTATAGGACGTAGGCTTTACTCATCAAATTTAATAACAATAAAGTATTTAGTGAGATTTAAAACAAGCAGATGCGTTATTTCTTCCTGGTACAAACACAGCAGTAAGGTTCATCTGAGAAAACGCAATTAAAAGGAGACATTTTGAAACAACACTGATGATGACAGTTAATTTAATTTCATTTGTTGAGAATTCTGTGATATCTTAAAAGGACGCAAACATATCGTGGATCAATTTCATTCGTCACGGAAACAAAGGGCAATTAAGAAGTGAGGTGAATGTTAAAAATTGTGTGTAGTTACCGTGTTATGGGGTGTATTGTATTCAATTCATAATGCGAAGTGATTCAATTGGTCCCAGCTTCGACTCCCAGAAATATGGTCATCGAAATACGGGAATGCCTGATCTGAATTTAGGCCTAGTTAACACCTACCGTACCCTAAAGTTTCCTATTCAATATATGTTGACGTTTGTGTACTTCGCAGGAGATCTGCGTCGTGTTCATAGGCCTGCGCCGATTTTGGGGGCTAGGTACTTTCTATCATACATGGCCTATGTATAACTATAACTAAATTACTAAAAGTTCAATTCTTGCCCCCCCCCCCTCCCGATAAAATTTCTAGTCGACGTCTCTGGTCGTGTTGATGTTACACCAGGCAGACCCTCGTTGTAAAAAGTAAAGTAAAGTAATCCCTATACAGGCCATAGAGGCATAGAGGGTTTCAGGAGGCTGAGGCTCCCAGATTTTGGACATTCGGAACATGAAGGTAGCAAGGTTGTCAGCCTTAAACACCGGCCGCCTTTACCCCTAGGATTGCTCCTGGTACTCATTTCTGTTAGAGGCTGAGTCGACCCCAGGACCATAGTGCCACCAGAAAGATTAGGCCAATTGAAAAACTCCAACGACCTCATCGGGAATCGAACCCGCGACCTGCGCCTTTATCACTACGCTACGGCGCACCCCAGACCTTCGTTGTACTGTTTCAAAATATATGACCATAGGCTTATCCCTTCCGCATTGAAGCATAAAATCCACGAAAGGCGACAAAAAATTGTAATTATTAATTAATAACATGTAGGTAGTAAGTGACCGCCGGAGTGGTCTTGTGGTTAGCGTCGCTGACTACAGACCCGTTGGCCTGGGTTCGATCCCCGGTCCTTCCTCGATTTTTTCTGAGGTAGGAAGGTCTGGAACGGGGTGCACTCAGCCTCGTGATTCAAATTGAGGAGCTAATTGATAGAGAAGTAGCAGCTCCGGTCATGGAAACCATCATTATCGGCCGTGGGTGTCGGCAGGCTGACCACATGCCCCCAATCCTGCCATCTGCCTATGATAGATGACGCCAGGGCCGTAGCAAGGTCCTTCTGCGCCCTTGGCGAGTTTGACAAATCTGCGCCCTCCAAATGAACAATTTTTTTAAATTTCTGTAATACTGATTTTCTTAAATTCGCTTGAAGAATGTTTTTTTTGGTCCCATTTCTTAAAAAAAAAACACTGCCTAATATATCAAAACTAATAATGTAGACTAAGCTATGATGGTCATGGTAGTTTTAGTTGGCACATTTTTTTGCTGAAATCATTCTTACCTATACAACAGAAGCAACGCCAACATCAACAAGAGAAGAAGCAACACAAACATTAATATTGTTTCACTGTTTAATTTAAAAATCGCTTAGTTAAAAAATACAATAATAATCAGAGCCCGGATTCTAATGACATGTCATCTTTTTTATTGATGCTGCATAGACATTGCCAATTTGTAGATAAATCATAATCATGGCCTCTAGATTATAGAAATGCATTTTTATTAGGTTATTTTTTGACATTGTATGCAATTTTATATTTTTAGGGCATTTATTTCGTCCCCAGCGGTGCTGTCTTTGAAGTGTTTATTTAATGCAAGAAGGACTCACTCTATGTTGAAGTGTTGTCATGTCTCAGTCGGAAACGAGAATCAAAGGAACGCCAAAATGTTGTATTACATTACTAGATTGACTTGGCACCAGAGTCTGCCACCTACTTGTATTTGAGAGAGCAAACTACTGTTTATCCTCAATAAACAATATAATCCGGCAGACCGCAAAAGGAAATGCCGAAGTTTGACTCGCCAGTGCCTCAGTGCCAGTATAAATTTCCGTAAGGAAAGGATACTCACAGCAAAAATCAAAGTTTTTTATACCTACAACATCCTCTCTGAATTTAAGGTTTTAACAATTATGTACAAATTATTCTATAATTTTGTGTGTACAATAATAATTTTATATAAATAAAATATCAGTTTTTAGGTCATTCTTTATAATTATTAAGTAATTTTCTTTAAATTTTGGGGTCATTTTATAGGTCATTCTTCAAACAATTTTAGGTCATCAGAATCCGGGCCCTAATAATAATACAGTATAATATAATTAAAAATAATAGCAGCGACTATAATATTAGCGCCGGCCTCAGAAGGGAACTTGATCAAAACAAACAGCATGTGTACTGCCAGCTGGCAGAGCGTGCATCGGCCGCGGATCACAACACATATTATTCAATGTAAAGTTACAGAAATTAATTTTAATGTACATTAATACATAGTGTGATTAAAAAACTAAACATTTTTAAAATAAGAAATTTTAGTTCACACTTAATTTATAATAAAATAGTAATAACAAAAGGAATTGAGATCTGCGCATTCGGCTTTTTCTGTTGTAATAATATAGTTGGTCAGTCATTTTTGCATGTAGCATGTAACAGTATGAGCGAAGCCATTGTTGATCGCTTTGTAATCAATCCTGCCGACAGTAGTAGCACTGAGGACGACAATCAGCTGGAAAGGGATTGAGTTGAACCACTTTCATCACAATAATAACGTACATATTAATTTTCATTGTCGTTATATCTTTCCATACTGTTCATGATTTATGTTTTACTCTGTCAATATGAATCGTATTAATTAAAGGACGTTGCATGACTGCTTTTTGCTTTTAGACAATCGGCATAATACTATAGGTATAGATAGTTCACGTGCATTAATTTTTAATAACCTGAAAGATTTCTTCCACTAACGTGGAATTTATATTGCTTGATAAATTGTACCAGCCTAAAAAAGGCGGGATTTTTCATGGTTAATTTTGCGCCCTTCGTACCTGCGCCCTTGGCGGTCGCCCACCTAGCCACCGCCTAGCTACGGCCCTGGATGACGCAGCGGTCGGGTGGTAGGCCTTGTCCCTTTAGGGATGTAGTGCCACATAGTTTAATTTTTTAGTTTATGTAGTAAGTAGAACCCCCAATTTGCCCATTCCCATTGATCTTGTGATCACAATCAGTATCACAGGAGCACGGCTCTACCGGCTCCAGCAAATTTTGCTTTCCTACGATAGATGGCAATAGTAATCTTGCAGTGCCGTCTCCTGTTGTTTTAGATTCTAACCGTAGAGAGCGTTTGGGTTCTTCTCGCTGAAAAATGGCGACTAAGAATTGGTTGACTTTTGAATTCCATTAATTTCCCTATATTTCGGCAAAGTGCATCGTCCTTATTTGATAAGCATAACTACGATTATATTCGATTAATATGTTCCATTTCAAGGTATGAAAATATCATAGCGTTGTTAACCTAGAAATCAAAATTCATTTTAGTATCATTTTTCAAGCTTCGGTAGGATAGGCTATTTTAGATTGCGTAACTTACGTAATAGTTTAATATAGACCTTGTAATGATAATTTATTAAATAAAAACACATAACCTCTGCGTGACCCATACCAGGAAGAAGTTTGGGTTTGTAAATTCAGTTCATAGCCTAGTTTTAAAATGTGTCTCCATAACCTAAAATCAACTAATTACAGTATTTAGTTTTATGTATAAGTAAGCAGACAAAAATCTAGTTGGATAGGCAAGTATTGAGACCATGAGGTAAGTCTAACAATTTTGTGTTTTCTTAATTACTCTTAATTAATAGATATTCCGAAAGTTCCTCCTTGGGGGAAGACCTACAGGCGGAGCAGTTTGTGCAGCTGTTGTGGCTTCTGCAACATGTGACAAGGACGACGCTTGTGGAATCCATAGAGCAATGGACGATGCTTCCAAGTCCGAAAAGAGCAGTGATTGTAAATCATGCCAGGCACCCACAAAGGTTCGACCAAGTGAACTTCCAATATATGGATGTGATGAGGGCAAAGCATCGTAAGTAGCAAAACACTTCTGGGGATTATTTAGCTGGTACTTTGGTCGATTCTTTGGGAAAAAATAGTTTTATGCTGCCCGCTAGGCTCCTCCCACGAAAGGCGAGTCCCGTTAGAGAGTTAGGGGTTTAGGGTTTTATCGCAGAAGAGATTCAATGTGACACATAATAGGCATCGCGCTATTCAGTATGTTGCTCCTAAACTAACATAACGTTGCTAACCTAACAAAACCTGTCACTGACCTAGAATTTACCTGTCATTATTTAACTAAATGCAGAAGCCTTCCACACCTTTCATAAAACATCGTTAAAACTGTCAAGGAAGCCATGGTATAATAGGTGAGTGCACATGCTCGGAAGCGAGGGGAAGGAACCGGCGGGCTATTCAAGTCTAAAACTAAATTCAGAATGCCCTCCTAAATTAATATCACTGTTCATAACCTAACTGCCATTGAACTAGAATTTTGGGAGAATTCAGAATGCCCTACTAACTTAAATTAATAAAGTAATTTTACTACGGTACAATTGTAATTTTCGTAATTCTCGTAACTGAGCAAGTACATAGCCGTGATAGGAGATGTAGGGGAAGCAAGCAGTAGAGTGCGCATTGGCTAGGAAGCGTGAGTCAGCAGGGGAAACGAGCGGGTGGAGCTTCGCCGGCGGGCAGCATATATCTCTCTTTCACCGATTCTTTTTATATTTTTCCATGAAAAATTGACAGATAGGCTATGATGTTATACTCTTCTTCAAAAGCTGTAGAATTCATATGGGCTATACGCACCTTTTTTATAGGACGATTCAGAATATGAGTAGCCTAAAATCATGAAGAAGTTGACACAAGACTCAGCTAAACTGTTGATGTGAAATGATGCATAGACCTTACTTACTAATGTAATTCGTGTACTAGTCATTGGGGTGTTGCGAGTGAGGAGCAGTGGGCTGGGTCATTGTGGCAGTAAAAGTGATAGCAGGCCACTGATCTCTGTTATTTAGTTGCTATCACTGGTTGTCCTTAAACTTCATTATTACTTGGGGGCTGACTCAACGTAACTTACGTAACCTTTCATAGTTATCTGGAATTAAAATCTTGCCCACCCATTGCACCAGCCAGTATTGGACCTGTTTGCAAGGGACTGAAAAGCACACGAATTTGGATGAATAATGCTGTTGACAGCATCATGTGGAAAGGACCAAGGAAGATTTTGGACCATCAGGAATATTGGTGATCAACCTAAGGCCCACGTAACCACATGGCTTTCGCAGAAACCAAAGAACCAGCTACAGTAAACCCATATTGCTTGCATGATGAACAGTTTTGAGGTTATACTGTTATTTGGTAAGAATAAATTATCAGCCTTGGCTAAGGTACTGGCCTGACACTGATACACTAGTACTTATTTTAAATTGAGAAGTCCATTACAGTGGAAAGTAGTGAAAGTAGTTTATGTGGAGTTGGAAATGACAGAGGTAATTCTGAAACTGACCGCCGGCCTGGTCTTGTGGTTAGCGTCACTGACTACGGATCAGTCGGCCCGGGTTTGATCCCCGGTCACTCCTCGGATTTTTCTGAGGTAGGGAGGTCTGGTAGGGGTGCACTCAACCTCGTGATTCAAATTGAGGAGCTACTTGATAGAGAAGTAGCGGCTCCGGTCATGGAAACCACCATTAACGGCCATGGGTGTCGGCATGCTGACCACATGCCCCCCAATCCTGCCATCTGCCTATAGGTAGATGACGTAGCGGTCGGGTGGTAGGCCTTGTTCCTTCGGGGATGTCGTGCCACAGAGTTAATTCTGAAACTAAACAAAAAGTGTTCCTTTAATGTTGTGGTTCAGAGTTTTGAAAATAAATAAAATGAATTAATATAGGTCTAGCCTAACTTATATTTTCAGTGAATAAATTTTTCCCGGGTAGACAGCCAGGTTTGAAGATCAAGTGTCTCCTTGATCTTCAAACCTGATCTTGATCTTCAAACACTTGATCTTATAACCTGGCTGTCTACCCGGGAAAAATTTATTCATACTCTTCGCCAGGAAAATCTCAAATCTTATATATTTTCAGTGTTTTATTGTAGGCTACTTATTAAAGCAAAACTAAAAAAATGGTCTGAAAATGGTAACAAAACTAAAATAAAACTATTTTAATATCTTAGGGAAATAAAAACCTAAAAATCCGGATGCTAATAATAACTTTCATATAACTGTATGATATACTAGGGCCCGCAAATATCGTTATAAGGAGGTTTCACTCTATCTGTTCAGGAATTATTAGTTTTCTTTCTCTTGCTCATTCTTATTATTCAAAACTATATTATTTTTGTATCATTCTACTTTGTGTAATTTTGTAAGTGCTTATTTTGTAATAAGACAGTTTTGGTATAAAGAATTTTGACTTTGATTTTGTACAGTTTTACGGATTCCCTAAGTACCATAATTGCTAGTTTCTTTTATAGAATTGATTTCAAATTTTCTCAAACTGTGGTCTAAAACTCAATAGGCCTACTATCTGAAATATGACTTATTAAACAGGGGTGCCCACCCCCCCCCCCCAAACTTCATGACTCACCCCCCCTAACTTCATTGCTCGCCCCCCCCCCCAAATTTCATTGCTCATCCACCCAACCTGATTGGCTGTCGACAAGGGCGCCCATATGATATTTTCTAAGGGGGGGGTATTTTCTTAATTTATTTATTTTTTGTTGCTTTAACTTCTTGGGCCACTTTGTAACATTATATTAATAATATAATAAGTGCAACAATGACGTAGCCATAAAATAATTGCGGGGAGGGTCGAAAGTGCCGGGGGGGTTCGGAATACCCCCCCCCCCAAAAAAAAGGGGGTCGGGGTCCATCCCCAGAACATTTTTAGATATTGAACTAATGAAAATCACATTTTACGCTATTTTAGCACAGAAAAACTAGTTAGGAAATTTGTTTACCATACTCTAAGACATGGGTGCGCAACTGGTGCACATCGTGTCACTGTACGATAGGAGAATTTCTCCCACTACAGCCGCCCTTGACGTCAGCATACAGCAGTTTCGACGTGACACTGAACATGAAGAACAGGTTTCTTACGTCACAGCAAGGGATGGGGACTAAAACGTTTCCCCTCAGTTGCTCACCTATGCTCTAAGACATGCCAATGTAAATTAGAAATCATTACTTAACTAGGGGGCCACACACCCGAAAATTTTTAAATATTTAACTAATGAAAATCACATTTTACGCTATTTTAGCACTCAAAAACTAGTTAGGAAATTTGTTTATTATACTCTAAGACATGCCAATGTAAACAAGAAATTGTTACCTAAGTCATGTGTCCACCCCGGGAAATTTTTAAATATTGAACTAACGAGAATCACATTTTAGTCTATTTTAGCACTAAAAATATAGTTAGGAAATTTGTTTACCATACTCTAAGACATGCCAATGTAAATAAGAAATCATCACCTAAGTGGGGGCTCCACCCCCAGAAATTTTTTAAATATTGAACCATAATGAATAGAGGAGAAAGTGTGATGACTGAGGTAGTTCACTGGTTCCGCCGCTAGGTAGCAGTTACTCTGCTTGTGAGTCGCGGGAGCAAGATTACTACGGGCGGTATAGGAAAAATTGCAAACATTATTAAACAAAATAATACATTAATCTATTTCAAAATGACTCGCCTTATCTAAATTGAATTGTTAGATACTTCTGACAATTTTCGGGCTGCTTTACACGTCTTGGAAGATCTCATCTCCAAAAATAAACATGGCCGTGTGTAACAGTAATTTCTCAGATTCCAAGAAGCTTGACCGTAACATTTCGTTCCACATCTTTCAAAAAATCGAAGATGTTCACAAGCAATGAACAATTATATAATATAGGTATGAAACAGCTAAGGGATGATTTGATCTAATATTTTATTGCCTAGAAAATAGGGTAGATGGTATGTTAGTATAATTTGATGAGAATTTGTTAAAGAATGTACATTTGTATAGAAATAACAACGTATAATTAGGGTAGAAAACAGCTAAGGGATATTTTATAAATTAATATTAATATTACATTGTATAGAATATTACTGAGTATTAATTTGTATTAATATTGTATTAATAGAAATATTATTTATAATAATATTAATTTTCTCCTGGCCGTATGGGGTAAGTTATGTAGGTGAAACACGGTCAAAAGTGTAGATATGTGTACAAATTATGTGAACAGAGATAATATAAACTAAGGGGTGGTTTGTGAATTGCAGGGCACGGAAAATTTCATAAGCAGCACTACAAAAATAGGGCGCGTGATCTTTAAAATTGGCGTTTCAACATCCGATAAAGACGCACATACGCAAAAATTGTTTTGCAACGCATTCTACATATATCACACAATATTTCAAAGCATTTTCCCTGATTTTTTCATAAACAAATTAAATCCTCTTGCCTTAACTACAGCCCGCTATTTGCTCAAACCCTCGACCATTCGCCGTTCGCTGTAAATTATGTGCATCTTATGTTGTTAAATTATATTATTAAAAAATGGAACAAGATATTAAACTAATAAGACATTTGTTATGATAATTATACATAAAAATTACTAACATAAGTGAACAGAAAATATGATAAATAAATAATCCAATAAATGCATAAATAAAAGTAGTGCAGACTTACTAAGTTAGAAAAAAGCTTCATTCACTCCCTTCCTCAGCGGGTCAATCTTGCAGTATGGGTACAAGTAGTTAGTTAATATGGTATTATTATTGAGACCACGAATAAATTATGTAAATTTTTTTACGTTATTGCTGGTATTTTATGGAAAAGATGCCTGCTAATACCTCAATACCATTCTGATAGCTTTAGCTTTAGAGTATTTACTATTACTCGTTAACCATTATAGATATATAGGTGGTACTCAATTTATAATAAGATCCAAATATTTCACTAAACCTTACACCCTTAATCTCTTTCTGGACACAAAAATAAAATAATAAATGTCGCATAGTCAAATTTGCTTCACCCTCAACATTTCACGATCGTCCCACATCATTCAGAGAGCTGAGCGCCTGGAATAATTACCACTCAATTACTCGTAAACCATTCAAGATATAAAGGTGGTACTGAATTTAAAATAAAGTTGAAATATTTCCCTAAAACTTTCTCGCTTGAAGTTTTTACGGGACACAAAAATGAAAAAAATTGTCGCATAGTCAAATTCCGTTTCACCCTCCATGAATTTTGTGTAATTGGTGATGTTTATATAATGAAATAAAAACATTTATGTCCGCATTTTTTAAGTTTCTGTTTTAACCATCAGAAGGACTGTGTTGTGCAGATTATTTCTGCACAAATTTCACAGAAATAGGACCAAGGGTTAATTAAAGATTGCGAGTTTAATCATAAGATGCCAAACTATCATGACGCAGCATTGAGAAGTTGAAACGCAAACGAAGGTGCTGCCAGTGTTTCGGTGGACCGCCGCTCTCCCTATACCTACCATTGTATTAGCGGCGAAGTCATCACACTTTCTCATTCTATTCATTATGATTGAACTAATGAAAATCACATTTTATGCTATTTTAGCACTAAAAAACTAGTTAGGAAATTTGTTTACCGTACTCTAAGACATGCCAATGTAAAGAAAAAAATGTTACCTAAGTCAGGTGTCCACCCCCGGGAAATTTTTGAATGTTGAACTAATGAAAATCACATTTTATGCTATTTTAGCACTGAAAAACTAGTTAGCAAATTTGTTTACTATACTCTAAGACATGGCAACTTAAACAAGAAATTGTTACTTAAGTTATAATACGTATTACTATTTATAAGAAAAGTTGAATGACACATGGAACAGTGGATATAATAGGCCTACTCATTATGTTATGAAAAGAAAATAACTGCTATATCATATTTGACACACCAACAAATCTTGTTTAATTAAATAAATATTTTTTTTAAATATAAATATAGAATTTTAGGTTTTGACTTTTGGAGGGTCCAAACCCCCTGGACCCCCCTTTACTAATCCACTATTAGAAGAGACTTTTGAAGTTATAAAACTTGACCGTTTTTATTTTTAACACATAAAACGCTAATTTTACAACAATTTTCAACCCCCCCCCCCCAGAAAATTCATAAAATGATAATATTTTGCCCCCCCCCCCAGAAATTTCAATGACGCAGTCTGCGTCTTAACCCCCCCTTGTGGGCACCCCTGTATTAAATCCATTTACCACTTTGTTACATCAGTTCACCAGATTTTATGTGATCCTCCAAAGAATGTTAAGTACTAATGCACATAGTGTGTTAGCCAAAAATGTACCTACTGCTGAATAGTGTGTCTGCTTGTGTAATATACTAGTGATAAGTACTTTTTTAAATAATAGGCCTCCTATTTTGCAGAGCTTCCTTAATACATAAAATACTTTGTACAGGTAGCAGTTATGGCCTATTTTGAGGTAGGGTGTTTTCTTTGTTACATAATAATAAGCGTTAATGTACAGTATTATAAATTGCTGTTATAATTTAACAATTTATTTGCCTGAAATATTTTATTATTCATGTATTTTGTTGAGTTTTTTAGTTTATGCGAGTTAAAAGAGTTATGTTTATTTCATAAGTGCAGTGTATTTAATCCTTAGCACCTTTTTTTATATATTGCCTATTTCAAGAAGAAGTTACTTAGTTACAATTGTATGGTAGAATCTTGATGGTTTGAGTTTAATGGATTGAAGCTTTCTTCCTGAGGGGGGAATAAAAAATATTTTTATTTATTATTTATTTATTTATTAGCTATCATAAGTATTATATAAAAAATAAACATAAGTTATCCAGAAGGGTGGCAGTATTTTAAAGTATTTGTTTATTTAAAACTGCCTGCCAACGGAAGTAGCCCAGATGGACTCAGTATACTTACAAAATATATTAATATAATATATTAATACACACTGAAGTAAGCAATTAGAACAATAAAAAAATTACTAAGCAGATTTTCTGTTATTTAATATGAAGTGAAATATTATTTTGAAACCAACTTACCATTACCGTTACTCTATTATTGCTTTTAATGAATATAAAGAGTGGTTTTAATATTATAATCAGAATTTGAATAAAACATAACTCCCAGTTTATGCAGAAAGGAAGAAAACTATTTTAAATTAGCTTAACTATTCTATATTAATAGAACAGTCACTAAATTGAAGATCTACTGAAATTCCATTGGCAGTGGTCCATCACATTGTGGTCCAATCTGTTTGGTGTGGGAGGGAAAATTTGTTTTGATTTAAAAAAACTGGACCCTGAACTACCAAGGTTCTACTGTATTTACAAGTTAATTTCTGAAATTACAATTGAATAATGCTTAACATTTCTAAGCTGTTTAGTGAATGAACATTGTGGCAACTTTTGTCCTGTCTCATACAGTTCTGATGCGAAGAAGAATGTGCCCCCGAAGTGTTCCAAGTGCAAACAGGAGGGAGTTAATTGTGAGGTGAGCCAATTTGCAAGCTCTTTCTGGCTAATTTTCTTTTGTTGCTAGTGACATGTCTTCATCTACCAAATAGGGACTGTGCTAGGTAAAGAAACTGCCTTATCCCTTCAAAATTTCCATAGGCCTATATTGTGGGCCTACAGTTCTTCTGCAGATTTCACTTGCAAGAACCTAGTAACTTATATCTGCATTCCCTTATTTAGCAGATGCAGACACTGTACTTTCCAAATGTTTACTATTTTACATTCTAAATGGATATTTACAATATTAATATATGTTATAGAAATAGTATCTAGTACTGTTCATTACATCAGCTACTTCCCTTTCTGTAACAATAATTAATTCTTTTAGATGCTTTTTGTTGATTACCTTGTGTTATGTTAAGATTAGTGTAACATTTTAATGATCATGTAGTATATTATTTATAATTAGAAGAAAATATCAAAATTGGCCATAACTGCTTATTCTTTAAGCTCCGGAAAGTTAATCATGCCTTTGCAATTAGATGTTAACATATAGGCTTATAATTTAAATAGAACTAAAAATGCAGTTTGTTTTATAAGTATTCATTGTTGGGATGAATTTTATTTGTGTTATATTTGACTTTATACTGAGATTTGTATGTTAATATTCTTTGAAGTAAGCTTATTATTTCGTATGTTCTGCTTAATTTGATATTTTATTTTCAGCATTGTACGTTTAGATGCACAACATTTACGAAATATTTTGAATGAGAGTGTGATATTTTCTGTGATAATTCCTTAATTGATATTGTATTTCTTGATGCTGCCTTTATTGTTTTCAGCTGAAATATGTCAGTTCTGTTTAATATAAGTTATTATTATGGTTTCATCTTTCATTCTCTCCAGTTATGTATTATGGTGTTTATCATAAAAGTTGAAGGAGAACTTATTTATATTAAATGTTTATGCAGGACGAGGAAAAAGGAGGAAGAACCGTCAAAACTAGAGGTGATGATTGGTGCCGCGCGTAAAGAACTATGGGTGCACTACGATCAGATCAAGGAGTTAGAAAAGAAGGCTGTTCATTTTGTGGAGACCGGAAAAGCCCATTCAGAGTGTAAGAACTTTGCTATTACATTCAAATATAGAGGGCAGATTTTAGCACATTTGACATATAGGCTTTTGTTTGCTTTGTATTACTGTATTCATCTGCATAATTCGTGCCATCATATAATTCACTGGAAATTATAATGGAAAATTTGTAATACATGTGATCACTTTGGGATGCAGCTAATCTGATAATATTAACTGTTTGATTACAGTAGCTGAAGGAATAAATTGAAGGTTATTTATTCATAGCCTATATAAGATAATACACTACAAAACAGAATTTAAAATATTTATTCATACAGTAATACGTAACTGTGAATCATTGAATCATTGAATCATAGGCTAATACAGTAATAGACTGCAAGCAACTATTTTATTAACCAGTAACAAAATGTTTAATTGCTTTTACTTTCCTTGAGGAGTCTATTGACAATACTCCATTCTCAGTTACAAGTGTTTTTGCCAATCTATACTGATCTGTGGTGAACACTGCATAGCAAAACATCTCTAAAGCCTATCTGTTCAAGTTTTTTCATTTTACACTAGCATCACTGCATATCAACACTGTTATCTTCATAAATCAAAAGCTTTTGAAACATGTTTTATTGCTTAAAAGAGAAAGTTAGGTAATGCCATCCCCCTCAACCTGACCATCCTGTGAGCTGGGAACAAAATTGCTACCTCCAGTACAACACAGACATCCGTGCACTTGTCACAATCGTAAAATGAGGGTAGCTGGAAGCCAGGTATACAGTGTGAAAAAAAAGTTCTTTCATACAAAAGGAGTTGTCTCTGCCGAGTGGTTTAAATGAAAGCAATGACACTAAACAGTCTTGTCCCTTTACTTTTATCTTATGCTGAATGGAGGGTTAGAGGGTGTAAAAGTATTTTCAGTCTTTCATGAGAAATCAGTCCAGTTGCCACCTGTACAGAAGAGATTTTCATACAATTCAGGTTTTAAGTTAGAAGTGATTTACACTGATTCAGTTTTACAAGGTTATAATTTGTTTATGTTTAATATTTTTCGTTTTGAATCACATTAAATTTCTTTTTTTTTTAATTTCTACCCTAAAATCAAGTTGCGTCTTATGGTCCGGAGCGTCTTATAGTCCGTAAAATATAGTACGTCATAAGTCCAACTTGTTTGTGTCAGAAACTCAACTTAAGATGAGATTAAAGTTCGACTTGGATATAAGGACGACTTATTGCGACTATGAATACCGGCCTTAGAGAGGCTGTTAATTAATACAGAGTTTCATTATAGTGACATGGGGATCAGAATAATCGTCCATTAAAAGGGGGTGTTCGATAAGAGAGGTTACACTGTACATGTATAACTGTATAAGATGTAGGCCTACTTCAGTACAAACTGTCTGTTGACTGCTTATTCCATTGTAACTGCTGTTGTTCTGATGACTTGAAAATATATGTGCTGAGTTTACATTGAAATTAATATTGTGTAAGGTTGCCTGTGTGACTTGCTAGAATGCTGGTCAGAAGAAGAGTGTTAGTTTTCAGTCTATATTGCCACTGGTCTGTAATATGCATAAAGTGAAGAAGCCTGAAGACCACACCAAGTGTATGAACTCCCGATTCATGTGCAGATTATCTGGTTTGAGAGCTATTCGTGCATTTTTCCTCTTTTTTTTTTTTTTCTTTCTTTCTTTCTTTCTTCTCTCCCCCCACACACACACACACACACAGCTTTGATTGGTTTGTACATGTTCACTGCCGTGAAATTTCAGTTGCAAATATGCAGATACCTGCATAACATTTTCTTTATGTCAAGATAATTCGTAATGCTCAGAAGTGTTAACAAAGTATGGCACTTGCTCTTATTCAAAACTAGCATGTGCCCGCGGCTTCGCCCGCGATAAAAAAAGAGCATAAAGTTAGAGCATAATAGTTAAATCATTATATTTATTAACACCTAAATCACGTGGACTACATGTCATGGTTAGATATCGTCGCCTGGTAAAAGCGATCTCAGATTCGTGTTCCTTGGCCCAGAAAATCCCTGTATAGTGAGTTTCGTCCAAATCGAACAATGTTTAACCATATTTAGGTCTATGTTGATTATCCCTCTTCCGTATAGGTTGAAAATTTCATGTCTACGGGCCTTGACATTCTAAACAAATGAATCGACCAGCGTGGGCTTACAACATTCTAGCGATCGCGATGTTTTTATTACCACGGTATGACAAAAATAGCCAAAGCCAACTGCAATTGATTTGACATTGAAATGTATTACTGAAATCTGATGCTTCGACAGCACTAAAATCATGTTTTCTGCCAGTTTTTCACTCACAACTCGCGAACGAAAGCTAAAATTAAAAATCCGGCTTCGATGCGCATTCGCCCACCTTTCAGCCCACCTATGTTTAAAATTTCAGATCTCTGCGTTCAGGAGATTTCGCTGGGCATCGTGGACAGACAGAAAAACACGTCCTTTTATTATTTTAAGATAGCATCTGCCCGCGGCTTCGCCCGCGATAATTATTTCAAAAATAAAAAATAAAAAATTAAGAGCATAATAGTTAAAACATTATATTTATTAACACCTAAACCACGTGGACTACATACCACGATTAGATAGCGTCGCCTGGCAAAAGCGATCTCAGATTCGAGTTCCTTGGTCCAGAAAACCCCTGTATAGTGAGTTTCGTCCAAATAAAACAATGTTTGACCATATTTAGGTCTATGTTGATTGTCCCTCTTCCGTGTAAGTTGAAAATTTCATATGTCTACGGGCCTTGACATTCTAAACAAATGAATCGTCCAGCGTGGGCTTACAACATTCAAGCGATCGCGATGCTTTTATTTCCACGGTATGACAAAAATAGCCAAAGCCAAATGCAATTGATTTGACATTGAAATGTATTACTGAAATCTGATGCTTCGACAGCGCTAAAATCATGTTTTCTGCTAGTTTTTCACTCATAACTCGCGAACGAAAGCTAAAATTAAAAATCCGGCTTCGAGGTGCATTCGCCCACCTTTCAGTCCATCTATGTTTAAAATTTCAGATCTCTGCGTTCAGTAGATTTCGCTGGGCATCGCGGACAGACAGACAAACACGTCCTTTTATTATTATAAGATAACATGTGCCCGCGGCTTCCCCCGCGATAATTATTTCAAAACTTAAGTGCATAATAGTTAAATCATTATATTTATTAACACCTAAATCACGTGGAGTGTATTCCACGATTAGGTAGCGTCCCCTGGTAGGAAAAGCGACCTCAGGTTCCAGTTCCTTGGCTCAGAAAACCCCTGTATAGTGAGTTTCGTTCAAATCGAACAATGTTTGACCTTAATTAAGCCTATGTTGATATCCTTCTTACGTGTAGGTTGAAAATTTCATATATCTGCGGGCCTTGACACTCTAAACAAATGAATCGTCCACGATGGACTTACAAATTCAAGCGATCGCGATGCTTTTATTTCCGAGGTAGGCTATGAGGTATGATGACAAAAATAGCCAAAGCCAGCTGTAATTGATTTAACATTGAAATATATTACTGAAACTGATCCTTCGAAATCGCAAAAAATACACGTTTTCTGCCCGTTTTTCACTCATAACTCTCGAAGGAAAGCTAAAATTAAAATTCCGGCTTCGAGGTGCACTTTCCGACCCTTTAGTCCATCTATGTTTAAAATTTCAGATCTCTGCGTTCAGTAGATTTCGCTGGGCATCGCGGACAGACAGAAGGACAGACGGAGGACAGACACTTCCTTTTATTAATATAGATTGTAATATACTTGATTGTGTTGCACAAACCATGAAGAAAGATGATAGTTGCTTATGTTAGGTAAAATGTTAATTCATTTTGACTGAACAAATAATGTTATATACTGTTGCTAAATGCCATGTAGAGTGTTCATGTGTACAGTAATTTTATTTTGAAACATCCATTAACAATGGACAATAGTTCTATACCTATTTTCTCCCAAAATATTAGCAGAATTGAATTCCAATTCCTGGCCAATTTATTTGAAATTTTAATATAAAATGCTCCTTTGTTTCAGCGGCTATCACATACCTGCAGGAGGAAGCTACAACTGTTCATCGGGCAGGTGCCATAGGAATAGGTGGTTTAGCTGGTATTATTATGGGTTTACGTGGTGGCTGGTTTAAACGTCTGTTTTATGGATCTGCTGGTGCATCTGCAATGGCAGCCATATGCTATCCTCATGAGGCTTCAGAAGTTGGTCATGAAACTTTACACATGGCCAAATATTACTTTACAGTTGCATATAATTTTATATATGGAGGTAAGATTATAAAATTGTTCTTATCTTAGTACTGTATAAATGTTCTAGTTTTCTTAGGTTTTTACAAGAAACCCAAAACAGAAAATTACAGTAAGAATGGTCACCTTCTATAGACAGGGTTTATAGGTATGTATATTTAAAATATGAAAATATATTACTCAGACAACCACTGTCCCATAGTTGCTTTCCTAAACACGCATTTTAATGAAACTCTTTGTTATGGCCCCATTATATTGTCTAGAATAATGTGATTTTACTTCTACAATTTTAAAGATATAATTTTAACCAAAGCTTTTTAGGCCTACTATAAGAAAGTTTACCGGTACTCTTGTCTTGACACCCCTGAATTCTGAATTTCTACCCAACATTTTACGAACTGAGCTAGCCAGAATGATCTTGTATAGAGCTCTGGGCTTTTGTAGTATTTCCTCCTGCCACTGGAGCGCGCTGGTCTCCACATTCAGGTATTGTCAACTTCCGGTTTCCTCATTCTTGTGTGTTTTCAATATGAGTGCGGGACGGTTCGCCAATTTTACAGTGAAGGAGTTAAAAAGGATGTTATCCGAAGATGGTGCAACAAATATTTCATAGTTAACAAAGCAAGAGTTGATTGCAAGGTGAGAAACCAAAGCAACCTGTCCTCTGAAACGTTCGCTAACTGTTCTAATATGGTGCAATATGCCTGCGGTCTCAAATATTTTTGTATACTGTTGCACGATTTATTTTCATGTTTTTTTTACAAATATGCATGAACTTTTTCGTATCATAACTTATTGAGCCCACAGTCTAATATACGACGCTGTTTGTTTTGGTCGCAGGTTGCTCAGGCGAGAGAAAAATCCGGATAGGAACTTTGCCTTATTTGAAGTTGAGGTTATGGAATCAGAAAGTACCCACGACTTTCCTTCGACAAATTTCTTCAAGATAAATTAATTCAAGAAAGAACGGTTTAACTTTTTGACGAAGACTCCATAACCACTTGGTCCGAAAAGCGTAGGGCAGGCAGCAATATGAAAGCTGGCCGGACTCTAGCAATTAGAAAATTCATCAAGTTGAAGTTAGTGAATAAGAAACATTATGCACAAGTACAGGCACAGATGTTACTGAATGATATTCACAGGTGTGACTTTGTTATTTGGACTAAGAAGGGCATCATTATTCAACACACAAACTTTAACAAAGCATTTTCTGAGGGGCTACTTCATAATGTAAATGTTTATTATCAAACAGTATTTTTGCCTCTTCTGCAAAATACCAATAAAAATGATTAGTTGTACAGTTGCTATTCTCTTTTGATTTGTTTTAAATAAAAATAGCTGCACCACAATGCTATTTATGACTACGACAAAAATAAGAGGCTACTTTAAAATTTTGAGTATTTGACAAATTTATATTTTCTGGGCTCAGCCAGTGTTCTGCCATCCCAATTACCTCCAAATTATTGTCTAATGACATAATACATAACATATCTGATTTACCTAGAAAACCTTGAATGTTAAGAAACATGACATTTACAAAATTAGTGTTATAATTAACTATAGGCCTATTATGATTACATTTTTCTTTATCAGGTTTTGATCTACTTGTTACAAGAGTTTCTATTACAGGCATACAACATATCTGGACATTTTCAGATACATTTAAGCTACCCTTAGGCCCACATTCTACTCTAAAAAATCATCAAGCCCGGACCCATGTTTTCCTAAAAAATTGTATGTAGTTTGTTTTTTACTCAATTACAATACAGAATGACCATTTTATCGGTTACGGGAGAAGTTTCGATTGACGTTGACATTCTTAAATGTCAAAATAAATGACCAAATAAATTGGCATAAAAAATTACACTGAAAAGATGAAATACTAATTTAACATGGAAATGAAACTTGATTATGAGCCTAAACGAGGTTAAGTTGGTCAGGTATACTTATTATTTCATAGGCTTATATATTTTTCTCAACATCTACTATATCAAAAATATCTTAATCACTCTAAAAAAACATGAAATACTCGCCAAAACTGCTCAAAGGAACATTAAAATCATCTTCTGTGAAGTGAAAGCTGCAAACACGAGAATACTGGGAAGGTGTTTCTCCATGGCGTAATTTTACCATCCATTCTTGAAAAACAGCCCTTTCTTTTGGAAAACTAAGTCCTAAATTTTTGTTTGCAATGGCTGAACAGCCGAAAACATAGCAGTTAATCGGCATAATTACTTCCAAAACAAGACACAAGCACAGAACTGTATTGTAAACACAGGCCTCTGAGATAACCGGAAGTGGTTAATACCTCATTCTCGGCGGCCATCTTAAAAGCGCAGAGCTCTATTCTGCCAATTCACTGGTACAAAAACGAGAATACAGTGCATGCAGCTTATTGTGATCTCTTCAAGACGCAGCTAATCTGATAATATTAACCAATTGATAAGAATAGCCAAAATAATTAATTGAAGGTTATTCATACATACATAAGATAATACACTACAGAAACAGAATTAAAATCTATTTATTTATAAGATAATATGTAACTGTGAATCATTGAACTTCTCATAATACAGTAATAGACTGGAAACAGATGTTTTTTCAACCAGTAGGCCTAACAAAGTTTTTGTTTCCATTTTCCTTTAGGAATCTATTAACCAACACTCCATACTCAGTTACGAGTTACTGTGTTTTTGGAACTCTACTGATCTGTAGTGAACACTGTGTAGCAAAACATCTAATGCCTGTGTGTTCAGGTCTTTTCATTTTACACTAATCATCACTGCATGTCAACACTGTTATTTTTACAAGTCAAAGCAACAGCTAAACTGAGGGGTGAAACATGTTTTATTGCTTAAAAAGAAAGTTAGGGAATGCCATCCCCTCAAACTGGTCATCGTGTGAACAGGGAACACTACCAATACAACACAGTAAGTTAAGTTAAAAACAAAACCTTTAAAAGCGAAATTTTGAATGACGTACAGTACTTGGAAATAAACCCGCAAAAAGGAAAATGTGATAACATAAACCGATTCTTTGATCACAATAAACATTTGTTCAATGTATGAGTATTAATCCATGCAGGACTTCATAAAAGTGATAACATTACCGATTGATAACATTATCCACGATTACATTAAGCAACATTTGCTGTATATTCCTTATGATAAGCTAGGAGATGAGGTGATGAATGGATTATCAACCTCACCTTTCAATTATCTGTTCAGCTCACATATGGTACTGTGTATAGTCAAAAGTGTCAATATTCACTTTCATATACTGATATACCATACACAAAACAAAAATTAGGTTGAAGTGTTAAAATAATGAATTGAAGTAATATATACAGTAGAGCATGTTGTAAAACTTGTTACAGAGTCAACATTTAAAAAACACTTATTGCTCCACTTACTTTGAGTTGCAGGACTAGTTTCCAGGGATTAAAACTACTCCCTCATCCTCAGCTGTTGTCTTGACATATTTTATTTATGTTAACTGAACAAAATATAAACAGTCTTGTCAAATTTAGCAATATAATTTAAATGCTAGGGTTCTTTTTTCATTGCTCCAATACGAATATTAGATTCTTTCATACGCTTTATGTTTCACTAATATTGTCGCTATTTTCTTTTATTGTTGTTCCAGCAGCCTAGGCATGCATTGCTATCCAGTAAAGGTACTATTTCATCTTTTTTTCTGGCTCTCAGATCATGTAGGGATATCTGGTAATGAGATGGCTGTGAAGGGTGCGACGGAACTGTCTACTTTCACTTGAGAAACTGTACTCACCAGATGTTCATTGCCTTATTCAACTCTCTGATCTTATCTATCTGGTAGAAGTTATGAAGAGAGTAGGCGTAATTTTAGTCCAGTTCTTACAGTGTGCTGTAGCACATTAAGCACTTGATTATCATCCACCCCTGTCATCCCCGGTGTTAAGGGGATGTTAATGTCTAGTTTACTTTTTGCCAGTGGTCTAGATGACTGAATGACTGGGGTGCATTTTTTTAAAGAGCTCATATCTTTTCATGGTCTCATGCTACTAGCTTGTTTGGAGTTGCTGAAGTTGGGTGAAACAGCCCTCTAAAAGTAAAATTCTACTCTTCATTGCTGTAGCATAAATACAAAGATGAAAAAGGTACATAATTATGAAACCGATTTTCATTTTGGCAACTCTTTCTTAATAATGAACAATTAGTAGGGTCATGATCTCCTGTTCTTGTCACGACAGTTGCCTTGCATGTGCGGTTGCCATAGATTCATTATGTACCTGGCGAAGTTAGGTGCATTGCATAACAGAGTGCTGAGCGCTATAAATGATACTGCTCTGATAACTAGTGCTTATATGTTATTGTGTTCCACCTAGAAAGAATTCCAACTTCAGCACTGTCCAGACCTCTTGATGTTGTCAGTGGCCTGATTTTTTAAGTGTTATAATTTGAACTTTGTGCAAGGGCCCCTGATAAAGATGCAGGTGCCATGCTTAATATACCCATTTTTGTTTATTGCCTGTTTACAGATTTGGAAGAGTCTTTAATTTAAAACATCTTTCCTACTAAGGTCGAAATTACCTCATCAGCATGCCTTTAGATATCACTACATACTGCTTACCTCATGCTAAATGTTTGCTTCCTTGATTACAGTTAAAGGTCCTCTGGAAATCACGACCTTCACTAAAAAATGTTGCAATTTTGCATTTCTTCTTCCCTATAAGCTTCTTCAAGTTGGCCTGGGTGGCACAGTTAATAACGCATTGGCTTTCTGTGCCTAATGTTGCGGGTTTGATCATGGCCCAGGCCGATGGCATTTATGTGTGCATAAATGTGACAGGCCAATGTCAGTAAATTTACTGGCATGTAAAAGAATTCCAGCACACCAGTGATGGTCACAGGCCTAGGTTGGAGTACATACCAACCGACTGTAAGTTTCTTCAAATATTATACGTAACAAACAAAAAATTTGATAGTTGGATGTTGCTGTGTAGCTGATACTCTCAAGTTTGACAGAAAATATTACACAAACAACACACAACAGAAAAACATCCCTTAAGGCAGTATCGTTTGAAAAAAAATCATATTCTCAAAACTTCTTGCAACTGTGGCAAATTTCTGTAAGATGTGAACAAAACAATCAGTTTTAGATAGAAAAGATATTGCAAATAATAGTATAATTTATGTTACAGTGAAGCCAGAGGGTTTCAACTTTCTTGGTTCATCACCCAAAGCTCCGCCTGTTGCAGATAAATCAGCCCTGCCGGAAAAGAAAGAAATAGAAGAGCCCCCACAGGTAGAAGAAGAAATAGATATTCCTGAAGTTACAACCATCCCACCTCTCAATGTTACTCCTGAAGAAGTCATTAAAGAAACCTATGAACACGTTTCCACTAACTGTTCCTGTCCCGATCCTGCTGCTGGTAGCCATAATTCCAGGTACCCTGAAAACTCTGTAGATATGGACGAATTGGGGGAAATGATGAGTGACATTTTCTACTGGGGATTCCGGTTCATCCAGCGATCAAAATGTTCGGTAAATATAATGGAACCTCATCATTTCCATCAATTAGAATGAAACAAAAAATTGGTATTCCGTAAATGCTTGTCAATCCAATCCCCAGGTATCTCATACGGGGACTCTTCTATAACATCCATAGGTGGAAGAGGAATGCGTACAACATGTCTACCCTTTTTTGTTCTCTTAATGATCCCCAACCACTCGTCACCCAAGTCACCGTCAAACCTGTTCAAAACGGAATCTTCATTCCTTCCGATATTCCAAGCTTCGCACACTTTTCTCCTAATGACATCGTCCTCTACCTTTAAAATCTTCAAAGCACCCATACGATGATTATCCTCGATCAAGTGTTGGCTAAGACCAGTAGAAGTTTTTCCACTTCTACTGTGTTGGCTAAGACCAGTAGAAGTTTTTCCACTTACAATCTTAGATAGTACCATTCTGGCACATAATAATCAGTGCTGGAGTTGTAAATTGTTTTTAGGGGAAACATAAAGTGTCACCAAATTATTTACTGATATCATATGTATTTTTTTCCTCCCTGTGTTCATGCATTGAAGAGTAGATTTTTACTTTCCCAGCACTGACAATAATGTTACCGGTATGTTTAAGTTATTTAAAGAACATTAATGTTTCTTAGGCAAATTTACTTTGAGCATAAAAATACAGTAAGGGCCTTTTTTTTTCAACATTTCTGCTTTTCAAGAATTAACATTTTTAAGGAATAAAATTTGAGTCCCTTGCATAGTTTCCATTAGAACAGTGTATTTCATTCCTGCTTTTGAGGAATACCTTTTTAAGAAACTCCCACTTGAAGTGAATAAATATTTTGAGACTTTACAAATATTTATCGTGTAACAGTGAATTTCTAACTTGTAAACATGTCCAAATTAATAAACACAAAAAAAAGAGGTCACTTTTAATATATCTACAGACTTCAAATTACTTGATAGTGGAAGGGAATCATTAGATAATTATTGACGACTAAAATAATTTCAAATTTACCACCAAAGAATGAATTCCTTTTTGCTTTTGCTGCTTATAATGACTGATCTTGATTAACTGCTTGTGATTTCTTAAATTTTCTTTGGTCATTGTTTCATTGTCTTTGTGTTGAAGCACATGTACTGGATTGTGTTTTATTAATACTGAAAAGTACTTAATTCCTATAATTCAGTGCTTTTTTAGTTTATTTGAAATGAACTTCTATTTAAGGGGGAGAAAATCAAGCCTCACTGAGTTCGGTTAAAAAGAGGATTTATTGTATTGTTAAATTCACCTTTTCAGTTACAAATTAAATTTCATACAAGTTTCTTTATCTCAGTGTAACCCTTCCCCCTCTCTTGAAAACCTACTAGTGTGTTCATAGGTTTCTTTCATGTTTAATTTACAGTGAGCAACATTCATGACACAACAGTAGCGACACGACATTCGATATTTTATTGAACAATACCAAGGCACCATTATTGCAATTAAACTTATGAACACAAGACAGTGGAAGATTTGTAGAAAATTTGGTAGAGCTGATAGAATTATATTTTTGTGGTTTCATTTTGATAAGTGTTTAATTCACTTTCTCTGTGTTTTTACAGTTAAGTCGTGATCAGTCCAACCCAGCTGACAAAGATCTCTATACAACCAGAAAGTAAAGGACTGGAGTTGCCAATGAAGAGAATTGTATGCTTGGGCGATGCTTCCTTTGTAGCCATATTTTAAATGTCATCATTTCCTCATGTGGATTCAATCTTGAGCATCACTCTGAAATCTATGCCTGCATTCTACATAAACATACCGTACTGATTTTTTAGGCTATTGTGAAATTTACCTTCTAGTGTCTCAATTACCCATTTTTCTCCACTCCACTTTACATTTTTTCTTCAATTTATACTTTTTCTCATTTACAGTGTACATGTAATTTAGGTCAAGACAGAATAAACCTTCCTCATGGACATTAGTCAGTCATTGTAATTTGCAAGGATAGTAACATTAAATTGTATTGGAAGTTAACACAGTGAAGTTATGTAACATGATAATTATGTAAGGGTTGAATTTTACACAAACTTCACTTTTGGTATACTTTACCTGTACTAGTTTCGGTGCCTTCGCTACCATTGTTAACAGCTATACTTAAACTGCCGTGGCACCCTCCCGCAGACGTGGTACAAACTTTGAGATGAGGTCCTCATTGGTCAGAATATCGAAGTTCATCAGTTGGTTCCCCTTCTTGTGAATGAAAATCCTCTCCCAGACCGAAATCTCCTTGTGGCCACAGACACATTATAGTAGTTCTGGATCCCTGTCAACTTCATGTCCATCATTCCAAACGTGTGCCGCTACTGCTGATTTGTCTATATTATGATATTGATGTGTATTGTCTGTTCTTTAGTTCTGACTTCTAATGTTCTCTTGGTTTTTCCTACATAGACTTTTTTGCAATCATTACATTTAAAGTGGTAAATTCCTGATCTTTTTTCTGTGGTGGGGGTTCTGTAAATTTGTAGATTTGAGTAGGTCTTTTAAGGAGTATCTGATTACAGGTGCTATTGTGATGCCATGATTTCTGAAAACTTTTCTGAATTTATTATCGGCCCAAGGGTGGAATGTAATTTTCTTGTATTTCAAGCTTTCTTGTATTGGTTTGAAGGTGGGGTGATCTCTCTGGTTAGTTTTTGTTTTCTGTACTTATTGAATTTCTTGTAGATTAGTTGTGAAAATGTCTATGTAGGAAAAACCTAGAGGACATTAGAAGCCAGAAGTAAAGAACACATAAGACATATCAAATGTCAAAATACAGGCACACCAGCAGTAGCGGCACACTTTTGGGATGATGGACATGAAGTTGACAGGGATGCAGAATTATTAAAATGTGTCCGTGACCACAAGGAGCTTTTGGTCTGGGAGAGGATTTTTATTCACAAGAAGGGGAACCAACAGATGAACTTCGATATCCCGACCAATGAGGAACTCATCTCAAAGTTTGTACCACGTCTACCGGAGGATGCCACGGCAGTTGAAGTATAGCTGTTGGCAATGGTAACGAAGACGCCGAAACTAGTACAGGTAAACTATACCAAAAGTGAAGTTTTTGTGTAAAATTTAATTCTTATATAATTGCCATTATATGGATAGCTTAAACTATTATCCTTTCCTTACTGAAGTTCCAAATGTGTAAAGATTTAATTTGGTAATGTGTTAAGTCAGTCTTCCTCTCCCATGCATGCTACTTCAGCTATCACATGCAACAAAAATGACAAACTGGTATTTATTTTGTCATTCAAGCTTAATATTATTATTAAACTAATTCTCTGAGATCTGTGAAAATGATTTTATTTTAGTTTTTGGTGTTATTAGTAATTTGGCAGTTTGATTTTTATATGATCTATATATGCAAGTTTTATAATACATTCAAAATTATTATTATTATGAACACAAGAGGAAACAATAATATGTGACAGAATAACTGGTGCTATTTCGTGATTCAAAAATGTTTTTTGGGGGGATATGTGAGGTGGTAAAAGAAAAGTTTGCAAACATTTATTGAAATGAAAATAAATTTAGTTTATGTTATTTTGAATCGTAAGCATTGTTTAACAGAACTTCCTTCATCTATGTAAAGTTTCATTTTATGGGCTTAGCCCGCTATGGAAAAAATTTAGGTACTAGCCCATTGTAGATATTATAGAGGATATCATCAGATGGTTCTCTTTCCTTTCATACATAATATATATAGTAATAATTATCCATTTCATTCCTTTTAATTACTAGAAATACTACCATTCCTGCTACTACTATTTATCGTGTACCTATTAATAATTTACAATTCAAAATAACATAAATAACTAACTTATTTCAGCAATAAAAATTTGGTTGTATTCTGCACAACCGTAAGCCAACACAATATTATGATATTAGTATCGCTCAAAGCATTACTTATGACTTGCATTTCTCCCCATTCATTCAAAATCTGCAATTCGCTATCATAGCATAGGATTTTTCCAGATTAGTTCTTTAGTTCTGGTCATGGAAACCACCATTAACGGCCGTGGGTGTCGGCATGCTGACCACATGCCCCCCAATCCTGCATCTGCCTATGGTAGATGACGCAGCGGTCGGGTGGTAGGCCTTGTCCCTTCTGGGATGTTAGTGCCACGGAGTTAGTTAGTTAGTTCTTTAGTTGCCTATTCTATAACTTGAAGAAGAAATATTATAAATAAATTTCTATAGGAATGTATAATGACTTAGTATGTTTACCAAATGTTGAAGCTATGTTCATTTGTTTCCAAACAAATTGTTGCCAACCAAAAGAGCCTGAATTCCAATACATACAAAATTAACAAAAGGTCTTTTGATTACTATTTTAAGTACAAGAGAACTGAAATTATTTTCCTTTTAAAATTCATGATTCAAAGTAACATAAAACATACAATGTTCAACCATTATAAGGACTTAACAGGCCTTTTGTGTTCTTTATAACGACCTTACATGAGAAAAAACTATTATATTATTTGTAAATTTCAAACAATATCTTATACCAATAGAAATTACCGATTGTACGTGTTTTAACTGTTCCTACATGAAAATCGTAGGACAGTTATATTAAATCATGGGTTGTGCTCTGGGAACGTACCTAATAAATCACTAGATGGTAGCACAATTAGGGTGACCAGATGCCTTGCTTTTCGCACAATACATCTTTTTTAAACATCTTGCACCCTGAAAAAATCTCATAAATATTCTTTATAAAAATCTCCTGCAAGTGCAATTTTATGTGAAATACCGGTAACTTATACAGTACTATTTTACCAATCCTATAAAAATAGTTTTTTTGTATGGTATAACCTTTATGCTAGAAAAGAAATTAAAACTAACATCCATAATGGTAACTACAGTGTGTCCCACGCAAGAGTTGGCCAATGACGCGGGTTCCTGCGGCGCGGCGGGCACAGCTCCAACTCCCGAGCGATCGGGTGAAATATCTACGCTAATGAAGCCGCGATCGGTGTTATGATTCAGGTTCTCACATTTACAGTTGGAATTACAATGAAAATAACCACGTACCTCATCATAAGAGGTGTTGGAAATGTCATCCTCTTGCATCCACACAACATTGGAACCTATTTAAGAATTTTTTTTTCACGCGCATAAGTTCAGCTTCCGAGATAGAATTAATTTCTCTTCTGATATTGTCTTTAAGTTCTTCTAATGTGTGTGGGTTTGATCTAATTTCTGTTCAGTAAGTACGCGCCGCTTGGTCCCTCGTTTACTATCGAGAATCGAACCCATTTCCCGAAGTTTGCTTACAAGTTTTCGCACGGCTTCTCTGCTTGGAGGACGTACACCTGGGGATTTTGCTAAAAACCGACGTCTTGCGTCCTTGCAAGATGATGTAATAAATCACGTATGTTTTTCTTTGTGAGAACCTGAACCATTACACCAACAGCGGGCTTTATTAGCATAGATATTTCACCCGTTTCCTTTGTAATGTACGGGAAGTTGACCTATACACTTTATTTTTCAAGTTTCTCCATAAATAATATTCACATACTGTTAGAAGAACTTAAAGACAATATCACATAGGCCTATCACAAGAGAAATGAACTCTGTCTCGGAAGCTGAACTTATGCGCGTGAAAGAAAATTTCCTAAAATGGTGTCAGTGTTGTGTGGATGCGAGAGGAGAACATTTCCAACATCACTTGTGATGAGGTACGTGTTTATTTTCATTGTAATTTTAACTGTAAATGTGAGAACCTGAATCATAACACCGATCGCGGCTTCATTAGCGTAGATATTTCACCCGATCGCTCGGGAGTTGGAGCTGTGCCCGCCGCGCCGCAGGAACCCGCGTCATTGGCCAACTCTTGCGTGGGACACACTGTATATCTCATTAACTCTTTATAAAATCGGTATTCATATCCCATTGTATGTTTCAGTATCTTAATGCAACAAACAATGAACATTATTAACAGGCCTACTAGGCACAAAGAGGCTAGTAGGAATTAATGGTAAAATAGTTTTTTAGTACATGCTCGCTAAAACAGATGCTTGTCAGACTGGTAACACGCCGAAAAATTGTATTTTAGCCACCAAGGCCACTAAAATTGCATTCAAAATGCAGTTTTATCGGCCTAGTACTTTAAAGTCGTCATGACAATCTTTAAACAAAATCCAGATGGCATTGACCAGTCTCTCCAACTTAACATGAATTGAAGCACATAATTGGTCATAAAACAACAAATTTAAGACATCATGTTTCTTTATGATAATTAATCAGAAACTTTACCAGGGTTTTCACAAAACATGGTAGCCTATTTCATCATATAACAACAAATATAAGCCAACAACTTTTCACATCTTCGTTCACAAGAAAATCATTGCTTACCATTAATGCACCAGCATTTAATTACAATATACTCCTTCTCATAGTCTACTGCTGCCATGATGTTGCTGGCACCAGCTCCAATTCAATGTTTCTAGCTTGGATTGAAATTTCCTTGGGTTTATCATTCATATTTTCCCAAGCTTTTCATAAATACTACTTCCTATGCATTATTGTTTACAAAAAGCAACTCATATAATGCATCTATACTGCATTTCGTATTGGTACTTTATCGGACTCATCAAGTATTTCAGCCTCGGCTGCTATACTAGATTAATCCACTAAAGCATTATTTTGCGTACCTGATAAATAAATAGCTATTATATGCAGTTTTTAATTAATTGCAGATTATTTGATTTATTGGTTGCATCCAATAAAGAGAGTATTTTAGCATTTAAGTGGCTGCTATAAGATTTTCGTTTTAACCTATTATGTTCGTACCCTAAGGCTGCATGCATACTGGAGTAATGATGAAAGAAAATAGGTCTGTTCATACATTCATGTTTCTTCTATATCATCTATTCTCTTTGTGGAACAGTGTTGCTTCTTTGTTCGTTCATCATTGCTCCAACCACTGCCTTCTAGACTCTATTACTCGTGTATACACTGCCTGTCCTATGAGGCTAATTTTGCGTACGCGGCGACGGTACAGATGGTAGCACCTACCGCACTTTGTGGCAATACCTTACATATATCATATATCGTTTCTCAAGCAGTCGTGGATTTGCTTTGGGAACAAACCTTATATCAACAATGTTATTAGCAGAAGACGCAAAGCAATCTAGGTGTGGACGGTGTTGCCTCTACTGGAGAAATTCGACAACCGAGCAATATGCTGATCTCCATGTTAAAATAAAGCATAGGACAGGCAGTGTAATTCTCGAGACAGTGGTGGCTCCAACATGAATACTGGCTTAGATAGAAATAAACAGTGCAAAATATGCTGCACAAATGTTCTTACATTCTTACATGGCAAATTTTGTATTACTGAAGTTGAGTTTGATGAACAGAACTGGTCTGTAAGATTCAAAAATTAATGTTCAGCCTCCAAGGATATTACTGAATTTGTCATGTCATATTCTCCTTACAGCATGTTAATAGATAATTGCTCCAACTATTCAATAGATTTAGTTTACTTAGTTCAAGAATATAATTCTTAATAGAGAGTGCAAATTTAACCAAGTCAACATAGTATATGACTTTGGCCCACTTTAATTATTCCTATTTAAGTGGGGATATTTTTATGGAGCTGCATAGTACGGTATCTGATTATATGTGACTTCAGGCTTTCCCGGTGTCGAAAATGTTCAATGGTTTCTCAGGCTTCCAACCAGATGAGTAGGAAGATTGATTCCAAGCTTTCGGCAGCTCTCTCTTCTGCCATCTTTTGGGAGAAGTGAACTGGTCTCAGGAGACCACACCACCACATTGTGATTGATTTCAGTGTATTTGTTACAACGCAGATATAGTGCATTTCACAGCAGTAAGTAAATTATAGATTTCTTGTTTCTAGGGAAAACAGAAGAACATCATTCATATTTTAATTAATGTACGTTCTGACATTCTGCATTTAAGTCATTTTTATTTCCTCTTTATTTTCATACATATTGTTAATTTTGTAAAGAAATGTGACCAAATGTTCATTTTTATTTTCACTACAACTTGACTGTTTTCATGTAGCCTAGGGATCTGTTGTAATGGAGATAGCTTAGAAAAATTGAAAATGGACAGTGTAAAGTACCCCCTAAATAATTATTTTGCACAAAAAACTTTCTCGATACAGTTTCAATATTTACATTTGTATTTAAATAGATTTTTTTTAACAATCAGAATTTCGAAAAAAAATCGTGAAAAGTCACATTAATATTTCAGTTATAGAAACCAAATTCTGGGCCATTCAATAAAATTTTTAAAAACGTTCTTAATTTAGAAAAAGAAGTAAATATAATGAACCGTTCATCCGTCTTTCCAAAATCTGTGTGTGTTTTTTTTTTCGGTTTCTAGGCATCTTGAAAGACGTTTTTCCTGTGCTATCTCGATTACGATATTTTTGTCACGATCGCAATACTTTCTCTATACTACAAATAGACGAGATATTAAAAGGGGTGGTCTAATGTGCCACGTCCACTTTAACTTTAGGGTACTGCATTTTGTTTATGAAATTCTAGTTTGATTTAATTTTATTCATCCATTGATCAGTAGGCCTACATATCAAAATTCAAATTAACGTGAAATAAAAACCAAGAGTAGGGGCTGCGGGGAAAATTGTGAAAATGAATATGTTTGGAAATTTTTAAAGAACTACAGTTAGCGGTGCATTCAAAACGCCTCCTAAACACATTGCATTCATTTCAAGTTTTTGAGTTCTTATACGTATTTAAATCTACAGAGATGATGTCAGAAGTTAAAAGAGACTGCCCGCTGCGGCGCTGCATTGCATGCTAGTCCCCTCTGGCAAGGAATGGAAGAATTATCATTTTGCGCATGCGCCCCGAAACATAAACATTAGCTCCTGCCAAATGTACATGTGTTTTCAGCGTGGTATCGTGTTAAAAACTGTCATCTTTGTGGTATAGTGTAGTGCTAAAGTGTTATTCGTGTTTAAGGATGGATTGATTTGCTGTGAGACGATGTGAAAGACCGTGCCGTGACCTCATAAGTATGGTAAGTTGTTTTATTATAAATGAAGTAGACCTAACCGGTACAAGTGGAAATGTGTAGATTGTCTCTACCAGGGCCGCCACATGGGGAGGGCTGCCGGACCCAAAGGACCCGGGCCCCTCCCGGTGATGTGATATTAGGTTTGTTCGCAAAGCAGTCAGAAACCAGGAACAAATCGTTCGCGCATGCGCTCTTTCTCCACACGCGTTCGCAAAGCGAGAATCCGTGATTCTGATTTCAATCTTCTGTTCGCAAAGCTCTCACGGACAGTTTCTGTACTATAAGAAAAATTTGCAGGCTCTACCATGAATTGTTATCAGAGACATGCGCAGTAACCTATGTTCACGCGCCTGACTCCTCCCTCCAAATCCTTGCTCCAGATTTATAAGCATAGGCTACTTATATGTATGAATAATGGAAGATAATTAAAAGTTTCCCAAAATATAGTTTATATTGCCGATGTATATTGCATGTATAACATGTTAAAGGGAAATATATATTTTATTTGTATATCATATCGATTAAACGCAGAAACTATCGATTCCAAATTCTTCTAACCGTTCGCAAAGTGCAAATCACGGGTAAGTTACAGACTGGACATGCGCAGTACAACCAATTCTCAAGCAGTCACAGATTTGCTTTGCGAACAAACCTATTACTTTATGGAAAACTGGAATAGTTTGATAAAATGTTCTGTTACACGAGTAACGAGAAGGAAGCTCAACGGAGAAGGGAAGAGACAACTGAATGAGGATGGTCAGCGGTCAGTGAGGGGCCCGAGACCAGAACATGGTCCCAGGGCCGTAGCTAGGCGGTGGCGAGATGTGCCCCCGCCAAGGGCGCAAAATTAACCATGAAAAATCCCGCTTTTTATCAAGCTATAAAAATTCCACGTTAATGGAAGAAATCTTTCAGGTTATTAAAAATTACTGCACGTGAACTATCTGTAGTATTATACCAATTGTGTACAATAAAAAAGCAGTCATGATACGTTCTTTAATCAACAAGTAGTTCAGTCATCTGAAAATAAGGTTTTAGTATCTTGAAAGTCCAACACTTAGTTCATTTTCAAATTGAGGTTTAGGTTTTCTTTGATAATAACAGTGTTTTTATATTAAAATAATAAACAATTTTACAGAAATTAAAAAAAAAAAATCAGACCCCCCCAATATTGGAGGGCGCAGATTTGTCAAACTCGCCAAGGGCGCAGAAGGACCTTGCTACGGCCCTGCATGGTCCTGGGCCCAACCCCGAGATGTGGCGGCCCTGGTCTCTACTGTGCAGTACAAAAACTGTCATCTTCTACAATCAGTCGTGGCATTTAATTTTGTTTCGCTCATGCGCAGTTAATTTACACTTTGCAGGATCTCGGAATGAATATTCTTAACCCAAAAAAATGTTGTGGGAGTGATCGCACTTGTACATTCGCGTATACCTTCTACCCCTCTCGTTGCGTTTTGAACGTTGGAGATGTTCCTGCGACCCATCCGTACTCTAACCTAACCGTATCGTATCGCATATAAACGACAAATGCACACTTCTCCGGTCTTTATATGAAATCAATTTTACACTCACAAGTACCCCCAGGGTCGAGTGATTAGCATGTTAGGCAGTGGAACTAAAATTCAAATCCTGCTGGAAGCATTGTTTCTTTTGGTGTTGAAACCAGTTGTGTAGACTACATTGAAAGAGAGGTAAGACCACAGATCCCTATAGGTATACGGGTAGTTAACGAACACCGTAACTTAAGAGTGGGAATATCTGGATGAAATAATGTATCCTCGCATAACCTCTTCTTTCCCGTTCTACCTGGATATTTCTTAATGCGATGGGTAGGCATTCTATAGCACTTTAGAATAACTCTTTTGAAGAAGCTCCAATTTAGATCTGAAGTATATTGAATATAAAATCAGGTTAATTGCTGCCGGGCTGCAATCTTACGTTGAGCGCAATAAAGGCAGGGTTAGGTTAGATTATAAGCTATAAAAAGGACTTGATTCTTTGCTCGTATAAATTTCGCATTATTTTACGAATTGCTTCACTTTTCTCTATTTCTGTATGTTTTCACTTTCCCCCCCCCCCTCCTTTCCGCCATCCCTTTTTGATATGCTTGTCCCGCTTTTGGGTTTGATGTATTTTTTTAGTGGCCTACGTAACATAGCCTATTTCTGCATATGGAAGAAATCTATTTATTTTGAACTGTTTATTATTATTATTATTTCAAATTATACCAGCAGTAGAAGCATAATTTACATTTTGACTTGTATTACAGTATTTCGCTTATAATCCCATTTCGTATTCGAGAAACTTCACATTTAACGTAGACAATCGTAGGGAATTGTATTCTAATGAAGTAGGTTCTTAGTGTCGGTAGTTTGTGCTGTAGTGACCTCATTAAAAAGAGTTATTCGGCATCATACAAGGCCATCACCTCCTCCAGCGTTTCCATTTATAACTTCTGATACACTGTAGTCTCAGTTTGGGTAGAGCTGTCTCTTTCACTTGACCTCACCAAATGATTCAGACAGGGTTAGCCAAAAAGTAAACACCATACCTGGAGAACCTGAGAGGGAACAAACGCATCATAATATGAATTAGCTTGTCATAAGGTAACCTATACCTAATATGAAAGCTTTGACATACATTCAGGAAGTCGCTAATTAAAATCTTCCCTACTAGGGTCCTTCCTATGGCTAATGCGTAGCTTGAATGTTCTGTGTTCCCACTGTCATCTATCATCCTATACAATCTTTCAGGTCACTTTTTCTTAAACAGAGAAGTGAATGTCAAGTTAAGGAATGTGTTTAGGAGGTGTCTATTATTTTGAATGCACGGCTAACTCTACTTCCTTCAAATGTTACAACCATATTCATTTGCTACACCCAATGTTCCCCGCGGCCCTTCCCCTTGTTTTTTACGTTGATTTTATTCGTCGAAAATAAGTACCTAATAGGCCTACAATAGCATTCAAATTTAATTAAATTCAAAACAAAATAAAAACATTTATTTACTCGCCTTGTCTCAACGTGAGGAATGTAAAATCCAAGTCGAATAGTATTTTATATTCTAGATGCCTTGTATCAAATGCGTAGACAAGCCATGACAACCCACAAGACAGAAGTTGCAAATGATTAATTGATTTCTTGTGAACCATTTCAGACTTGCATGAAGTTAAAAATAAAAAGTTTGATATTTGAATATTCTAATTTTTATGTAAGATGAAAAACAGACAAATTTCTCGACAGGACTAAAACTCTAGGCAGTAAGAGTTTTAGTCTGCTGAGATATTTTGGAGGTCTGCTGAGTTAATTGGGATTTCGAAATGCCGAACCTCGTACAACTCAGCATTTAATCCTTTTTATAGTAAATTTTTTCTTCCAGACACTGGAAAATACATGTGAGGGGAAGGGCATTCAGATGTGGGAGTTGAATTAAGAGGGACAAGCCATCTTTCTCTCCCGCCAGTCATGACAGTCGTTGCCGTATACCCAGTTAGCGCGATGTGACTCCCAGACTATTGCTAGTTCAGGTAGGAAAAATTGTACAATATTTAAAACTTCCTACTAGAATCTTGTGAAGGACTGTACGCTTTTTAGGTAGATTTCGAAGTAAAAATCTACCTATTGGGATCGCTCCCATGTCATGACTTTCGAAAAATTCTTTCATATCTTTACGTTTCTTGCCTCCCTAAGTACGAAACCACCGCCCGTTCAAAAGTTTATATATATATACACGCTAGCGGCCGTAATTTTGTAGATATTTGAACCAAATTTTATTGTGCTATTTCTGGGCCCAGTAGTTCGGACAAGTTCGTTAATGAGCAAAATTGGCCTAAGTGGGGAGGTCGGGGGAAGGGGTTGAAATTTTGAAAAATTTATATCTCGGTCCCTATGAAGTATAGAGGGAAACTTTGTTTGAATAAATTAGAGTACTCCTTATGGAGTTCACAGTGACACCAACGATTCGGGGGTTTTGGGGGTACGAGTGGGGGTGGTTGGGGGGGATGGAAATTCGAAATATTTGAAACCACGTTTCGTGTGGTATCATTGAAAAGCTCTTGATGTACTCTACGAATCAATAACTAGTTTCTCGATAGCTCTCACATAAGGCGAGATTTGATTGTTTGAAAAACAATAACACTTAAAAATACACCTCAGCCTGAAGGCCTGCCGAAAGGAATGCGTGAGGACCGACTAAGGATAAAATTACCAATGTAATAGAGTTTGCAATATTGAAAATAATAGTTACACACCTTTAGAACAATAATGCGTGGCAAAATAAAAAATAATATCAATTTAAAACATAATAAACAACTGCTGCGCAGCGACAGTGAATTAAGATTCAAGATTCAAGATTCAAGATTTTTATTTGTCATTTAGTAATACACTGATTACAATAGACTTCGTCAATATATTAAAATTAAACAATTACTTATTTTAAAATTATAAACATAAAAATATATAAATATATAAAAAGTAGGTCATTCTAGTGACATTGATGCAAACAATATACACAGAAACAATCCTATAAATAGTTCAAAAAATATATTACATATGCAAATTTTACTTTATAGCTTGTTACAATCTAAACTACCTAGTTAAAATTTATTTCAGAAGTATCTGATGCAAAAAAGGCTTCTACATTATAAAATGCCATTTTAATAAGCCAAGTTTTAAGAACGTTTTTAAATTTAGTGAGAGACGTTTGTGTAGCAGAATTAGGTAACTTATTAAAAAATTTAATTTGCATGTATATATGACTATCAGTACATTTGCGCAGTCTAAAAGTTGGCAATTCTATTTTGTTATGAGTTCTAGTATTATAGCTATGTATATCTGATCTTAGTGAGTATTTGTGTATATTTTCTTTGATTGAGATTAAGTTAGAGTATATATAAAGGCTAGGTAGGGTCATTATTTTTAACTGTTTAAAAAAATCTACACAGCTGTCTCTATTCTTGGCCCCTATTATAATTCTTATAGCCTTCTTCTGACATATAAAAACCTTGTTGGCTCCAGCACTGTTACCCCATAATTTAATTCCATATGTAAGATGCGGATGGAAGAAGCCATAATAGGCTAATAGAAGCATTTCTTGATTAACACATGACCTTAACTTTCTCAGTAAATATAAAACTCTAGATACTCTAGCAGTGACATTAGTTACTTGGGTGTCCCATGTGAGTTTCTCATCAAGAAAAATTCCTAAAAGTTTTACATGCTTATTCTCTAACGTTGGTAATTTTATACTAAATGTAATATTTTCGGTTTTTTCATCATTCACTTTTAGCTTATTCGCTTGAAACCAAATGTTCGCTCTTTGCAGTAAATGATTTACTTTTGATAGCGCTTCATTTAAATCAGGATCCCTATTAAAGACAGTAGTGTCATCTGCATATAAGATTGTACTATTTGGAATAAAAAGTGGTAAATCATTAATGAAAATCAAAAACAGAAGGGGACCCAGTATCGAGCCTTGCGGAACACCGACTTTTATTTGTTTTAGGGTTGATCTTTTATCTCCTATAACTACCATTTGTTGTCTGTCTTCTAAGTACGATTTAATTAGACTCAATTCTAAACCAGTTATTCCATATATTTTAAGCTTATCTATCAAAATTGTATGTGAAATGCTATCAAAAGCCTTACTTAGGTCCACTAAGGAGGCACATAGATTTTCCTTCATGTCATAAGCATGTAATATTTCGTTCACAAGCTGCTCGACTGCATCCACAGTGGCTCTGCCTGGTGTAAAACCATATTGAGAAGAACTAAGCAGATTATTTGTAATAAAGTATACTTGTAACTGATTTTTTATAACTGCTTCGGTTATCTTGCCCAAAATTGGAATAAGGGATATCGGTCTATAATTTGATGGGTCATTTCTATCGTTTTTTTTGTAAAGTGGTACTGTTTTAGATATTTTAAAGTTTTTAGGGAAAATTCCAACGCTTAACAAACGGTTAATTAAAGAGCACAAAGGTAAAGCTATTAAATCAATAATCATTTTTAAGACATAGTTTGAGAGTCCCATGTAATCTTCACTTTTGGAGTTGTTGAACTGTTGTACAATTTTTATTAATTCATGAGGAAAAATGTAAGACATTTTGAATTTTATTCTACTTTTATTTTGATAAACAGTTTTCATAAGTTCCAGGGCGTTCATCTGGACATTACGAGAGTTATCGAGTTTATTTAGTTGAGAACAGTTTAGAAAATATTCATTAAAAATATCTGGTGATATTTGTGGGTGCTCTTTTTTCTTAGATTGTAAACCCGTTTCGTTTTTAATCACAGACCATGCCGCCTTGCACCTATTATTGGAGTTCAGAATGTAATTTTCATTATACCTAATTTTTTCCATATTTATTTCTTTCTTATAAAGAGTTCTAGTCTTTTGAAATAGTAATTTATTTTCTATATTTAGTGGCGCCATGTTTCTAAGAATTATTACCTTATCCCTCAGTTTGGAGAGTTCTGGTGTAAACCACTTTCCAATATTTCTTTTAGCATGATTTAACTTCAGTTTTATTGGACATGTTTCATTATAACACAAAAGTAGCTTGCTTACGAAGTTCTTGCATATATTTTCTACATCAAAATTATTCCCATAGATTATTTCATCCCAGTTTTCAGTGGAAAGCCTTGATCTTAGGTGTTCAATGTTTTTAGAATTAACTAACCTAACTTTATATTTAGAGTTACCATTCATGTTTATTATATGCCTATTTTGAGCTAAACCTAAGTTACTGTATACTTTCAACCATAATACATCATGATCAGACATAGCAGCTGTTTTAATTATACCTGTTTCGACTACACATGTATCATGATTAGTGATGACATTGTCTAGGCATGAGTCATTTCTAGTATTCTGAGAGAAAAGACAATATGCATTATAGGATTTTAGCATATGAATGAGAGTACGCACTATCGGTTTATCATCCCTAATATCTATGTTCATATCAGATAAAATGAAAAACATATAATTGTTTTTTACCACTAGGTCTAAAAAATTTTCTAAAATATTTACAAAGTTAACATTATTAGACTTGGAGTTATAAACTGATATTATCAACAATTTCTGATGTAATATTTTAACTGCACTTATTTCAAAGTCTGAGTCCATGCCAAAATTGCTTACATCAAATTCTTCACAAAGGATATCATCTTTTAAAAACAGTAATGATCCGCCATATCCTAATGTTTGTGAATCCTTCCTACAGTATGAAGCTCCTAATTTATATCCTGGGGGTGTATAGAGATTTATTTCCGATGGTGTCAGCCAGTGTTCATTGATGGAAATTATTTGTGCAGGAAAATCAGTTAAAAAGTTTTCTAGTTCATTACAAGATGTTCTTATGGATTGTATATTGAGGTGCATTATGTATAAATATTCTGTATTAGGTGTAAATACTACTGTTTTGTTCTGTTTACTTCTTAAATACTGAATGCTGCTGCCGTCTTCGACATCAGGGGTTTTCTCTCCATTATTTACTTCTCTAAAAAAATAGAGTCTGGCTTATCTTTAAGAATGATAGGCCTGGTATGTGACTGTAACCTATTTTTACTAGTAAGATAGTTACTCACATGTTTTAAGATTTCGTTGCTAGCATATTGTTTCCCTAGTCCATTCAAGTGGAAACCATTATTAGTATAAAATCTTTTACCTAATTTGGAGACGTCAACAAATTTACAGTTTTTAAAATATTTACATGTCTTCTTAATATCTTCATTTGTTTTTTTCACTTCATAGTTGGCCCAAGACCATTGCGGCAGGTCATGCCGATATGGTATCGAGAAGACTATTATGTTGTTCAATCTTAAGTCCTGCAGTTTTTTTCGGAGAGACGATCGAAGGTCTTTACCTTCATTCTTCGCGACATCATTGGTACCTCCAAACAGTACCACGAAATCTTCCGATCCAAAAGTCTTAGCAGCTGGAGGAACAATGTCTTTGAATTTGGCACCAGGTTTCAAAGTAGCGGAGATTCTACAGGAACTGTTATTCTCTAGCAGTGATCTGATACCCCTACCCTGACTGTCAGAGTAGAGATGAATATTCGCTGTTTTATAACCGTTTCCAAATAACCTAGTTTCCTTTTGTTCTGGAACTTGTGACCTTGGAGCGGACTGATATTTTAAATCGCGATTAGTCCCGTTTCCCTCCTCTGTTCTATTTGAGGTCAGTTCATCATCCATTATCAAGATGTCGTATTTATTCTTACTAAGGAAATTGGTGTTGAATTCAGTTTGGGTTGAATTATGCAATTTATTTGGTGACCCTTTGTATCTATTTTTCTTCACTGGAATCTGTTTCCATACCTCTGTACTTGTGGAAAGCGCGGCAGTGTGATTACCTCCTTCATTATCCAACGTCTGGTTTGTTAAAGTTTCTTCAAGAGAGTTTATTTTGCCTTTTAGAAGATTATTTTCTTGTTTTAAAATTTCTAGGTCACTCTGTAACATGTTTATTATTTGTTTTGCACTTGCTAACCAATTTTCACCCGTCTCGTCTGAGAAGTCGCCGCCATCTTCTTAAAGCAAAAGCACTTCGAAATCTACCTCAGCCTGTAGGCCTGCCTAAAGGGATTTTTTCATTTGTAATTATCGAAGAAGAGTGGCCAATTCCCCGAGATGGTGTATTTGTTAAGACATTTCTCGGACATACATTTTAATATCATATCCAAACCAGGTTGGGGGTCTGGAATAATTTACATGATCAGGCCTCTGTCATAGAGGATGATGGTGTAAGAAAAAAATAATCTATATTAAGATTGGTTTATTTTTGAAGTCCGATTTCAACACTAGTTTCAGATGCCGTGTCTCTTAATAGAGAGAAAAAAGTACCGGTATGTTTGTTGGTAAAACAAAGTAGGCTTGCAGAAAATAAAGGAAAATCTTACTATTAAAGAAAAAGTACGTCGCACATGTAATGTAGTGCTTTAAATTGTGGGTTAAGCAAAACGCTAGAGCAATAAAAGAGAGAAATGCTGCCATAAATAATTTTAAAGACCGAAGTCGAGAAGTTCTTGTGCCATTTAGGAAGAAAAAGTTCTTAAACTTAGAAGATCAATACACCATTCAAGAGACTGCTCATGTATGGAATTGTTTTTTTTAGAAACAACCCATACTCTTAATCTATGTTGTAGAGTTCTTAGTCTGACAGTTACAAAAAGTTTCTTTTGACGTGAGTAGGCCCTTTTAGAGCCTATACTGTAACATTAGTACACACGCGTAACATTGACGTAGGCCTACCGGTAATTAATTATAAGTAAATTATATATTTTATTTTATTATAATTTTCTCCTGGTTTTATAGAGTCTGTGCCTAAAGTCTGGTAGAAATTGGTAAAAAAAATGAAGATTTAAATAAAGGTAATGTAATAGAAAGTGAAATATTTAAGGGGTGCTATGTTCTAAAATACATTTTTGCCTAATATCTATTATTGGTTCTATAGGTTCTGTGTGTAAAGTATGGTAAACAATGTTCAAAGGTTGTAGATTTGTATAGATATCACATAATAGAGGTTGGAAATTTAATGAGGATTTTTTTTTTTTTTTTAAATATCGTCTCGTAGAATTTTCGCTCGGTTTTACGGGTACATGTGTAAAATTTTATAGACATTAGTCAAAGAATGTAGATTTCTGTAGAGAAAATATTGCTCATGGGGATTGAAAATAAGGATAGGGGTTATTTGTTTTAATATAATTGTTGCCTATCGCGTGTACCTTTCGTACAAATTTCGTACAAATCGGTCAAAGCACATTGATTTGTATAAAGGACGAACAATTATTTATTGCTTTTATGTTTGTCTTTTATACTAATCTGTATATATATATAGTACTAGTACGGTGAAGTGCTACTTTTCGGCGTGTTATCAGTCCGAGAAACAGCCACTTTGCGGAGCTTGTACTAAAAACTTAATTTTTCGTTGATTTTTGTTAGCCTAATGGCTACAAACTTAAATTAAGTTCATAATTTAAATGATAAATTCGGCTATGAAATATTTTTGGTGCCCCCCTTTTCTTGCCCTAAGCGCGTAGCCTACTTACTCTGCTTATAGGGTTGATCCAGGACTGACCCCGAGGAAGAAGTATAGGACGTCAGGTGAGCGTACAAATAGGAACCGCAATAGTTCAATGGCTCTAATGCTTGCCCCAAAAAGATGGAAGATTGTTTTATCTAGTTGTAGGATTACTATCCATAAAAATTGTCAAAGAATATATTCAAACAAGTAAAAGAATGGCAGCATATTGGCGTCGCATTAGGAAAGAAATGACCGACAAGCAAGGATATGTTTCATTGACCTCTGAAGAACACACCTTTTTTGTCTCAAGTGACCGTTCAAGGACACAGTGAGCTACATTTCTCACGTACTTTCGTTTTCATACGTCATATGTTACAAGATAAATTTTATATGACTTATTTTAGTATCATCTGTAGTCTGCAAGTTTAGTTTTATTTATTACATCACTGAATTAAAAGAGAGGATTTATTTCGAGTGCTCACTCCTAGCTTCAAGGACGTATTTAAGATGCAATTATTCTTGCATTGCATAATTCGAACTCCTTAGAAGATCTGACTGGGATTGTCGGTGCTAGTCACCAAGGATGTCCAAACTTTTACTTCAACTTCTAAATTACAAGTCGGTACTTTATTCTTAAATATTTTTTGCTGCGAAAAGTTCTTGTGGAGAACCAACATCAAAGATTAGGATTTATAGGTGAGCGGGTTCTCTAGTAGAGAAAATTAGAGCTGCTGTGAAAGAAACCACAGTGTGAAATATTGTCTCTAGTTGTGAATGGAGACTATTTCCTAGCACCTTATCCGTTGGTTCTATACCGTGCCCATAACCCCATTTTGTTTACCACTTTTTGTATTTTAATACAGCTTTTTAATAAATCTTCTAAAGCGCATTTCATAATTTATGCCTATACCCCTTGACTTTTTATTTTCATTGCTTTATATTTTGTAATTATCATGGTTTCGTTCTAATATCTAAGAATAGGGTAAGGTGGTACATTTTCGAACACTTAACAAATATTCTTATTTTATGAACACAATAAACATAAGACAAGTTCAACTGTATTGTATTCACAAAGTTGGCAATGTAGTTGACCCTTCACAAAAATATCAAAGTCACACAGCTGTAATATTGGTCATGGCAATCGATCTTTCATTTCCAGAATATCGTTCGAAAATGTACCGCAGTAGGTACAATTCTAAACACCAGTGGGTACTATTTCGAACAGTGGCATTTTCAACGAACAAAGTGCTTTCTTCCAAATATTATTTTCTATCATTATTATTTATCAGTAATATGAACGTAATAATGATGTGTCACGATTTGAATAGGCAGATGACCGGATTGGGTCATGTGGTCAGCATGCCGACTCCTACGATAGTTATTGATGGCTTACTGAACCGGAGCCGCTACTTCTTTATGAATTAGCTCTTTTGTTGGTGTCAAGAGGCTGAATGCACCCCGTTCCAGATGGGTGATCTGGAAAAATCCGAGGAGGTACCGGTGATCGAACCCAGACTTGCGGGTCCGTAGTCAGGAACCACTAGGCCATACAGACGGTCTGTTATAACATCAAGATCAATAATAAAAATACTTAACACCTGCATGCTATTGTGTATTGCATAAAATGCTGAGATGTAATAACATTGCAGAGGAAGTCTTAGTTTATAACTCTTCGTTGAAATAATACCACTGTTGAAAGATGTATGAATACCATCCTTTTATATTTGACTTGCACAGTTAATAATAATAATAATAAACATGTACCTAAAATTTGTTCGTATTTGTACCTCGAGCTAGTTTTTGTAAATTACTACATTGTTGAAATTCCGCTCACGAATGACCATTGTTGTGCCAATGACTTACGTATTAAAGACTACGCTATTTGTTGATATGAGTTAAAAATTGGTCCTCAAAAATATATTCCAGTAACACAACGTGGAATTATAAGCAATTTTATAACTTGCCATTTTTCAAGCATGGAGTTCTTACCTTCGATTGGAAAATAATTTTTTATGGCCGAATGAGACAACTCGGAACATCATTCTCGCGGATACAGGTCAACAAAACAATCAGTATGGACGCTATATAATTAAAAACAGTTTGGCTAACATTTGAAACCCAAAAATGGATAAAAATCTTAGTCCGTTCAGAACTGTACCATGTTCGAAAATGTACCACCTTACCCGATAAGTAACTTTCAATGAACTTATTAGGTTCCAGTGAACGTGGGAATAGTGAACCTGTCTGCTTTCAGGAAACGCGGGACTGAAGACACGCCTGTAACAATGAAAAAATAATTATTAAATATTCCACCTTGTGTTTCAATTCCAATATAGCCTGCTAATTGTGAATATAAGTTTGTTACATAATGAGTATAATAACATAATAAGTAAATAAATAAATATAGAAGCAGTGGCGTAACAGAAGGCTCCGCAGACCCCTTGATGCGGGGGGGGGGGGAAACCCGAGATTCTAGGGTGTCCGAAATGAAAACTGAAAAAAAAAAGGAATAAAAATAGCCGCACTGGTACACGTCAATTGTTAGTACACCGAGTATTGAACTCTTATTACAGCGCGCTTGTGCCAGTGTTGGGAGATAAGTGGTGTATCTATCAACTAGAAAATAATACTACTTTATTTCCTGATTTGCTATACTACTATTAAGTTACAACTCCTACTTGATCCCATACAAGGCGTGAAGATGATTAGGTTTCCAGGAGTTTGACACTCCCAGATTTTTAGACATTCGGCACATGAAGGTGGTAAGCTTTTCAGCCTTACGCATTGGCCGCCATTACCTCCTGATATACATTTTTAAGAGGCCGATTAGACCCCAGGTCCATAGTGTCACCAGAAGAATTAGGTCAATTGGAAAATTCTAACGATTTCAACGGAAATCGAATCTGCGACCTTCCGGTTTGTAGCGCAGTGCCACGGCGTACCCCCATTATTACGATTACTGATAATATTAACATAATATCGTCTATCGGTTATAATCATACTGGAAAATTTTAATGCTTCCGAGGTCCTGTCAGCCCATCAAATTTGATATTTCCCGCTGTATAAGACTATACCCATATGCTTGAATATGAATCGTTTTGTTACTGAGCTCAAATTAAACCCTGCAGGGGGCCCAAATTTTCACCGTTACACCAATGTGTAGTATCACGTTCTTGTTTCATATTTTGCCTTATTTTAGCACTTTTTCCCTTCCTATTTCCATATGGAAATTGTACCTAAAAATCCTAACCTTACATCAACCACATGACCAATTCAGAAAATCATCACCATAACCATTATCATCATAATAATCACAACACCGTCATGTCCATCTCTTATATACTCGGTTACAGTGCTGAAATTATATTTATTACGTAATAAAATTTGTTTGTACACCAACTATTAATAAATTAAACAAAGAAATTCAATGAATTATGATGCAATAATAACCAAAAGAAATACATTTCATCAAGGGCTAAAGATGGAGGAAAGCTTCCCATGATACTAGTGGCATTCCCCCTTTGTATGGCATTGCTGATACGTTGTCTCAAATATTCGGCAGCCCTAGGATCCCCTGTTGCAACAGCAAGTATTCTACCTATCTCTGAAGTTAACTCCTTGGCTTTTGCACACCATACAAGTGTCTCGACAGCAAAAACAAAATGGTACTGGTAAACTAAGTGACAGTACTTCAAATTAGAGCTAAGATACAGCAGAAATCGCAGCAGAGCCAGTATTTTTGCAGGTACGCGGTAAAAGTGATGAAGTTAATGTGTCGGCACAGGTTGCATCACATAAAAGTGATTTACCCCTGACCCAAGGGATCAAGGTCAATCCGTCGGGTGTCTTACCATCTGATCGACTAATGCCAACTGGTTCCAAGATAGTCGGGACACGAGCAGAGACTAAGGCTCTTTTAATTAGGTAAGTTAATTGATCATGGAATGCCTGGAGTATTTTCCTGTGTTCTTAGGACAGCTTAACCCATGACGGCCGTAAGGATCAACTCTAGCACCGCACTGGCATAGGTGTAGATGACAGATTTTACAACCAAGCCGCAAGCCTACAGCGATCCTGAAAGACACGTCTTCCATTAGAGTACCTAAGCTAGATGAAGGTAAAGCTCTAAGCTAGGAGCCAGATTCGTTTTCACAATTGGTAAGAAAACGTGCTTGGTCAAGATCAGAAGGAGAAGAAGAAACGAGAAGTTAGTGTATACGCGTTGTGTTTTTATGATCCCACTCTTTCTGTACCTCAGGATGTGCTGGAAAATCCTGATCAGGGTTTAAAAGTCTCCAACTTGCCATTTATTAGTTTTAACTTCCCAAAATCAATCTAAAAGTTTAAGTTTTGTATTAATAAGACCCCTAAAAATCTCAATAATATACCGTAATGTATTAAATCGTACAGTAGGCCTATACATGTTGTAATTCTTTTATGTTTCCATGCAACCGTAATGTTTTTAAATTTTAAGTTTTCCACATAATTTTGCATTTGCATCTCTTGTTCTTTATTTGCGTCGATGTATTGCATTGAACATCTATAATATTGTCGATCAGAGGCGTAACGAGGGGGGGTTGGGGGTTTGAACCCCCCCCCATTGATTAAAAAAAGGAAAATTGTATAATTTTTTAAAGTCTGCTTATAAATGACTTAATACGAGTATAAAGCGTGGGAAGCTTAAAACTCGTTATTGTGCATCTTAATTGTTAAAATTTTCTGGGGGAGGACGCGGATGTTATAACCCCCCCATATGGTCGGCCTGGTTACGCCTATGTTGTCGATCAAACACTTGTATCGTGGAAATTCTAGGATATTTCCATTATTTTCGTAGCCACCACCACCATTCGAAATGCTGAATTTCTTTTTACAACTTTTATCAATTTTTATTATACGTATTCACACGAGAGATTACGAGTTTATTGATATGTTTGTGAGAACAAAATTCTACTCATAATCGCGAGTAGTATTTATTAAGGGTACTCCATGAATAAAATATAACCGATTTTGTAAATAATAATAATTTTCTTCCTTTGTTTGTGAATATTCTGTCATACTGTGAGTTCACGGCATACTAAATGAATCGATTTGGTGAATGGTGATTGGTGATTGGTCTTTATCCGAGGAATTGCTACACGTTATTGGTCAATATTGCATGAATGGAATAGTCAAGATAAAACTAACTTTGTTTTCTTGAGTCAGCACTCCAGTCATAATAGCAATAATTTTATGTCGGACGTATACGATGATAAGCGGAAGATGAATATGAAAACATAACTTTCATTCTCATATATTTTTACATCAGCTATATAACGGAGATTTAAAGCTTCGCGTTTTCACGACTGTGCAAATCTGAGTGGGCACAAAACTTTTCCCTATCTGAAAAGGAACTTCCCTCTTTGTTACATTCTTACGCAGAAGGCTGCCTGGTTTGGAATCATAAATAAAATATTACGAGTATACGTGTTTTAATGCAGAATCTTACACACGATTCGTATCAGATACTACGTCATCGTGTATGCATACTTCGTAACTCTCAACTTGTCTATTGGCATACAGCGTACACTGATCCAATGCATATGCAAATTCAGTAACTCCCATCTCTGACAACGGATTACTTGTGAGGACCTGAACCGCTCAGAGTCTAGAAAAGGTTGTTTATATTATGTAGCAAATATAAGAGAGACGAGGAATATTTATATTTTTGGAACGAAGCTCCATTCATCCTGGAAAAATCACTCGAAACGTTAGCATGACCTCTACTGAATTTATCATAGTGATGAAGGACATCGAAAACGAAGTATATAGACAGATTTTTTTAAAAAGTCATACGTACCGTTATTATTACACATTAATACCATCAAATTCTTTCTTTTCCCTACCATAAATATTAGGATAAAGCTACCGTCATTAAATTAATTTTTACTTCCTTTGAAAGTATTTTTTAAATAAAATTTTATTCTAAATATTGGATATTTTAACCTCCCGATAAGTTTGTAAGTAAATAAATAAATAAAAACATAGTACAATATGCAAAAGTTCAGTATAAATACCTTACAAAAATGCGATGTCTACATCTCTGTATTTAATTATTATTGCTGGTTGTTATTATTATTAATCCTTATCGCATGTTCAAATTAGCTATAAAATATATCACTTTAAACAATCCTGTAGCATAATTTTATATTACTGAATTCAGAACTTTCTGAAATTAATTTAACTTACCGTTGACCTACCCTCTCCTCATAATCACAATGTGTAGGCCTATGTTCACAAGTATGTAAATATGTTTGTTTGAATATGTGTTATAAATTGTAAAAATAGTTTGTAAATTGACTTGAGTTACAAGAAAAATATAATATATTTTTAATAATGTAATGTAGGCCTAATAATCGGGACTAATATGAGAGTAGGTCTAAGTTGGCGTTATTGTTAATGTTCATTACTTTATTCAGTTCTGTCTCAAGCAACTAGCATCTTAAGATATCTATGTTAAGATATTTTGACGAAGATCTGTTTGTTCAATCCACTGCCTTCTAGACTGTATCACTCGTGTTTACTCGTGTATACACTGCCTGTCCAATACGGCTAATTTTGCGTACTCGGCGACATTACAGATAGCAGCACCATTCACACCCAGATTGCTTCTTGTTTTTTGCTACGACATTGTTGATTACGTAGTGCTGTCACCGCCATCTCATAATCACTGCCTTCTAAACTGTATTACTCCTCGAGACGGCGGTGCTCATAATATAGTCTATCAATGCGTCTAATTAATTTACATTTATTTTAATTATTGCTCCAAAATTCCATTTCAAGGTAAGTGTCATATACTGGAATAATATTATGTTCTAAACAAATAACACAAGTATCTGTGTCTGTTTAATGCTTATTTTGACGCAGCAAACGCATAGAAGCAATGTACGGTAATGTATAGGGCAATGCCTTCTAGACTCTGTTACTCGTGTATTCTCGAGACGTGGGTTGTATAGGTGGCGGTTATTGCTGCCATCTGGGTGTGAATTGTGTCGCCTCTACTGGAGAAATTATGCAATTGAGCAATACTCTAAACTCCATGTTAAAATAAAGCATAGGACAGGCAGTGTAATTCTCGAGACGGCGGTGGTTCAATCATAGATTTAAGCTATGTACAAGTTAATTATTTTTTGCTGCCAACTTAACAGCAGTATATTCTATTTATTATTTTTTCTCTAGTTTTTATTGTTAAGTTTACATTTTTAGTTATTGCATTACATCCTATGTTCATTTACTTTCAACATTAGATTTAGCTTATCATGTTGGCTTTGGATATCTTTCTTTTGTCAGTTCCTGTTTCTGTAGTCAACTTGATTCATATTACTATTTAAATAACATTCATTTTCTAGCTTGTAAGCTATTATTCCTATTCACTGTCTTTATTATTCATATTTGATTGTTATTTTTTGTATCCAGTCTTCAGGATACACTTCTTGAGCAGTTTATATGCGTTTCATATTGCTCATTGACTTACTTCCTTCTTCTTCACTACAACAATTCCATTTTACTTATACATGAAAGGATTCATGTGTTTCTCTGGTGCTTCAGATTATTGAGATATAATTTGAACATCAACTTTCATTCATTCTATTTGTAAGGATAACATATCCTACAGATTCTACATTTCTTCATCATATGCTTCAAGTAAGCAATACTTCTAGTGCATCAAGAAATGTGCTTGTCTTTCATTCAACTTATGCCTGGCAAAATGGCGTTCTTGTGGTGTTTTGCTAATTGCTAAATAGCTGGGACATCACGACATATATGCTCATCCTTACAGCAGGTAAAGATTCTGCTAATTTCAATTTATACGAGGACAGATACTTCACTTCAAGTAAGTTATCAATAGTATTACTAGAAGTGGCTTCAATTCTCCATTCATCTACGCATTAAACATCGGTCTTATTGTTGAGATTTAGCTATCGTTAAATAGCTTATACATCAGACTTAATATTCAGTTTCTCATATTGAAATCTACTTCTACAAGTGTCACACTTCACGGACACATATATATATTTATTCACAAATGTGATTTTATGTGATTTCAAGACTGAATCTTCAACTCCATTATTTACAAACTTTCATTCAATCTCATGCGTTAAGATGACTCACATATTACATCAAACATAAACTCTACATACCTGAAGATTGTCAACCATTGTATGGATATATAAATGCTACATCAAGAAGACTGTTAGCTGAAGACCTACTATCTTCGTTTTCAACTTTGTCAACCAAGTGAAAGTGTATTTGTTCGTGTGCTTAGCTTATGATTAAATGTTATGTCTTATATTCAAGGTTTCATTGAGTGATATATGCTATAAAGCTTATTCATTTCATTTCCTCCATTATGGAGGTGGTCCTCCGCCAGAGATCTTATTAATTGTGGTTGGCACGGAAAGTGTTAAGCACAATTAAATTTACAATCTCGTGTAGGTATTAGGGACTTTTACAGTCCGCTATCACATATAATACGCCCCCTGATCCTACAATGTTTGTTAATTATTTTTGTCACTGTAATTTTCATGTATTTTTTATTATTCTGTCTGCCTACTTACATAATCTGATGTTTAAGCTATGTATTAATGCAAACAAGTTAACTTTTACAGGCGCTTTTGAACTAACTTAATATTCTTTATAACCGTTGGTTAGTTAGGCCACAAGTTGGGCAGCTAATTTATAACTGTTCGTTGGGTGATGAAATGATTAACGTCAAAATGGGTGCCAATTTATAACTGTTCGTAATGTTGGGTGCTAATTTATGACTGTTGGGTGCCAATGTATAATTGTCAGTAGGGGTCGTTGAATATATTATGTCCGGCTATTTCTAACTCAGTTGATAGAGCGAGATCTCTTTCAGGGTCGTGCTCGACGAAAACTAAAATAGGATATAAGATGAAGGGATTATAGATCGTAAAAATGAAGTCTATTGATAATGAACTTGAATAATATTTGTAAGTTTATTTGGTCCGAAAATCTTTCACTTAATTTGTTAATTTCTTAAAATGTCTGGAGGAAGAATACAGTAATGTCTTTATCTATTTGCTTCGTCGTCGCCAAAATCACTTTAGGTTATATTATTATACTTATAACATCTGCACGTTTTATTGCAGGAATTTTAGGTTATATATCTTATGGCGGTATTTATTCGTTTAACTTTTCAATACGAAAAATAATATCTATAATCTTGTCTTATTCCAATATATATATCTTTATCCTCGACCGTATTATTTAAAAGTCGGTATAAAATTAATATTCGTACTTGTTACTGTTTCACTGTATATTTCTAACTCCGGTTTAGTCTATAAAAGTTACGTCCGTCGCTGTTGAATAGATGTCTTCAAGTCTCCGTTGGTCGCTCCTGTTCGTGTTAATATGTTTCGGTGTTAAAATATTCTAGCCATTCCATTGGTTCTGTCAGTAGGTTTTGTCTCTTGTGATTGGAAATTAGCTAAGTCGTCTGCTAGTGTTTGAAATATTTGTCGTTAAAGTGGGTTGAGGTTTGGGGAGAAACGTATCCATCAACTTGACTTTAATAGCTGGCGACAGTGGACTTTTCCAGACAAAAAGCCACGCCTTCACTTCATTGTATTCCCTTATTTAGTTAATAATTCATAAAGTAATTGTCACTATTGTCTGCAATAAGTGTAGTTGTATAGCTTTCTTGATTACGCGTTGAATGATGTAATTTTCTATGTTGTCGTGTTAATAATTAATCGTTTGATTAATTATTTGTAATTGCTGGTAATGTCTTTTGATTCAGATGGTCATGTTGTATATCAAATTGTTCGTGTAAATGTCCTCTGTCTTGTCATGTAATTAGTTTTATGGTCATTGTAATAGTCTAGGCGTAATGGTAGTTTTTAGTAGTCGATAATGTTGCGGGAAGTTCAAATATTGTTCGTGAAATGTATTTTCTTATATTTGATTCCTCTTTTTATATAAGTCCATATGAACTGATCGGTTACAAATGTCCGAACGCTATAATTATTAAAATTATGAAGTAATTGGTATTTGGAAAATAGTTTTATAAATAATTTTAAAAATTTTTCGTTAGTCTCGCATCCAAAATTTCTCGGTCAGTTCGTATATCAATTAGTTATTTTGATTTTGTAATGATGAATATTTTGTAATTTATTATCTGTTATCTTTTATCTGTGTTCTTCCTCGTCGACTGAATAAAAATATAGTTTTCACATTAAAATTCTTAAAATATAAACATTGTTAAATCATACACTTGTTACATTGAATCAGCTGATAATCTTCCTTTCTTTACTTCATTGTACTTACTTGTAGTACGCTTCTCTTTCCTTTTCACCTAATAAAATGAAATCTTTGTTACATTGAATTACTTGATAATAGTCATCTTGACTGGTTGTAACTCATTTCTGGTACATCACTGTTCTTCACCTAATGAAACAATTTTACTAATTACACTTAATTACTTACCGTTAAATACATAAAATTTTATTTAACCCACAATGGGATTTGATTACTTATACACTTCACACTTTATGTTTAATTACACAATCTAAAAATGTATTATTTTCTTTCTTCTGTTCTTCAGGTATCCTTTTTATTCAAATAAATTTATTTTGCTTATTTCGTAATATCATGTTCAAGTTTACTACAAATTTATGCATTCTTACTCCTACACAATCAATAATATCATTCTTAAATGTCAATCTGCTTTTTCTAGCATGATTATTATAAGTGCATGCCTTACCTTCATTTTATTATTTTCTTTCTCATTAGTGATCTTTTTCACTCTTTTGACAGTGGATTCCTTCCTTGTCATACTTTTCTCATTTTTCATCGTCGACTCATTTCTTACCTTTAATTATTCATAATCTTTGCACACTCATAAATTCACTTTTCATAACTCATTATTTATCTGTTTCATCTCCATTTTATACCTTATATTTTATTGGTGTAAGGTTGTAGGGAGGATCCTAAATTGAATATGCATGATAGTAAAATACTTATTTATTCATAAATCTTAATTCTTTAACCAAAGTGTAATGTGTAATTATAAAACTTAATTCAATATTTTCAATAAGTGTAACTAAAATTTTCTTATATATTTAAATCAAATACTAGTGTGATTATCCTAAGTCAAATCGATGTTTCATTTCCTTCAGTATAATTCAGAGGGGAATCTGCACGTCACTTCTTAATATATACAATTTTAGTCGGAAAAAGGCTGTACACACACTTATTCGTCTCCAAGGAAACACTGCAAAAATCACTTCATTATATGAGGTAATCCTTGTATCTGTATTGTCTTTCAGTGTTTACTTATAAAATGAGTGCGTCATCATATTACCTTAAATTAATACATTCGTTGCGCTAACGTAAAAATGAAACATAGATTGAGAAGGTTCACGCTAAAGTATTTTACATTCCATTCTCATAGTCCTTTTTCGATTCCAGTTCGTTGAATAAAAGCAAAATTTACCTCGTAGATGTTTTGATTCTTAGGAAATTCGTGACATGATTTAATATGGTTTCAATAAATGCTTACGGTACTTTTCACAATTTTATGGGGTTTCTTTGCCTCTTGTTTTAATTCGTATGTTAGCGCCTATTGGATTGGATTTTCTAGTAAATATTCTTCGCAGGTAGATTTTATTATCACAACAGGCCATGGCCAGTGTGCATGATGAGTTTCAATAAAATCTGTTTTGTGGTATAAAATATTTATTGAATAATTTCCTGCTGACTTGGAACTTTCTCTTTCTAAAATAAATCTCAAATATTTACAGTACGTGTTGGAAATTTTTTTTTTTTTTTTTTTTTTTATGGGCTGTCAATTCTACAAGTTAGTTTTAAATTAGTATATACATTGTAGAGATGTGAAAGTTGGGTAGTTATTTACAAGCGGATGCACTTCCTTTAGAAATAAATTTAAGAGGGTCACTCTGTGGGGGTTTGGCTTACTTCTTCATAAGAAATGGTGCCTTATTGGGGTGACTGGAATAACAGTGTTACGTAAGGTCGTAAAAAAAGGGGGAATGACCTATATGTTGTTTGGGTAAAATTCTTAAGAAATGTTTGTGGTAAACACGAATATGTTTTGTCAAGAATCGGGGTTATTTGCTTCTTTCGTTAAGTTACTTTAGTCTTCAACAGTAGGTGTCGGTGACTGATTGCCATTGTTATTGTCACGATTATTCATAGTGCTATTCATTGTCTGATTGTTATTTATTGGGTCATGTTGGTAATCGTTATTTTGTCCATTGATATTAGCATATCGGTTCAGTCCACGTCTTGAGTTATTTCTACCTCTTAAACTTGGCCTAAAAAATCCTTGGTTGTACTGGGTCCTATTGAACCAGCGGGGTGTTCCATTGTATGGTCGTCTGCCATAGTTATTTCTGTTATTCTGATTCGAGCCTGGGGAGTTATCATGTGTGTAGTCATTATGATTATTGTTATAATTATTGTTGTAGTTTTGGTATCGAAAATTGTTGTTTCTGAAACCATTGTTGTAGTTTGAGTAGTTTCTGCCATTGTTGAAATAATAAGGGCGATATCTGAAATTTCTACTTCTCCAATAAGAAGTCCTATTTCCTCTCTGATATGGCGTATTTCTCCAGAACTGTCCTGGGCTATTCGAGCTATTTTCTTGGATTACATTAGTCTCGTTTTCATTTACTTGTTGTTGTTCCTCACACAACTGGGCAGATCCTGTCCGCGTCTCGCATCCAAAAGCGTTTTGGTTGGGTTTGGTTTGAACATAATTAATGTTTCTTTTTAGGCCTTGATTAGTGTTGGTAACTTGGGATTTATTTATCTTTTGTGGTGGAAACGGGGATTCCTGTAGGGATTTCAACAATGCTATCATGTCAGGGATTGTCTTGGGGCTTGCAACAATTAAACTGTTCTTTATTGAAAACGGATAGTGTAAGCAGAGGGCTTTGATGAAGACTTCATCTTCGATACTAGGGGTTAACAGCTGTTTTGAATCACATAAAGAAATAAAATGTTCCATATAGGTTTGGCCGCTATTACGATCAAAACTTCCATGAAAAATCTGACCTTTTAATCTCTCTTGATCTGATATTGACCAGAATTCTCGAAGAAAGGACTCTTCGAATGTCTGCATATTCAATTCCAGCGTATCATTAACAACATTGAACCATCGGGCTGCACTACCTTTTAATGACCTGGATACCATGATCATTTTTAACTGTTCAGGTACATTTCTTAAGTTGAAAAAGGTCTTTAATTCGCGCAGATATCTTACAGGGTTAGTCTTCTGTTTGTCCTCAAACGTGGGAAGAGGCAAGTCGCTTTGACTAAGGGTAAATCCAATCTGATTACTGGGGTTGAAATTTTGATGATTATTATTATTACTTTGACTTGAATTACCTGCAGTGTGATGGTTCAATCCGTTATTGGATCTTGGTAAGTTTGCGGGTAGAGGGGGAATGATAGGTGTATCAGTAGGCGTGTCTGGGAGAGCAGATGAAGTTGACGCAATTTCGCCCCGGTCAGAGACCAAGACTGTACTCTCTGCACGATCTTCTTGATCCCTTAACCTATGACGCAATCTGTCCAACTCCGAATTAAGGGATACCAATCTAGTGTTGTTACTCCTAACTTCTCTTTCTACTGCACTTACATGATTTCGAATTCCATCTACCTGGGTACGAACCTCTGTCTGTACAGTTTCTATTTGTCCAGTTAAGATATTTTCTGAAGATGCTATCTGTTGTGTTACTCGGGAATCGATTTGCATTAATTCCTCAGCAACCTGTTGTCTATGGTTTTGCATTAATTGAGTAAGATTACTAGTTTGAGCTATTAGCTCTGAATTCAAGTTTTCATTAACTTCTGTCTGTAGTGAAGTTAATTGAGTATTAAGTACTGTTTGCATTGAATTTATTGTTGTTGTTAAGGTAGTATTCTGATTATTAAATTCATTCTGCAAAGAAGTAATTGTTGTGGTTAGATTAGTATTTTGATTGTTACATTCTGTCTGCATTGAATTCATTTTACTATTAAATTCAGTCTGCATTGAATTCATGGTTGTATTTAAATTAGTGTTTTGACTGTTTAATTCAGTTTGCATTGAATTAATGGTTTCAGTTAGCGTAGTGTTTTGACTGTTAAATTCAGTCTGCAATGAATTCATTTGACTATTAAGTTCAGTTTTAAATTCAGTCTGCAATGCATTAATTGTAGTATTTAGAGTAGTGTTTTGACTGTTAAATTCAGTCTGCAATGAATTCATTTGACTATTAAGTTCAGTTTTAAATTCAGTCTGCAATGCATTAATTGTAGTATTTAGAGTAGTGTTTTGACTGGCCAGAGAAGTTATAGCATTCATAATCTGTTGTAATGCATTGACATTTTCAGTGGCTATTTCAGGGTTAGAAGACATAGTATCTGTTGGAACAGCTGACTGGGATGTTACACCTGCTGTTAAATTCTCACTTACATTGACATTTCTATTGTCTAATTCACTGCTTTGCAAACTAGAAAGATCATTTGACACTGGGTGTGGGGGTTCATGCTGTGGTTCTGGGTCACTTGAACATGTTACTACTTGTACAGTTTTCACAGACATCTTAATTTTGTTATTGCGTAAACGCATAGAAAAATGTGAAATTGAAAAATAATTACTGAAATATAAGTCTAAAAAGTCATTCCTTCTTGAAAGGATATAATTTAAAGTTATTTTAAGCTTTTACAAATAAAAAAAACTAAAGAGAAAAAATATTATTGTTCTGTGAACTCTGTAAGTATAAGCAAAAAATTTTAACGATACCCTAGTCCTTCTGTTGTTGCAGCTGTCTGTCGGTCAATAGCCTAGGAATGGCCATCAGCTGACTGGAGGTCACAAGCTGAAGAGGGGTGTCGATCTCTTGTAGAATTGGGGGGGCGGGGGTGTAGATTTTCAGTTGAGTGGAGGGTTTATGGTGAATGTTGATGGTGAATGTTGATGTTGTTGGTAATCCACATGGAGTCTATACACTATTGCTGATTGTTGCGAAGAATTAATTTATTAATGAATTTCGTCTATCCCCCGTGTCGTTTCAAAAAAATTTTCGACTTTTGTTGGCCTAATTCCTATATCCTATTTCGTTTCGAAAATTCTGCCCCGAGATGGGAGCCAATTTATAACCGTTGGTTAGTTAGGCCACAAGTTGGGCAGCTAATTTATAACTGTTCGTTGGGTGATGAAATGATTAACGTCAAAATGGGTGCCAATTTATAACTGTTCGTAATGTTGGGTGCTAATTTATGACTGTTGGGTGCCAATGTATAATTGTCAGTAGGGGTCGTTGAATATATTATGTCCGGCTATTTCTAACTCAGTTGATAGAGCGAGATCTCTTTCAGGGTCGTGCTCGACGAAAACTAAAATAGGATATAAGATGAAGGGATTATAGGTCGTAAAAATGAAGTCTATTGATAATGAACTTGAATAATATTTGTAAGTTTATTTGGTCCGAAAATCTTTCACTTAATTTGTTAATTTCTTAAAATGTCTGGAGGAAGAATACAGTAATGTCTTTATCTATTTGCTTCGTCGTCGCCAAAATCACTTTAGGTTATATTATTATACTTATAACATCTGCACGTTTTATTGCAGGAATTTTAGGTTATATATCTTATGGCGGTATTTATTCGTTTAACTTTTCAATACGAAAAATAATATCTATAATCTTGTCTTATTCCAATATATATATCTTTATCCTCGACCGTATTATTTAAAAGTCGGTATAAAATTAATATTCGTACTTGTTACTGTTTCACTGTATATTTCTAACTCCGGTTTAGTCTATAAAAGTTACGTCCGTCGCTGTTGAATAGATGTCTTCAAGTCTCCGTTGGTCGCTCCTGTTCGTGTTAATATGTTTCGGTGTTAAAATATTCTAGCCATTCCATTGGTTCTGTCAGTAGGTTTTGTCTCTTGTGATTGGAAATTAGCTAAGTCGTCTGCTAGTGTTTGAAATATTTGTCGTTAAAGTGGGTTGAGGTTTGGGGAGAAACGTATCCATCAACTTGACTTTAATAGCTGGCGACAGTGGACTTTTCCAGACAAAAAGCCACGCCTTCACTTCATTGTATTCCCTTATTTAGTTAATAATTCATAAAGTAATTGTCACTATTGTCTGCAATAAGTGTAGTTGTATAGCTTTCTTGATTACGCGTTGAATGATGTAATTTTCTATGTTGTCGTGTTAATAATTAATCGTTTGATTAATTATTTGTAATTGCTGGTAATGTCTTTTGATTCAGATGGTCATGTTGTATATCAAATTGTTCGTGTAAATGTCCTCTGTCTTGTCATGTAATTAGTTTTATGGTCATTGTAATAGTCTAGGCGTAATGGTAGTTTTTAGTAGTCGATAATGTTGCGGGAAGTTCAAATATTGTTCGTGAAATGTATTTTCTTATATTTGATTCCTCTTTTTATATAAGTCCATATGAACTGATCGGTTACATCTTGACTCTAATGCTTCAAGTGTTAATGTGTAAAGTAAATTAATGGGTATCCGCAGCGGGAAATAAAAAAAATAATATAAAAAAACTCAAATTTTCTCATTAAGCGTCCTAAGTGTAGCAACACTTGATTTTTCTAATGCTATCAGATTGTGCGAAGCCTGTCGATATTGAAACAATGGCAGAAGCACAAAGAAGGAAAGAAAAATCGTCCGGAAAATGAAGTCAAGAAAAATATAGGCTAACAAAGGAGTGACACTCTGAAACAAAGAAACCTAACAGTAGACCGCTTGTTCGATTGTTTGCTTTGTAGAATTAATTAGTTAAATGTCAAGTTAAGTACGAGTAGAATAGCATGGCGCGAACTTTCTACTACAACAAAGATACTTTTTACGCCCGATCTTCGATAATGAATTTACCGATGTAGGTGCTGTTAATCCTGGCTCAGGAAGCGAAAGTTTAGACTGCAAGAACAACCAATCTTCTCTCAAAGAGCTATAATGTGTCTTATTTTCGAAGTCAAGCTGAAGTCTGGATTATACTATCTGGATAATATTACTTTTATCATATAAAGTATAAAGTATGAGTTTTTTTGTTTGTTATTTCTTTCATCTTTAGATTTATTTGTGACACCATAAATTCGATTACTTTTGTTCAGATGGTCTCCAAGCTCGTCATATAATTGTGTTTAAGAGGAAACTATCATTTCCGAAATATAGGATCAAAACAAGTTCATAAAGTTTTACATCGCTATGACCTAGTATCTTGCAGTTGAATGATAGTAGCAAGCAGAATTGGATCTGTTATCTGTCAAGTAGTAATTTACTGTATCTTTAGTATTATTTGTGTTTTATCTTCGCTCTGATAGGAAATTGTTGGGATAACATGATTATAAAACACAGAGTATTCAGAATGTAATGTAAGTTCATAACGTATTATGTATAATAGAACAACAGTAATGAAACACTATGTAAACAAAGAAAAATGTACTTTAATTTCACTTTAGTATAATTCTACAATTAAACACTAAAACAGAAAGACTAATGGCCAATCGCTATCGAAAATGTTCGAATTGTTGGCCTTCAGCATCTACACAGTCTTGTAGTTTACATTTCACTCTCAGTCACACTGTATACCTACATATTTCTCAATTTATGAGTTCAATATATCCAATAAAACTCCAGTATATTTAAACTCTAAATTTAACTGCTGTTATATTATTCTTAGATTATATAATTAAACAAACATCATATTCGAACTGAATCTCAGTTTATATTGATGCATTTCGCCCTACACTTTATTGTTCACTAAATGCATGACGTTTCAGGTAAAAAATGTATAATGTTTAGAAAACTGCTGTATATACAAGTGTGTTTTTGTAATGTTAGTATTTAAAAAAAATCATAGTGAATTAAAACAGAGGAACTATTCTATAATGAATAGTGAGTTAGTTTAATGAAAGTTTATTGTCTTCATAGCTACGGATCCTACGCTATGTTCCTGTTTTTGCTATTTTAAAATTTTTATTTTTATTTTTTTACTCATTACTTTCTGTGACATAGGCACACTAAAGTCTGGAGAACGTACAGCGATGGAGAAAAAATAGAGATAGTACTAAAAGTAATATTTTTTTGTACCTAGAGTCCGAAAAGGATGCGTTCTGATTTATTTATATCTGTCCATCTGCCTTTTGCGGGTGAACAGTTCATTATATGTAATGCTTTTTGTTTAGCTCTTCTTTATCTCTAAAATTTTTCTAGAAGGCCTATTATGAGAATATTAAGAGTACTACTTTCATTCCAGTTTAAAAAAATCTTTTATAAATTTTCCCTAACGATTTTATTAAAATGTACATTTTGAAACTTTAACGACGTGTAATAAAAGTGCTACAATCGTTTTCCATAAAAAAAAGAAATACGTAGGTGTTATCTTATGTCCATTTTAGATTTTTTCGGCTATCTTAACTATAGTTAATGTATATTTATAAACTTCATTATGAAGTAACTAAATTTTCCAACTAGTACAATTTTACGAATTATCTAAAATGTACAGAGGTGGAAAACACATTTTAGATCATTTATAGTTAATGTAGTTGTAGAAACAGTTAAAATGCACTTTTATATAAACACATTTCTTTATAAAATGATGATAGAATTTGATAAAACTGATTTTGGTGATGGAATAAGTAGGACTTCAATAAAAAATTCTCTATTAAATTATAAAACACCCAGTTGTTTATGAAAGCCTATATCAAAATTGATCTGTAAAATGTAACATACCTGTGAAGTATTTCTTATAATAAATACATTGAAAAAGTAGCCATAAATATTAGTATATTAGTATGTAACATTTTGGTTGCTATACGATATTTCATTCACATGTTTCTGAAAATACTATTTTTGGACTCAGGGGACCTAAAAACATGTATTTACGTTAAACATTAAACTTCGAATTTCGGGACTGAACACTAAACTTCCTCTATCTATAGCATCTATCGTACGGGCGGAGGAAGTAAAAATCAACTTTGTTCGGAAAATGTCGAAATCTTTCGAAAATGAATTAAAGAAGACATTAGAACTGGATTCTATTTGTGGTGGTAAATTGTACCTAGTAGGTGATTTCTCGCTTTGCAACTCACGGACTATGAAAGTGTTGGAAATTCAATTCTCTCCTAATGTTCTGAGATACTAATTGTACATAGACGCACTGTGAATAATAAGTTAATTAGTTTTACAGTTAGAAACCTTAATTGGAAGTTTCCCTTGCCAGTAATTACGGAGGCGAGTATTGATTTGGCTCACAGAACAGTTGTAATGACCAGGCTATGTGAATACAGTATCAGATGCTAATAGCCAATTCCTTCTTGCTGCTTCTCCTTGCTCAAGTTTGAGTCAAGTATGTCTAGAATATGAATGTTCCACCTTTACTTCGGACAACCATAATCATATAATTTAAAATTGTTTCTCTTTACCCAAGTTTTCTCTATTAGTAACTAACTAACTAACTAACTAACTCCGTGGCGCTACATCCCTGAAGGGACAAGGCCTACCACCCGACCGTTGCTTCATCTACCATAGACATGTGGCCAGCATGCCGACACCCACGGCCGTTAATGGTGGTTTCCATGACCGGAGCCGCTGCTTCTCTATCAAGTAGCTCCTCAATTTGAATCACGAGGCTGAGTGAACCCCTACCAGACCTCCCTCCCTACCTCAGAAAAATCCGAGGAGGTACCGGGATCGAACCCGGGCCGACGGATCTATTGTCAGCGACGCTAACCACAAGGCCACGCCGGCGGTCTTTCACTATTAACATTACTGTTAATTCTGTTATAATAAATGTCCGTTTCATTTCATTATAATATTAGTAATAATTCTACCCATCTTTGAACCACAACGCTCGCCGTTTCAGGCTGTTACGTGTTTTGGATCACAGTTATATGTCTTCCCATATACTAAGAATGTGATATATAGCTTCATTTCACCAATTTCTTGCAAAAATTACTGTATTTCAGGATTGAAAGTTATAATGGTAACAGTACTAAATTAGCCTGACAAACGTAGTCCTTTGCCAGTTCTAAATGAATATTCTTGTCATATCCATAGTGCTGTTCCTAATCGTATCATAATATTTTCCATCTCGCAAAACCTCCAGTCTGTCGCAGAGTTCCACACGTCGACGGTAATTCAAATGCATAACTCGTAAATTTCTACAGCTGTTTATTTTGCACAGCAGTTTCCGAAAGGAAAATTTTCCCTTTGTGTTACGCCTTAACGGTAAGAAAACACGCGTACACGCGTATTTACAGGGCATTCATGAGGCTCAAAAAGATTGACGACGTTATACTTAGGCTGTAGGGCTAACTATAAAATACAGTGTATATGAAGGATGGCTTTTGTCATGACAACTATTTTCTTTTCTCAAAGTAAGGCGATGGTCCTTTGAGATGTTGTATGTCACGGGAGAGTGTGGCATCTCTAGTATATGGTTACATAATTTGGAGCTGTGTGATGTGCGGTTATACGAATAGGGCCGAGGGTAATTTAGTTGTGAGTCAGCCGCCATTTAGATTGGATACGACAATATGTGTGCAGCATTCCTTAGTCAAAATAGTCACTATGCGAGGGAAAAATGACAGAGAATACCACAAGAATCTGATGGAAGCTTTGGGGAATAATGCCCATCCGTACCAAACTTTAAGGGATCATTGATTGGGTATGTGCGCTTTCCTGCTTCCAACTACTGCAATACATTAGAGTGGCACAATGCAGTCGCGTGTGGATGTTTATGGGTATCCCTTTCTTTTACTATCCTTCATTTAGTAGGCCTATCCATGATCTGCAACGTACATACATCCCGTATCCTGCTCTTTTATTTGTATATTAAAAACATTTTAAATGGTCCCACATTTTCAAAAGAAAAAACATTTGCCATGACTTATGCCCCATCCCTCGTATATTTAAGTAATTAATTATATACAAGAATAAAGGTTGTTACTTAATTTATCTTTTCATTTACGTAGGATGAGTGACTGAATGAATAAACGAAAAAAATCGTGACCAATTGTAGTGACCAAAAAATGACTTTGACGGAAAAAGCGTGACCCAAGTGTCCACGATGCAAGTATTTGTGACCCAAGTAATTTATACATTGACCGAAAAAAGACCTAAAGACCGGTAATCACTCTTGCGATCATCTGTTAGGCACAATAGGCCTACAGACTTTGATATTACACAACAGCTCTCATTATGTTCTAACGGTTAGTGTTGCGGTCATTTTTGCGAGAAATCCCAAGTTGAAATTCACCTCCAACCAAGTACCGTGCATTAAAAAAAATACTGTTCATATGTAGGCCTACTTTAAAATCCATGGCAGACGCACAAAATAAAATGAACCTTAATTGAATATATGTGTCTAACACTCTTCATACTCCTTCCAAATGTACATGTGAGCCATCAGTGTAGGCCTATATTGTAGTATAACTCGATCGGTAAGACCTGAGTCAAACAAACGGCTGCGCAGTAGTCTACGATGACGTAATCTAGACCTGCCTGACCTTCATAGCACGTGATGTTCTTTGCTAGTTCATACTGTACAGACCGTGTAAAAATATCTTAGTTAGACTCACAGTATTCAATAGTGAAGACCGAACAGCGATATTCTGTGAGTTACATACCATTACTTAAATAATATTTCATAACTAAATATTGGATAGTATTGGATTGAATAGTATAGTATATGCGTTCTCTTCTGCCCTTACTCCATTGCTACCGGCGGACGATAAGCTATCTGCGCATGTTTGGCTCAGGTCTTACCGATCGAGTTATATAGCTTTAAAAATGGACGGCGTTTCGGGCACTCTGTATAGTTATATTGCAAGTGACAATTTGTGAATTCGTATTTTAAAAGTTGGTTGGAATTTGATAGATTTCACTCATAAGGCAGCATTTTTGCGATAGCCTACTTAACTTGTGAAGCTGAAGTAATTCCCAGAGGCTACATACAATATCTGCCTATTGATTAATGGCTTGCTTGTCAGCGTACGTCCCTCCAACTGAGTTCCTTTGCACCGTAAATACTTTGCCAAACAAGGGCCCTGTTCAGATCAATAAATCCATGACGCCAGGTAAAACTTTCAAGTACAGCTGGCTTTCATCTATCGACAAGAGCCACTCTCAAGTCCCGTATCGAGTATTAGTTCGTGCCTACGGATTTTGCCAGCTTTAAGAGGAATTAGTACGGTTCCGAGTGTTTCGCTCTCTGAAACCGTGAGCGAACCCCTTAAGGGCGTCGTTATAGAAACATGCATGGAGAAAGTCAGCATTTTTGTATCATTAAAAACTTTTTACTTTCTAGCAATTTTCCGTATTTCATACCATACAATAGGAAAGAAAACATGATGAATTTACCTTATAAACTTTGAAGAAGTTCTCACTGTGTATGTTCATTAACTTTGTTAGAAGAGAAGTCAAGGATGATTGTTGGTTGGTATATGATTATTTAACGACGGGGATGTACTACAACTTAGGCTTGTGATGTCGCCGTTGTGCCGGAATTTTGTCCCGCACGAGTTCTTCAGTAAATCTACTGACATGGGTCTGTCACATTAATGCCCACATAAATGCCATCGATCTGGGCCGGGATCGAACCCGCAACCTTGGACACAGAAAGTCAGCGCGATACTAACTGCGCCACCCAGGCCGACAAAGATGATTGTGTGGACAAGAATAATTCAGTATGTTATTTTCAGTTCATTTTAGTATGATATTAAAATTAACACGAATAGAATTTATTTAATTCTAAATACAGGCAATTTTTACGTAGTTTTCAGCCACTATTCTTAAGGTCTCAAGATCGTTTTGTGTTCGATAATAATCGATACCACACCCATGCCGAAATGAAAAACAGTTTCGAAATGAGTATCATTATGATACCGTTACGTCATACGCAGTAAGCGTATTGTAGTATGGTCGAGCAAAAAGAAATATACATAAGTATATGTGGGTTAACTCACATATTTCATATCTTAGCTTACATGAAAGTTTACTTTAATAATTCTGCAAATCTGCACAATGAAATATATCTGAGAAATAACATCAACAAGTTACACTTAATTTTTGTGGACAAAATGTAAATTTTCATTTTATTCCCGTTTCCTCTGCTTGGGGTTTTGGGATGAAAGTATTCCTATAACTTAGCCGTCACAATGGCTCATGCTTAGCGCGTGGGCCTGGCATGCAAGCAGTTCCGGGTTCAAATCCTGAGGCAGGCGGTCGTGTCATTCATGGTGGACGAAGCCGTGACGTTGGGGTTTTTTTTCTCTGGGATCCTCCCATTCATTCCACCAACACTCTCCACTTCAACTTCCTGTTCCCCCTCATTATCATCCCGTTCCCCTTTACTGGTATTCGGGCCAGCTCCTACTGCAGACTCTGCTACGGGCCTCCCCGCCCTGCCCCGTTGCTTGTGGTCCGAGAGTTTCTGGTGGTGTACCGTGCCTCAGGGTCTCTTGATTAGAGGGACCCAGGGTATGTGGCGAACGTGAGGTTGTGCCGCTACCCTGGGGCTCTTGTGAAGGGGACCCAGGGGATGCGGTGCACGTGGAATGGTACTTGGTACTTGTTGGATGTAGGGGAGCTCCGTGGGGGTTCGTGGTGGAGTCTGTTGACAGGAGGGGCTTTAGGACATGCATATCATTCCGTCTCCTAGGGGGTGTAAATTGGGCCCACCTATGCGGCCTACGTGTGCTAATCCGTAAGGACTCAGCCCCTGAGCCGATAAGATAGAATAATATGATTCCTACAACTTAGCCATTCGAAATGCGATGGAGGCAGATCGGTCAGCATTCGTCGTATTTTACTCCCAGAGGATCAATACTTTCCCACGTTCTCATTTTGATGGGAATCTAAGTCGTAACATTTTCGAAACAAAACAGAAGGAGCCAATTTCTCTGTCGGGTGAGTTCGAACACGGGCTTCCAGTACATAAACGTGAATAATAAATTTACGACTGCAGAACACTTGGAAAATTAAATAATACTTTTTTTCTTATTCTAAAGTATCTTGTGTAGAGCTATGGAATTCAAAGGATTGTAATCACTCTAGTAGCACTTGAAATGAAATACGTGGTCATTAATCAAAGCGTGAAAAAAACGCTAGTTGGTCCACTTTTCGATCACTTTTCAGTGAATACCATGCCATCCGTCTCTTTTTCACTTCAAGTCACCATTGTCATTAGGAAAAGTGTGTGTGTGTGCATCAGATGAGATGTGGGACAAACTGAATATAGGGCGCGGAGGAGAGGGTTGTTTCCGTATATATATATATTTTTTGTTATCACCACGATAAGCTTTTGAAGCGTGACTACTGGAAGTTTCGGAGGAGGACCGGGCGGGAAGGGGGTGTTTCGCCCACCAATCGGAAACAACTATTTTCTCCTCCAATATGGTGAAATTCCGCGCAGTCGTGTTTAAAGGTTTCTCCTGACAGAATCTGGAGCCACGCGCTTGCGAAACGAGGGTGCAAAGGGGAGAGGTGCCGGAGGGTGCAGTTTGGAAACATAGTTATGTTTTCCTCTCTCTGGGTTAACTGACAAATCTCGAAAACAGTCGAGACCGGTGTGCGAATCTTCTCGCACGCTACGAACCAAGCGCGGGAAGGTTCCCATTTGTACAGTATTTATCGGTTTGCCTGCTACTGTTCAGCGATGCTTTTCTGTTTGCCTGCCTTCTTCCTGAGTGTAAAAGTAAGACCAACGTAATTATGTGTTGTCGAAATTAGTTAACAGCTTTTTCTGTTTAGTTTAGTCTTAATTCGTTTCTTCCGATACCCTACACCCTTGCATTAAGAAATGTGTTGTCATTGTTGAGTTGTCGTTGTTTGTGTAAATACCATATTAATATAGGCTATGTAAGTCATCAAACGTCACATGTACTAGCTGGTGCTAATGATATGACTTGGGGCTGTAATTTATTATTTAAAAAAATGGCCCTTTAAAATTGCTCGTCTAATAAGTACATGTGGGAGGAAGTTTACAGGTTCTAGTATTTTCAGCTTTCGGCCTTCAAAAAATTTATTTATATATATTCGATATAATTACTATTTATCGATGTGAAGCTATTTACTCGGCTTATTGTTGTAAATAAATCTTGCTTTATAGCGTATGCTGTATATTTCGATTGTATAGGAAATAAGAGTGTATTCTCATTTTAGTGCGTTTGTTTTTATGCGCTGGAGGTCATTCCCATCAGGAAGAACTATTGGGCAGTGTATTGTTACCCTTGTGCGGAATCTTTCAAGCTAATTATCTCCTTAATAAAATATGGACGTAATCACAAAATGGAGAAAAAAGTATTTTAATGTTCAGTACTGCCTCCTTGAAGGTGCACCGGTATCTAATTTTCACACTGAACGTAACAATTTCTAATAAAATATGTTATAGTTGAATTAGTCCTCAGCATTTCTTTTTACAGGAACCTTGGTTTAGGTTCTCGTGCTCATATGTTAAAATAAGATACCGTGCCCACAGGCCAACAAGTCGTAACCAGGGCCAGTAAAAATATAATTATATTGAAATAAGCCTAGAAAATTATTAAACATAATGATTGAGAATAGGGAAATGAAAATGAAAGAAGATCCTTTGTTAATTTTTTGTTACCAATTAAAATTTTCAATTCTTGGTGTATTCGTAATAAAACTGTATTTCATAATATAAAATGTCGGGAAGGAATTAGTGGATTTTTAGGTTTTAATAAACCCTTTATTCGTTTTTTTAACCATATCAATAGTTTTATTTTAGTATTTTAATGGTTTGAGACTTTTTTAAAGTTTGTATCTTAGTAGAATAAACATATTGAAGCAAATATATTTATTAATTTTATTTTTACTTAGCCTACACAAAACTGGCTCTGGCTCTGAACACAAAACTATAACAACACATCTTCAGCAGATTTTAGTTGATAGAATACAATTAACTTGAGAATTATCCCGTCATTTCCAATTCCTCCACATGAACTCAAGTAAAACGTTTTTTTTTTTAATTAATCAGCCAACATTTATTATATTTTACTTTCGGTGTCTTGTTAGAACGAACACCCTGAATAAACTGCAAGTGTAAGCTTCTTAAGAATGCTTTAAATTTTCTTTTAAAGAAACCGGGTATTTCGGTTCCCTAACGATTTCCTTTATCAAGACAGTGGGGTTACAAAATGACAAAATGCATTGCAATTTGCTTTTACAAATGTACTGACAACAATGATCAAGATCCAAATATAGTACCAAAAGTAATTTTAGTAGAACAGTAATAATTAAATGAAATTTGTTTCATTCATTTGTTAAGTATTTTATCGTATTTTCATGAAAGAAAAGTTTTAGCCCCTTTTAGTTTTCAACGTCTTATTTTGCCATTTCTAGATTTGATTGTATGCGACTACGTGAAACGGACCTTAATTATTAATCTCCGACTACCAAATCGCTCATATGTAATATTTGCTAAAATTATGTTAAAACATCGCAATTAGCTAGCAAGAAACAAAATCTAAGAATCCGGTCCCTAGTCAAAAGACCGAATAGAATGCGCTATCGCCACAGAAATAGTAGCTTAATAAATAAAATTATCATCTATTATTTCCTAAGAGGGGAATAAATGTTTGTGTAGATACCAGAATTGAAAAAAAAATTATTTGACGAGGAAAAGTAATTAATTTGTAAAATCAGTTCGAACTTCAATGTTCATTTTTGTAATTTTCATACTCAAAACTGAAATTAGAAAGAGTTCCATTATGATATTGACTTAAGATAGACGATCCTGAAACGGATAGGTTTGCTCACCTAGTCTCCCTCACATATCATTAGTAGATTGGATGGATGTTTCAGCAAAATCGACGTTGCGATATTCCCAGTTATACACAGTTTAATCTTAATAAAATACGGCCCTGTCCTTGTAGTGTACTTGTACATTAAAAAAATATTGCATGTAAATAGGATGAGCTGTTTTAGAGTAACAAGCGTACAGAGAGACCGGCAGACGTTTCGTTTGTATAATTCTCTATGCGACTACGTGGTAATCAGTTCTCACAGAATGGAATTAATTTTACCTTAGTACGTTTTACAAGCGAACTGTTTGTAAAGGCGGTGGTGTGGCTATATGGGTAAAGGATGGAACTATTGTGCTTCCATTGGACACTCAGAAATTTGGCTGTGACAAGCACTTTGAAATCTGTGGCATACAGTATGAGAACATTTTTAAAGAGAAACTAAATATCTTAACCATCTATCGATCTCCATCTGCAGACTTACAAACATTTTATGATAAATTATATGAAATCTTGGATTCTTTATTTCATCCTAATGTGAAGATTCTTGTTTGTGGTGATTTTAATATTGACGCGTACTCTGATAATCCAGACTATAATATTTTAACAAACATATTATCTGAGTATAACTTATGCAATAAGGTTCATTGGCCGACTAGAGTTACGAAATCCACCGTAACCACATTAGATCATGTTTACACAAATTTTAACTCTGGTATTTCCTGTGCTGTTGATAATATCGTATCTGACCATCGGACTGTTTTGTTTGATTCAACTCTTATTGACCCTAAAGTGATCAACGGTGTATCATCTTTTTCTAGGAGCTTCAATGAACAATCAATTCAACAGTTTGGTAATGATTTATTCTTGGAAAACTGGAGTGAATTATACTCTATAACTGATATCGATAATGCTTTTAAATATTTTCATGAAGTAATTATGTATTATTACAATAAGCACTTTCCTCTTCGGAAACATTCAAAGAATATAAATTGCAAAAGCTGGGTCAACGATTCTATAAGAAGCTCAAGTAGGCAATTAAAAGACCTTTATATTTTATTTAAGAATCTTCCTGAATATAAAGAGGTGTATTTGAAAGCCAAGAAACAACATAGGATATTAGTTGATACCACTAAGAAACTATTTTATCAAAATAAAATATTAAATTCAGGTAATTCCACTAAATCTCTCTGGAAGGTAGTTTCCGGACTAACCAAGGATAAAGGTAAAATGTCTAACTTATCTATTAATGTTGATGGCTGTGTTACGTCAAATCCTTATATCATTGCTAATTCTTTTAATACGTTTTTTAAATCAGTACCAGAACAAATTGTTAGTCAATTATCCTCGCATGATGAATCTGTAGTTAATATTGATGCCAATATTAACCCAAACGACTTTTTCCTCTATCCATTCACAGAAGAGGAATTTTATGAATTAATGAAATTGAAACTGAAAAATAAGTATTCTTCGGGACCCGATGAGATACAGTGTTTTTTGTTGAGACGAATTTTAAATGTTATTGTGAAACCTGTCACATATTTAATTAATCTTTCCTTTTGCTCTGGAAAGTTTCCACAGATTCTGAAGTTAGGAAAGGTTGTTCCAATTTATAAGAAGGGAAGTCCTCTTGAGAAAACAAATTATCGGCCTGTAACTGTACCTTATTGCTTTTCCATTATGTTTGAATACTGTTTTCTTAACAGACTGGTTAGTTACCTTAATTCCAAAGGTATTTTATCTGACTATCAACATGGTTTTCGTACTAATAGATCTACATTATCTGCAATAAATTATTTTTATGACAAATTGATATCTTATATTGAGAATGGTGAATGCCCTATTGGTATATTCTGCGATCTTAGTAGAGCTTTTGATTGTGTAAAACATAATTTATTGTTGTCTAAATTGTCAGAATATAATATAAATGGTGTCCCACTTAAATGGATTCAATCCTACCTTTCTAATAGAAGTCAATATGTAAAACTGTTTCATTACAAGAATGGTTTGATGTCGTCTGTAATATCTAAAACTGTGAATGTTGACCTTGGAGTTCCTCAAGGCTCCGTTTTGGGCCCTTTATTATTTATTTTATACGTAAATGATATTTTTAAAGCTATTCCTCAACATATTTCATGTACTATGTATGCTGACGACTTTTCTTTAATTCTGTCACACAAATGTCAAAATTCTCTAACTGATATATGCAATAACTTATTAAATGATGTTTACAAGTGGTTTTGTACAAACTCACTGCATTTGAATCCAAGTAAGACGTTATTTATGCATTTTCATAATTCACAAAAAAAGTTAGAAGACATCAATTTATATTTAAACGGTAACTCCCTTCCAAACTCGAAGTCTGTTACATTTTTAGGGCTGATTATAGATGAAAATTTGAATTTTAAAAATCATTGTAAGTCAATAATATCGAAACTCCATTCTATAGTGTATATTTTCAGAAATGTGAGAAATGTACTAAATCAAATACAGCTTCTATCATTATATTATGCTCATGTTGAGAGTCGTATGAGGTATGGCATTGGTTTTTGGGGCTGGTCCACTTTAGCTCCTAATGTTTTTCAGGCACAAAAAAGAATCGTTAGATGTATGGCTCGTTTACACCCTACACAATCATGTAAAGAGTATTTTAAAAGTCTTAATATACTGACCATGCCTAGTCTCTTCATATATGAATTGTGTATGTATACATTTCATAAACGAAATGAATTTACATTGAATATGAGTTTACATAATTTTAATACAAGACACTGCAATGATTTTCATGTACCTTTTAGAAGGCTTAAATCAGGCTGTAAATCTCCGAATGTACTTGGTCCTAAACTATTTAACAACCTTCCAGTGGTTATTAGGAATGCAAATAATGTTTCAGTCTTTAAGAGGAATCTAAAAGAATTTCTGATTGAAAAATGTTTCTATTGTGTTGATGATTACTTAAACCTCCATTAATTAATTATAGACTAGGCTTATTGACTATTCCTATGCAATGTATATTGTCTATTGGAAAATAAACTGATTGATTGATTGATTGATGTAACGCTCACATGCCATAAAAGTACGCTGTGCAATGTGTGTTTTAAAGTGATGAATCTGCACACTTGTTGAATAAAAATTATTTCTTCGTATGTAATTACTCGGTTAACTCTTTCTAATGAAAAGAAGTACATGAAAAGCTCGTCGTTGTGATGAAAGTTAGTTTCATTATCCTGATACCTATTGAATGTAATTGAAGCCGTGAACTTGTCTTCCATGGAGGCAAATGTGATTAGAGGGCGTTTGTAATCAAATGAATGTATGAATGTCAGACCACTTGACATTAAGCACTTAAACTTAATGATAGAACATTATATTTTCTTGTCTTCTGTACTTGTGAAGTACTTTAACGGGCCTGTTGAATGTAATACTGTAAAGTAATTATTATTATATCGATAGAGTGATTAGGACCATAAAATAGTGAAAAAAATGCATTTTTAATCTGAAAATAATGAAAAAAGACACTTGGTTTTTTTTAGTGAGCAGTAAATTTATCATTATTATTTATAATTAATTTTTTAAAGTAATGAATTGCTTAACGCAATATAATGGATCACAATGGTATATATTATATGAATTATATATGGTATATATTATATGAATATATGAATTTACAGTATAAAATAAACTTATTTTGTTACTAAAGAAGTAAATAAATTTGTACTGCTTGGACTCCGTTAGCGAAAAAGAATTTTTTTCTGAACTGGAATGCCCATCAAATTGCCCCTAGCAAATATGTGCCATTTAAAAACAAATACAAAAATTCTTTATTGCTACAAGTCGAACGGCTATGGTGTTTACAATAAATCTGTATTAAAATGAACAATGAACACTTGGCGGAAATCCTCAAATAAAAACGATTGTCTGTTGTCTGAAAGTAACGATTTGTACTTGGAAAAGCTCTTCTCTACCTCCACTAAAACATGACCTCAAAATGCCGAAACTTAACTAACAATTGCCAGAAATGACCCTCTTGAAAATGACGAAATTGAAAAATAAAGCAAAGCATGCAAAAACAAATTGTCCTTATTTAATAAATTATTTTATGAGACACATTTATATATATATATATATATTCGAGCTATGCTTTAACCTTCATATAAAAATATTCTAAATCGTCAAATGCTTTGCCCTAGTGATAGTAACTTTATGCTCATTAACTGTCCGTTTCATACGATCACAGTTTCTAAAGCATTTCACTTGACTTTCTTTAACATTTTTGCAATTTTCTCGCTTCTCAGTCTAATTTTAAATGCGCTAATTTTCCGCATGACGAGAACTCGCATTCAATTGCCTCAACCTTATACAAAGCTGTGCTCGATTCGCGAGACAGGATAAATATGTTTCTGGAAAGAATTGCTAGCAGGAAAATGTTTCAAATAAAAGTTTATTTCTTAGTATAAGCAGTTTGCGTATAAAATTTATACTGTTAGAGCCGTTTTTTTAGAAAGGGTGAAAACATAATGAATGAACAGTGATAGTAAGAGTAAGAGAAAGTTACTTAGTTGCTTCTTCCCAAAACCCAAATTATAAAATTTTGTTTTCGTGCCATACAATATTTTACAGTATTTTAAAGCCGAAAACAGGACATTGATTTTCAGGATCAAACACGACATGCTTATTGCATTTACCTTTGCTACGGAATATAGAAAACAGTTGAAGGGTTGAGTATTAGAAGATACTAAATTAATTTTCGTAACTTTTCAGGAGAGCAAAAATAAAGTTTCTAAATGCTTTATTTTGTGACACAATCGTTTTAAAGAAGTGATATCTGTATCTCAGAAGGACATGTATATATTTTCAAAATATAAAGCTACTTGATTTGTTTAAATAGTGTATGAATAAAAAGATCCATATATGTATATATTTAGGCTTTTTGTATCTGTAAGGTTCAGTGTGCAAAATTTCACTGCGCGCAAAGGTTCAGGGTACAAAATTTCGCCGCTCGCCAAGGTTCAGTGTCGTGTGCGAAATTTCGCCACGCGCAAGTTCAGCTTTTTTCAAAATTTAACTCTGACATGCCTGTATTTTGTTAAACTCTGCTACTGGTTTTCTTTTAAAGTAACAAATTATTTGTGAAAAAAAAAAAATACACAGCTTTAGAAACATTTAGGAACAAATGTTTGAACATTTCCTCTAATCATATGGTTCATAATGTCTTTGTAGTGATATTTGTAGCACACTTGATTGCTAATACAAACTATCATAGGTTTGTAGCACTTAAATGTCCCAAGTGCCCGTTGAGTCAATGTCTTCCATCTGGTTTTCGTTTAGGATTGTGTACTCCCCATTGTTCGTGTTTTCCTGTTCTGTAAAGATATCATTCCAGTTTCTCGTTTGTTGATAACAAATTCCATTTGGTTTATGAGATCTTTTATATTAACTGGTTTTACTGGTATTGGCTCTTTGTATTTATGACCAAGTGCTGGAAGAATTAGAGTGGTCGAGTCCTACAAATTCTGCAAGTAGTGTACCGTAAGTGATTATACACTGAACCTGAAAAGGGTCGTGATATTCAATACATATCTTTGTCAGTTGTCTCATCTTCAAGCCTGCTGAATATGTTCGAAGAGGTTGTCAGGTCAACATCATCTTCGTTATTCATGGGAAGCAAAGTGTCTTACATCGAGCATTCTCCACCAAATTAATCCAGTCTTTAGGAATGTGCATTTAATTAATGTGTATCCTCTTTGTTTTTTTATTTTTTATTTATTTATTTATTTTTTTAATTTAATTTTTTTATGTGACTGAAGTCTGTCAGGTGGAAGGAATTTATGTCCACTCACAAGGAATATATGCCGTATTTTGGTATACAATCGACGATGAATGAAATAAGACCACAGGGACACAAGGAAAAAGTTTTTGTCCACTTCTAACTATTCCCACTTTTCTCTGAACAGCTGGTGTCACTTGTGATAGTGTATGGCTTCCTATTGGCTAAAACTGGAGGCTTGGCACAGATAGTAACCCTTATAAACCTATGGATGGCAGCCATGTTGATACTGATTTTACAGTTAGTGTATTTCTGATTTTGTATTTTTGAGGTAATGCTTCAATTGAAGAATTTGTAGTTTTAAGGCTTAGAAATATTCCACCTATAAAACAAAATTGCATACCATATTCTGCGGATAAAAATGTATTCATTTTTCATAAAATATCAGTTTATACCCTGAACCCTGAATATACCCTGAATATACCCTAAACCCTGAGCCCTTCAATTATTTATCGTTCAGATTTTAGTCTGTACCAGCTGGAGAGTTTATTACTAGATATGAATTTTAGAACTTATCTTTCGTTGAAGGTTACTTAAAGTTTCAATTGCTGACACGGTATTCAGAAAACTTGGTAGGAAAATCTAATGTGCTCCTTTTGTAGGAAAGAAATTTATGATTTTAGTATGTTTTTCAAGATTATCTGCAAAACTGAATTTTTTCCGAATTTTACCATTTTTAGGATATTATTGTTTGTTTTTTATTCCGTTATTAAATTGTAAGACAATAATTACTTCTATTAATTAGTTGTACTGCATAGGGGCTGTTGTTATTATTCAGTTAGCCTTAGCCTATATTATCTTTCTTAGTCCTGAAATACGTAACTTATTACCAATGCTCTGTGATAATATTATTAGTATAGGTTCATAAGTGCATGTTATCTATTCATCTTGTGTTCTCCTAAATATAATATAATGTAAGTTTTAGGTATCTATCGACTAATAGGTATACTCTCACTAACTAAACTGGTAGCTAAATCGTGATCGGTTTGCCGAAAATACTTACTTTTATTTTTTACGTGCTATGTTAACATTTCCTGCATTTAATTTTTCCTGTATTTTCACGCGTTATTTATAATAAAGTCAGTTGTAATTAGAAACATTACTTAGGCCTACAAGCAGAAAGGACTGAAATGCGTTATATCATTGTTATTTTGACATGCTGCGATCCTAGAATATTTATGGAATACTTTGTATATTAAGTATTTTTAAAGCTCATTCGATTTTTGAGACAAGTCCGTGAACAAAAAATAGACCTACTAGAAATTTAATTTCTTGTTAATTTTATAGTAACTAACCCAAGGTGATTTCACATACACCATAAACACGCGTATAATAAATATTATATATATATACATATATACAAATACAAACACACACCGTATATTTGAAACGTGCCCATGATTTTCTCTGCCCTAAGCATAATTTTTGCAATTTCATCGCTTTAAGTGATAAATATAGCATTCTATTCGCTAAACTTCCAAGACAGGCGAATGGTTAATTTTTCAGAAAATATTCTATTATACTGTTCTGTCTTGTACTAGTATCCCTGTCTGCTGCTTTCACAACTTTCGTGATAAGTTATTTACGTTTCCGTGGCTAAGTGACAGCACTTGCACTTTGTCCACGAGTTTGAAACATCACACGTTCAAAAGAGTAATGCAAGCACTCACGCATTCATTAAAAGTAGTTTTTATAATGAAGTACATACTTGATAAAATAGCATAGAATGCGGGTGATTTCCTGTAGTGTCTTTCAGATGTTAGCCTGAAAGCGTCAAAAGCAGTGTTGAAGTATTTAACCATAGGTTAAACAACGTCGAATCATTTATATTATGCTATAATTAAATATCAGTGTAACTTATAATAATTAAAGTTTGATACACGTGAAAAGTGTTAAGTTTCTGAATAAAGTGTTACAAAATAACACGTGGAACCATTCAGTTACTCTTTGTGTTTAAGGTACGTCATGCAAGGCGATTGAATTATTATTATTGTTGTTATTAGCCTATTATTATTATTATTATTATTATTATTATTATTATTATTATTATTACTACTACTACTATTACACAGCCCAAAAAAAAACTTTTTGTTTGGTGTCTCAGATGTTTTACCGGATTTTGGCTATACTTAGTGTGCTTATTCCAAATATGTAAACAGTTCTCTACCAGCTCTACTTTTATATAGGTTTTATTCGTGAACTCTTAGACTAGCGAAACAAAACCTTGCTTGATAATATAGCTAGTGAAGGTTCTTGACCATACTTTGGACACGTAGAACGAAAACTGTAAGAGGCACAGAAAAACTAAGAGCTGGTTTATTTTTTGACCCTCAAATTGACAGCTCATTAGTCATAAACAACCGTGCAGTATGTGATAATATCAATTTTTTGAAAGACCTCATGTTATATGTTATTGTAATGTTAATGTAATGTTAGTGTGTTGCTTTTTTCTTCACATGATTTAGAAGCTAAAAATAGGCACTGTTTTTTATTTATATCAAACGTAAAATGGGATAATATGCATAATGGTAATACCATATCTCACTAAACTAAAGCTGATAGGGCAAAACTAATGGCACATTTGGCATCAACGACCTAAATATACCCAAAAATACGTATAAATTCTAAGGCACCAAATTGGCTGTTGGTCTGTGTTGTTTATTATTATTATTATTATTATTATTATTATTATTAATATTGGGGTTTAGCCTATATAGCTCAACTGGCTTTTTTTATTTTTTTTGTTTCTTTACGAACGGCCAAATTTCATGTTATCTTGTTCTTCAAACCTATGAAATTCATATATGAGCGCCTTGTCCTTTGTAGGAGTTTCTAAATGTAAGTAAAATCTCTAAGAAGTTCACACAAATTTAATATCAGTTTAATTAATGAATTTATTTGTAATGTTAAAAATTTCAAACCTAAAATATCGTTTTGAGTATTTGGAATTATTGTGGAACTGAGAGCAATAATGATCTACCAAAAGAGTTTTTCGACGATAATGTGTTTTCTCCCATTTCCCGTTCATGCTACCATGGCGTAAACGTGAACTTCCTGCACCAAGTGCTGTTAATCTAACATCCTTTATAACCCGCATGTGTCATATCAAAACCTTCAATTTCTGATATTATTGCAGATATGGAATGTAATCATATTTGTTAGCTGAAGTTTTCCATTTCAATGTTACTTAGCCTATGTCTTTACTTTCTTATTATTTATTAATTCGTATTGACTTACAAGTTATTTTATCAAGCACTTAAATAATATTATTATTCGGTATCGAAAAAAATATCAGTGTGCAATACACATGGGTTAACTACATTGGAGAATCTCGGATATTTAAAAAGATACGCCCTCGGCTATTCTTCTTTCCATTCTCTAATGATGCATGTAAGTTACCAGTCTTGTATCGCATTACAAAGTTCCAGTTAGATGAATATTCTGCTTTGTATTTGGCTTTATAATACTATAGTATATTAATAATGTGCTATTGTATCATTATCCATCGAGCCTATAATGAGATTTATTAAGATACGTGTATGTTTATGATAGTACTTGTTTTGTTTGTTTCATAATTTTCATATGAATATCTTAAATACCATTGCATATGACTGTTTTCGTTCGAACTTGATTAAATTTTAAGTTTTCATATTTTACTTACTCACTTATTCAATGGCAATAGAAAATTCCTCAGCAAGCTAAATAAATATTATCTATTTTATGGAACCCGAAGGTTCATTGCCGCGCTTACCTGAGTCCGCCATTCAACTCTGTTCTGTGCTAACTCCATCCAATCATGGACCCCATAAATCCTACTTCCCATAAATCCGTTCTAAGATTGTCCTCCCACCTACGTCTTGGTCTTCCACGTAGTCTTTTCCCTTCGGGTCTCCCAGTCAATACTTTTGAGATATGTCTTTCCTCCCCCATGCGTGCAACATGTCCAGCCCATTTCATCCTTCGCGATTTAATTACCCTTACTATATCTGGTGATGCGTACAGGTCCTGAAACTCGTCGTTATGCAATTTTCTCCAGTCCCCATTTTCATCCCTCTTGGGCCCAAATATTTTTCGAAGCACCCTATTTTCAGAAACTCTCAGACTATGTTCGTCCTGATTAGTTAACGGCCATATTTTAGATTTATAAAGGAATAGAAAAAATCGGCTGACCGCGGCAGTCAGTTGTTAGCAAGTTCTCGTAGTTGTTGTCTTGTGTGACAGATGACAGCTGATGGTGTACGGTCAAGTCGAAGGTTGTTTTTGGCCGTTTTCTTGATTTTTACAAGACGATATGAACTCAGTTTAGTCATATTACAATTAACACAAACAAAATTGATTTTATTTTACACACATGCTCTTTATTATGAAGTTTCATTTGCTGCTCTCAAGGTTTCAGGATCATTCCGGGTTCGATAATAATTGATACCACAACTGTGTTACAATGCAAATCTTTTTCGAAATGGACATATTATGATACCGTTATATCACATGTAATAAATGTATTATAGTACGGTCGAACAAAAATATTTTTGTTTCTTGTTATAATTTTGCTGTCGAAGCTGATGTCTGTGGAAACGCAAACGAATATTGATGACTTTGTACAATCTAGAGCGAGCTTCCTAAAAGGAAATTAAAAATGAATTTAATGGAAATAGAATTTAGACTGTATGATAAAAGTAAACATTGAAATTGAATTTGCAGTAAATACATTCATTTACGTGCGGTCCGCTAAAGTTTCCTTTATATTCAATGACCCAGTTACGTGTGTTATTACTGCTTCTCATATTGGTATTGATGCTTCATTTATCGGGTTTATTTTGCATATAACGTTTCAAAAATTCCTGGTATCCGCTTTTATGATAATTGTGTAGAACACGAAATAAAATTTGTCGTTCCATTAACATTATTGTGGAGCTCAACAGTTGATGCAATTATCTCCTTTTTTCATAAATCCACAAAAGCCAAAATTGGAGCGAAATAGTAACTTAAGTTAAAAGTCTCGGAAATGTCATTGAATTGGAAAATCTCTCGGGATTGGCCGTACTGAGAGATACGTCTTGCCGTATACTGAAAAGAATATTAGTAACGAACTTGAAGTTTACTAAGAGTATAATTTGCAACCTTTTACCGTGTACAAAGTATCTTACATAAATAAGATGTTAAAATGCCTTACATTACATATTAGATTACATTATTATACATTGTATATAGTCAATGATTTAAACAATTGTGTAATTAAGATACAAAGTCAATATAATTACTTACTCAATGGCACTAGACAATTCCTCAGTAAGCTAAAGGAATATTATAGATTTTATGGGACCCGGAGGTTCATTGCCGCGTTTACCTAAGCCCGCCATTCAACCCTATTCTGTGCTAACTCCATCCAACCATCTCTCGAAAATCCTACTTATCTTAAATCTATCCTAATATTGTCCTCCCACCTACGTATAGGTCTTCCAAGTGGTCTTTTCCCTTCGGGTCTCCCAGTCAATATTTTTGAGGTATGTCTTTCTTCCCCCATGCGTGCAACATGTCCAGCCCATTTCATCCTCCGTGATGAAATGGCTGAATGATTTCATCCTCCCTTACTATATCCGGTGACTAGTACAGATTATGAAGCTAGTCGGTATGCAGTTTTCTCCAGTTCCCATTTTCATCTCTCTTAGGCCCAAATATTTTCCTAAGCACCCTGATTTCGAATATTCTCAAATTATGTTCTTCCCGAAGAGTAAGCCACCATGTCTCACAGCCATATAATCCAACCAGCAGGATAATTGTTTAATACATTTTTATATTGCATTGCATTTTAATATTACTACTTTCTACGGAAATACAGTTCATTATTGTTGAACTTCACAGTTTCAGAATTTCTTTGGGTAATCATTTAAATTACTTAACCCCCTCCTTTTTATATAACTTCATGAATAGGTTATTAAATTATTGTGGCTATTTATTTACTGGTTGTCATACGACAATCTCCATGAATATTAAAATAAAGAAGAGCCTTGTGTGACTATAAAGTTCACATCATAGTGTTAATTAGGCTTCTTGGTAGGCTAATCTTTGTTTGATGATTATTGTATAATGGTACATCTGATTTATACCATTTTGTATAAAAACTTTCCTTTATATCGTTAATCACTCTGAAAACTTGGCTAAAAATCTGTTAAGCGTAGTGTATCGTATATAGGCTATTGCATTTTATATGAAAGTTAGTTTAACAAAAGACAGCTTATTCGCATACATATAAGCATTGAAAAGCGAGACTAAAAGCCTAAAGAATTTATTGCACACTAAAATGAGAAGTTCTGTCGTAAAAGTATAGCTTTATAAAGAAATATAATTATATTTATTAAGTCCAATATAACACAATACCAAAATATTTTAGGACTAATTTCTCACGAAACTACATAAATGTGTTGTAATCTGTATGCATATATATTTTTTTCCCTCACAGTATTTTCAGAAAAGTTTATCTTCTATCCGACTGAAGCATGGTTTTTCTTTACTATTCCTTTACAACAGCGAGCGAACTAGAAATATATGGATACCAAAATTCGAGCCGTGTTGATGAAATAATAAGCCCTATTATTAGACTTCGGGTTTTAGGTAGAAACTTATTTTAATCTTTAAGTGATATATGGACGAAAACTTGTATATGCATGTTTCATAAGTGACTATGCCTATAACTGATACTTTTATAGGACCTAAAACAGCCTATTTTTACGTTAGAGCCTAATATTGCCTTTATACTTGTTTTTCGTCTAAAGTTCAAAATAAGTTATTTTTTGTTATAAATTGTAGCTTTTATTTTCAGTTCGTACTAAATTTTTAGCTCGGAATGTGCAGTACATGACACATTTGTGACGTGGTTAAATAGTAAGGAATGTTTCGTCTTCAGTAGACATTTTTTTTTTGGAATTCCAAGGTTTTCACTGTTATGGTAGTAATACAGGCCCTAGTAATAGGTCTATATAATTCTGTGTACCGTAGGCCTATATCTGTGTTTTATCATGATTATTGATTAATGGTGACTTCAATAAATATAAAATCCTGCATTACAATTGAGATATTTCAGAAAATTGGCAACTTAACAATTTTATGAGAGACTATTTTACGATTTTTAGAACCTATTTTCCAATTTTTAGAGCCTATTTCAGGTGCCTAAAACAGCATTTTTAGCGACCTAAAAGTCCGAAGTCTACCTATTATAATAAAATAAGTTTCAATATTTTTTGAAAGTAGACAAATAGGCCTATAATTTGTATTTATACACACGCGTGTGTCAGTATTTGCGCGCTTAAAGGACACGTATGTATGCGTGCATATGTTTTCTTGTTCTTTTGGTATGAACAACGTTCCAAAGGTGTTGCATGCGACACATGTTCCAGCACCCCAGGCATTTGATCTATAAGGCGATTTCAGTAGACCTGGTGTGTGTGTGTTTAGAATTTATGAAAGATAAACATGATGTAACCTAATACAGCTTAGGATTAGAGATTCGCTCAGCGGGAGATACTTTCATATCGTTAAGTGGGTTAAGTGACTCAGACTGTTCGATCTAAGCGGTTAAGACAATCGTGTTCTGTTACTTCTTAAATCAAACCTTTATAATGTTACATTAGTGCAAGTCACTAGACATGTTGTCAGTTAAAAATTATTTTTCGCAAATGATGATGATAGTGGCGTTAACTTCAGTGAATATCAAGTGTGAAGTGAAAAAGGAATTATGTCACCATCTGTTTTTATTTCGCAAATCAATTTTACGTTTATATGTTTGCACCAGGGGCTGTGGAGTATACGGAGACCGAAAAATGTGTAAGTACACATTTGTTTCTTAGCACATTGTTATTTATAGTGAAGGTCCAGAAAATTGAATTTTTCAATATCTGTAATCCCTTTCCTTATTCAGCTTTTAAGAAAATCACATATAAGAAACCTTGTTTTCAAAACATATTAACAGTTACTTACATTTTCAGTGCACTTCAATGTACTGTAATATAGGTTACAAAATTAACACAGTCACTTCATACTTCGAACACAATGAAGAAGATCTGTAATAATATCATTTGTAAATACCGATATGTAATACTTACAACAGGTTTATGTAATTGAAAGTAGCCATACACTGCAGTACGAAAATCAACATATAGGCTAATATAAATTCCCCATTCCATTCTTCTGTGTTATTCATTCTTTTCGGAAGGTAAAGCAATCCTGAAGAAAGTAGATTGTTTTTAAGACTATTTATTACACTTAAACTTAGGCCTGTGACTCGTAATACTTGAACTTAGGCGACTATCGCTGGTGTGCTGGAATTTTGACCCCGCCTGGAAATCTACGGACTGTTACCTCTTTTCATCTAAAGGCCAGAATCGAAATCGCGACCGTTTCCTGTTTCTTACTTCGTTACTGAGAGGTTTTTTAGTGACTGGGTTGTCCGGATCCAGAGTGTCACCGCCCTGTTTGCTAATAAATATGGATACTAAATTAACATGACACAGAGATAATACCATTTATTTTATACATGTGTTGGTTTGTGTATGTTGTAGGACCAATATTGAGCTGCAGTAATGCATCTAATAATTTGTGTTGATAACACTACAAAGAACATTGGATATTATTACAACCATGTTCGCCCCATATGTATGTAGTATTCATGTTAATTATTTATTAACTTAACATTTTTTATTGATCTTAAGGTCTGTAAAATTTGTATATACATATCACACAGACGACTCCACAAATCGATCTTGTGAAAAATATCGTACGCTTTCAACTGATTGAGTGCTTTGCTGTAATATAAATTCATTTAGGCTGTGTTCTTTAGTAAGTGTGCGGTCTATTCGTGAAATAATAATATAAATGCAACTAGTACTTTCAAACGTCCCTTAGTAAATGTCCTTCCGACATCTATTAACAATAATTTTAAAAAATTATATTCGTCACATTTCCCATAATAATCTGTCCGTATGCAAAGTGCCAGGTTAAGAAAATGTGAAATGTAACGAACTATTTTTTAGAATTTTGTGACCAGCACTACAGGAAACTCCTTTAACCCTTCAGGCTCTAACATGTTAAACAAATTTGAGGTGTATTGGGGCGACCTGCTCCTTCGTCATTCAATTGCGTGTCAAATGATCGATTTTCCTATTTTTACTCTCACTGTAGTCGGTCACCCAACAGAGGGGTCCCCTTGCATAACTTCACTGACCCGTGTGAAGTTATTTGAAAGCTAGGCCTATGTATTATTTTTATAATATCAATTGAAAGTTGTTTCTTACTACATTAGAGCCCAATACGTTAATTTTTTATTCACAATTTTTACATTATAGAACATCAGGTGTTAATAAAATCAGGTAAACTGATATAACAAAGTGCCAGAATGCATTTATTTAATCAGTGATAAGTTAATTGCAATTATGATATTAACAAAATAAGTTATTTTTGTAATCTATCTCCGAGTTAAGCTCCAGATCGATTCATTAAGCAGGGCTTATGGAAGAACATACTTAGCCTTAATTCAAACTCGTATAGGCTACACTGATATAAGAAATTCTTAAAATATGTCAACACTTCACAAAATACACAGGGTAAAAACTTCACTTAATGTACGTAGGCCTAATAATTTCACAGTAATATAGCTTCTGTATATAAACAGTATTCAGCTTGATCTACGAAATAAACATGTGAGTAGTTTATTAATCAAATGCAAAGGAATATGTCATGGCTATCTGTATTGCAAATTCCAATGCTGTATATCAACAGTGTAAAAACATATGTTGTCAGCATAACCGATTTGCATTTGTTAAATTCTTTATAATATATTACCACTAAAAGGCGCTAAATTGGGCATTACTCCGATACCGGCCAACCGATTTGGTACAATATCAATAGACTTCTTCCCATGAACATTATAAATGCGTTTACCAAGTTTCATTAAAATCCGATTAAGCGTATTTGAGTTATCGCGCGTACAGACACACGGGCGGACGGGCAGAAAAAAATCTCAGAGAATAATTGAAAAAAATGTGTCAGAAAGTTACTGCACTTAAATGTGTCCCAATGAGTGTAGATCATTTTCCTGTGGAGAGAGCTTAACATTCTTATTTGAAAGCAGGAAAAATGTGTACCGAAAGATAGAAATGCGAAAAAAAAATCCAAACATTCACTATTTAAAAACTTAAAAATTTTATAAAAAATAGCAAAACCAGAGAAAATTTTCCTAAGTACGTGTTTCAAATTTCAGTATAGTATGTCCCGAAATGTAGGAGATATGGAATTGCAAATATATCAGTGTAAATCTCCGACAGTCTCCCCTTAACATAAAGGAACGGAATAGAGATGAGACATTGTACTGCGCATGAGCGATGGTTGTGTACAAAAGTGCACCGTGCAAGATGAAGAAATTACACTGAAGTTCTCAAAACAGCTTAGGGATTGAATATGCCTACCATCTTAAGCAAACAAATCACCAGTATCTTGTTAGTTTTATAAAGGAGGCGCTGTGCAAGATCGGACAGGTTTCCAAGGAAACAAATAATTGAAGTAATAAGACCAGTTCTGTTTCATTGGGTGGCCTCTCCATGTATTCCACAGCTAAAAAATAGTTCCTGGGAATAAGAATTTAGCATAGGCCTAAATAAGTAATCCGTATAAAGCCACTGAATGTAAACTGAAAAGAAAAAGAGATACACAGGAGAGAATTTATAAACTCGTAATCTCGAGTGGTATTTATTAATACCATTCCATGAAAAAGTGTAATGGATTATACAAATAATTACTTTTGTGCATTGTTGTATTAAAAAAAACTAACAGCTGCGAGATCACAGCATACTGTGAATCAACCATCCACGAATCGATCCGAGTTACCATGTTGTAACCAGTGCTACCAATGGCACATAGTTAACTTCATTCTGGTAAGCTAACAGCAGAACAGAATAAAAGCACACGAACTGGCTTGCACCGATTATAAATTGTGTTTCTAATCAACAAAAGCTTTCGATTTGAAGAAACCACCCAAATACCAAAAAAAAAAAAAAAAAGAGAATAAATTAATCATCATTTATTTTAATAATTTAAATAAAATATTGCTCTTGTAAACCAAAATTTACATTTATTTTATTTCGATTTCCAGACAAGTTTATGCTGTATAAAATAATGTGTTTTCATTCTGTTCACGGGCAGCGTGTCACGTAATAGTCACTGCACGTTGATACCTACATTTTCAGTAACGAGCTGACGTTTTATCAGATAATAAGGGAAATTAAATCACGGAGGATGAAATGGGGAGGAAAGACATATCTCAAAAGTATTGACTGGGAGACCCGAAGAGAAAAAACCACTTGGAAGACCTAGACCTAGGTGGGAGGACAATATTAGGGTGGATTTAAGGGATGTAGGATTTGCGAGGGATGGTTGGATGGAGTTAGCACAACATAAGGTTGAATGGCGGGCTCAGGTAAGCGCGGCAATGAACCTCCGGGTTCCATAAAATTGATAACATTCCTTTAACTTGCTTAGGAATTCTCTATTGTCATTGAGTAAGTAAGTATATATTAAGTTCAATTAGTTCCGATGAAGACTGTAGAATTTTTGTAGCGTTGCATATTTCTGGGGGGAACGGAAGAGTAGGAACAGAGCCTATTGAATTGTAATTTCTATTTGATTTACTAACAATTTTGAATAGTTATTCTTAAAGCTGTAAACCCAAGACTTGGAAAATTTAACATCAAACACAGGAGTTGCAGCTCTGCATTGAGAACGCCTGACGTGTTCGGTTATGCTACACGCGGCACAGCGAAGCAGGAGAAGTTGCCGGTCTAAATCAGGCGCACATGATTATGCTTCCAAGTCACGTCGCCTGCACAAAGTTGTTTAGACAACACGCATTGCACAAATGCTAGTGAAGTGGCAGATGCATCGCGGCGTTTACTTTCTCTACCCTTAACATATAGGAACCTCACTGCGCATGAGCGATGATTGTGTACAAAATTGCGCTGTGCAAGATGATGAATTTACGCTGATGTTTTCAATATGCCTAAAGCGAAAGTTCATCTGGAAGTGGGTAAACATGAATGGTGTATTCCATGCACTAAATTTCAAGTGATATTAATTTAAATGGATATGATACAGGATGAAATGGTGAGGATGATTCATGGTATGTAAATATCCAATTCGCCATTTGCCTTTACGACTGGGGAATCCATGAAAAACTGTCCGGCTACGGGGTTTTAACCAGAGACCTCTCGAATGCGAGTCCAAGACACTACCATCTCGGCCATCTCGCTCGGTTTACGGAAATAATTATTTTTATCCCTAGCATGTCTCCAAAGCCCAGTGTATTACAACTTCCAAAGCCCTATGTGAACGCTGAAAACAATAGAGATAAAAATCAAAAATTTAAATTTTTGGGATTTTTCCGTCGGTTACCGGCTAAAAGATATGTGTGACAAATTTTATGTTTCTAGCTCATCTGGAAGTGATCAAACATTAATGTCAGTGAGTGGATCAGTGAGTCAGCCATGTGGCTTTATATTAAGTTGTAGAGACTTCACGAAGGAAAATCCCCTTTTCTCTGCAAATACGAGGGATGTTCTGAAAGTAAGTTTCGTCATTTTTTTTTTCACATGGAAACTTTATTACCAAAACAAATACACCATGCAATCATGAAATATACCCCTTGCACTATTTTTCAACATAGTCTCCGCCGACATTAAGACATTTGTCATAGCTTGCAATCAGTTTGAAGAAACCACTCTGGTAAAACTCGGTGCCCTGCTATGCAAGGAATTGTCGCACAGCCTTCTCCACCTCAGCATTGTTTTGGAAGTGACGTCCCGAGAGTGCGGCTTTCATTGCATGGAACAGGTGCCTTCCTTCACCAGCGACCAACAATTTGATGAGACATGACCTCTTCACCATACACAGTCTGTAGGCGTCCATGGATGATGGACACACTAGTCCTACATGCCCATTCATACCGGATAACAGCATGTACTTCCATTGTCGACCACGTTTTCAGTACACGTCCATCTGCCATCGTGATTTGTACTCAAATAACCTCGGGCACGCCAGTCTACTGCTACTCTCTCTTCTTCGGGACTCTACTCATGCATCGTTTCTTCTCTGCTGACGCTCTTTCCGTCGTTGAACCAGCAATAGGTGTCGATTCTTATGGCAGTTGTTTGCTTCATCTGCTTTACCATCTTCACTTTTTAAAAAAACGACGAAACTTACTTTTGGAACATCCCTCGTATTACTGTACTTAAAAATTATTGCACGTCGTTCTCAAAACGTTTACTTAGCCAAATATGCTGGCAAAGTCATCAGATTTGGGCTTATTCTACATTTATGTTGTCAATTATAGGCTTGTAATTAGTTAATTGGTACATACGGCTAAATGAAAACAGCAAACACCGTCTTTCAGTATCGAAATTAAAATTATGAAAATCAGGTAAACTGATGTAACAAAGTGCCAGTATGCTTTTGTTAAATCAATAAAAAGTTAATTGGAATTATAATATGCAGAGAATAAGTTATTTTTATTATCGATTTCCTAGTTAAGCTGCAGATCGATTCATTAAGCAGGACTTACGGAAGAACAAAGGTCTAAAGTTTGATACTTAACCTTAATACAAACTCGTATACACTGATATAAGACATTCTTAAAATAATTATGTCAACATTTCACAGAATACACTGGCGAAGAACTCCACTTAATGTATGTAGGCCTAATTATTTCAGAGTTTATATCTTCTGTATATAACAGTGTTCAACTTGATGAACGAAATAAACATCTGACTAGTTTGATAACAAAAATCTTCCAATTTACTTAATTAATATCACCGTACGTCTCAGCTTAAATGTGAAGGGATGTGTCATGTGTCTCGAGACGGCGGTGGTCATGGCTAACTATTCCAAAGCCGTATGTGAAGAGTGTAAAACAATATGTTGTCAGGATAACAGATTTGCATTTGTTAAATTTTTAATAATCTACTCTTATACAATTCAACGGCCCTAAATAGCGTGCTTGCTCGCTCGCCCGCTTCGTGAAACATCGGGTATACTCGGCGATGTTCGTCTCTCGCAGTGTAAACTTTCATCAGACTACAAAATTAGTAAAACCGTTTCTTTATTATATAAGGCCTAAGTGAAATGAACACAATGAACAAATATTATAATTTTATTTTTACTTACAATTTTCATAGCTCTGAACCACAAACATTTTTAATACACTGCCAGTGTAAATTTCTTTAAAATCCTGGAGTCAATTAATAATGGCGGGTGAAGCCGCGGGCATCAGATTTAATATATTGATAGTTTATTCCTCGAAGTATCACGGACAGTAAAAATCCAAATCAATCACTCCTTCTCTTGAAAAATTATATAATTTCTGAAAATTACACTGAATTTATCAAATAAAATTCACATCACATTCATCTGTCAACAAACAGTTGAGAAACGATACGTATTATCCACCGCCGTCTCGAGAATTACGCACGAGAATTATACAGTTTAGAAGGCAGTGGTTCACAGTTATCTTTGGAACTGCATAATCGAATCTGAGATCGTTTTCCCAGGTGGCGATTTCTAATCGTGGAATGTACTCTAAAGCCGGAATTTTAGCTGTTTCATTAATTATTAATGGTTTAGTTTAAGAATGATTCGCGTGCAAGTGTTAATAAATATAATGCTTTAATAATTATTATACTATTAATTTTTAATTTTTCAATTAATTATCGTGAGCGAAGCCGCGGGCACCTCCTAGTATATTACAATAGAATAGGCACTAAATTTGGCATTACTCCGATACCGGTCAACCGATTTGGTCCAATATCAATAGGGTTCTTCCCATGAATGTTATAAATGCGTATGTCAAGTTTCATAAAAATCCGATATAGGTTATTTGAGTTATGGCGCGTACAGACACACAGACAGACGGACAGACATTTTCCGTCCCCCACTCAATCTCATAATGTACCATTCTGGCACTTAATAATAACAGTAATTTTCGTAAGTTTTTACTGCCTACAAGTAATCTCTGAAAATATTAAAGGAATTTAGAAAATGTAATACCATTTGAATACTGTAGGCCTACTTTGTTTTTTGTTTATTGTTTATTTACGTTTTATTTCTTGATACTGACATAACTGTTTAATTCTTAGAATAATGCAAGCAGATAAAAAATTAAGAAATCTCTACTTTCTAATGTTGGTAATCCCTTGCAACCTTAGAATAGTTGTTCTTTGTGATTAATTATTTTGACTTTTATTATTCACTATCGTAGAAAAAAGTGTTTTTATACCTTTTCCTCGATTCTGTTAAAACACTCCCGTTTATATCGCAATCCACTAATGTGATACAAGTTTCTAAAGTATAATTATTTGAATAAGTGTGGAATTCCAAAATAAATTGGTGTAGAAATGAGCCGGTATCATACACGTTTTTTTCTGTGATAGCACTAGGTTTACAGTGAATATATATTTTCTACGATATTCTCGAAACAGATAGATTATAAGGTAAAGATTTTATCGCCGACCAAACCTGCGATCGTAAATAAATCGCATTTACTGAAGTCATGATTTCTTACCCGTCTGAACCTGCGGTCTTCAGTTTAAAAAAGGTCCGCCTTAGGCCCTGATAATAATTGGCCAAGTTGCAACTTTTCTTACTAAAGTAAAAAAAAAAAAAAAGCCTAAGTATTGGTTTGCATATTCAACAAGAATATAGCTCGCGTCTTTTTACTTTAACCCATACCAAAGCAACTAGACTTTTTTGTGCTTTATACAACTGGAAAAAGTACGGCTTACGTCATTATTTAACTTACATACCGTATTATTGCCGAACTATTTTTTCATTATGCATTATATTGGTAGTATTCTGTACAACAATGAAGGCAATAAAACATCATCCCATTTATGTTCTTTTGTAAAATATCAGTACCACACACATAGTACACAACATAGGCTCTGATTAGTAAAATTTGTTGAAGGTCCTCACTCAGAAAAAGAAAATCACATTAAAGTTTAATATAAATTATGTTGAAAATCCTTCTTCATTACAACAAACGACATTATTGATTGATAAATATAAACACTCTTTTAATAGTCTGTTTAATCAATAATTATTGAAATATTACAACACTACCATTTCTCTTGTGGATTAACAAAATATTAACATGCTGTGCCACAGAAACACTGCGACAGAGCTTGTACCATACAGACAATCTCTTTGTATCCTTAGTTTGTATAGTTGTGAGACTGGGAGTTATGTACGTTATTATTATTATTGGGGATGCTGATATTGCAAAGCCCCCCATAAGTCGACTATGAGTTTTAATCGCCTTGTTCACAATTCCCTTAAGGACACCGGAAAAGTTCTGCAATAAGGCAGAGTTCCACACAGACGATATTCAATCTCGGCTTTAATATATTCGCATCACCTAGCCAGGTCCCCTCGGTATGTAGCCAAAGCCAACATTTTCATTTATATATCACTAAATTAAAAAAAAAAAAAAAAAAAAATATTAGAGGATGTATAGGAACTTCCTCTGTGTATGAGCAGAAAGGACCGGATTCAGTTACCGGATCCTGATAAATTTTCCTGTGAATAATAAAGCTCTAATATAAATCCTCTCAGTGAGATAAAAGTGAAATTCTATCAAAATAGGGCAGTGTTGGGAACTAATGTTTCAGCTGCATTCTAAATACGTGTTGCGAACTTGGTCCTCAACATGATGTTGCAACATTGCACATCCCATGTTTCGATCGGTGTAGCGGGTTGTATAGCCCACAGCTGCGGGCATAGCCTACTGTAGAGGCATCTCTCACTTACCCCCACTCCTAATTAATATTTGTCAGTTTGTTTAAAAACCAATACAAGATAACACTGGAAGCCATATAGCATTGCTACAAAGATGATGCTTTCTGCTTTAATACCATTTCAAAACGTGCATTTCGCCTTTGATCGTTAACTGTTTTTCAGTGCTGTGTGTCTGTCCTGCCTTTGATGCAATTTTCCTGATATGTATCCCTTTGATATTAGCATACCCAAAGGAAGGAAGGGACTCTGGTTAAAAACAAGGAAAACATATTTACTTTTTAAACATTTCCCTTTGGCTATGGGACATGACAGGCGCGTTTTGTCGGCGATATATAACGTATTTGATGGACATGTTTTTTTTCCAATTGTAAACACTAAGTTATTGGAGAAATAACATTTTCAATCTAAATATCCTGCCCGTCCATCTATCACTACCTCTGTTCAACAACCATCCATCTATCCTTCCAATCAGCTCGCCACCCATCCATCGATCAAATCCACCCTACCACACTCATCTATCCTTCCTTCCAGTCCTGACAACCATTCCGATTATACAATCCTTCGGCCCTTAATCTATCTAATCTGCCGTCATTGCTTTGACCTATATATCCGTTAAGCGATTTGTCAAGAATCACTTACAATCTGATTTTTTAAGACGATTTTTAAAGACGACGAAGGTAGCGTAAAACAAAATTGCCAATTTAACTTTTTCGAAACAGTGAAATAGCATAATTGACAAGAACGTGCAGTAACAATATTAAATGAATGTGAGTGGAATATTGAAAAATATAAGACATCATTTGTTTCTCTTGCATGCATTAGTGTACCAGGTGTTCGGAAATTAGTCGATGGTGTACTATAACTAGAAATATTATGTTGTATTATATTATATTATTTTATATTATATTATATTATATTACATTACATTACATTACATTACATTACACTACATTATCTTAAAATCTGTCTTGAACAGGACTGTAATCCGGGACATCTTTTATTTATCAAGATATTCGTTCAGAGTGATAGTTCTATATCCAGGAAATATTAAGCACGTTCTAATTTTCATTTAAACCTTTTAACTAACTAAACATCCCTGGAGGGACAAGGCCTACCACCCGGCCACTGCGTCATCTACCAAAGACAGATGGCAGGATTAGGGGCTTGCTCAGCATGCCGACAACCATGGCCGTTAATGGAGTTTCCAAAACCGGAGCCGCTACTTCTCTATCAAGTAGCTTCTCGATTTGAATCACGAGGCTGAGTGCACCCAGTTCCAGACCTCCTACCTACCTCAGAAATATCTGAGGAGGTACCGGGGATCGAACTATGCATCCCATACAATATTAAGTTTTTAACCGAAAATAGTGTGTCAATTTTTCCGGGTACTGACCCAAGTTCATATAACATAATTTCACCCTCTATATACAAGGAATATTTCTCCAAAGTTTCGTCCCATCTTTTTGTTACAGCCTGTATGAAACTATTTTGACAAAAGACTCAGACTATTTTAGTTCATGGATCTCTTCAAGATTTTAGTAGATTTATTTATGGTAGTACGCAATGGATTTGCAGTGTATACTTAAGACAGATTCATATTTCCATTTTTACTGCGTTACCACTCTTACGCGAAGATGTTATCTAAGTGAACTAAGACGTCAGGTGCAAATTATGACTGCTTATTTCCATTAATAATCTTATCCTTAAGGAATTCATAACTTTAACAAGTAATTCATTAACCAGCACATGCCGGCCTGTAATATATTGCTATGTACTTAACGAAGGTGTTGTGAATTTCACTGTTGTAGGATGAGAGTATTATAAAATATTAATTTTACCGGACTCTTGTCTTCTTATTTAAGCGAAAATGTTACAAGAACTCATTAATTCAGATGACATTTTCGCTTTTTTTGTGCTGGACCACCCTAGCGTTGGACTAGCTTTGCGTGCAGATGTGATCGATTAAGTATTTGTGTCGTGTGCATGGCCAACATTAGATTTCAGTCGATTCATTTTCCGTCACATTCAGAGCACGTACGAATGTAATGACGGTGTTTTTACCATGTCCACCGATCATTTTCCATTACGGCGAGCTTTTAGTGGCAACGTGCTTACCCTCACATGTTAGGCAACTGGTTTAACTGTGCTGACACGGCTCCTGAATAATATATGTAAAACCATGTACGATCGTGTTCCTATGCATGTGTTCACATGGTAAATGGTTTCTATGTAAATAATATTAATTATGCAAACAACGACTACAGATATTGCATGTCGGATGTGTTTATTAAGCATGCCTATTAACGATCTTGTTTTGCGTAATTTTTGATAGCCTATGTTTTAATGTACTGAAAATGGTATAATTATATTGCGATGAACTGAAGGGCTTTTATTTCTTTATTTATTGAAAAGTGGAACTTAGAGGTATGATGTTTGTGTATGAACATTTAAGTTTAGCTAGGGTTCAATGCCAGGGTTTTCAGCACCCTGGAATATTGGATGCAACTACAGTCAACCCTCGTTATAATGCCACCATCCGTTCTTTAACATTTAGTGACACAAAGCAAGGATGGCACTAAAACGAAATTTATTTAAAAAATAAAAATAGCATAATACAGTGCTGTAATGTATTATGAAAGAAAAATAAATAAAAGGCAAATAGAACTTAGCACGAAATAAAAAAAACACTGTACTGTACAGTACCTCAATTTATTACAGTATACGTCCAATGCTATAGCACACAAAGAAGTTGAAAATCATGTGGGTCCACGTAAGTGATTACCGGTATGATTACAGTACAGTACCTTTAGTAATTATAACCAGGTTGAACAGGTAATTGCAGGTTGAACAGCTTAATGAACTGAAAGAAGTGAAAGTTTGGGATATCTTTCTACCTGCTCCACCCTCACGCAGGCTGTCTGTTCAACTTTTTAACATAGCTGCCTCACTCCACAGCGCTACCTTTACAGTTAGTGACAATGGAACGCCCACTTCTTGGAAATACAGTACAGGATGTTTCTTAAATAATCTTCCTAACGTTCAGGACTTCTTTTAAATCTGAAGTTGAAAACAAATCACTGCAAGCTATATTTTTAAAAAAATATTATGTTATATTCAGTGGTACTAAAAGAATTGGCAAAGTAACGAGGTTTCTTATGTATTTTATATGGGAGAAGATCTGTTCACTTTCACCTATTGGCGATGTGCGAGGGTGGCACTGTAAAGAGGGTCATTATACCGAGGGTTGACTGTAACCGCCAAACCATTGTCAGTAAAGTTGTATAATGCGTATACAAAAGATTCCACCTTGTCCCTCGCCATTTTGATTTCATAAAACTTATTGCTATTACATCTGCTTAGTAGCCTCGTACCTCTCTAAAAATTTCAGTTGTCAATATAATAAAAACTAACATTGAACATACGTGATGACATTAAAATTGTAAAATATTTAAATATCTCACATGAAGTTACAATGTAAAGACACAAAAAATAATATGATCAGAAAAAGTGTATTAAGTACTATATATATTGCACATCTCCCTCACTTTTAGTATGCGTTGTTGTTTCCCAACTATACAATTCGCAGCGTACTTTTTCTAACCTTAGCAGATGACGCCTGAAACTTACGACTAGAAAACCCGCATAGCATGTTTGTAAGGGTAAAGCAATAGGTGAAATCATGCATGGCATCGGGAGTCGAGAACGCCTGCGACTTACGACTAGAAAACCCGCATAGCATATTTTTAACGGCAGAAGAGTAGGTGGAATCGTGCAAGGCACGGGGAATCGAGAACGCCTGCAACTTAAATGTAAATTCCTTTCTGTCAGCTTAATTTGTTGATATGTACTATAAAATCTGTACGTGGTATGAAAAAAAAGATCGGTATATCCATAATCTACAGGGATAATTCGTCTAGAAAAGTATAGTTTTATCTCTGGCGATTAAAAAAAGTTTTATTTTGTAGACCAGTATTATGCAACAAAATGCAAAATGAAAACATCAATTTTCTGTTATTTATTTCATGTCTTGTACTCATTTTACAATAGCACGTAATAAAATGCATAACTAGAAATATGATTTTTCATAAACTTCCAGGCCTAATTTATAGAGACAAAATTATACCTTTCCGTTTTGTGATTGATCCTATGGCGTAGGCTACTATTAAAAGTTAAATGGTTACAGTCAAAAACAGGAGTTTGAGACATTTTAAATGCAGTATGTTGGCGTGGCTTGCTGTAAATTAAAATCTGTTCCTTTAAATCCAAATATTGTTACATAAACTACCTAATGGAATTGCTAAGACTTCTCTGCTTTGAATCTTAGATTTCTGAGAAACTTGCAATGTGTATTCCAATCAATAGCGAAGGGATTCAGAACGAGTGTTACATAATATAGGTTAAGGAATGACAGAGGAAATTGTGGCACGTGATGTCAGTGCTCTTCTACGGGAATCGATGACCCCACCTCCCTCAACAAGAAATGGAAGTTAACGCCGCTCCACAAATGTCACATTATGCAAAGCGCTTTTAGGAGTTGTTGCCGTGGTTAAGTGATCGTTGTGTATATCGTGTGAGAGGGTAAAGCTATTCAAGTCCTAAGCAAGTAGCATTTCCATCCATTGTTGGCATCTCGAGTATACGGACACATAATTTGGTATGGTAGAGTTTTTCATTGAATACCTAGGCGGCTTCAAAGGATTAAGCCATTAAGGCGGTGTTAATTGATCTGACCAAGCTGGTCAGATCCGCTTTCTAAAACAAAAGCAACGTTGCAATATTCTCTCATTATCACTGACCTCAGTTCTTCCCTCACTTCAATCATTTAGTATGTGTTATTGTTTACTATAATTTACTGTAACTAGATCTTGCAACCTCGCGTTTCCCTCCACGCGGAGTAGACGAGTAGCTGTCACAGCCGTCACAGGAAATTCTTAGATTTTCATTGGCTGAGGTAACTAGTTTATTGGTGCGGTAAAAGTAAAGAGCATGTTTTGAGCTGTCGGCAAACTTTTCCTCCTAACAAAAGGAAGCCGTCTGGATATGCAAAGAATAACTGGACTGTAGCGTTGTGATGTACGATTATACGAATAGACGAGATGGCAATTTAGTTGTGAGTCGGCCGCCATGCAGAATAGACATGAAAAGATGTGAACAGCATTCTTACGTCAAAATAAGATATCCGAAGGAGAAATGCTAGAAAATGTCATTACTAGCTGATGGAATCTTTGAGGAATAATGTATATCCGTACCGAACATTTAGATAACATGGGGTGGGTATATGTGGTTTTGTGTTTTCAACTACAGCAATACATTAGAGTGGCACGATGCACTCGCGTAAGAATGTTTATGGGTGTCTCTTCCCTTCACTATCCTATATCTAGTATCCATAATATGCATTATACATACATTCCGTACCCTACCTTTTCATTTGTATATTTTCCCATTTTAAAATGTTCCCATTTTTACAAAAGAAGAAAAAAAAAACATAGTTGTCATCCCTCGTATATTGTAGACATAATGCAGTGTAGATGGTATAGGCTTATTCTACTGCTGACAATCTTTATATACATTCTGGGACACCTAAGTAAAACTACCGTACTACCTGCAATAGTATAGGCCTAATACAATGGTTGATACACGACGAGGTGTGTTTAAAGAGGCGAAGGGTTCACTTATGCAGTCTCTCTACTATTGTTATTAATCATAAATAATATTTCCAACACTATTTATATCAAAAATTAAAATTAAAAATATTTAAGACCAAGACTACTTCTGATTTAAAACACCTCATTATTTTCTTTACGTTTTATATTGCGATGGAGTAAGCGGCCGCATTGCAGGAGTGCACATTCAATTGTGCAAGCTTCATTCAGAGCCGTATTATTTGCAAGGTTTGAATGATATGAATTTATTAACGATATGAATAACTTTTAAGTACAGTTCAGGAATATGATACGGAAAAGTGTTCAAAGTTATAGTTGTAGCTGATAATTTATTCACTTTGGAGAAAAAAATGTTTACCGTTAAAATTAAATGTTCAGTTAAGAGCCAAACACAGTGCTTCCTTGGCTTACAGCAACGCAATGTGCAGTATTCCACTTTTTTTTGTAATGAAAATACAATTCAAATCATGTAGTTTGAGAAAAAAATCTTATATGAAACACTGTGCTTCCATTTCACCCAAAGATATCCTATTTTCCAGAGAAGAGTTAAGAGATAAGTTTGTGGAGAAGATTAGTAGCTTATAATTACCCTTCAAGTGTTGTTTCTGAAAATACGCATTTCAAGTAAAAGTGTTATGTCTTGATATAAGCAGTTAGTTCACAAGATTTAAATGAAATCGCTACTTGGAATTACGGGAAAGTTGTCTTTACGTAAAGAGGCAAGATGAAGTATGTGAGCTATGCTTTGTGTCAAAGGGTACGATTATTCGTTGCTATCCTCTTTTCAGACACAGATAGTACACACACAGAATATCAGACAGTACACTTTTTTCTCATGGAATGTCAAAACATGTATTTATGCTGAAAATTGAATTGTAACTTATGTCAAAGCGAAACACAGTGCTTCCTTCGCCTTTAATAACTCGATGATACAGAATGACAAAATAAAATAAAAATTGTAGTTGCTGTTTGCTGAAGTAACTAGGAAATTTAATGAGAGGTAGCTGCGTGTTGCACAGCTATACATGAATTTGATTTGTCGGCAGTTTGCGGCTTAGTAAAGTTGGCGCTCGGAGTTGCTGTATAAATCAAGAACACTATATCGCGAGTTGGAACCCCCACCTGTTGAGAGGGGGTCAGAGGTCCCTTAAGCTGTTAGACTAGCCGTAAAACCACATTGATTGCACTGGATAGCAGGTTTCGCCTGCAGCTTTAATAATATTATATTGACCTTAATTTGTGTCTTTTGTTTTTGTTAGAGCCTAGCCAGTTATAGAAGATTTACTGTCATTTAATAACTTAATTACGTATTAGAATTAGAGTTAGAATTTGAATTGGTTTATTTTACCTGGTGGAATTAAGGCCATTAGGCCTTCTCTTCTATTCAACCAGGATTAATACAAATAAACTTTACAATATTACAAAAGAACAAGTATGATACAAGTACAATACAAAGTTACAAATACACAGGAATATGATTACACTTATTATTTAAGGTTTAAGAACTAGTTCTCTAGAGATAATACAATACACAAAAAACAATATGTTAAATAGTTTTATACTTACTAAAATTTAAACTATTATTAAAATATTAACTATTACTAAGAAAGTTATTATGTTATTATTATATTTACATGTTTTTGTAAACACTAAGTTTATTTTATATAATATAGTTTATTTTAAACTATTGTTTAGTTTTGTTATTAATAAAGATTTATTTAATATTTAATAAAATAAACTATTATTAATAAAATAAACTCTTATTAATAAAGATTGTTTATTTTAAACATAGTTTATTAAGTTATTATGTTTCCTTTACTTACATGGAACAAAGATTTTCGGAACAATATGTATAGGCCTATATACACCTAATGAAGGGTGCATAACTGCGAAGATTCAAATAAATATAAAACATATGTTCGTTTAGCGAATACATTTATATTTAATGAAATAACTACGTTGGAAGATTTGCAGAATTGCAACTGCGCACAGCTACTGCCAAGACAGCTATTCCGGGTGTCAATAACCTGTCAGTACACTATAGTACAGTACGTAGATACACTCGCTTTAGTTGCCGTGTCGCGTATTATGTGGTCCATTTAATAACCTATGTTTTAATTTGCATGAAAACTGCCAACTTTATGGAAAACCCGCAAGGGACAGTTGTTTCTTAATTCTTAACTATGCTGATGTGAAAAAATTGGAACAGTGCCGGTAAGGGTAATACTTTTCTAGTAAAGCTCGGTTAAAATGTAGGGACTTTTTACCTGAGAAAGTGGGCAATAATCATGGCAATGAAATTATTTCTTCGTTTCTCCCGAAGGAATAATCTGTTAAGATCTTCACAATTATTCCCCTTCCAATTTTTATAGCTTATAGGCCTGGTCTATTAGCAAACCCGACAATCTCTATTTTAAAGAAAGGTAGAGATGATAACTTCTAATGAAAGTTTAGTATATTTCCTGCTACATATTTAGTGTATTTATTATAAATCCGACTTCCCATATAAAGGAAGAACTGAGATTAACAATACATACCCGAAAAATATACCAGGAAATGCATTAAATTTTAATTAGAAGTTAGCCTCTCCACCTTTAATCTAAATGGAGATTGTCGGGTTTGCTAATAGACCCCTCAAATGTATTAGACCTATATACATGTATAAACATTATTATAAATACTAAATAAATATAAATAAATATATATATATATGTGTGTGTGTGTGTGTGTGTGTCTTAGACCAAATTCGGATCTAGTCACTTCGCGACTATATATCTTTAGCCACTATAACCGGCAACCTCCGAAACACAAATAGTTAAACCGTGCGTACGGTCCGAGTACAGAAGGTAAACATTCCCGAAAGTTCAAGGAGTTATTTTTACTGCTAAATTCCCGATTTTAGCTGTGAATCTGTTACATTACCAATCGCCTGTCATGTAGTTAACATACAAAATGCTGAATACCTAATGAATCGATGAATAGTGTGGCAAAAAGCTAATAGATGTCGCACAACGCCCGTACCTATACCCCTGACCCACTTAGCTGATGACGTTGAATGTGATACAAAATGCTCCTAGCAACGAACCCCATCAGTCCCGTGTGGGCGCTCGGCTCTTTCATATCCATATCCTTTGTCATTGTAAACCTTTTCAAGCTTCACCAATATTGTTATATCCTGCTGCATTTCATAAACAAAAATACACTGAAGCTCTAAACATTCAAGTACTTGTAAAAACAATCTATCAAAATACACTGCTGTGGATTATTTTAGACTTTTGTTTATACTTTCCACTCTCCTGTATTATCTATTGCAATTATGTAAGATGTATAAATACCTATACTTTTTTAAAATGATTTTTGAAATCTTTGAAATCTTATTTAAAACAGTTTTCATTTATTGTATACATCATGTAATATTTACTTACTTACTCAATGGCATTAGACAATTTCTAGGCAATCTAAAGGAATATCATCTATTTAATGGAACCCGGAGGTTTATTGCCGTGCTTACTTGAGCCCGCCATTTGACCATATTCTGCGCTTAACTCCATCCAATCATCCCTTCCAGATCCTACTTTCTTAGAATTTATTCTAATATTGTCCTCCCATCTACGTCAGATCTTCCGAGTGGTCTTTTCCCTTCGAGTCTTCCAGTCATTATTTTTTTATATATCCTTCCCATGCGTGCAACATGTCCAGCTCATTTCATCCGTGATTTAATTACCCTTATTATATTCGGCGAAGAGTACAGGTTATGAAGCAGTTTTCTGCGGTTCCCGTTTCCTTCTCCCTTAAGATTACGTTCTTCCCGGAAAGTAAGGGACCATGTCTCACATCTACACATGCGGTAATAGGCCTACAACCGGCAGGCTGATTGTCTTATACAATTTTTTTTTACAGAAGACGAGAAGATAAATGTTTTTAAATTGCATATAAATTTTATCTTCTTGTCTTCTGTCCAGAAATCTAGAAATGTTTATTTTTACTTTTTAATAGAATATTTTTCCTGCCGGCTGTCACGAATTCAATCAAAATCGTTAAAGCCATTGGGAACACATTCTTTATGTTTGAAAACTATACAGTAGGAATGAAGTTCCATATTGTGTGTAGTGTGTGAATTTACATACCGTATATATTTGTGTATTAATACATAGTGTAACATTTTATTTTTGGATTTCATTTTAAGTCGTTTCATTATGGCCTCCACTATTAGAATATTTTGCTGCTGTAAGATTGCTTTCCAAATGTTTCGCAGAAATTCTTAGTTTGTTTCTATATAAACCAAGGAAACTTATTTAATGTCCTTTATTTGAAGCTTTCTATCTTAAAAATGAGATTTTGAATTCTGAATTTTATTCAGTCAGCTCCAAAAATAACGCTAAGACTCCAGCTTATTCAACCTTCGTTACTGTGTGCGTGTCATAAGAAATATTCAGGAGTTTCCAACTCACTTCATGCTGGACAAAGAAGGCAGGGAAGTACCAGACAGAAGGTTGATGCGAAAGTAATTACTGTTCCTTGTACCCTAACAACCGTATATATAATATAAGTTACTTTATATTGGATTTTCATGTGGCCAATTCCTATTCACTACAACTGTGAACCATTAAAGTTCTGACGTTTTACCTGGATTGCTGAGAAACTAATATATTTTGTACTCATAACATTAACCCTCAACCATGGGCGTGATTTTTCTGTTACATTAACGAGAACATGAGACCTGAGTGGCTGCTCAGAATTAAGAGGTTATTATCAACGATAAATTTTACAAAATGTGAATTTTAATTACACCGTACAACAAATTTGAACTATTTTCTGTCCTTTATATGAAACTTTCTGATTCTATATAAACAAAAGGTTATTGATTCATATATCAAAACCAAAATACTCCATCACGTACCGTTTTTATAGGAGAGACACTTCTCATATTTACGTAAAAAGCAAAAATGTGGATTTTGGGGAAAATGGTGCGTGATAAACAAAACATATTTACAGATTCGTTATTTTCAGTCAAAAATATACAAGCAACACATATTTGCATCTAAAGGACATTTTTCATGCTGTACAAATGATTCCTAAGCATTGTTCATACACCTTTTTGGGGGGGAATACATCTGAGTCACTTCTATGAAATGCCCAGTTTCGAAGATAGTTCACATTCTTACATATATTGTACATAAAAGCGTATTTAGTATGATGGATGAATTTTATCTACTTAAAATAAAAATAGGATTCTACACTTTATAGACAGCCGTTTCTATTGCACGAAGTAATATTACTTTAAGTTTATCTTAATTTACATTTCCAGAAAGTTATTGCTTAGCATTTTTTTTTTTCAAATGTAAAGGAAAACTCCTATGTTTTGTCATAGTTCACAGATAATAAAGTTCAGATTAGATGGTGCCCATGATCAAGGAAACCTGTAGTTGAAATGCTGAATATTTTTCTTTGTTCGGAAAATATTTATCAGTGATTGGCTTATATGGGTAACACCCTGTTGTGTGTTGCTATGTGAATCTGAGAGAGACGGGAGAGACGGGTATTGATCTCTCGCTCGGCTCCAGGACAGACAGACATCAAGCGGATAGACAAGCTCCAACATCTTTCCATGACCAACTATAAATCCCGGAGCCAGGTGCTGCTTGCATGCAACCATGTAACAACCCATGGAAAATGACAAGCTGCCTCTTTCAAGCGTAAAGTAGAACTTTCACGCTCGTACAACTGAACTCGTTTTGCTTTAGTACACGAATGAAACAATCTAAGCAAATAGAATGCGATTCTTGTATTCTGCTTATTAAGGTATGGTACAGTGAACTCTCGATGAACCGAACTAAAGTGGCCAGGGGTCTGTCCGCGTTATGAACTATCCGGTTTATGGAGGGGAATTGAGGAAATGGTATCTAAGTAATGAAATTTCGTGTATAAGCTGCAACATCTGACGAGTTTGAAGAATCTCAATTAGTCCACATTTAGCAACTTTTTCTGTTGCTTTTGAATAATTACTTCTCTTGCAGTCCTGAAGTGGCCGTAGAATGGCTGTAGATCTGGATCGTCAGGAATCTGTCCGAGTTATCCGAAGTCCGGCGTATTGAGGTCCGAATTATCAAGCGTTCACTGCAAACGCTGTAAATATTTCTGCTTCAGAATAGCTCTAGTGCTTATGGTTATTAGCAAACTGACTGAAAGGCTACCAATAAAGTAAATATTCAAAACATCCTTAGATTGTAAGATGATTTGAAATGTCTCCATATTAAAAAAAAAAATACTATTTTCTTTGGAGCCTTCTAAGAATTTTTGAGTTTTGATTCCCATTCAAGGCAATTTCTCCTCTCAAGTTACCGTTCCGGTTTTGTTAGCCTTGAATGGTTTTAAATTTTATTCAGAACACAAACGGTAGTACAAAATGTACGAACTTCATGAAAATGTGGATCAATAACATGAAACATCACTAATAAAATAATAATATGAAAAAACACAATGGTATATTTTTACTCTTATTAAACATAATAATTAGTAGTCTCGAATTGTGTGTCAGAACTGATACTAATATACAGTTCTTAGGATAAAATAAGATATAGTAGGCTACTAGGAAATTTTAAAGAGAATTTCCTTCTCCGTAAGAAGATAATACTTATCGCTAATTATTCTGTGTCCTCCTTTTTGGGCATACTTTTGTCCGAATTTTCACAGTATGAGGTATATCAGCGTGTTCGTATAATATACCGTACCAACAAAAAATAGAATACCCATTTTGAGAAATATTAACACAAATCTGAGTTATGTTCTTCCCGTCATCCAACTGTCAGCTGGAAGTATGTTTTCATTAAGTAATGAATCGTAATATTAGGCCTAATGTGCCGATTATTATCTAAAGGTCCGAGATTTAGTGAAGTAAACGCTTCGCGAGTTGAAATCCCGTCAACGATCATGTTGTAGTATTCGCAGAAGTAAACGCAGGATTAGAATTGACTTTTTCCTGACCTTTGATGAAATATGAAAAAAAAAAATGAATACGGGATTACTTGTAAACCTGAAAGTAAAAGTTTACAACAATCTGGGGTCTCAACCTTCAGGAGTCATAATAATATTTTCAAGCCAAATATCATGCAAGTGAAATAAGTGTAAATTCATGGAAAATGTAACAGTCTGAATGTTTACTATTCTGTAATTTGACACATTGTGTGAGAGAAAATTTTAACGTTTGTGTTTCTTTCAAGTGTTTGTATACTAATACCTTGAGTATGACGTGACCTGGTTTATAAGATCACCCCGACGACGCTGGAAGGTGAAGGAAGCATTTTGCAAAATCGTAAACGTTTTAATTCAATGTAACATTGTCCCCGGCGAGGCTTTATGATGCGGAGTGGGTATAACAGCACGAGGGGCTGCAGGGCTCTACGTTATGACAGCGATAAATCAAACATCTCCAGGCGGCTGGAAAATACCACTCAGCTTCTGTCGACAATATTTTCCCCACCATTTACCCTCTTTAATCAGTCCATAGCCTACACAAGCATTACTCTCCTTTCACATCTGTGTACCTGTACTGCAACACGTGCAAGCAGGAGAAGTTGCCTACACACGACGGCGTTAACCACTTATTACTAACTTGCTTCGTAGAAAATTCTCGCACATTGTCATTTTTCTTTTTCTTATTTCAGGGGTTTGATATAGAGATCGTGCTTGCATGACATGCTGTTTTTCCTTTCCTTATTTATGATTTGTTTTATATTTCCTCTATTGGAGCCTGGCAAAGACTAAGCGTAGTTTTACAAACCTAAAAATATAGCTGGCCTTTTGTAAGTTTTCTTGTTTATCTTCTACTTCAGATTGCTAATCTTTCGATTGCTGTGGAAATTCTGTCTTTTTCTTCAGTAAAATCCCTTCTAGTATCGGGCACATCTATGTAATGAAGATAGAGGTTGCTTTAAAATATACTTATATATTTTCAAATTAGTTATAAAGTGTATAAAATCATGTTGGACGGTACTGTTGACCTCGTTCAATAAAGCAATAATATAATATCTTTCTTCTCAACTTTTCAATTTTTATATTTTCTAGACCTTTCGGTTACATTCAACCATCTTGAGGGAACCTTGCTTGTAGAGTTACATTCTATAAGTATAAAACTGCTTCATCACTGGTGTAATTTGTAATTAAAACTACTAAAACTTAATATGTTCTTAAATCACAAGTAAAATTAGTTCCTTGATTGTGCTTCAACTTCGTGTGAACTGATCTGTTCTGTTCGAGCTGAACTGATGTTAACCCTTGACCACTTTCATTAATGTTGTCAAGGGACAACATCAGCTTAGCTCAAAGAGAACAGATCAGTTCACACGAAGAACAATCAAGAAATGAATTTTACTTGTTATTTAAGAACATTTTAAGTTTCCGTAGTTTTAATTTTTAATGACACCAGTGATGGAGCAGTGTTAGTCTTATTGAATGTAACTATACAAGCAAGATTTTCTGAAGATGGTTGAATGTAACCGAAAGGCTAAGGAAAAAATAAAAATTAGAGAATTTGGGAAGAAAGGTATTATGTAAGTATTTACAGTATAAGAAAAGTTTAAATCAATCTTTATAATAATTTTATTGCCTCAAACCGGTGCAATTTCCTTGTGGACTAAATAAAAAGAGTGCTGGGGAATAGACAAATGTGAGCTCCAACACACACACGCGAAATAGTACCCACAGACATATACTAGCATATACAAGATCAAATACTACTTTTTCATCTATATCCTAAAATGAGATTCTCTGTTGAGCTAAAAAGGAAGTGCCTTGAAAGAGAGCGATCGGTTGGCAAATTACTGGCTATTTCGCCCAACACACCATCGCTTTCACCCTATAAGTAATTTATAAGCTTCACCAAGTCCTCCCATACTTCAGTCTGGTGTGTTCGGAACAGGGAGGTTGATTTCGTGTGCGTTACCTAGCGACCCAATTGGCTCTTTTCCATCTCATACTGATATATGCTCAACCCTGTTCTGTTATCTCGTTTTATTCCCTTGATTTCGAAGTGTTTTCACGCTTATGTGGAAGTTCTACTTTACATGATTGTATATCACCTTGTGAACTTCATAAATTTTCGACTACCTGAAAAAATACCTATGTCAACAACATAAACACTTTTAAGAGATTACATTAATATACCTTCCACCGTTGAAAATACAATATAATGATTCATAAAATTTATTCCTCCAGTTCTCTGTCCCCTGTACCCCACGAAGGTCGACGACTTTCTATTCTTTTGCTGATACTTTACATGAAGAAAATTCTAATTGTCACTAATTTCTTTAAATCGGCTCTGACGATTTTGTTTAAATTTTGCACCATCATAGAAAATATAATGGCGCACCGTTATCTTGTCCTTGAAAGGAGGAACTGTGCACGGTCAGACAGGTTCACTAACATGTATTTTTAGAACTTAGGAGATATAGGTGCGCCATTATTTTAAGAATTTTTTTTCTTTTTTGGTACACGAGGTGCATTTACTAATGACTGAAACTCTTGTTTCAATTTTTTTCATAAAAATTCTTTGTGAGATATGTATTACATTATTTGCAAATATATTATGCTATTTTAATATTTCTGTTGACTATCCTGTCTCATATTTGAGATTGCCAACATGACACAGAATAATAATAAATTATATATAATAAGTTGTCGATGCAGCAAAATTTAAAGAAACATTCCTACAAAATTAAGAATAATTTGTTAAATTATTGTTACGATTAATTCCGCCTGTACGGTATTGAGAATAGGCCTTCTGTTATATCATTAAAATAGAATTTTTCTTCTATCTCGAATACTATCGTAATTATTATTTTTAATAGTTCAATTTAATCAAATTTACAAATTAACATTCAAAGTTCATAAAGTGTTCTCAGAAATGTAAAGTGCAGGGAATGGTGTTTGATTTTTAGTGAATCTTTTATGAAAAATATTAATAATTTTATACGAATTTGTAATTGAAACCGAACGTTGATATTAACATTAATTTGTACGCTAGCATGTTATAATAGTTTACCTCTTAAACAAAACAGCAAACTATTTTCTGCCACATCTTAACACTTTCAGAATTCCAGTAGAATGAAATATCTTTTGTTAAATTACTGTCTATCCGACTAAACGTTTTGTTCAGTTGAGAATATATTATCGTGTTCTTTAGGTGATTAACATAAAAATGGAATGCTTTTAATGTTGTCAAATACCACGCTTTTTACTTTCAGAAGAATTTATTTTATTTTCACTCAACATGCCACAAAAGAATTCACTTTTAATATAGCTTTTACATTAAGTGGAAATGCAGGGGGGAGGTAAATTCCAGTAGTTAGGAAAACTGGCTGTATGTTGAATAGTAAGAATGTGGGACAAGTACAGTACTATTGATCGCTACGACAATACATACATCCGGCTGCTGACGTTCCTGCGTTTTGGTGTTACAGCTCAAAGAGACGAGGACGGCGAAGGTATTCAGGAGATTCCCTCTCCCATATCTAGATCCTGGAATTCAGTTACTCGAATTCCATACAATGTGCTACTGCAACTTCAGGAGTGGCCAAACTTTACACAAACTCTGTTGTACAGTACACAAATATCTCCAGCATGTAATCACGTTGCGGTCTGCACTTCATTGCTGTCAAATTATACAGAAAGTTCCTGGAAACTTCTTCAATATGAGTTTTCATTAATGAACTGCTGTATTCAAGTGAAGTGCTAGAGTCTGGAAATGCAATTCTGCCGATTCATTACATAATGAAAATAGACTTCCAGCTAAGCTTCTAGAATATATATATATTTTTTTTTATTGAGGATATTTCATACAAAAATAAATGTAACTTTCTGAAGCTGTGGTAGTTTATGATGAAAACAGTCCTCGAACATCGCCGGCAATTATTGTACTCATAACTCTAAATGTAAATTAATTCCTGTGGTTTCTTAATCGCTGGTGTAGGCCTTTACCTTAGACCGATTTCCCTTTCAATTAGAAACTCTTGAATTGCAAGTGGTTATCGCCAACAATAAAATTATGGAAAACTAAATATATTTTTGTTGAGAATATTATAGGAGAAAAATTCCTCCGACACTGGGACTTGAACCCAGGACCTTTGGCTGTTCGCGCCAATGCTCTACCAACTGAGTTAAGCCGGAGTTCAATTCACAGCGCCAGATGGAACTTCTCTCCTATGACTAATTGTCCAACAGAGACAATAATCTGTTGTTCATGAAAGCTTACATATCTATCTTGTATGTTAACTGTACAATAACAGTGGGAGCCCGGTCACAAAAATCACTAAATAGTGTGCCTCACAGTACTGCATATGACATAACTTGTCTGTCCGTGAGGTAGACCATTAGGGCAATTAGTCATAGGAGAGAAGTTCCATCTGGCGCTGTGAATTGAACTCCGGCTTAGCTCAGTTGGTAGAGCATTGGCGCGAACAGCCAAAGGTCCTGGGTTCAAGTCCCAGTGTCGGAGGAATTTTTCTCCTATAATATTCTCATGTAATGTCCAACAGAGACAATAATCTGTGGTTCATGAAAGCTTACATATCTATCTTGTATGTTAACTGTACAATAACAGTGGGAGCCCGGTCACAAAAATCACTAAATAGTGTGCCTCACAGTACTGCATATGACATAACTTGTCTGTCTGTGAGGTAGACCATTAGGGCAATTAGTCATAGGAGAGAAGTTCCATCTGGCGCTGTGAATTGAACTCCGGCTTAGCTCAGTTGGTAGAGAACTGGCGCGAACAGCCAAAGGTCCTGGGTTCAAGTCCCAGTGTCGGAGGAATTTTTCTCCTATAATATTCTCATGTAATGTCCAACAGAGACAATAATCTGTGGTTCATGAAAGCTTACATATCTATATTTTTGTTGTTAAAATCGGGGAGCAATATACTTATTTTTTGTTTTACCATGGTTAAAATGGTGACAAAACCGCCCATACATTATAACTTTCTTACAATAAAATTGTATATCTTCGGTTTACTTTTATGTATTCCCACGGTTGGGACTTGATGCATAAAAGAAAGTTTCATGGCGTGTAAATTAGGCGCCAAAATCACGTAATTGAAGTAATAAATAATATTTAAACCGCTTACGACTACTTTTAACCTGCCTCCACTTTATGGATTTTACGTACAGTCCAAGAACTGGAATTGGAGCTTGTTTATCTACAAACTCAATTTCAGCACCCTCAGCTTCTATTACACGTGGGCAGGACACAATATTCTATTTAGTGTTCATCGGTAATAAATTCTTTTAACTTGTCCCGACCAGGATTCGAACCCGAGCCCGAGCAAACGCATCCCCCGTGGTTATTGTTTGGAAAGTAACGAAAATGTATATCTTTTAGGTTGTGTAATTTTCCTTGGTGAATTTGACTTTGTGGAGATTTCAAACGTTTCATTTCATTTTAAGGAGCAAACCGAAGTCATCCAAACTAAGTTTACTGTCGTTAAGTTTGACTTCGTTTTCGTGACCGCTAAATTCAACGAGTTCACGAACATTTGACCTTTAGGAGATGATTATAACCAAGCTTTTAAAACGAATATTTTTACCTGCTACTTCTAATTGGAAAGGAACGGAATTTAATTCTGCTTTTCGCTAAGGAGATGTTGGGCTCAGGCGGAAGGTACTTATTTCTGAACAAGCAGTGATTAGTTATTTGGTATGATAGACGTTTCGACGGGTCAATAGTAATGTTGAAAGTAGCGGAAATTGTGTGCCGTCCTATGAGTTGGATATCTGGAGCTAGTGTGGGCTGCAGAAGATAGTTTGTTCCTTCAGCAGAGGCAGGAAATTAAAAGGACGGGCGTACACTATGCTACTACAACATGCCATGTTCAGTGGCGTACTTGTGTGGTACATTAAAATGATGAGCATTTCCTTGGTGTTACAACATGTTTCTATCAGTGGCGATTCAAGTACATAAACTATGAGATAAAATATGTCCCTAATCCTATGGTAAGAATGAGAAAAGACTTCTAGACTTACGGAATGTGTTTGAGAGGTTATTCTGTAGAGTGCACTCCATCCACTTTTTTGGACTTTCAAATGTTGCTACAATATTAATTTACCATAATACATTTTCAGGAAAGAAATTATATTTTGAGGAGAAAGGTTGATGAAGAATGTGAGAGAATTGTAAAAAATTAGCTTTCAAGCAAAATAATACTTTTTTGGCGAAATCAATAGTTAGATATCTGAAAACTCTCGGTTACGTTAAATATTATCAACGTGAAGAAAATCAGTTTCTTCGCTGCTGGGTAATCGTATTTGAGGGGTACAAATAAATAATGGCCACTGACATTTACATTCTTTTTGGGATGGGAAACATATGGAAATTACTAAAATGCAGGAAAGCTCTTGTTTCTTGATAAACAGTGATAGACGTTTCGACGGGTCAGTAACACATTGAAATATAGCATTATAAGCAAAATACATAACAAATGATTCTATCGATGTTCGAAATACAGTAATTAAAATAGTAGAAAACTTATTTATTGAGCATTTCAATTATTTTCATATCCCATACACTGTCCTAAAATTGGTTTTCCACCTACGCTCAATTTATATACAATTTTTAACACTTGTTTACTGTATTTTTTAAATGGTTCAAACGAAAAAGTCTGTGAGAAATGCAACTCGATTAACCATATTTTTAATTCTCGACGGAGACCTCTTCTAACACTTGTTTTAATCTCATTAATCTCATTAAACGAGTCGCGGAATGTTTGGAAAACCACTATACAGGGTAAACCATCTACTTATATGTAGGTCTGTGTAATGGAAGCTCAGTGGCAGAGCAGCGGCACGGAGAGCCGAAGATCCTGTATCAAAACCCGGCTATGGCATTGAATTTTTCAGTCTTACTTTACCTTTCCACCTTAGCCTACACACAGCCAGTGTGAAAAAATTATCAGACCTATCTAACGTTCAAATTAATTTTTTTCTTTTATTTGCACAATAATGCTGCGGTCAACCTGTCGATCACGGTAGGCTTGCAGGTCACACCTGATGTACAATGTACTCTACCATACTACCCTAATATATCCTGACCTCACTGTTATCTTTATTTATTTATTTATTTATTTATTGTAAGAAAACCCCAACGAGCAAAGCTCACCTTAAGGGGCTATATACAACATGACATGCATTGTGATACATAAATTTTCAATTACAAATAACTTATAAATATACAAGAGGTGCAATATATACAAGAGGTACAAGAGTGAAGAGGTACAGAATATAGGAACACAAAACAAAATGACTTGATTTTAAGAGTGAAGTGAAATGATAGATGATGAAGGGAAACATAGTTACATAGTATAATAGTGATCAATATACAGTATCTATTTATTACTATATCAAAGAACTTAATTAATCTTAGATTTTAAAAAGAGTTTTATTTGTGATTTAAATTTGTTATAATTTAATATATTCTTTTGTTCTTGTGGTAATTCTTGCACCCTATGGGCTCGGAATAATTATGCAGGACTATAGCCAAGGGTCACTGATGACACACCACTGATGGGAGCAGACTGTTGGGAATTTGGAACACATAATGGTGGTAGTAAGGCTTCCAGTTGCTAGGGGCATTATGCAGGGATGTAGCCAAACAATTTCGCAATGAGGTCACTGAGGCTCCCGTAATGAACCCGTCACAGCCATCACCTCTATTCATCTCACGTGGGATACTCGACTGTTTCACGTTATTTCAATCAATCTGCAAAGCATTAAAGCCTTGTTTCGTAATTGTAATCGCTATAGTATCAACTGTCTGTTACATATAGCTATATTGCAAGTCCATCACAATAGCATTTCTAGCTTAATGTAGATTTCATCACATATATTCATATAGTACAGCGGTTCCCAACCGGTGGGTCGCGGAAGGGTTACAGGTGGGTCGAGACTCGATCCTAAAATTATCAGAAACCACCGAATAAACCATCAGAAAAGATAAGAAAAATCGAAACAAATCAAAATGTGTTTTGTTAGTGAGTATGAAACCACTTGTTGCATATATTGCAAACGTATATCTATTGTTAAATAAATACCTGTTTTGCTACAAAGTGCTTATATTTTGTCAACCATTTTCAAATCAGAACACAAATTGTTTATCAATAATCAATCTTACCTTCAAAAAAGCTTATATATAGGCTATATATATTTGCAATATTTTATGGTAGGCCTAAATTATATATACATAAGGAAGGGATACGATACAAATAAGGTTTTTTACTCCACCATAGACCGATGGACCGTGGAGGTATTCCGATAAGGAAAGGTGGGTCGCCAGCTGAAAAAGTTGGGAACCACTGATATACCCAGTCATATCATAAGTTCTGTCACAACTTTAAAGACCTCTGTAGAACATAAAAATTTCACAATATATAATTCTTTGGTCTTAAATTAAACACCACACTTTCACAAACAAAATGCACATACACTTATTCAAAATGACCACCTTTGGCCTTGACACAGGCCTTCAAACGTCGTGGCCAGTCATCTTCTGAGGTACATATAAAATGTATGTCCAAAGTGGCCACTGCACTCACAATGGCTTTCTTCAGGCTCTCCAAATTTCTATGGCGGGAAGAGTTGACCTTAGTCTCTAAAATGTCCCACAGTTTGTAATCCAGAGGGTTGAGGTCTGGGCTGGAGGACGGCCATTCACTGTGGGCAATGAACTCTGGAACATTCGCTTTAAGCCGCTCTTGCGAGATGCTAGCCCTGTGCGCTGGTGCAGAGTCCTGCTGGAATATCCAGTGCTCATTATTGAACAAAGTCTGATAAGTGGCTTCACAATATGTTCCAAAACATCTTCCTTGTACACTTTGGCACTGGTTTTCACACCTTTTCTGCAGAAATGGAGCTCTGTGGTACCGGAATAGGCCACTCCTATCAAAACCATTGTTGAGGCTGGATGATGGGCACGCTGGACACCGGGAGCAACTTCATGGGCCTCCTTACTGCTGTGAGCATACACATGGTCATTTTGGTTATTCAGTTTCTCCTCTATGGTGAATATTTTTTCATCTGTAAACAGAATTTTTTTATGTTCACCTTTTGCGTACCGCTGAAGAAGCACTTTTGATCTTTGGGCTCTAATTTTCTTCAGAAGAGCATCCAGATAGCGTCCGGTAGTTCGGCGGTTAGTTTTCAATCTGAGGTCTTGATTTAATATCCTTGAAACACTCACTTGCGAAATTCCTGTCTGTTGGGCTATTATCTTTTGCTTTCTGACTGGATTTCTTTAAATTTGAGCCCTTATCTTCTTTACCGCTTCCAGGGTTCAAATTGTGCGAGGACACCCAGACCTTATATGGCCATCAACTGTGCCAAGCTGTACGAATCTCTGTATGGTTCGGTACACAAATCTGAGCGTGATTCCAAGTGGTTTCAATAACTTGAAAATGGTACTTGCGTCATTATTGCACTTGTGTAACGCTATTATTGCAACACGATTTTCTTTTGCTCTCCACTCCATCTCAAGTATGAGTGCTGACTGCATGTTCCAGGTTACAATATTGAGTACAGGATGCGAGTGTAAACAACCCTTATTTCCATACCCCTCTTACTTTCTGTGAGTGAGATAAGGAGGTCGGGATTCTATTGACAGAACTTATGATATGACGTATATTATGTCAGTGTATCTCCTTCCTCTTGTTTGTATGTTTAGTTTTTCCAGGTCCGAAAAAATTGCTAGTTGGCCTATAAAAACTTTGTCTTGCATTTTTTATATACGGTTTGTTTTGAATAATAAGAAAATTAAATGTTTAGACATTATAAGTCATAATAATTACTTTTCAGCACTCATTTTACCTCGAAATGTCATTGAATGTCGCATTAATAAATTATCTTGCTTAAAAGTAAATTTCCATCGTAAAAGTATATATTTTTAAGTAAAAGTGATAACCAGGCTTTAAAACTTAGTGCCCGAACCCACAGAGGGAGATGATTCCAGTTACCAACAACCTGAGTATAGGGGGTGGGGGCGATTGCGTAGGCTGATAAGACAGTCATTCATAGTAGTACTGAGAAGTCAATGCGCTCGTAGTACGATGCCTCTCAAATTGGTCAAAAGTGTACCTTGTCATTATGCGTGTTTATAAATTTATAATACGTGTTCGGAATACCGAAAGTAAAGTATTCTAAAACGCAAACATATATTGAAACATTTGGGAGGGACTATTACACACAAACAGGAGAACATATCGTTTTGCATGCTTGTAATGTGAGTTTAGAGAATGAGAAGTTATTTTGTGGTCTTCCTATACCTGTAATCCGCTTTGTTTACTATCACGTGAACTAGCATATGGTAGCTAGCGCATACGCCGAGCAAAGTCTGTACAGTACAGTTGCTGTTAACATATTCGATCGGGCACTAAGTTTTAAAGCCTGGTGATAACATAATACCAACTATTTAAGTATCATAAATACAACGAAACTATTTATATTGAAAATTACAACATTTAGATGCTTGATATGTATATCTAATTTCCTTCTCTCAGGACGTTACTTTCTGAAGCAGAATATTGAATCTCAATCTTGTCCTGAGTTTTACCTCCCAGGTTCCTTTTCCCCTAGAATTTTGTTTGCAATTGTTTTTGTTTTCTATCAAATACTCCACCTTCCTTTCTGAAGGTGTTAGTGAATGCCAACCTCCAATGCGTCTTTAACTTTGATGTATTTGTTGCTGTACCATGGTCGCTGAACACCGTCTGGTACAGTGGCCCGTAAAATCAGCAACGTTGGTCAAACCGAGAAATTCGACAATTTTTCTGGACGTGCTACCCGTTTTTTGTAACTCAAAATAAATTTCATTCATTTTTTTTACAAAGTAAACTTTGGGTGGTTTTGTGGTTATTTAACGACGGGATGTACTACTATTTAGGCTTGTGAACGTTGCTGGTTTGTCGGAATTTTGCCCCGCATGAATTCTTTTAGGTGTACAGATAGGCGTATGTAAAAATAAAGACATAGGCCTTTCACATTTATGTACACATTATGTGCCATTGATCTGGCGCGGAATCGTACCTGCGACGTTGGGCACAGGAAGCCAGTGGAATACTGATTGCGCCGTTTAGGCCGACAAAGATAGGCCTACACTAAACTTAAGGGGGGACATACAGTTTTCGGTGAAATTCATAGGTGAGAAATAGGTGAATTTCATTTTTTCCCCCAGCAATGAATTGCTCTACAGTCTATAATCTTGCATTCTGGTATACTCTTTATTGACTACTTCTACAATTGCACACTATTTTCAAAATCAATCAAAATTTTACTGTTATATGAAATTATCGTTACAAAATGGCAGCCACGTTTCGTTCACTAAAATGCCGTTTCCGTGATAATTTTAAACAAATGGCAATATTTTTTAGTGATTATTTTTTCTATCTATTTACAAACATCATGTGAACAACATAATCTACAATCCATGGAATACTGCAGTATAGTCTAAATATTTTTAGGAAACAATTTTTTAACGTTTTATTTTTCATTAATATATATATATATATATATATATATATATATATATAATTATATATACATTGATTTTTTAATATATATATATATATATATATATTAAAAAAATCAATGTTAAGTGAATGATTGTAGATAGTGCTATTCATACGATATTAACAACAAAAAATAATAATATTTGTGGAAGTTATCAAGGAAACGGCATTTCAGTGCTGAAACGTGGCTACCATTTTGAAACGATAATTATCCGTAACTGTAATAGTTTGATTAATTTTGAAAATAGTATGCAATTGTAGAAGTAATCAATAAAGAGTGTCAGATTGCAAGATTGTAGAGCAATTCATTGCTAAGGAAAAAATATTTAAACTCACGTATTTCCCACCTATAAATTTCACTACGAGTTGTATGTCCCCCCTTAAGCCCCCTCAATGAGTAAAAGTATATAAACGAACAAAAAGTTAGTACGAATATAGGACTATAGGGTATTTAATTGGCCTAATCGATAGCATTTTTACTGATTTCCTCATATACGAGTAGTTTGGAGTTGAATGACTCCAGCTCAAATCTGCCGGGAAATTATCTATTCCCCCTTTAGCGTTATACTTCAATACGTTATAATAAAGCATTTTATCCAGTGAGGAGATCGAATGCCAGATGGCGTGATATACTGCAGTAACATTAGGGTTTTAAAGAGAAGAGAGTTGTGTGGCTCCTTGCTGAACGATGAAGACTGTAATGAAGAAGAATGGCAACAAGTCGGCAGTGTGTTGTTTGCTCCTGCGGTTGTAAGCCGATTTGAACGCACCCCGCAGAAGACATACAAGTCTAGCAGCTGGATTTACTGGCCGCTTCCCAGTTGTAGTCTCCGTAATGATGACAAAGGGAAACTTGTAATGGATGTGTATCAAGACGTCTACGACACCGGTTGTATGCTGTAGTTTGCTACGGTCGATTAAGCCCGTACATGGCAACAGAAATCACTTCCAGAGCTGGTAATGAGATCATTGCTATTGAAATTTATATCATAAAATGTTTGCAGTGGTTTTTATACCCTTAAGCTTGTTTCACATTGGCGAACGGCACCGAACAGCATTTCCGAAAGGGATTAACGTAAAGAATAAAAACAATTCATACAAAGAAAGGTTTCACATTGCTTCAGACGCGATCGGGCCAAAATTTTATTACCTGACCTACTCCAAAAACTGCTGTTTGGAAGTTCTCGAGGCAAGATTCTTTCAGACAACTCCGTAGAGCCAGGTAGAAAAGCAGGTAGAGCGGCGTTCTTCGCATAAAGGCCCTTGTCATACAACAAGACAGAAACTATTTTCTCTAACCACTTACAAATATTCGCTATTGTCACGCACCAGTAAACAACATCATTAAAAACAGTAGTTCAATAATACAATTACATATAATTATACACACTTCTTTCAACAAATTAAAATACAATTTCTTAAAGATGAGAGTTTTATACTCGTGATTAATTTTAGTTTTAATTTTTTTTTTTTTTTTTTTACATTTTTTAAATTTAAAACTAAACTTTTGTTAAAGCAATCAAGAATGGACACTCAAACATATCGTGATTAATCTCATTAAAAGTTCAGTAGAGAAAATCTGTAATAAACCACGCTTAAAAGAAGAGTTCTTATAAATTTATTCTGGTCAACGAACACGTGTTAAAAACATTGTAACTTATGACATTTATTTAATTCTGTTAACAGACCTTAATGACACATACTATAGGTACTGTAGTATAAAGACACAGACGACATATAGCTCAAATTTATTGTTTAATTTCAGTTTTATCTTATTGAGGCTACATGTTTTCTATAACAATTAAAGTTATATATTAGGGTAATTCCGGGAGAGACGGCCATGCGGGGGAGACGACCAATCGCTCTGATTTCAAGGCCGATAAACATATTTGAACGTAACTTGGTAGGCGGCAAGCTTTTGGTACTAAGAGTCGATTGTTGAACACCTGCGCTGTTTATAATTAGAAATCTGCGATTGATTTAACATTACTGTTTTCTAACTGGTCATTTATTTTTTGTATGTGGAATGAAATAAGCAGAAGTCCGACATTATTACTAACAGTTAAACGATACTCACTGTGTGAGGTGAGTGAACCTTATATTCTTCACTTGTATTACGTGTTCTGTTCTAAACTTTTCAATTTTTGACTACTGAGTATGGCCATCTCACCTTTACAAATAGGAGAGATGGCCCACTTCTTTTCCGGGAGAGTTGGCCAACAACTTAAGAGCCATATTTTCAAGATCTTCTGATTTTTTCTAACGCGAAATGTAAAAATTTTCATTTAAGACTAATTTCCATCGCTTCTCAATTACTTATTTATTTTTATTGCTAGGGAATTGACATAAACGAACATATTAATACGTATACCTTAATGAAACAATTTTGAAAATCCAATCCGGAAAGATGTATGTAAATAGAGACGACTTTGACAGTGTACCCCTAATTAAATACATTATTAAATTCATTTTCAAAATTATTTATGTGCTTAAAAAGTGGATTGAACTCATGTTTCTATGCCAAAGGTGGCTCCATAATATTGTATTATTTTTCATATTTACGTTTTCCTGTCATCAACTAACAAAGTCGAAAGACGGAGATAAATGATGTAGAGGTTAGATGGTATGCCCTTCCCCGCCATTCATGCAGTAGTGGCATGCAGTAGAGTTTAGTTATCTTTTCAGAAATGTATCAGAACTTTTCAGTTACTCAGAATTGATTCTGTTTTCCAAAATATGTTTATTTTTACGTTGTGATAACTTATTTGGCACTTAAGTTTATTTTATTTGTATATATTTATTGGAGAAGAGCTAACTAGTATTTCTACTTTTTTACCTGTACTTTCTACCTTCGAAAACTACCCCTATGTCCTATGGCAATCTCCCCCTGACACCTCGGGTGAGATGGCCAACGCACCATTTTTTTAAATGTTGGGATTTCTCACCCTAAATTAAATTTTTTCTCCATAAAAAATTATGCTATGAGAATGTGATATCCAAGGACCTAATTGAACATTTTGCACACGAATTATCTTGAAAATCCTTCAAGTTATTAAGCATTAAAAAAAGCATGGCCATCTCACCCGGATTTACCCTATATTGATTTCGTTTATTTTAGACTTCCTCGACCTAGGACAACTAAACTGATAGTTGAACTCCGGAGTATGTATATTAACAAATCTTTTATTTGCATTACTATAATATTATACTTAGCACAGTTATACATTTTATATTTACACATTCAGCAATATTGGCATTGAATCGCCAAGGAATTTCTAGAGACTGTAAATAGAACAGACAAATCCGTGGCATATTTATTTACAGTTTCTAAACATTTAGAAAAATACTTTCGGCAAGACAATACAGTTGTCAAATCTATGGCGGTTATATGAGGGGGGCTGTACATGAGAGAAAGAGAGAGAGAGAGAGAGAGAGAGAGAGAGAGAGAGAGCGAGAGAGATATATATAGGGATACTAACTAAACTAAACTCCGTGGCGCTACATCCCTGGAGGGACTTGGCCTACCACCCGACCGCTGCGTCATCTCCCGTAGGCAGATGGCAGGATTGGGGGGCATGTGGTCAGCATGCCGACACCCACGGCCGTTAATGGTGGTTTTCTTGACCGGAGCCGCTACTTTTCTATCAAGTAGCTCCTCAATTTGGAATCACGAGGCTGAGTGCACCCCTACCAGACCTCCCTACCTCAGAAAAATCCGAGGAGGTACCGGGAATCGAACCCGGGCCGACGGATCTGCAGTTAGCAACGCTAACCACAAGACCACGCCGGCGGACATATAGGGATACAAGGTGCTTAAATACTAAAGGTTAGTCCACTTGCCACCCTGAGCGGTCATTGGCTGCGGGATGTGACGTGGCTAGGATGTCAGGCACCCCCTTTCTCATAAGAAATGAATGGAGAACAGATGGTTTTTAACCTTTATTATTTAATTACAGGCAGCAACTATCAAGTGTTCTAACATGCCAACCCACAGTATAAGAACTGATCTATTAGGCTGTGTGGTAGAAATTGTAAAAATCGAAGTTATTGAAGCTGTTTTTACAGGCTAAGATCACATCTGCATGTGATGTTAAGATAATATGAATGTATTGGAGTTTCATGAGAATATAACACAGGACTATTTCTAATGTTCTTATTCGAAATAGGCAGGAAATAAGAACCACATTTTTAAATTAATTTTAATACTTCATATTAAAATACGCAATTAACACGGATACAACAAACGAAGTGTCTCTTCTGGAGGTCACTCCTACACAAACGCAGCTGAGAAAAATAGCTGATTGCCAGGAGTAGTGGGATGGGGGTTGAAGGAAATTTGACATTGACGAGGGTAGGATTAAAATTTATAACCTTCAGACGCTTGACGACGAATTCAAGCTTAAGCTTAAAGCTACCAGGTAGATTCCTTCAACCGCAAGCACCCTCACATTTAAAAGGACAGAAGATTTAGGACAAACCGTAATTTCCTCCCCACGGGTCACCTAGTCTACTTCAATCAATCCATCTTAGATTTTTTTAACGTGTCATTTTATCTAAAATGTTTGTTATATATAAATTCTACACATAATTACAAGAAAAATGACACCAAACAATGTATAATTTACTTTAATAGGAACATTTCTAACAAATGATGAAGTTTTATAGTGACTTACTTCATCACACTAAAATGACCCACTCATACCTAATTACAAGAGATAATGAACCACAATGTACAACTTGTAATTCTCCACTGACAGTGTCACATATACTCACAGAATGCCTCCGTTTTGACCAGATCAGGAAAAATTACAAGATACCAGACAACTTACAAGTTCTCAATAATATAAAAATGTTCAAAAACGTTATATTATATTTAAAAGATATCCATGTTTATAGTAAAATTTAAATGTTATATATTCTTTTGTAAAACTATGCAACCATACACTAATATTGTTCTAATATTATGTATTACTGGTTATTATATGTAATGTAATATGTAATGTTATTATCTGTACAGTCGCGATTAGACTCCTATAAGTCAAAATGTATTACTGGTTATTATATGTAATGTAATATGTAATGTTGTTGTCTGTTCAGTCGCGATTAGACTACTATAAGTCAAAATGTATTACTGGTTATTATATGTAATGTAATATGTAATGTTGTTATCTGTACAGTCGCGATTAGACTCCTATGAGTCAAAGCGACAAAAAATAAACCATTTAAAAAAAAACTGAACCCATTATGAAGTTTAGCGATTATCATTTACAAACTTGCGCTTAAAGCCATGTTAATTACAAATTCCTGTTAAATTACGCAAAATCCCAGTAATGACTTAAAACTTTATATATTAGCAGGACAAAGCTGGGTTAAGTTACTTCTCAGGCGAAGTTTCTCTGCAATTCCTACTACAGTTGATGGTTTGCTAAGACTATAGACTACCGTCCTTCCCGCTGACTCCCCGGAGACTTTCTTCAGCATTTATCCTGGTTTGACTCAGGTGCGCCTCGCAGAATACACCTTTCTTCTTCCTACGATTTATCCTGACAAACTCGATTCCCCAACGGATTCCATTACAATAGTATTCTACTTCTGTAAGTAGCTTTCAGGATGTTCTCTATTATTTCAAGACGGAAACAAGCTTGTTTCAAAATACAAGTGTTCAACCGTACTGTATATACACCATGGTTCGAAAGTCCTTACAGTATCTACTTTGTACAGACCTATGACTATAGATGTTGTTCTTAGGATGAACAAATTTTTATCTGTAATTCGTTCAACTGATTAACAACGTACTTATTTTTTAATGTTCGTAGCCTTTTTACGTTCCTAGAATTAGTTTCAGCTTAACCTCAGTTTAGAATTCCTTTAGTTAAATGAACTTTTTTCCTAAACCGTCTTAACTTCATATCATATTTTTTGTTTCCATTTGTTAAAAGAGTTTGTCGATCATTAAAGTATAGCTGTACCGAACTATTGATATTAATACATTTGTAATGTAGCGATTATTTCATTATTGAGTTTCAAGAATAACAAAGGCTGGCGGATAGTTGCAATTGAACGGCAGGGAGTTATTAGGCTAAGAAGAAATCGCAAATGTCTTCCTACTTCGCTGCCTAATAACTAATTCTCTAAATACTGCATTAAAAGCTCCATTACATTCACAAGTCATCAGTTTTAGTCACAGTTCTGAATTAATTTTTATTCGGTATTTTGTGTTTTACCTAAGACGAGAACTCGGTCTCAACAAGTATATTTTAATTACTTAAATAATTAATTAATTAATTCGTTATTGCATAATAATAAAAGCGCATCTGAAAAATAAGCCTACACTATCACGTTTGATGAAAGAAGAGGTTGGTTCGTTAAATAATTTGATTACTGTTTTTTGGAGTGCTTAAAATCATGTTGGGTTGTACCGTTGAGTCCAATAAATGAAATAATTATGTAATTCCTTTATTCTCAATTTTAATTTTGCCTAGGCCTTTCGTTAATGAAACCATCATCAGGAATTTTTTTTTAGGTATTGGCTTAATTTTTAGAATTAAAGTTTTTAAATTATTGAGCCTAATAAACTTTTTTCGTACTTCTATAATAATTTGAGAACATTGAATTAAATTTTGTGGGCTAGTAATATCATAAATATTACTTTTTTAAAAGATTCTCAGAACGAAAGCGTTAAAATTAAGGTTAATTGTTTAATTTTTAAAGTTCTCTCCAATTTTTAGAATGGAAGTTTTAGAATTAGCTGGCTAATTGTCTTAAAGTTTCTTATTTCTGCCGCATTTATATAATGAAAGCGTTAAAATTAGCAGTTATTTTTAACTTTTGTAACAAGCTTCAAACGAAAGATAGGGCTAGGCCTAAATTAATTTCTGAATTTAACATTGTTCTGTTATATTTTTTAGAACGAAAACTTTAAGCCGATTGTAAATGGGATGATTGTCTGATGTTTTTTAGTTCTGCCGAAAGTTTTAAAAATAATTATTGTAGACTTCTAGCAGCTTGCATTTTTCTACCTGAATTTTTACGTAAAAAAAAAGTATGATAACTGCCGGAACATTCAATCGAAATTTTCATTTTGTCGCAATTTTGTGAGGAAGAATCGTTGTTATATAATTCAATACATTATATGATTTCTATCATCTTCACTTCCTTTTGGAGCGAAACCATCTATCTGTAGCACCCTATTTGTTGCTGAAATTGCTCGATCCCTCACCCCCGATTTTCTAATAAATCTTTTAGAGGAGTTATAAAGTGGAGAGGCTTCTCCAGATGAAGATGGAGTTTCTCACGAAAACTTATTAAAAATGCTGTGTCCGACTTTCCAGTGGACCTAACTAAGGAAGGAGATGGCAGAAGGGTTATGAGGGTCATATAGTCTTTAACCGGAAATGAGGTCGATACTGCACTTTGCGCTTGCGCCCGTACATTTGTGTGTGTGTGTGTGTGTGTACCGTGGGAATCCAGAACTCTGAAGCATCTGGTCCTTGCCCTCTAACTGTAGAAAACGGATCAGACTCTTTTTTTGCATCAGCTATTTACCGTATGATCTCTATTCATTGCATCGTTGAAAAACTTCCACGTAGTGAACATTTTTAACATTTTTTACGTAAAATAAGATACAATTTAAATACGCAAACCGTATACTTCTTCATTATAATTATAGTCTATTATCTGAAATATAAGCTTACACAGTGATACACTTTATTCCGAGATATTTATCCGTAGCCTAATTTACATTAGGCACAGAAAACAGAAAACAAACAGATGTTAAATCTTATCTTGTATAACTGGTAAAGCTGAAATTTTGTATGAACATAGTTTTTATAGTAAGAAAAAGCATAGAATTGTAGCCGTGATTGTCAGTTGTTTCAGCTTGATGCAATGATTTATTTTTCACCAGGAAAGACTGACTTTCTGTAAATGGTAGACTACCGGGAATTACAAATACCCTTTGGAAGCTTGGAGTATTTTTGCTAAAAAAAAGTTTGAAATAAAAATTTTAGCTCTTAATTAAGTAGGCCTACCTCGTGTACAAAAGTTAAACAAAACAATTGGAACCGTTTTCGAGAAATTTGTGAAAAACTAAATTTTCTTCATGTAAAGTGGCATTAAAAATAGGAGAAAGACGTTGCCAACCTTCATATCACATTCCCAGAAAATTTCTTACCCAAATATAAAGTTTAGTTTTTCTTTTTTTCCTTTTTTCTTCTCCAGCTTAGGTGTTAAGAGATAGGTTTCTGAAAATCTTTTTTAATTCAAACTATTTCAAAAGGTCTATTCAGTCTTGTGTTAACAAATCTAAATCGAATTTCGGGGTCGATCACAGTACTTTCTCTACCTATAATTCCAATGGTACTGGTAAAGGAAGTAAAAAAAACTAGTTAAAATAATATTTATTTATTTATTTATTTTATTTTATTTATATTTATACAAAATATTTATACAAAACAAAACAAGACCACCCGAATGAGCATGCGCTCGTGCTCGGGCACAGTTCAGCCATTTACATTACAAAATACAAATTACAAATACATAAAGAAAATATAATATTAAATCAATACCTAAAAAATAATAATAAAAAAGAAAGAACAGAATAGTAAAAATAAAAAAGGAAAAGTAGTAAGAACAAAAATTGAAACCCTGAGTTATTACAAATAAAATTGTTAGGCTAGATTGACTCTTTATTTTACAAAGTGGTTAAAGAAACTACATTGGAGCTTATAATCGTTACCTCCCGATAACATTGACAATTAGAAGGTGGAATTTGCACGTAATAATAATAAGCATTGGATTTATGATGGTGCTACGTCAGTTTAGGACTACCTACGGTTATGAATGATTTTTGCTTGCAGAATAAAGTATTAAATAGATTATCACAACCACACTGTGTGTAATGTCCTTTTGTCAGAGAGCCGAACATTAGACACATTTAAATGGTTCAAATAACTATTGTTTACTTGTATGATTTGCTCGTAGTTCCTTAAGTCGTAAATTGTATCTATAGATATCCCATATTATGCTAGCATTATAAAATACTTCTATAATAAACTACCAAAATTACTAGGAAGATATAAATTTAACGCAATGAAGAGGTATTTAGTTTGGAAGTTGGAATGTCTGTCTCATGCATAGTTAGGAGTAACAACAGGCAATGGCAATGACGGCAATGATGGTTCCAGGTTTGCCCGCAGCGCCGGATACATAGCTTAATCTCAGTTTCCAACTCACATGTATGTTTCCGATCCACCCAACAACCGGTTTTACTTTACCACCATCATGCAGAACTTTGAACTGTCGCTCTATAATGCACAAACTTGAATCTCACAAAATTGTATGGGAGTAGTTCAGATTGAAAGCATATTGAAAGGATGGCTGATATGTAAATGGAAGTTTAAAAAAAAGTTGGTTGATATATTAACTAATAAAAAGCTTTGGGTGAAGTAACATAGGTACGGATAAGTTAAAATTTAAAACTGTTTTGCAATGCATTACTTTGTTTTCTTTCTTTAATCTCTCCCCTTGTAGGGACGTTTATGCGGCCCACGCCACCCGGGCCTTACAGAGAGAAATTACCTTTGGATCACATATATACTTTGTTGACCAGACAGGGTCATGCAGGGGCTCCCCGGATGAGTGTTCAGCCTAATGCCTGGGCCACCTCCGAGACAACACGAACAGATAGAACGAGACACACCAGTCACACACTTATTCCGGACAAGGTGCGGATGGGATGAAGATAATGACTCCCACATTACATCCTAAGGATCTAAGGACCTAAGGTTACCCGAATTCGTCTCACAGGTGAGGGAAAACCCCACCTAAATAACTTGTCCTGACCATGATTCGAATTCGGACCCACTTTAAGGACCTAAAGTAACTCGAATTCGTCTCACAGTTGAGGGCAAACCCCACCTAGGTAACTTGTTCTGACCAGGAAGAGAATTCGGACCCACCCCTCCGAGCCACAGCGATGGACCAATGCATTCCTACTAAAGCTAAATAGACCATTAGCGTTTAAAAATATGATTTATACATCCAGTCTGAACGAGACATCCTAGAAAGTTATTTGGAATTACTGCTTCATAGACCACGTGACTATATGTGATATTGCCATTTTAACGATTTTCTCAAGTCCGAAATTTATTTTCTGCACTGTAGGTAAATTGGCGGAGATGTTCGACCCTGAAATCCGACGTCGAATTTTCAACATTAATACACACTTTGGGGTTTGCTTGATTCCAAAATACCGTTTTTGGGAAACAGTCTTGTGTGTATATCTGTGTGTTTGCTTGAGATTAGCTTAAGGGGGCACATACAGCTTTCGGTGAAATTCACAGATGAGAAATAGGTGAATTTCATTATTTTTTTCCTCAACAATGAATTGCTCTACAACCTTGCAATCTGACACACTCTTATTGACTACTTCTACAATTGCATGTTATTTTCAAAATTAACCAAACTGTTACAGTTACCATTATGGGTAATTATCATAGGTAATCCCACGAGAGTTGACGAGTTTATCGATAGATTCGCGACTGCGCAGCAGGAGCGAATTTATCTGATGCAACTCGTCAACTCGAGTTGGATTTATTAAGACTATTCCATGAATAAAATGTAACGGATAATATAAATAATAATTACTTTCGTGCTTCGTTGTATAAAAACAAAACTAAAAGTTATGAGATCACGGCATGCTGTGACTCAACCATCCATGAATCGATTCGAGCTTCCTTGGTGTAATCAGTGCTACCAAATGAGCATATAAGACATAGTTAACTTCATTCAGGTAAGCTAACAGCAGAACAGAATAAAAACACACGAACTCGCTTGCACCGAATCGAAATTGTGTTCTTAATCAATGTACATTTCTATTATTTCAATTTCTAAACAAGTTATGTTGTATAAAATAATCTGTTTTCGTGCCGCGTAGTGGCAGCATCTGACTGTTAATCACTGCACACTGATACTTGCGTCTCCAGTAACGAGCAGACGGTTTTATCACGATAAAACACCATCCTCGCGATTCCACAAGAATATTGCAAGATAAACGGCCGTGATTGGTCTATATCTGAGAAATTGCTAAACGTTATTGGTCAATATCAAACACTCGGCGTATGAGTTGAATAGTCGTTACAAAATGGTATCCATGTTTCGTGCACTAAAATGCCGTTACCGTGATAATTTCCACAAATGGCAATTTTTAGTGATTTTTTCTAGATGAACATCATCTACAATCTTTGGAATATCTACAGTATGAGTATTTTTAAAAGATCATTTTTTAAATTTTCTTTTTCATTTATATATATATATATATATATATATATATATTTAAAAAATAATCTATGAATGTTAAATGAATGAATATAGATCATGTTGTACGTATGGTATTAACAAATACACAGAAAAACAATCACTCAGTAATACTGATATTTGTGGAAGTTATCAAGGCAACGGCATTTCAGTGCATGAAACTTGGCTGCCATTTTGAAACGATAATTACGGTAACTGTAAAAGCTTGATTAATTTTGAAAATAGTATGCAATTGTAGAAGTAGTCAATAAAGAGCATGTCTCATTGCAAGATTGTAAAGCATTTCATTGTTGAGGAAAATACATTAAATTCACTTATTTCTCACCTATGAATTTAATCGAAAGCTATATGTTTCCCCCTAAACTCGAAAACAAAAATCGTATAAACTAACATTTCTTATTTGAGCTAAATATATTCTAAGCCACGAGTCACCTTGAAGCAGATTTTGTCCTACTACCATTTTAAATGAATACCCTACAATTTCTCTAACTACCATACTCAACCATTCGTTTAAATATTGTAGCCTATAGGCCTATGCTAAATTGCTTCTAATGAATTGTAAAACTCTTCATGAATCATAAAACTTACTTGAAAATGGTTCTTAGACTTTTTCTAAAGAGTTGTTAAAATCAGTCATTTATTCCATAAACTCAGGCCATATTTCTTACCTTGGGAACAGTATTTCTTTGGTCGAGGCTTAACAACTAAATGAGCATTCCAATTTTTTTTTTGGGGGGGGGGAAGAAATTTATTTAACAACATGCTCCATTACAGTGTGTAGGACTACATGTTCTGGTTTCCATAGGAGTTTAAAGTGTTTACACTATTTACAGATATGTGCTTTGGTTCTTCTCTGTTTCTGTTCTGATTTAATCAACTGTATTATTCGTAAACTCAATCGTATTTACAAATTTACAGCGTTATTAGTACTTACTACGTAGGTACATGTTAGCATGAAGATTGAAGAATATTACGCGGTCTCTTATTCTGTGTAGGGATGTGGGATGAAAAATCATCGTGAACCTGCTGAAAGTAAAGGATGTTGTGCTACTGTATCACATCAAGATTTTTAAAGCTAAGTAATTTATTTATAACTTTAATTTTTCAATATTTTTCTATTACAAAAAAAGCTAAAAAAAGTATAATTCAACTGAGGGTTTATTATACTTAGGGTATTACAATAAGTTACATAAATGTAATTTATGTGGTCAATTTGGCATACTCCGAAACCAAACTAACACTTATTTGTACTCGGCGAAATATTCTTTTGTTAGGCAGTCAGACCGTCAATGTATGAGAGTGGGTCAGTAATGGAGCATTAATGGAAGGCACTATAATTTCTAGATGGGGGTGAGGGTGGAGGTAGATTCACGATAACGAGCGTTTCCAGGTGCGCGCTACGTCCTTTACGCGATTTATTACGCGTAGTACCTGGTTGTAAGGCGATTATGCCGGCTGCTCATTGCCATTACTCTTCATGCCTGTGACTACTTTCATGTTATAATTTGAAAATGTCACTTGTAGAAATAACTCCTGTCACAAAACTTTGGTAGGGGGTTATGATCTTAACTAGCAGGTGCCCGCGTCCTCGACCTCGATTATTTACCCAACTACTTATCTTTAACGGGGTACGCCGTGGCGTAGTGGTTGAGGCGCTGCGCTACAAACCGGAAGGTCGCGGGTTCGATCCCCGATGAGGTAGTTGGAGTTTTTCAATTGGCACGATGGCCCTGGGGTCGACTCATCCTCTAACAGAAATGAGTACCAGGAGCAATTCTGGGGTAAAGGCGGTCTGTGCGTAAAGCTGACAACCTTACCACCTTCATGTGCCGATGTCTAAAAATCTGGGAGCCTCAACCTCCTGGAACCCTCTGGGCCTCCATGGCCTGTGTTAGGGAAAACTTTACTTTACTTATTTTTAACGGATATATAATTCAAATATTATGTTTACTGACACTGACATAGTTTTTACATAAATTGCAGGAATTACATAAATTTATTCCTAATTGTATTGTTTTACGTAAGAAAGGTCTTATTAATCTTATTACGAGCCCAGACACGTCATATATGCCAGATAAGTATAAAATACCGCCTTGGGGAGTAATTTATTTATTTTTCGGCGCTAGTTACTTCAAAATTTATTCTTAAGGTTTTCTGAAAGTGTTATGGTAGGCTAATTATTTTGTTTTACAGTCTATGACTTTAAATGCAAGTTTCTTTGGCCATTGTTCACCATCACCTATATAGTACCAGATATACCAATCATATATCCTGGGAAACTATATATCTCTAAAAGATATACTATATCTTTCCCCATTAGTTAATTATTGTAATTTTGGACAGATTGATAGGCTGTACCTCTATAGTAATCCTTGAATAAGGACAGCTGTCCTTCGGGTTGCTCTCTCTTCTGATCTATTCTAAATAATATTACTGGACTGCCCGAGCAGGTGCTTTGCTTATTCGGGATATTGGGTGTCGTGTGTGTTAAATAAAATTTAAATTTAATTTTAAATTCGCCTCTACGGTATAATATTTTCTTCTGTTAGTCCCTCTCACTCGCTTTCGCTGCCTGTGTCTACCCTTTTCTCTTTTTCTAACCTTCTCATAAATGCAGGAACACATGCAGATTCAATATCAAATCAATTTCTTTCTGTGACCTGCAAGGCGATTTCTTGAAAGTATGCATTGTACGCTTTTTGTATCATGTAATCTTATATGCAAGAAGTAATCTTTGAAAGCAATCACAACTGCCGAATGGTATCGGTTGTTATATGTGGTTGATATGGTTTCATTATTTATGCGGATCCAATGATAGGCCATACATGCTAGAGATTGGCAGGTATGGAATTCTACATACCATTGGCATATGGTTGGATGTCTAACCAGTTAGTGTAACAGCATTCTGTGGTGACGGTGTGCCACAGCTACGGATGCATGGGATATCTCGCATGTGTACTTCCTATTCGAATATCACAGACTCTGGAGTTCTCATATGTCTACTCCCAGAACGGTCTTCTTAATTAAAACAAAGAAATAGACTAAATATGAAGACGATTAAACTCCTTTAGCAAAAGAGCAGGTAATAGAATGGTTATTTATGGTCGAAGTGTTAAAAATAAAATAAATTTACCATGTACATCGTGCACTATTTTTATGCAGTCTTTAATATTTGTGAAATAGTAATAAATGTTACATTTGTTGTATTTATTGTAATTGTATTGTAATAGGTTATCAAATAGTCCTAAAGTGTGTGAGTCCAATGCCAACCCCGTTGCCCTGACGCATTTCGGGTCCGCACTTAGCCGGATGCATGACGGAAGTGTGGCCCTTTTCGAGTTATGCAAAACTTGGGCTGGCCCTATGTGCAACTGGAAGAAATAAAGGCATAATTCCTGAAGTAATGGTTGTAATTTCGAAATAATGTTATATTCTATTACTTATTGAAAAACAAAGGTTCTGTATATAAAGTGTTATATAATTCGGGTAAATTTCTTAGACTATTTGATATAAACTTATTTTGATTACTTATTTCATTAATATTGTCATGTGAAATATCAAAAGACTAGCTTTAATTTGTTCTATTATCTGATTTACTTTATAACTCCTAAAAATGTATGTGTCCCTCGTGATATCTTGTTATAAGTTTCTAATTTTGTTGAAATCAATCGTATGCTCATCACTATAGGCTATCTAAACATTATCCGGAATTCTCTAGAAATCAATTAACAAACATACTTTGAAACAGTAAATTGAACCGTTTATTTAAAATTAATTTGATATAATATCAATTTGAAAGATTTATTTGGGTTTAGAGTAGCACATTTACATAGATCTTTCAAAACAAACAAAATGTATTAATAAACTGCCTAATTAAAGACACATTCCTGAATTAGGAAGTCTTGCTTTTTGTGATAAGAATAGCGACTTTGTAAAGTCGATGACTCGAAATAATTCCAACAGCAAAATATTGGATGTAGACTTAATTAATACGTTTTTGGAAAGCATGCTAGTAACCTTCTCAAGTAAAACATTTTTGAAAACATCTAAAAAATTTCTGTAGGTTTTTTACAGCAGGAAATATATTATTACTCTATTATTTTTATTTTTCTTGCTTTCCAATAGGACACAAGCTTAGTAATAATATCGTAAATTAATATAACTTCAACACTTTAAAATGATTTTAATTTAACACGTTAAAATACCATAAACATGTCTTATGAAATTTCGAAGGACTTTACTTTAAACTGCAGCAGACATCTGCCGGACAAAGGGACCAAAATATGTAATGTTTTGGAACAACTTATGCAGAACATACTTTCGACTAATCTGTATAAAGTGTACATATCACTTACATGGTCTTTTCTTGTTTCAGGTAAGTGTTAATGCACCTTCAGAAGAAGTAAAACCCACTGCTTGTATCAGGTAATTCAAAACTACCAATAATATTTAAAATAGGAGACGCAAACAAATATTTTCATTAGGTTTTGTCCTCACTCCCTCCTCGTGATGATACAAGACACTTTGTTAGAAATGTTCTATTTCAATTTCCTATTATTCTATTTAGATATACCTTACGTAGTAGCAGTAATTGAAGAATGGGGACTTTATTTAGGCCTACTTATGAATAGATAATCATTTTAAAAAGTTTTTTTTTTTTTTTTCGTTTTTATTAACTTCTCGCCTGACTACAAAACCTAGAAAAATATTTACTTATGGTACGCCAGGAAAATCTCAAATCATACTTATCAAAATATGGAACTAGTCGACAATGCGACAGCCAGTCAACAGTGAGGCATGCTCCGCCACTAACATCCTTGTCGTTCCGAGCCGCGAAAAACAACAGTGGAACGGGAACAATCGTTCCTCTGATGAAACTTCCTATCGAAGGAAGAGATTCAATATGGTACATTAGGAATCCCGCGGTATTCAGCATACTGCTGCTAAACGAATAATTGTTCCTACCCTAACCTAACCTATCACTGGCACTACACGTCACTAGAATTTAGCTTTCACTACTTATCTTAATGCAGAACAATGTGGCGGACAGAATGGGGTTGGGCAGGTTTTCTGGGGAGCTCCGGTTTCTCCTGCCATGTATCACTCCGCCGTTTCTATAGTCATCGCTCATCACAATATGACCATTTGGTTGCAATAAAGAATTATTATTATGAATGCAGAAGCTTTGTTCCCTTCCACACCTGATGAGATCAGTCGGCACGTATTCATGTTTATGATATTATGCGACATTGTACACTTGGTCCCATTCTGTGTGGCCCAGCTGAGTCGTCGATCACCGAATTGTTTAGTTTAGCGGAAAATATTTTCTATCCATAGTGCTGAAGAGGGTAGCTTTAGCTTTAAAATAGACGATTTGTAGGAAGCCCTACGTCCGTCCCTATTCAATCAAGGGTTGTAATCTACAGCCTGCTTGTATAACATCTATACAGTGATACCTCGAGATACGAGTTTAATTCGTTCCGTAACATTGCTCGTATGTCAATTTGCTCGTATCTCAAAGCAATTTTCCCCATTGAAATTAATTGAAATGCCATTAATCCGTTCCAGCCCCAAAAATGCTATCCCCAGTGGTTTCTGTTACGCGTTTTTGAATTAAAAAATTGTATTTATAAATGACATATAAAAACATAATAAAAGAGAATGTAAAGAAAAAAACTGGTTTTATAAAGTGTACATACATATTTGTTACACTTTCTTCGGACCCATGGTTATAAAAAGAAATGTGATAAAGTATGTAAATGCACAAAATGGGCAAAGCCCTAGAAAAACTTAGCAAAGATGCTTCGACAGCGAGGTAAACAAGCACACTGGGGGGAATACGTGGGATAATGCGCAAGACGCATGAGGCGCAGGCGCAGTAAACTGGTGGGCCGTGTGCAGCGTCGCAGCTGGCGTTTCCTCGTATCTCAAATGTCGCTCGTATTTCAAAACAAATCTTAGCTCGCTCGACAGCTCGTATGTTAGGGCACTCGTATCTCAAGGTACCACTGTATTTTATGTATAGACCCAGTGGCGTAGCTTTTTGCAGCTGGGTCCCTCAGGAAAAAATATTTTGCGCCTTCTTTACTTGTTTAATGTAGACGGAAATACATTCTTATCCAATATATCAGCGTTTCTCAACCTTTTTGAACGCGAGGACCTCTAAAATGCCTAAAAAAATTTACGGACCCCTAATTTTACATCCCATTTTTAAAAGAAGGCCTATATTCTTAATATTTGGGGTATTAATTATAGGTCTTTATAACGAAATATGTGAAAAAAGTTTACTTCTTTACTTCCCACTTGCTTTATGATATTTTAAAATTATGTCTGCGGACCATCTGCAGCATCTTCGCGGACCATAGGTTGAGAAACGCTGCAATATATGTTTCTAAAAGTAGGTTGTTTTAAAAAGCTTATAATTTTATAGTGTACTGGTACTTGTAACCACTGTTTTCTCTTTAACTCATAACCAAGAATTGCAGCTCAACAAAATTTAAATTCCAGGTTTTTTTTTCCAGAAAACTTGCAGACAGGAATGTCTCATAATTTTTACGGTTATGCTAATTTAATTAGTGTATGCTATTCAAGTTCCCTTGCATTCTCGGTTCGATCCCCGTCCAGGTCGATGACATTTATGTGTGCATAAATGTGACGGGCCCATGTCAGTAGATTTATTGGTATGTAAAAGAAAACTCCTACGAGACAAAATTCCGGGACATTGGAGACGGTCACAGGCCTAAGTTGCAGTAAATCCCCGTCGTTAAATAACCATATACCAACCAACCAACCTTGCATTCTCAAATTCAATACTCAACACATTGAGGGCACTAAGCCTTTGTTGATTCTTGACACTTCTTAAATAGTTATTAATTGATTTCAACTTTAAAAAAGAATCTTTCAACAGTAGGTACAGTAACAGGAAGTGTGAGGAATAAGTGCATTGCATAGAGCTGGTAATTTCATGCGGGCGCGATTTTTAGAATAAATTTTATATATATATATTTGTTATTTATTTATTTATATTATTTTTTAATTCAAAATACCAGAAAATTCTCGACGTTGGGGCCCCTTCTAACCCTCTGCATTATGGCGTCTGCGGGGTATAAGTTACGCCACTGAATATGCCTATATTAATCGCCTATGTGAAGAGAATACTCAAGGAAAATAGTATAGGTTCATAACCATTAAATCCCATAAACATTTTGCTTTCTTCTCTTTAACTCACTCATAATTTCACTTATTTGTATATATTAATTCTGTACAAGACGTTAACCTACTGACTGCCATTTTAATCTGTTGTAAATATTCACCCTTCGCTAATTAATCACTCACATCATCATCTTCTTCTTCTATTACCAAAATCATGAAACCGAGGTAGCAAACTGTATACAAATATTATTCTATGTATTATCTGAATTCTGCCCAGTAGTTAGCCTCCAGCTGACTCTGGGTCAACTATGGCAAAAGAAACATTAAATCCGAACCACATGGATAGGCTACACGAATTCATGAAAAGGTGGAATTAGAGCGAGTCTAGGATGTGAGAATAACATAGTTTTCATTAGGGAGTTTGTATGGAAAACGTTGCCTCACACATACAGTAGGGATGAATTTTGTGTGTGGGTAAAACAGACAGGTGTCGGATCCGTGACTGGGATGTGGATTACTGTGAGAGATTCAACGTTATGTGCGCCATGTCACAACATTTGTAACAGTGACACACCGCTGTCCATCACACGTCTGTTGCAATTATTACTTTTTTATTGCTCCATCGTGAACTAATGGCGTAACATATTTTTTAGATACTCGAAGGTAAAAGATGGACTTTTAACGGTAGATGATATTAATTAAAAGGATCAAATTATGTGACTGAGTGGTATACAATTATAACAGTCCAGGGTTACCAACTTTGATCGCTTGACATGGAACATACTCTTTTAGTTCAAAATATTTGCATATGATTCATTTTGATAAAATTTGAACATTTTAAATTCTCTACGCACTTTTAAATGTGAAAAATTTCACGGTGATTACACAAATCGCCATACTTGATGGATGAGTAGCGTTGCCTTTAATTTGGCACCCTTGTGCCAAAGTCAAATGTCTGCGTGCTTGAATATTGCTGGCTCCACGGTGCGTAATTCATTGCAATAAATCTAAGATTTATTATTGTTTTGCAAACTTTAACGTCTGTCTAAAATTGGTGTATGACACACATGGCAAAATGATTTTATTTTGCTTGTAGGATTGCTACACTCGCTTTTACGGGCTCGTTTCGCAAACATACCTACCCGCAAAAGAAATCAAGTTTTTACCATGTAGATCAGTGGTGGCCAATTCCTTTACTTACGAGGGCCAATGCACAGGTAGGGGAAAGAAAAGCGGACAGACTCTTGTAGCTGATTTTAGAGCCTTGTGATACGTAAATAAATGTAAGAGATATAACGGAAACGTTTGTTTTCACAAGCAATGCAAATTACGTGAAATTATATATCAATTAATTGTCTATATTTATTTATTCTAATGGCAAGTACAATTAACAAAAGTTATACACTTTTTAGTAAACCTATTCTAAAACCTGTTCTATATTGTCTAGAACAAATTTCAGTACATTCCCTGCTATCCTGTGAATGCCGCTAGGCATGCGCAGTAGCTCATATCGGCAACTTAGATATTTTAGTTGGTCCGCTTTCCCCCCCCCCCCACCTGTACATATAATGTGTGTTTACTTAAAGGGCCGCACATTTTTTTAAATACAGTAAAGCTATTATTAAAATTTAAATGATTGTTTATTAAAATCCGGTAGGCCTACACATTAATGGAAGCACTCTTTTGAATGTAGTAAAATTGTTATTTATCAAAATTGAGAACACATTAATGAGATAACTTTTCTGGATGCAGTAATATTATTATTTTTAAAATACAGTACACATTAACGGACGCTCGTGGGAAGTAACAAATTCACCAAAGTCAATTTCAAACGATGTTGATATTTTTAAAAAGTCTTAAAGATGGGCATAATTAAGGCTGTTTCTTTGTGAAGATTTAATTGCCTTCTTAATGGAAAATATGGATTTATAGAAGTGCTTACTTCCAAAAATGGAAGCAGTTCTGCTAAGCGCACTCAATGCAGGATGTTTTTTTCACGTGGTACGTTTCCAGAAGTCAATGCCTGTCTCCTCCCTACGGTGAAGAAATGGATCACTTTGCATATCACATAGCTCTGATTGGAAATTGTCTTGCTGAACTGTTATCCTTTACGTAAAGAATGTAGTTAGGAATATAGAAGCTTAAGGATATCCACTGACAAAACTACCTTTAATGTAAAACTATAAATAAAACTATAAATATAAATATTTTGAATTTTATTAATTGACTTTCTCATGGGCCACATTTAATAAGATCAAGGGCCGCATACCTGGCCACATGGCCAGTTGGCAATATCTGATTTATATCATAAATAACCATGTTCAGACCATTGCTAATAAAGACAATTTCATTCATAGTTAAGTCATATTATTGTCCAGACCAACAGCTGGAAGTCTTGAGGACTAACGAATAATGAATAATAACTCCCGCGCAAATAAATAACAATGCCTTAAATAAAGCATGGGTTAATAAATAAAAAAGCCAATTAAAAACACCTAAAGCCAAAGTTCCCATTAATAAACCTAACTACCATCGAAGCTGATTAGTGATTACTATGGAAAGTATTCCAATGATGTTCCTTTGTATTTTATGAACTTTTACACGTTTCGTGATGTGTAGACTTGAAAAAATATATAATTTTCCATAATATAGAGTTTAGTACTTATTGCGATAATTTTCCATGTAATTCTGAATATTTAAATGTACTGAAATATAAGGTCAGAGGCGGCGTTCCCATCACTGGCTCCGAAGTTCTCAGTTACTGCATTTTTCAGGATGAAAAACTCCTGGGCATAGAGATTAAATTTTTAGTTCAAACATTTTTCGCAAAAATTTTCTCAAGGATAGTTATAAGCCACCCACAGTTTGTATAAACTGATTCTTGACTGGTGAACAATAAAGCTTTGCATCAGGATGAAACACCTGAATACGCGCTTTTTGCAGTACACCCTCTTACTCTAAATCAGAATGTGAATTGCATATTGCCTATGCATAAGGTAAAGAAAGGTACATATAAAGAAAGTGCATTGATCAGATTTTATTTGAGTTGTATATCCTTTGGGGATGCGATGTGATAACGACATTCTCTTTATTTTTTACAACCAATTTATATGATATATTATACTAAGAGGCTAAACTTTTATTTGGGCAGAGGAACTTACGTGTTTTTAATATTTGGCTTTGTTGTAAAATCAATGAATATATAACCTTTTGTTCTATGTACGATACTCCTTCGTTAAGTTTCAAACCTCTCTGCAATACAGAAGAGGTTTAAAACTCATTTATAGTCAGGATTAGAATTTAATTAGGAGCATTGTTAATTCAAACAGCCCGCAGTCTTTTCTGGAGCCATTTGCGTTGAACAGTGAAACCTTAATGAGACTTGTAAATGCTCGAGGACGTAGGTCTATAGCTACCTAACAGATGCTACGGGAAAAGACAATCCATTGTCATGCTGTCTACTTTTGATCTTTTAAATGTCTTTCTAACAACTCAAAATTAAAGAAATATACTTCAGACATTGTGAACTATCCAGTTCATAAGAACAGCAGTTCTCGTAAAGGAACGTTTTACATTTACGTCGCATATAAATACTGTATTACTTTCGAGGACTGAAATTATATACTCACCTCATACTTGTTTACTCAATGGTGATTCCTAAGCAATTTAAAGGAATATAATATATTTTATGGAACCCTGAGGTTCATTGCCGTGCTTACATGAGCCCGCCCTACTTTCTTTAAATATATTCTAATATTGTCCTCCCTCCTACGTCTAGGTCTTCCACGTAATCTTTTCCCTTCGTATCTCCCAGCCAATATATGTGAGATATGTCTTACCTTTCCCATGCGCGCAATATGTCCAGCCCATTTCATCCCCCGTGATTTAATTACCCTTACTATATTCGGTGAAGAGTATATTCGGGTGCTGTAGGTATACCAGAGTAGGCCATGAAACTATTGATGTTCATCTGTTTGCTATTGTTGATGTGTTATGGCATGTTGATTTCAACTATTATTCAATTTTAATGCATGGTACAAGATGAAATTGTGACGATGAGTCGTGCTAAACAGATTTCCAGTTCGGCATTTGCTTTTACGACTGGCGAAACCACGAAATAATTCAAATGAAATTGGCCGGCCACGAGGATTGAACCCAGGACTCCCGATATTGTTCGAAAAACAGTTTCACATTCTGTTTGACTGCACAGCTATGATTTCTACGCGTTTTGTAAATAAACTATTAGCACAGAAATGTGAATGTTCTTTTTGCATATCTGTTCAATACTGTAAATTGGAAAAGTTTACTTCATTCTTAAAGCTGTAAACAATATTTTTGTAGCCTTGGATAAAAGTTTATGAGAATGTTAAATATACCGCTTCCGTCTTTTATTTGTGTATCAAAAGATGCTGAGGATGGCGGTTCACCCGAGGAATATGGATATGTTTGTTATGGTACTTTAACTTCGGTGATAATTGGCTTGTAACCGTCGAACATGTGCCAGAATTTTGTCCCTCAGGAGTTACTTTACAGGCCTGTAAATCTACAGGAATGGGAAGGAACTAATTACGCACACAAATGCAATCAACCTTGGCCGGGATCGAGTCAATGAGCTTAGGAACAAGAAAGCTACAGTATTTTTCAAATGAGAAGCCTTTTTTTCACCGCCAATCACGTGTACGAGCTAACGAAATGCCGCTAGCAGTAACGAGTCTTCCCTCCGTCTCGCCGTCTCTGATTGGACCGCGTATCTAAGCAGGAGAAGGACAAACGGCTTGTCATCTGCAAAACACTGTAGTGCCTTAACAGTTTCGCCCAGGCCGACGCTATTATTCATATGATGCAATATTTTATTTTATGGTTTACTTCGTTAACAAAGAAAGTATAACGTCTTGGACTAGCATTCAGGATCAAACCCCATTTCCGGTCAATTTTATTAAGTAGTCATGCAAGTCTTAAAGCCTGAGTTGTACAAACGATGATGGTTTTTAACTACCCTTCAGAGAATTTTTGAGCAAAGAATGTTCCATGTAAAGGGTATAGGCCTATCTTTTACTAAGAGCTGTCATGTACAGATTTAAAAAAAATCTTTACAGCCGTTTTCGGAAAAATCGCGAAAAAATAAATGTTCATGATATAAAGTGGTGGTAAAATGAGATAAAGGCGCCGCCCTTCTTCGTGTTGGGGGAGTGTGCCCCAGTACCGGTCAGGCCTCGTTACCGATCAATAAGATTTCCTCAAAAATGGCGAGACAAACGGACTCTATGCGAGAAATAATGTTCCTTTTATTCCTGCCTACCACTTCAACAACTGTTTTCTGCTATCTAGCGGCATTTTAGAGGAAACCTTGTTGACCGGTAACGAGGCCTGACCGGTACCGGGGCAAGCTTCCTTACATCTTCAGACGATATCAAATTCAAATACAAAATTTTGTTTGGACACGAGTTTTCGTTCACGAGCTTTAAATACATCCCGTGAGTGGCAAATAGTACGTAGGCCTATGTATAATTATGTTTCATAAAAAAAAATAGGACATGTGAGTACATATTCTCATCTGAACACACTGTAGCAATAAGCAAATGCTATACAAGAAGCTCCTGCCTGTATGGTGTGTACATTTCAGCTATGACGTCACGACCTGTACGCTTTATGATAGGAGCATGTAAAGCAAGAGCGTGCCTTATCAGCCATCCTGCCAGCTCTTCTGTTCAAACATCGTTTGACGAGCTCGGTTCACAATGACCCACCCTAGTAGTAATTAAAACCACAGTCAAAAATTAATTGTCCTCGTCGTCTTTTCTATTTTAATACCAATTGAGTACATCTGGTCCTCTTCTGGCTAATTTTTGAAATGGAAGCACTTTTTTCTCATAGTTTTTTTCCGAATTCTACCATAACCATTATTATTATTATTATTATTATTATTATTATTATTATTATTATTATTATTTTATTTTTATTATTAGTATTAATATATTTTCCTATTAAGATGCCTGCTGTTTAAAATTTGTAAAAATTGTCTGTAGCATCTTTAAATAAATAAATGAAATGAAATGATTATTATTATTATTATTATCTGTGCTTATTAAATAATCTAAATTATTCGAATACGGATTCAAATCCAGAGAACGTAATAATCAGAAAATGTAAGACCAAAAAATCGATAAGAAATTAAACAGTAGCGTATATCTCTGAAAATGTAACAATACATTCTAAGGGAAATAACTAATAGAACTGAATTGTTTATTAAGGAGTGGCATAAAAGAAAGTGTATCATTTAGGGCGAGCGGTTTGGACTAAATATGTCCGCCGGCGTGGTCTTGTGGTTAGCGTTGCTGACTACAGATCCGTCGGCCCGGGTTTGATTCCCGGTACCTGCTCGGATTTTTCTGAGGTAGGGAGGTCTGGTAGGGGTGCACTCAGCCTCGTGATTCAAATTGAGGAGCTACTTGATAGAGAAGTAGCGGCTCCGGTCATTAACGGCCGTGGGTGTCGGCATGCTGACCACATGCCCCCAATCCTGCCATCTGCCTATGGGAGATGACGCAGCGGTCGGGTGGTAGACCAAGTCCCTCCAGGGATGTAGCGCCACGGAGTTTTTTTATACATATACATGTGTATGTATATAATTATGTATATGGAATTCGGCCGCTGGGTTCCTTAATAATTTAAATACAATTTCATGGTAGAGTATAATATTTGCTATACCATGGGTACGGCTAAGGAAAGTAAAGATAACTGATCACTTTTTAATTTATAATACCATACACACAAGAATAGCAGTTTTTTTGCCATATAATTTTCCTATCGGTACTTAGAATATACAGAATTTTTGAACACAGGAATTTAAAGAGTTTTAAAAATTGAATAGGTATAAATAGGATCAGTGTGTGATTTCTCCAGTGAGCACAGAGGAGTCTCAAAGGGCAAAGTCGTCATGAATATTGTAGCAGCGCTGCAATCACAATGGTCATTTTGAAATGCAAGAAATGCCTCCGCTTGTTCACTACCTATCTGCACATCTGAGCAAACAAGAACAATCCATAGTAAGGGTATTAGAGTACAAATTACTTTTTTAAAAAATAAAAAATATATATATATATATTAAAAGCATGAAACAATTGTGTTGTAAATGTCTTAAGAGTTAATATTATTAATTTATTATATTTTATTTATTGTATTTCCAGATCTTTATGAACCCTATTTTGCCAGAAAAGCCATGTTAGAGTTATAGCTTACACAGCAATATATACAGTAAAATATAGAATATTAATTACATAATTATGGTTGTGAATATATGTTAGATACTGCATAAATAATTATAATAACATTGCTTCGTGAAAATTTTTTGACACATGGAAATTTCGTCACAATCTTCAAAAAGCAAATTTAGCTGGAGTCTTTTCGTTTCGAACATAGGAGAATCGAACAAAACATGTTTTACAGTTAGTATGGATTCCTGTTAACACATATTGATAAAATGACGGCGTTTGTTGAAGATTGTCTATTATTTGTGTGTAACAAATGCAATATGTAAGAAAGTTATACGGATACGTGTTCTTAAATTTGTGTCCCAATGATAGGAACCGGTTGTCGGATATTGAGTTAATGTTATTTCTGGTCTGTTTATATATATAGTGAACGCCTCTTAATGTAATCGCGGATAATGTTATGAATCGGGTTAATGTTATCATTTTTATGAAGTCGCGTATGTATTAATACTAATACATTTAAAAAATGCTGTTTATTACGAAAAAAAGATTTGATTTTTATTATCACATTTTCCTTTTTACTGCTTTATTTCCAAGTACTGTAGCCTACGTCTCAAATTTTCGTTTTTATGGGTTTCGTTTCTAAATGAACTGTATTGTGTTGTATTGGTATTGTTCCCTGTTCACACGATGAGCAGTTCGAAGGGGGAATTAACTATCTTTCTCTTTTAAGCAAGAAAACATGTTTCGCCCCTTAGTTAATCTGCCGCTTTATGGTTGGTAGTGTAAAATGAAAAGACTTAAACAGACAGGTGTTAGATGTTTTACTACACGTTGTTCACCACAGATCAGTATAGACTTCAAAAACACTCGTAACTCGTAACTGAGTAGGAAAGTATTGGTTAATGGACTCCTAAAGGAAAACAAAAACAATTAAAACCTTTGTTACTGGTTGAAAAAAAAATAGTTGCTTGCAGTCTATTACTGTATTATGAGTGGTTCATTGATTCATAGTTACATATTGTCTTACGAATAATTAGCTTTTGATTCTGTTTTCATAGTGTATTATCTTATATATGAATAACCTTTAACTAATTCTTTCGGCTACAATTATCAATCGGTTGAAATCATCAGATTAGCTGCGTTCCCAAGTGATCACAATAAGCGACGTGCACTGTATTTAAGGTAGCTCATTTTGTCGTGTTAAATAACGAATACAAATTTATCGTATCGCTGACAAGTTTGAAATATTCAAACCTGACTTATATTTACGAGTTACATACCTAATAAATTTTCATGTTTATTAGAAATGTGTTCTTACTGTTTCAGTTAGACGAAATTAAAGCCCATTTGTCTAAATTGTAACTTTTTCCTCTAAAAGCCATATCCTGTCTGCTGGAATACATCTCACCCGTCAAAAATATTTTTTTCAACGCAATATTTTATTTATATTTAAAATTTAGTATTACCTGAGACACACAATAACATTAAGAAGCATATTTCATGTTCGTTGAAGCACCGTGCCTCTGCGACAACTTAACTGTCATGCCGGTAGCACGGGATTGCCTACCTCAAAGGCGTTGTATTTATTGTTGGACTTCGCGTATTCAACGTTGCGCCGCTTGTCAGATTTTAGCGTGACTATAATATTAATTAAATCTGTTTGCGCTCAGTATTTTAGCAAGGAATAAGCTGTATGATGGTTTAAATTTGATAAAAAAAATTATTACCAATCTGGGTTAGTATCAATACATTAATTATATTTTCATGTCTGAACAAAGAGCTCAATGTTAACAAAATTTACATATATTCAAAATTAGTCAATCTTTGTGTTGTCAATATTTAATTTTTTTTTTGAATTAACTAAAATGACTAATTGTTAAAACTATCAGTAACTTGCTGTATTGTGACATAAGATATATATGTAGTAGACAGTTCATATATACACTGATTCTTTTGATCAATCGAATGGAAATTATCCAAAATATAGTCTTCATAAAATAATGTCCTCATTTCATTCATGCTTGTCATTTCACTGACTAATAAAGAAGTGAACTGGCTTTCCTGATTATTTTTTCTCTTCTTCAGCTTTCAACTGTGCGTAATCAAATTAGTGGTATACAAGGCGGGATCTATTAAGACCAATCAATAATATTATACCACTTGAAACATGAAAATAATCAATTATTACACCCGAAGCTTTAGAAAGTGCATTCTGTTGCCTTTCTCAAGGACACTGAAGAAATGTGTCATCACCAGGGTGATTTCCCGAGAACTTGTGATTAATAATATTTACCGAGAATATTTCAAGTCGTACGTAATTAATTGAAATGCATTGGTTAATTTATTCGAAGTTTTATCAGTTTTTCACATTTCCAGTTTCAAAGAAGGCTTAATGTTGTGAAAGTCTTGAAAAGTTTACATGTAGAGGAAGTTCTGCTCTGAATTTTCAATGTAGAATTTTCAGCATAAATACACGTTTTGGAGATTAATTAATTCAAAAACACAGTTTTCACAAAATTTCTATGTTTTACAGCATAGCTCCAAAACGTAAAAAAGCACGCCTATTCAAACTATAATTTTATGTTTGGGTTATATTATATTGTCTGGGGATGTGACCTGAAAATTAGAGACGACTTTCTCTTGCTTTTATTATAACATTACATGAGGAAAATTTAATATTTTTTTTCTCGATTTTCTCGAAAATGCATCTGTCGACAATCTTTAAATACTGTATTTAAATAGGATGCTTTTGCTAAGAGCTATGTTTTTTATAGAACCTTTTTTGCAAAAATTCTCTAAAGGGTGGTTGTAAACCAGTCAGGCTTTAAAACTCCGAAGGTCAAATGCACATTAGGCTGAGCATTAGGCTGAGAAAAATAAATAAGCATTCCCTACAATACACCTTTTTATTCTATATCAGAATGTGAAGTGATGAAGTTATATTGCCCATACTTAAAGTAGAGAAAGTTATATGAGTGTTACACATAACATTTTTGTACATTACTATACTTACTTACTAAATGGAAATAGACAATTCCTAAGCAAGTTAAAGGAATATTATCTATTTTATGGAACCCGGAGGTTCATTGCTGCGCTTACATGAGGTCGCCATTCAATCCCATTCTGTGCTAACTCCACCCACCCATCCCTCGCAAACCCTATTTCCCTTAAATCTATCCTAATGTTGTCCTCCCACCTACGTCTAGGTCTCCCAAGTGGTCTCTTCCCTTCGGGTCTCCCAGTCAATATTTTTGGTAATTCTAATAATTCGTGGCGCATTATTTTGACTTTTCATGACCATATACATAGATTTTTCTGTATTAATTTCCAAGGCATCGAAAAGACTTTCTGCATTATTCCCAATTCTGTTTGTCGTCGCCCAACAGACAAACATCATCTGCATAAGGTAATGATTGCCATTTAATTCTAGGCCTACCTTGTTTTCCTGAACTTTCCTAAAGACATATTCCAAAGCGAAATTAAAAAGTAAAGACGATACTACAACTCCTTGCTTCAAATCACTTTTCATGGAAAACATATCTGATTAATTTGTCCCACCCGTATTCTGCTATGTGTTTCATTTAGACACATTTTGATCGGCCTAACTAACTTCTTTGGTATATGCCACATTATTAATAATTTATTAGTGTTACGAAGTATAATAAACGCCTTCTCTTTATTTACTTTATTTTTTCATTCATCGCACTGCGCTTGTATAAGTAAAAAGTTCTGTGATCCCAGTACAGGTGAACGCAGTGATATCATTCAATGAATACCTGTTTAATATGTGACAGGTAATCGGAATAGGAGATAAAGACAAAGCTCCAGTATGATTACATCCCTGCTGGTCACACTGAATATCAGGTAAATAATCAGGTCATCGAGATAATACACTAGTATAACCACAATAATGTCACTATGAAGGTTCCATTACAGACCATTCAATCTGAGTTCCAATATTCCACAAAATACAGCAGGCTTAATAGGGTATTTACCAAACTTCATATGCAGAGTTTATTACGTAACCGATAAAGTATATTACGTTAATCACAAAAAAAGATTCAGCTATGTAGACCTATAAGTGTCTTCATAGCAAAGTAATTAGGCGTTGTAATATTTTATTGTAAGTATAAATAATATGGTTATTGAAAACTAAATAGTCAACAATCAGAAGGTTTGCCAAAGTTATTTTGTTACTCTTATTATTAGTAATTTATCACTGTTACTGTCTTTATTATTTATTTTTCTTACTTTTTACCTCTCCCGTTGTAGGGAATACGTACATATTTTTTGTATCTACACAAGAACATGGATGAGTCATCAGCCCAAATTCCGGGGCCATTTCCGAAACAACACGAACAATATTTGAATGTACCTACCTCTGGTTAGTGGAAGTAAAATCCTTAAGGCCTTAAATACACCATAGGGGAATATAAATACATATCAATAATATGTAAATAAATAACACATAGGTCGAGACACACTAGGCGAGGATGGGATGAAGATAATGACGGCCAGATCAAATCCGGGAACTACAAGGGCCTAAAGTTACCCGAAGTTTGTCTTATAGGTGAGAAAAAACCCCACCTAGGTAACTTGTCGCGACCAGGATTCGAACCCGGTCCCGCTGCGTGAAAGGAGCAAACGCATCCCTGCGCCACAGTGGTGGACCACTATTACTTTTAGTATTACCATTTTTACAACATATATAGGTCAAATCTAAATAGAGTAAAACCGAACTTGTGTATTAAAACCTTGGCCCCACATCCCATGGATAATAGACAGTGTTTACTATTCGACAACTACTTTGGTCTTTCGACTTCAGTTTTGGCAGGACTGGAGATGTGTGGTCAAATTTCTACCTCAGAAAAATCGGAGGAGATACCTAACTTCAGACCCAGGTTAATAGACCAGTAGTCAGCAAGTTAACTATGCAGACGGTCAGCTTTGTACACTAGGAATCGTCAACTTTAAAAAAAATAATTAGAATCATTTTGTTGTGTAAATACTATAGTTGAAATGCATGTTCAATTCATTAATTTATATCATATAGTTGCAAGTGTTGTAAGTAATAAATTCATCGGTTGAATTATTTATTAAATAGCCTACACGTGTAATAAAACAAAAATGTAAAAATGTAATTATGAAAATACTAAAATTTAATTTATAAGAATACTAAAATCCTAAGAACATGAAAAATACTTATGGCTTACTTTACACGAAACCGAAAATTTTTAGTGCTAAGTTAATTCACTTTCAGGACACTTCCATGACTTTCTACGCTGTCTAAATGATAATAAATTTGGACTTGTAGGGTGTGGCTGGTTCACCACTATTTACAGCATCTGCAATAATGTAATTGCTTTCCACGTGATACATGCAGACACGCCGATTCTGTCTTCGTGTTTATGTGATAACATAAAAAATTGAAACTTTAAGCATTTTAGGAAATTGAAATAAAGAGAGGTAGTAGCAGAAATGTTCAGATTTAAAAGCTTATTCCTTCAGTAGAAACGAACAAACTCCAACATTATACTCGTCTCAAGTAAGTAGTTTTCTAAATAAATAAATAAATAAATATAATATGACGTGAAATACATAACTTCTTTCACCCAAATAAAAATTTAGCCTCTTAGTACACTATATTATGTTTTGTTCGTGTAAATTGGTCGAAAATTGAATAATGTCGTTATCACATCGCATCGCAACCCCGAAGGATACACAACCCAGATAAAATCTGATTAATTCTCTAATACAATTTTCTTTACCCTAAGCAGGGCAATACATCTATACGAGACTCACCTTGGGGATCTAGGGTTAAAAGCTATCTGGCAATGAGCTGTTGTCATTATGTGAAACCTTTAAACTTAATTACGGGATATCATAGCCATACACGGATAGATTTATGCGGTCATAGACACATTACTTGACTAAACATAAGTTCTTAACGTTCGGTTTAGTTTCTCAAGGAAAACCTAATGCACTAATGTTTATGACTTAAAAAGTGGAAAATATGACTGCAAATATGCCCTTAAAATTGACTAAATATGATCCAAAAATCCTAAATGTGACCTAATTAATAATTTTAATGATTTACAGCCTAACTTGAAATGAAATTATATTTTTAAAGAATTTTCTCCTGTTTGCTCGCTTCATCAGCTCCAAACACTTGTGATATTTTGTAAACTTCGTGTGTACCTATAAAATATGAACAATTGCATCAATTTTAAAATTTAAGTTACCTATTAGTTTGGCATAGCCACAACATTAAATTAATGAAATAAATTTCAAATTTAACTCTACCATGTAGTACATACACTGTATAATCATGCTCCTTTACCAATTTTATAACTGTAATATGACGTTCAATTACAAATATGACTAAAATATGAACAAGCCCACAAAAATGACCAAAATATGACTTTATATGCAAAATTAAAACCGGCCCGATTAGGATAACAAGTGTGCAATTTGTGTTTAATTTGTGTTTGCGGCGAGAACTGAGGTCAAGATAAAAATATGACATGTCATAAACATCCGAACTGGCATACTTTGTCGTTTAAAATAAAACATATTGAGGGAATACAGTGGGACCTAATTAAATTGTTATTGAAATGGGAATAGATTTTAATTTTTTTTTCTTTTTGCCTTGGATCAAAATTTGCACTGTGAGACTTATCGACAGGTTCTGAACGAATTGTTGTAACTGAAAGTGAAATGACATGTTATGTCTGAGAAGGAGTACCAAGCATTTCTTGTGAGGAAGATAATCCTTGAATTTAAACTTATGTCGTAAAACGATGGAGCCAATCGCTTTCTGTCTGTTGAATCTGTCTGTCAAGGAGAGAATGTTGCGTAATGAGATCAATACCCATTCGCCTGGAGCGAGGAGAGGGAGGAGGTAATCGATGTAATATGGCGGCTTGCCTCCACGAAAAAAAAAAGTTTGGCGTTTGTTAGCTCTATCAACAAATTACGTGATTGGCGAGGAGGAAGAGTCGAAGCGAGTAAACTGGAGCGAAGGAAGCAGACTAATACTGGAACTGTGTAAAAAAAAAAAAAAAAAACTCTTAATTTTAACATTGTTACTTTTTTTTTAGAGAGATGATAATGTTGTTAAGGGTCATTGTGTTAAGAGAATTTTCTTCCTAAAACTCGTGCGATTTTACATAATAACTAGACCTGGGATTTTAAAGCAACTGCCTATTTTGTTCCTTATGAAATAACATGAAAATTTTTAAATATATTCAACTTACGTAATTTTTGCAAACTTATAATGGACATCGCTCAATGAAAAGCAGAACAGCAGAGGTGGGTTTTTCACAGAAACTTGATTATTCCAAACAATTGTCGCTAAAGGAATGCTGACTGACGGGGGAGGGGGAGGGTTAAGGGGGAAGGACTGGTGTGTCAAGTCACCAGTGAAAGAACGTCTGTTTAAATGAATATAGATCGTGATGCCTAATTTTGCAATTAATTCTGTTAAGAATAGGTATACCACGTTTCTTGCAGTTAAAAAAAGACCATGTTACAGCTTAAGTGTATATTGTAATATTATAAAGTTTATTTTCTATCTACTAACACATTTCTAAAGCATATTTTAAGTGCCTATTTTCTCTTTTAAAGGCCTATTTACTTGTTTTAAAAGCCTATTTTAGGTGCCTAAAACTAATTTTTTTAGGGCCTAAAATCCCAGGTCTAATAATAACTTGTCGTATAAATTGAATTTTCTCCGTTCTCTAAAGTTGCAAGGAATGTCTTATATTAAATTTAGTTTGGATTACCTTATATTGGTTCCGGATAACACGCCACAGAAAAATTCGTCACACAGACTTCTGGTCACAATAAATTCGTCATAGGGAGAATTCGTCACAAAGGTATAATTCGTCTCAATAGACAATAGTTACATTTTAATTTTTCTAAGTTGTGTAATTAGTCACAAGTAAAGTAGCCTACATCTCTATAAATCAGTGCCTCTGGACCAAATTTCTCGGCCCTTTCACGTCCAAGTAATATTTTAGTTTCCTTAGGGGGTTGAGAGGCGATGGGCTTACCACTTGTCCCTCTGCCCTCTCTCGGAAAATAAGCTTAACACAATTCACATAGGTAACAGAAACCTCCGCTTGGAGGTCCTTCGCCCCAACATAGGGGATATAGGAAACTAGATACAGATAAAGTACATGACTATAATTTTTTTTCAGCATTTATTAATATTTACTGAACCCAATAACCAAGTGTATTGCATTTACAACATTCGCATTCGTGTCGATATAAACATATTCTCTCCAAATAACCAGACTCTTAAGTCTCAGGTACTGAAAATTCTTATTTTCAGTAATGCTTGCGATATTTTTCAATGCTTATATCACCCATGTAATCTTGCAAGCCAAGAAATACAGTGTATATTTGAATCACTTCATGTGAATGGTCACGTAATGATGATGACTGAAAGCTTAAATTTAATAATATTGACAGTGCTGATAACCCGAGAAACCGTCCTAAATAGTATTTTGTATGCTCAAAATATTATACATCTTTATTCAAGAGTTTATTCTATAGTAGCAACCAAACACCTGAAAAGATCGGTGATTAACATTTGAGCAAATCGCCATAGCAATAGAGCAAATGAATATAGCTATTCATTTAAGCAAAGTAAATAAATACAGAAATGGCACTTACATTTTTTGTCTAAACGAGATGTGGCAACACTGCGGTTTCATCGCAATTTCATGGGCACGTCACTTCCTAAAGTTAGTTTATGTCCCCCGCCATTTGGTGTCACGTCCTGATGACAATGTCGAAATTACAGTGTTTGTGCTTTATATCTAGCTCCCATTAGCATCACATATCTTAATAAATTAATCTTTCCCGAAACATAATCGTCCCAGTTCTTAATGGCATAAAGTCGGTTAGTTTCAGACTTCTTATATTTCCTTCGCTTCGCAGAAAGATGCTATCCGATTGGTATGTCCGTTTGAATTTGTTGCTCCTTTAAAACCTGTGTTAAAATATGTATCGATGGATGTGCACAGTAAATTTCCCTTTTGAAATGTATGTGAAAGGACTCTGCGCCATTTGTAGTTCTGGGGCAGTTTTCATTCCTCCTATAAAGGAACCATCGTACGGATAATTTAGAAGTATAATAGCCTGTCAGTTGAATGCGGCGCTGCCAAATCGTTGGAATACACGACTAATTTGTGCTCGAGTGAAGTGGACATTTTTGCTCAAGTGAAGTAGACATTTTTGCTCAAGTGAAGTAGGCATTTTTCCCTCATTTGCTCAACGGTATGTCACCCGAAAAGATAAATATTCCTCGTAATTAAATTACATTGGAAGAGTTCCTAAATACCGTACCCGGAAGCGGCATAAGACCGTTGTGTTATCTTCCCTGCTGGTCCCATATAAAGGGGTTACGTCCTGAATGAGTGGAATGATCCGCTTGGGATTTGGGAATAGGCAGCTCTGGTAGAGTCTTCTCATGAATGTCCCAGGTCACGTAAAGGTGGCCGCAAACAGAGGGAATGTGATGGGTTGGGATTACACAACACCTTGTTCACTGTATTCCATCTTCTGAGGCTCTGATGACCCAAATGCTCTACCTACATGATGTTTTCAAACAATTCCATGCCTCCTTTTTCAGGTCACTACTCTCCATCCTATAGGCCTATCGTTAGAGGCCCGTGAAAGTGTTTTACTTTTAGGAATTATTCTTTTAAAGTTTCCAGTTATTAATTTATATATATACATATATATAAATATATAAATATATATGTGTGTGTATATAATTTTTGTAAGTTCGTAATAAATGATGTCTACAAGAATTTATGGAAAAAATCATTACTTGAAAATAGAATTGTTGTTGTGGAATTTCTTAGTAGACAGTCTTGACGAATTAAAAATTCAATTGAATTTATACTTTTTTCATCTTAAAAGAATGAAGGTGAAAATGACAGCCAAATGTTATCCGATCCGAGGACCAAGAGGGCCTAAAGTTTCGAGGGATTCATCTCAGAGGTGAGGAGAAACTCCACCGAGGAAACTTACGCCGACCTGGAATCGAACCCGGGCCCGCTTCGTGAGGAGAGCGAACGCATGGTGGACAGTAACTATTTTACTTGTAATAGTATTCATGTCGCGAGTTACATTCTATGATATTGAGCTCTACGTTGAAATACTACTTAAATTATTACCCTGTTCAATTCTGGGCTTTGAAATTATTTGAAATCAGACCATCTGCTTTTTTTAAAATGCTGTTCCTTTTCATAGTTCGTAATAAAATTAATACTGAAACATATAAACATTACCTTAATACACCAGGTAGAAATATCCTTCACATATTTCCTTTGAGATTCTCATCATATACGAGGAAACCTCATAAGGGCCACTTACTCTTTGTCCAAGAGTAGATTGGAAGTCACTTCTCTTCATCTACAAGAGGTTGCACGAAACCTTTTCTATTCGGTATTCAAGACTACGTTAAAGAAAATGAAGTTTTGTTAAAGACCATAAGCTGGAGTTCCTGGAAATATCTCATATACTCTTGCTAAATTTCAAATAGCGATAGAGAGAGAGGTTTTCAGAAAGGAAAACTGATGAAAGAAGGTCAGGGTATGAACAAAGTTAGAGGAGAAATGGGAAGAAGGATTAGAGACTTGGGTTTCACTTCTTACACAGTTGATGGAAACTTACACAGTGCGTGACAGCGGTCCATTACATAGCTTAAAATCGTGTTACACAGGGTCCACACAGTTATACTTATTGATTGCGCATTTCCCAGATTTATGTTGGAAGTCTGTTCTCTAATGAAATTATCCAGTTAAAATAATATTGTGAAGAAAGTAAGACTACGACTTATGAAATCAGGAGGGTAATAAACACAAGTGACTACGATAATAATAAATAACATAATAATGAACAAATAACATGAATTCCACATACTTACCCAGAAGACAATTTTTCTTTATGTTTCTCAAATTTTACGGAAGAAGCAAGCAAGTAAGTAGAAGAAAAGTTGAAGAGATTAAATAAAAAATGAAAGATCGTACTGAGAGTGTTAGTGGAAGAATAGATGCAAGAACAGTATGACCTACTAACTTTGACTTTATAAAGCCAGTTCTCCGGGAAAAACGATCTGAGGTAACCACTTAATGAGATTGTTATTTTGATAAAAGTCTTTCCGAGTATCCACAACGGTGCTACATTCTAGAAAATACAGCATTACGGCTCCCAAGTTCCGTGTAAAGTTCACTGAGTTCATTAGTGTTCGGAGTGTATCAAGGTCCTTCCTTGGTGTGTTTTGACACTTCTTAGAACAAAGTTCCTGGAAGAAATTAATTGAACTACGTGTTTTCGTAGACGAAGAGCGGTAGATGCATCGATCAGTAGAATTTGAAATAAATCTTAATTGAAAGCAATAAATTAGCACAATTATAGCTTCATGATGAAGTTTATGGAAATATTTGTATTATTTCTCACAAGGCAATGCCAATCCTAAGAAAACTGAAATACCCAAAGGAGAGATAGGGCCTACCGTCCGATCGCTGTAACAGGCCAGCTGCTCGTAAGCTACATTTGCTGTTCGACTTACATGATCGTTGTCAAATTGGGGAGCGTGTTGTCAATGTTCCGTCTTTTACGGCCGTTACTGATGGATACCGAAGCCGCTATTTCCTTAACAAGTAGCTCATGAGTAGACCTGGGATTTTAAGGCAAATGCCTATTTTGTTCCTTATGAAATAACATGACAATTTTAAAATATTTGGACGTTTCATGATAAATCACTTATAGTTATAGAGTTTTATAGCGCCCTAAAATGCCTATTTGGACCTTTAGAGCCTATTTTACTATTTTAGTGCCAAAAATGCCTATTTTTTACATTTAAAATAAAATTCAACTTATGTAATTTTTACAAACTTATAATGGGCATCCCTCAATGAAAAGCAGAACAGCAGAGGTGGGTTTTTCACAGAAACTTGATTATTCCAAACAATTGTCGCTAAAGGAATGCTGACTGACGGGGGAGGGGGAGGATTAAGGGGGAAGGACTACTGTGTCAAGTCACTAGTGAAAGAACGTCTGTTTAAATGAATATAGTTCGTGATGCCTAATTTTGCAATTAATTCTGTTAAGAATAGGTATACCACGTTTCTTGCAGTTAAAAAAAGACCGTGTTACAGTTTAAGTGTATATTGTAATATTTTGAAGTCTATTTTCTATCTACTAACACCTTTTTAAAGCATATTATAAGTGCCTATGTTCTCTTATAAAAGCCTATTTACTTGTTTTAAAAGGCTATTTAGGTGCCTAAAACTATTTTTTAGAGCCTAAAATCCCAAGTCTACTCATGAGGCTGAGTGCTCCTCGTTCTAAACGTCCATATTTCAAGAAAATTTGGGCAGGTGCCGGGAGTGAACCAGAGTCTGCAGATCAAGAACCAGCAACGCTAATCTCTAGAGTATGCAGGTAAACCCCAGATAAAACTTCAATCAATATCAACAATTTGGAGTTGCAGTTGACGAGTAACAAATGAAAGTGATAGGTTTATTCGTGGTTTATTCACTTCAAATAAAGGGCAATTTTAGGACAATAAGCCTAATGTTAACGGATCTCACAACTAGATATCAAACACTATCCTTAAAATTAGATATTAAATGAATGGTATGTTACGAGTAGAAATCTCATAAATGGAATTTTGAATTAGATTTGTTGAGACTACTTCAGCTAAAATAACTCCAGTTCGCTTGTGCTTAGAATAGCAGTCGAAAAGCTTTTTGGTAATTTAGTAATTTCGAAATTCAGGCTCTTTTGACTGGCAACAATTTGTTTGAATCAGATCACTATTTGAAACAGTTGAAAATCGCAGAAGCATTTGTGTAAAAGGTTGACCTGTTTGTATTTCTCTCTTGAAGTTAAAGGCAAATCAACCATTATTGAAAAATCCTTCGCTTTGATAAGGAATTGCAGAATTAAAATGTATGGGGAGAAGTGAAAGTCATAAGTAATGTTTTGAAACTAAATAATTATTGAATTGGCTTAAGTTATATGTTTGTGTTTTGTAAAAAATATTTTTGCACGACTTAACTAATTAGTGGTACTTACGAATGTTGTTGCCGTGGATCGTAAGTTGACATTCCCACACGCAATCTTGTTGCTATGTGCGGTAAGTGTTTCCGTGCGGTTATGAATTTACTTACGGCACATCATAATACAAGCCTTTATGGACAAGGCCCCCCCCCAGGACAAATATTCGGTTCGCATAACAACTAACACATGCGAATCACTTTCTGAAATAAACATCTATCTTCAAGAATGTATATACATAATATTTTCAGATAATATCACAATTAATTAATTAAATTGATATAAATAATCATCGTGCAAAAAATAGCATGCAATACTCGTGCCGTAAGCGCATAACGATTCTCGGAAATTAAAAAAAACTCTGGGCAAGCGCCTCGTTTTTTCAAACTCTTTCCTCGATCCGTATGCATCGCTTATGGCACTTGTATCGCAATATACTATTACAGTACCGGTATTTAGATTATGGACAAATTTTTATTGCCGAAATAATAATGTTATTTTTTAATTGTAAATTATTAATAGGTACACGATAACAGTACTAGTAAGAATAATAGTATCTGTAGTGGTTAAAATAGAGGATTTAGATAATTATTTATTTGTATGAAAGGTAAGAGAACGACGGTGATATCTCATGATGACCTCAATAAACGATACAATATGGTAGCATATTTTTCTTTACTCTTAAATGGAACTTTACGTAGGCGGATAGAGTTCTGTTAAGCAATGTTTATGATTCAAAGTAACATAGAAGAAATAATTGAAATAGGTAACATTAACTGACACTGTCGAATGAGAAGTTGATTCTCTACATTTAAACAGCATTTGCGATAATCGGAAAATTAAACTTTAAGTTAATTTTTCCAAAGCACATGCTGCTGATGAATTGTTCGAGTCATGTTAATGTAGCCTAGTAACTTAACGATTATATTTACATGATTTTAATAATTTTTGCTATAAAAAACCAACATTCCATTTTCGGTTAAACTTTTATTTTTTTATTCTCATAATATCAGGTGTTTTAAGACATGTTATTTTCGGGTCCATACATAATTGAACTTTCAGATTAAACCTATCATTTATTTATGTCACAGGCTGTTATCCTGACTGCTTTGTGCTTGAAATTCTAATCTCTCCACGGACTTGAGATTACCATCCCAAACTACAGAGCCTTACCACATCAAACAAGTTTGCAGATAAGGGTGTAGCCTTCATTAATGCCACCACTGATTTTGTTCCTAGGGGGCTGTCTGTAATATTAGAATGCAGAGCTTAGACCTAGTGATGGATGAATTCTGCAAGCTATGGTAGCGTAGAAAGCCTACCCTCTCCTCTGATTTGATCTTACAAGGTCGGACTGCAGAAAATTTTTTTGAAGATCATGTTCTAAGAAATATTTTCTTGAAGTTTTCGGTTTAAATCATATTATGGAAATCACATAAGATATATATTTCTATTTGGTAAGAGTGCGCTTTAGACACATTTCAAGTGACAGATTTGTATGCATGTTTTTGTATTTTGAAAATAGCAAGTTTGAAGTTTGGATCACCTGGATAATGCATCTATTTTTGTAAGTTTTCATTATAAAGAGAGATATTTAATTTATTTTGTTTAGCACATATGTCTTTATCGTGTTGATAGGAGATGGTAAGAAAATTTCGATAATGATCGAGTGAACCAGGATTATGTGCTGTAAATTTTAGCCAGTTAATAAATTGTATTTTTACAACACGGAGTTTCGGAACATATTCTAAATAAAAGTCTATTTTTTTTTTACTTCTGGTTTTAGAGGATGCTCTTTAATCATATCTTATGACAATATAATATTTTAGTTCGGCCTACAATGGATTATAATTTTCATTTATATTATTCAAATATATTTATGTTTTAATTAATATATTATGTTTATCTTATCACAATTATCATTCATTAAATCAGCTATTCCACTGAAATTTTCATCATCGATTTTAAGCTTGATGATTTTACTTGATGATTGATTTTATTATTTCACTTCAGCTTTGAAAGGGTTTAAAATGTTTTTTTAGGGATATTTTTGTAGTGGGATATCTAGTCTTAAATAGTCTACTTATAATATAACATTACTTTCTTTCTTTCTCAGAGTGTTTCGTATTTAATTATTACAGTAAATATCCTCGGCTTCTGGGCTGGTTTTCATAGCAACACCATGCTCATTCTAAGTGTTTTCATTAAGGGCTCGTTGAAAATCGAAACATGGGAAGTAAAGGGGCTTGTTTTTGGTGCCAGAGGAACTTCCCTAACAAAATCTTTCCTCCTCAAAATAACTTCTCGAATGAGGACATAAATAACATCTGCATCATGATCTTGTGGTCAACCGTTCTTGTTTTTGGAGATATGTACATATGCACATAAGTGTATGAATATGCATGTAAACTTATATAAACTTACTACGACATTTTGGTAAACTTATTTCTTCTCAAGACCTCGATTACAATAAATGTGAAAATAACGGGGAATTCTGGTGTTAATTTATTAGAAGCTATCATCATCAGAGTCTAGTTTGCGTTTCAAATAGTCAATATCTTTCAGAAATACACTGGTCCAGTCAACTCTCCCCAAAGAGTATATTATATTTGCCATGTTGAATTTCCAGCAGACAGTTTTGAGTCCAGCTATAGAAAGCGATAAAAGGGAAAAGGGACAGATTCTAGACTGCGTTCGTCCTTATTCTTGGGAAATAATTTTTTTTAAGGAAGAAATGGATTACATCGAAATCTCTTTTAGTTATTTGCTTTTCTCTGCCTCTAAAAAGTTTCATGGGAGGAATGTTTTTACTAGGGCGAAAGGGTAGAATATTCCATCAGGGAAGTTTCCGTCCTCGGTCGCGAACAAGGAAAATGCTATACGTGCAGGTGATGGAGGTATGCTCTTTAATAAAACATGAAGGTCTCTTCTTTTGTATGTCTACATTTCTATCCTGGAAACATGACAACTGAGATTTATAATAAGAATTTTGACCTCAGGACTTCATTTTAAGAAAATTTGTTAACGCATCCTCTATAACGTCTATTTTTTACACTGTAGGCCTACATCAGTTGTAGTTAATCAATGAAATATTATCATAATATTGTATTTCGGGATTTTAAGCTTTCTAATACCATTATTAATATTATTATTTATTATTATTATTTTATTTTATTTTTTCCTCCGCATGAGCCCATGTAGGACTACGCAAAGTACTTAGGGGCGTTTCTGTGTTTTCCTTTAACTCCCTATTGCTTTCATCCTTAGGCTGCGAGCTTCCTTCCTCTCGTTTGTCCATGTTCAAGTTTTTTTCTTCGGTCTATCCTCTTGTCAACTTCCCACTTATGCACCTTAATTCTAAAGCTATCTCTTTACAGAATATCTTCTGGAGTAATTTCTGCCAGTTTTAAGTCTTTTTTACTTCACCAATCCATTTCAAAGTATCTACTTTTGCTTTACTTCTGCTTTCGTATAATTCCAATATTTGTTTTGTGAGCCTATTTGAATTCATTCGTTTAATATGTTCATAAAATTTTAACCTTCGTTTTCTGATATCACTTTAAATATCTGTATATGTTGTTGTTGTTATTATTATTATTATTATTATTACTTGATTTATAATAGACAAATTCTGTTGTGTGTTTCTAACCTTAGTTTTATTAATAGACAAAAATAAACGGAGCAAAATATGTTGCCCAAACTTTCTCACATATAACTTGTATTGTGTTGTATTATTGTTGTTTCACGGTTAGCGAAAGAAACCAGTATGTAGCATTAAAAAAATTATTGTTTAACCTCTAGGTTAAATATATTTAAGGATTTTACCGACTTTTTCATGTAAAATTTTCCTTGCAGAATCACACATGTTAACTGAATAAATAATTGCTCCGTCTATTCAGTAGATTAAGATTTCCTGGTTCAAGTAAAATAATCAGAAAAGAGAATGCAAATTAAACAATATCATTATTATATATGACTTGGGTCCACTTTAATTATTGCTATTTTTATGTGGAGATATTTTTATGAATCTATGTAGTACATTATTTTAATACTTTTCAGAATTCTAAATTCAGGCTTGTTCAAGAAAATATAGTAATCTACATTTCAGCATAGTATTTTGTTTGTTAATATCATTACTATGGTTATTATTATTATTATTATTATTATTATTATTATTATTATTATTATTATTATTGAATTATTTCGCATACTTGAACTGTGTATAGGTCTTATAACGTGTTTAGAATGTTTGCGTGTACCAGTAGTCTCTATCATGTAAATAATTCATTTGTGCGCATCGTTTCTATTGATCAGTGAAATCTTGTCTCTGATACTCAGTTAAAACGATTATAATATCCGGTGACATATACATATCCGATGGTTTATGGAAAGTAAACAAGCCCTACAAATTCGGCGTTTGCCTTTGCAAATGAGGAAATCATGAAAAACCCAAGTCAATCTTGCCGGCCACGAGGTTTATTTGAACCAAGGACCTCTTGCCTATTAGCCTCGCTCTCATTGGTTTTGGTGTAATCATAAAGACTGTGGTATACTGTACTTCATATCAATATGTTATTCCTAATAGTTTTATTGACACTATGGGGAACAAAAGAATAGCATTCATATTTTAATTATCATATGTTTTGATATTGTGCACGTAAGTAATCCTTTTTGTGTTTTTATCTTGATATGAGGGGTCTTTTAGCAAACCCGGCAATCTCCATTTTGAAGAAAGATGGAGATGCTAACTTCTAATGAAAGTTTAATGCATTTTCTATTACATATTTAGTGTATGTGTTACAAATCCGACTTTCCAAATATGGGAGCAACTCACATTTACAATACATACATTAAATATGCACCAGGAAATGCATTAAATTTCGTTAGAAGTTAGCGTCTCTATCTTTTATTAAAATGGAGATTGCCGGGTTTGCTAATAGACCCTTCATTTCTATTCATTTTATAAGGAAATGTGTTTAACAAACCGGCTCATTATATTTTTCTCTACAATTTTACTGTGCTAGATTTTCATGTATCGCCTACTGTAATGGAAATGGCCCTATAATGGATGTCTCCCTAATGGATATAGAAAAGTTTAAAATGGGTAGAAGTTGTCGATTTTACGTTTCTAATAAAATCGTTAGAGCCTTTTTTTTAAAAGTATCGACATTTAAAAAGTTTTATGAAAAGTCCCCTTAATATTTCACGTAAAAACTAAATTCTGGGCTGATCGATTATATTAAAAAAAAGTCCATAGCGTAATTCAAAATAGATGTAAACACAATGAACTGTTTATCTGCTGTAATTGTTCACATACAGACGAACAGACAGACAGACAAACACACGTCATTCAAAAAACCCTTTTTCGATTTCTAGGCATCTTGAAACATAAACTCCCTGTCTTATCTCGATTTCGATTTTTTTTTTCACGATCACAATACTTTTTCTATACTACGTATATGCGAGAAAGCAAAATAAAATAAAATAAAATCTACAACCTACTAAACCATCTATTTTGACGTGAATACGGTGTAGGTGTAAGTATTTTGGCCTACATAATGTGAAAACATGTTTCTTTTTATTAAATTTAATGGTAACCTCAGGTATTTTTACACGTTTTAAATTATTATTATGATTACAATTAAACCATGTTTAATTTTCCAACTTACTTTACTTCATGTTAATTTTAAATGAAAACAAACTTTAAACATTTTGTCATTTATACCTCTGCAAAAGTGTTTTAACCGTCTAAAAACTAGCAAGTAAGAAGAATAAAAAAAGCTTAAAAACATTGCAATTAGAATGACAAGGAGGAAGGATAAGAAAAATACACGGTGTTATAGTGACGGACAACCAACACATGCTGGTATGCGTCCTGGAATCCTGATCAAGCAGGCGTATGTTTGGTATGTGAACACTCTTAACATGTGGGTTTGTGTGGTTTGGACCAAGGTGCTAGATTCCTGCTACTCACGACGCGTAACACTCATCAATATATAATCCTAAGAAAGGGAAATAAATCTATTGTCCTTGCTGACACTGTTTATTCCGAAGTTTTTGGAAAGGTGTTCACGATTTTCAGAACTCCATGAACTCAATGGCAGTTTATTGTACTTCCAAATCGATTTATACTAGGGATGGGTCCTCGATACTTTCGATACATCGATACTCTCGATACTTGCATGGCATCGGCATCGAACGATACTTCAGAAAACTAGCTCGATACTTTTGTAATTCTGTAATTCTGCAATTAAGTGAGAATGCTAGTATTTTTTAACAAAAACTTGTAAGTGGACTGTTTAAAAAACTAATTTTAGTTTTAATGTAGACTTTAAAAATAATTATAGGCTACTGATGATATTAAATTTTGTCTTATTAAATATGCATACTTAATTAATTTAGTTGGTATTACACAGTTCTCTCAAATTTTAATTTTTAATGTACCTATTTATTGAAACTGGAAATGTTGAAGGTATCGAGTATCGAGGAAAAAATCATGTATCGGTATCGAGTATCGAGATAATCTGGTATCGACCCATCCCTAATTTATACACAAAGTAGCCTTAAGATTCTGGTCAAGAAGAAAAATAAATATATGCCCTTGCTCATACCGATTTAACTCAAGTATTTGGAAAAGTGTTCACTATTTTCAGAACTCCGCGAATTCAATGGCATTTGCACTTCCAATTCGATTTACACACCAAGTTACGAATATCACTGTAGATATAGCACAATGCAGACATTCTAATAATAAATAACACGACTTTAACACATTACCTCCATGTCCACGTCCCCTTTAAGTAAAGGAATAAAGCTGTATACTTAAAAAGGAAATCACTGAAATTGGTTTGAATTGTTCGATAAACCTACCAGATAAATTTAATCGAACTTCTTTCTCGCAAATCTATCGATAAACTCGTAATCTCTCGTGGGATTACCTACGATAAATATTCTGTGCACACAGGTGGTAGTCATAAACGAGCATACGATGTGGTGGGTTCAAATCCTGCTTGGGCCTAATTATCTGGTTGATGTTTTCTGCCATTGTTGCTTCCGGTTAACTAATAACTAATAAGCTATTTTGAAAATTATCAGCAGTAACGGTATTCTTTGATAGTAGTTAAACAGCTATAACGTGTGTGTTTGCTATAGTAAAGTCATGCTATTTTTAACCTCACATGAAAGGCTTTATATGACCGCACGTGGGTGTTGTACAAAGACAAGGTTATGTATGGGAACCAATTGATCGCTTCGGCTTTGCTGGGGACGACTATAAATATCAGTTTTGATCTATGGTTGTTAAAAGCCTGCAAGGAAATCAATAACAAAATCCATTTGCAACCTGCGTCTTGGAAGGGAGCTGCGTTATTACCGGTTGCTGACATAATGAACGACCAATACAAGCCACAAGACGCGAAACGACTCCCGATGTGAAGCCAGCTAGCGATGTCCATTAAGTCCTTCAATACAGGTCAATTTATAATTATAAAATCTTTTCTAAAATCACAGTTTGCAATACTTGAAGAACTGATTGGGAGAAATAATCACAGTAAAAGTTTTCTTGAGTTGTTTCGTCCATATTTTGATCGATTTCTACTTTGAAGGAAGCGGAAACTCAGGAGAAGTATGTTCATGCCATTTTAAGAAGACCTCGTCCCAAACCATCCTGTATCTACAAAAGAATATAATAGCATTATTCCCTAATCCTACAATCTTCACCGACGCAGACACCGACAAAGAACAGGTGCTCTTGTAGTCGCGTGGATTTCCCCAGTGTTGCCGCTGTCATTCACCACTTCCCAAGTGAATAAACGTGCTGTGGTACTAATTTGGCAACATAGTACTGCAGACAAGGAGTGTGAATACACCTAATTGCCTTTCTGTTCACTGATTGACAGGTCGAAGATGATTAGGATAGCCGGAGGTAGAGGCAAATAATGAAGAAAAAAAGTATTTAAGGAGTGGCATCCAGAATAATCATAAAAACAGTTATTTTATATTTATTTTTCGTATTAGACAATCAGGAATAAAGATTCAGCTGGTTAAATATGTGGAATTCTAAAGGCTCAATTTTGAAGCCATTTGAATCTACAAATGTCGCGTTTTATAAAATTGATCTGTGTTGGCCAATTTTAAGCCTTTATAGTCTTAATATTTTCTGTGAAATATTACCGAAATCAATACGTATCTAAATTCCCATGAATGATATTAATTACATTTCTAGTAAAAATCGAAGCATAATGGAATATCCTTATCTACATTTTAAATAAAATCTTACTCAGTCAACCCATAGACCTACTACCTCCTTGAAGATTTAACTTTCACGGGATAGATTTCATGATAGCCGGCCTGCTCAGCTGCGGTAGCTAAGGAATGCTATCTTGGTGTCTTGATGAAGGAGGCTGTGGGTTCGAGTCCCACCTCGGGCATTGGTGTTTATATGAGTTGTGATAAGAAAATAATAACAAGGTAAACAAAATGGTAAACAAACTGTTTCTGAAGAATTGTCGTGTGAACGGCTAAAACTATTTAAAAATACTATCGAAGACGAATTTAGTTAACCGTATTTTCCTACAGAGGATAGAATGCCAGATGGTAGGCCCATCGTCTGTACTGCCGCCTGGAAGGAAACTAAAATATTACTAGGACGTGAAATGTTCTGGCTCAGAGACTCTAATTTCAGTTAGGAGGTTTTATCTCTACGACCCACGGCCCATAGTCTCTCTCATAGGATTACGTGCCAGGATCTATATCTATAGGCTACAGGGAATTATGTAAAAATTATGAATATATTTACCAATCCCAACATCTAAATTTGATCATATATCATACTGTATGTTGTAACGCCTGTAAATAATTTAAATGTATGAAACTCAATTTCTCACTCAATATATGAATCCATCCCAGACTGCAAAGAGAAAAGAGTTAACACAATGAATAGGCCCATAGTTTATTTACTGTATCTTGTTCTGTAATTCTAAATGAAAATTACATTTATCTTCTAATTTCTTTTCCATTATTTCATTAGATTTTTAAGGCAAACTACTATATCCCTCAGGATACATTATGAATTTAAGAGTTATATGCATTCGATAGGAAGTATATTTCTGACGTATAGCTACACTCTCAAGAAGTCTTCTCTTTCCCTAAGCAAGTACCTATAAGGATATATGACTTATTTTCAGCACATCAATAGCTTTGATTAATGATGCGTAACTAATATACTGCTTTATATTACAGTCAGGCTTCAGCTACCGGATCGTCTTCTTACGCTTCTTCACTTTAAATGAAGACTTCTCTATAATTACCTCGTTAGGAGGTTCGGCGTTTTACGTCAAGCATAATACTCCAGAGAAATATAATCAAGATTGTGCTCCGAGCGGTATTTGAACCAGCAACACCACTGTTGAGACACGAGCGCCTGCATAATCATTAATCATCTTTCTGACGTCGAAAATTTCAATTAATTTTCGACTACTCTGATTTATAAAAAAAGATAATTGTTCGTCTGTCTGTCTGTCTGTCTGCCTTTCCGTATTTCTGATTACTTGCCTGTGTGCATTACCCAGCCAAATCTATGCCTAGTAGAGATCTGAAAATTTTTAAAATAGTCCTAGATGGACTGAATGGTGTCCGAATGCACCTCGAAGTCGGATTTTTTATTTTATTTCTAAACAGAATCTTCGTCCTTGAGAAACGCATTGTAAGAATAATTTAAGTAATATCTTTCCTGTTCCCTGTATAGTTATCCTTGAAAAAATTCGCATTTAACAATAGTATTTGTTTAAGAAACATGTGACTTTCATTCTTATGATACAAGGAACAAAAATTCCGTAGCCTATTATTCCATATTATACTGTACACATCGAAAACAAATAATTGAATACTCTCCTTATTACCTTTGCTCAAATCTTTTCCTCCTGAAATCGTAACCCAGAAGTCAACATTATCATTTAAAAAGTCCCCGATAAGGTATTTGCTAATCAACTCCTTTTATAAGTCAAGTGACTTCTTTGACTCATAAGTCTTATAAGCCTACACACCAGTTTTTCTTTTTTTACTTTACATGTCTTTATTTTCTGAATTTTAAAATAACGTCAGTGTGGAATAATAGTACGTTGTAAAAGACCCTGTAATTGCATTTATTAAGACACGAATACGAGGGTCTTAATTGTCATTAGAGGCGAGCTCCATACGACTGTTTATGTTCGACCATAATTAAATGTTTAAATTTTGAGTTTTTAGAATACCTCGACATAGGCTATTGATGAGGCAAACTACTTTCGGACAGCAGCTCTTAGCTGTTCTCGTCTTTCTGATAGATCGTAGGCTGCAGGGCATGTAGACCGCAAGACGTCTTTTGACGCTTTAACATCAAACAATGCACGTTAAAAACACATGAAATGAACTCAATTTTGTGTATTATTAAAATTAACACGAACAGAACTTGACGCAGTTTTATTCCGTGTTCGATAATGATCGTTCATACCTGTGTTATAATGAAAACCTGCATAATGTACGGGATACAAGTTATTTACTGTTTATGGCTCAACCTTCTTTATAACCATAGGATTCCATGGAATTCGTGTAATTATTGGAAATATGTTTCTTTTAACATGGCTTTTATGGTATAAAAATCTTCATTTATCATTATATCACCATTTTGGATTTGAAACTGCTACATGATATTGAGTTTTTGTAGATATTATATGATTATTTTTATATATTTTCATCGACTGATAAGGATAATATTTACTCAATATACAGGGTTATTCAAAAAGATGGACACAATTTCATTAATTTGTATTTAATGAAGTATAAATTGGAGATGAACAATCTACATACTAATATAAAGAGGAAGTTTCAAAGTTTTTTAACACAGGTTATAAATGTTCAATATGTCCACCCTCTGCTGCACAGCAAACACCTAACCGGTAGCCAAACTCGTCCCACACGCGAAGCAGCATGTCTTGTGTTACTGAGTTCACCGCTGCAGTGACACGGATCTGCAGGTCAGCCAAAGTTGTTGGTAGAGGTGGGACATAATCAGCCTCCTTAACATATTCCCACAAGAAAAGTCTCATGGCGTGAGATCAGGAGATCTCGGAGGCCAGAAGTGTAGAGCCAGGTCTTGATTTCCCCTGCGACCTATCCATCGCTGAGGAAGGGATTGATTTAAAAAATCTCCTATTCATCTGATGGCATCCTCTGACATACGCGATCGGCCCGGACTTTTTCCTTTGCAGAGACATCCAGTTTGTTTAAATTGCTTTAACCAACGGCTTATGCTTTTCCTAGTTGGTGGTTCAATGCCGGATTGCCGACGAAATGCCCGCTGCACTGTAACTGCCGATTCACTTCTTGCAAACTCAAGAACGCAGAAAACCTTATGCTGCATAGTAGTCATCTTACTCACAACCAACAGTGACAAGAAATGCCTGCCTATTGGAGCAAGCAGCCATTTACGCAACAATCACGTCACAATCACCGTCCAAGCGGTGGAAAACAAAACTTTGGAACTTTCTCTTTCATTCGGTATGTAGAATGTTAATATCCAGTTTGTATTTCGTGAAATACAAATTATTTAAATTGGGTCCATCATTTTGAATAACCGTGTACTATCATTATGATAACGTTACATCACATGTCATTAGCGTATTACGATATGGTCGAACAAAAACATACTTTTGGAACTAAAACGCTTATTTTACATTCAATGAAGGTACTCCTATTGCATTTATTAGGTAAACTTAAAACATTGAAAATTTTGAAATTAGTCATTTTAAAAACACACCTTTCAATTGCACTCACGGAAGTTGAAGTGGACATGAGCTACGAAAACGAACTGGAACATTTCTTGCCATTATTGGGTCTATTTTTCTTTTGCCTGAATTTTCTTATGTACCACCCCTGTGAGATTTTTGCCGATATTTGATCTCTCCTTTACAAAGAGAAGTTCGTAATATCGGGAACAAGCAGACAGATGGTAGAAAAGGGAATTTGCACATCAACTGAAGACTGGAGATTTGGATGAAAGCATCTATTCTTATAGTCTTCTTCGAGATTGTTTTCAAGATACGCTGATAGCGATTTGTGGGTGGGAGGGGAGGGGTTGTTCCCTTTTCCCTCGACAATGGACCAGACCTGTAGCTCTGTGGATCGATCCAATTCGTGGGTCCGTTCGCGTATGAGTACAGTTCGTCGACTCTTAAGTCAGGAGACGGGAGGTGGGGAATCGCTCCTCACTTCAATAAGTATGTCAATCAATTCCCAATCTGTTGCATAAGAGAGTGGGATCAATCAGTTCAGGCTGGAGTTCCATCTGCTCAAGAAAACAATCCTCTATTCCTTTTCTTGTACTTTTAGTAAATCAGTATTACAGTTAGACTAGAGGAAATAGGAAAGCTTACTTGCCCTACTTGAAAAATACCGACTGGTGCACAGATATAATTAAAAATAATGAAGAAAGCGTGGGTGAAATGGTCGAGGTAATAACGTCGCAGACTCACGTTGATAGTGGCGGATCCAAATCCAGGAGTCAGCCAATCTCATTACTTTTTCGGGGCGAATTCCGAATTGGAATGCTTAACACGTACCCTGAATACCTAGGAACTGTATAAAATGCCGTATAATTTTGGCATCAAATTTAATATTTAAAAAAAATTGTTTACACTTTTCCTCAGCGTATCTCTGTCATGGAAATGTATTTAAATGCAATGTGAAATCTATACAAGTTTTAAAAAACTGTTTTATGTACACAAACGTTAAATAAATATAGAGATATTCTCAGAATTCTCAGATTTTTCAAAAGCAGTTAAACAAATTTATTAGCCTACTTGAGTCCTGTTTGTTCCAACAAGGGAGTGTTGAGTGGTACTTAAATTCAAGGTAATCATAGAACCGATTCTTCATCAAAAGATCCGATCTTGTTGAGATTCCGACTCAGGGGTAACAATTTGTTGCCAGGTCTTGAACCACACCTAGGAAAATACTGGAATACTTCTCTATGCACAGTTTGATTTTAAATACGAAATATTGTAAAATAACACTTTGCCTATTTCTGTTTTGTTATACCAGGAAATGTGTAAAATGTTTGTATTTCATACTTTACCTACTCATTTTCTATGCTATTCTATGCCTAGTCATTTTATATTGCCAGTAACATATTCATTCAATTTGCATTTACACAAAATGGAGTTGAAATAGCCTATTTCATACTCACATTAGCCTATTTTATATTTATTCCACATTAAATACGAGACCGAGTTCACAGACATATACCAAGTATACAGTAGGATCGTAACCATGCAGCCCTGCTCTTTAAATGAGATATTACACATAATGGAGCTGTCAGGTGTGCGTTAGGAGATATCTCATTTTTCTAAAATGTGTAGAGGCTCCACTTCCTGAGGTTTGACGTTATCTTACTTAGCTGGGCCGTGGAGGGCTGGGGGAATTTGCACTTGGAAAGGAAAGAGTTTAGCACTATGCAGTTTGCGTGAGCTTATGTCCTTGTATGGTAATTAATTTGTTCTATTACAATCATGGCCTTTAACGAACTCGCACGCGAACTGCAAGCCGTTTTAAGAGCAGTCGTAAAAATGTTTTATCTCTACTTCTCCTCGAGCGGCATAATTATTGCAAAATGCACTACAATAATTTAAACGGATCCTTTGTGCAAAGAAGTGAATAAGTTATGTCTCACCAGCAGGGCTAGGCTTTCAGTGCATTTGAATATTTTTTTCTGGTAAGGCTAATACATTATTCAGTAGATATAAATGCTTTTCACAACAAAAGGAGGTAAATTAATCATATTTGTTAGTGTATTTTTTTTGGTCGATTTTGTGGTAAATTGCATTTTCAGGATTGAGCGTGTGTGTTTAACTTATGTGTTCGTTTTGTCTCGGAGATGACCCCGGCTGTAGACTAATCACCGATCCATGAAGGCCCTCTCTGTCCTTGGCTAGTCAAAAAAGTATGAATGTGATCCATAGATCCTTCCCCGACGGGTCGCGGTCCTGTAAGGCTCTGGCTGTTTGGGCCGCGTAAATGTATCTATAAGGGGAAGGTAAAACTCAGGGAAAGAAGAAGGAAAATTATTTTTAGGCATAATAGTTTAGAGCAGGACTATTCATTTGCTTTTCCCATTGGACCACTTCGAGGAAATTATAATGCTTAGCGAGCCCTACTTATTGATTATAGTGGCTTAGCTTAAATATTGTATTGAGTCAATTATAGTTGAGGCAAAAGATTAAATAAATTAATACAGAATTTCGTAATATTTTTATTGTAAACCTATTTTACCAGCAAAATGCTGATTTAAATTGCATAATCACAAAAGGAGTTGCCTATATAAATGAACATTTTGAACCACATTAATACGAATAGTCGTTTACCAAGTTAGCAAACTGAGGTTCATAGTTTTCACGAGTAGGCCTATCCTAAGACAATTTTTGTTTTTTACTACTAAAGTGCGTGTGCTGCACTTTATTACAAATTGCTGATTCACAATGTACGTGGACCCAACATACGAGGACAGTTATTAAGAACAAGTCTATGTTTCTTATTTGAAAATAAAATTTGAATCGGTATCGAAAACTGAACCATGCCTACCGTACCTACAAGAAGTGGTCATTCAATGCAGATGACCAAGCTTAGAATGTTCATTCAGGGATTGTAAGTTACCCAGCATGACGCCATTGTGTAAGGACAGTCTATTCACAGCATAAGCAGTGCGCGCCTCAAGTGCATCTAGTGCAGTCTATACGAAGAGAAAACAAGACAATTTGTTTACATTTTTAAACAATACTGGTCACCTTTTATTTGTAGAATATAAATTGGAGATAATTTATTTGACTAAGCCTTCGTTATAAAAGTTATATGGAACGTTTTCTCTTTTTATCTCTACCTGATTATACTAGAGCGCATTCATGGTAGGCCTAGACCCTCCAGGGATATAGCGCCACGGAACATTAGCGGAGTTTAGTTTTAGCATTCATATTATCTCATCGCTTTTCGACACCGCGTGATACACTCCCCTACCTATTCCTATAGAATATGCTTAGTGAACCTAACCGTTCCTTTTATGAACATTCGAAGCCTACAGATGACGATTTCAGATCAATCATTTCAAACTGCGGAGAACCTACTTCAATCTGAGGTAGAGATTTTTACGTTTTTGGGAAAAAAATATTTTTATTTAGGCTTGAATGCATTTTTTAACAACTTATTTGAGAATAGATTAAGATGTGTAATTTTCACCACATAATGAAGGCATGTCTAATGGCCCAAACAATATGGTAATAGGCCTATACATAATAAAGTAGGCTATGCGTGCTTTATTCATGGGCAAATTTAAGGGTCTGGCGGGTCACCAATTAAACAGTCCGGGTATGGGTTAGTGAAAGTAAAATTCCACTGGAGTTAACAAGTTTGAATTCGAACAATACAACATCAGCTAATCTAATAATCTTTAATGCCTGAGAATTTTTTGTATTTTGTATTGTGATTTATTTATCTACTCAAGCCTAAAGGGAAATAATACATGTTATGCTAAGAGCTTCAAGCCATTTGTATACAGATAACAGTATTTTGTCTGCAAACACAAAGGAGATGGGACGATGAAGATGATACTCCTATCAAATCCATTCAATGCAGGCTTTGCATATTTCTCTGTTCCATATCCCATTGTACATATTATTATGAAAATATTTTATATGCCTGTACGGATTACATCATTGTGTTATAAAACATTGAATGCGAAGTACATTTAGCTTACATGCTTTTAGAGCAGGCGGATTATAACTAGAGAAAACAATAGTAAGCATATTATTGTGTTCTGGGAACATTGTACGAATGATTTAAACTTATGATTTTGAAAAGCGTAAAAATGATTTCAAACGTTCTATATTTTATATAAACTTAATATTGTAAACAACAAAGCAAATCGCCTGATTGTGTAAATAAAGACTAATCATTTGAAATGAGTCTTGCTATTGTACTACTTAAGATACTCGAATTATTTTTTTAAATCTTTGACTATAAAAAATTCTAGAGGTGTTTTGTTTTACTTCTGTGGTTCTAACCCTCAAACAGCATATCATATCCGACCATTCAGCTAAGCTTTTATAGTGACCTATTCTTGCAGGTTTTATTCTGTTACTGTCCGAATAGGTAGAGGCAGTGGCGCCAACTTATATGGGCCCGTGGGGCTCAAGCCCATCCAATAATTTCCCATGTATTATCGTAAATATTTATTATTGTTACTAAAAATCGAGTCTCATTGTTTAATCGGTTTAAAACAGAAAGCAGATTATTGTTGACATACATAACAATATAATCTCTCTTGTTTAATTTAACTCGTTTGAAATAATTTGTTCTTGAATTCCTTAGATTTATATGTTAAATTTACTCTGCCAATGCCAGTTTCCACAACATCTGCGATATATTTTTTTCTGCTTTAAAAATTTGGAGACATTTTTGCGTTTGACAGTGTCCTAGAACAGATTTAATCGCAGATATTGCTGCTCTAAAGCATACTCATAAATACGGATAGCGGGACAACGTTAGATTTAGATTATGCTTGTGATAAATTTATAGTGAAAAATGTAGTCAAGAGAAATACATTTACAATTCGCAGTACTGCATAATAGTCAGTCTATGTATTATTTTATTTTAGTAGTCACCTAAGATCGAAAAAGTTAATGTAACTAACAAAAACTTGAAAGAATTTTCTTTAAATTAGAGTCCACCTCGTGAGAGAGTTGGTAGCGAGGCTTCCTTCTACCCTGGCCGGGCTGGGGATTTTTTCGGTAGTGGAAGATTTTATTCCTGAGTTCAGGACTGTGTGTTATGTTGTCCCTTCATTCCCATCTCGCGAGAGGTAATGACAAAACTCTGAGATATCAAAGAGCCTTGGACGGATCGTGGTCATCATCCCGTGGCTTCGTTTTGGGCAGAACACTCATCATCATTGTAATACAACACTTTGGTGACGTAAGTGATTGTTATTAGAAACACTGAAATAATTTCTATATTTATCCGTAGTCATTTTAATATTTAATGAATAAAATAGCGGCGGGAGTGTGAAATTTGTAATGTCTTTGAGCCCACCCAATGTTTATCAAAAGTTGGCGCCTCTGGGTAGAGGTTTAAATTAGTTTTAAAGTAAAGGAATCTCAGTGCCTATAAAGGTAAATAAAATAATCGTACGAAAACGTAAAAAATATGGTCATTCAATATGAGTATAATTATACAGTTTTCTTAATCTATAGAAAATAAATTTCTTATGTCTACAACCTCCTGCTAATCTGAAATTAAAACAGCTGCACCACTTTAAACGTCCTGTTCTCGAGTCTTAATTTCCTCAGAAGAAGTGAAAATAACTCGTCCCCTGCAGCCGTTTCTCTCAACTCTGGTGCTATCAGATAAGTGTGTGGATGGAATGTATTAATTATTATTTTAAAATATTATCTTGAACTGTAAAAACTGGTTAGCATAACAGAGATACTTAAATCGTTAATTTATTATGACAACCTCGCCCGAAGCGGTATTTAAATCAGTTTTCTTCTCTACAGATTCATTGGCCGCTCACTTTTTGCCGTAACCTCTGCGTATATAACATTTTAAAGCTACCAAGGTGGTGGCACCGACTTTGTCATTGGCAAATGGCCACCGCATATAAAATGCACGGGGGAAAAAAGGCTGGAATGACCGTGTGATGTCGAAGGGGGTCCCTGTCATGGCCCTCTGCCACGCTTTCTCTCCTTTCTCCATTCTGGACTGGTTGTACTGCTCAATCACTTTAAGTATAATTGGATAAAAAGCAGCGTTTCGGCAGACTCTTTTGTCTTATACAAAAATACAAAACAGTGATGATGCTCCTATTTTGGATGACTGACTATCCTTATTAATTATTGTCAACAAAATGTGAAGTGGTTCTTATTTACCTGAGTTTATATAGTCAGTCAAAGCCTGTTACAGTTGGTATGACTGATCACTGCCATCTGGATATTCCGGTTCCCACGACGAATTTACCGGCCTAGGCTGGTAAAGTATTACTTTTCGGCGTGTTAACAGTCCGACAAGCAGCTGTTTTACAGAACATGTACTAAAAAAATATAAAATGCTACTTGTTGATGTTCAAATCTACGCTATATCTGTGTCTGTGCTTGATCAGCAACCAAAAGTAAGCGTGCCATTGTATTTTGCCTTGAATGAGTAAAAAAAACTCGAAGATAAGCTAGTTTTATGTTGAGAACACTTTTTATGACGAAAAATAAAATAACTTAACACTAAGCGATTTATAGAGGCTTACTTGCCATGACAACCAAGGGTAGAGACTAAAGTTGATAGTTACGCGTTGGGTATCAGTTTATTACAACTGACTACCAGATATCCAAACAGTTTTTTTGTTCTCTGAAGTCCTTAATAGCTCCCAAGTGTGCTTTGAAATTACACCATAGGCTGTTGTTAAGCAACCTATACATAATAGGCCTATGTGTGAGCTGTCACAGGCTTTATCGTGATTGTGTATGCATATCTTCTTGGAAGGACAAACCTATATTGTATGTAACGTAATCTATCGCGTTGCTATGCAGGCAGTATTGATTACTGCTCTGAGGGACATCATCTCAAGCGATAGATGCGTTATATTTCAATATGATAAGCAATATACATGACGTCGTATCCAACCTGATTCTCGATGACAGCATTGAAAATTCATGCAGGGAACTGAAAGCATCGCAGTCGCCCTGAATCTGTAAGTAGGTCGTCAATTGTAGACAGTTACCATTGAACTGTGGGTATATCAAAATTTAAATTTAAATAATGATTGTGTGTTTTTTTTTTAAATTGATATAGTGTATTATGAAAATGCATTAATGACAAATTCAGGCACATAGAATTTGGTAACAATCTAACACTTTCAGGAGTTTTAAACTTGTAAGAGAATTTTGTGAGACATGGTTTTAAAAATGAAATCAAACCTTGCATAAATATCGTTTCGAAAATAAATTATTTAACCTACCTACTACCGTGTTGTTTTTGGAATACCACTGGTGTCATAAAGACCATAAGAAATTTAGGCCTACATGGCATAGCCTATATCGGTAGAATTACAATTGTTTTAATGAACTCGCGTAGAAACAAACGTTTTTACCTTGAAAACAGGACAAGTATGTATATAAACATTTCTACATAATGTTAAATTCATATAAAAAATTGAATGGGGCGTAGTCCCAATGATACTCATTGCAAAACAATGAATACATTTTAATGTAATGGTAATATAAAATTTAAAAAAAAAGTAATTGGATATAGTTAACTCAGTCATCAATTTTGAAAATTATGGTTTAAAACCAGCGGAGGTATTTAAGCAAAAAGTTAATTTCGGGTCGTTTTGACCCAAGTGGTTCTAGGAAGGTTAAGCGTATTTGTGTTTATTGCCCCTGGAGATATGTTAAATCTTATCCTATCATTAGAATAATACTTGAAAATAAAACCGCCTCAAAAATCACTATAAAACAAAGGAATAAATGGCTGAAAACGATAGCTTATATAATAATGTGAGAAGTTTTTTCTTAAATATTGTGCTGTTTAATAACTTCAAGAGGGGTTTATTTTAACAAAATCATTACGTAATTTTGGATCGAAATTGAATATGGGAATGGAATATGGGTGTAACCATCAAAAACGTAACTTTTCAGGAGAGAAACATTTATTAATGGATTATAAATAAAGAACCATATGAATATGCAAGAACACAAGTATGTTGAATTGCTAAAACTAAAATCTTATTGGTACATATTGATGTTTCGGAATTACTGTATGACATTCAATTGTGACAGTGGAATAAGGATGTATCATCATAATTTAACATTACGATCTACAGTTTCTTATTCTTAATATTATGTACCTGGTTTAAAAAAAACTCATTTATCCTATATAACTAATGGCATTCTGTTATAAAAGAAATTATTTAGGTTGTTACAACCTTATTCCACTTACTTCAGCACAAGGCTGTTTTCATGCTTTTACAATGCCTTTTCGTATTGTATATTCCTTTAAACCCTGCTTTAGATGTTTCCTTTTTGTATTTTTCCACTCATTTACATTAATTTTACGTCTGTGGCCTTTAACTGACAGCTTCAAGACGTGTGGTGACGATCCAGCAGAAGAACTGTCAGCCATTGTGAATGATGTTACATCCTTTTTTCCACAAAGTTTAATTTATAGGTGGCTTTAGTGTTCTACGTAGTTCACTAATATGTCACAAGATGGTACCACAGTGCTGAGTAGTGTTGCTGCATCCTAGTTCCATCAAAGTCTCACCTTCTACAAATATGTTGGTTATACTCTTATTCCAGGGAGGTATTCAATTGCAGCTATCCCGTACACCTGATTGAGTATTCCATTTTGATTCAATGAAGTGAAATGAACAGTGAATAATTTGACAAGTTTTTCGGGCTTGTGGGCCGTGGTCCAGTGAGGATTGACATTCCCGACGTTTCACCTGTAACTGCATCCAGCTTCTTGAGGGGTCCTTTGTCTCCAACAGTCGGTGCGCAGTTACACGTTAAACGTCGGGAATGTTAAACCCCACTGGACCAGTAAAAATTTGTCAAGCTATTCTAATGCTGGCTGTAAAGCCCAAGCTGTCATAATGAACAGCGAGCCTTATTTCCTTCTCTTCTTTGTATTTTTCAGAGCAGCTTCGGTGAAGGACTGGTTGTCGTCATAGAAAGAGATTCTCATTGGTCTGAAGGCCTATGAACTCGGGGCCGCCATTGTAAGAGCCGCTGAGACAAACATCTTAGCAATAGTAAAAATAGAGAGAGCTGGCTTTCTCTTTATCCAACTCTATATTTTTAACAGTGAATAGTATAACCTGAAAAGGAATGGAGAACATTATCTTACCGCTTTACGGTGTTCATAAGTGTTCTCGCAATATTTTTCCGTACTGAATTTTAAATTACTAAAACTCTAAAAAAGCATAAGTGCATTTTACGGCTATAGATCTGGAAGGACCAAATTTGAGCTCAGGCTAAAACTAATAAAATACTTTAATTTTATACGATACCAGTATTTATATTTTTGTCAAAAATTACTTAGTATAGAATTCAATTGTGTTCAAAATACTAACAAATATTTTTTTACCTTCATATTCAAACTGTTTCTTCCCCTAAAATTAAATTAAAGAATCGTTCTTTCCATAAATTTCAACCGCATAAAGTTGTCAAAATATTGTGAATGTATTACAACTTCTGCTGAATTAAATCGAAATTAGTTTGCGTTAGTTCCAGTGATAAATGTTCTCTCAGTTTTAGCTTTCGGTTACATAGAGTCTTTGCCATAACTAATAAACTTTGACTACATAGCTATCTCATAAAATAAACAACTACTGTTTGAAAACTCAAATGGAAACGTTGAGATATAATTGAATTTTCGAGGTAACGAATTCCGCGGCACTAAATTGTCAGAAACTATCAGTTTCGCCTGCACGTTTTGCTCCAAGGAAGGCACTCGATAAGATATAGCTGGTAATAAAATAAACCCAGGAAATTTATCAAAAACAAACAGAGAAAAGATCACACGACGTGGAAACTAGAAATCACAAGTTTGGGAAACACGGGAGGACTGTTACAAGTTGTTAGTGATAGAGTGTGAATTGAAGGAGAAGAGATATATAAAAAGGAGAGGAACTGGGAAGAAGGATGTAGAGTTGAGAGTGAAAGAGGCGCCAGTAAGGTGCCGCCGGTATTTCGGGCGCCGACCCTCCTGATTTCTTGTTGAAGTGCGTTTTGTTCTCCCTGAGATGTCTACGTGCTGAATATGGCAGCCTTCACGGGTGCTGGACCTTCAAGACAGCGGTCCCTCAAGGATCGACTCAGGGATGGTATAACAGGCAGCTTCTCATGGCAGTAAGTACTCCTTATTCATAAATTTATTTATTTATTTTATTTTATTTTAAAATTACATAACCCCCTGAAACCCCGAAAGAGCAGAAGCTCGTGCTTGGGGGCAGTTCCATACTTATATTTACATGTTTAGCATTTTTTAAATATAATCTTAAACTAAAATTACCTTAAAACTAAATAGACAAATTGTTGTAAAATAATACTAGGGGAAAATACCCAAAGCTGAGAGTAATGGCATGACTCAACTGATATAAAACAATTATAATAATGAAAAATAAACTATCATGATAATAGTAGGTACCAAAAGATAAACTTATTTTAAAAGGGACGAAAATCTAAGTTATAGAAGTTTTTAAATTTGAGATTTAAAGACTCCGTGACTACATTTGGATAAAAACTGGATGTAATGTGATTTTAGAATTACAAATAATTGTTAACAGCAACATTTCTCAGTCTTTTAAATTTGTCATAACTCTATGGTTTATTATGTACGGTATAACTATAACATTTTTAGCGGAAAACCGAATATCCCAAGCTATTTACTTTACCCAGTTTACCCCCAAATAGATATTCTAGAATAATAATAATAATTTTAAGTTGATACTATTATTAATACTATTATTATTGTTATTATTCAATGAGGAATTAACGGATTTTAAGAACATGATAATATACAAGCCTACAGATTATATAAGCCATAATAAATATTATAAATATTAAAATCATGAGTGAACGATAACTCACGTAGTGCTTCTACCCTCTCTTGATCCATCCCCTTATGAGGTTGAGAACTAACATTGACTGATTTCCCGAAACAGAGAGTACTTCACATTAGGATATAGCAGTGATGTCTATACCCGAGATGAGCTAAGAAGGAAACCTGAAGTAAACAAAAATCAGTATGTCTGTGTCTCTCTCTTAGGTCATACGAGTAATGTGCTAGAGTGAGACAGGCATACTGGTTATTGTTTACTTCAGGTTTCTTTCTTAGAACGGCCAGACTTTAAATGCACGTTGACTTCAATTTAATATGATATTTTGTTTTATTCCAAAATGCTAACAGACTACACTATAGTTCAGGAAAGTTATCGCAGCTGCTTGACTACACCGTTTACTAAAGACCGCAATACAAACAGTACAAATGTTACAACCGAACAGTATACTAATTTTAATTTCCCAGCGATGTTAATTGGTTTTGGTTCTCATTGCTTCAGCTAATCACTGCTGTACCAGCAAACATAGTTGTTGTTGTTACGGCCGTTAAAGCTTACGGTAGTTAAAATCTTGCAAATATACCTGTATAGTTTGTTTTAATGATCTATCACAAATTTATTGGTGACAATTGAAGAAAGTCATACTTGTGTTGAGTCTTCTTTAAGTAGGTGAGATACTTACTTACTTACTCAATGGCAATAGACAATACCTCAACAAGCTAAAGGAATATAATCTATTTTATGGAACCCGAAGGTTCAATGCTGCGCTTACCTGAGCCCGCCATCCAACCCTATTCTGTGCTAACTCCATCCAACCATCCCTCCTACTTCCCTTAAATCTATCCTAATATTGTCCGTCTAGGTCTTTCAAGTGGTCTTTTCCCTTCGGGTCTCCCAGTCAATACTTTTAAGATGTGTCCTTCCTTCCCTATGCATGCAACATGTCCAGCCCATTCATCCTCCGTGATTTAATTACCCTTACTATATCCGGTGAAGAGTACAGGTTATGAAGCTTGTCCTTATGCAGTTTTCTCCAAGTCCCATTTAAATAGGTGATATAACTTGTTTATTTGTATTAAATTTTGTATTATAAAAGGTTTTTAAAAGTGGTATGTGTAATTATATTTTACTTGTAGACAATAGATTAGAAGAGAAAGTCTAATTATTCATTTTTCCTAATAGGCTGTTCCGCTATAACGTATGTAAAAACAATTGCAACTAAACTCTTTGGCTACTGTCTTCAGACTCGAAATATCTTCTCTGGCCTGTTGGGCATTTCCTTTTCTACCTGTACAGTACCTAGCACATAGGAATACAATACTACAGTTACTGTTCTTCCAAGCAGCAACCTTTGAACAATAATAATCCACTGAAGTACACTCATTATTTAAGGTTAAAGGAATGTGTATTGATTAGGTTATTGACTTACAGTTTCTAATCTTCTTACACGCCATCACTTGCCACGGAATCAGCCACTGAAAGGAACAACCAAACAAATAGCACTATTAATACCAGCAGACAGGACATTTCATATAGTCCTAATAACATTTCACATATAATAGACAAGAATATATCTTACACTTAAAAGGGTGGCACGAATAAGAACATGATATTGTAAACACAAATGTTTCCATATTTATGTACCCAAGTTTCCACATAAAATGTAGTTCACATTATGCAATCGCATTGAGAATTGCTGTTTGCTTGTTGTTACATGCGTTGTACTTGTTGAATTTGCACTACTGGAGGAATCGTGATCCAACTCAAGTCTACTTCTCTGTAGAGACCTTTCTTCACCAAGACTCATGTACTACACTTGTGGTGGTTCATTTAGAACGTTCATTTAGTACGACTCTTCAGACAGCGTAAGAATTACCACTTAGATTTCTTCGTTGTTAGATGAATAAAACGAAGGACAAGCTTCCAGTCTTCTCTCACAAAAGAGATGTATAAGTTAATGAAATCTATAGGCCTAGAGGAAAAATTTTCCTGAGCGAGAATCGAACTCTGTTTTCACTTTTTACGGTGACGCCTGGACCACTAGGCTTCAACAGGACAAACCCAATCCCATTCCAAATCTTCCTCAACCTCATTATAAATGTTTTTACAACTAGTGCTTAGCAAGGATGCATCGGACTCTGATGTTTTATTTATGCCTAATTACTAGCTCGGTTGGACCATCATCAAAATTTCGGTTTCTATCTCTTTGGCACTCATATTTATCGAGTTTCACTAAGAACTTGACTGAAAGCCCTCGAGATCACAGCATGGGTCACAGAATTAGGTTGCATTTCTTTGCATTTATATTTTTGTTTCCGAGATTTCACTGTAAACGCACTTATTTAACAAGTAACTTACATCACTTTAGTTCTCAGCTCCTCTATCGCCTTTTGAATAAATTATGTAACTATAAAACAAATCGCTTTAATAATCCTTCCAGATTAGATTCCCCAGCATTTCGTCTGGACCACTTATTCATTCCCGTAGAAGAAATATTTGCGGTTCATGATTCAGAATTGTAGTATAGATACATTACTATTTATTAATTTATTGCTCATCCTTTCTATTATTAAATTTGGAAATTAATTGAAATTTATGTAACAGAAATTCCAATTGTATTAGACTTAATAATCATATTTTCAACAGCATTATGTTATATGATTTTTTTTACAGAAAATTTAATTTAAATGAGCCTTGCAATAATTTAAGTCATGGCCCTCATTATCATTTCACTGAGCACCAACCAATTTCGCAATATCAAAAAATTTGAACAATGCATTTAGCAAGGTAATATTCACTTATCAAAAGACTCCACTGCAGGGTATTTACGTATATGATAGTGTCTCCATTCTTTTTGTGTGTATCTTTGATTATGTGCTTGTAAAGTGCCAGTATGTTACTTTATGAGATTGTGTGGGGACGGGAAAATGTCTGTCCGTCTGTCCATCCGTCCGTGTGTCTGTACTCGCGATAACTCAAATACGCATTATCGGATTTTAATTAAACTTAGTATACGCGTTTATATTGTCCGTGGGAAAAAGCCTATTGATATTGGACCAAATCGGTTGACCGGTACCGGAGTAAAACCGAATTTAATGTATATTTTAAAGGCGCGATAACTCAAATACGCTTTATCGGATTTTCATGAAACTCTGTATGCATTTATATGTCCATGGAAAGACGTCTATTGATATTGGACCAAATCGGTTTGCCGGTACCGGAATAATGCCCAATTAATTCCTTTTTATGGTAATATAAAACAAAAAGCGTGATAACTCAAATACGCTTTATCGGATTTTCATGAAGCCCTGTATACGCATTTATATTGTCCATGGAAAGAAGCCTATTTATTTTGGACAAATCGGTTGGCCGGTACCAGAGTAACAGCTTATTAAAGGTCACATTAAAAAAAAAAAGAAATTATGTCTATACTACAATGCCGCATTTTTAATCATTGAGAGCTCAATGCAGTCAGATGTTTGTTTACTTCGTTGATCTAGTTTATTTATTATTAATTTTTATAGACTTTTTTACAACCACAGCATAGATCGTTCGGGATTATTTTTCTTTCTTTAGGCTTATTTGTTCTAAAGAAAAGAAATCAATTCGAACCCAGCGTTCGTAATCCAGAAACCCTACTCAAATTTCCCGGTCCACGACGTCCAGAATGCAAATCCCTTGCAGATTTCCTTATCAGTCTGCCCCCTGTTGTACTTCTTAAAGCCGAGTGTACATATTAGTAGTAAGAAATAGCAGCTAGCTAGCTCCTGATTTCATTAAAGCAAAGAATATGGCCACCCCTGGATTTTCGTTGTTTCGGCTTGAAGCGCTGAAAGAGAGGGTTTCTTGTTGGTAGCAGCAGTAAATGTTTATACAACCACCGCTTCAATTAACGTGTTAATATAGATAAAAATGTTAATTAATCACCAGGCAATTCTTTAGCAGACTTTACTCCCGAATTTTAAACTCTAAATTTGCATAAATGAAAACCTCAGTGATTCAGGAGCTTTATATCCTTCCCAAGTTAATACAATTTGGTTTTGTATATCTAGCAGATTAGATGATTTACCGGAATTAATTTTGCACATCTTACTAGTGACAAAAATAATCGGTAGAAATTGATATTTATTGCATGTGAATCACCTTGGCACCTTATTCTAGACCACCACAGTCATGTCGAAGTTTGTTTTGGCAGTTTTCTTGAAACGAACGGATTTTTACTAGGCGAAATGTACTCAGTTTAGAATAATATTAAAATTAACACGAAAATAATTTATTTTAATTTAAATACAGGCTGTTTATTACGTAGTTTTGTTTGCTGTCCTCAAGGTTTCAAAATCGTTCCGTGTTCTATTATAATCTGTGTTATAATGAAAATCTGTATCGATGTGGATTTAATTGTGATACCGTTACATTACATGTAATAAGCTTATTATAGTTTGATCGAACAAAAAATAGTTTATAGATATTTTTTGGGCTCATTAAATGAAACTAGCTCATTAATGCCCGGTTTCTATAAACTCGCGAAATAGCTACATGGGTAAATTATCCATTATGGACAAGAATAATTTTTACAAACTCAAATAATTTAAAGGTAACAATCACATAGACTTGTGGCGAATTTCTAGATAAATGTCCTCTGGGTAAATATGAAAATGACAGAAAAAATGTTCCTACAAACTCGGGCTAGATCTTTCCAAGGGTAAATCGTCGGGTTAATTTATCCTTTCGTGGATGGCTGGATAAAATTTAACCTCTCATAGGATCAATAATAATTTAAACAATGAGAATCAAAACCTTCTGAATTAAATGAACTGTACAACTCCAAGGCCTTCCTCATTATATCATTGTGTGTGATTAGGAACTAATTTTCCCATGGATAATTTACCCATATGTATTTCACGAGTTTATAGAAACCGGGCATAAATAGAATAACCAGAAACTGTACCAGCCTATAATTATTTAAATCGAGAGTTTCATGCAATTATCGATATTATATGAATTTCCAGTCATTTCTATAACATAGTAGCCTAATAGTAGTCATAGTAGTCATTTTATGTAATTCGTAACGAAACTACTTAATTGATACGAGTCTAAAATCGTTGTCAGTTGAGTCACGTGAAAGAGGACAATAACATTAGTGTTATTACAGAAATGAGGTTAAAACAAATAAGGACATGTTTACAGTACACTGCTATGAAGAAAATGATTTTATTCAAACGGCGTCATGTCATTACAGTGGTTCAGTCCGCCGTCTGTTACATTTTTCTCAATTATCCAGCATGTTTTAAACAGAATTACATGCAGACTTGATTGATTTGCTAGCAGTAGATGGACATGTTGCAAGTGAAACTTTGTTATGTTCTCATGAAATTGAGCAATGCATCGCCATCAACAAGAAATATCTGTAACAGATATTACAGCTGACCGTTTAAGTCCTAACAGTATGCGCACGTTTTTTACTTCTTAGTCTAGCATTTCGTGGGAAAGATCCAATATCCTATACCAGTGGTCTTCAACCTGCGACCCGTGGCTTAATTTCTGGCTGCCCCACAGTCGTAATATTGACAATTTAGTGACAAAGAAACAGTGTCAGGTCCCAAATTAAAGTCAAGACTGTTACTGGGCCTTGCATTATTCATGTGCATTGCAAAGTGGAAGATCGAATATAAAACACTCACATATATTGTTAAGTAATCCTTACAGATATTGCAGTATAATTGATATAGTTGTGTTACGTAAGTATCGTGTTACTAATAACCAATAAATTAATGCGGCCTGCTAGTCTTTCACCAAAAAGAAAATGGTCCTTTAGTTAAAAAAAAAATGTTGAAGACCACTGGCCTACAAAGTGAAACCATCATATAACAATATTTATGGGCCCTCGTAGATTATATTCTTATATAAGGGTTATTGTTTTATCGAAGGAATATTATCTCTTATAACCTGCAGAATACTGCATAATCTGCAGGATACTTCAAGGTGGAGACGTCCAAATAAGCAAAAAGTAATGAATCAATCAGAAATCCAAATAATGAAAACAGATAACTTTGTATGTAAACTTCCTGACTTCTATTGAGCGATGGCCACAGGTACTTTATTCCCACAAACTCAAAAATGTACTATTAAGACTGGATTAACATGGCGGATCAAACTTTGAGCCTAGGCATATGCCAGAAATTTAGAAGATAACGAGCAGAAAATTCGCCACTTAACGAAGGCAAAACAAAAGTAAGTTGCTTAGTAAGGTATTTCAACTGTGCATAGTGTGCTTGTAACACTCCGTATGTTTTAGCATACATAGTAAGATATGTTTTCATCCTCATTGATCTAACCTCCAGCCCTACCTATTTTGAATCTTTGAAATATATCAGACACACAGATATAATTATCTATCTACCTATTATATATTTATTATCTTAGACTGCTACCGCTCACAGGCTATAGTCCAGTCATTAGGTAGTTTAATAAAACAATTTCTAGAGGGGCTCGGGGTGATGATAACGAATATGAGGTTTTCCAAGAAAAAATGTTGGAATTTTAGTTATAGACAAAAAAAAACACAAAAAAAACGTTTTTCCCGAGTTTTTTGCTTACAGCTCAAGAACTGTCGACTTTGGGTAGAACAGCACCATATTCTAAAATAATTGGCGCAAGTTTTGTACCCAAACTCCTTACTCTAAGTTTTTATTTGAAACTATTTTTACAATAACAGTTTCAAGGGTAGACATAAACTACTCAACACATCCATAAATTCATGCTAAGTATTGCCTCACGAATAATATGGTTTGAATGAGGTATAGACAACGAAATGCGCACTCCCGCAATCCATCCGCCTACTCGAATTAGGAACACGAAGTGTAGATAAGGTCATGTGACTAAATTATATCACATAAGTTTTTGAGTGTCGCGTAAGACTTTTTGATTCGTTGGACATTAAAAATAATTAGACTTCTTCAATCACTAAACATTTTATTGGATCTGATCCCGCGCCCTTATGACTTAATGTGGCACTTTTTAAAGACATTTTCCAAGAACTGCCTCTGCCTGCTGCCACCCTAATCTTCTTCGACCTGTCAATCGGTGAATAGAAAGGCAATTAACTCATTATTTTACAAGATTGATTAAAAAATCTGAGTTTGGAAGAAATAGCTACCAGCACAGTTTTTCTTAAACATTTTACGTATCTATTAGCAGATTAATATAGCAAAATTTCTCGAACTTTTAAAACATCCTAATAGACCTAAAGTCGCTGGCATTATAAGTTATGTGTTGACCTACGAACACAAGTTTTGCAAGCTCAACACCAGCAGAGGCGACAGGCTAGATTTTTCAAGGCGAACTAATGTTTAAATCTTCAGACTGAAATAGATTCTCTTGGACAGAATCTTGTCATCTTACTGGTCTCAGCAAAATTATAATTCGATATTAGATGATTTACCTGACCTCAGTATTCCGCTCTTGGCTGTGGCTAGTCTATGAAATATCTATGTTATACCGGTAATGTCATGGCTGATTAAATTGGAAGGTTCCATAGCCTAGAGAAGCCCAAATACTTCAATCGTTCTAAATCGTGGATAGAGAGAAAACATAATCTTTTTACATAAGGTAAAAAATAAATATAGGAGACTTTGGCATTCTAGTCTAGGCCTACATTTCTGCCCTAGATTGTTTTAGGTTAGTTGGATTTTTAAGGAATCATTTCTAATTTATACATTGCACGTTTTTTTATTTTTACGCATCTGGGTAGCCTAGGCCTACATCATTAGACATAGGTCTATGCCTAGTTATATATTTCTATAGTTTATTGGTAAGAAAATAAAATAATTATCGTTCATCTGTATTTAAATAAATAGTTAAGTAGACTATGTGCATAGATATTGTGTGAACTTCTTGTACCGAAGAATGTTCTTGAAGCAGAAGGTACAAACATGTAAAAAAGAAATAAAGAAAGGAAAAAATCGTGATGGTTTGTGCTATTTACGTAAAACTCGTAGCCTATGTGTAAAGCACTCCAAATATTTGAGTTACTCTATTATTCGCGTATATATTATATAAATATATTGCAGATTGAGAGGTTCGGTGGCATCACAGCCCGGGCGTGTGAAATGACACGAAGGCGGCCAGGAGTGCTTAAATAATCGACCAGTCGAACTCGAGATACCTAGGCCTACGTTACGTTTCAGTGGTTTCAAATCGGTTTTCAGTATTCATAGGCACTGGAACAGTGTTGTTATTTATCATGTTTTTCAGCGGACATAATATATATTTCACACAGATCTGTAATAAATTTTCAAAGGTTTTGGATTGAAACTGTTGATTTACTAGACAGAAGTAACTAAACTTCAAATTGATTTAGCACAGAGAACTTGATCTCTTAAGAAGAAATAAATTGTGTAATTAATTCATAATTCATAATTATGAATTCGGATGATAGCTGATGATCACTTTTCTGACTGTGAAAACTTACTTTGCCATGTTGTGATACTGAGCAAAGCAAGTCCTCTAAATGAAAAACATTGTTAGGGTTCTGATTATTAGGCTAAGCCTGCTATATTCTTTCTATTTTATCTATGTATAAAACGAAAGGAACAATAGTTATCTAAGGTGATCCCAAACACATAAAACACCCCCGCCCTAGATTAACTCAAAGCCCGAACTGCATAAGCAGAAGCAACTTCTCCGATAGTAACGTAATGCACGTAGTCTAATTAATAGCTTGCAGGGGCAGATGCAGTTTTCATTCCTGAAATGCGGTACAAGTTGAATCGCTAATGCCCGCAAACGCATTTTCCTGTAATAGCTTAACACATTACCAGAAAAAAATACGGCCTCAACTACCTATGCCAAGGTTACTGCTGTCAGCTAATAAGAGGAAAAATTTTATGGGTGAATCTCGCAAACGCGAAATGTGTTAGTAGGCACAAAAGTTAAATGAAGGAATTAAAAGGTTCCTGACCGTTAAAACATAATTTTATGATTATGAATAAAACACGAAATCTGGGTTATTTGTATATGTTAATGGTTTATGTATTTTTATCACGAAATATTTGGTTTATTCACGAATTATGGGAAATTTCGGTAATCAAGAATATTTCTTTCTTCGACTCAGTTAACATAAGGCTTTTTTTTAAGGATTGTTATTGACGGAGCGAAGCGAGGTCTTGTTTTGACAGCAGAATTTCATCCGTTTGTAAACTTGTTTGTTGTGCAGTCTCGACCAAACGCGTTCTACTTTCTTCCAGTTTTGTATAAACGTTTCTAGAAGCCATTAGGCCTAAAAACGACATATGTGGAAGGAGTTTTATTTTTTGATCCCGTTTCAAGATGGTGGCCGCCGTTTTAATGGTTCCGTTTCATGAAATGTTCAGCTTCTTTCAACGATTCAATGAAACTGTTTCAGTTCTTTTTTAACCACATTTTGATATTTTCACCCCTTTTATCCCCTTATCAATAGATTTTATGCCTATTTTCAAATGTTTCACCAGATCTATTTTCAAATGTAGAATTGTGCCGCCGCTAGTATGTAATAGTTCTTTCATAAAAATTCTTGGAATTTGTTTTATTACAGTAGGTAAAGCATCAATGCTACCGATGAATGTAGCAATGGTTCACATTTTAATAAAGTTTTATTAGGGACTGTCAAATTTCCCTCTTTTTTTTCGAATCTACTTAGCAGTGTATTTTATACTACATTAATGAAAGTTGCAACAGTGAAGATCTTGCTAATTCTTAAAACATACTTAGTGGGGTATCGTGTGCTGAATTTTGCAACAAAATATCAGAATAAAATGCACTTCTTGATAAATTTCGTAAAAGTTGAAATAAAAGTGTCATTGATTCATCTATACCAATCTGCAGAAGAAACTTAAGAAGTAATTTAAGTAATTTGGGATAATTGTGTGCACTAGACAAAGATAAATTGTCAGTGTTCACTAAATTTTGTGGACGAAATTTTTGTCCCCTTTTTCCTTACTTATCCTAGATTTAAAATGTCTCCTTTTTATGTAAACAATGACGCCCTAGAGTAGGGCGACCATGGGACTGTCTCGTTCTGAGGACCCAAAAATTGGTCTCAAGTATTTGTTTTGGTAAAACTTGTTTTTTATTCCAATATTTAATGGCATCATATAAAATCCAATTATGTAAAATTAGTACACTGCAATTATTTGTCACATACCCTACCATTTATTAGCATAAGCAAGAATGCGTCTTTGAAAATCGTTGAAGTTTAGTTGCCGGTGGCATATTATAAATACGTTGGCCTACTTGTTATACATGATTCATTGAAGCTGTAGGGACTTCGGAAAATGTAACTGGAGTGGTAAACCTATGTAAAACTCTGTCTTGACATATTAGCGCAGAAGAATATTTGGAAAGAGATTCCATCTGGCGCCGTGAATTTAACTCTGGCTGGCTCAGTTGTGAGAGCATCAGTACCGATAGACGGAAGTCACTAGCTTGAATCCCTGTGTCAGGGGAATTTTTCTTCTAAAATATTCTCATGTAAAATTTATTAGAAATTAATCTAGGCGTAAATAGCAATTTATTCACACATCTACGTGCCTAATGGTTAGCGATCCTGACTATGGATCCGCAGGTCTAGGTTCGATCTCCGGTACCTCTCCGGATTTTTCTGAAGTAGGGAGATCTGGAACGGGGTGTACTCAGCCTCGTGACAAAACCAAGGCGATACTTCATAAAAAAAAAAGTACCAGCTCCGATCACGAAAACCATCAATAACTGCCGTAGGAGTCGGCACGCTGGGAATACATTACACCAAGTTACCAAGTTACCAAGTTACACTTGCCTGTAAGAACAATTACATGTGACCATCCCTATAGTAAGGCGTAGCCTATATCTCGACTTAATTTATCTTTCCGTTTCATTTTCACAGCAACTTAAGTCACTAAACTAAACTCCGTGGCGCTACATCACTTGTGGGAACAGGCCTACCATCCTCCAGCTGCGTCATCTACCGTAGCCAAAATATGACAGTATTGGGGGAATGTGATCAGTAGGGGGTTGATTTCTAAAATAGGATATATTCATGCATTTATGACCTAAAAAACGTTAAAATATGACCAATAAAATTTAAAATATGACTTTACCACTTACACATTGTGTATATATTTTTAAGTTTCATTACAATACATTTTATTAAAATATAGTGTTAATTATTTAAAATGTCTGTAAATTCTCAAAAAGTATCATTATAATGCAAAATTTACAAAATATGATATGAAACTTCAAAATATCTCTTTAATATGCAAACAAATATGCCAAAAATATTACCTAAATATGCATATTCATACTAAATATGCTACAATAGTTGAAAATTTCCTAAATATGCAGTTATATGCACAATAAAAGGCGTTCCATTTTCACCAGGATGCTTGGAATCGGGTTTAAATTAGTCGGAAACCTGAAATAATGCAAAGGGGAAAAATATGACATGTCATAGAAATCCGCTCCCTAGTAATTACGCATATTCACACTTGTCTGCAGTCCAGCACAATACGTTTACTTCACTTGAGAAGTGCTGAATGACAGCGGCAACACTGGGGAAATCTTTGTCGGTATCGGAGTCTGTGTCGGTGCAGATTTTTGGATTAGGAACGATTCTATTATATTCTTTTGTAGGTAGAAGATGGTTTGGGATGAGGTCTTCTTAAAATGGCACGAACAGTATATCTTTTTCCTTAATAATTTACCTTCATACACTGTAGTTGGTAGTAGGATAGTAAATTCTGTCATGTTTCCAGACATACACTGGTTGGATCGCTAGACAGAGTGTCGTGTCGGGATTTCAGATGTCCCTTGTGATAATTTGGAAACATCTGTTGTCTAGCTGGACAGAATGGAAAGAAAGAAGTCGACATGAACTTGTAGAGAAGACGCGGGAAGTATATGGCCTCTCCCCTAAAACATAGGCATGACATTTCACACCGACAGCAACACCCGTAAATTGAATAGCCACGCCTCGGATACAATATAATCCTTACAACTCAGCACGCAAGGTTAAAACTTCAGAGAACTTTCGTACCAGTATGCAATATGTACAAGGAAGAAATAAAATGTTGATTCCTACCACTTCTGTTTTAAGGGATAACCGAAGTGTTGAGAGTGATTTTTTTAAATATTTGTACCGTGGATTCGAAATTTGGCATTCTTAACTAAAACCTCCACAAAAATTGCAGTTTAAAATTTTAATTTGGTATCTCAATTTGTTTCTGAGATATCAATTTAATAAAACTGACTTTTTAAATAAAAATTGAAAGCTATTTCCTCCAACAGGTATTAAAATATGAACGTAAATTTTTTATGCAACATTCACTAAGGCTATGTTTGCAAATTTACTGACGGAATAATTTTTGTTTTTAAAAGTATTTTACATAGGAAAATGAAAGATTTTTAAAAAATGCTTTATAAGGCCTATACAAAAAATAGTATTAGTAATATCGTGAAGTATTTTGTGGGGAAAAAAATTCAGAACAGTATATTTAATTTTGTGAGAGAAGACAGATTTTGAATTTTATAAATCACCTGAAAATTGAAACTCAGAAAACTAGCGATTAAAGTTTACTTGCATTGGCAGTAGTGCACAGTACATTAAATATGGCGTCAGCTACACCTTTCCTTGCGCCAAAAGGCATAAAATTTTACAGAGTTACACCTTAGGGTATGCTAGATTTTAAAAAAAATGAAATCCACAAATAGCATTTTTTAAAACCATCCCTTCTGTCATCCCTTCAGTCATCCCTTCACATGGAAAGTTTAAAAGGACAGCAGTTCATAAAAAAGTACCAGTTTTCTTGGTCGGTTGGTTGGTTTTATGGTTTTTGAACGAGAGAGGTGTTCTGCTAATTAGGCTTTTGGGTGTCGCCGGTATGCAGAAACATTGAATAGCAGGTGTTATTTCACATAGCTGTAAATCTACATGGATGGGTGTCATTTATGCACACACAAATATCATCAACCTGGACCGGGATCGAATCCGCGACCCTGGGCTCAGAAAACCAGCGCCATACAAACCGCGCCACCTGTGGCCAACCAGTCTTTTCCTCTCTATTGTTACTGATAAAAAAAGTTGTGCGGTATGTATCAATCGTATGTATTCTGATCGGTACGTATCAGAAGGAATGGCGAAACCTTTATTCTAAAATCTAAACTATTCAGAAAATATATCTTAAATATTTCACTAAATTCTACGGACATTTACCTATATCCTTCTTCAAGTAATATTAATTTCCCGAAAAAATTAGCCTAAAATTTCATAGAACTGAGTAAAAACGTCACTAAGGATAACGTCTAACGTCTATTCTAAGGATAATGTCTAATCATTTACAAATCGTATAAAACGTGCAAATTTCGTTAAATATCATCACTTCCAATCTCTGTATAATCGGCCATAACATTATCGTCCCATCTACTTCTAGGTCTTCCTCCAGGTCTTCTCGCACAGAGTTTCTTCATGAATGCCTTGTAATGCACTATGCTACTTGTCGATCTTAATATTTTTCATTCATTATTATGCATGTTTTTATTCAGTGAGTAAATTTGTTTTATTTGCAGGAGAAGTTTTATTTATTTACCTGTAACCTATAGGGCCTTAGAATTAGAATTAGAAAGTAGTTGTTAGATTAGAAGCTTGTTTTATATCAACGTTTATTTTGATGAGTTAAAATTTCTGAAATTTCTCTACCATAATCTCGCATTTGTGATAATCAAGAGTTGTATTGCCATAATGTGAAAAAATTATACTCGTAAAAAAAATGGAGCGGAAATTATCAATAAATTTAAAATGCATGTCAGTTACAAACGCTTTACTTCATTTATGTATAATTATTATTTCAACAGTTTTCGCAAAATAACAATTTTATACGTCTTCTATATAGGCTAAGAGGCAGTTTTTGCCTGTCTGTCTGTGTGCAAGCCAGCCCAATCTAGGGCATCTTGAAGCTGGATTTATAATTTTCCGTTTAGTTCACGAGCTATGAGCAAAAAAAAATTCGAAAGAAACGTGATTTTTTGCGCTAACGAAGTACCAGTTTTGGCTAATAAATTGCAACTGTAAAATTAATCGCGGATGGTCTTTCTCTGCTGCCATAGCAACTAGGAAATAAAAGAAGATCGCTTTGATAGATTTTTATAACATAACTTGCCAATTGCGTACGGTGTGCTTTATTCATTTCTTTATAATATTATAACACACAAACATGTTTTTTTGCACTTAATTCGTAAAATGCACCTCAAAGCGGGATTTATAGCTTTTAATTATCAATCATTTTGTTTATGCGTGGTTTGCTTGCAAGGGTAATGTTCATGAGTCTGTGGTTCGTTTTAATCATTTCGTTTTGAATCTGTATACTCATATGGCAGTACAAGATTCGTTTTTGTTCGTTTTAGTTATTGATATTTACTACGTCAAACGATATAATTAAAAATAAAGTTATGTAATTCAAGCAATTTATGTAAAAACGATGTCAGTGTTAGTGAATATAAAATTCTAATTATTTGTCTGTTAAATAAATTATTTAAATTAAATATCTAGCAGTTGAGAATAATAACGTATAGCAGTTTAGTAAATAATCTCGGACGAAGCAGTGGACACCTTCTAGTAAAGAATAAATTAACCTATTAATTAATTTTAAAATATGATCTTAATTCTTATTAAAAAGTATGGTAGAAATATTACCTAGTTTTACTGTACACGATTGCTTTTAGTGCTAGTGCATTTAGGGGGCACGGTATAGCTCACAGATGAATTGATTGCAGGTAGGCCACCCATCGCACACCCTTTTAGAGCTCTAGAGGACGCGTGGCTGGCGGGAATCCAAGTGGAGCAAGGGCAGTATAATACAGTTTCGCCTACATTTCAAAGCAAATAATGTCATCTCACTTATTGAAGTTCACCTGATTCTCCACTCCGAGACTTCCTCTAAAAGTAAACTAATTTTATGTCTGGCAATAACATAAATTTTCAGAATGCCGGCTCTATTCCTATGACCTTTTATTGTGATATTGAGAGCTCTGCATTTTCAGTTTACAAGTTCACTTTGTGTCACCAACCCTTCAATATCCTTCTCTCAGCCAAATTATTGAGCTTGTATTATCATTTCTACTGTCTGTTATAGTTTAACTGAGTTATTGTGCAGAATTTATTTTGAGTAGAGACCATTTCGTTCATACGCCACCTGTTTGATATTGCAATTCCTCGGATATTAACCAATCACGATCGTTTATTTTATAATATGATTCCTATGGCCGCAAGCATGCAATTTTATCTGATAAAACGTCAGCTCGTTATTGAACACGTAAGACATCAACGTGGTGTGATTAATAAGTCACATGGTGCCAGTGAACAGAATAAAAACGCATTATTTTATACAGATAACTTGTTTAGAAATTGAAATGATGTAAATATACGTTGATTAAACACAATTTCGATTCGGTGCAAGTCAATTCGTATGCTTTTATAGCGTTCTGATGCTGATGCACTCCACCTTTTGGTAATGTACTATTGGTACCATAGGGAACTCGAATCTATTCATCGAATCGATACATGGACTCTTCATTCGTTTAATGTGCCGTGATCTCATACATTTATATTTACATTTGTTTATTCACCTTATTGGGCAGAATATTTACAACAAAGTATGAAAATAATTATTATTTACAAAATAAGTTACTTTTATAATATTCTTAATAAATCCTACACTTATAATAAAAATACTGTTTCAGACTATCTTTTTATAACATTCTTCATATTTTATTAAGAGGAACATACAAGTTTACCTGTTTAAAAAGTCGCATGGTGGTTTTCCTCGCCTAAGGTCAGACAATTCGACTTTCTTGCTTCTAATATCAATACAGAAAAATGTTTGCACTTCGAGATTCCGCATTCAGTTGACTCAGCCTCACAGAAACGTATATTTTTACTAGGAAAACATATAATAATCAGGTGTATTTAAGTTATGCGTAATGTACGGTTTTTACAAAAACGAATGTTCCACTTAAAATATGTAGGCTAGGTTTTAGTAGGCATAAAAAGTTTGGTGTAGATTTTGTTTTATTCATTAAAGCGGTGAAAGGAAAAATCGCGACAATCACTGTTTAATTGGTTTTTGTGTGATCACGACTTACCAAACTGGGATTAACAATAAATTAACTAGTATGTCTGAATAATGTTATTTCAAATGTTGTTCATACTTTTACCAGTAGACTATCAAGTTGAATGAAAATGTTGCTTATTGCGTAAGCAATATTAAGACCGGAGAAACCCCAAAAAAGCTTAACAGGGCTCTAGATATGTACTTGCCCCCAGAAAATGATTTTTTTTGGGTCGAAGAGTCTGAATCAAATAAGCTTTAAAAGAATAAAATGCATAATTTAAAAAAATAAAGCATAAAGGCTCAGTATATAATATAAAGCATAATTCTTGGAGAATTAACTGTCTGTTTAAAATCTTGTAATAGATTCAATGCAAAAATTATAAATATTTCCATCTCGTGCATCAAGTTTAACAGTTTTATGGTCAGTGCACAATCTGAATCAGAGCAGTTCACATCTATTGAATATGAGCATGCCGAAAATTGCTGTAAATGCATTTGAAAGGGTTCATGAGTTTCCCACAGATTATTTTGTGGCTGAAAAGGGGAAACTTTTATGTACCTTATGTTCAGAGTGCATTAATTTAGGAAAGAAGTCCTTGTGCAAAAGTATATGGGAAGATTTAAACATAGATCCGGAAACAGTGATGGGCATTGTTCAACTTCAGACGGCCCTAGCAGCATATGTACCAATCCTATACTTCAAGTATGGCAACGTATGGAAATTCAAAGTATAATATTATATTAATTGTAAAAAAAATTCCCTAAAACTTGCAATTAAGCAATCTCAAGATTATGGTACGGAGATTGAGAGTGACATAGATTTTCATTATTTAGCGCTGTGTTATTGTAGTGTGTTCTTGAGTAAATTGTATTATTTTTGTAAGACAAACTTACTTTACTGTCACAAAAAATTAAGAAACTGAAATTTATTTGTAATGAAAGAAATAAGTTAAGAAAATAAAGCATAATAAAGCATAGTCATGAAAAAGATAAAGCATAATTATAAAAATAATAAAACATGATTTGGGTTGCTTTGGTTATGACATTGTGGCTTGCTATGAGATTAGTAAGCCGATAATTGATAGCCCGATATCGGAACTGCTGTATGGATATCAGTAATGCTATTAGTTAATATGCTATACGCCTCAGGGCAAGAATACCCTCGGGACGCAGGTGATGGGGTCTTTAATGACTGGTCCAGTGCACGTGGAGATTGATGGTAAATCATCAAGTTCTAACCTCTGGAGTATGCCCTTAGGAATTGCCCAGTTAGTCATCCGTTACTGCAATATGAGATATTATGTGAAAACACTTGTTTAATGACTACCTGTTAATCTTTGTCAAGACATTAGTACCTTGCCTTTAAGGTAATATTTAGGATTCGGATAAAGTAGCCGTATGAGGATGGATATCAACTATCTGCATGTTCTGTTTACAAATAACAATGGGCAACATCATTTTGGGGCTTTCCCTTAAAATAGGTGTTTTAAATAATTTCTTAAAGCTGTTTACGAACATGGTCTCAGATTTCCTGCAATGCCCACAGTTGTATAATTTTTCTTATTTTAAAATTCGCACCTATCAATGTTCAACGGTCGATATAATCAGCCATGAGGCCTCTACCATATGAACCCGGCATTACTATAGCCTACCTGACCCACCTATAACCCTACAATCATCATCATCGTCGTCGTTGTTGTCATTGTCATTTGATCCTGCAGACTGTTATGAAATTTCGATGCCCACAGAAGAGCTGAAACCAGAATTGTTTACCAAAGGTGAACTAAATGACGTAGTAAGGGATCTAGGTCTCTCGAAGGTAGTGTCAAAATTTTTGAGTTTTCGTTTAAAGGACAAAAACTGCTCGTTCCTGGTACAACATTCTCCTGGTATCAAACAAGAGAAGAGGAATTTCGTGTGTACTTTACTGAAGATTGTTTATCCAATAACTTTGAAGGTGTAGTATCAAAATATAGAATAACATACAACACGAATGATTGCAATGGCAATTGTTAATGACAAATATTTAGGGCACCTTGTATGTGATGATCTAGAAGCTGTTGGAATACTTCTTGGACAACATTCAGGTTACACAAAATATCCCGGTGAATGTTTTAAGTACATCTGTGAGGAATTCTCCTTCCTATCTGATGCTAAACTGAAAGAAGAATCTTTGTGGGAACACAGATCAGGAACCTTAAGACAAGACGAACGATTTGAGGATTTGATGACCTGTGAGGAAAGAGCTTGTATAGGATTCAATAATGTGATAAAAGTTTTTTCTGGGGAAAGGAAGCGGCCAGATTACAATAAATTCGTGGATGATATGTTGATGGTTATAAATAATTTAGATTGTAACATAGGTATAAAGTTGCATTTCCTCCAGACCCATCTCGACTTTTCCCCTGAAAACTTGGGAGATTATTCTGAGGATCATTTACAAAAGAGCGGTTCCACCAAGACATGAAAGTGATAAAAATGCATTAACAGTGTAGATAGAATTCTGTGATATTAGCTAACAATTACTGGTCTTTGAAGAGAGACAATCTGGATCACACTTCTGCAGCAAAAGGAAGCGAGTTTAAGTCATGAAATGTGAAATGAATGCCTTGTGTCCATAAACTGGCCATGTGTCGAAATCAATGTTATATGTTGACAAAGTAATAATTAAATTGCTTTCTGGACTGGTTCCATCTTAAGATAGTAATAGTTCCTTTTATGCACTTAATTCCTTCAACTTCGATATGATTTTATACGTTAAATAAACACCTAAATTAAAATGTAAAATCGCTTCGTGATACATAAAATGTGACTTCATATTCATAAATAAAAATATAAAGTGATCCCTATACAGGCCATGGTGGCCCAGAGGGTTCCAGGAGGTTGAGGCTCCCAGATTTTGGACATTCGGCACATGAAGGTGGTAAGGTTGTCAGCCTTACGCACCGGCCGCCTTTACCCCCAGGATTGCTCCTGGTACTCATTTCTGTTAGAGGCTGAGTCGACCCCAGGGCCATAGTGCCACCAGAAGGATTAGGCCAATTGAAAAATCTCAACGACCTCATCGGGAATCGAACCCGCGACCTTCCGGTTTGTAGCGCAGCGCCTCAACCACTACGCTACGGCGTACCCCTATATTCATAAACAGGTAGCCTTTTTCGTACATTTCAGAACCACAGAATGGATCAAAATAACATACATATAAGATAACTATTCCTAAAATTGTGGACGAGATACCACACTCTAGAATAAGTAGTTGAAGTAAGAAAAGTACCCTACATGCTATTTTAATTGAAAAAAAAAAACTAATTTTTATTCTATTTTGGCCGACTAGTCTTTCTTAAAGAGGTACTTAATACTTTTCCGATGAAGTTTTGTGGGTGTATTTAATTCAGAACACGAATTGACTTGAAGCTGGTTAGACCAATTCAATTCTCACAAGGAAGTTCTATTTGGTCCTTTGGGAGATTAGATGTCTTGTTGGAGTTTATTCTCTCCTACTAAACTCTTCAGCACTTGTTGACCGCTTTAAAATTCTGTTTGCTTCACAGTTCCTTAGAGAATGGGGATCCTGAAAGAACTTTTCAAAACCATTTTATTACAAAAGTATTTCTTTATTAATAATAGTCTCCAGAGATTCGACAACAACAAAAATCAATCTGTTCTACTACGTGAAGAACCGAAAATAGGGCTTATCGACTCTTTTGAACTTATGATCTTATAACTTTGTAAGGATCACTTAGAGAAATCGAAGGTTGTACATTCATACAAAAGTAAATCAACCGGCCTTTTTATTTTATTTATACTGTTTCCTGTCTTAGCCCCCTTTCTTATAGAGTGTTTGTTCCCATTTATATAAAACGGGCATTGGACGGAATGATTGGTGTCTGTGAACAGGCTAGCTCCAGAACAGAAAATCGCATGAAAACAAAATTTTGTATTTAGATCAGGTACCTTCTGTACATGTGCCACGAAGATTGGCGACAAGTTTCTCTTATTTTTAAGAGGATTTTACATTAAGAAATTTTCATTTTTCGCGATTATCTCGAAAAAATATCTAACGATTTTCTTTAAACTTTGCACATGTGTTGCTAATACTAAGAGCTAAAACTTATATTTGAAACTTTAATAATAAAAAAAAATAATTAAAAAAAAGTCAGAAGATTAGACATAAGCCACCCACTCTGAATTTGTGCTCTTTGCAATAGGACCTCTTGTTCTATATCAGAATGTGAAGTGAGAAAAATGTATTGGCCATGCTTAAAGTAAAGAAAGTTAGGCCTACATTAATCAGATTTTATTTGGTTTATGTATCTTCGGGGATGCGATGTGATGTGGTAACGACATTCTCTTCATTTTTACAACCAATTTACATGAAGAGAATGATATTCATAATAATTATATTATACTAAGAGGCTAACAGATTTTAAAAAATTAATGTACTGCTATTGATACAAACAGTGTGTCATAGAAATAACGAAGGTCATTATCAAATCAGTAATTGTTTATTTGCCACAAAAAGTATTTCGAAAATGATCAATAGAAAAACAGAAATGTCTAAATTTGAATGTTTTGTATTCATTACAAGCCTAAAAATAAACCATTCAGAACAGAATACAATGCAATTTTAATTTGATTAATAATACGAAATAATTAATACCATACTGGAATTTTATCCTTAATGAGAATCTACCATATAAGCTAATATTCTCGGTATATAATGTAAAATGTAAAAAATACCTTCCAATTTTTTCCATTGCTTCAGAGTGTACTTAAGATACGGTAAGATACGGTACCGGCACCATACTTTCTTCGTAACATTTCTAAATTCTGTTTGTCTTTGTAACTAAACTTAAACTTCCTTTTAGCAGCTACATAATTATTAATTGTACGTTATTGAAATTTAGAAATTGTGATTTTCTCCAATAAATTTGGATATCAAGTGGAAATTTAAAATACCACCGCTCCTTGTTTTTGAAGTTTTGGAATTAGTAGTGTAACAAGTGTGGATATTGACTGATGATCCAGAACTGTGTCCCTGCCCAAACCAGGGAGGCAGGCTTCGCGACCTTAATTAGCCTCCCAGCTACAAACTTATAACGCAATCGTGACGTGTGTTTGTACAATTCGAGACCACACCTATTACTTAAGTCTCATGCTCTCAGCGGAGACATTGACTTACACAGAACCGAGGCATTGAAACTTCCGAGAAATGTCGGGAAAATTAAGAGGCGTTCCTTGGAGGTCGTTATAGTGTCACTTTAGACCCATAAATCTCTTCACTGGGATTAAGTTGCAGAATTTCACTAACCTTGGTCTTTGATATTATTTATGTAGACATTAATATCTAGGGGGAAATCAAATGTTTGGAAACCTGTAATATTTTAGTAATGCCATAAAGAACAAACAAAAGACAAAATATATATCAGCTTACTTAATGAAATGCGATTAATTTTAAAAAAAGCAGAATTTGTAAACGTTAGAAAAAGGTCAGCTAGCCAAACAAGATTTCATTTATTTTTCATTGAATATTAAACAAATGATCATATAAAATTTTCCAAATATCATGAATAATTTGTAGTCCAGTGTCTTCCAAATGTTAGATTTCAATCCAAGCCGTCGGAATAGATTAATTATAAATGTAGTGAGAGCTCCACGAGCATAAAAATACACCAACTACTCCCTGACTTAAAGTTGTTTTCATAAGTTAGAAATGCAGTGTGAGTACTGTAGTTAATTTTCTGTACCCACCTCCTTAATTTTGTATAAGTTTATCTTGGACCACATTTTACAATTATTACTTTCTAAAACAAATAAGAATTTGCCAATTGCAGAGGACTTCTGTTGGGAGACAGCCTCTATAGGTTACATGCTTCATGTTTATGTTTTTATTAATTCCTTTCTAAGCCAAACTGAAAGGTAATTTTGTTACAATAAAGTTTATTGACCAACTAAGCTGATAACTGGAGGCGTAACAGGCACATGAAAAAGCCAGGAGATGATGATGATGATGATGATGAAAAAAAAAACACAGCTACTATCAAATAGATGCACATCATTCGTTTCACGGCCTATGATATACCTACAGATCCTATCAAGTGATACGATTTTTTAGTTAAAACGTTTATTAATAAAGCTAAAAAATAAAGCCTATAAACGATAGCATATTATTAATTGCATACTCGTACAGTAATTTTTGGACATGGCTTGAACGTTGCATAATGTTTTTCTCTTCCCCATGGTTGAATAGTTAGACCACTCGCCTTCCACATCTGGGACCGGGATCTAATATTGGTGGATCCCTGTGGAATTTTTGGTGGGAGAAAATGGAATCAGGATAGGTTTTGTATGGGGCACCCGTTTCCCCTGCCGTATATCATTTCGTTGGTGTTACAGTATTTAAATTACTTACGCTTATTGGTTGCAATAAAGGAATTTTGAAATTGCTTTTCTAGTACCCACGACTTTTGATCCGAAGATCAGCACGGAATCGTCAGAAACGTTTAAAAAAGACAGTATTATTATTACTATAGGCCTATTACTATTTATTTATTCAATTGGCCTAATCCTTCTGGTGTCACTATGGCCCTGGGGTCGGCTCAGCCTCTAACAGAAATTAGTACCAGGAGCCATCCTGGGAGTAAAGGCGGCCGGTGAGTAAGGCTGACAACCTTACCAACATTCACGTGCCGAATATCCAAAATCTGGGAGCCTCAATCTCCTGGAACCCTCTGGGTCTCCATGGCCTGTATAGGGATCACTTTACTTTACTATTTATTTACTGTCACGAATTGCCATAGAGACTTTTAACAGCACGTACAGACAGTTTCTTTCCTTTGTGCAAATATATATTTTATTTATTTACTAGCTGAAAAGGCCCGGCGTCGCCCGGGCTTTGTATTTTGTAATTTGAAATTAACTTATGGAGGACTTTCGATTTTGAAACTCTAGGTCCTTATATAATATGTATGTAAAACTTGAAATGAAGAAAAAGATTTATCACACTCAAACTATTCCATCAGAAAACGCTAGATATAGCTTTTTATGGCTCATAGAGGATGTCGAAAGCTGCATTCCGTTGCTTCTACACATCATGCTTGGGAGGATTTGAAATAAGAAGAAACATAAATGGCATAAGAGAAGATTAAGTCGCCCCCTTACGCTCCAAACAATGCGTTGCTGTTCGCTTGTTATCTCGGCACACCCGATCGTCCCTTCTCTCCAAACTCCCGATCGTACCAAATACAAGCTACCAACCCATACACCAAAATGACAACCCTCTAGCTTACTCGGCAATCCCGACCAGACCACAATCACCTCTTCACATAATCTAAATAATGCATAACACTATCCACTTAGTTAAGTGCGCGAGCGGAGGCGGCAGCCGAAGCGAAGCGCCCTTGCATTTTCGAATAATGTACGATACACTGTTTGTCGGTTTCGAAAATGTGGCATATTATATCTTCCACACGTTAGTAAGCCTGTCAACTTTTGTTCATCTTTTGTTTACCGGTATGACGTCACACTACCAACGTCCAATCACGAGTTTCTATGTAATATGAGGACAGAAGAAGTGGTATAAAAGAAAGTGCATCGCGAGGGAGCGGTGGGTGGGAACATTCATCCAAGGTGCGACTTAATATTATTTTTTCCCACATAAATTAAATAAGATTGTATTGACTTGACGGAAAATTTTATTTCTCATTCTCATGTTACCATACAACCGTTTCGGTTCTGAAATAAGAGAAATGCAGTATCACTTTCATACTTTCCTCCCCTAAAACCCGGGACATAAAATACTGAGAGCATAGGACTCAAAATGTTCCATCCCATGCTTAGGGCCTATGATAAACATCCTTATTTCTCAACTAATACAAAGCATACAGCTATGGATAACGTATAAGCGGAAAGAATTGTTTACCTACTTCTGATAAAGCATACTCACACACTTAAGTTATCCCAGCAATACGACCTCTTATTCTACATCAAAATGTGAAGTGAGAAAATATTTCTTGTGTCGAGGGTAGAGAAAGTTATGTGACTGCATTACAATGTGCTTTATTCTCGTGGATTTTATTCAAGAATTATTTTCACAAAACGTTAGCATCAGAATTAGTTAAAGTCCAATAAATTATTATGTAATGTCCAGAGCCCCATGTGAACTGTGTAAACAATACACTGTTGTCTTGACAACTGAATGGGATTTCATTTTTTTTGCATAATATTCTCAGAAATTATATAATTTTCAAGGGAAGGAGTATTTTGTTTGAATTTTAATGTTGACCGCTATACTTCCCGGGCTTAACTGAGTATGTGTGCAAAATTCCGTGTAAATTGGTAAAGAAATGTAGATTTGTATAAGGAACAAACATACATACATACATTATTATTTTATTTCTTCCTGCAACACCTGCAGGTTGCCATTGACAAAGAGTACCAACAACAAAAATAAATTAAAACAGTAAAAGAAAACAGATTAAATTAATAATGAAGCTTTAACAATTAGTATATATAACTATTAAAAATTGGAAGTCATGGTCCACAGGTATGATTGCGAAATATGGCAATAGACCCTTTCAATGCCACCAGTGATATTTCTGTAAGGATGGCTTTGTGCAGGCCGAACTTTTTAGAGAAGTCAAACAGCAGTTTTGGGATGGTGCCACGTGCTCCAATCATTAGTCCTGTCACTGTTATGGATGTTAGATGGTATTTATCCTTGTAATACTTAATGGTGGGTTCATAAATTCGTCTCTTCTCCTCATTCACCTCCTCCGGCTGATCCTCATGGGACTCAAATCTTACGGTTGGATCGATTATATGCCCTTCAGATGACTGAGGAGTGAAGGCTATAATGTCCACTCTGCGAGTACTACCCTCACTGGAAAGACCATGCACTTCTTCAAAAACAGAAAAACCCTTGTCCCTTAAGGCATTAGCAATTAATGATCTAATTGTGTGATGACGCAAATTGCGTAGGAGTTCACCATGTGGACAGGCCCCTAGGACATGAGCAAGGGTTTCGAACTCCCTGTGGCAACGCCTACAGAGGTTACCGTCCTGGGACCTGCCTGGTACACTACGGACTGCTGATATATTCGCTGTCATCTTGATTGCTTCTCGCCATTCATTGCACGTTAGTCCTTTATGCTCCCTAATCCACTTATTAGCTGGTGTGTACTGTTTATATAGGAGCACTCCTTTCCCTTTATGGTCTTTCTTGCTCCAGTTCTCAAAAGCTCTCTCTCTTAACTGTTGCCGTACTTTCCGGGTATCAACATGACCATGCTTATCAACGATGGAAGGAGATTCGGTGATTTTTAAGGCTTCTAGGCTTGATGAAATTTCTTGGAAGAAATGCCTTGTAATATTCAGGAATGGAACATTAGATTTCTGTAATATTTTACATGCATTAATATGCTGTAGGTGCACTTCCCATGTTGAACAGAATAGTCCTAAGCCCTTGAATTTAGTATCAGCATACACCATATCATTGGGAATATCATTTGGCACTTGTAATAATTCCTTCAATGCCCCTCGCACCATGATATCTGCATCTGTGATGAAATTATGAGGGATTTTTTTAGGCTGGACTGTCTGAAATGGATATACCAAACTAGGACATATCGAGGTGTTTATTATGGTGAATTTCTGATCTGCCTGCAAGAGTGGTGATGAAATAAGGAGTTCCAAGTTCAGTTTCAGCTTACTCAGGGTTGTAAGAGGGTCAAAATTTATTTCGTCACAGAAGTTAACACCTAAATAGCGAATGCAGTCTCCTTTTTTCAAGCAAGGCAATGCCTTTCCTGGCGAAATTTGAAAATCATTTTCAGATAATTCACCCTTTTCGATACATATTCCCTTGCATTTGTTAATATTAATTTCTAAGCCAATTTCATTAAATTGCTGAATGGCATGGCGTACAAGGATTGCAGCTGAACTTTTATCTTTTCCTATTATTGCTATGTCGTCAGCAAATCCCAATACGGTTAATCTCTCCTGAGATGGACTTAATTTAAAACCGTATTTCAAAGCTAGGCTGTTTTCACTAAGTTCGTTGAAAATATGATCTACTGACAAATTGAACAATGTTGGTGATAAAGGTGAACCTTGTAATACACCTCTGGAAATGGTTATAGGCTTGGTTTTAGTTCCTTTTGACTGAATCTGAGTTATGTTACCCGTTTGAAAGTTAATTATTAGATCTGTAAGTTTCGTAGGAATAGGCAGCGATTTTAAAGTATTTTCAAGATGCTCATGACCTACATTATCAAATGCTTTCCTTATATCAAGGAAGATAACACTCAGATTGGTTTTCTTAGTTTTGGCTTCAAGCAACAGGGAGTCAAGCAAAGCAGTGTTGACATGAGTACCTGAAGAGTTGGTGAAACCTCGTTGATTTGGATTAAAACAGACATATTCACGGAGACGCTTGTCAAGAACACGTTCAATTATCCTTCGTATCACAGAACAAATCGTAATAGGTCTCCAATTCGTTATGTCCATGGTATTGCTACCTTTATGAATTAAAATTGTTCTGGCTTGTTTGAGCTGTATGGGGACAAATCCAGTTCTTAGCATGCGTGTTGCTATGAAAGCTATTAATTCAAATGCAATTTTGTTTTTAATCACTCTAACAATTACATGATCTGGCCCAGGTGCTGTATCGATTGCTATTTTATTAACAGCTTCTTCTATTTCACTAGCATCAACAACTTCTGAGAAGATCTTCTCAGCATCAGTTCTTTCTTGTGGTGTCAGACTGGCAGTATATTCTGTCCGAACCATGTGGTTAGGCTTTCCATGAGTCTCCGAAAAATATTTGAATAGTTCCTCTGATGGAATAGTACACATTTCTGCATTAGATTTTAATACAGATCTTATAGCTTTTCGCCGCTGATTGTAAAAATGGTACTGTGTTAGTTGATATTTATATTTTTCCTTTCTTTTTTGTCTATCTCGTTTTGTTGCTCGCTCTGGATTTGATGTTTGGGTATATTTTCTTTGATTATCCGTGTTGTTCTGACTTTTTCTGTATTGGTAATATTTCCGGGCTGGATGCTTAGGCCCTGGTAGCTGATCGAGTGCTGTACTCAAAAACTTAATCCAGTCTCCCACGTTCTGTTCAAATGTTTCATCACTGACCTCAGTAAGAAACTTTCCTAACCATTCGGTCATATTGTTATTAAAATCTGTAAAACAGTTATTAGTGTCCTTTGGGTGATGAGCGGAATGTGTATCAGGAGAAATTTCATCATATTCTTTAGACCTGTTCTGTTTTCCATGGCGTGACAACAATATTTGACGATGTTTGTCAGGATGAGCTTTGCTGATATGGATTCTTACACCATGTGCACTGGTATAAACACCACCGCAGTGGGGACACTTAGCTAAATCAGAGTCAGAGTTTTGTACTGCACTTTGAAAATTGTCAGAACTTGTCTGAGTGTCATCATTATCTGACTCTTGTGAAGGTTGTTTGTGGCTTCTCGCTAAATGCAGATTAATACCACGTTTTGTAAACTGTTTGTTACACACTTTGCATTTTACTAGATTAGACGATTCACTTGAAGAAGTGGATGGAATTCCACTATTCATTGACATAATGTATTATATTATATCGGTTGCTAAGGTAAACAATGTCATTTGCTGAAACCAATATTTTATATTGAAATAAATACATTAAAGCACTTACATAAATTGTTCCTAACATTACCACAGGATCCTACTGATATATACTATAAATCTGAAATACAGATCTCTTAGCAGAACTGCTGAATACTACAAAAATGCAAAATTCTGGTGCACCTAAATATTAGGATTCTGAACACCACCATGGCCTCCTAGACACACATTCGACTTTATATATTAGATTACTACTATTATTTCTAGTATTGTTGTTTTGTATTGGTATTCTTGTATGGTTGCTCAATCTGCGTAACTCCTGATTTCTTGCGTACAAAAATTATAGACTTATTTTTGTGTATACGCAAAATAAAGCTGGTAAATTTTCGCTTTAGTCCATAAATTATTTGTTATTATTATTATTATTATTTTTATTATTATTATTATTATTATTTCCTAAGTTGAGAGAGTAGTGTACAATATAACATTTTGCAGCCACACTTTGTGGTAATAAAGTAATTGATTTAAAGTATATCGAAGCGTCGATTTTTTCGCAAGTTGTTCGTGTTGCTTTTATGTTCAAAGCTGTACCTCACTTTCACAATGACATGGTCAGTCAGGTACAAGCAAAGTGATCTATGAGATCATACTAATTAGACTTGCCACATCCCATTTAACTCATACGAGGGTAAGGACACATAGTTACAGATTTATTGCAGTTCTATACTTGTTGTCGTTTGCTGGCTTTACAATTTATTGCTCCCCTTGTTGCGCTTATTATTTCCATCCCAAGGTCGCTAATTGATTTATGTACAAGTTACCTCTAATGATTTTTATTGTTAATGTCAATTAAACGAATTTTGAAACGTCACACGTTTGATCAAATGTTGTAAGGCGGCGTAATTAAGAAGAAAATTCATAGTGAAATAAAGTGTTTAAATATTTTACTGTGCTGATCTAGCCTTGAATTAAGTTGTTCCCGCGGGTGTAACTGAGCCCATGACATAGATTTCTAGGCCTATGTTAGATAGTGCCGAATTTAACACTACCAAGAATTAGATGAAAATTTCTTTAGCATCGTTTCTATGTACCAAGCCTATAAAATAATTCTATTATATCGTTAATAAAATGAAATTTTATGGCACGCTTGATTAATATCACCATGACATCAATGATGCAATCGATACTTTATTGTTTATTGGCCCTGCGGCTTAATGAAGTAACATTTCTTTTAGACAAAAATAAAACCAATCACATACCGTTATGGCAGTCCGAGAAAAATAATAAAATTTGAGACTAACTAGGAACATAATCAAAGAAGTGAAATAAAACTAATCATGAATAAATCAAACACTGAAAATGACCGAGGCGGTAACTTTTCGGACTCACTTTCGGGAGGTCGTTGGTACAAATCATGGAACTTTTTGCAGAGACATCCTCGGTTGCAACGACGAATGTGCATTAACGTTATTTTCCTCATTTGGTAGAAACCCCGCATCTCCTTTATTTTCGCTGTGTAATAATGAAGGTTAGTGATCATTTGATACATTAAGTAGGTAGGCTATATTTATGCCAGCTGTAGTAAACGACGTTTAAGACATGTTCTTATTCACTAAAGAATTTACCACAGATTATTGTCTCTGTAGGACATTACATGATAATATTATAGAAGAAAAATTCCTCTGACACTGGAATTTGAACCCAGGACCTTTGGCTATCCGTGCCATTGCTCTACCAACTGAGCTAAGCTAACTATCTGAGTTAGTTCTCTACCTAACTGAGTTCACTTCACAACTCCAGATGGAACTCATCTCCTATGACTGATTGCCATTAATAGTCTACATCACAAATCCCAGTGTCAGAGGATTTTTTCTCCCATAATATTATCATTCGCAGAATGTATAGCAACGTCAAAAAAATATATATATTAGCCCCCCCCCCCTTGATATTAAAAAATTCATCAAGTTCATAAATTGGGTTAGCCGCCAGTTTAAACTTTTCTAGGTCTCTTATAAATTCTTAACACTAATGCTGGGTCACCGATTCTTACACATACATAGAAAAGCACGTTTGGCACGCGCCAAGCCAGTGTACAAATAGAATTAATTGATTTGGAAATACGTAAAAGTAGGAAATTTATTTATACAGAAAACCTGTTTGATACCTATACATCCTGCTTAATACATTCCAATTTAGAAAAGGCACAAATAAATTAAAACAATTTGAAGAATGGTTGTGAGTTGAATGACCTTGATGTATTGCATAATGGTAATAACGCCTCGCCTTATTTCACCTTGGACACTAGTGTAGGCAGTCAAGAACAACACTTAAATTGACCTCTTACAAATCGTTTGACATAAGCACACTTTACTATACAGGTGATAACTGGGCAACAGTCATGACACATCTTCCTACTCAGAACCTCAATTTCCATTACCGGTATATTTATTTGTTTGTACTGATGCTCTCAAAGAATTGTATAGTAAGTGAACCAAAGATGACCATCTGAGATTATTTTGAATGAATTTCTGGTGAAAGGAAAATCCTGGAAAGAAAGCAATGCTTCCACGGGTGGAAAAGGTAAAAAATGGATCATAACTCGTTAAACGTAAAACTGTATATTTTCTCCATGTTCAGTCATTTGTCTCGCTGGGTAGTGTCCCCGATCCGATAATAGGTACTAGATAGTGAGAGAGAAACCCCGAGAAAACCTCACTCGGAACGGCTTCGAATCACAGCATTTGTACTACCGCTTTAAGTGAATTTTCTCGCGATTTTCTCGAAAACTGCTTTGACGATTTTGTTTATATTTGATTCAATAAATACCTTTAGGTCAACAAAGATATTTAAAACAGTTATCCGTAAAAAAATTGTCAGAAGGATAGTTATCGTTTATCCAATCTCAGGCGTTAAGCCTTGCCTGACGAACAGTACACCTTTACATGAGGCTGAAACAATTGAATACGCACTCAATACGCACTTTTATTTTTCATGATTATGGCAGAGCCTCACGTCAGTATACTACATTTATTTACTTAATCTATTTAACCTGGCGGAGTTAAGGCCATAAGGCCTTCTTTACCACTCAGCCAGGGCAAAAGAATGAAATACATAATAATTATTATTATTAATAATAAATTAAAACAAGAAATGATATCCCTGAATACAAGAAACGTACATTAAATACAAAGAAGAAAATTCTAACATAAATACTTGAATGATATATAATACAAATGACTAAAATAAAGAAATGAAAAGAAAAAAAATGTTTAACTGCAGTGGTAAATGAACATTGTTATGAGTATTTTATTAGAGTTGTTTGTAGTACTTTGTTGCGAAAGTCAGCATCTAATGAGTAGAGTTGTTCCATTTCCCTCTCAGGTTTCACACACGGAGCTTCCCTCTGCTCGATAATGAGCGTAATGGGGTATCAATAGCAAAAACCACATCCCGCTAATAAGACCTCCCGGATGGTGTTGTTAGATGCATTCAAGCATGGCCAAACCAGATTCTTCTTGATTCTGCGCATTGTATATCACCATCAGCGAATGCTTTGAATTTGGAACATAACTTGGCGAACTCAGTCAGCGTCTGGCTGTATTATCCTGGAAGCCGAAGTAATCATTAGGTAACTTGTTGCTCATAAATTTGCATAACGCGTCAGCAGCGATTTGGAATTCGATAAATTAAATAAACACTGAATAGTAAACACGAAACCAACTCGAAATATTTAACTTGTAGCAGAGTAGATGTTTTTAGTGCTCATAAACTTGTCGCTAGCTTTTAAAGAAAACAACTTCATTTCATATTCGTAAAGAAATCTGTTCTACGCTGTGCCTGAAATGCGATTGTTATATGGGAATATTTACTACAATATTCATATGTCTATCTCATTACTTGGCATTTAATCACCATTTGCTGTAAGATGAATAATTTCTGGCCCAGGGCCCTGTTTCATAGAACTTGCTAATAATATCAGTTAATAATATTAGAACTCATAATATTATTTATTAGTTAACAAAATCTTGTTTCATAGAGATATGAACACTACTCATAAAATCTCTTCACTAATATTATTAGTTCATTAGTCAGCTGTTTGATTTGGAGGTTATGTCTGGATTGTTGTTTGTTTTTCCCCTTCTCAGTCTTTTTGTCAATACTATTTCAAAGCAGCACGGCTTACATATATCTTCATAATAACTAGCTCTAAGAAATGAATAAACCTGCCAGGCACTTATTCAAAATAGGTTTATGTAGGCTACTAAAATCTAACCTCAAATCTTAAAAACTTGTTTTGACAAAAATTCCTTTGATAGTGTATGTAAGCTTTTTCTAAATTGATAATTACATCAGAGTGATTCATTTTCCACAAATTTAAAATCACAAACCTGAATTACGTGGGTTTGAGAATAACTTATTAGCCCAAATACATTTATAGAAAAGCACCTAATATTATTAGTAAATTTTATTAAATTCATATGTTTGTTCCATAAGATTATAGGCTATTCTTGGCCTAAAATTCCTTGGTCTGCGAACATATACCTCTTCATCACTGTTACTTGAATCAGAATCAGCCATTTTCTTGATTTTCACAACTTTGATGTCACAAATTCAACCTCTCTGCTAATCTTATGGGAGAAAATTCACTCATAGGAAAACAACTAATATTATGAGCAAATTCTATTACCATTGGTGTGTATGAAACGGTTCACTAATAATATTAGTAACATTTACTAATAATTTAGAGCCATGAACTCATAACTAATAATATTAGCTAATATTCTTATGAAACAGAAGACTAATAAAATTAACTAATATTATTATGTTTTTGCTAATAATATTAGTGTAAAGGTTCTATGAAACAGGGCCCAGTTTTTGAAAGTAATTGTAATACTGAAACTTGTCTATAGCACTAATTCTGGCCGATATTGTATAATAACTTCATTACAGGATGTCCATAATTATCACACCAAATAATAAATTGTTTTAAAAATCTCTATATTACACATTTACCTTAAAAACACAGCATTCCATAGATGAAAATAATAAAAATTATAGTATTTTTAAAACATATTTAAAGATCTCTCGGTCAAAAATAGTAGCTTGTTCAGGAATCTATCATTTATGCTGGAATTATAAAGGTAAAAAAGTAAATTTATATGTATGTATGTATGTATAGGCTATGACTTATATGTTCTTTTTGTAATATTTTGAATAGTAAACAATGTTTAACAGAACTCTCTCCGTGTATCTGAAGTTACATTTTACGGGCTGGGCTGTTTTAAGGGTAAATAAAGTAAAGGCGTTCCCTATACAGGCCATGGAGGCCCAGAGGGTTCCAGGAGGTTGAGGCTCCCAGATTTTGGACATTCGGCACATGAAGGTGGTAAGGTTGTCAGCCTTACGCACCGGCCGCCTTTACCCCCAGGATTGCTCCTGGTACTCATTTCTGTCAGAGGCTGAGTCTACCCTAGGGCCATAGTGCCACCACAAGGATTAGTCCAATTGAAAACTCCAACGACCTCATGGGGGAACGAACCCGCGACCTTCCGGTTTGTAGCGCAGCAGTTCAACCACTACACCCTAAATAAAAAGGTGCTAGCACATAATAGTGAATATTGAGGATATCATCCATGTCACTATCGTTCTCTTTTGTTTCGTATAAAATAATAATAATAATAATAATAATAATAATAATAATAATAATAATAATAATAATAATAATAATAATAATATCCATTTCCTTCATTTTAACCACTACAAATTCCTGTACTATTTTCTTGTATCTGTTAATCACTTAAATTCGAAATAGCATAAATAATTATTTCAGCTTGAGAATTTGGTCCCTAAAGTAGACAACACAATATTTAGTTTCGCTCGAAACATTACTTACGAACTTCATTTCTCTCCGTGCATTAAACGTCTGCACTCCTCTCTAGCTCTTATTTTATTAACTTCAGCTACTCTTTTGTCCTCACGAAGCAGAAAATACATAGAATTACCGAGGATAGCAACCGGATATACAGTTCCTTAGTGAAGAACGTGACCACTAAATTACCCATAGAAGAAATGGTCGATAAGCAAGGTTCGTTTATTTCCGTCCTCTACAAAGAACATGAGGAGAATAGTTAAGAATATTTTACTTTTTTAGGAGGCAGATTTCGAAAAAAAATCTACCTATTGCAATCGAGACCTTGTCATGACTTTCGAAAAATTCTTTCATATCTTTACGTTTCATGCCTTCCTAAGTACGAAACCACCGCCCATTCAAAAAATAATAATAATAATATACAGGGTGTTAAAGAATATCACCGAAAAATTTTACCTGTGTATAGAGGGGACATAGACAAGCAACTTTTACTATTAGGAGATTTTTGCTCTATGGATTCAATTTTTCCTGTTACAGCATAAAATCTCCCAGGGCATGGCCGCCACTGACGTCTAACATTAGAAAAAAAATTCAAAACAAAGGAACTTCGCTGTTAACACTGTAGTCAGTAGTTATGAATAAAAAAAAAGGAACAAATGCAGTGGCGACCAGTCATGTGATTAGTCTGTAAATTTTGAAGATTATGGAAACACTAAATTATGATATAGCTGTTGACGAATGATTAAGAGTCAGGTTTTTATCGATCACTAGGAAGGCATGAAGTCAATTTAATGAACATTTTAACCCTATTTCGCGTAATTATTGACTAACGAGCACCAAATTATAATAACTTAATGCCCTGTAGCATGCACATTTTACGTCATAGAGCAAAAATCTCCTAATAAAAGTTGCTTGTCTAAGTCCCCTCTATATACAGGTAAAATATTTCATGATTTATGTATAGCGTAGAGCTTTAACACTGGTACTCACTACTAAATTGCGGTAACGTTGAGTTGCTGAAGATGGCCGCTCCATGCGGTTGAAAGCGCTCCAACAGGTAACAAAATACCGCAATTTAGTAGTGAGTACCAGTGTTAAAGCTCTACGCTATACATAAATCATTAAGATTATCGCTACAGAATGGACAAAACTCAAGAAAATATTTCAGTGTTATTTATTAACACCCTGTATATATATACACACTATAGCGGCCGTAATTTTGAAGATATTTGAACAAAATTTTATTATGTTATTTCTAGGCCCAATAGTTCGGACAAGTTCGTTAATGAGCAAAATTGGCCCAAGGGGGGGGGGTGTTCTGTTCAAAGGAGTATAAATAAAGCTGAATTAAGTAGAAATGTAAACAAGTTTTCATATGAACGACAAATTGCTTTCTTCAATACTGAACGAAATATAGGCCTACCAGATCTCTGTCTATATCACTGTAGACAAACCATTGAATTGTTATATTCATTTGGAATTCTTCAGGGTTCACTTGAGTAAGGTAGTTATTGAACAGTGTTTTTTGTAAAAAATTATCTATGTAACATTTCTCTTATTATTTTTCTTATGACAGAATAGATATAGGAATATCATGATAGCTTTAGGAAAGAAATTCAATAAGTATTGCGCATTAGATCCAGATTTGTCAGCAGGTTTTCCTATATGGCATGATTTGACATGACGTTGGCTGCGAGAGTGCGATTGTTCGAGATAACGTAGTTTCGGGTTATTCTGCTTCGCTTGTCAGACATTTCACAAAGTTTCCTGCCAAGTATGTATCGATATACAAGATCTAGGAGCACAAAAAAAATATATTCGATTCTCCGTTGCATCAGACCAATAACTGTGTTATGTTATCTTATAACTAGGGACCGGATTCTTAGGTTTTTACCTATTTTTTTTCTTTACTACTAAAACCAGAAACACTCATGTACTTTTTCGAGTCATGTCCATAGGATTAACACATTAATTCTATGGAACCTAAAAACACGTAAATGGGGAAAAAATATAATATACCTAATTTTCTCATAACAGATGTTTTTATTTTATTTTTTTTATTTATTTTTTATCTTTTAATTCATTAACCTTTTTACCTTGAGAAGTCGCTATTTTTCGGAGACAAAAACCTTTTTTCCGAGGATTATTATTGATTTGACGTTTCTTCAGTATCTTCTACCCATTTCGGATTAATTTATTGCTTTTGCGCTGGAGAAATTTACACATGCGTTCAGATTTATGTACTTACTTTCCTTTTATCATGTTAACATCATGCGAAAATATTATATGCCTATATTGCCTCTGTCAATTTCATATTGAATGAATATATTTACAGTTATAGCTCCTAAGAATGAAACATAATGTTTGTCGATTTTATGTTATTATTCTCTGTAATCCTTTAATGCATTTAAAATTACATTAATATTTTCACATTTGGTTTACAACCGCTAATGCTTCTCGTAACTATTATCGGCCAAGCACGAGTAAACCTCTGTAAGCGGAGTGCGGTGAGAGGGGTTGGTTCACAAGCAGGTGGATACTAGCGTTCTGATTGGGTAGAGGAAAGACGAGCCTCTCTGTTGTAAGCGAGTTGTAAACATTAGCCTCCAGTGTGCAGTGTGTTCCAAGCTGCAAGGTGACAGTGCTTTCTTAGTGAATAGTAGCATGGTATGACGTCAAGTACCGCTCCTCGTTCTGCTCAGAGTTTTTCTCGTGCTTGGCCGATAGTATCTGTCATACGGTTTACGACTGCTCTAAAATGAAACAATTTCTCCTTTAATCCCGTCTAATCTGTGTGAATGGATAACCATAAAATCTTCTCGTAAATAGCTTGTTTTCTAGTATGACGATCTTGTCTTGATAATATCTGACAGACATAGTTTGCTAAATGATTAGTACACGACCTGTCTGTTCGTTTGATGTCTGAACATGTGTAAAATCCGAAATGAAATAGCAAGTGCAGTTATCTTACATCTCCAAAGAAACGTTAATCTCTTCTGAGGTACATACTATAACAAAAGCCATAGGTTTATGCGAAATGATTACTTCTGGTTCAAAATGCCATGATTAGGGTTAGGATTTTTAGATGTGAACCTTTTTACATAGGACATATTAGACCTTCAGTGAAAGAAACTACAGTATAAAACGTTGTCTCTAATTGAGAATGAAGAAACTTTATTAGCACTTTTTCTCTTCTTTTTGAGCCATTGTCCCTTTTTCACCGTGCTCATAATCATCTTTCTACCCCCTTTTTTGTATTTTAATGCGGGTTTTTAATAATCTTATAAACCTCATTTCGTCTTGGACTTTTTTTTATGTTTCTTTGCTTTTTATTTTATAATTATCTTGGTTTCGTTCCAATATCTAGGCATTTAAGTAACTTTAAATTAACTAATCAGCTTGCAGTGAATGTGGGAATAGGGAACCTGTCTGCTTTCAGGAATCGCGGGACTGAAGGCACATCTGCAACAATGAAAAATAATTTCTAACAATTCCATTGTGTGTTTTAATTTCACTGGATTTAGTAGCCTGTTATTCGTGAATGTAATGAACTCGTGAATGAAACATAACGAGTTTAGTAGCACCTTTCTGTCCCCTTTTTTGCCTTATTTTTATCACTTTTTCCCTTCTCTTTTCCTTATGGAAATTGCACCTAAAATCCTAACCCTGTTCATGACTTAATCCAAAATACATTATATTGTTGATATTATTACGAGATCACAGATTGACAGTAATTGTTTCGTTTTTCTGTATTCAGTTAAGTTGGCCTTAAATATCAATTTATGAAGTAATCATCTTATTAACTCAGCAAATGTAAATTGAAAACTGCATCTAAATAAAATTAAGGACAACCAATTAAAAACATATTCCGAAAAATTAAGGCGACAGTGAAATATCATTTGAAAGGCACGCCTTCAAAATACAATATTGTCAATAATGTCTATCAGAGACAATAATCTGTGGTTCGCGAATGCTTATATCCAAAATATTTAATTTTCAAAATCAAAACAAAAATTACCAAACATTACAAAAAGTCTGTCACATATACTTGAAAGCCTCCGGATTAGCAAAGCTCGTCTTCAGGTGCTGCAAATCATATCTCTTAACAAGAGATAAATTGGAAATAGACCTGTCAAGAGAATAATATCTGTATTGTGATATTTAACATTCAATCAATTACCACTAATAGGCTGCTAGGTATAAGTTTAATTGATTTTCAGTGAGGTGTGATATGATGAACGGTAATGTAAGACATGGATTATAGAGCCATTTTTATAATTTTAACTCCTTGGCGCTAACATCCCAGAAGGGACAAGGCCTACCACCCGACCGCTGCGTCATCTACCTTAGGCAGATATCAGGATTGGAGGCATGTGGTCAGCATGCCGACACCCACGGCCGTTAATGGTGGTTTTCATGACTGGAGCCGCTACTTCTCTATCAAGTAGCTCCTCACTTTGAATCACGAGGCTGAGTGCACCCCTTCCAGACATCAAGGGGTTTCAGACTCCTATCTAAGAAAAATCCGAGGAGGTACCGGGGATCGAACGCGGGCCGACGGATCTGTAGTCAGCTAACCACAAAACCACGGCGGCAGTCTTTTCTCTTTTTAGGACCTATTTTTTTGTTTTATTGAGTCCATTTTAGGTGTGTAACCTAATTTTTGGAGCCTAAAACATCCGAAGTCTACACAAATAATCATCTTTCTGGAGGTCACCATTTTAATATACAAAATATAATTAAAGCAGATTGAACACTCATTTTGCAGTACTCTTAATGTTTAAAATTACACGCTTCTTTGTTTTCTCTCCTGAAATGTTATTTAAGATTTATTATTAGTATTGCAGTAGTTATTAGATTTTATTTCAGGATTATTGTGATCACTCTTGCTGATGATTTATAATACCCCTTCTTAATAAATCTTTACTACTAGTTGTTCTTTACTTTTCTTGTATCTGTCTTCCTGTAACTGTTACTCTACACCAGGGAATATTTATGATACTACCACATGCTGGCTGGATGATGTAAACCCACTCACTCTGTCGTTTTGGTGTAGAAGGAGATTCAGTCCATAAAATAACCTGCTACCATAAATATGATAATGACGGAATCCAGTTTGCATCATCACCATTACCGCCGTCACTTCGTTTAGTAATGGTCCCCACTCGAATTTTCATAACCATCCTGCCTCTGAAAATTCTTCCAAAACTTATCATGAGCAACTTCGCTGTCTACACAATTTATACTAATTGCATGCTGTGTACGTCGCTGAATACTAGAAGTAAGATAACAACGTGGTGTCATTACTAATTTGTACTATGTATTACTTTCTCTACCTGTGCCACAGATACCACAGAAAATTGTATTCGTTCTTGAAATACGGTGTTTTAGCACTAGTAGGCCCCTGAGGTTAGTGGCAGTTAGGTTAACATTAATGGCATTAGTTTAGCAGTGGCATTGCCAGGTTAATGGCAAATCCTTCCACTCAAGTTTGACATGATTAATATCAATTTTCTTTTTCTCCACAGGCAGAGTATAGTAAATTGCGATACAAGTGCCGTAAGCGGTGCATACGGATCAAGGAAAGAGTTTTTTTTCAATTTCCGAGATCCGTTATGCGCTTACGGCACGAGTATTGCATGCTGTTTTTTGCACGATGATTATTTATATCAATTTATTTATATTAATTGAGATATTGGCTGAAAATATTATGTTTATACACCATTGAAGATGGATGTTATATTTCAGAAAGTGATTCGCATATATTGGTTGTTATGGGGACCGAATATTTGTCCTGTTAAAGTCGCCACAAACTGGGGGGGCCTTGTTTCCGTTCTTCCATAAAGACTTGTATTATGATGGTTTTACTTACGGCACTTGTGCTTTTCGTAATTTTTACCGCACGGAGATTTCTTTTGTTTTCATAGGAACCAGATTGCGTGCGGGAATGTCAAGTTACGATCCACGGCAACAATATTCGTAAGTACCACTAATTAGTTACGTCGTGCAAAAAATTGTCGCCGTGGTTTTGGTTTCTAGCATGCCTGTAAACTAACAGACAAGCTATTGTTGTATTTACTCACGCATAATTATTACCATGTACCTTTGCCGAATTCAAATTCGGGAACTTTGGAACCTGTAATGCCTATTCCTTTCAGACAGATTTCATATTAAATCAGCTCTACACCTGATGTGATTGTGATTTAATTTAATCATGTCGCATATGTAATCATTAGCATAATTTAACGACGAAATGTGTAAATGATTGCGCATTAGTTATGTTCAGAATATTGATTTTGCAATACTGAAGCGAGTCATTATGGGGGGAGGTCATAAACTCCCGCTGATGGCGAGGAATATGAAACGGCTTAATAGTCAAACCCGTGGCTTGCAGTTTAATGGGTACGCAACAAATCAGGAGTTCGTAATTAACCCACTATGTAAATCCATGGGCCTGCGTTCCCTTCCAGAATGGCAAGTTTCTCACAGACGCTAGGCTGAATAATTGTTCTAAAGGTTCAATACTGAGCGATATCAAGTTAACATTGTTATTACTAGTCATTGCATTTTAAGGAAAACCCTATTTTGCTCCTGAAAGCTAGGCTCATATTTTTTATATTTTTCGTAGATGTTTAAGCAGTAGTACTATCTTTATAGGGAATATCATACGAGAAAAATTCCTCTGACACTGGGATTTGAACCAAGAACCTTTGGCTATCCGTGCCAATGCTGTACCAACTGAGCTAAGCCAGAGTTCACTTCACAGCGCCAGATGGAACCTCTTTCCTATGCTATAACTGAAATATGACGTTAAATTACAAATATCACCGAAAATGACCAAAATATGATTTTAATGCAACGGTCCGATTAGGATAGCAAATGTGCAATTCACGTTTAATTTGTGTTTGCGGCGAGAATGGAGGTCAGGATAAAAATATGACATGTCAATAACATCCGAACCCTAGTGATAAGTTTTATACGAATTCCCTCCTGAAATTGAATTACTTCTTGTCGTTGTCATTGTTCTAAATTATCATGGTTAACGAGAGAAGTACTGTACTACGTGCTACGTGCTTCCCTCTAGAACATTATCGGGCACAATTGCGAAGAACGGACTTGTTTGCTAGTAAATAAATAAACTCGACCTGAGGTAGCTTCGAGTTTGCACGATAGCACGTAAAGGGACGACAGTATCTGAGCCTTGTGGAACACCACATAATATGGGCGGATTACCGCTGCAAATACTCTGTAATATCCATACAATTGGAATCCTGCCCCCTCTCTTCCTGACTTGAACCGAATATCGGGTTAATAGTGATGACCCCTAATGTGCACACGTGCAAACTGCAAACAGTGTGAGCAGCAAATCAAACACGTGTCGACACCTCCGTGTAATATGGCACATGCTTGGGAATTTCGTTTTTTATTTGACAGTTTGCATATGACGGGCATTCGAGACATTTCTTTTCACATTTTGCACGAGAGATCCAATTTAAGTTCATGTATGAGTGGTACGGCGAAAGCGTTTATTAGTTACAATACAAGGCGCGTCTATAAAGTAATTTTCCCTGGGACCGTTTACAGAAACAAAACACAATTTCTTGGACATATATATTCCAACAGATACAGCTAGTGTTCAGCTTATTTTCCAACATATTCGCCACCGGAACTGAAACATTTGTCATACAGTAGAAGAATCAAATTTGAATATCTGTGTCGTAAAAGTCTGCCGCCAGGGATTTGAACCACTGTGTGACAAACATCTCCTCCCCTCTGTCACTCCCTGTCATTTCTTGAGGTGTAGGAAAAGATGGAAATCACTGGGAGCGAGGGCCGGGCTTTAGAATGTATGTTTAAACACCTCCCAGCCGAATTTCTGCAGGAGACTTGCTGGGAGGTTTTTAAACATCCACCATACAGCCCGGACCTCGCTCCCAGTTATTTCCATCTTTTTCTACACCTCAACTTGCGACCTTCCAGTTTGTAGCGCAGCGCCTCAACCACTACGCTACGGCGTACCCCCGCTACGTACTAGATTTATAGATTTTTACTTCTTCTGCCTGCATTGTAGGTACTATAGGTAGATGAAGTATTATGCTGAACTCCGAAATTCGAAGTTGAATATCCAACATAGGTATGCTTTTGAGGCCCCTGAGTCCGAAAATGTTACTTTCAGAAATGCCTGTGTGACTTTGAACAGCCTAGCTTGAGAACTAAAAATCGTATCAAAACAAAATTAATTTGGGTTAGGTACTTCCTGGAGATGTGACAAGAAGATTGGCGATGACTTTTAATGTCACTTTACCGAAGAAAATTTCGTTTTTTCGCGATTTTCTCGAAAACTTCGGTAACTATTTTGTTTAAATTTTGTACATGAAGTGCTTATACTAAGAGATGTAACTTTTATTTGAAGCATTTTATTGCAAAAATTATCTGAACGGTAGATATAAGCAATTGATTTCATACCTAATAGACTAAATAAAATCATAAAATGGGTCCCAAAAATAAAAACGTAAATGGTTCTAAAATTCATATCTAACATTAAGTTACCTTTCACCGTTTCAGTAACTGTTTGTAGAAACTCAGTCTTGCCTGGGGAACAATAAAGCTTTGCATCGGGTTGAAACAACTGAATACGTGCTCTTTGCAATACGGTCTCTTATTCTGTATCAAAATGTGAAGTGAGAAAGGTGTATTACCCATGCTTATAACAAAGAAAGTTAGGGGAGAGCATTAATCACATTTTATTTGGAGTTTGTATCCTTCGGGGATGCATTGCGGTGTGGTAAGGGCATTATCTCCATTTTATAACCAATTTACATGAAGAAATTGTCATACATATACCTTGACTTTTTTCCTAGACATTTTCGAAGAATGGTTGTAAATTAGTCATCTATTCCATAAACTTAAGTATTGTATTCGAACAACACGGCTCTGTTGTAGATTCAGATAAAAAGCACTCTATAAAATTGCTGTACGAATAATCATAAAGGAGATGGAAATTGAGTAAGATCTCGTGATAATAACAGAAGATATGCATGGATCTGTAATTGCACCGTACGTGCTTCAGGGTCATATCACGTGGACCCTGTTCTGTCACAGAAGCAATTAACTCACGAAATTCGCGAGTGTGCAGAATATCGTCCGCGTCATCTGGCATTGACCTGTTTATGTTTAATTAGTTTGGCATGAGACACATTTACATTAATATAAATCAGTCACTCCTAGGGATATCTCCATGGTCGATTCGCGAGATTGGTATTGGCCGACTCCTTTGCAATTATCTAGCACAGGGCTATACAGCCTAGCCTGATTAATTAACCTGACAGCATACCTAGAATGCTTAATGGTATAAGTCAGGAATGTTAATATATTCTGTACCTATAGAGAAAGCTTCGCACTAACAAGCTTCAGACATGTCTTTGAGAGTGACCGGTTAGAGATGCAATGCAATTAAGGCACTATTAATAAGGATATCGTTCATGTCATCGTTTAGGATATTGAACTACATGGCATTCAAATACATAACACAATTCTATTCCTAGTAACCACAACTACGGTGCACAGTTATTAAGTGCCAGAATGGTACTTTATGAGGTTGTGTGGGGGACGGGAAAATGTCTGTTCCGTCTGTCCGTGGGTCTTTACGCGCGATAATTCAAATACCCTTTATTGGATTTTCATAAAACACGGCATTCGCATTTATATGGGAAGACGCCTATTGATATTGAACCAAATCGGTTGACCGGTACCGGAGTAAAGCCCAATTTAATGCCTATTTTATGGTAATATGTTAGAAATAATTTATCAAATGCGAATCAGTTCTCATGACAAAATATTCTTTTACGGTGTTCATATACAGCTTTGGAAGTTGCAATACATTTAGCTATGACAAATAACATTACCCACATATCCCTTCACATATGCTTATCAAACTAGACCTTTGTTCTTCCGAAATAGCTTAATTTTGTTTTAATTGACATAGTACCTTGACATAGGCTATGCTTCTCGCTGCAGTAGACAAAGCGGCAACAGGACTGTTGATTCTTACTGTTTCGTTTGCTGTATCAATCCAGGGTCCATTTCTCATCCGACATCGAATTCTGTGTCTAGCCTGACCACCCCGCGCGTTTGACTTCGATCCCAATCGGGTTTATCGGGAATAAGTGAAAATAATGATTTTTAATAATGATTGGATGCCCTGAATTAAATCTGAGACAGCGGAAGTGTCCTTCTGTCATATCTAGAACCAGCTAAGCTTGATTCAGGCCTCTAGGTTCTGCTCCTGGTAAAAATCTGTTCCACTATGTAGTTTTGTATAGGAAACATATTTGCCTACGTACTTTGGTTTTTAGTTCGACATTGATTCTAAAACAGATAACATACTATCTATCATTCCGTCCAAGGATGTTTCACCAACTTTTTGAATTCCATAAATTATTCGTTCAAATACGTTTTTTTCCCCCTGTTTTCCAGTTCCATAAGTTCTTGTCCAGATTAGGAGGATTGAATTGAATTAATCTACATTATTCATTACTGTAATGGCCTAACATAAGTTATTTAACTACTTGACTCCTTTTCGTCCGAAGTGTTTTGTTCATCCTTTCAAAAAAAAATTGTAATATTAATTGAATGATTATTTTATATATCGTTTGTTTGGAAATTTCCAGCGATGTGCAGTTAGCAACATACTTTTTATGGGCACGCATAGATCACATACACACGGTCCGGCATTTATTTCCATAATATCCTATAAAATATTGCCAAAAATATAGGTCTCAGAGCAAATACGTTATGAACAAGAAAGTGGATGAAATGCCTTGCTTTTATGTATGAGATACATTGTGTAAGTAAAGTATAAAGCTTGCAAATGAGTGTCGCTTAAGGTGTAAACGAGCATGTAAATCAGGCATTAAAACTTTTAAGGTCATTACCGTGAAAATGTTGCATGTAGATGTCCATATCGCACTGCTCGTTATTGAAATTAAGACGATTAATATGGTGGGCTTAATCTTTATATCGGGACCGGCGAGATATGCCAATTAAGTTGGAATTCCCTGCGGCTACATTGCTGTTTAATGGTATAACTCGCAATACATTTAACTTGACCATGAACATCGGTTTATGAGAGAGTTAATTAATAATTTTCGTTCATATGTAATTCAAGAATTATGTATAGATGAATGCATATAAACATTCACGATAAAATGTGGATATGGCGATAAGAAGGGCTTATTGGTTTATGGTTATTTAACGACGGGGTTTTACTGCAACTTAGGTCTTCGACCATTGCCGATGTGCCGGAATGTTGTCGTCAGGAGTTGTTGGAGCAACGGACATGTGTGGCATTGTTGGCGGACAATGGAAAGGATTGGGGAAACTTTCAATGAAGGCGATACAGTTCAGGTTCGAGAAAGCGGAAAATTATGGTGCGGGGATGGAGTCTAAGGGATAGGCTTAGTTTGTTTGTGTTTATTTATTTTATGTATTATTTCTTTTCTTGTGTTTTGAATGAGCACGAACGATCCATGCGGACCCGTGCAATTGATTATGTAAAAAGTAATTAATATAACTCTATGAAAAAGTGAAAGGCATAAAGTAGTAGCTTTTGAGATGAGGTGCTGTAGACGAATGTTGAAAATCAAGTGGACTGACAGGACAACTAACGAAGAGGTCTTAGAAAGAATAGAGGAGCAAAGAAATATATGGACGACACTCATTAGAAGAGCCAGACTAGTGGGGCACATTATGAGGCATACAGGCTTGGTCAATACTTTATTAGAAGGAACAATGGAGGGGAAAAATTGTAAGAGATGACTACGATTAGAATATGCAAAACAGATTATTGACGATTTTGGTTGTAAAAAGTATGTAGACATGAAGAGACTGGCTCAAGATAGGAAGAACTGGAGAATTGCATCAAACCAGTTGTAAAACTGATGACTACAGAGAAATAGAGAATTAATATAATAAAGTGCATTTACTTTTTATGTAATAAGCGTATGGTAAGATAAAAATATATTAATATCGGCTCGTTAATAGTATTAACATAATATGTAAATGTATGAGATACACTCATAGGTGTGGATGAACTTAAACACTCTTAAACACTCTTAAGACATCTTAAACACTCATTAGGTGTGGATGAACTTGCTGCCTTATTTCGCGAAGCTCTTGAGGTGGAATGTTTCACTAATTTATTTTGCGCGTGCATGAACATAGGTGGAGCCCGACCCAAATAAATAACTGGAACTGATTTAGCGAACTGGTAGTAAGGTCGCCACGCAGCCCTTGACACTTAGATTCATGCTGAGGAACGCTTAATATGGTGTACCGTAAAGATTAGTGTAAGCTAGCTTTGCCAAGACCTTCAAGCGTTTATTAAGTCATCTCCGTTTAAGCTGGCTTTAAAAATTCAAACGATGTAGGTCGTAACTAAAGAGCTTTATGTCCTCACATTTAGAAGTTGTCATTTAATAGAACTGTGTAGTTTCTATTAAACTCCAATGTATGTAATGTCTCTTTACTGCCTAGCATAATGTGTTCAGTTTAAAGTTAAAAGGAAATAAATAGAAAATTATAAGTATGCATACCCTTGTAAATAAGCAACAACAAAAGGAGCGATAAACAATAATAATAATGACGTAGAATATCTAAGAAATATGAAATTAGTAGGAATTCTTCCTAAAATATTTTGTCAATATACTAATTTCTTATTTCTTAGATATTCCACGTCATTATTATTATTATTGCTTATCGCTCCTTTTGTTGTTGCTTATTTTCGAGGGTATAAGGCTGAATACTTATAATTTTCTATTCATTTTCCCTTCGTTTATAAGATGAAATTCATTATTAGTTAAAAGTAAATAATCTTATAACAAAGCAAAATAGAAAACTGACAAACAATCAATTCAAATAAAATATTTAGGAATTATTATGGATGAAAATATGCGTTGTTAGTTTCTCGATTTCAAAATTACGAGAAACTGTATATAAATTTGGACAGGCAGAGTCAGATTGAAAAATTCAATGTCATAGCCGGGATTTTAACCAGGACCTTCGGCTTTCCGTGCCGCTGCTCTTACCAATTGAGCTACAATCGCAACATGCCGGTACAACATTGCATTTTCCAACTGATTCACATATCCCGATGTACCACCAGGCGTTGTCAATATGAGATAACAACCCCAGTGACTAGTAACTAGTAAGTGCTTTAAGGCCCGGACTTCTTAGTAAACCATTAGTAGTTCACAGTGGAATGATAATTGTTTCACACTGGCTGTGTGTAGGCTAAGGTGGATAAGTAGAATCAGACTGAAAAATTCATTGCCATAGCCGGGATTTGCACCAGAATCTTCGGTTCTCCGTGCCGCTGCTCCTACAAATTGAGCTACCATGGCAACATGCCGTTAAATTTCATTTTTTCACCTTTACCTTATACCTTATAAAAAGCATTTTGATTGGTTATCGAGGACAGCCAATCAGCGGTCGAGCCACCACAAACATAAGTATTTGTAACTAAGGTAAACCAAGCAAGCACAGATGTATTAGTTTCTGTCAGTAAAAATAATAGATGAAATTACTTATTAAACAGCTTGCTTTCATTTCCAGAAGTACCATCCAGCTGGTACTTTACATAAACTTTATTATTTGTCCCCTTGACTGCATATAAACATTAATTAATACTTATTATAATAGGCATAACATAATTATGGTGCTACAATAATATTGCATGGCCCACTCTATCACAAATATAATGTATCAAACTGTCGACGTCTTTGATAATGTAAACCGCCCTATTAGATTCGTTTAACGAAATGCGTGTTAACAAATATAAATGAAATATTTTTAAAAATATCTAGCCACTGAATAGTTCATGCAGGTGCTGTTGATATAACACTGTGCATGCTATCGAAATATACGGCAACCGATATCTGCATTATATTTTCCTAGCACGTGCCCGCGGCTTCGCCAGCGGTAATTAATTAGAAGATTAAAAATTAAGAAAAAAACAATTTAAACCTTATATTTAATAACATTTACACGAAAATCATTCATAAACTAAACGGTTAAGAATTATAATGAAGCAGCTAAAAATCCGGCTTTGGAGTGCATTCCACGATTAGAAAGCGCCGTTTCGCAAGAACGATCTCACATTCGAGTTCCCTAGCCCAGAAAACCTCTGCATAGTGATTCCGGTACAAATCGATCAAAGTTTGTCCATTTAGGCCTACATTCATTATCCCTCTACCGTCTGTGTTGAAAATTTCAGATAGCTGCGTGCCTTGACATTATAAACAAACGAATCGACCAGGTGAGCGCACAGAATCGAAGCGAATGATAATTCCATGCGATATATGGAAAAAATCGCGATGCTTTTATTTCCAAATTATGACTAAAAAAGGCAAAGCTGTAATTGATTTTACAGTTGAAATGTATTACCAAAAACTGATGCTTCGATAGCGTAAAAAATTCATGTTTTCTGCTATTTTTTCACTGATAACTTGCGAACGAAAGCGAAAATTAAAAATCCAGCATTGAAGTGCATTCGGCCACCCTTCTGTTCATTTTTGTTTAAAATTTCAGATCTTTCCATGTAGTAGATTTTGCTGGGCATCCAGAACAGAAAAACAAACACTTTCTGTTACTATTATAGATGTATTTTCACTTATGTGCAAGTACATTACTTGCTCCTCACTTATGTGCAAGTAATAGTCATATTCCTGACAAATTGTTTTCAGAATGAATTTAATTCATTCATAACCTATACGGCTGCTTTAAATCTGTAATAGACATGTCAGCGGGGTTGGCCTACACTTACATAATCAATATTATTGCCAGTGCATTTTGAGAAATCTTTTAATATTAAAAAAAAATTCATTGTTGACGAGTATGAATTAAGGTTAAATGTGCATTGCGCTGATATGTATTAATTTCAGTCCAAAAACAAGTTTATATAGAGAAATAATATTCCTGTTATAGTTACTATAAATATAACTTTAACACAAGTTTCTAAATGTACGTAATAATCTAAATGAAATGTTTTATTGTTCACCAGGCAAGATTGAGTTTTTGCAAACAGTGAATCGCTTATAACTACCCTTACAGACATTTTTGCGAAAGAAATCTTTCAAATAAAACTTTCATCTTTTAGTATTAAGCACTTCATGAACAAAATTTAAACAAAATCGTTAAAGCCGTTTTCCAGAAAATCGTGAAAAACGAAATTTTCTTAATATAAATGGCATTAAAAGAAAGAAAAAGTCATCGCCAATTTTCTTGTCTCATCCCCAGAAGATACCGAATCCAAATTTAGAATGTTGATTTTATACGATTTCTCGTTTCGAACTACGCTACGGACACAGGCAGACAGACATACTTATTTCTGAAAATAGTATTTTTGGAATCAGGGAACCTCAAAATGTGTATTTATGTTGAAAACGCAACATCGAATTTCGAGGTCGAACGCAATACATCCTGTAGCTATAATATCTATACTATGAAAGAGGAAATACAAATTATGGGATTCTCTTAAAGACAAAAGAGCATTTCAAGAGGACTGTGACAATTAAAAAGCGGGAAACGACTTCCCTGAAGATTGCAATATTAGTGGGATCCTATATGCGAATGTCAGTTGCCACACATGACATGCAGAGATGTAGCTAGTTACTATGGGGATGAATGTGTGTATCCGTGACATGCATGTTCTGTTATCGATTATTCCAGTATCCTGCTGATCCTCATTACCGGTCTGTAAACTGCCTCTGATGATGAGGCATACGAAAACCCTTTAATACGACAAATCCGCCTGTTGGGGATGGTAATTTAGAACTGTGTAGAAAAATTGGATACTAAATCGTAATATTTTGTTTTAGTGAGACTTTTTCCTTAATTTCTTATAGCATATTTCCTTTTCCGCTATTTCTGTTGCTGCCGAGAAGTTATCGATACTTGTGATTGATTACAGCAAAGACTGAGGAATGAGCGCTATTCAGTGATCACGATACACTCCTTTTCTGCTATCTCTGTGCCAAGTTTGGGATATCTATGTTAGATTGCGGCATAGATTTCGTATTTTATCCACGGTAGTTGACACTTTTCTTTCTTTCTTTCTTTCTTTATCTTAGTTTTACCTCTCCCTTTTAGGATTTAAGCGACCCAAGCCGCCCGAGCTTTACAGGGCCGCGACCTGTCGGGAGAGGGATTTTCTTTGGATCACGTACATACTTTTTTGACCAGACAAGGACATGGAGGGCCTCCCGGATGAGTGATCAGCCCAATGACGGGGCCACCTCCAAGACAACACGAACACATAGGACGAGACACACCATTCACACAAGGCGAGGGTGGGATGAAGATGATGACGGCCAGATGAGGGACCATAAGAGCCTAAAGTTACCCGACATTTGTCTTATAGGTGAGGAAAAACCCCGTAAAAAACCCCACCTAGGTAACTTGTCCCGACCAGGATTCGAACCCGGGCCCGCTGCATGAGAGGAGCGAATGCATCCCCTGAGCCACACTTTTGTGCGTATAAATTACGCCATTTTAGGTTACATAAATGCCCACTTATTCACGATTTTCCTTTCATTTCACATACTTTTTTAGCATTAAACGAAATATATATGAATTTTTGGGTTTTAAGGAACATTATAACAACAAATATGGCCATTCTTCGTAGTTTTAGAAAATAATACAGCGTGTATGGTCCATAGCATCCCCATAAGGATAATTGTTTAAAACATTTTATTTCGCGAAATATCCACGGAATAGACGAAAATTAACACCGAAATCAGCCATTTTATTTTACAAAGAAAAAATACGGTCCCTAAGAATAATATAAGATTCAGTCGTTAGAAAAATTTCCTTGAAATTCATATTTAACCTTTTCACTGGTACTGTCTTATAAATTCGTCACTTAAAAAAAATGTGTGAAAGCAGAGATATAAGATCAATAGATTAATTTTTGTATTTAAAATGTGAGTATTTTATCCTCTTTGTATAATCGTCATTCATTGATACTAGCTATTCTACTGAAATTTTCCTTGTCACTCCCAGTGTTAGGACCCACTGATGATTTCACTTGATTACTTATATGAATACGCTACATAAATTCAGCTCTAAAAAAGTTTTTAAAAAAATTAACTGTGTTGATCATTTAATAACTAGAAAAAAGTCCTCATAATAACTGAGACATCCTTTCTAATTACTTGCCAGAACAAGTTCCAACAATTGAGAGGTAGGTCTACAAGTACAACTCGTGTGAAGAACGGGCTATTCTTCTAATGAACAATAATTCCGTAAAATGGTTACAATTTTGATGGTAGTAAGAGAGATTAAGACGTTGTATCATACCAATACATATTAACAGTGCAGAGGAAGTGAGACTGGGATCAGCCATGCAGACAGACAGTAGGTCAACGTGTGATAGATAAGATGTCTGTAACAATGAAGAGATTTCATGCGCTTCGTTGCCTCTGCAGACACCATTACTGTGGATCAAGGCGCCGGAACTAACAGCTCTAATGTCACAAGATCAATTTGCATTTCTGCAAGACGCGGTTATGTCTCTTGGGGGACAAGAAAAACCCCTAAGTGCTATGTTATGACCTGGGTTTACGTTTATGACACACTATTGCAGTTATATTTAGTTATATACACAAGAGCCTAGACAAAACTTTATCACCAATTAGACCGGGTAAATGAAATATGGTAACATTACTTACCATAGATTATATCCCGAGAGAATGCAGTAAAATTTGAGTATAAATGTATGTAAATGTGTTTCCCAGAAATGTGTGGTTCTTTGGCAGGGATTTTGACTTTCAGTGCTATCAGTGCATTTGAAAAGTTCTATTAAAAAATCTAACGTATAGACAAGGCAGAATTTCGGCATTTTTATACAAGTTCTGCTCAGATATTTTTTTTCAAAGCGAGCATCCAGAAATTAGAGGAACGCTGGAACAAATGTATTGAAAAGAAATGATGAGGATGATGATGATGATGGTAATAATTGTAAACGGTTTTATTTTATCTGGCAGAATTAAGGTCTTGAGGCCTTCTCTTCCACTAAACGAGATTCATAAATTTACATTGTACAGTAACAATAATTACAAAATAATTACAAAATTGATATCCTACAATCATATTTGAAATAAGCAGAATGGCTACACAGCGAAATTCTACAAAAAATTAATACAGTAAGGTATTTGTTTATATATCCCTCTGGTGTATTTATGGCCCTCTTCCACTAACCAGAGATAAAAAGAATCAATATTACCAAATAATCCGGTTTAGAATAAATAACCGAAACATATGGTTCTATTAGGAATGTAAAGTATAATTAAAACTATATTAAACTTTAATAATGAAAATTCAACATGATAAGTAGAAGAAACGAAAGAATATACTGGTTATAATAATAATAATAATAATAATAATAATAATAATAATAATAATAATAATAATAATAATGATAATAATAATAATAATAATAGGAAGAAAGAAAAATAAAATCAATAAAACAATACCGGATCAATTTTTAACATGAACGTTGTATAATAGTATAAAATAATGTTAATGGTTGGTGGTCAAGTGATTATCTAACTTCATCTTGAACGTTCTGAGTGTTCGGTAGCCTTTTATATCCTAAGGTAAGGAATTCCACAGACGATCTGTCCCGACAGTGAAGGATGAAGAATGAAACACAGTATTGTGAGGGGCAGTAGATAAGGCAGAGTTATGTTGGGATCTTGTTCATAGATCGTGATATTCTGATAGGTTGTGAAAATGGCAGGCCAAGTAAGCAACAGTTTTAGTGCGAAGTAGTTTGTAGAGCATTAAAGGGGAATGTAGCTTTCTGCGTTCATGAAGAGGTAGCCATGATAAGAACTCCAGAGAGGGTGAAATATCATATCGACGTACATTACAGACGCGCACAAGCATTGTAAAGTCGCTGAAGCCTTTAAATTATATAAAATAATGAAAAATGAACAATTATAATATGCACAGTAATCATAGAAGTAAAGAAATGGCAAAGCAAAGAAATAGCCAGTGGACTACGTTGAAAAATAATACAATTTTATGGCCTCTACTGCTGTTTAAATAAATAAATAGTAAACAGTTTTTTAATACATATTATGTGCGGTTACTTGTAGTCATTTCCTCGTAATAGAACTATGTTTAGGAAAGTCAATTGTGTTACATTCTTTGCCGTTAGGGCTTAGAGAGTACAGTCTTGAGGGCTTAAAGAATAAAGTAGGCTAACTGAGTTATAGTATTAGCTAGAAAATAGTATGAACATGTTCAGTAACCATAACATTCACTTCACTAAGTGTTAATAAAAGGTACGCCTTAGCGTAGTGATTAAGGCGCTGCGTTACAAACCGGAAGTTCGCGGGGTTCGATCCCCGATGAGGTCGTTGGAGTTTTTCAACTGGCTTAATCCATCTGGTGGCACTATGGCCCTGGGGTCGACTCAGCCTCTAACATAAATGAGTACCAGGAGGAATCCTGGGGTAAAGGCGGCCGGTGCGTCAGCCTGACAACCTTACCACTTTCATGGGCCGAATGTCCAAAATCTGGGAGCCTCAACCTCCTGGAACCCTCTGGACCTCCATGGCCTGTATAGGGAACACTTTATGTGTTAATAATGATAACAATGGTAATAATCCTAATAAAAAAGAATTGGTGAGGTGTGTGTGTATTCATTTTAATTTTAATAAGTAACTGCATTTCACGAAAGCTCATACTTTTATAAATGTTTTACCTATTCTCGTTTCTTTTTGTTTCAGGTAAGTTTGACTTCAACTTATTCCCCATAAACATGACATTTCTCCAAATCGTAAGTGGAATATACACAATGTTTATATTATAGCATACAGTATCCTGCAATTGTTTTCCTCCCATTTATATTTTTATTCTTTTCTACTCGCAACATTTTGGTAGGAAAGAATAAGCCTATTGTTCTCGGTCCAGAAATTCAGTTTCCAGATTTCAATAACTCATTTAGAGTTTCTCTTATTCGAAAACTTTTATTTTCATTAAACATATCTGAGTGTATGTCTGTTTGTATGTCTGCTGTTCTGCGAACTGCATAACTCGAAAACGATAAAACTTGTCAAAACGAAATATCTTTTTGTAGTAAGGCATCGATCTTGTTGATCAAGATTTTTTAGAAAAGAGCTCAAATGGTTTCGTGAATACTTTATTTTGTTCCTGACTGTTTTATTAAGATCTCATTTATTTTAAACATATTATCTTTACGTTTTGGAGCTAGAGATAGTTTTAAAAATTTAACTTTGTTCCTTACAATGTTAGAACATACATTCTTCTGAAGAATGCACTTAATCTTTAAGTATTCCTCTAATTCCAAAATATTTTTATATTTATTATAAGTCTACTTGCGAAAAGAAGTAGGTAATCATTTCTAAGGAACTTTTAAATAATAGAAATAAATATTATGAATTATTAGTTGAGTTTATATATATATATATATTTTTTTTAATCTTAAAGTGACATCCCATGAGAATCTTCAGCCCCAAAATTTTGCCTTAAGACTATAAATGAACGTATTTGATACGTGGATTTTTTAGCAGGATTGGAGCAAAATATATTCCATTGGAATCCAAGTTTTAAGGACGAACATTTTATTTATTTCGGGTAAAAAAATTTCTGTGGCAGATTGTTGGAAGTGCGCATGAGTCAGTCAATTGGTAATTACTAATTATCGTCACGAAAGGAAACAGGATTTTGGGGTTTGTAATACATTTTCCCCTAACCATTCCAATTACGCCAATATTTCTATGAAATTGCTCGTACTGATTCATATTCAAAGCATGATTGTTACAATCTAGTACCTAGTACATCACTAGAATTTCGTGAATATCCACAGTTGAAATTTGTTCTAATTCTCTAGAAAATTGTTGTTTTATACAGTACTTTTTAATAATAGAAGATCAAGATCAAGCAGTGAATGTAGTTTGTATTCTTTATAAATTTTGTAGCAAATTTATTTACAGAGTTTTACTTCTTTATTTTAAAACTCGAATAATCTGCCTATGAACATATAGACCCAGCAGGCACTTCTGCCATGGGCACTTGAAAAATCACTTGGAGGAATGTTCCAAGTCTAATCACTGGCTAATCAATAAACTAAAATACCACATTCACAACAAGTAATAACTTATTCAGTTTCACATCACATGTATTTCGTATCCATTGTAGTTGTGAATAATATTAGCTGACATTCTTTACCGGGACTATGGCATATGACGCATTTTTAATAAGAATAGTGTTCCATTTCTATTCGCGGATTTTTTGCTAACCCTCCCTTCTCTCCGCGTTATTCTTGGAGGTTGCACTATTCGCCGGCAAACACATACACATTATTTTTTATTTATTTACTATTTTATTTTTTAATTTTTTTAATGATATTTTTATGCCTAAGGCACCTCAAAACACATACTTTTGGAATTTTATATTCAAATACAGTACTTCTACTACATATACGACCTTTTGTATGGAATGAGGAAACAAAAATTGTCTGAAGGCTAAATAAATTAGAACGATTACTTTCGCTACTCCAGTACCATGGATATTAATATCTCTGCTACGAGTAAGAAGCGAGTGATTATGTTCAAACTCTCTTTTACGCATTAGTTATAATTGCATTTTCTCTGACGTAGCAATTTCCACACTCTCTCTAGCTTTAACATAGAATCTTTTGTAACGCCTATGCTGTTAGGCAGCCTTTCTAACAGCACCGTTGTGTGGGCTGTCTGTAACGAGACAGGATTACTCTGCTTTGGACTAATGGTATCAAAGCAAAAGGCCGCTCCGTTGATTCGTTAGCGTCCCCTTCAGTTGTTAGTCTGGAAAACACAGTCGTGATGTTTCCTTTTACAGCAATTAACTCCCGTGTTTTCTTTGGAAACCGTCCTATGTTACGCTACACTCTTCCCTTATAATCTAATTGGAATCACTAAAAGAACTTTATGTGTTGCGTACACCTAAGTCTAACTGTGTACAATAAATTCGGTGGTCATTGGGGGTTATATATAAGCCTAACTGATTATTTCAAGTTAATCTCTTACGGTTCGATATTTACATGTACGTAATTAGAAAAAGGCTCTCGCTCACGATTCCGTCTACTGTAGGTGCCATGCGTTGCTTATATTACATAAACTTAAACGTTTTAGTTGTGCCATTAATTATGTTTTATGTGTAAATGTATGTATGTAAGTTTTAACCGTAACTCATTTGATTTATTATGATGTTGCGCTATTCATGTTCAAACTTAGCAACTAACTTTTTTCAATTGGTATTACGCTACTACAAAAATAGAAATACGTTATTTTACTTTTTATTAATACTTAGTAATTATATGCACACATGCAAAGCAGTTAATATATACCTCGTTTATTTATTTTTATATGTATTTATATTATTTATTTATTTATTTATTAAATTTACTTTTCTATATATATTTTCATTGTCTAATTTTGGACTGAATGCATATAGGCCTATGTTTCTTCTGTTTTATTATGATTTAATATTAAGGCCTATATAATTTCTTGATTTGGTGGTGCATATGGATCAAACCCGGCCATGGTAAAGATTCTGTGAACGAAATCCTTCGGGAGGGCCATAAGCCAAGGTTTAAATGCCGTAGGTAAACGGCACGTTAAATAACCAAGCTTAGGCTGATGTATCCTTCCTCAAAAAAATCCCAGAAGGTACCGGAAATCGAACTTTGCCTGATGATCTATAGCCAGCGATGCAATAAGGGAAACACTAACATACAAAATTGATTAAACTAATTTCCGTGAATAATAAAAATAGTGTAAAATAGTATTTACTGAAAAAGACGATTTGACACTTAGGGCGAGTAAGATGTTTATTGCTGATTTATTCATGGCCTACTTTCAAATGTAGAGGTAATTATACACCTGAGAAACGGTAATGCATAAGGATAATTTTTATACAAATAGGCTAGATATCCTGACCATAAAAAATAACGCATCATTTCATAAAGTCCCCGACTTCAGGTACTTTTACCCTAATCAAAGCTTTGCATAATCGTCCCTTTCAATTTTTATTTTTTTATTTTTAATACCCCCCCTCCAACTCACTCCACCCCAGAGTTAGTGTTTTGAATGTAAAGTTTGGGTTTTACCCAAGCATTCGAAAGCATTGGATTATTGCGAGTAATCCAATCACTATTTAGGCTACACAACAAATATTTTAACAAATCTGTTTTATAAAATAAAAGTAATTTCGTTTTGGCGAAAAATGCATGATCGCTTTTATAACTTTATTTAAAAAAATTGCCTAAAACTCTAAAATATTCGTAATACGTAATAACTTACAGTCAATATTTGAAATGTTTAAACAATATTTGATATTTTGTTGTAATTTTATATTATGTACTTAATAATATTTAATTATGTTCATTATAAATATGTATTGCAGGTACGTTAGATCCTCCCATGCTGAGGAAATAGCCATTCAAATCCAGCAAACTGCAGGTTATATCTATTTTCATTGGAGAGCTATTTCACTATCGTTGTAAAACAAAGCACCCTAAAAGTTTTGATATACAGTTTTTGTTACAATACTTTTTTAGTAAAAAAAAAAAAAAAATTCACTCTCGATAATCTAACGCCCTTTCAGATTTGTCGCCCTGGGCAGATGCCCAGTCTGCCCATTTGTAAATCAGGGCCAGTATAGCACATAACCAATACAACAAAGAAGTGGTCCAGTGTTATCACCTGTTCTGCTGCTCCAAAATGTTCCCTGTGGAGCATACTGATATTTATGTCACTTCTTTGTGGTCAGTACAGTGGAGTGAGGTTAAGAGCCGCTCTTACACAAGGTCTCTGGCAAGGAGATCTTGTCGCTTACTTTATAAATGGTTTGTGTCTTAATATATATGATGGCTGCCATTGACACAGTAATTTCCCATACCAGTGTACTGCTCCATATTACATGCAGATTGAATTGTATAAATCTCTGATATGAAAGCCATTCCCTACAGGTAGAGTGACATAAGTCACATTTTTAATATTATACAAGTACTGGACATGTGTGGATTGGAACTAAGTTAGATCCAAAGTAAGTCACAGTTATTGAACTACGGAGGTGGATTATTGATTTAATATAATATGTACTATGAATACGAAGGAATAAAGTTTTCTAATCTAGCACCTTATAAATCCCAGGTTAGCCCTACTTACTGACAATAAAAAGGCCTACTGAAAGTATTAAAGTAGAAACGAAACATGAATGCAAAAATGAAACACTTTGGATAGGACGTGGTTTCAAATCTCGTTATCGGCCAATCTGACTTGAAATCTATTTTACTTCGAGATATCAAAGGTCCAATGCTGTTCGACCATTTTATATCCATACTTAATTTTACTTTTCATGCACGGTTTTGGCAGGTAGTTGCAAAAAAGGTCGAAGCTAAAGGTATCCGAGTCTTTGGAAATGATCAAAATAAAACTTTCGTTTGTTTCAAGAACAACAAATGAAATAAGTAGGAGTACAAACTTCCTGCTCACAATAATAATTATTATATAACCAAATAACCTTCAAAGTTTTATTAACCAAATAATGTTACTCAACTCTTTACCAATTACTGACTAGGCCTATATTATTTTTCCTATGACATACTGATTTCTATTTTATTTATAATTATTACATGTTCGTCGTCGTGCTTTATAACACATAGATCCTACAATGATATGTGATAAAACGATACGTGATAAAAGCTTATTGGGATAATTCATCTTAAAATATGAAGGTATTTATCCATATAGTAAAACTGTCATTCTTGGAAATCAGATATTGCAATAACGTTTTCCTAGTTGATTTCAAACATAGGCTATAACCCATTGGCGATTTTACTTGATTAATACATATTTTAACACATATATTCAGGTCTGAAAGGGTTAAATTGTCCATTCATTATCGTATCTATCTGAATCTTGCGTGTAAACGTACTAATTAGTCATTGTCATGTAAACGCTGACTTAATCCGGAATGAATTTTCGATCCGATCTTCTGCAAATGGAGAAACTGATTGGATTCAGGTCGAATTCAATAATTATTCCATGTAAACGCTAGCTAACTCGCTCCTAGTGAGCGCGCATACACTCTCAGGGCCGTTTCTATTTTGTTCTGTCAGCTGATCGTATATTTAATATTAAAAAAACAATCACACGATATAATAATATTATTACTTTACTCTTTTATGTCATAAAAATTTTATGTATGGCTACCATAAATTATATAATAGGTTTTTTAATCATGGAACAAACAGTGAGATTGTTTACACAGGTTAGCCGCACAGATAGCCGTACATAACCAGATTAGTCAACAATACAAAAATAGCAATCCACTCCGAGAACTCTCCATATAAACAGGAAACGTATTGAGTTGGGATCGAACACAGGTAGATTTCAATCACGCATGTAAAAGTGGTAAATCTGATTAGTGATACTGTTTTCAAACAAAATTATTCGAACTTAATACTGTAAGAATCATTTTCCGTACCCGTTTAATTCCTCTAGAGCTCATTCTAATTACCTGCTAATTAATTATTTAGCTTGCTGTTTAATTAATGTGCCGCAAGTTTCCACCCAAATGTAACATCTTCTGCCAAGTAGAACTGAGCTTGATGAGATTTCTGTGAAGATTGCTAATACGTTTTCCTTTAAGTCTTATGAAGACAGAGACTGTAGAGTGTCGCAGGAGCGCCGACCAGAAAATTTCGTTCTCATTAACCGACACTGAATCACAACTATATTTCAGTATATTGCGACACAATTTAGTAATATTATCAGGGCACGAAATTTCCCGTCGCCAGTTCGGCATTGGAGACCAGAAATCTGAGGCGGGCAACAAAGACTATATTTTATAAAATCACTACCTTATTTTCTTTTACCTTAGTTTCTTCAACATCAAGAATTTAGCCACAGGCAGACACTTTTAACATGAATATTAAGCTGTCTGAATATTCGTATTTATTCAGATGCATTCGAAAATGTCCGGAAGTTATCGATATAATTTGAATTTCCCACGCAACTTTCATTAACTTTGGTTTTCAGTGTTTTAGCCAATTGTTGTTCTAGCTCTTGTAATAGTTAAAGCTTTCAATCAATTGCAATACTTCAAAAATATTTCGATTAATTTGTTCAAACTAGTTTGTGCCATGCAAATAATACAAACTGATATTTAGTTTTTTTTTTTTTTAAGGGGGAGGTATTTTAGTTAGCGTATGTATTTCTTTATTTCTATACGTATTTAATATTCATATTTAAAAGAGCTATATGTAAATAACAGTGCCAAAAATCTGCAATGATATACAATATAAGTTACATTTCCCTTGATTTCTTTGTCAAAATGTATGTCTAGGTACATTAAAATAATGTATAGTATAGATCTGTTCTCTCCTTAGCCTATGGGCATTGGCGCATTCTGAGGAAGGGGAGTTAAGCAAAAAGAAAAAAATATATATTAACAAATAATTAAATAAAGAAAGAAAGAAGGAAGGAAAGAAAAAGGAAAGAAAGAAAGAAGTAAAAATAAGTAAACATACTCCGATATTAAATTCAACGTGCATTGAATTCCTAGATAAACGTTTATAAGGCCTAAGTTTGCCTCCCGTTGAAAGCTTTTATGATGAAATTTTATGAGTATGACTTTATTATAATTATGTGATTGATATTCCTCTTCCAAGGTTAAATTTTTCACTATAGTGAGAAAAAAGAAGCATTGAATGAATATGTTTATTTTAACATTTGTTTATTTACACTTTTATTTATCGCCGCGATGAATGGAAAGTTTTATTTCTCATTAATGAACTAGGAAATGAAGTCCAGTCCTGATTTATTAATGTGATAAATTATGTCATACTGAACACAAAGTTTTGAAAAAAAAGTAACATTGAAGCTTTTTTTATTTGTTAAAGATTGCAGCATATCTACTTATTATTCTGTTAACATTACAAGAAATGTTAAAAATAACCAATTACGTAAGCAATTCAAGCATAATCAGCTCGCGAAGCTGATGAACTCTGACATTACGATTGGGTTACTAATGCGCTGTTTAATTCATATTATTCCACACAGTTTGTTTGTATTAGAAATATCAAGAGGTGGTATCCTGTGTCATAGTTCAAGTATGGACGACTACTTGCATCGTGGAGATCGAAATTGTATTATTTCTTGTGTCTGAAAAACTTACACAATGAGTAGTTAGTTAAATTTTCCTACTCCTTTAAGTCTACATGTCAATCCGCCTTTCCCGTATTTTTAACGAATCACTCGTTCTAGAGATATGGGTAGGTTTTGGTTCACCTTTCACATCTTCGTCTTGCAAAGCAGTCTATGGATTACAAAAAAATAAAATAAAATCTGGGTTTACAGTTTGCTGTATTTAATCCCCTATTGTGTTACAAATCTATTTCGTAGTAGGTATAAACTGTATTTCATGCTTTAGTAATTTTAACGTTGTTATAAAATATCATTAATATTTTCGGATGATATGGATGGTAAAGATGATAATTATTTTAAAATGTGTGGTCTTCATTTTCAATTTTTGGGGATTATGAATAATGGAAAGTCCTTAAAAAGTTGTAAAAATGGAACAAAAAAAAGTTCTTTTCAACCGAACTTTCGTGAACTTACTTTTATGACACGAATCGACACCATAGTTCTTGCTTTTATGATGGAAACGAACCTGGGGAAATTTTATAGAAAAAGGTTTCCTTCTAAGTTGGTGATAGGCCAAAGTTTCCTACCATCCGAAAAAGAATATACAAGTCCGCTAAATTCATGAACTAGGGATAATGAATGCATTATTAGAAGGGACTGGACTTCTACAAGGAATTTCGCGACAAGTTGACATTATTTCTAAGGTTACTTATTGGAAATTAAAGTTTATGGATTTATTTTTTACTCGTGACTAACCCGTTCCTTACTGAAAAATCAAAATTATATTTTATTAACTGGAAGGTTTAACCTAATATTTATGTTCGGTTATTCCTTTTCGATTGCCACCTTATGCTTGACAATGTTTGTCCATTCACGAGTATAATGCCTATACATGCCTATTACGCTATTTTCTGAACTAATACTGCGTTACATCAGAATAGTGAGACGTACTGATACTTTATGAATGCGTTATACTCACTTCCTATCTTAAAACTTTCAATTCATATTCCGTTTATGTTTTCGGCGACCTGAAAATTGCATTGTGTGCTAACAATTGTTTTGTTTCGTTAGAACATGTGGCGTCATTAAAAACCCCCTTCTTAGCCTTCTTATCTGTCGATCGCTTTCTTTATTTCTTTCAACTGCAAATAGACCTACTTGTGAATATCAATCTCTAGGGCCCGGTTGCATAAAAGCTCCAGATATCTTCTAGACAGGTAATGGTTCTATACATTTATAGACTCGATAAATACCTTCCCATTTCCGAATGCGAATTTGCTCAGTAAATAGCCAATGCCAGATAAATGAGTTGAGCACTTTGTCAATAGATGGAGACACAGTTGGCCGTGATTGAGTAGCTACCAATCGGAGCGCTTCTTGCTATGTATTCAAAATGGCTGAATTTTCTGTCTGCTTTTTTCTTGTCAGCTGTTTCTCTGGTAAAACGAATGTAAAATATGATAGAAACTTCGGCAATTTCGACTTCTAGACTTGTGCATTAGCGAAAATGTCACCCATTACAATCTGACAACGTAATGCATAAAACGTAACACATTAATTAAGTTATAGCTGATTTACCACTGAGAAAGGAATGCTGCGATTTGTTCTCATTTCTAATGATGGGCTATTTAACGCTGAAAAAGGCATGCTTGCAGTTGTTCCTTATTTAATATGATTGCCTATCTTTCTTTCCGAAACTCAATATCGTCAAAGATCTAATTCTTTCAGGGAATACTTTTGCTTTACACATCTCCAGGCCTAATTATTGCCTCAGGATGAAGATGACGAGAAAGATGATGATTATGTATTAATATTCGTGCTGTAAAAAGGAAATATTTTCTTCATAAAGTGTTGCATCAGAAAATAAAATTAATATACTTAAGCTACATTTTTTTCCGAATTTGAATATCATCGAAGGCTACTTCTTGAAAGGATTGCTGTATTTCTTTCAGGGAATATACGATCTGGCATGGAAGATGACCAGCAAGAAAATATGATGTGAATTAATATTCGCGATGTTTTCCTAAATGTGTTACAACAGAAAATGAAACGATGGATACATTAATAGCCTAGGCTATAACAAAGTTCATCTAACCGATAATATACAACTTTTCTAGTACAGTATTATGAATTATTTCACACACAAATTAATAACCAATGCCAGCTTCATTACTACTTTTCAGTTTAATACCATAACAAGCTAGTAACATAATGTAAGATAAAATGCTAACATAATAACGAAACATACATCAACATAAATGTTTCGTATTTCCGCCATGTTGCGTGTTTATCTACCGTTTCGCCAGATATCTAGTGATTTGTGGTGCGATAGTTTGTCGGGCGTTTTATCGAACGATTAGCCGCCATCGAACGTTTCAGAAACGCTTACGGATTGAATAATGCCATCTACAGTAGTAGATATCTTACGTTTCGGAAACCCGGCCTAGATAGCGCAAAGGTATGGAAGGTTTTTACCCCCTTGGTGTGCTGTACCCACTCAAAAAACTCATATTTTATACCTGTTTTATTTTATTTGTTTTTAAATTACTATGTGTATCTCAGATATGTTATAGTTATGCCTAACCAAAGCCTAGTTTTAAACAATTGGTAGAAAGTTGGTTGTAAAGTACAGTGTACCCGTTCTCCGCATATATTGCTTCCGTAGCCTATGTTATCGTAAAATGGCAATATTTATTTTGAAGGACTCTAGATTAATTTTTAGCGTCCTATTTCCAAGACTTTTATTGCCACATTGGCAACCTATTTTTAACTTTTTAGAGCTAATGTCCGATCTCTATTAATTACAGAAATCTAAGCACATATTTTTCAAGCAGTATTGTGTTTTAATATTTTAACAAGAATGCTAATAATGTTTGCTGAAGCCTGAAGCCTAGTATACCTTGCAAATGAAATAATTACATGAAGCTAAAAGCTCCTAGTTACAAACAATACAATCTCTCTCCCATGTTTTCATCAAAGAGAAGTTTTAATTAGCCCTTTCTTTGGGGTTAAAAATGGACAAACAAACATTTAAAACATTCAGAAGTTTCATAGCCTGCAGACACTTCTGATTGACCCTTCCTCTCTCTTTCTGTCTTGTATGTAGTGTGGAGAATCTGTCTACTGCTCTACTGCAGTACAAATGTTTTCTTTCCTCTTGAATGAATATTTCAGTTGGCTTATATGAATAAATAATGACGCCTACACGGCTGGCGCAGATGAAGGAATACAGAATGAGCAAAAATGACTTACAGTTACCAACAATTTTTATGCATGTTTTTATTTTTAAAGAAAATATTTGTTAATCAAGAGCACATAGTTTTCAATAGGAGATTATGCTTTTTTACATACAAAATTAAACTAATGTTTTGGAAATTTGAAAATATTCATAATGCTTGGAAGTGATGTGTTCTATTGCTTTATATTTCTTTTTATAATCTCTCTAACACCTCACATGTAACAAAGTAAAAGAAGGATAACATAAAATGGAGAAAAGATTAAGAGGAGTATTCGTTTGAAATTAGGTCTATTTCATTTATCAGTTGGTCAACTCTGTCCATTATGGTCAAGATTTCTGTAAATATCAACAGTTTGACCTATCAATCTCGCCTATTTGGACATTTGTCAATTTGTTGTAGATCTTAAAAATTATTATAATATGACAAGAATATAAAAAAATACCTAACAATTAAAATCTCTTAGGCATTAAAAATCAACGTACCTCTGTAAGTAAGTAATTAAGTGTATTTATTATATTAATTACTTTTAAATAACAAATTGCAGACATTCGCACGGGTTCCCATGGATCGTACGTGTTCATTCAAAAACACAAGAAAAGAAATAATAAATAAAATACAAAATAATTACAAATTCCGTAGGTATATCCCTCCCCCTTCACCCCCGCTCCCCATTTTGCCGCTTTTTAGAACCTGAGCTGTCTCGCCTTCCAAAATTTCAAAATCCTTTCCTCATCTTCTTCGTCCGCCGGTAACGTCTCACATATCCGTTGCTTCCTACTCGACGCCGTAAAAGATATTGGTAGATTTTTTCCCACCATTTTTCCAAACCTTCACTGTTAGGCAAGATATGGAACCAAGATTCCTCCACCTTACGTATGGGACCAATTCTCATCCCGTTTTCTTCAGTGATCTTACAGATCACACACCAAGGCTAAGTCAAGCGTTCCCCAGTTTACCGAGTTTGGTTCTTTTTTGTAAAAATTGCTCCTTCCCCCAGCCCAATTTTAACCGCGATTGTAAATCAAGCGAATTCTTATTCATATATTTCGCAATTATTTGTAGCCTATCAATACCCTTCAGACTGTTCTTTACCTTCCTCCACACACTTCTACTTCCCTGCCCATCCATCCATTCCTTCCTTAATTTGCAAGCTCATGTCATATTCCCATCTATCCTTAATTGATTTTGATAACACATTGATTGCTCTGCATAAGTCGTAACCAATATTTTTGGCGCTTTACGGTCTCGCTATGTGCCCCAAAACCTCACATAATGCCACAGTTTGCTGTGCCCTTCCCTTCCCCAAGTCCCTTACAAAAATAGTGTCCTGATTTGATAAAAAATCCCCGTTTGTTCCCATTCCCGTATTTCAGCCCCACGTATCATCGCCTCATACAGAGTTTCCAGTACACCTATTGGCATATCTGGAATTGTGCTTCGTATCTGATGAGTTTGCTGCTTTCAGCTGTTTTATGTTCTGTCACGTCAATATGCTAAGTGTATTTTGTATTGCTGATAGAGCGGTACAACATGGATTCCAGTGCAGCAAAAATGTTTGCTTTTTTAGAATAAAAGAGAATGAATGATCTTTAAGACAAACAAACAAACACACGAGGTGGCACAGGGTAGTCTGATCTGCGAGCCGTCCTGGCGTCAGAAAGTCCTTACTTCTTATCTGTTTAGAGTGAAAAGTAGCAGGTCAGTAGGTCAGAAAGTTGACCCCTTGACATCTACACACTTGCTCCTTTCTATTCTTAATATAGCCGGGATATAAACAATAATTACTAAGCAGCCAAGAATACTATAAACATTCTCTTTAACCAAACATGTGTCACGAGTGGATGCAGTATGAAAAATTATGTAGGTAAAGGCTGCTGTGGTTATTCAACGAATGTTATATACTGTTAAGTGGGCCTGTAGCCTTTGCCGGTATGCTGGAATTTTGCCCCGCAGAAGTTCTTTACATTTCCTTTAAAACTACATACCTGAGACCGTCGCAATTATGCACTCGTAATATTATATTAATACCATTTCTAACAGATCTTCCACGAGTTACATTTATATCATAACACCACGGGCGATTTTGGGAGTATAATATACTAAGTAAGCCTCTTTTTAACTGGTTTCTGTCTTGTGAATTAAATTATATATATATATATATATATATATGGAAAATTCTTAAGCAAGCTAAAGGAATGTTATCTATTTTACGGAACCCGGAGGTTAAAACATTTCGCTACATAGAAATAATAAAGTAGATGCTATAATTTAAATTCTCTAAATAGCTTCGTTAACTGAAAGTTATTTCCTTATTACCTTGTGAGTGAGAAATGCACATATTTTTGTCGAGGGATAAGCGCTCAGTGCCAATAAAACCCCACCTTTTCTAGAAACAAAACGTTAAGTAGACCCCTACTAGCCAGACATGCCTTGAATGAGAGCATGTGCAATAATTTAGCTATATTAACACATGGAAATGAGCTCCGTAACACCACAGCCGCTGGATTTTAATTAGCTATATTAATAGCTTTAAACAGTCTTACTGTATACTTAACCCGTTCTTAAGAGCATGTACGCCATGACATAATTTACGTTATATTTCCATTTTATCCCGTTAGATATTACAGCCAGTCTCGTTAGTCGATTATAAAGGTGAGAGAAAGATCGTCATAGAAAGGGATCAAGTATAAATTATGTTGACAGTGTAAGGAGGTGGAAGACTTGCCCGTTCTCATAATTGGACGCTGTGTTCCGTATTTCCATTCATTTAAAAATAATCATATATGTCGCATCACTATAAAAATTTAATGTATTTATGTCTTTACGTTTTAAAATTTTTCGTTATATCTGTACTTCATATTTCATTCACGCTTGTTTCCATTCTCCATATCTATTTTGAAGTCAAGGAAAACGAATTCTAATCTTTATTGGCCTTTCGAAGTAGGGAAAAGTTCCTAAAACCCTAATCTGATTAGCTAGCCACGATCTCCCAATTGTGTGTCCGCATTATTACCATCTAACACGAATCTAGTCTGAAACGAAATTATAGATATATTTTTAAAACCTCTAGTTTTAGCTCCAATAGCGAAATTCGATTTTTTAAAGTGTGGGTATAGACATATTTTAGACATTAAGAATTTTCACATAATCTAAACATGATAAAATTATGTTTATAATAATAAGCGTGTATTTGTTGAACTACTATAGTAGACTATAACACCCAGCAGGTGCATGTTCTTTGTGAATATAGCATTCGAAAGACCAAGAACAGAATGAAATGCCTTAAGGGGAAGGCATGATTTGATCTTACAAGGGAGCAATATTATTGAGCTCATATTGAAATTTACTTTCAAACTTACCTGTAGGAAACTCATGTACTAAAACTAGATTTTTTTAAATTGGAAGTTCCCGAAAAGTGGAAAAAAATTGTACTGAAACAATAGGGTAGGCAGTGCAGCCCGACTACTATATGAGCGATCAGCAGTAGATCACGGTGCATCTCTATGTAGCTAGCGAGGGATGTTCAAAGAATACTGACTAGGTGCTTATCTGGCGATATTGCAGCCTCGAATTTGAAACCCTCCAATTTAAAAAAAAAAAGTTGTACATGAGCTTTCTATAGGATGCAGTTGCTGTTTGCGAACGTTGAAGGTAGGTTTCAATATGATCTCATTAATAGTTCCCTTGTTGGTTGAGAATTTACAACTATAATCCCGCTAATCCGACCCCAACGGGACCGGGAGCTTGATCGAAACACCAAAGAGTTCGGTTTATCAGAGGAATGCTTTTATTTACGTAAAAAGTTATAAAATAACAATATGTTGCATAGCTCAGTTCTTTAGAGCATCGGCACGGAGAGCCGAAGATCCTGGTTCAAATCCCGGCTGTGGAATTGAATTTTTCAGTCTGACTTCACCTTTTCAATATGTTACATAATTCAGTCCACCTATGTTTAAATTTTCAGATCTCTGCGTGCAGTAGATTTCGCTGGACATCGCGCACAGGAAGACAGACAAACAAACACTTCCTCGTAAAGTAAACATAGCGTACTATAAAAACTCAATAAGTTACTCAATACTGCACCTGTACTGAATACTGTAGGGACTTATCGAGGATGAAAAAAAGTGTAATATTCGTTTTTTAACAGATGACAACCTTGATTTTGCTGCGATCTTCCTCCATTTTCGAACCCCATATATCCACTGATGTGGAAAAGCAGTTTTCTTCAATGTACTGAAGATCTGTATCGAATACCTATTTAGGATCTGCATGCGATACGCGTCATCACCGTTTTCTCTGTCGTCTGTAGTTCTGGTTGACGGAAGCATTGATTTGGTCGTCATTTAATTCTGCTTTTGTCATGCAGTTACCATCGGCCGTCTTGACCCACTCACTAAGGCGTAAGACGAAAACGACAGGAGACGGCATGGTCGGAATAACGAGGTTCTACTGTACAATGGTTCTTCCAGGATAGCGTATTTTAAAGCATTCATGGGAATTGTATCTTTACGATTTTTAAAAGAAAAATAGCTTCCTGGTTCATATCCTAGCAATGCATATTACTGTCGGAATTGAAACTTGATATTATTTGACTAGCATGCACAGTGAGTTGGCTTTTTTCTTATATTCCTAGCTGTTTCATTCACATGCAAATGCTGTCCATTTCGACCTGGCTTCTGCTAAAATGAATAGCAGAGGCAGCCACTGTAGCGTTCTGCAATAATAACCCCTAGCATGTCTCCATGCCTGCAGTTGTGAACAAAGCTCCCGATCCTACCTCTCTTATTACTACAACCGTTTAGCGTTTATCGCTGTAAAGAATACCCTGTCTTTATGTGACTTTCAATGGAAGCCATGAATAATTTCCAGACACTTTTACATTTCAGACTTATTCACAGTTCAAAGGTAGACGCGGTGCGTTAGAGATCGGTGAACATGGTTTTATTTAAAAAGCAAAATTTATTTTAAAATTTCAATACTCCAGCGTTATTCTTAATTTGGTGGTGTTATTTTGAAAAAAATAATCTACAGTGTGTTCGGAAATTCGTACTACAAACTTCTAGGGCTAGTAGAGGGGACTTGGTAGACAATATTTCGAATAGGAGCCCATGTCCGGAAACCTACCGTTTGACTTTCGTCTGTAATGAGTCAAACGTACCTTACGTCACACCTCATTTCACATGGACGCCATGTACTGCCTCGCCGGTTGCAAAACAACACCGGCAAATCCGACACATTGTAATGGCTGTAGCTCGGAAACAGTACGTTTTCGGACTTGGGTTCCTATTAGAAATATTGTCTCCTAAGTCCCCCCTACTAGCCCTAGAAGTTTGTAATATGAATTTCCGAACACCCTGTATTTACTAGCTTTTTCTGAATTAGCGTATTGAAAATCCTAGCTCCGGTTATCACTATTCATGAAAATAGCAATAAACCTACCGGAAGTACCATACATGTTTGGAATATTTATCCCAAGTTGTTCTGCCTTTTTCCACCAATCCAGCTCACTGTTTATTCAACATTGTTATTAGTGCTCCTTCTGAAGTTCTGATTATTGTAATGAAAATGTTTCTCATGTCCCCCACACTGTATGAACCACTCCTAAAACTCTTGACGTTCTTCATTCTTGGATTTTATTTTTCACCTTAGGAACATGAACATTTCATAGTCCACAACACATACGTGTATAAGTGAGTTCAATTTGGATGACAATGGCGCCAAGAGGTCGACCCCACCAATTGTGTTAAGTGGAAGCTGATTTGCTCCATTCTGTATTCTAGTGCATGTCTTATTGCAGGCACGAATATAGACATTGGCAAGAGTAAATCTCAATGTAGAGTACTGTGACGTAATTTATATCGATCATTGAACTACTTCCATGAAGAATTAGTTTACCATATGCGAAGAGAAGCTATTAAGTCAAGTGTGCCTGGGAACCAACCTTATACAAGCAGCAATAAATATCACATATATAGAACAGAAATCGTTTTATAGGTAACTACAATTCAGAACACAACTGTACCAAGCTTCACGTATTTAATGGGGAGATACTAGCTTAAGCTAGTGTAGAGTAGAATAAACTTGAATTGTACTTCCTCGGGGATTTGGAGTCCTTGTATTTAAATATTTAGTAATAACTACAAGGCCTTTAATGAGGGTGACTTTAAATTAACGCAGTATTCCAAGTCACACAGAATGCATACGTGGAAACAAGGCACATGTAGTATAAATAGTGCTTGTTTAATTTTTTGAACAGAAAGTCTGTTCCCTTCTTACCAGCTAATTTACATAATTTGTATCACTTCTTTGAGTTTTCTAATCCAATGAATTCAGACTTTAAAACTGTGATAAAAATTAATATGACCTAAGATCTAAAGAAAGATATTTGGATATTTAATTAAATGCAAGAAAAATAGGCTACAAGAAGACATATGCTATAAAATTCGAAAACAAAATTCTGACATAATTATATGTATATGGACTTTTCTTTCGTGGAAATTTCATGGCATTTTTAAGCTATATATCTGAGGAGATTTGTAGTGACATGCCTCAGAAAATACTTAATAGAGTCGCCTAAGAAAGAGTTCATTTAGCTGACTTTATGTATTCCATATTTGAGAATGCACTCTCACATTTAAATTCATACAATAATTATCAAAACACTGTAGACACTAGAGAAATTTGATACATATAATACATTTACGCTGTCTATTATTTAAGTAGGGTGACCATAATATTTTGAGCTGAAAACGGGACATCCCAAGCAAGTTGCTATACCGTCGCCCCCCCTAAAAAAAGAATTATAGAACTTGTTGGTCTAACACCGAATGATTTTCACAGACTAGTATGATAGTCTATTATAAATATTATCTGAAAAGACAAATAAGTAAAAAAGGATGGGTTTCCATACAAGGGCAAACTGGTATAAGCTAGATCACATCATGCAAATCATATATTAACCTCATCATGCAAAAAAGATATCCACCAAGTTACATGGATATTATGTAAATGGTGTCGCAAAATTCGAAGAACATTACTTTTGAAATCGCGTTTCTTGCAAAATAATTTACATGATATAAACTAATCGATACTCAAAGTAATATAAGTAAAATTGAATTAGAAAAATAATAAACTATCGGCCTAATCATTATCTTTACTATTTTCTTAGTCCTATACGCCTTTATAAATAGTGCTAGAAACTGAGTCTCCTTAATTTAATGGTTAATGTGAACTGTGTATATAAGCGTTTCTCAACTTTTCTGAACCCTAGGACCTCTAAAATGTCTAAAAAATTTTACGGACCCCTAATTTTACATCCCACTTTTAAAAGAAGGCCTATATTCTTAATATTTGGGGTATTAATTATAGGTCATTATAACAAAATATGTGAACAAATTTTACTTCTTTACTTTCCACTTGCTTTGTGATATTTTTAAATTATGTCTGAGGACCATCTGCACCATCAGTGGTCCGCGGACCATAAGTTGAGAAACGCTGGTGTATATGATACCATCAAGGTGAAATTACTGGAGCATTAGAAGAGTACCCAGTTATTTCCTTTTGAAATCAAAGAATTTAAATAGCTTTCTCTAGTAACATGCTTCACGATTAACGATAAACCGTATAAGAGTACGTCGTGAGTGTGTTATGTTTCTCAGTACAGTGCACAGATAGGTTCGATAATATCAAAACAGACCGTCATGAAACGTAATGGCTGACCCTTAACCTGGACTAGAGTAGCAGAATGTAAGCAATCAGCAGTGTTCAAGCAGCTGTGACGGAATTCCACTTGTTATTTGCACAGGCAATAACTTCTTCATAATCACAGGTCAAGTAATACCCACAGATGTTAAGTACTGAGATATGTGTTATTCTCTTTCACTAGAATATTGATTAGGGAGATCGTAGTTGGATTCCGTTTTACACGAAGTTGTATCTTCTAAACACAAATATTGGAAATAACATTAACAATAATAAACTGTGTGATGTTTTTGACAGTAGTGAAATAGGAGGTACACTCGAGTCCAAGGAATCTTTCTGATATAATGCGCAGTGATTCATGTTGTTAAGGGAATATATAACCGACTTTTCCAGGCCCACTCCCTACCCCTGCGATTATCCACTGCTTCGCTGCTGAAACTGAAACAGACTTTCATAGATTAACGTTTGAGTGCCAGGCTTTTGCCATCAAACCAATACGAGTCAGACTCATTCAGGGGCTGGTGTTGACATTCCTTGTGAGGCACGGCTTCCAGTCATTGAAATGAAATGATCCCTTACTCCACCTCATTTCACCACTCGCCTAGGCCTGAGCGTTGTTCTTAAACTAATGTGTGTGTTCGGTCTTGAATTCAAACCAATAAGAGAATGACTCACCCACGGCTGGTGTGGAACAGATATGAGAAGATTTAATGCCAACTTTAAATAAAGAAAAACAATAAAAGAAACCAGAAGCATCGGAATGTTTCCGTGCACTCGACTGTACCTCCGAATTAGCTCCCATTTTCCGGATTGACCCCTAAATTATAACATCAGAATTGGCTCCGTTTCATCATCATTTTCCTTCGCAGTTGAACAGACTTAAGACTGTCTACATTACGTAAGACTGTTTAAAAAAGTTTTGCAGTAAATCAGTACTTTAGCCAATAGCTTCGTTAAATTTGCGGCAAAAACTTTTAGCTCGCTTTTTAAAAAATATGTCCAACTGTTTTTATCACGTGGTCTGTATTCGTCAGTAATATTTTAAAGAAACTTTTCTTTCTCAAGTTGTAATTTACTTCTGTATCTCTTCTTGCAGTTCAGTTTGATATTATGTGTTGTTTTGAATACTAATTAAAACATAAGTAAGATTTAAAATGTGGCTCCGGCATTGGACTCCGTGTCGTTATCTAGTTAACAAAGTATGTGTGCGATCCAAAGGTAATCCCTCTTCTGACAGGTCACAATAGTGTTAGGCCCGGGCGGCGAGGGCCGCTTAAACGTCCTTAGAATGGGAAAGAAAGAAAGAAAGAAAGAGAGAAGGAAAGAAAGACAGAAAGAAAGAAAGAAAGAAAGATGGATAGAAAGAAAGAAAGAGAGAAGGAAGGAAAATCAAAATAAAATTATTGGGATGAGCGGAATAGAGCTGTGAATTTGGTTCTATGTTGAAAGATTGACAACAATAGTCGTACGTCAAATACGTAGAATCTGAAACAAATCAAAACAAACCAAACGCGGATGGAAATTGATTAAGCATATTTGCAAATTACATCCGAAAATATTTGGCAACCAATTCGAGTGACTTATTTAATCCCGGAGCCAATTCGGGACAGCAGAAATATGTTAACTAGTTGCAGATTCTCGAAAGAGGGCGTCGAACGGATGAGTTTGGGAATCCCTGGACTAGAGCATGCAAGTAAGCCAAAGAGAAATTCCCATTCTGTGTAGCTTGCAAGGAAAATGTAGTGTATTGCGTGAACAAATTTTAACTTTTCTCTCTTTGTTTTGTACAATGATAATTAAATCTTGGTCCCGCACGCATGTACGCGCACACACGGAATGTAATTACACTAGCATTCCACCACAATGAAACTGTCCCAGCGACAGTGATGGATCTCTTACATGACACCGAGCACGTTATAAATTCAATTTTATTTGTTCGGCGTGACATTCATGATGAATTTTTGAACCACCTTATTACATCCTCATTATATAAGCATCCCTATGCGACCATAGATGTGACAGCGATCCTCTATCATATTTCATGCAAATTCATGCAATATTGTAAAATATTAGTGTGTAAAATTTGCATTGAGCTCTTTCACACGCCGAGGATGACAGCTGCATTTGAACATGCATTATTAAGTTGTACCAAGATAGGAATAAAATATTGTGCATATTTTCACATTGGTGTAGCTTCCAGCCTTTTCTTCTTCTTCTTCTTCTTTTTTTTCGCTTCCTGGTTAGCAAAATACTAATTAATAATGTATATATTAACTAATAGTAGATATTTAAAATGCAATCCGAAGCTCGCTGACAGCAGTTTTGCTGGTACAGTCGAGTGCACGAAAACTTTCCGATGCTTCTAGTTTCTTCTAGAATTTTTCTGTATTTAAAGTTGGCGTTGAATCTCCTTCGTATTTGTGTTCCATAGCAGCCTGGGTGAGCCAATCCCTTATTGGCTTGAGTTCAAGTCCTACCAAATGCATTATACCCTATAAACAACGCTCAGGACTAGGTGAGGGGAGAAAGGGGCTGAAAGAAGTGCTCACAACTAATATCTATACCAGCGGTTCCCAACCGGTGGGTCGCCCTTTCATTCAATTCTGACATTGACGTGTTAGTTCAATCGAAACAGTCACAAAAAACCTCATTAATATAGTATTCTTACTTAAAAACAGCAATTTTGATTGAAAAATTTAAAATGTGTACTTTTATAATAGTAGTTTTTATCTTCACCTAGGAACACTTGTTAGTGAGTATGAAACCACTTCTTGTATATGTTGCAAACATATATCTGTTGTTAAATATACAGGGTGCGGCATTTAAAGTTTCCCATTTTCAAAACCGTGTAACACGTTTATTTAACAAATAAATAAGCTATATTGAACATTTTTAAATGGCTTACAGTCTTGGATTTACAATTCTGGTCTTACTTTTTGAATATGATTTCCTTGAGATGCCTTCCATTAACTTCAACACATTGCTGCAATCTCCCTCGTACACTGGTATTTACGTGGTGTGTGGTGTCTTGCGTAACATTTGCACTTTCCTGCTGAATTGCATTGTTAAGACTGTTAATGTCAGGGAGGGCATGAGTGAAAACTTTAAACTTCAGATAGTCCCACAGAAAAAAAAAAAATCTGCTGCAATAAGGTCGGGAGATTTGGAGGGAAAGAATTTGGAAAGAATTCGGCCGGGGAAACCAGCATGAAGGGTGTCCATTGAAAGATGTGCAGTATGTGCTACAGAACCTTCCTGTTGAAACCACAATCTCTCAATATCCAAGTTACGATGTGTCGATTCTGGTAGGAAGAAAGTTTACAGCATGTGATTGTAACGATCAGAGTTGACAGAAACCGAAGCACCATCATTGCTCTCAAAGAAATAAGGGCCTGTGCTGCAATGGCGAACCGCACCACGACCTTAGGACTGTGAAGTGGCCGCTCGTGGATTATGCGTGGATTTGCAGGAAATTGCAAATGTTACGCAAGACACCACACAATGCGTAAAGGCCAGTGTACGAGGGAGATAGCAGCAATGTGTTGAAGTTAATGGAGGGCATCTCAAGGATATCATATTCAAAAAGTAAGACCAGAATTGCAAATCCAAGACTTTAAGACATTTAAAAATGTTCAATGTAGCTTATTTAAGTGTTAAATAAATGTGTTACACGGTTTTGAAAATGGGAAACTTTAAATGCCGCAAAATGCTACAAAGTGCTTATATTTTGTCAACAATTTTCAAATCAGAACACAAATTGTTTATCAATAATCAATCTTTACCATCAAAAAAGCATATATAAGCTTATATATATTTGCAATATTTGATGGTAAATTATATATACTTAAGGAAGGGATACGATTCAAATAAGGTTTTTTTACTCCACCGTGGACCGATGGACCATGGAGGTATTCCGATAAGGCAGCGAAGGACTGGGGGAATAAGACACGCATTAGTTGGAGGTTAGAAGAAATTTCCTTGTAAATAGTGTTTCCTATATTAGACCTATACATAAAGTAATTCCAAGTGAACAAAGAACATTTCCCAAGGTTTATATTAATTATGAAATCATTATGTTCTCTCGACGAATCTAGAGGCTCTTAGTCGTATCCGCCGTCGCTAAAAAAGGAGAGGAGCAGGGGTGGGGAGTGGGTATGGCGGCGCCAGTTTAGAAATCCTTTACCAATATAAACCAGAGCGGATTATATCGGAAAGATTCTGCACACGCGAGTGAGCATATTTCTTATAGTTACAACATTTCAAGGAGATTCACTTTTGATACAATGAAAATGTTTTATTTATAATATTGTAACATTTTAATGATAACCTTGAAGGAAATAAAAAAAGTTCCAGCATTTCAACAATTTATATTTCAAATACATGAGCATTTCAACATCACTTGTTGCAATAACGAGGTGCATACTGGGATGTTACATACAATGTATATGATTACTTCTGCGCTCATTTTTATATAATTTCTTCATATACGTTTGATCTGAATATGGAGTCATAATTTTATTTTTACTTCATCCTTCATTTATACATATATAATTTCGGTGACAGTATTAGTCAATTATCTGAAATTCATGGCTTGCTGATTAATTCTATCTATTATTTTTTTTCTTTACTATTTAATTAGCTAAGAGGCTAAGAAGATCAGTGATAGGCTTTCTAGAGTCTTAAGAACAGTGCTAGCCAGGAATCTGAGTTATATATTCTGTGAAAGGCTAACGAAACTATTAATGTAATTATTGAATGTAATTATTAATTATAAATATTTATTATTTTCTATCTGAATAAGGTCATAGTGTTTACGCAATCTACCCGCACAATAAGTACTATGGGCGGAGGAATTATTGTGTTCAACTTGAAGTTTTAAGCATTAATTCAGAAAAATTTGTGTAATAATATGTGAGTATTATCACTGATCTATGGGCGTGTCATTCTGAAGAGTATGACTCGAAAAAGAAAAATCCTATCAAAACGGACGTTTGCATTCGAATTAGATATAATCCTGTAGTATGACGACCATCTCTTATCCAATTTTTTGTCCAAATTCTAAAAACCATCAGTTGGATCATGTGCCATCGACAAATACTATTGCATACAGTTTCACCCTATCTTTTCCATCCAAAAATATATAATCAAGCAATGAGCTTCATCCTCTTCCCAAAAGACGTGCGTAACATAGCAGCTGATTCTCTGCGCTGTCAGGGCCAAGATCAAGCGAACATTTACCATGAAGAGTTGATAAATTTCATTTTTCTTTCCGTTTGTGGTAATATTAATTTGTTATTATGAAATGACTTATCCACCTAACCACAAACCCAATAGACCAAAAGTTCAATAGATGCAACGTCATAAAGCCCTATAACATTATAATATTTACTAGATTTATGCACATATACATTCCTATTTATGTATCACTATGTCATAAAATATAAGTTGCATATAAAATTATATAGTCACATACAATACAATCACATTTAAGATAGCAAAGTGCTATATGTATTCAACTAAAACCTAACCATTAAAATATATACACTGATACAGATTTAATCACACTGATTTTAAAAAAACACACTGTTGACATCTGTTAAAATATGTACACTTATGCCGAATTTTTTTCAGCAATAGTCATTAAAAATATAATTCTTCTTGAATATATGACAGTCAGTTGTCTATCCGATAAAAACAGTAGAAATTAATTTGCCGAAATCTTCTCAGCAAAGTCGTTAATAATAAAATAGTACTTGAGTGCACTAGTTGTAAAAATAGTTGGAATGTAGGCGGCTTGTAAATGTATTCCGTTGCATCAATTGTTTTGGCTTCTGTTACATGCGGATATGCGCATTTCGATCCTTAGATCATCTTCAGTCCTGATAGTTTCCGACGTGTGGAGTGCTTGAGTATAAATGTCATACACTTTGACATTTGACATTTATACTCAAGCACTCCACACGTCGGAAACTATCAGGACTGAAGATGATCTAAGGATCGAAATGCGCATATCCGCATGTAACAGAAGCCAAAACAATTGATGCAACGGAATACATTTACAAGCCGCCTACATTCCAACTATTTTTACAACTAGTGCACTCAAGTACTATTTTATTATTAACGACTTTGCTGAGAAGATTTCGGCAAATTAATTTCTACTGTTTTTATCGGATAGACAACTGACTGTCATATATTCAAGAAGAATTATATTTTTAATGACTATTGCTGAAAAAAATTCGGCATAAGTGTACATATTTTAACAGATGTCAACAGTGTGTTTTTTTAAAATCAGTGTGATTAAATCTGTATCAGTGTATATATTTTAATGGTTAGGTTTTAGTTGAATACATATAGCACTTTGCTATCTTAAATGTGATTGTATTGTATGTGACTATATAATTTTATATGCAACTTATATTTTATGACATAGTGATACATAAATAGGAATGTATATGTGCATAAATCTAGTAAATATTATAATGTTATAGGGCTTTATGACGTTGCATCTATTGAACTTTTGGTCTATTGGGTTTGTGGTTAGGTGGATAAGTCATTTCATAATAACAAATTTACCATGAAGATAAAATGAAAAATGAGATTCAAGATGGTAATTTTGTATTCCTACAAAGGATGCTGCTAAAAAAACTAATTTCGCATTTAAGGGATCGTGGCAGAATATTCCATGTAGGCCTACATATACTTTGCCACAGAAAGGTCCGAATCACTGACAAATGCGATAATTGATTATATGTTCAAGAAAAATTTAAGTAAATATTATAAAAGCCTGATATTAGTACAATATTTAAGACAGTCTACAACTATCGTAAAAGAAACTGTCGTTGAGTTTGCTGTGGAATTTGAATATTTGGTAGGATACATTCAAAATTCTCAGAGGCATGTGGCCATATTTTGCGTAGCTTCATGACTTCAAAGTATGCAGGTATAATTGTGGACAAATTCCTGACTGGATCTGCCAACGTTCCATGTTGAATTGATGTCAGCGAGGAGCAGAATCTAATAGAAGGCAGATATTGTTCCAAGTCAGTCCTGTTAATTGGATTTACAGATACGCTAGCATCCTCGTATCGGTTTCCAATGTGCATTTTCACAATGAAAACACAACCTTAAGACGAAATTTTTTTAACGTTCATGACATTTACAGTGAAGTTTAAAACTTAAGAATATACTAGTCATGGAGCAACTAATATAAAAAGCTTTATATCTAAAGCTGAAACATCCCTCTCAATAAACGGCCAATCTTAGAAAGATGCATTTTTATTTAATTCAGTGTGACCTAAAAACTAGCATTTCCTATGGCATAGAATAATACATGTGGGAAAAATATGTACGAAAGCAAATAGTTTTATTGAATTATTGCCAAAGTTCATTGTCACCGCAGACTTTTCACTGGAAAGGACCCTCTGTGGTTTAAAGATGTTGAGGTAATATTACCAGGGACTATTTTAGTGACCGTTAAGTTATTGCATCTTGTATATTTTTCTTCCTATTTCTCCCGCCACATAATAAATGTACTCTATTTGAGTTATCTTTCATATTCTGTAGTAGATACCTTTCAAGTGATTATCTCCAGATGCAATCGGTTTTAAATGTTACCTCTATTTAATACGCTGTTCTCAAAGATAATTTAAGTACACGTTTTCCCTGTTAATATGTATAATAGCCTACATCTTTAGAATTTCATTTGAAAATGTGAGGTTTATGCCCCTTCATCTGATACTGGTTGGATATTCAGCATGTCTAAGAACAAACTTGACAGGGTAGTAAATGGCCTCTTCCCACTGGCTCAAAGGTTGTTGATATTTAAAACGGAGGTCGTAGATAAAGTATATTTCTAAGGAGGTGTACCTGGAAGAGATTTTACAGGAGCTATCATCGCTGTCATTCTATACAATCTTTCTCCACTCTACAATCTTCAATCAGTTCTCTTAAATAGGCCTAAATTGAAACATACTTTTTTGGAAGTTAGACCTAGTGACGTAAATAATAAACATCTGGAATATGTTGTTTTGTTTTCATCATTTACTAGTTAATTTATGAACAAGTTTCACACGATCGTTGCCTTCTTTGACCGTCGGTCTTTGGTTGAGAAGTAAACCTACATAAATTTACAAGGAAGTGACAAAGATCCGATTCCCAATATTTACCAACATGAAACTGTTAAGCTTTGATAAGTCTTCCTTTCAGAACTATGAACTACGTAAAATGTTGTCAATTATTAATTCTATGTAGTATAATAGCCTTGTCTTCATTTAGCCTAAATGAAAACATACACAGCCTTACTAATAAAAGCTGCTTACATCTGCGTTGAACGGTTGTTTGGTTGTTCTGCGCGCAAGTTCTACATAAGCCGTATTACCAATAAACGGAGTGTAACTGCCGAGGGTTACACCGGGTTTGTACTGCAACGTCATCAAACACGTCACGCTTTTCATGACGGTACTAGCCCCTGGCTATGAAGGACTGCTGAAAGCCATCTATCGGAGCAGCGGGCAAACAGCGATGCGTCGTCTGCCTAGTTTAAGTATTTCATTATATTGTTTTCAGAAAGCTGTAATCATGGGTACAAGTATGGAAATATGTCCCGCAAACAAGGAACAATGTTTATAATTCCGCAAAAGCAGCTCAGAATATGCATAGCCTCAAAATTCAATGTCAGACATCTACGAAACGACCGGCTGTTACGGATATCGGCCATCTTGATTATTTACGTCAAGTTTATACAAGGGGGCCAGGCTGTGTAAAACGTTGCATACATTCAGCCTTATGCAAGGATTATTAGTACACTTTTTCTCCTCAGCTGTGTATATTCTTGGTATAAATGTTACAACTGGATTATTAGTAAGACTGACAGAATATAACTAAATTTTGAAGTTGAGTTTTGGAAATACACTCACGGCTTAATTTTATGACTAAGCCCTACATGTCTGATTCAAAACAGTATTGGACTTGCACAATATTCTCGTGATTATTGTTGCCGGAAACACATTGTACGTGCCTAGCATGCTATTTATTATAACAATGCGTCATTACGTCGCGATGAATTAGTCTGATGAAGTCACATTTGATTCAATATTACCTCGCCTTCACTGAATACACAAGCAATTTATGCTTTGGAATTTTACACTGGTTTCTCTCCATACAAAGAACTCCCATGATGCAATGCCTGCGTACTTCATGACCATCAACACTTGTTCGCATTTCTAATTTCTTATGCGATCGTGTTAGAAAAATATGTTGCTGATCCAATTGTAAAACTTTCCACTTTCTTACTCTCGCTACCTTGCTAGAATTGTTCCATCCAGACAATTACAAAAGGAAAAAAAGACTTTTAAAAAACTTAATATAAAAATTTCTTAGTTATTTTTTTTAATTTACTTAATTAATGACACAAATATATCAGAATAATTAGTAGAACTAATTACTGTTTTCGATAAAATTATAGAGTTATAGGTTCGTGAAATTATTATTGCAGCCTAGAATGGCAATTTAAGGCTTAAATCTGTGATGTATTTATGAACCACAAATTACTGCCTCTGTTGGACATTAAATGAGAATATTATAGGATAAAAATTCTTTTGACACTTTGAAGCGAAGTTAGTAGAGCGGCTCACGGATAGCCGAAATTCCTGGGTTCGAATACCAGTATCGGATAATTTTTCTTCTATTATATTCTCGTTAGATCGATGAGTTTCATACACACAATTTTTCCCCACCCTTGAAAGCTGTATGGCATTGATGATATCCTGTCACTCCGTTGGCGGGAACATAGGGTCTCCGAGTGGAGGGTTCATTGCAAAAGACTAATTTAGTTACCCTTATTTTTCTATAGAGAAGCCTATCGCTTCGACATCCAGCTAGAGGACCCGAGAGATTACTTGGACATGAAAGGGTTGTAGAATTTGGTTTAGAGGTTCTAATTTAAGCTTGGAATTCATTAATTTGTCATAAATGTACGACACTGTATCTACTGTTTATATTGAGAGATTATAGTCGCTTACGGGGACTTTTTGCTAAGACCTTTTATGTCCTGAAAAATCCATCGCCTGCGGCTAGAATTGAACCTGCTACCTTCGGATCCAGAGACGGGCACGCTACCTCCTCACCACCGCGGAAGATTTAAAGGCGTTTGTAACACATTAATGGACTTCAACTAAACTCTGCACTTGAAGTTCCAGTTGTACTAGAGAGAATTGAATTTGAACTTGAATTTATTTGAACGTAGAACAAAATAGTTCCTTTTAGGCATACAATGCCCTCACACATATAGCCTATAGAAAATTACAAATAACATTACAGTTGTTTGAAGATATATTGTTAGTACCAATATTGGAACTAAAATATAATCCTTAATCTAATGTCATGAAGTAGTTGTAGTATAATATATGAGAGAGAGAGAGAGAGAGAGAGAGAGAGAGAGAGAGAGAGAGAGAGAAAGACAGACAGACAGAGAGAGAAGAAAAGGGAAGCGGTATAAAAATAACATGCATATCTTCTGAGAGTGATCGAGTAGGGTTGTAGATTGTAGGCCTCACGGTATTTGGATAATACCACAATATGATGGAATGGCGTTTCCATAACAAGAGGCCTTTCTGCTGGGTTATGGAATGGAGGGATTTTACGTATTAATCTAAGATACACGTCCCGTGAGGTCTCAAACCAACTAGATTCACTATATGGCAAAAATAAATTCCACTTCTATACCCGCTCGCATCTGTAGCTCCGGCAGCGATTTCGAGGAAATGCTTTCTAGGAGACGTGACTTCAGGATCATATTGGACAAGATGTACCACACGTTCTATTGGCTTGGACGTGCGTAAGATCTCGTCCAGACTTGCGTCAATATGTGCTAAAAATGTCACACAACATTTGCTATTGCAAATTTGTTTAATTTGTACTGTGCAAATGTATTTATCTTGATCTCATGCTGAACTAAAACAAGTTCATGCAAATTAACTAATAATCACGATTGAGTTTCGGTTTTGCTGATAATGCCTCGAACGTGTGTGCACAAGATTGCTACATTTGAAGAAGATAAAACCACGAGTAGTATTAATTTACCAATGTACAAATATTAATATGTAAGAAAATAATGTAAAGCACATGGGTATAGAACACATAAGTAGTATGATATAGCCTTCATTGATTTTAGCTAGTGATGAGCGAGACCAGTCTTGGTCTTGCAGTCTTGGTCTTGGTCTTGCAGAAAATGCAAGACCGAGACCAAGACCAAGACCGCATCAGCGTTAGCAAGACCAAGACCAAGACCGATCGTGCAAGACCGAGACCAAGACCAAGACTAGCCCTGCAAGACTTTGGCAAGAACAAGACTTAACTGCAAGACTCTTGCAGTCTTGCTACTTTAAAAAGTTGTATAAATCCCCGTTGTTTATGCAGCGAGCCAGCGAACGCTACTCAAAGGCGCCGCAGAGTCGCTAGCCGGGTAGTCCCTAGGCTGGTAGGCCTATAGTGTAGAGGTTGCATCATCGTGCGGTAACCAATGAGAGCAGACCCGGTGCGTGACGCTGTCAGTTTCCAAAAGCGAGCGCACCGCTCAAATAACACATGTGAAATCCGTATACTACCTATCTCACCACTACGTTAAAACAAATTACTGCAATGAAAACATACAATTAATCTGACGGATTTCCCTGAATGGCATTCCATACACCTAGTTTCTTCAATTGGTGGGAGTTAATTTCACGATAAACACTCCATATTCGTTTTTAAAATGTTTAATTGCAATAGTTCTTTAGTATTATGGTACTAAAGACAAACAGATGTAACAAAGGCCCTAAGCCATATATGAAATTTCATTTTGCGTACAATATAAATACTGACCACATAATTTATCAATAAAACTTTAAAATTCTGCCATATAGTTATTTAATAACTACACCATTTCAACCTCAATTTCGGAAAAAGTAATTTCAATTTCGGAAAAAGTAATTTCAAATTCGGAAAAAGCAATTTCAATTTCGGAAAAAGTAATCTCAATTTCGGAAAAAGTAACTTCAATTTCGGAAATACGAGAACTATTTTTTAAAACATTCGATGGGGCATAAAATGAAAACCACAGTGAAAATCAAAACTGTTTTATTTGGAACATTTAGGTACACCTTCTACCTACTTCTCTACATAATCTCGCTCCGATTGAGTCATTTGCCCTAGCGTGGTACCATCTTTACTATACCCTCTTCATAGCCCTCTTCTTTCCGAAATTGAAGTTACTTTTTCCGAAATTGAAATTACCTTTTCCGAAATTGAAATTACTTTTTCCGAAATTGGAATTACTTTTTCCGAAATCGAAATTACTTTTTCCGAAATTGAGGTTGAAAAGGTGTAGTTTCTCCAACCTCTCACTGGGTTAAAAGAAAGCTATGACTGAGGATTTATAATAATTCTTTATTACAACCAAATGGTCATACTATGATGAATGGAGCAACGATGGAATGACATAAGGCAGGGGAAACCGGAGCACCCCAAGAAAGCCTGCCCGACCCCACTTTGTCCACCACAAATTCCACATAGATCCATCGAAATCCGATCCCGGGTCCCAGCGGTGGAGGTCGAGCGGGCTAACCACTCAGCCATGGGGTGGCCTATCTGAGGATTTGAAACTTTAAACAGTAGCCCCCGTAACTTAAAACGCCTATTAACATGCTCAGTAGCCCATTTCATTAACGATGATATCCTTTTTTACACCTATCATTAATATTCATAGCCTACTCTCACATATAGAATCTTTCCTATCTACTTGAACAAAATATAACATAGCTATTCAGCTCATTCCATTCTCCTTGAAAAAATCAGGTGATACGCCCGGTATTCTTAATAATTATTCAATAAAACACAATTAAACCGTAGATTAATTAAAACAGGAACTTATTTGGCGGGTATTTGCTAGTTATTACTTTACAGTTACGTATCTGATTGTACTGTAGCTATACAGGCCTACATTTTTCTGATGATAGGTAGGACATCCACTAAAAACCTTTTTTTACTACTACAATTTTGTTATTGACACATAACGGTGGCGGTGTTTAAGTTCTTGCTGCTGATTCATATTAAGAAGGCATATCGAATAACTACTTTCATGAAGAATAGTTATGATTATTTATGACCCAAACAGCCGAAGGCCCAAAACTTGAAAGCAACTAGAAAGTATAAATTAGAACTAGGGTATATGGAAAGAGAAATATTATTTATCGCAGCCTATGGGTTTGGGATTCGAATGGACACTGTGTGATTTTCTATAGATTGCACAATTTCTATAGCATCTGCTTCAATGCCGTTATGTTTTGTTACTATATTATACAGTTTTAAACAGGTCAGATAGAACCTCTTTCCTATGCGGAAATCTTCTAAACATTTCATACACATCCTGTTAATATTACTTCTTGTCTCCACAGCCGTTCAATTTGAAACTTTACAATACAATATTCATAATTTCAGACTCTCAAATAGGGTATAGCTTCTCGTGGATTTTGGGTTTAAAGTTCTGCAATAGGATAACAGAGAATATTTAAATTTACACTCCAAATTTACTGGTCTAGCTTATATCACCATGGACGTTTCGGCAGACAGCGTGACATCACATTACTGTTTACATGGTTAAAGGAACTAAAAGCAATTAGCTTTCGTAAAACACAGTAAAATGCATAAAATAAAACTGCAAGACTCTTGAAACAAGACCAAGACCGAGTATGCAAGACCGAGACCAAGACCAAGACCACTGATGCAAGACCGAGACCAAGACCAAGACCAGGGTTACCTATGCAAGATCAAGACCAAGACTGAGAGTGCAATACCAAGACCAAGACCAAGACCGCCTTGGTCTTGGTCTTGGTCTTGCATTTGCTCATCACTAATTTTAGCTTAGCAAAAATAGATCTGAAAGCGATACGTTTTCTTCTTCTCCTTTTTAATATTCTTTTATGGGCCCTAAGGTCCGTCCGTTTAATCGCATTTTATGTGCCGAGATAAGAGCAATTTCACGAAATATCTTAAGGTTAGTGGCTAGCCTGGCACTAAAGGATAAAAAGATCCCAATATAGTTGGTTGACAATTACTGAAGCTTATATTAAAGCAGACAGTTCTTACAATTTAACGAAAAGTATGGGCTTAAAACTAATTTTACATTTTACTGGTTGCACAAAATAGATCGGCATAGCCTAATACAATATCCTCTTCCTCTTCCACCTCCTCCTTCTCCTACTTCTTCTTCTCCTCCTACTTCTTCTTTTCTTCCTACTTCTCCTCCTCCTTTTTCTCCTCCTTCTCACCCTCTATGATGTCTCCTCTAAGATTCTAAGAACGAATCTCTGCTTTGAAATATTCTTGAGGACATCAGTAAAGGATATGCGTTTTAAAACATATTAACCTACTTATTGCTAAGCAGTGCGAAGCTGGTTCCCAATGTTACTTTTTTTTAATAAGTCCGAAATTTGAAGTTAAAAATGTGTCACAATCTAATATCATTAAGGCTACGTAAAGATTCATAGAAAAATTAAATAGGCCTATATAAAGAATAAAACTTCGGTTCCAGTTAACAGTTAGGGTCGTATTAATATTTCCAAGATTTTTTCATCTAAGAGTTCTACGTCGACTGCCTTGTAGCATTAAAAAGCTTTTCTTGTTGCGTTATGAAGAAACACTGTTGCTAGAAAATAATTACAGTAGGTGCAGAAACTTGATCCATATCTTTAGTAGTCTTCTAATTAAATAGACATGTTGGAGCTTAATTGTTTTTAAAGCCTAATTGTGTTTTTAAACTTATGTCAAAAGCACTAATAAAATATTAGTATTATATGGTTTTTTTCCGAGAGTTCGCTAAGTGTTGTACTAAGATTAAAAAAATAAAATAAAATAAAAATGTATGATTCAAATCATCTGCTTTATTCTGTGCTACCTAGGCCTTTCGACATTCGTACGTCATCCTCAGGGTACCTTTCTGTGCTGGCGTAGATGCGTTAACATAAAATTAAAAAGGAATTTTCTTGTGATTTTATGCTGACTATTCCATTCATATGCAAAGTGTCTGTCATTAGCCAATAACGTTTAGCAATTCCTCGGATATAGACCAATCACGATCGTTTATCTTATAACATTTTTGCGATTTATACGAGGGTGCGATTTTATCTGATAAACCGTCAGCTTGTTACTATAAATGTAGGTGTCCACGTGCAATGACTAATACGTCACATGCTGCCAGTGAACACAATAAAACACATTATTTTATGTAATATAACTTGTTTGGAAATTGTAATAATATAATGTACATTGATTAAAAGCACAATTGTAATTCGATGCAAGCCAGTTCGCGTTCTTTTATTCTGCTGTTAACTTACCTGTAATTAGGTTAACTATGTCTTATATGCACCATTGGTTGCAACATGGTAACTCGAATCGATTCATGGATGGTTGATTCATAATATGCCGTGATCTCGCAGCTGTTAGTTTTCTTTTCATATAACAAAGTAAGAAAATAATTATTACTTGTATAATCCGTTAAATTTTTATTCGTGGAATAGTCTTCATAAATTCAACTCGAGTTTTAGATTTTCATCAGATAAATTCAACCCTCCGAATCTATCGATAAACTCGTAAACTCTCGTGGATTACCTATGATAAAATAATTGAAATCTTTAAAAAGTTTCGTTTCATTTTCACACGACAGGGAAGACTCAAGAAGAAGCAAGCTTGGAAATGTGTCAGTGCTAGTTTTTAATTAAACTTTTTGAAGATTTCAATTATTTTATCAAGATCTTATAATTAACGCATCAACTCCAGCACGGGAAGGTGCCCTGAGGATGAAGTACGAATGTCGAAAGACCTATACAGTACAAAATAAAGGTTTTTCAGCATATGGTTTTAATCATACATTTTATTTTATTGGTAGAGTTCAGCGGTGCTATATCATGTATTCTACCACTTCAAAGATGATTTAAATTTGTATTTATGCAGCAAAAATACATTAGTACTGTCTCTGAATTAATGTACAGGTGGAAGGGGGGAAAGCGGACCGACTAAAATATCTAAGCTGCCGATATGAGCCACTGCGCATACCTAGCGGCATTCTCAGGATAGCAGGGAATGTATTGAAATTTGTTCTAGACAATATAGACAGTCAGTTGAGTAATAATTTCACGTGATTTGCGTTGCTTACATTTATTTACGTATCACAAGGCTCTGAAATGAGCTACAAGAGTCGGTCCGCTTTTTTTCCCTGCCTATACATAAGCTGATCATCCAGCCCACATCTCAATATATGTCTACAGTTTATGCAGATTGTAAGTAATAATACAGAAATTTGATTTCAACAAGATTTTAATGCTTCATATTTTTATTATTATAGCCCTGAAGATGACGTATTAGCGTCGAAACGCGTAGAAGAAACAACATCTGCATTTTAGCACAAGACTTTATTATATTGACTTTAAGCACATTGTTAATAATGTTAAGAAGTTTTTAGTAATAATTATGACTGATTCATTGTTTGTACAAGTTTTTATATTACTACTTATGTATGTTAAATATAATAGGATAAGTTATGTTTTATAAAGTAGGTTAAGTTTCTACTGTTTTTAAATTACTGAGCATTGGTGGAAATTATAAGTTAAGTACACAAGCACGTCCTGCAATGCTAACAATACTTTTTTGTGCATTACACATTTCCCCTTTGTTATGTTGTTTGAACCAACTACTACCCTCGTGAATTATGGATATAGTAGCATGTTGCTCTTAAGTCAGTTTGCGACATAAACCGAGCTAAACTTGTTACACAGCTGTCATTTGGTCGTTTTGCCGAGTTTACTCGCAGGAGGCTCTGCTTTTAAATGTTATTTGGAAGATGCTTGCGTTGCCACGGCAACCATGCACGAGTATGCGAGATCGCTCCTGGTGTTTTCTTCTCTCAGATAAGTTTGTAGACACCGGTCCCAATGGGGCTTCTCTTGCTTTTTCTAGTACAGTCAGCAAAACTATTTCCTCCATTTTATTGCCAGAATAACAGTAAGATAACCTTTGCGGCAGCCTTCTCAAGAAATTTTGCTTGTAGTCTTTCTTATTATTTTATCGAAGACACAAGCTTACTCCGTATGTGGGCCTATGCCTGAGCGTAGGCCTGCTCTTTATTATTTAATACTAGCAGGTGCCCGGGTTATTAATTCGATCGCTGGGTTTTTAAATAATTAAGAAATTGTATTTCTTAACACTTACATGCAATTCATAAACAATTAAATGGATTAATAATAATTAAAAAGCTAAAAATCGGGCTTCCAGACGCATATCACGGTTAGAGTGTGCCGCCCAATTAAAATCGACCTTAAATTCGAGTTCCCTGGCCCAAAAGTAAGTTTCGTCCAAATCGTTCAGTTTTTTATTTATTTATTTATTTTTATTTTTTTTATTTAGACCTATATTCATGTTCCCCCTTCCGTCGTCCCAAGTTAAAAAAAAATCATTCCTCTGCATATCGTGGTTCAAAAGATATAAATTTGGTTCCTATATATATATATATATACATATATAGTTATAAAAAAATAATGAATAACATGTATCATGATCCGATACATGCAGATTGCAGAGATTCCAGAGGTTGGCACAGTGGTCCCGTTCAAGAGATTTGTGTTCATGGCCATTCCAAATCCATCTCTTGTCCTCAAGACTCATAAAAATCAGTCAATCGTTCTGACCATCACCAACCGCCTCTGTATCTACAGCTCTACTGACTGAACAAACTGTAACGAAATTTAGCAGAAAGGGTATTTTTGATACATAATAATTGAATTACAGCAACCTTTTTTTTATTTATTTCTTTTATAGTGTCAGAATGTGTTTGCCTATATCAGAAATTCGGTACAGATCTTAATATTATAGGATATCTGTTTATGTTTCGATGGAATGTATCCGAAGTGTCTACGTCTTATGTTGAGTCCAATATAATACGCCTGCGTTTTTAGATACATATGTAGCAGTTTTGTCTACCTTTATTCTCTCTTTCTGCTGAATTATTAATATATTATAATGTATCCATCGCAGTCGTGCTACGAACCAACTAGAAAAGTATTCTAAATGCAAAACGAGGGAGCGAAGTATTTCTCCCACAAATGTATCATTCATTCTTACCTGTATGTCACTTTGAACGCTTAGAAATTCCGCATTTGAAGAAAATAATGATGGATTTCATAAACTGTATCCGTTCTTTAAGTATGGTGAGATTAACGCACCGACGTGATAATAGAATTCTGAATTTTCTTTTACTGAGTAGTTTAATTAGAATAACTTAAACCAGACAAATTTCCACATCATTGTATTTCTAAGTCTTATTATTATTATTATTATTTTAAGATAATGTAATGATTAAAACAATCTTACCTACTTACTCGTTGGCAACAGACAATGCCTAAGCAAGCTAAATAAATAATACCTATTTTACGGATCCCGGAGGTTCATTGCCCGCTTACATGAGCCCGCCATTCTACCCTTCCTCGCAAACCCAATTTCCCTTAAATCTATTCTAATATTATCCTCTTACTACGTCTAATCTTCCAAGTGGTTTTTTCCCTTCGGGTCTCCCAATAATATTTTTGAGTTTCCTCCCCCATGCGCGCAACATTTCCAGCCCATTTCACTCTCCATGATTTAATTTCCCTTCTTATATTCGACGAAGGGTAGGTCCAAATATTTTCCTAAGCAACCTTATGTTTTTTGCCGAAGAGTAAGGGACCATGTCTCATATCGATGTAATACAACCGGCAGGATAATTGTCTTATAACTTTTAATTTTGAGATTTCTGGACAGAAGACGAGTAGGTAAAAACTTCCGAATAGCATAAAAGTAAGCATTTACTGATTTTAGTAGACACTTCACTTCTGCTTTAATATTATTTGCATCTATAAATATTTCTTACAAATATTTGAATGATTCCAGTTGTAAAAATGTTTTATTGGCTATTATGATATTTTGTAGCGCATTATTTTGTCGTTTCATGAACATACACTTATTTTTTATATTATTTTCCAATCCAACATTCCTGCAGGCTTCGGAAAGACTTTGACTAAAACGATCATAACATAACTAAAATACACACAAGCTTGAGTTATGGTTTCTGTAATAGGTCTTATCTTCAACAAAACTTCAATAGATTATGTTCTAGATAACTTTAAGCAATACAATTAGATGTAAGTCGTTATGTATACAAGTAGACCTATGTAGACTTAGCCTGTCCTATAATGTGAGCTTTAAAAAGTTACGGATATTTTCGTTTCACATGTGAACTTCCATTCATGTGGCTCATGATAAATCTTCTCCACACAAATCATAACACCGGGTTCTCAATCCTCTTCAGATCGATAAAGTAAACTTTCCTGTAAAGTGATGGCAATGGGAAAATGTCGCTTTATTTTTTACCTATGATACTCCTGAGAATTTCTTTCTTTCTTTGTTCGTGAATGAAAATGTTATATAGTTTTAACATTGGATAACGTTGTTTAGGAGTAAGACGAAACAGATCTAACAAATTGCTCCGATTTTAATTTAGGTTATATATATATTTATTTATTTATTTATTACAACGGTCCCTGAATTAAAAAATAAAATAATAATAATAATAATAATAATAATTGTCAGTAAAATGCTATTATTCGTCTGTGAATTAGTTGCTGAAGACTGAAAACATAACGAAAACCTTATTTAGAAAGAGAAACTTTTCTAATAACTATTTTGCAAGAAAGATGATATTTTTTGCGTAATCCTCGGATGTTAACGTTAACGAATCTGTTTATAGGGTACGAATATGAATCTCTTTGGCCCTTATCGGTACTATACTCTTAACATATGTAGATTGCTTTGGATAGAAAATATAATGGTTTGACCCGAAAATTCCGCGTCAGGTTTTCAGCATTAACACTCGATTTGAGGACCCCTGAATAAAAAAAAATATATATATATTTATCTGCTTTTGTTGCAAAAATGGTCATTCTATTTAAACTTTTCTATTGCAAAGTTTGACAAGTGTTGTACGGTAAGAAAAGTGTGTGGATTAATCTTTCTGATAGCTTAAATGGTATTATCAGTTTAGACTAATTGGATTTCTGTCCGTATTTCAAGGAATTGATTAACGTCCCCTAATTGGATCGGTGCAAGGTTTATATTGTGCAATTTTGCATTTAGATTGAACGAAAATTAAAATGTAATTTAATCAAATTACTAAGGGTCTTAGAGAGCTGAGGATGTACAGCATGAGTGCATCATTCCAGTAGGTAAGAACTTCTAGATTAATGTTCTTTCTAACTCATCATTGTATTTATTTCCGTTCTTTTCCCTCCCTTCTTTCTCTCCCTATATCTTTCCTTCCCTTTCCCTCTGCTCTGATTTTTTTTATTATTTTTCTTGTCTATTTTTTTTATTTCTCGTTCTTTCTTTCTCTTGCTTCTTCCGCTCCTTAAAATCCCTTTTGTAAGGCTTAAGTTAATCTAATTTCTACGATATGGAAGAAAATATAATAAATAAAATATATACAGTAATATGTACAATATATACAAAATATATTATACAGTATAATAATTAAAAATAAAATAAAATAATAAAATATATACAGTAAATACGAATAAAATATATACAGTAGGCCTACATAGAATCAGGGATGATAAGAAAATTGCACTGCAGTATTCGTCTTTACGGTCTGATAATTCCCGAAAGGGAGCCATAGTTAGATTGGCCCTTAACGGGGTAAGAACCCGCAACATCCTACATTAGTTTGAATTTTCGTACATTATTTTTTTCCTTAATATTTTATATTAACTTGTCTTTCTTCCTTAATTTTCTTTTAATTAATTAATTATTCCGTTTATTCCGTAATTTTTCCTCGCATTCTTGGGCCTATTCTTGTGAATGTTTCTGTTCTTAAATGTATTTTTCCTTTTGTCTGTTTTACTCATTTCATTTTTCTTTCTGTTAAGTTTATTTTGAATGGATTCAGAGACAATGATTAGAATTAATTCAAGGAGATAATTTTGCACGCATGGTGTCTTCTGTTGGCCATTTCTTCAAACACTAGTCATACCATTAGCTCCTTGCTGGCATGTGAGCTCTGAATTTTTCATGTCTTCTCAGGTTACTCCTGTTTGTACCAACACACTTTAGTCCTATTATAATCATCATCATTCGAGTTTACAAAAAAACATCTTGCTTCCAAACCTTATATTCAGAAGTGTCTGGCAGGGCTAATCTCACCTTATCTTCCTAATACACCATTTATTATTAATCGTTGCACTAAACGTAGGATAGGGGCCAGATATACAGTCACGATCACTAATTCATCCTCTGTCCGCAACAAACTGGTCTTCATTTGGATTGATTTGAAACTGGCTGTATGTAGGCTAAGGTGGAAAGATTGAGTCAGACTGAAAATGCAATGCCATAAATATTGTACCGGCACGTTGCTATGGTAGCTCAACGGTAGAACATCTCCACCGAGAGCCGAAGAACCTAGTTCAAATCCCGGCTGTGGCACTGAATTCTTCAGGCTGACTCAACCTTTCCAGGTCTTCTACTGGTAATACTATTTGGAACAATAAAAAATACTGCTGAGTGAGTTCGAAGCTCATATTTCGTTTTCCATACTTAATAGTTATAACTAAAAATTGTAGTCACGGATTCCTCTGCGAGGTAGTTCAAGCTGGGAGGGGTACGTTAGAGAACTCCAAGCCTAAATTAGAGCTCCCGGACAAAATTCCTCGTCCCTTTCACGTACATCGTTTCCTTTCGAGGGTTATTGAAACGATAGGTCTACCACCTTCCCTCTGCTCGTTCTCTCTCGGAAAATAATCATAGGTAACTAAAGTAATCCTGTACTGAAACCTCTATGAGAATCCCTATGTTCCACTTGGGAATTAAAAAGGAATAACTCTCTTTCACCCCCTCTCTAATATAACCGATAACTGAACGAAGTCTTTAAGACCTCAAAGCGACACCATTAAAGTTATCTCTCCTGAGCTAGACTTGACAAACGGAAAAGAGTCTTGATTCAAACCAAAATAAGTATTTGTGGAGGAAAATCTTTCCTGGATGAGGACCTAACCCGGTTTTGATCACTGAGGATAAATCCAGTCCCATTCCAAATATTTCTAGCTAGACCAACAATGATTTCACTTCAGACGTTCACTCATCTACAGTGTAGCGAGGATGCATCTCAATCTGATGCTTACTTTTAAATATGATAAAACAGAAAACATGTCATTAACAAACAAAGTAAGTTTTATGCATGTCCGATTCTCAATTAGACGAATGATATAGAAGTGGCCAGCTAGGAAGACACTTGATCACGCATGTGCGCTTGATACTGTTCAATGCAGTGCAAATGGTAAACTTCTCTTCCACTCGCTCTTCCCCTCACCGTTGGCGGACGTCTTTGTAGTTGGGCCGCTCTCCACATTACATGAATGATATTAATTTTACAGTTTATTTTCTGTTAGGTCTATACCATGCCTGGGAGCGAAGTTTTAACTTTTTGTTCATGCTACCAGCAATATCGACTGCAGCACTAAGGGAGAGAAAGGTAGAAGGAAATCGTTCAATAATGAGCCTGATCTATTATGTTTTGTCTTGTTCGTGTGTTGCATAAATCGTCTTGTTTCGAGTTCATCCTATATGGGAATTCGCTTGATCCAAGTAATAGCCTTTATATGCCAGAAATTAATACAGTTTGTGGAATGTACAGAAATAATACTGAGGATGTAAAGACTGCAAGAAGAAGATAGAATTTGGTTTGGTGTGAGGAGTTGTTTAACTCAAAGTTAACACAAATGTAATAAGGAAAGCAAAGACAGATTCCTGGTTTTAATGCCGTGTTGGGAAACATAAAGTCCAGTAGTAGTTGTGTGTTATTGGACAGCTTCTGATAGCGCAAGTTGCCGGAAGGCGAAGAAAGCTTTTATTGCTCTTCCAGAAGACGCCCTCAAGACAATGTTCATATTGCTTCTCTCACAAAACTCCATTTGAGCCCGGGATGTAGGCATACTCAGCGGTTGATTACAACTCTATCTTTCCAGATTGCAGCTTTAAGTTATGTATAGAGATGCCTTAAGATGTATTTGGTATAGAAGCTCTATCTCCGTGTTTCATTGCTTTCATTTTATTTTTATTACCCATTCATTTATTCTGTCAACTTTGTGTTTCTACATAAGAATCTGCCGATGTTTCCCTTCTTTCAGTCATCCAATTATACTTTCTTTCTTTCTTTCTTTCTTTCTTTGGTTTTATTCTTCCGTTTTATTGATTTATTTGTGTTTACTCACTCCTTTCTCATCTCTTTCATTTCTTCGTTATATAGGCTTTAATTTTTTTCCACTTGTTTTCATTTCTATACTTGCACAAATTTGTTTCTCTTATTTCTTCTGCCTTCCGTTTTTTCTTTCTTTAATTACTTTATTCTTTTCTTTCTATCTTCCTTCGTCGTTCTTTCTTCGTTTCTTCTGTTTGTACTTATTTAGCTGCTTGTCGTTTTGAGTTTATTCTCTTTGTTTGTTTCTTCCTTCATTTAATTCTTTTGTTTTTACGTTCGATCCTAATTTTTTATCCCGGTTCTTCTGTTATATCATATGAATCTTTCTCCATAATCAATCTTTACCTCATTCATCCACTTTCGTTTTTTTCCCTCAGTTTTTTCTCTTTATTTCTCCCTGTATTTTATTTTATTTTTGTTCATTCAGCATTTCAAAAGTGACTTTTTGAAACAATTTTTTTTCGCATTTTCTGTATTTTCTTCGATCGACTCTTTATTTTTCACTAATTTTACCTTCGTCTTATGGTCATAATACCTCAACAAAAGTTATTACGATTGAAAATACGCGCTTTGAACACCGGAACACGTCTATTCTGCTTCTGCCAACGTAAAAGATGTTCTTTAACCTTAAGAATATCTCGGTATTCAAGGGGAAATTTGGACTGCTCGTACAATACCTCCTGCTAACAAGTATTTCTTTGTAATTAAAAGTTAAAACCAATATGATTGCAGTCATTTGTCATGATTCATGAGACATAGATCTTCAAGGATGTTAGGGTTACTAGGCTGTTGACCGTCAATTTTCTACGCGCAACATTATTGCGCACAATAATTGCAGTGGACAGGTGAGGAAATAAAATTATTGTTTATTGACTTCCACTTTCGGGTTTGGCAGTGTAATAATTTGTACATATGAAATTACATAATGACCAGTCCGTGAGCATTGGAACGTGTGTTGAAACTCAGAGGAACATTGACCTCGAACTTTTCAGTAAATTATGGGAATAGCAACAAAAAATAGGTTTCAGTACCCAGCTTTATAGAGTGATCATGAGCATGCTATTGGACCGTATCATACGATGATCGCTAATTGAATTAAGCTACATTTTTGTGATTTTTTAAAAGTTCAAAACTTAGGAAAATTTTAAATGTAGTTTATAATATTCAGTAACATTATAAAATAAGATGAACGTTAAAAATGCAGACCTGACCTTTATTCGTGGTCATTTTTTGTGTAGTCTTCTGTTGTGTGTTAAATTCTCCTTACTATTTAGTTTTATAAGATGCGTTTCGGCCTAACGGTGTGTCAACATCAGTTCTTATTTATTGTAGGTGCATTGATACTTGTGTGTGTGTGATGTTGCTGGGCACACTTAGTTAAAGCTGAGGAATGAAAGACAAAAAATAATTGTTTTATTATATATAACCTTTTTTGTGCTAATAATAAGCTGAAGTTTTTCTCCATCTTTATTCTTGATATAAGCTGCTACCAAAATAACTTGTTTTTTTTTACTGTACCGGTATTAAATCAGTTTTACCATAGGCCTAACTTGTAGTGAGGGTAAACTGAATAAATACAACCAGTAAACAATAATTTAGATTGTGTATGTGTTTTTCAAGTACAGGTTTGTATAAAATAAATATTATTTTAGTAAAAGCAATTAGGGATGGGCCGATACCAGATTTTTTTTATATTCGACACCGATAGATTTTTTTCCTGGATACTCGATACCCGTCAAAAATTCCAGTTTTAATAAATAGGTACATTAAAAATTAAAAGTTGAGAGAACTGTGTATTACCAACTAAATTAATTAAGTGTGCATATTTAATGAGACAAAATTTAATATCATCAGTAGCCTACATAGGCGTACCGAGGGGGGGTTTTGGGGGTTTGAACCCCCCCCCCCCAATTGATTAAAAAAAGGAAAATTGTATGATTTTTTAAAGTCTGCCCATAAATTACTTAATACAAGTATAAAGCGTGGGAACCTTAAAACTCGTTATTTTGCGTCTTAATTTTTAAAATTTTCCGGGGGACGACCCCCGGAAGCTTAAAACTCGTAATTTTGCGTCTTAATTTTTAAAATTTTCCGGGGGTGACCCCCGGAAGCTTAAAACTCGTTATTTTGCGTCTTAATTTTTAAAATTTTCCGGGGGAGGACCCCCGGACCCCCCTCTCCCTGGAGGGTATTCCATACCCCCCAGACCCCGCGGATTTTATAACCCCCCCATATGGTCGGCCTGGTTACGCCTATGGTAGCCTATAATTATATTTAAACCCTACGTTAAAACTAAAATTAGCTTTTGTTCAAAAATTAATGGGATTTGGACAGTCAGCTTGCTTGTTGGTTGTTATTGAAACGTTTGACAGGAAACTAATTATTAACAGATTTTATTCTGTTTGGATTTTAAAAGTCGAAAAATCTTTATTTATGACTAGACAAAAGTCACAGAGTTGTTTTCTCCATTTGAAGGAGAAATAGAAGTATTTGCTATATTTAGTAGACTACTAAAGGCAGAAAGAGATACCGCATTTCCTTAAATTGTAGCGTTACCAGCGTATCGAAAAAGTACCGAGCAAGTTTTCTGAAGTATCGCTCGATGCCGATACCATGCAAGTATCGAGAGTATCGAGGTATCAAAAATATCGAGGACCCATCCCTAAAAGCAATACATTAATTTATATCACGAAGGCCTATAACGAACAGGCTTCAGTATAGGTTCTGCCAAAACTTGGTATCCTAAAATCTTCTTGAATTCTCATAGTAAAAATGTTGGCAATAACCATTCCCTGCAAGAAATGAATAGAAGTATTAATTCTGTACGAAGTCACAAATACCTACAGGCTGAGCTACACAAAGCATGCGTGAGAGAGAGTGCGTGAGTAATGTCACGAGTACAAATAGCCGTTTAAACAATTAGCACACCGACACGATAGAAATCAGACGCATGTCTACGTTTGTGTCACATCTTAAGATTTATTCAGCTCACGGGTGTACTCCAAGGCTCTGCAGGCGAGACCCGCCTTCTTATCTGACTCCGTACTACCCTAGGGACCTTGGATACCGCCTGCAGCTCTGAATTTATATAGCTAATTCAATATCTGGCCAGCTACACTCACGGATCGCTCCATTGCTTTGAATTGAAGTCAAGTGCGATCAGAATATGCCAACGTGCCGACAGACTCCGACTTTACTGCTGGGCTCTTCAATTCCCGATCTGGACCTATAGTATTTGATCTCATGATAAGGCAGCGTGGTTAAAGGTTTTGCAGACGTGGTCACTTTGCAAATTCCCTGTTTCTTTGCTTTACTTCCCCCAACGAGCTATAACCTGAAGGTGTCTTATCTGAAAGTAAAGTTTATATTGAAGAAAGCAGCAGGAGATTTACCAAGAAGCTTTGCTTACGTCAGACTGCTTTTATAGCTTTGTGTGTTTACAAATACTAAATATATAATAGGCAACCTTATTCCCTCAATCGAGCTCAACAAGATTTTGTTATTTTAACTACTGGTTTTTATTACAATCTGTATGTGAATGTATGGGTTTTGCTCGGGTAGGGCCTTCAATATTTTGTAAATATTATTCATTTTTAATTTTTACATAATTGGATTTACAAAGTGACACTTATGTTTATAGGCCTACATGTAGGTAGAATTTATTGATAATTCGCTTATCTTTTAATATATTTTAGTGCACATTCAGCTTTTACTTTTGACGATATATATGAGAAGAGCTCTTATATCTGTAGAGAAATTTTGAGCTTAGGCTAAACTTCTTTTAACATATGAATGAGGGAATAAGGCTGTATATTATACTAGCTTGTTCCCGCGGCTTTTCCCGCGCTTATTAGATCGACCGCTATATTTTAAAAAAATTTATTTAACGGCAAAAGTATTTAAAATATTCTTATTAAACTAATTTGTCCTATGAAAAGAACCATATCACTTCCAAATGTAACATATGAAGTGCTCTCTAATGTCCTGTCCTGGTGATTAATTCCCTGCTTTATAAACTATATTTAGTGTCCTTCCTTGAAAAATATTAGCGCCAAATATCAGTTTATTGACAGTTTTTAATTCATTACTCCCGAACGAAAGCGAAAATTGACAATTCTGTTCTGAGGTCCATTTGGCCACCCTCCAGTTTATCTATACTTAAAATTTCATAGGCCTATTTCTGCATATAATAGATTTCGCTTGGCATTGCGCACAGACAGACAGGTGCCCGCAGCTACGCCCGCGATAATTAATTCAGAAATTAAAAATTAAGAGCACAGTAATTAAAACGTTACATTTATTAACACGCGCGAATCATTCATAAACTAAACGATTAATAATTATAATGAAACACCTAAAACTTCGGCTTTGGAATGCATTCCACGATTAGAAAGCGCCGCCTGAGAAAACTTCCTCAGATATGACCTCAGTATGAAAGTGATATTTAATTTCGATATATATCGGTTTATCAATATATCGATATATATCAATAAGAAGAAGTGTTTCGATATATATCAATATTCTCATTTTTAAATATATCCCTCGCCGTAAAAATGAAATGCAAAGACATTTATATGTTTCGTCTTACAGGCTTTATGTGCCGTCTGTGAGTTAGTATGAGACAGTAAATTCAAAGATTTGACAAAAGAAATCACTCATCTTCGTATGGTTTCTACTTAGTAAGAAAATATCATTTATTTATTATTTTTCTGTAACAGATACATAAACTTGAATTACAGCAAGCATAGACAGCTTAACAGGAAAACTATTAAGTATATTATAATATGAACATGAAAATGAAAAAAATAACAAAATAAATATTATGTAGGCCTACATGTAATAAAGATACGAGCAGGAATAAAAGAAAGGAGAAAGAAACAAATAAACAAACAATGAAATTTAGACATTCGTTGTGATCATTCAATGTGTAAGAATAATACATTTTCTAAACAGTTTAAGTGAATAAATAGTAATGTGAAAAAGAAAAGAAATTAGGGAACAAGTTGAAGTATAGCCTGTACAAGCCAACAGTTGCTTAAAGGAGTCACAAAACAGAAGTTTAACCTTCTTATATTTTAAGATTGGATTTTTTTTATTTGTTACTACAATTTGGGGGCGCTCATCTTAGTCTTTTAAAGAGAATTACAAATACTGCCAACCTGCCAAGCAGTGGGTTGCGAAAATTGCTTTGTACTGAGTAAACTCCGCGAGGCGATGGGCTTACCACCTGTCCCTCTACCCTCTCTCGGAAAATAAGCATATCAAAATTAGTATAGGTAATGAAACCTCCATTGGAGGCCCCTTCGCCCCACCTGGGGATCATAGGGTACCAGATACCAGATACGGAGTAAACTCCGCTCAACATCACAAGAAGTAACAGGAACTATCCTAAACCTTGCAACATCTTAAGGTGCTAAATCCAGATCTACAACTGATTTTAACAGAACTTCAAGAATCCAACTTTAAAATACAAATGCTAGTGAAATAAAATTTAAGCAACTATCTGACAATAACTTTAAGACCATAAATATGGACCCTATTTCAAATAAAACGTTCAATTATGTAAAGATAAACGAGTTTTCCTAAAACATGTAAAAATATATACTATATCTTAAAATATGGACAAATATAGAAAATAAAAGCCTTTACCGGTATGTTTGAATTTTGCCCCGCAGAAGTTCTTTTACATTGCCTTTAAAACTACAGACATGGGACCATCGCAATTATGCACTCGTAATATAACATTTATTGGGGTACGCCGTAGCGTAGTAGTTGAGGAGCTGCGCTACAAACCGAAAGGTCGCGGGTTCGATCCACTCGGAGTTTTTCAATTGGCCTAATCTTTCTGGTGCCTCTTCGGCCCTGGGGTCAACTCAGCCTGTAACAGAAATGAGTACCAGGAGCATTTCTGGGGATAAAGGCGGCCGGTGCGTAAGGTTGACAACCTTACCACCTTCATGTGCTGATTGTCTAAAATGTCGGAGCCTCAACCTCCTGGAACCCTCTGGGTCTGGTCTGTATAGGGAACACTTTATAGAAAATAAAATGTGTTTTAATCCAATCCAAATGTCCCAATTCGTGAACATATAGGCCTATCGAAATCCTAACATTAACTTAAATAATGTAAGAGAAATATGTATTTGCATAGAAATCCTGGCCCTTATTACTTTTATTATTTTTATTACTATTATTATTATTATTATTATTATACTGCTATAAAGAAATTTACCTTATTTGAATAGAATACAGAAAATTCAAATTATAAGAGGATGAATAAAAGTGCATTGTGTTCGACAAAATGGTGGTATTCAAGTGTAATGTCGGATACTATGATAAATGACTACCTTTTCGTTGCGCACTTGAATAGCCCTGGATATCTCTGAGAGAGAGAGAGAAGAGCAGGAGCAAGAAAATACGCCGTGGGAAAACGGCAGTTGGGACAGACATTTGCATACAATTGTAACTCCTTTGAATAACGACATGACACATATTTGTAGCACGAGAAGAACTGCCCTGCAAGGATACTTATTGGACGAGGGTGTTATTTTAGACATAGGTGGTTAACGAGTTCCAGGCCAAGGCCTAATGAGTGTGCACGGCCCTTGATTGTCACCGTTAATGGAGCACGTATTAAACAATAGACTGATTTACCTCCATCTCCAAGATATGAATATTGTTTCTGCTTAATGGACTATAATTTGTTATCGCTAGCACTTAAGGCTGTGCTGCTTTATAATTCATCATCAGACGTTAGAATTCTGCTCTGGAAACCGACTGAAGTCTTGACATCGATTATTGTGTCCATGTAGCCTTCAACTCCAGCAGTCAAGAGAAATAGACTTGTCCAGAACAGCATCATAATCAGTGGATCGAATTATAACACACGTCAAGTCACATAATGTCTCTATTTTATGTTAAAAAAAAATATATATATATATCGCATTACTTTCTATACCCTAAGTACAGAATTTTGAAAAATTTCTCACTTCTCCTCAACCTCACAAAATGTTGGGTTGTTCGAAAATAAAAGTAATTAAGGGAACAAGGTGCTCTGGCTATTCTCCTTCTAAATAGAACTTATTTCAATAGACTATTAGTGAACATCTATCAAGGGAATTTATTATAATAATAGTAATTTTACTGCTTATACGTTTATGATAGTGATTTCATTCGTTCTTCGTGGTCTTGTGTTTAGCGTCGCTGACTGCAGATCCGTCGGCCCAGGTTCGATCCCCGGTACCTCCTCGGATTTTTCTGAGGTGCGGAGATCTGATAGGGTGCACTCAGCCTCGTGATTCAAATTGAGGAGCTACTTGATAGAGAAGCAGCGGCACCGGTCGTGGGTTTCGGCATCCTGACCACATACCCCCCCCCCCCAATCCTGCCGTCTGGCTATGGTAGATGACGCAACGGTCGGGTGGTAGGCCTTGTCCCTTCTGGGATGTTAGCGCTACGGAGTTTTTAATAAATTATATAGAATTGAAAATTTATGTGGGTATCTATGGAGGCTATGTGTGTGAACGTATGTATGTTTTCTCTACAGAAATCTGCATGCTCTGAAAAATTTGCAAGAAATTTTGTTCACGTACGCAGGCAACATTAAAATTCAAACCAACCAACCCTTCCCTTGTTATATAGTTTCTGAAAATATAATACTAAATTCTTCAAAAGCAATTCAGTTCTTATTATAACAATATCTTTTGCAGTATTCACTCAGGACTTTGAAAGTTGCATGATTCTGGGCCATGGAGTGGGCTTTGATAAATAATTGGAAACGCTATCGTAAAGTCAGAGAAAATGAAAAACGAATGGACAAATTTTTGTACACTGATTTCTGAAACTACGTTAAACATATACTTAAAACTTTCCATGCATATCTTCCATATACATAACTAACTTCTGCAGTATTATTATGAATCTATCTTCATTGGATCAGTTAAAAATATATAACACGTGTATAAAATCCGCCACACAACAAATATTGAATTCTACAACATACAGATATCCCTAAATATCATAATAAATGTGGTACCAGAGTAAATACGCTACCAGTTCTTGAAAGGAGTTAAGGAGTATGCAAAATGTCACTCTCTATGGCTATAATACGTATATTATTCTGAGGTAAGGGTAAGAAACGCATATGAAAATTTCGTATGATTTTCTGCCTTTTTCTTCCCCTCGCATTGCCTTCTCTTGGTCCTAGCTCCCTTTGTGCTCGCTTGGGCAGCTCCTTGTGCATGGTGGATGCAGTTCTTGTTGATCACTTGAAATGTTTTCTCTTATTTTAAAGGGATGAACATTTCATTTAAATACAGTAGGAGAAAATGTTGCATAACTTATAAAAGTATAAATATTCTTGTTTAAGAAAATTCAGAGGATTTTTTTTTCCACTAAAACGAACAATGCTACTTTTGACCGTCTCAGTCAAGTTCTTGTTCTCTTAAGTTTTTGGCTAGCTATCCTTCTGCGAAATGTTTTTCAAATACAAGTTCAAGGAAATCAGTTTATTGAAAAAATCTTATAAACAATTTTTTAAGTAATGGACATGCTTCGTTTTAATTACTTGACGGTACTAAACTCATATGAAATGTTGTGATTCATTTTTTTTTTGAGGTATGCTCATATTTTTGGCCTAAAAACGAGTATTAATTCTGAAAACTTGAAATAGAATTTCAGGGTCGAGTTCAATACTTCTTCGAAGTATCAACAAAGAAAGTAAAGTAGAAACTTTTGCAAATTTATGTGATCATGGATGGTGATGAGGACAATGGTGACTAAGAATAAGCTTTTTTGTATGTCAACTTCTTTATTTTTTAGATTCCAGTTTGTGAATACCTTTACCTAATTTGATATGTATGGAAATCAGGTCTACGTTTTCTCTGTCATTCATAAGTCAATCTTGTTATGTAACCTAAAATGGGCATGTCTTCTTATGAATATTTACGTTGGCCCCATATACTATTATATTCATAAGCAATCAGTGTGCCGAAATGTCAGTACCCATGGCCTGAAGGCGAGGTACCTGCAAGGCCAATAGTAGGACCTCATGCTTGCTTGCTGTGGTTCGTTCGCCCATGATTTGAATTCTCGGAATTCGCGGGCAAGCAGAACTAATGAATGTCAGTCATATCTATCAAGGCCTTTCCTTTGTTTTATCATTCCTATTTTCCTAAGATTTTCTGTAAGATTCAATTCCATATTGAATCTTAAATCGTCTTATGAAGCAAATTTACCGCAATTCCTATTGAATAAAAACCTAACATGAAAGTATATTTCATACCCATTGTTACTAAGTTGAAAATTACATTCAAATTTAATTATTTAAGTAAAACCCCGTGATTGAAAATTTAGTGCTGAACGTGATATTAGAAGAAATATTTTACTTACATAATAATATTAAGCTTATATAATATTATATGATAATGGCCATTCATACCATAATATCACTTCTTAATCCTTTTTGATAAAAGATAGATTATAAGCCATACAAATTATTAAAATCGTAAATTTACAGTCAAGGAGAATATCTTAGCTCTGAATGTGACAGGTCTGCAAATGTGTATAATTTTTTGTATGCGTTCATATAAATCATAAAGTGTTATCTTTCAACAACTCTTTTTGTTGTTGAATAAATACATTTATAAAATGTTTTAAATAATGAGGAGTGAAATTATCTTAAAAAACACAATAATGGTATGAATAGAAGAATGTAGAATCCTTCCTAATGGATACTAGTTCAATAAAATTTAATAGGCTAAAGGCACGTTTTGTCAGTAAAAAATTCGTGGTACCACAATGATGAAAATAGTGAATATTATGAAGTTGATAGCCTGAATTATATCAGCAGTATCAGTACGTAGGCTTCCATGGCCGATGTCACATTAAACTTGTTTTTACGGTTTGGGCAGTATCCAGTTATTAAATTTTGAGTTTTGAAGAACATACAACACTCAGAATGCTCGCATCTTTCACATCTGGTTTAAACATTGCCCGGTTGAGATAAACGCAGCTTTCGGTGAACTACTCTGTTGCCATCTTCACGGATACTCGCTTTGCTCGTTTCATAAACATATTTGTACCTTAATAAATGCTATTATAGGCTTGTTGCATAATGTACTATTAAATATCCGCATGCAGGTTGTAATGTTTCAAAATAAGAATTCATTATGATCAAAATGTTTCCATTAATAACTCAGCAATCGTACAACATTCCAGCATGATGAAAATTTGTGTAAACCAATTTACACAGAAGTAGGTTTCACACTGTAACCAATGCATACCACAGCACTTCGCCAAAGTATTTGGAATGATAATTTATTTCAAAATTAGAGAATAATACCAAAGCATCACAAACCACAGAAATCCGTGTGAAATTTGCAATCACCTGTTTAAGTGCAAGTGAAACAGAGGACTAATGAACTTCACAAAATACGATACTGGTACAGATATCAAAATAACCACAAACCGCAATGTATCTTGACATGTTATCCTTTTTATACACAGTTGTTTCAGAATGAGACCTCTGTGATGCTTTTGTGTCAATACAGCAGTAGTAATAATAGGATATTTTATTACCTTGTGTGCAACCTATATAAACCTATGAAAACAGTTAAATGAGCCTTAAACTGTAGGCTACATGTTGTTTCCATCCATAACCTCATAGAAGATGAGATAATTTCTCATACATAATCTATCGAGCTTTTATCGTAGTTAATGAGAAATTCGTAAGTTATCTTTAGAGAATCCGAGTAATATTATTTATTGTGACTATTTAGCGAATACTTACAGAATTGAGCATGTAATGAATAATTGAAACCACTAATTGAGATTAAAGCTCATCGATATTTGTGTCATTGTAAACGAGATAGTTTATGGCGAGACAATCGATATACTGCATCCGAATTGGTCGCACTGCGTGCGGTTATTACCGATACTTTTCATCAGCTGTTTTATTTGCTAAATAAACTCCTCGCTACTATTCACAATATCATGTTAATAATATTGCATTACTGTAATGAGATTTAAAATGCCTCATTGCCCATAAAAGAAATTAAATCTTTATTGTACTATGTCTCCTCTTGCTCATATTCAGCTCATATATACCAGTGTTCAGTGAATAATTTGGTAAAAGAAGATATGAAATTGTTTCAGGGCTCAATTCTTAAATAATTACATAAAAACAAGTGAACCTAGGTGTAATAAAATTAAAATAATGCAAATAACAAATTTAATTATGACTATAGACCCTTGTATTTAGGTGAAATTCCACATATTTTGGTGCTGTATTATGAGCTAACTGCTAAATAATCACTGAAATATTTATTACACTTATACAAAACGCAGAGTTATTATTAAAATGGTAGAGAATATTATTAACGCCCTGTATAAATGACAGGGCGGAAGGGCTATAACTGTGCAGACTGAAAGGGGCAGCACTTCGGATAAAAATTAATATAAAACCTATTTTGTGCTTTATGATTAATTTTATGGTTCCGAGATAGTTAGGCTGAAAGGTTACGCCGAATGAAAACAGAACATGCCAGATAGTTCATCTTCTGATGGATGGATCCATTAATTTGGTATTATCCGTTTGCAGTCTACAAGAATGGTGGATTTTCAAACTTGTCTCAAGACCAGCGGAGTAAATGGTATTAAAGTAATGGTAATAAAGAAATATTAGCATGAAAAAATAGTGACAAGATTCCTTAATCAAGGGGGCCAGTTTTAGTTTGGTCCTAAGTATCTAAATATCCAATACACGCTTCCACGGAAAATTCTGTGCCGAATTTATGTATTCTTGCGTTATAAACAAGGTTAGGATTTTTAGGTGCGCACCTTTTTTCTTAGGTCAAATTAGAACTCAGACACAGCACTCACAGAAAACACAGTTTTCTCTACAATAGTTGAGAATGGAGGCAATTTTCTAGCACCTTTTCCCCATTTTTAGGGCATTTGTCCTTTTTTTTTCACCATACCCATAATCTACTTTTCCCCTTTTTTGTATTTTACTGCAGCTTTTTAACAATCTTCTAAAGCGAATTTCATTGTTTATAGCCTATGATTTATTACTTATTTTTTTTTATAAATTAAATAGTTATTATGGTTTTTTTAATATCTTAAGTAACTTTTAACGAACATTTTATCACCTTGCATTGAAGGTATCTGTCTGCTTTCACCAAACGCGGAACTGAAGGCACATGTGGAACAATGAAAAATAATTACTAGATAGACCATCTCTTTTTAATTTACTGAATATAAGTTTTGTTACATAATGAGGTTAGTAGCATTTTTTGTCTCCTATTTTGCCTTATTTTTAGCACCTTTCCCCTTCCTTCTTCCATATGGAAATTGCGCCAAAAATCCTTACCCTGATTATAAACAATGTAATTTCCACAACATGATTACTTAATGCCAGTTATTATTAAAATCGTGCTTATGAAGTTGTTTTCGTCTAATGTATTGTATGCAAATGACGTGGCTACAACACATGACAGTATTGAGCGAGTTAACATCAATGCACTGGAGTTAACAGACTGTTTGTGCAAACAGCTTCGTTTCTTTCACATCAACACAATTGTTTATTAATTTCAAAAACAGAAAGAACAGGATAACTACGTCTTAATGACTCATAGTCCTGTCCGGGAACCCGAAAATTATAGAACAATTAAATTTATAGAATCTAAAATTCATGGCCCACAAGTAGATAATACTAACAATTAGTCACTAGAAATGGGCTATAACAAGGAAATTTAAAAGAATTGGGCTAAGGGATAAGGCAAATTGATTAAATTAGGAGAGCAAATTGTCTGAAATAACCAAGGAAGTCTAAGAAAATATTATAGACTTAGGTAGTAGGCACTGTTACGTGGGACCAAGGATGCAGATCGTGGAGGCAGAGGATAACCCAAAACGTGAGATTCATGGATTCAATCAGAGAGGATTTTCTGGAGAGGGATTTTCAGCTAGCGCTCAGTCACAACAGAGACACCACTTAGAGTGCGTTAATGATAATAATAATAATGATCATCATAATAAATATAATAACAATAATAATAATAAAGCCAAGTAAACTCATGGAACAAAGTGCCAGAATGCTTTTGTTTAATCAGTGATAATTTCAATTATGATATGCAAAAAAAAAGTTATTTTTTAATCGATGTCCGAGTTAAGCTCCACATCGATCCATTAAGAAGGGCTTACTGTTCGAAAAAATAGTTCTAGTTTGATGAGCATATAAGTGGGTAGTGTTACTTGTCAAAGCTACCTGTATAGCAAGTTCCAAAACCGTATATGAAACTGTAAAATAATATGTTGCCATGAGAAGTAATATATTACCATAAAATAGGCACTAAATTCGGCATTACTCCGGTACCGGTCAACCGACTTCTTTCCATGGACGGTATAAATGCGTATACCAAGTTTCATGAAAATCCGATAAAGCGTATTTGAGTTATCGCGCGTACAGACACACGGACAGACAGACAGACGGATAGACATTTTCCCGCCCCCACACAATCTCATAAAGTACCATTCTGGCATTTAATAATAATAATAATAATAATAATAATGAGAGTTAGGACCATGGTAATAACCATTAGTACTATGTTATACTTAATAAATATGATTTAGTTGCCTTAGGATTTTATTGATACTAACGTAATGTTGTTTCTCTTTTCCAGGTAAGTTGTCTCTTCCTCATACTTCGTATTCTAGCTACTGTTAATACTGTAAGTACTTAGAAATCTGATTTTCATGACTGTATAGAATTAGGCTAAGTGTGAAATGAAACAGCTTATCGTTTGTGTTCTTATATTTATGTTATATTTACGTAAAATTTACGCGTCCATAGTTATCATAAAGTTATAACTGAACCTTGTATACGCTCCCCACTACATAGCAGGATTACTCACGTTATTTATTATCTCGATGACGATTTCCTTTGAAGCAAGAAAAGTACGCTTATGGACTAGTACTTTAAGAAAGTTGCCTTTAAAATTGAAAATTTATTATACACATTGTTCTATAAATATTCTCCAGGGTTAGTCATTCTTAAAGAATACTTAAGGTAATGATATTTATCAAATTATGTACAAATTATAACACAGTGAATGATAAGGGAAAAAATGATACGCGAAAACATCGTATTTTGAGGAAGCCGTAGAATTTAAGGGTACAGTACATCGTATAGGACTGATCACTGTGTGAAGGTACGTAACATATATTTTATTTTATTTCTTATTTATTTTACTTCTATTTAATTTTAACATCGTCCATGGAATGTTAATGTAAATAAATTTATAATCCTTGTGAGGAAAATACTATAAATAATATTCCTATATAATTTATTGGCTCCAGTTATTTTGTTTTAAATAACTGTATTCGTATGTTACGCCAAAGGCTTACTGCAAGGGAGAAGTTACTGAAAATCGGTTTAAATTTTTTATTTAAAAAAAAAAACCTTCCAGATGCTCCATTTGTATGTCTTTATCGATACCTGATTGGTTTTGTGCCCTTAAGCAACCCACGGAAGACGTGAGACACTAATATTACAACCCTTTATAATTTCTTATTTTGTACGTCTTTAGCTTTTCTTATTTTGTACGTCTTTAGCTAAGGATTTTTCTTTTAGTTTTAATATTGTTCTACTCTGTAATACCTGGTTGCTCTCACAGATGGTACCATGTGTGTGTGTCTAAGAATGTACCGGTATTAGTTCTAAAACAAGTCAAAAGGAGGCCAAATTTTTGGTTTGGTTATTGAAAATAAAGTTCATTCGCTTGTTTCCGTAAGTTATATTTTCTTACATAATACAAAAATAGCAAAATAGAATATCTTCCTGACTGTTCGAACCAGATGCATTAAATTTGAAGCACTATTTTTAATCTTTTCATATTGAACTGTTCCTTAAATATAACATTTTTAAAAATGGATAATTAAACAACTAGAAACAAAATTTTATCCCCCTATTCAAAACTCGTTTCATATAAGATTATTTCCACCAATGAACTTGTAGTCTGTAATGTTGTGAAAAAAGTTAAGAAATAGGCGTGATTTATTTTTTAGAAGTTAACTGTTATTTTTTAAACCTTACATTTAAGGGCAAAAATTCAAATTTTACTTGTCAGGTTTTACTGTGAAAGTGTCATTGTGTGTAAACATATTCATTTATTTTCTTATGAAGATTTTGTTATCAAAATACAAAATACGCTAAAGCTGAAGACATCTTTTTGATATACTCGAGAATTAGGAAAGTTTGATTCATGTTAAGTTGCTTTTGTGTACAAATATTTTTATATTACTTCCTTGTGGAATGGAATGGACTGCTTCACACAGTATCAGGTCTCTACTTCGCTTGAAAATAATTGACTGCAATTTTCTACATACATTAACTTTTTGTATTCCTGCTGCCAGTTTTCCAGTTTGCTCCACAATCCTTCACGTGTTGCTACAACCTACATTTCCTACGCTACATATTTACGTATATTTATTCACAAGCGTGTTCCATGAGGTATGGCCTGTTCATTCTTGCACTATATATCTCCTTTATTTTACTTGCAACAACCTGAAATGACTCAGTTAACTTGCGAAACTTTTGTAGTCCATAGGTGATATATACTGGTGATACGCTTTAAGAGAATGGTAAGTTAAAAAATTCGTGCTTTAAAGCAATATTTCTTTAAACATTGTTACATTTAACCTTTAATAATGGTAAATCATATAAAGCAAATGAAATGGATTGGACATTCCTACAAGTATTCGTTAAATGGTATAGTAAATGGGATTTTGTGAGCTTTTTACCTGTCACTCTTAGAGCTTTAGAACTTCCTTTTAAAATAAATTCTGCGAAATATTTGTACAAACTTTGTCATATATGCCTGTACGTGTTATGATTAATATTATAAAAAAGTTTTGGGTAGGGCTTACTGGGTGTCGAAACCTATGAGATTTTCCGAGAAACAGGTTTGTAAAGTCGCAAACAGTAGCACTAGAAACACTGGATAAATAACAGGAAAGGGAAAGGGGTTCATGGGTGAAACCTGTATAGAACCAGTTTGATGCAATTTAGTTTAAGGCAACCGTGGTATATGACAAGTCTCGAAACTCATCCCTAGTTTGTGTGAATTACACCATGGATATATTAATGATAGTTTCACGGGCTATAAGCTGAGTAAAAGGATTAACAATATCCAAGCTTTCGGTCGCTGACATCTCAGCGGCCATACTTAGGGAAATGAGTGTGGAGTTAGGTATGTGAGAGCTTATATATGATTTTGAGTGCAAATGAAATTTTGTGATTGGAAGAAATTTCATTTTCACTCAAAACCAACCCTAACAGCTTTCTCGTCCCTACTCCACACTCATTTCCCTGAGGAAGGCCGCAGAAATGTCAGCGACCGAAAGCTTAATTGTTGTTAATCCTTTTACTCGGCTTATAGCCCGTGAAACCATTATTAATAATCAACGCCGAGAAAGCCTCAAGTCTTACACCATGGATATAGGCCTATTACATTTCACAGCAATAATATTAACAGTAGTTTTCTTATTATTAAAACCCCCAAACAAAAGAATAGCGTTATCTTTATTACTTTCTGATAGCGTGAATGGAAGTCGATACCTGTTAATTCTGTAAAGAAATATGTTTGATAAATAACACATTTATGTTAGCTGCCTCTACGACTTTACTGTGCATACGTTTGAGTATCTTCTACTAGAGTCTACTAAGTTCTCATAGTTCTCGTCTTTCGCGGTAGATGGCAGGTGATGGCGTGCTCTTCTTGGCGTTTTAACCGCTAACCAAAGGATTTTAAAAAACACGAAATGAACTTAATTTGGTATAATATTAAAATTAACACGAAAATAATTGATTTTATTTTAAATACAAGATTGTAAATTATGCAGTTTAATTTGCTGTTCTCAAGGCTTCAAAATTGTTTCGTGTTCGATATTAATCGATACCACAACAGTATATTATAATCAAATTCTGTACATCCATTGATATTATTACGATACTGCTACGACGCATGTAGTACGCGTATTATAGTATGGTTGAACAAAAATTAATGTTATACTATTGCAGTACAAATAATATAACATATCTTCCGAGGAATAGATAGGCTTTATAAATAAAGTAGTGTGTCTTACTATCAGAAATATGTCGAAAATGAACCTGAAATCTATTGCATTTCTATAATAGATCATAGTTATCTATAAATTTATTGAATGTATTTCTTCTGCTAAGAATGTTAATAGTTCTCTTTGCAAAACTGAAACCGGTTCCCTTTTTGAAGGAGAGTGTATTTTTGGAAGGATGTAATGTGCAAAGTGTAAAATTTATTTCATTGTTGACACTGGGATATCGAGGAGAAATTTATTAGGTTTGTCCTTCTTGCAAACAATTTCAAAGCTTCGCCAATAAAGGTAGGAACCAGTTCTCTTTCTTTTCCTTTTTGAAGAGGCAGTGTTTATTTTTAAACGCAAGTCAAAGCGTAAAACGTGAACATTATATTTATAGATACTCCAGGATATGAATGTACAAATTTATTGAACTTTTTTTTATTACGAACACTTTTATTAGCAAATACGCAAACCGGTTCCTTTTTGACATATATGGATTTTTGGTTGGGTAAATCCGGTATCTATTCTGAGAACACATGGCGATTAAAACCAAGACGATTGTATTCAGTATATAACAACTTTCTGGTGGCTTTTTATTGGGGGTAACCACTGCACGGTCGCATTTGGCGCGTTTGCCTTCAAATTATCGTAAGTTCAGCGAACTTCTTCAGAGTGCTATTTCTAAGTATAATATTTGGCAAGTTTGGGATTCGACAGTCCTTATTTTCCGCGGGATGTACTATTATGATGTAGCCTATTGCAATAATGTTGACTATCGACGAAAAAGTAAGAATTGAATTGAATAGGGTGGTCAATAAATTATCACTGACTCTGCTCCACCCCACAGTAATGAGTTGGAGTCTTTTTCTGGCTTCGGCACTTCTCCGCCTATAGCTCTCCACTGGATTAAGTGTTGGCCCCAAGACGAACGCTTCGCCAGTTTGTTTATAAGAAAGTGGATAGTATTTGGAATAAGTTACAAGTTTGTCCTGAGCCTTGTTGTACAGAGTGGGTGCAATTTATCTACCTTCTTTAAGGAGGAACTGCAGTTGTACATATAGGCCTACATATGGCCGCGACTTTGCATGTTGGTAAGGGGAGCAAATGAGGTATTAGAAAAAATCCTATTTTAAATGTCTATGGAAGAAGACGCACAAAAGTGGAGACTCGTGCTGGTTGTGTTAGCGATTGTTCATCAGGTGGTAGTAAATGACAACCACCGACTCCGTCTAGAAATGTTTTCACCTCTACTCCTGTAAGGCCGTCGATCCGAGGTGGTTTTAATAGGTGGAAGATCTTGCATTAAGCATTAATTCCGTCTAACAATTTCCTTTAAAACTTCTTAGATTACAGTTATCAAAAAATTCGGATAATTGGTCACCCCTGCTTTATATCTTCGCATTCTGCGGCCGTCGCATTCTTATGGATCCAGAATATAAAACAGAAGTATGGAATTGAGATTTCCACGCTTAATGGGCAGCAGACCCATAACGGCTGCTCTCCTTCTGGTGGGCGGAACAGGTTTTTTACATAAATAACAAAGCAGTTGTCTGCCCTAGCGATCCGATGCCACTGACCAAAGCAAACGTCCTTCAGGAGCCTTCACTGCCCTTCATAGCAGAGAGGACAATCACTTTCCTCCCTGTGTAACCTTGTCGGTAATACGATCTGATGGGTGATTCCAACTACTCTTAACAGCAATGTATATTCTTAGAAAGGAATGTAATGGATGTTCATTCCAAAACTCTGACCATGCTGAAGTATATTTTGGCAAATATAGCACTTAGGTGCGGGGATTTTTTACGAACCTGAAGTGTATTTGTCTGTATCATGAATAATCAAATCAGGTAGGCCTATCAAATGGTTCCTAGCCATAAAACAAAGACCAAGCAAGCTCATTAACAAAATTTCAGCTACAACTTAATTCGCGAAGCCTATTTTATTTGATGCCGTTTTCTACCGTTTTTGGCTAAATCTGATCAGTTTTTAGTTTAAAAGTTCTGAGACAAATTTAGCTACTTTTCGGCCGACATCATTGCACATTTATTGTTATATTTTATACAACTAAAATACTTTTTGCCATCGATATAACGCATTTTTTAACTGGCAGAAGGTATCATTAGAAAATAGTTATAAGATTATATACTAATTTATTTGGAGCATTAGAGGCCTTGGACTGCACAGAAATTGCCTTCTGTAAGAAAATATTATTTTCCTCATTGGATTTTTATTCCATTGTGCTTTTGAAGTTAATTCTTTTACTGGGAGGTTCAGCAAATTCAGTTAGATATTTCCCTGCAGGTAAAGCTGCGTAATATGCATCACGTGAATCAAGGCAATATAGCGGTAGGCAGTCAGTTTTACAGGGTGGAAGCTAATTCTGCTGACAAACTTTCAGTCAGTTAATGTATACAAATTAATCTACTTATTACTCTTAGCAATATAATTTTATTGGATGTTGGTATATTCCTAAACTCGTCCTGGCGCTTGTGTAACGGAATTGGCCAGCTTGTCCACCTGATGTGACCTCAATACATTTATCTGATTTTCTCATAGGGATCGGAATTTTAGATTCTTATACGCTAGATTTCCAGCTATAGCTAAATAATGGCTGAATTAGTCGTTGGACAGATGAAACGCACATGGAGACGTTAATAGACTACTTCTTTAAATCAAGAAAAAAACGCTATTTGGCTATCAGAAACATTGTTTTGTGGTGATGATTTCATGTAGCTTCGAATTAAGGGCTGTATCTGCATGTTCTGGCCAGTGTTTTTTTTAATCATGTTTATGAAACGAACGCAATCATGTGGGAATCTTAATTACCATTATAGGCAAGTTGCATACGAATGTTTTGTTCGACCATTTATTAAAAGTCTAAGTTTTTAGTTTTTAGAAAACCTTGTAATATTGATCAAGCGACTCTATCTCGGCGTTCAGCTGTTAGCGAATTCTCGTCTTTTGCGATAATGGCAGGCAACAAGGCATGCAGGCAGCAGGGCTTCTCTTAGGCGTTTTAACCTCAATGTATCGCACATGAAATGAACTCGATTATATTAAAATTAGCATGGACAGAATTGATTTTATTTTGATTACAAGTTGCTTATTGTGCAGATTGAATTGCTGGTTTCAAGGCTTGAAGATTGTTCCATGTACGATATTAATCGATAAAAAAGTGTTGTAATGAAATTCTACATTGTAATGGATCTCATTATGATACCATCTACCCAATTGTAGTGGATATCTTAATGAGTGAAAAAATAAAAATTGTGATGCTGAAGGAAAGAAATTGAATGCTGAACAGTTTAGTAGGGGAAATATTATATAATGTATTCAACGTTTTTCGACAATCATATGGAAAACTGTGTAACGCTTCGCTTGCTAAGAGTTATGAAATGGAAATTTGTGAGCATGTTTGTAGCAAAAACCTTTCAGGAATATGTTCCTAATGAAAGCAAAAATTCAAATGCTCCCATCATATTTTCCTCTCGTTCTTCCGGAGAGCATCGCCCTGCCAGCTGTGCGTAACGCTGTTTTGTGAATCTTCAGTTCTGATATTTGAACTTGAACTCAGCTGGAAATCTTGTTTTACAAGAAATACTTCACTGCAGAAAAGTTAAAGTTCACTTTCTTTTATCACTTTCTTATTTGGCATCTAAAAATAAGCTTTTACCAGAAGAAAGGAGCTTGTGTTTAGGACTTGGAAAGGGATTCAAGTTAATCGTAATTTTACCATTTATAGCTGCTGCTTACGAACGTAGACAAATAATAGCTGTAGTTATATTTCCATAACTTTGTTTCCTGCTTAACACAGTACAGGCTAACCCAGGAACAAAATAACCAATACACTACCCCTTTCAGACTTCGTTGCCATTACATTGTACCTAAGCATTGTATTAATAATAATTCATATAATTTTTTTTAAGAGTGAAGGATGTACATTTTAGATTATTAATAAATTTAGTTGGGCTCGGGAGCCCAAAAACACCCCCAAAATTTATTTTTCAAAAGACTTCATTTGAGGTCCTTTAAACCTTATTATTGACACACGTTTGAAATTTTTCCTCTAATGTTGCAAAAGAATAATCCTAGTGTTGAGGAATTAGATAAACTAATTCTGTCTATTTATAATTATGCATGACGTAACTTAAAATATTCTTGTAAGTCCTTTTGTATTGAAGTAATGAAGTGCTTATTCATGGACAAATGAAATCATCTTCCTCGTGTTATTTTCCAAAAATTTTAATGATATTTTTGTGGGTAGTCTTCATAATTCCTGTTCATATGGTACCGGTGCTTACAATAATTTCTGTTTCACTTCATTAAGGACAAGAGGAGACTTTTTTTTAGGTATTCTCTTAACCTTTGTAATCCATTGGCAGTGAAACGGAAATGATGTTGAAAGTTATTTATGACAAAGTAAAGTACTAAAATTTTGAGAGGTTAGAAAGTTCACTGCCATCGTGGGCCTGGCTCCTTCACACCAACGAGGTCAAACATGTAAAATATTTATTTCATATCTTAAATAAACTTTCTATAATTAAATAATAATAATAATAATAATAATAATAATAATAATAATAATAATAATAATAATAATGTTATATTATACCTGGCAGAGTTAAGGCTGTAAGGGCTTATCTTCCACTCAACCAGGAGAAAAAATACAAACATCTTATAAAATAGTTTACTATATATAAAAGGTTTGAACTTTTCTCGGCGAATAATATATAAAAGTTCTTCACAGGCTAACAGCCGAGTCAAGGGTTTAAAAAACTCCGAGCTTTCGTACTCCATCTCTGAGTCCATCTTCTGGGAAACTGGAAGATGGACTCAGAGATGGAGTCCGAAAGCTCGGAGTTTTTTAAACCCTTGACTCGGCTGTTAGCCTGTGAAGAACTGGGAATCTTCTGGGAAACTGGAAGATGGACTCAGAGATGGAGTCCGAAAGCTGGGAGTTTTTTAAACCCTTGACTCGGCTGTTAGCCTGTGAAGAACTTTTATATAGTTTACTATATAATTTGATGAAAATGATGGTCTTTACTTCAATGTATTGCATTTGTTTATAAAGGTGGTAGAGAAGGTAGTAATTATTATTTTTATTGATGCAAAGAACTATGGGCTAAAAATGATACAAAATCACAAACCATCCCCAGGGAATTCATGAGTAAAAGAGATACAGTAATAACATTATCGGACGTTAACCCAGGAACTAGGTTCGAAGTTATATTTAATTCAATGACATTTACAATAGAGCAAGCCAAATGTTATTTATCATGTTATGTTATGCGGATGAGCGAGCTCCATGTTGCGTACGTCCATAATATATTGGAAATTATCCCCCGTACCTGTTTAATTGGGTAAAACGTTCAATTTCAATCCAATCGCGCTATGTAATCACAACTAATTTGGTTGATCCGTGAAATTGATTATTAATAGTCGATTGATATTAATTATACGTACATAATTAAACGCCGGCTTTAATTCGATGTTGGAACAACCGTCAACTCGCAGGAACTTGGTTAACTACAGCCTACATTCGATGCATATATTTTCAAATTCAGTTTTACTGCCTCTGAAGACTAATGGAATCTCATATTTTAGTTTTCTTTTTTTTTTATTATTTACTATCAACTCCTACATTTTTCATGGGATATTTAAACCAATGTCCCTAGGGGACAGTGCACCTTCATCTTTAGATGAAATACATTCATCACATAGAGGAACTACTCTGATGTGTGTTTAGCACAATATGTGATCTCCCCCTACAACATCAGAACAAAACACATCCAGTGTTCGGGGTATTCAGCAATAATTAGAATCTAATATTGATCTTTACGATTAGGGAAACCCCGAGAAAACCCACAATCTATTAGCCGGCCATGGGACTTGAACCATGGAACTCACAAATGTGAGCCCTCGGTTTTACTGATTAGGCCATCTCACTCCATTAATAGGTTATTTTTCTTAACACGGTCGATAATAAAAACATAAAGCAAACTATAATTTGCCTCGTAGCATAAATTAGCACAAATCAACGCATGTTTAAGTGGCCAAAGTCTGTAAAAAGGAAGTAGTTTATAGCATTTTTCTCTAAATAGAATAAGAATAACTTTAGGAAGGTAAAATATTCCTACAATATTTTCATATCTCATGACAACTCTGTAGGCAATCATTGGTATTTATTGGTGTGTAATTTGCGTTCTTAAAATATATGCGTAAATAACTATTACTTACAATCTGTTCATTTTAGATACTGATAGAGAAAGAGCAGAATTCGGTCTAAATACTGTACAGTTTTAACTCTTAATATAATGTTTTCCTTCTTCCATAAATAAAATGTCAAGAAAGGAAAAATTGAGGAATTTAAATATTATTGATATAGGCCTATTATGCCAGGGATACTACCAAACCAGTTCATGTGTAAAGACTATGAAACTTTTGGCTGTTCTAGGTCTTCCGTGCTCATCGAAGGGAAGAATACTTGCTTCCATTTCTTGAATATTGCTTACCCTATTTGAATAGTCATTAAACGCAATATCGTATAATTTCAAAACATGAGATTAATTTTTATTATTATCCTCTATAATAATAATCTATAGGTACCGGAAGTGTTATGATTTATCCCAAAATTCGATGTCGCCTCTTTGCAATACAACCTCTTATTCTGTATCTGTATCTGAAGTGATCAAGGTGTAGTCTATTGTCCACGCTTGGGGTAAAGAAAGTTACTTGAGTGCCTATAATGGTATTTTCATAAACATGTCTATGTTCGCTGATCAGCCTATCTAGGAAATAAAATTTTATATTTGGGCTAGATATCATCGGGGGCTATGGCACGAAGATTGATTACGAATTTCTGTTAATTTTTGTGCCACTTAACATGAAGAAAATGTCATTTTTCTATTTACTCCAAAATGGATATGACAGTAGTTTTACTTAAATTTTGTACGTGGAGAGCTTACACTAGGAGCTAAAATTGAAAAAATTAAAAAAAAACTTAAGGGTAGTTTTAAACCATCCACAGTTTATAACAGACGTGCCTAGTGAACAATAAAGCTTTGTATCAGGTTGAAACAATTAAATTCGCGCTCTTTGCATTACAACCTCTTATTCTATATCAGTATGTGAAGTGATCAAGGTGAAGTAAATTGTACACGCTTGGGGTAAAGAAAGTTATCTTGAGTGCATTAATCATATTTTAATTCGATTGTGTATCCTTCGGGCAAGCAATGCGATGTGGTAACGACATTCTCGTCATGGCATTCTCTTCATTTTTACAACCAATTTACATGAAAAGAATGTTATACATAGTATTATTCTACGAGGCAAAACTTTCTTTTGGGAAGAGGACTTTATATCCATCACATCAGATTTTTTCTTCCTTTCATTTTAGTGAATTTCATTATTTCTATTACCCAATCTTTTTAATAAATGGTTATTAAATGGTATAACAAATGGTTATAGATGACCAGTGACCACAGATATTTTAAACTTCACTTCAGTTGATTATTAAGATAGCGTATGGCCTTAAGAGGCTGTAGTTTTAACATATAAGTGAAAGGTATTCAAAAGGGAATACATGTGCCTATCGCCCACGGCTAAATTATGTTGTAAAATTTCCCGTATATTTATTATTAAAATGAGCTCAAGGATAGAGATTGTATTATAAACGTCGATATGGAATGATAAGTATTAATGTTCATGCAAATTCAATAAATTATTATACTAATAATAATTAAGAACGTGCCTTAGGTTAAGTACCATCATTTGCTATAGATTATATAAGGTAAAGCCATTGTCCTCTCTTTTAACGTGTTTTCCTGTAACCTTGTGAAGGTTAAAAAGTGGCGGAAGTTCATGCTCATTTCCGGTACCATATTTTATGTATTGGAGTCTGATTTTTTGCTGAAATAAAGTGACTGATTTCGGAGTTACCTTCCTTCTATTTCGGTGAATATTTCGCGAAATAACTTTTTTTATAGGCTGTTTTGACATTGAACTCCTTTGTTTTATTTTATTTTTAGATCATTATATGTGACATTTCAGTTCTCATTTTGACCTGAGTTCTATTGTTTATATCCCTTTGTCCATATCATGGTCTTTAATAAGGGAAGTTTTCGTTAATATCAAAAGTATTTTCAAACAGAAGTGTTTACCATATTCCATGAAATGTGAAAACTGTTGAATCATACTAATCATTTGCTAAGGTCGATCATTTAGTATTTATAACTTTTCAGTAATCATACAGGTAGCATAAAAGGAGATAAGACTACTAAAGGAATGAAACAGAAATTGAAAACACCAATATTTATGTTTTAAATCATATTTTCACATACATTTCTCAATATTCCTCCTGAAGGGGGCAAATTTCTTGTTTATTTACACATTTTGTGAAAACCAACAGTTTGCGCGATATTTTGTGGATATAATTTTCTTAATAGTGATATTTTAAGCATGTATAGAGCTAAAAAAAAACAAGGAACGCTGTTATCAGAATATACCGGTCACTATTTATGTCAGCAGTTTTTACCCTCTGCTTGTGCATCGTCTGGCAATGTTTTACATCTCATTTGGGTTCGAAATATTCACACAGTCTAATGTTTATTGGCAGCCTATATAAAATTAAATTAAATTATTTGGCACTACATCCCGTGAGGAACGAGGCTTATCATTCTCAGTTGCATCATCTACCTACATCTTTTGACTTCACAGGTACATGGATGGATTCGTGTTATATGGTAAGCAAGCCAACTCTCACTGATGTTGACAGGATCCACCGCTTTCTTATCAGGTAACATCTAAGTTGTCGTTACGATGTTGACAAAACCCCCATTCCAGGCTTCCCTACCTTATAAAATCCAATGGGTACCGGGGATCGAACTCTGGCGTATAGATACGTTAATCAAGAAGTTTCGTTACTATTTAAAAAAAACACATCTATTTGTCCCGACTGATCAAGAAAATAGGTCTACCTAACTATTCAGTTATTACACTTAGTACATTTGTTGCCTGGTTTTACTAAAACTTAAATCTTTATTTCAAAACTATTTTCCTATAAAATTTATGAAGGGTATAAGCTAGTTAAGCTCTTAACTCCTACCTCGCTTTGTTTGAAGTTGAAGCAACTGAAATGGCACTCGAAATGAGGTTACTTACTCTGTTGTGGAGTGAGAGAGAGAGGCTGGATAATCAAAGTCTTCTGTTTGAAATTTGATGATTTTCCATCTTCTACTTTTTTCTTGCTTTTTTTAGATATGGATGTTCATACTTTAACATGTGTCGGAAAATTACAGCTAATAATAATGATAAGGTGTAAGGTAACACGGCTGAGTTATAGAGTATTCTTCTCCTATTTCACAGAAATAACCGTTGTATGTCGCAATAAGCAGCATTGTTATCAGTTGGATACGTGTGTTCTAACTCAAAACATTGAATGTACACATCTTTATTTTGCATTCTTTGTTCTTTGCATTCAGGGTCAAATGAACAACCGAATGTTCTGGAAACTCTCAAGTGTTTTAGTAATTTATTGATCAATTTAAATCAATAATGAGCAGAAGGTTCCCTTGCTGTCACTGTTTATTCCTCTGCTCTCCCAACGCATCTCGCAAGAACCGTGCTGATTTTGAACCTGAGGAATATTATGTATGCGGATGGCAACAGAATTGTACAAAAATTACAGTGGGGAATATGCAGAAATTACGCTATACTGATCTAGCTAATTTATTGTAAGATAAATTATGCGATTCTTTCCAGCAAGGAACCCCGGAAAAAAAATACGTACAGAGTAATTTTCGTATTTTGATGACCATATTAGGCCTACATAAAAGAACAATCCTAATAGGCCTACCAGGAATTTTATTTTAGAAATAATGAACATTTAATATTCACTTCGGGGAAAAAAATATTGCTTTAGTTTGAAATATGTTAATGTGTACTATTATGTGATCCAATGGCTAATCCCACTCCCTACGGTCTCGGTCCTGTGAGGGAAGGGTGGCAGGGGTCGAATAAACAGAGGTAATATTGACAGTGGTGTAATCCAAAATTTTAACAGGGAAATTTATTTTCGGGAAATTTTTAGCGGAAGTCTAATTAAAATTTTTGCCTATATAGTACCAGCTAATTTAAGTTTTATTAATAAAATTATTCAATTTCTATACAAATTTAGAACAATCTTTCCCTGATTTCATCGCACAATAAAAACTAATTTATACCCATAGTTTGGAATAAAAGTAGCAATATGACTTCATTTCAAGGCGTTTTATAATGTTGAAAGATGAAATAAATGTTAAAGATCACGTTTGTTCATTGGATTATAAAGAAAACTTAGATTGTAGCCCGCACTATTTTGTTTCCACAATAAAATTGTTAAGATTTGGCTCCTACTACATTACCAAAAACATTCTTGGCACCAGAATTTTGTATACATAGCTACTCTCGAATTGGTCTCTCAATTCAATGAATAGTAAATAAATATATGGGTATACGTTATAGATGATTAAATAGGCCTAATAGACAAATAGGAACATAGATAAGTAGATAAATAGATGGTCCTAAATGGGTAAATAGACACCAAATCGCCTAAATTAATAAAACGTCATCAGATGTCCTCCCGCTCCGTGAGGAGGACGAACAGAAGGTATATGCATAGAAGCATAAGGCATACGTTAACAAATAAAGCTTACGCAGAAGATGTACAGCGTATAACTGCGTATACTCTTGACTACACTGAGATAAACAAGAAGAATAAAAAGACAAAATTGTGGAAATTAAATATGTCATTACTTACCTTCTTCTTTCCTTAAGTTTTACCTCCCCATTGTAGGTACATTTCCCTGAGTTTTACCTCCCCAATGCAGGTACATTTCCCTGAGTTTTACCTCCCCAATGCAGGTACATTTACGCGGCCTACACAGCCCTCGCCTTACAGGACGACCTGTCGGGGAGGGAAGTTATATGGGTCACATACTTTTTTGACCAGTAAAGGACTACCCAGATGAGGGATCAGTCGAATGCCGGGGCCACCTCCGAGACAACACGAACATATAGGACGATACACACCAGTCACACACACTCATTCGCGACGTGGATGGGATGAAGATGATAATGATGGGCAAATAATAGGCTCGTCCCAAAGCGAGTGGTCGCTTCGTCAAAACAACCATCGTGCGTTCGGTGCAATTTGACGTAAACAACCCTCGTGCGTCCCGTCTTAAACAAGATCGATACATCTATCTGACGAAGCCTTGAAGAATATACAAGCAGAAACATATATTCACACAAGCTCAACAACCGTTGTCAATGCCAAGAAAAATGAAAAAGAGGCATTCTTAGTAGAAAAAAATGGTTGAATATAGAACTGAAGCACTCAGCAGACTGGAATATGTGCGAACAGTATCATTTAAGTTCCTACCAACCACAAGGAAGTAAACTAGTAGCCAAAAGACAAAGAGTAACTTCATTCTCCGCTTCAATTTTATTTAATACTGACAGTAATGCAAGGATTAAAATTGTTTGGGTGTGTAGCAATTCGTTTCCTCGCGGTGCACCCTGGGTAATGCTAAACGAACTGCATGATACCAATTATTAATTTCACCTGTATTCCATGGGACGCATTTTGGTCATTGCTCTAGAGAGACCCGGGACGCAAACGGGTCATTGGATCTGAGGATCTATGGACGCAAAAGTTCTAGTTTAGTGGTTTTGGGACGCAAAAGTCCAGACCCCAAATAATAGACTATCTGGGGACAGACATTCGTCTCAAGGAAAACTCCTTATTCCTACCAAGAATTGGACCCGGGTCCGCTGCGTGAGAGAAGCGAATGCATCCCCTGCGCCACAACGATGGACTATTAGTTAGTTAGTAAGTTACTTACTTACTTAATGATAATAGACTTCCTAAATAAGCTAAAAGAATAATTACTGTATTATCTATTTTATAAAACCCGGAGGTTCATTGTCTCGCTTACATGAACCCACCGTTCAACCCTATTCTGTGCTAACTCCATCCAACCATCCCTCGCAAATCCTACTTCCCTTAAATGTATTTTAATATTGCCCTCCCATCTATATCTTCCAAGTTGTATTTTCCATTTGGGTCTTCCAGCCAGTCTTTCTTCCCCTAAACGCGCAACATGTCCAACCCATTTCATTATCCGTGATTTATTCGGTGATATTCGGTGAAGAGTGCAGGTTATGAAAGAAAGAAATAAGTATATTAAATGGGAAAAAATAGAATAATAGTGTAAAATAAGAGTGGAAAATAATAGAACAAGGGAAATAATGCAAGTTGAAAAGAATATTTTGGAAATTGTAGAAGAAAGACGCTTGAAATGGTATGGACATGTACTCAGAATGACAGAGGATAGAATACCCAAGAAAATGTTGGATTGGAAAGTAGAAGGAAAAAGAAGACGAGGCTGCCCAAAGAGTGCTGGATGGATGGGGCGAAAAGGAGTATGGCGAGAAAAGGATTAAGTGAAGAAAATGCTATGGACAGGGACTTATGGAGGCAAAAGATTGTTGTGGGATGAAGGAAAACCATTGTATTGTGGAATAATCCTTAATAAAAAAAAATTCTTTTAATATGATGTAAATATAGAAACCGCAAGGAAAGTTGGATTGTGTGATTTATTTCTGTATTGGCATTTAATAAGTGCATTGACTCTAACCCTTGCTGCATAGGCATCCAGCAATGCATGAAGTAGTACGGCCGAGAGAAATGAGTTTATCTTGGAAGTTGAACTTCTGTGAGATGGGAGAAAGGCAGGCAGGCGAGAGGAGTATAGAGTGGAGGCAGTTAGTACAGACTATGCTGAACAAAGTGGCACTCAACAAGTAGGTTGAAGTCTCGTGGTCCCCGTCATAACGGTACGAGCAGTCCTCGTCACATCATGTCACTCTACTTTTGGATTACCGAGTGCTTGCGTGTTAGTGTTTAAAGTGTTCTAAACAGTTTTATTCTGTGTGTGTTTTCTAGACAAATTTTAAAAGTGGTTTTTGTGTGTGAAATCTTTCCTGACGGGTAGGTACAATTTAGATTTTCCATGTGTTTTTGTCTTTTGAAATTTTGTCTTTTGAAAGTTACTTCAGTTATTATTAAAGTTGACACTAGAGAACCAGAGATCTACATGTTAAAAACTGTTTATACGTACAGTACATTTTATCTTGTCAAAATTCTGCCTCGTGACTTCGTTCCTAACATGGGCCAAACAGTCTTGAAAATTACAAGATATTTATTGGCCATTAAATAATTACAAAAATTATATAGGCTTCGTCATACAATATAATGTAATCAATTTACAAACGTAACATAGCTGAAGAGGAAAGTTCTATTTTAGTTCTGACGTTCGCATTCTACTCCATATCTGAGATTCCTCATTAATCCGTCTGCGTACGCAGCCTATTTATCATTTTCAAATTCATATGATACAGATGTGTCATTTATAAATTGACAGTTTTCTATAGAGGTATTATTTTCTGATTATGTTTAGAGTTGCTGACTATTTTTAGATAGTAAAATGTGATTTTACGTCACTCATATTCTATATTAAATCATTATCTTAAGTTAAACAATTATTAGAATTCGGATATATACATCTATTAATCAACAATTCATTTTTTCTAGTAATGAGTTAATTTAACGGAAATCGGAAACAGTAATATGATTGCAATGGTCATTTTTGTTGATATTGTGAATATTTCGTTTGAAACCAATCTGGTTTCAGAAATATGTAAAATAATATTCCTCCGAGAAAGATTTTACATAGTTAGAAATAGAATAGAATTTTATTTACACATACATTTACATACATAATTAACTACGTCCACTTTATATCTTGTCTATAAGTCAAGCACTATCCATTAAGAATCCCCTCATACTTTAACCACTAGGAGATTTTACATAATATTTTTTACAAAAACAAATAATACTATTTTAAATTTAAATATTTTACCCCTTACCCCTTACCCCTTAAAGTGTTGTCACTGTTAATATGACTTCAATTTATTAACATTATTAGAACTTTAATGAGGTGGTTCCTGGTTAAAGTTCTGATATCGGAGGAATTTTTCTCCGAAGCATTCTAACGTAACTTGAATAGACACTCTTGGGAAAGCAGTAATGAATGTATGTAGCAGATACGAACGTTTAATGTTATCCGAGGTCCGTTTGATGAAGAATACATTTCTGGCATTTATCACAGGAAAGGTACTCTTAAAATATTTGGAAGCAAATACGGTTCGTAATTCCTATTTTGTGAACAATAAATCTTTATCATTTTTATAGAAATCAAATAGAACAGATTTATTTCTGTGTGGATAGTAGCATATGATTAACAAGTAAACGTAAAACAATGAACTGATAGTCGAAATGCCTTAAAAGAATGGATACAAGGAAATTATAAAGAAACAATGCAACCGATATTGAACTATGATATAATTTCTATATGTCTGTGAATAAAAGCTGTATTATGTTTATCTAATTCCGGTCCTTGCTACACCTTATCAGATAGATAAAGTTGCTATTTATAGTGTAGTTAACTTGACTGACATTGCATTTCCCAGAACCTGCTTGATGGTGGAATGCTTTATGTACAGTTAAAAGGACGCAAGGGAAAATAATAGCCTAGTTTTTTCATTGTGCCAAGTTGAAAACAGTATTATATATGATACTGTGCGATATGCCATAAAGTACAAGTAAAAAGGGACATGGGTATCCAACAGAAGTATGGAGTAGGCTAATACCAGATTTTCAACTTATCGGATAATATCCGGTGACCACAAGATCCTAAAATTTCTGGGTAATGTGTCGCTGGAAGATGTTATTGGTTTGCATATGTTATGTGAATATATAATTTGTCGGTTCTCATGAAATAAGTTTTTGGGAATAATTTTTGTTAAAATATGCTTCTTTTTACTTTATTTTCTATATATTATTTATAAACCACTGGCCTACAGGATCAAATGAAACATTCACAAATAAATGAAACACAGAACGTTTTTAACCTAGTATCTAAATAATTTTTCATTCTGTGTTTCACATCCCCATTTATACGGTCCACGCCGCCCGGGCGTTAAAGGACCGCGATCTGTCGGAGAAGTTTTCTGTGTCTCCTGTGACCAGACAAGTACATGGAGGCCTCCTGGGATGAGTGATCAGCTAATGTCGGGTCTACCTCCGAGACATCACAAACACACAGATGGAACACGTCAGTCACATTGTGAACAAGATGCGGATGGGATGAAGGTGATAATGATGGCCAGATAATATCCGGTGACCACAAAATCCTAAAGTTTCCTGACATTCGTCTCACAGGTGAGGAGAAACCCCACCGAGGAAACTTGAACCTTACCGGGAAAACGAACCCACTGGGCAATGGGAGCGAACGCAACCCATACGCCACAGCGGTGGACAATAGCTATCATATGAGCCCCTTAAAGCCCAAGTGGTGTAACTCCAATTTTGGATTTTGTTAGTTATGGTCAGGATCCTATTCAGAAAGTGTTCTTCTATTAATAGCGCAAATGGTGTAAGTCATAACTTGCATAGCAACCCTGTAGGGAGGAGAACAATTTTATGCTGTCCATAAAGCCATGTACTTGGTGACAGACAAAACCTTCAATATCTCAGATCAGCAGTAATGTGAGTTACACCACTTGTGCTTGAAGGGGCTCATATAAAGCACGGTAAAAGAAACAAGATAACATTTCTAAGCACAGGACTCCGAAACGGAAAGAAAAATACTATAAAATCAGGTAAACTGATGTAACAAAGTGCTAGAATGCTTTTGATTAGTCACTGATAACTGCAATTACGATATACAGAAAAAAAAAGTTATTTTTTAAATCTATTTCCTAGTTAAGCTCCAGATCGATTCATTAAGCATGGCTTATGGAAGAACAAAGGTATGATTTGATTGAGCATAGGGTTATTTGTCAAAGCTACTTCCAAAGCTGTATATGAACCTTATAAAACAATATGTCATGAGAACTGATTTGCATTTGATAAATTCTTTCTAATATATTACCATAAAACAGGCACTAAATTGAGCATTTCTCCGGTACCGCATAACCGATTTTGGCCCAATATCAATAGGCGTCTTCCCATGGACGTTATAGATGCGTATACCAAATTTCATGAAAATGCGTTAAAGCGTATCGCGCGTACAGACACACAGACAGACAGACGGACGGACACATATTTTCCCGTCCCCCACACATTCTCATTCTGAAAAATTGTTGCGCATTTAAACGTATTCCATTGTGACAGAAAAACGAAACTGTTTTCTTCTGGGATAATTCTTTCACACTGGCCGTGCGTAGGCTAAGATGGACACGTGAAGTCAGAATGAAAAATTCAATACCATAGCCGGGATTTGAACCAGGATCTTCGGCTCTCCGTGCCGATGCTCTAACCAACTGAGCTACCATGGCAACGTGCCGGTACAACATTAAATTCTCCATCTGACTCACAATCCCAGTTGGAGAATTTAATGTTGTACCGGCACGTTGCCATGATAGCTCAGTTGGTTAGAGCATCGGCACGGAGATCCGAAGATCCTGATTCAAATCCCGGCTATGGTATTGAATTTTTCATTCTGACTTCACGTGTCCACTGTTTTCTTCTGTTCGTTATGGCATGTGACCACCTGGCAGCAACGCAGGCCTGGCAAGACGTGCCAAGTTGCTAGATAATAAGGTCTCAAACTTCAACTTGTAGTAACTCCCCTCAATATTATTGGGCCGAAATAGATTTCCGGGTTCTCTTGAGGCAAAATTTGGACACATCTGTGATTCGTTTACGTAACTTACGTGGTGCTTTAATTTTGGACAGATGTGATATGTAGTGTATTCTTCGCTACAGATCTTGAAGATATTATGCAGTTTTAAGTGGAGTGCCATATCTTACTTTTCATCCTCTTAGTTTTCAATGGAAAAGACTGATGAAAGTCATACCCCAATTTCGAAATACTTTCTCGCTATCACATTTCGTTGTGATAACGAGCTGCATTCATAATGCGGGCGTCAGTTACGATGTAAAGCACATTATGTGCATCATATTACAACCCATTCTGAGTGGGTTGTCCATTATGCCCAGTCGCATAATATATTATTATTCAGAAAGTGACGAGATCAACCCCTAGTTTAATCTAAAAAAGGTCCTCTAGTAATTTTCTCTTATTAATAAGGCGAATACCAATTCTATCTTAATTGTCACAGGCAATTCATTTCAGCCCTCTTCCATTCTTTGAAACCGTTTATATGATAGTCAAAATAGAACAAGGACTGAGGATGGTAAAACTATTTGCCGAAATGCATGTACGGTATTTATATTGATATCGACTGAGTCACGATACATATTTTATAAATAGATTTTACCTAAATTGACTTTAAATATCCTTTAATTAATTTTACCTTAGACTATATTGGAATTTTTTGTAAGTTTCCCCAGTGTATACTATTATTGTATATTTAAACAATATCTAAACATAAGGTGGCCTTTATATAGTGACACACTATAACCATCTACGGACCTGAAACCTTAGTCAATTACGAAAGTTAACAACGTAAGAGGCTCATCTTGCTAACCGTAGTGTCCCGGTAAGACGATCGTCCACCATTGCAAAAGGCACGTGGGCACGATACCAGCAGTCGGCTCACCGGCCATGGCTCTCCATGGGTTGTGGAGCCACGGCTTATATTACAAACGCCGTGGCGCTGCATCCTATGAAGGGATACGGTCTACCACACAACTGCTGCGAAATCTACCTCAGTCTCCTGACTTCACAGGTATATGGTAGATGTTGTGGAAGATGTTGTGGTAGATGTTCGTATTCACTCTCCCATGGCAGTATTTTTCTTGTAGAACCTCCGCATCCATAGCGAGTCATGGGGGATCTTGAACGTATCGTATATCTAAGGCCGTTTATCTAAGCCGCTGGAATAACGGTTTACGGACTTCATTAAACATTGTCTTATTTATGTTAAAACCATAGAGAAAGACAAAGTCAAAAATAAACAAGAAAACCTCCCTTAAATATGGCTTGGAAGTATCGTGGAACTTATCAGCCTTAATCAGTACCCACATTTACTCCAGAATTGCTCCAGGTACACATTTCTGTTAAAGGCGTATTCGATCACAAGAGAGCTTTGGAAGGATTAGGCCAATTGAAAAATTGCAAGCCCTTGTCAGTAATTTGAACCTGCCGCCTTCCGGTTTTAAGCGCAGTGCCTCAAGCAATCGTGTTACGGCGTACTCACTCACCTACAAAGATACGACAGCTAAAAATTCTTCAAGACTTTAAAATCGTGTACGTATACCTGTTTGAACCTTTAAAGGCAGAAGATTGAGCCTGGAGCGAGGACAGATTTTTCAAGCCGCCATGATGTTAATTACATTTGTCGTTAGATGTAAAATTTTATGCCTACAATAATTTTTTTCTTGTGGAACAAAATCGACATGAAAATCAGAATTAGTAGAGTATTCGGAAATATTTTTCTTTATCTTAGGCAGACAATGAAAAATAAAAATATATATATATATATATATATTTTTTAACTAAGAATACCTTCCCTAATAATTCAGATCCTGCATGATGCAACTTAAGCTTACCTTGCATTAATGCTAAGTAGTTTTTCATTGATTTAAGTAGGCTGCTCTACATGTCTGAGAATGTGGGCTCACGAGTTCCATGGCCAGCCAATCTGATAAAGATTCTGGGAGGAGGGTGTCTGCATACATATGAGGCAAATTCCGGGATAGTATGAACTAACGTTGAATTTTGGAAAGATTTTTAAGGTATAGTGGGCCGAATTACCTAACGTCTAACTTTAATATGTAAAAATAATAGTAACAATAATAATAATAATAACGGTAGCAATAGTATCTATAATAATTATTAGAATAGCATACGATCATTTTTTTTACATTATAACTGTATTGTGACAAAATTACCTCTCGGTATGGTTCACAAGAGAACAATAAAAAGAACATGAAACATATATTATGTGATTCTTATTGGCACAAATACAATAAGAGTCCCGCTAATCCAGACCCCGTTCGTCCGGCATCCGACTAATCCGGACAGGATTTAAAACAAATTTTGAATTTTAATCACAAAGATTTTTTTTTATAAACCTACGTCAGTTCGTAGTTAAGAAAACTTAGGTCCACGTATACAGTAGTCTAGTGTTAAAACTAGAATTAAGTTATATTTTAGAAAAAAAATCGATTTTTATAATTTTACCCATCTAAAACTAACACTACAGTACGGTACGTGCATTTTAAGGCAAATTCAGTTTAATGCATAATTTCTGTGATCCGGACAGGGTCCAGTCCCATCTAGTCCCGATTAGCGGGACTCTACTGTGCGTAAGCTGTAGGACAATGTGAAGCTCGATTTTAAAAGAGGATCAAGAAAATAGCCCCAACCTGATTAAATCTAATGCTAAGTTTGCTAATCACTCAATCATTCTAAAAGTCATTACACCTTAAAACCCATTGCTATAAATCGATAAACTTGAATTCTTTTAGATGATGTTCTTTGGTTAAATCACTAGGAATATATTATGAATGAACCAAGTTGCTTGAGCTGTTTCGTAGTTTGGTTTGATTTTCATGAAACTGTTAGTCGCACTGTCTCTGGGATTCCCAATATTTCGCGAAACGGTAACTTACTAGTTAAAACAAAAGAGCATGGAGTGAATGCCCGGCTAATTATAGCTACAGTTAACTTTTTCTGTTAGATGTCGTGATTAGAAAGCATTCTTTCTATCTTCTTTCCCTGCCTGACAGTATCAGGTCTGTTTCATTTAAACAAAAACATACCGGCACTTATGTTTCGGTATATAACTTCATTTTCCAAGGCATTGACATCTCTTACTCGTATTTCGAATGTTGCTGGGGGGTTTTCGGACTTTTCTCACAGAGGCAAATTGCTGGACTTGACGCTAGTTTTTTTTTTTTTTTTTGTGGAGGGGGGCCTTGCTTTATGTGATATGTGAAATGGAAACAGGCTTAAAAGACCCATTCAGCTATCTCTGTCGAGAGGAATTAACTGGGATAGGCCTAGGCCTACATATTTGAGATAATATATGTGAAGTAATGATTTCAGTTTATTTTCATTATGAAAATGATTGGACGATGCAGTGCAGTAAATAGTACATTATCCTACAAGCCTAAAATGGCAGTTATTAAGTTACGAGTATGTTTATGAAACGAGCAACGTGAGTTTCATAATTTCATTACGAGTTACCATTAGAGGAAAGGTGCATAGCCTATGGCTGTTTTTGTTGAACCAAAATTAGTCTAAATGTTTAGATTTTGACTTCTTAGATTCACTCAAACAAACTGTCACATTTCAACGCTTTTCTGCTTTTTTTTACCTACTATATACATTATAATCTGCGGAGATCAACGCCCTGAATTTGCCTCAAAAGCAACTACCGGCGATCACCGTCGACTCCGGCGCTCATCGCTGGCGTTCATCGTCGTAGACAAACCTGCTGTATTGATATTCATTGAGAGCAACAGGCAGAGGTCATCGTCGGCGATGACAAACTGTAGACAAACCATAGCTTAGCATTTAGTTAACTAAATGTTAACTATACATTTTAAGTTTTTAATATGAAGAGGTCACATTTTATTTAATTTATACAAAAACTATGACTACATAACAAAACTTTTACATATTTTTAAATAAACAACATAAATTTTTTAACCAACTGTGTAAATGGACAAATTTGTACATAGACTAAGCTATATGGTAAGAATGTGTTATGATATGACAGGCTGCTGAGCAAGTTCATGACATACAGAAACAAATGGTCGTAATTTCGTGTAATATATGCCTGAACCATTAATATACAGGTTATATGCAGATAGAAATAAACAAGATTGTAATGATACTGGCAGCGTAAGATTCTCCTTGGAAATATCCTCTATCACAACATACTTGAGGGTATAAGGTGGTGTAATTTCAAAACTAACATAGCTTAGCAGTTTCGTCCAGGGTTACAGAGCATCTATCTGAGCAGTGTTATATATTTTAAAAAATAACTGTACATTCAAGTCGATTTTAATTATCTATGAAAACGTTCCTCTTGCTGATAAGATTATCATTATCTATTTTTCGTAAATAAACTAAACTGATAAATGATTACAACACTTATTCCTGGTTGCTACAAACCAGGAAGACGTAAAAGAACAAGAAGAGGTGTTAAAAATGAAAAGAACAATAATTCACAAATCTCCATGTTTCTTCTCGCCTGCCTTTATTTACAGGCCTCTCTCGTGACTGTTAATTGCAAATGTCTTTAGGCACTTTATCCTAGAAACGGGTTTTGTTGACTGACTTCAATTCCCGTTGCTTCTCTTGAGTTATTTATAGTTCGCACGGGGCAGGTTATAGCTTGACTCCTACATTTGAGATATTATTTAAACAAGCAGTTCAGCCATGTAGTCATCACTTTAATTTATAGCAGAGGTAAGGAAGTAAGAAGTAGTTAATTCTCGTTCCCATACTTTCACCAAGGCAGAAATCTCAGGCTGATAATAATTGACCATCGCTGTTTGAACAATCCACACAAGGTTAACAAATTACTTGGTAACGAAAATGTTCTAAGATGAGATAAGAGGATAATATTTGCTCATGAAATAAATCATCGATTCTGTTTGTGTGTGTGTAGTATGCGTGTACAGCATTCACTGCTATTGTCCATTCCAGATGTCTTCTAGAAAAATATGCGAATCGGTAACGTAGGGATGCGACCTTTGTTTGATTGTCTGTACCCTTTTGGGTAGCGGCCAATCTTGTTAAGACACAGTCCCTGGAACCCCAAGCCCAATGCATATTCTTTCGTTTGATGGGTTGACAGTTCCCTTGTGATTTGTGAATGTCTAAGATCGAAGACGGGTGAATGTAATTTTGAAAGTATTGTGTGCATGGTATGTTCGGTATTACCATAATTAATTTCGAAAGTAGCACTTTACTCTTATAAATTTCAATGTGAGTTTTGCTAGCTGGTGAACCGCGCTTTTCTCCAGTTACAACTACTGTTTAGGCCTACTTTTTTTCTCAACGCATCTTGAATGGACAATAGTTTGGTAGAAGTTCCTGACCACTAGTTACAATTTCTCGGATACGGCTCCTTGCTGTAACACAAGTTTTACCTGAATTAATGAAATGCCCAAGTGGATTGAACAGCTGGTTAGGCATTTGTTTTCTTTTCAAGTTCACGGGTTCGGTCCCGGCCCACGGGATGGATAAATGTGAACGTCTCATTGCTTGAAGTTTTATGGGCATGTAAAATCTTCCCTACTGCCAAAAATACCGGCAAACCGTCGAAATTATAGGCATAATTTCCAGTATATTATAACCGGTCTTTAAATAACCAAAACAAACTAAATGTACAAATTAATATATAGGTTAGTATTTTGTTCTTAATCACATCACCATACCCAGCCCATATAGATGCTGGCCCACCATTAAAACAATCACGTATGCAGACCTATGACCATATTTTCAGCAGTTATTGAATGAGGGAATGATTTTTCGTTCAAAATTACCGCTTTACTGATCCATTTATTTAAGACTAAAGCAGGCTTAGTTTATTAATATATCGATAAATATTATTATACTGCATCTACAGCTGCTTCATTCGATCAACTGTGGATCGATGTTTTATTAACCTCTCAGAATACCTTCATTTAATTCAGACTTCTATTCTTAGAACCAACTTTATCTGTCTAGACGGGAGCGGCAGACTAATCGGATAAACACTTAGTTGTAATCTCGTCTAGCTTAGCCTAGGTGTTATTATAATGTGATTTTGACAAGTTCTCAGCACAATGACAGAACATATCACACCATCGAGGCCATAATATTTCTGGTCATTTACGATCATTTCAAGTGAACACTGTCTTCAAATTATTCTTGAGGATGAGATTATATTTATCGCATTTATGGAGGTATTGGTGGATTTTAATAGCACTTTATCTTCTGGAAAGTTTGAACCTTTAAGCATAAGCAAGTGCTCTTTTCAATCAGTGCAAGATAAGAGTGATTAACCAGCGTTATTTCCACAAGTGTTAAATGATAAATGAAAAGACTATAGATATAATGTTTTCGAAATCGTATTGATGAATTTACATTCGAATAGGCCATCATATGAAATTTCTATTTTTTAAAATTTTATTTTATTATTTATTCTATTAATAAAAAGACGTTATGAACCAGAAATTAAAAATCCCCCCTCAAAAGTAACCGTTTTCCCTACTGTCCCTTAAATTGAAAACGAAGCCCTACGTACATGTAACCTTGAAGAATGTACATTTTAAAAATACATTATTTCAGTAAAATTTCCATAAAATGTAATGGTCTCATAAGTTATTGTTTTTTATTTGTTTGTTTGTTTTTTTTGTGCACTATAACGTTTATGCACCGTGTCTGATAAAAGGCACAAATTCTGTCTTTATTTTCATATTATTTATTACAACATTTTTCTATTACAAGAAAAATGTACACACAAAGAAACTTACTTGCGGTACAAGATATTTATGCCTAAATATAATAAGAAATACACCTGAATGAGCAAGACAGCTCGTGCTTGAGTGTGGTTCCAAAGAGATCAGACTAAAAACAAAGAGGAGAGACAAAGAACAGAGTGAGAAAAGTTATATAACTTATTACAAAATTTTAAAGATGAAGACTTAAAAGAAATCTTACATAAATATCTTAGAAACAGCTAACATTTGAAATTACAGACAAATTTTTATGTAGGCATACCTATTAAATTTAGTAGTGGGTACGTTGAGACTTCAGGGTGCCTTCTGATCACAGTTATAAAAGCGAGGACCAAAATTTATAGCTTTTCAGTTCTGCCGACGTGAGACATTTGAATTCTGTTACAGGTAGATTAATATTTCGTCTAGTGCTCTATAGTTTATGAATATTAACAGGATCAAGTAAACGCCCTTTTCTATATGTATTTAATTAACGCGTTTAAACTGTCATTCTTTAACAGATGTTACACTTCAGTTCTAAGTACGTGCCCTAGATAATAGGTAATTGCTTCATTGTGTTTGCCTATATAAGCGTTGTGTAAGTCTAGATAATTTCCTCTCAATACCCACTATTACTCAGATATGTTGTTCTGTGACCCTGAGTCTTTAAAGATATTACTCATTTGATCTTCGTTTATTACACCGTAATTCTGAACTAGATTGTTGCAATGGTCTACCTTCTCAACGGAAATTGAGAAACAACATAACCTTCGCTTCCCTGCTAACAGAGAGTCGAGATGATATTGCACCTCTACCAAAAAAAAGTGATTGCTCCACTTGCAAGATTTCGGCATCTCATAGGCGTGTATAGAACACATGTATGGATGAATGTCTTCAAGTACATAGTTATTGGCAGTTTCAGAGTTTTTTTTTTCAGAAATGGACTATCGAATTTCCAAAAACACTAAATTTCTTTTTTAACCTGGCATTATGTTTCTATACTTAAGGGTGCAAGTTTATTTAAATTCGAAATAGTTCATTACAGATAAAATAATTAAATAATTAATTAAAAATACCATTTGTTTTTGGATATTATTTACCTTCATAAAAATTAATCTTTCTATATAGAAAATCAGATGCAGTACATTTTATTTATTTCAAAATAAAAATATTACGGGCATTTGGTCTGATTACAATGCTCAAAGAACAAAACTGGGATAAGAAATCAAAGTTTGAATAAGGTAGCCTATAGTAAATGGAACTACAATAATTAATATGTTTAAAAAATAAAACAGCCAGTACCGGTGGTGTGAATTGCATTGCTAACAATGTTCTCCCAATCCTGCCATCTGCCAATGACGGCTCGGGGCGTTGTTATTGTGCCATGAAGTTGAACTTAATTTTTTGTCTTCTACTGAAGTTAACATGTTTTAGCTAAAGGAATATTATCTATATTATATAACCCGGAGGTTCGTTGCCCCGCTCACATGATCCCGCCATTCAACCCTGTTCTGTGCTAACTTCATCCAACATCCCTCGCAAATCCCACTTCCCTTAAATATATCCTAATATTGTCCTCCCACCTATGTCTAGATCTTCCAAGTGGTTTTCCCTTTGGGTCTGCCAGTCAATATTTTTGAGATGTCTTTTTCCTCCCCATGCTTGCAACGTGTCGAACTCATTTCAATGATTTAATTACCCTTACTATATTCAGTGAAGAGTACAGGTTATGAATCTAGTCAATATGCAGTTCTCTCCAGTCTCCGTTTTCATCTCTCTTGGGTCTGAATATTTTCCTACGCACCCTGTTTTCGTACTCTCTCAGATTTTATTCTTTCCGTCAGCCATATAATACAAAAGGATAATTGTCTTATAAATTTTTATTTTTAGATTTCTGAGCAGAAGACGAGAGGATAAAAGTTTCTGAATTTCATTATAAAGCGTTTCCTTATATTAGTCCATAGTCAACTTCTACCCTAATATTATTTGCATCTGTAATCATTGCTGCGAGATATTTGAATTTCTTTACTGGTTCGAGCGCTTTGATTGCTATTCTAATATTTCGTATTGCATTATGACGTTTCATGATATTGTTTTTAAATCTGTTCCCTTCAGCTATTTTTATTCAAACATTTTAGTTAGGGTGTATTGTAAATCCCTTTTTCCAGCACATGTTTTAGTGAATATCATATATGTTTACCGTAGTAGTAGTAGTAAGTATTCTGCCTTCCGGCAGGTTTTCAAACTTGGTACACGAATTTTGTTTTCCAAAACTGTCTATCCTCTGCTTCCTCCTTCAGCATCCAATATTTCCGCTTTTCCCTTAAATCGTCCATCAGCTGAATTATTCTTCTTCCAAGTCTAGTTGTACCCTCCAATCTTCCTTCTACGACATCATGTAATAAGCAGTTCCTTCTGAGAATGTTCCCAACCCAGTTTGCTTTCCTCTGACGAATTGTGTGTATGATTGACTTCTTCTCACCCGTAGAGTTGTTTAACATAATTTTTAACTTTGCTGTAATCTGCCCCCGAAAGTTGCGTTGTTTAACCTAGGTAGGTATTCATATGTGATAAACATAACTAACTAACTATCTCCGTGGCGCTACCATCCCAGAAGGGACAAGCTCTACCACCCGACCGCTGCGTCATCTACCATAGGCAGACGGCAGGATTGGGGGCATGTGGTCAGCATGCCGACACCCACGACCATTTGATAAACATACTTAATTGATATTTATAGACCTACTGGTTTCAATGACCAGCCGTTTATAGTGTTTCGCTTGTTTCTAAAGTTTATATAGCTTTCTTTTCACACTGTGATGGTGTTCATAATTAAAATGATGGCCGGAAGCAGATGTTGATGGCACGTTTTGATGCCACTGTCGCTTCCAGCATGAACAATATCAAATCCGGGAGTAACGGCCTAGTATGCGGAAGTGACGGGGAGTAAAAATTATCAAAATATTAACATTTACTAAGCGATTGTGCCATAGCAACTACTTCTAAGTGACTAACATTGAAAAAGTTTACTCCGTAAGATCCTAATCGTTTCGCTCTATAAACAAATTAATCGTAAATCTGATCAAAATCAAAGCATTAGACTCACGTTTCTGTAATTTTAGTGTTTCATGAGGGGCTTAATCGCGTGCTGATTTTCAGTTTTTACCGTCTCAAACTTTTGCAGAATAATAATAATGGATAGCTCTGTCTGAATAAAGTTACAATAATTTATCGTAAGTCAGAACCTTGTAAGTTGATGTTGATGATGATGAAGATGATGATGAAGGTAATAATGATAATGATAATGATAATAATAATGATAATAATAATTCATTTGTCTGGCAATTTTAAGGCCATAGAGCCTTTCTTCCACTCAACCAGGCTGAATACAAAATACATCATTTGTATACCTTCAACAAATACAAAAATAATACATAATACTAGCAACAAGATAACACAGTTGCCTACACTAGAACATAAGGGGAAAAATGTAGCCAGTCATCAACAAATTAATATTAGGACAAATATAGAAAACAGAACAAAGTGAATTAGAAATTATATATAACTGTGTATATAAGTAGGGTATGTATTTTGTGCATTGATATCATATAATTACAATTAAGTGAAAAAGAAATTATTTGAAACTAACATGCTACTATTTAAAATAAATGTTTAGTGTATGCTGAAATGTGAAATGATGTTATAGTTACTTAAATAATTGTTAGGAATGAAAATTAAATCTATGTATACTATAAATACACGTCATATAATAATGTACACAAAAATTGAGACTGATATAATAAACAAAAATTAAAAATGTAAGCAAGATAGGCTAAGTGATATAAAATATTATAGAATATAAAGTAACCTAGGTTGGATGACGAGACATTGCTCCTAACTAGTGATGAAATGCTTGTGTAATTTTGATCTAAATATAAGTAGTCTTACACTACCCCTGATATCTGGCGGGAAACGCTCCCTTAGAATAAAGCTCTGAATTCAATCCCTTGATATAATAAACGGTATTACATGTAACTAAACTATTGGTTACTTCTAATCGCTATTTAACTCACAAAACGAAGAACGGAAATTGCAATTACAAAGAAAACGTACGGAAGCATTGGATGTGAAACAGAGAGAACAGCATTGTGCAATGATCTTAATTGAAAACTTATTGCTTTGGCTACTTCACGTAATGTGGGTGTGGCAGGTGATGGTAGCTGAAGGTGTAATTCTTTGCAGTAACGCAAGGTGAAAGGTTGAATATTGCAGTCATAGATTCATATCTCCCACACCATTGCATTCTATGATAACTATCGAAAGACTTATTCATCAGATAAAAACTTTCCTTATGAAATTTCCCTTTCAATTGTCATAGCCAATAACGTAAGTGGTTTTTTTATCCAGATATAATTAGACCGGTATTTTAAATTCATTGCTCTGATACCAAACCTTGGATATATTTAGGTAGAACAAATTTAATAAATTATAAGTACAGACCATTAATGTTTAGTTTCCTTTGATAAAATTCTTAAACAATGCCTGATCAGCGTTTCTTGTCCCATACCCATTACATTCTTTAAAATAAATAATGCCTGCTGACAGGAAGCTACCTTCACTGTCATTAAATTAAAGTGTAATGTAAAATGTCATTAAATATAAGAGAAAGTCGTGGTTGCTCTTCGTGTCACATCCACAGAAGGTCCCTAACCAAAATACAAAATTTTGTATTTATGTGAATTTCCATTCTGGAGCTAGGCTCTTCATAAAGACACACACACACACACAGGCATGTTTCTGAAAATACAATTTTTGGCTTCAGGGTGCCTCAAAACGTGTATTTGTTAAAAACTCAACTTTGAATTTCGGTATGTACCTATAGTACCCATAGGAGGGGCAGAGGAAGTAAAAACATTAGGACATATACACAAAGCTATTCTTTGTTATATTATAATCAAACTTTCTTAGATATATACTGAGTTCTTAAACACATTTTTATTACATAAGCCAGAAGTTTATAAAACTTGGTAACTGCTCTATTTCCTTGAAATGCTTGAATTCCCTTTAATGCCGGGACTGTAAAGTAAACTAAACTATACTCTAAAGTAGATCATAATTTAATTGAAATCTGACTTTGTATGCAAACATTTTCGATCTTTTTTTATTGCTATATATACGAAACTTTTTTAAACTCGCGTACGGAGATACAGTTTTCTCCGGAACAATAGACATTGCCTGTTTTCTAACATTTCCTCGACTTGATTTCATCGAAGGATTCGAGAGTTCTTGAAGAGTAAAGTAAATTAATATTAAATATTCTCAGCCGTGTAACATCGTATTGTATTCAAATGTGATGAATGGAATGTGTTCCTTTTCTTTCTTCACTCTTAACGTTTTAGAATTTGAAAGTTAAAGCCTATAGGCTGTGTGCGAAAATTTCGGTCGCCAGATCGCCATAATTCTGAGGCGGACGCCAAAGATTCGATTTTGAAAAACTGTTCTCTTGTTTACTTTTATTTTAGTTTCCGCTACGAAATACCAGTGCAAATATGTAATTTCCCGTAATACGAGTACGTCAGCTTAGCCTACTCCACCGCAGCTTATAACAGGGGTATGATTGCATAGGCCTAGTTATATCTGCAACGAACGGGGCCCGAAAAAGAGATGAACACAATCATTTACCTCAGGTCACTGTTATAAAATTGGTGATCACAGTACATTAGCTAAATACGATAGCCTGAATCGTAAAAATCTGTAATAGTTATGCATCATACAAGTTTTGTAAAGTGTTATTATTTGGAATGACTGTCCAGTTAAGAAGAGAGGGGAATAAATTAATTTACGGTAAATAAATATTTAAAAATTGAGAGGTTATAATTACGACGATTTAATGGCCGTCTAAAGATGAACCACAGGACATTACATGAGAATATTATAGGAGAAAAGTTCCTCTGATATGTGATTTGAACCCTGGACCTTTGGCTATCCGTGCCAATGCACCAACCGAGCTAAGCCAGAGTACTTCACAGCGCCAGATGGAACCTCTCTCCTATTCTCATTATTTGATAAATTAAAATACTTCAATTCTATTTCTAAATAATATGACTTGATTTTTTACTTCATCTACGGATTGACGTAATTTTATAACTTAATTTTTCATTTTTTTATGTATAGAAAAACGTGAAATGTAGATATACAATAAATAGTTTGATGTATCCGTGTAAAATAGAGTAAGGTCATTCAATGGCTTGTTGTAGCATTTTCTCAAGAATGAAATATGGCTGGTGTACATAATTCATAAAAGTGTACAGAAACTGGAACAAATAGCATTCGCGATGTGAGTATAGTGGTGAGAATTTCTCTTTATCAAACGAAGATGACAAAGCAGCTGAATCAAACATACGGCAGACGGACAGAACACGTTGTAGGAACAGGAAACGCCACATTCTTTCTTCCGCACAGGAAATCTGACCTCCTTATACAAAGAATATAAAGCCACACAGAGTAACGTACGGTGTCTTGTTATTCAATACAATTATTTTTCATATATGCTGTCTTCAGCTGATTACGTATTATATATTGAAATATGCATTTAACTAAAAACTTATTGGCCTACTAGTGGAAATAGCTACGCCCCATTGTGATAAAATTTGATGGTTGCAAGATTTACTTCAATTGATCTATCCTTAACTTTAGAACCGGGACAAGTAACTGAATAAAGGTTAACTGCACAGACAATTAATTTCAGGGAAGAAAAAATAGTTAACTGTTATTTGAGTATATAATTGAATACTATTTGTAGTAATGTGAAGTATATATCGTTTAACCTTAGACAAACAATTGATAGTTTTTTCTTATTCTCTGGATCTTATACTGAACGTTGATCTGTTTTTGTAATGCAGAGGATTATTATTATGATTATGATGATGATTATGATTATTATTATTATTATTATATTATTATTATTATTATTATTATTATTATTATTATTATTATTATTATTATTATTATTACTGTCGCCAGTAGCAGCAACAACATGAAATGTTTTCAACAACCAGTTTGCATTGGAACCGATGATTTACTTGCCATCAACTAAACTCATTTAACATTTATTTTGATATCAACAAATAATTAAATTATTGGTGAAATTGACGTATTTTTCCAGTTATTATACATCTTATTAATAGGATAAAATATAAGGATTCTTTGAGCACTTATTTGTTCGTTTCGCCAATAATCTTTTATCCAGTTAATCTCACTCTACTTAATATTTGACTTCTTCAAACAATTTAACTGTTTTACCTATTGATAGCGTAATTTGAAATTAAAATGTAACAGGAGATTTCTAAGATACTTTTGATCGCGTACACAATGAAAAAGCAATATACTCCCTTCTACCGTACGGATATAGTGATATTTAGCGTGTGAATAAATTGTATTATTAGTTTATATTACCAGAAAAATAGCATAATTCTTAAAAATGTTTTAAATTTTTCGTATAGCCTATAATCATGATATACACATTTAAAATTCCCATACTAATTCGACGCTGCGCACAGAATATTATTCTATTTAAATATAAAACACTGTCTACTTCCAGGTATACTAAAAACATAGAATATTGTTTACGTTAAGTTTTTTAGCAAAAAAATTAATTATACTACGTACCTCTTTGTCCATCGATAGCCGCAGAAAATATACAGTGGAAGTAGTATAACTGTGCAGACTTAACAGCTTGCTGGTAGGCTGAAAAAAAAAATTCAATGAATACCATTTTTGTCTCAAGTGACTATTTTTCTCATTAAAAGTTGTCCCTAATCTGTAACTGTGCTTTGCTTCATAAGTATTATCCGTACTGTTCTAATTTTTGCACTTTTGATCTGAAAGAATAAGGAATAGGCCTAAGTTTTCCATTTGCTGTTTTTCAGTAAAGTTTGTAGTTTCCAAACAAATTAAATAATCAAGTAATCCATGAACGTCACGGCAAGTGTCTTCTGTAGGTAGGCTATGTTTGTTTTGTACGAATTACAAATAAGGTCATTGCCTCCGCATGGGCGATCATGAAGTGCACTGTTTCATTTATGGGGCTGGTAACAGTCTAATTTTCTCAATTAACGGAAGTTTCAAAAGCAAAATCTGCATCATGTTTGTTTTAGTGTTATCAACTGTCCCGTTCAATTTGCTCAGTTATGCTACTTCCCCACTTTAGGCCTATACCTCGTTAAATATCCATTTCCGGAAATTTTTCAAACAAAGGAATGCCACGGACGAAAAAGCTAATCTTAGCATAACTCATGGGTTGAGATTCTCTCTCGAAAAATCTTTACTCAAGATTATTCGCCCCAAAAGGTGGTATTTTTAGCAGGATTTTAACCGCAACCTTCTGACTCGGAGGTTGTAGGTCCTGAGTAATATTTAGATGTAATTTCGGGTACTTATCGCCCGACGTTTGTTGGTCCAAGAAATCGTCTAAAATAAGAATAATATACTAAATTGTTTCTTATAGATTATTTGGATTCATAATGTAGGCCATGGTTTTTGGAGACAGCAAAAGGACATGCCCGTCTCATCTAAATATACAAAATACATGCCCCGAGCCCTCCTCTTCCTGGGGGTGATTCCATACCCCCCGGATGTTATAACCCCCCATATGGTCGGCCTGGTTACGCCTATGATTCTATGCAAGACCATCACACGCAACCATCTTAAACATCACACAAAAATTGAACACAAAAACAATTAAATACGCTACTTAATTAAAAGAAAAAAGAAAATATAATTTCCCAAAAATTTAAAACATTTCTTTTTGGAGGATAAGGTATTGCAAGTTCTTTAGCAGGAAGGGATATTAATTCTTTAAGATCGAGAGATTGTGATAATATGACCCACATCCGTACAATTTTTACCTGTTGTATGAAATATGAGTCATAACATGCTATGTATCGTATATCAAAATTAAATTAATTTTAAGTGTTGGACCTTGTTATGTACACGACAAGGTGAATATTGAATTACAGCTATTGCAAATTTCCCAAACAAGCTGAAGCAATATTTTACAGAATGCTAAACTTGGCCATGTACACCTAAACCTACGTCTCCCATAAATTCTGACAGAGGAAACTTGAGCCTTGTCCTCACGGCATGAAGTAGAACGTAGAGGCAAGTTGAAGGCAAAAGCAACGAAATTGATACAGAACAATTTCTTGCAAAGTTCACAAGGTGAGGCGTGGTCCAAAACTTTCAAGTGGGCGGATCCGATTTATGAATGGACTTATAGCTGAAAGCTGATGATGGTGATAGCATAATTGATTTAAATTCTCCTGGAAGAACAAGTAAGGCAATTGTAATTGTGGCACTTGAGTCTTATTAGCTCTCCATACAGCGGTTTCTGTAAATACAGTGTTTGCATTTTCATTTTCCATCAGCAGTGCAATTCTTATGTACAAAAAATTGTAATTCGTAAGGCCCGGCTTTTTAGGTTTTTATAAACCCTATTTTATTTTTTGAATGTATTAAAATGGTTTTACTTTAGCTTTTTACCACTTTCAGACGAATTTCAAGTTTCAATTCAGTAAATACAAGAAACATTTTGAAAAAATATATCCTCATCCAATTTATTTGAATCACAAAACTTTGGGAATACGTTTTGCTTAGTTTTCGAACTACCCCTGTCATTTTCAACTCCACTACAAACTCAACAAAAACTTTTTTCAATTTATCACTCATGTTAGTTTAAACTCGCCAAAATATATTTTGGGAAAACGTTTTTGATAAATATTTCAATTCACCTGATTTCACCGAATGTTTAAAGAATGGCAGCTAGACGCTTTTCTTTTTGTTCTGAATACGGAAGAAAGAACTGTCATGACAATTGTGATCTTTTGAAAATAAGAAAAATCATACTGACGTATATGAGGGATGCTCTTATGCTTTAAAATTCTTTTATTGTTGTAAATTTAGACATAGCTGCGTTCATGTTTACCAAAAATCTTTGGTGTGTTAAATCTTTAATCAAAATATGTTAAAAGTTCCTTAATACGTTTTATTATAAAATGCACTATTCCAATTTATGACAGCTAATAAAAAAGTAGGTATCAAAATTCAAATTCATTTTCTCAATGATTCTCTTTTGTTCGCATATTTTCAGTTAGTTTCATAGTAAGAATAGGAAGATTTTTGAATTCATAACATTGTATTGTTTCGGAAAAATCTATAGTATTCTACTAATTCTAAAAATCAAAATATAGGCCTAGTTGAGTCTAGTGGGAGGTGAAAGGCATTGTATTGAATATAGCAAGTGTACAGGCCTCGTATCTACTTATGAAATAAAACTAGAATCTCTCCACTCGCGCTATTGTGTCGGTATGTCCTGGAGCAATGCAACTCAGAATCAATGTAAAGGTGAGACATAAGTAGGCTGTTTGCATACGTGTGGACACCATATTGACTACTCAATTACTATTGTCTGCCTCCTACACCATATCTCTATGTGGTGCAACCGTTTCGTTCTACTTCTTCAGAAAATGAATCCAAGCTTGCCGCTCTCTCGAGTGCTACCGCTATAGAATGTCTCCAAAGCCTTTCTTCAAATCCTCCAAGAATTAACTCTTCCTTAAATAGCTTACAACTGGGAGAAAGAAAGATTGTAAACGTCTTGGACTCTAAAAGTTCGTGCAGAATTCAGTAAAGGCAGGTGCACGGGAAGTACAGGTTTGGGTACTGAAAAATAAATGAAATTAGTTATATTTTTTCTCAGCAGTGAAATGCTGTGCAATCTCACAATCTTTCATTTTCTTTATTGATTAATTCAGTTGCATAGAAATTTCAGAATTAATCAGTCTACTATAGCTACGAGTAGTTATCATTACAAAATGGCAGCCACTCCCACCTCTGAATAAGCCTTCCCCTCACTCACGTTTCGCCAGTGTCAGGAAATAAAATTTTTGCTGTACTGCTGCATACAACACTTCTATGCGGAGACAGAGGTTCGATTTTCTGGTTCACAGCTCCAACATAAGGAATGGAGTCGACAATGCTTTTCAACCATCAAGTATGGCATTTTTCGACCACCACACCGTGAGAAATCTAACGGTTAAAAAGTAAAATGAATTTTAACATTTTAGATTTTTATCAAACTGAGTCTCTTTAATAATCATATACAAATATATTTAACTGAAATAATATTTTCCATGTGACTGAAACCGTATTTGGTATGTGGCATAACGGTTTTGTAGCACTAGTGCGATCGTTCGCAATTTTACTTGGTTGTGCTTTTGTTAAAAGTTATAATTTTAATTAAAACTGTTTAAAAAATAGTTAAACAAAAATATTACAGTAATTGCGACAACCTACTACTTTCTACCAACTGAACAATTAGTGGAATAATAATATTAATAAAAGTATTATATGTTTTGCTGTTGGCATTTTTTTCTAAACCCTTAAAATCAATGACCTTGTGACTTAATGATACTAGACACTTTTTTCCTTGTTGTGTGTTTATATATGATTGTGTCTAGTGTCATATTACAATTCTTTGAAGTTCATACTTTGCACTTATAATATTTGCATAGTCCAATGTTCAGAATAGTAATAGAAGGAAAACCTGATGCTATTAATTATGTGCACATGTTCATGGTAGTTGTATTATTTATGAAGCCAGTAATGCGGCATTAATGGAGGATATGTGTGGTATTTTGCGTGCCAGGTAAACCATAGAATCCAACACAGGCATTGCATTCATTAAATTCTCTATTCATGAATAACACAATGGAATTAACTCAAATCCTATAACATTACTACCTTTAATAAATGAAACTATATTTCCCCTCTTTGGAACGAGTTCAATACTATGTGAGAACCATTGATTGAATACCTTTGAAATTCTATTAAAACACTACCACAAATTTTCTCGATAACTTTTTATTTGGTTTAGTTTGAAATTCTCTATGGGTTATTGCAATTCTTGTTATAGGAAATCAGTTGTCATGAGTCGTGAGCCATAGCAACTATTTTTCTTTTGAAAGTGGGGCACCATTTTAAAATGCTGAAATATAAAATGAAAGGATAGGGAAAGTAAGATATGTATAGCGCAGATTTTGAGTACTAGATGTAGGATAATGAAGGAAACGGACATTATTAACATTCATACGCGACTGCATCGTGCCATGCTAATATATTGCCTTAGTTGGAAGTATGAAAGCACGAAAGCACACATACCACTGCATGATCTCTTACATTTCAGTTCGGATGCCCATTATTCCCCAAAGCTTCCCCCATCTCCTTGTGGTATTCTCTGGCATTTCTCCCCCGGATAATGACAATTTCGATGTAAGAATGCTGTTCAGTCCGTGTCATATCCATTCTGCACGGTGACTCACAACGAAATTACCATCGCCTTTATTCGTATAGCCATACAGCACATACAGCACATGTGCCCATATACTAGAGATGCCACTCTCTCCCATGACGTACATCATCTCATGGTACCATCGCCTTACTTTGAGGAAAAAAAATAATTGCCATGACTTATGCTGCATTCCTCTCATAGGCTACTATTTTGAGAGTATTGGCATCAATAATACTAGGATTCTTGGTTCAAACACAAATTTATCTATACTTTCTAGTAGATTTGGATTTGAATATATATATATATATATATATATATATATATATATTATTTTTTTGTTTTATGTCTCTCTGTCAGAAGTTTCTCTTTAATTTGTAAGTAGACTTCCCCCTGAACACGGTTTTTTTTTCTTTCAGGGGTGAGCTGGACTAATTTATTTTTTATTTCGTACGAAAAGTAGGCCTGCACAAAATGAGTGCCGATAGTAAATAAAATTTATAGCCTGTATAATAAAACTAATACTAAACAACTCAGAATCTTAAACCACACTTCTGCCCAGCTTAAAGTAAGCTGAATTTGGGCTAAGCTAACAATTTTTCCAGCCCATTGCGAAACACATGACTAGCTTAAAATTCAACTTTCATCCAAAAATTAGCTTAAGCTTAAACTTTGAAATTTGCCCTAAATGACACAATTGCGGTTCATATCGAAAGCACAGCAATGGGTATATCCGTTACACTGTTGTGATACAATCCAACCAGTTATTACTATTATAGTTTTCTTGTTATTTATATGCGTAATTCGAGATTTGTTTTTGAGTCTGTCTATGGCAACAGACAATGGGTACTTTCTCTATGTGGTGGTGATGTAGTATTTTATTTGTCTTAGATGGAAGCTTATCGTAAGTGTGACAACATTCTCGGACAAATCATAGTGTTGTCATTAACTGAAACATGACTAAGTGTTATGAATATTTTCCCTGAGTCACCCACTCAACTTTCTAGCTCTCAAATAAAGAGGCCAACATGTGAAATGTGCAAGTACGGATGGTACTGAAAATACTAGAATGTATTACTTTCCACATTATGAGATCGACATTTCCGATGTTATGAAAATGAACTTCCATGCTCAAGAAATGCATTCTGGTTTCTGCTGCAGAATATATAAAATATTTTAATGTAGAACGTTAGCAGTCGTTCTCGAACAAAGTATCGTTAAAAATGGTCTAATTCTTAATACACCGTTATATGTTGCTACAGTAAAAAGATCTTAAAAACATACTTGTCTCTACGTTCATGGTACGCCGTTAAGCAAGTGAATTTTTCTAAGTTTATTAATGTCATTTTTGCTCGCGAGGATAGATTTATAAGCCGAATTTGTCTCCACCCCATTAAAAGTTGGACATAGGCCTAATGAACTATGGCTGAAACACAATTCCATGACAGTCATTCACTAACCAGCCAATGATTTGTAGAGATTTTCTGAATCTCCTGTCATCATTTTTCTTTTTTCCCCCTTTTCCTTCAGTCGTATGATAAAAAGTCATACGTTCATACATTGGCTTAGGGCAGTGGTCACCAAATAGTGGACCGCGGTCCATATCCGGTCCCCAGGCACGTTTTGTACCGACCGTGATGAAATTCTGTATTTTTAGAAAATAATAATGATTCATTCTCAGACAATAATAATGCTTCATTCTACAACCCATTTTCCCTGACATCCGAAAGTACTGAAAAAAGTTAGAATAGTCTCTTATTAAATAAACGTCTAATGCATTTCAAGCAAGTTGTTCCCATTGAACATATAGAGCTTTGAACTTTGTGAGAAGTTTTTTTTTTCAATAATAATAATAATAATAATAATAATAATAATAATGTTTATTAGCCTATGAGGCATCGTCAATATACATAATAACAGTTCTTATAAGACAAAGTCAGCAGTAAGGAATTCGTGTACAGAGTAAAATGGTCTCCTTATTAGCCATGCATATACATAATTTTTAAAACTATTTATGGGTAAGCAACGGACGCTTAAAGGCAGTTTGTACTTTAAATTGATTTTCTTGTATTCTAAATATAATAAAAATTTGGTTTGATATTTGTGCACTTCATTTCACTGTTTTCAATAATGTTTCGCACGTAAGATAACAACTGATCCCAAAGAAAAGTTTTACTAAACAAAGCAAGTAGCCTAGGTTAATATAGTAGTCGGTAATATGGTGGAAGGGGGGGAGGCTTCAGTTTTCTGGACCGCGAAAGTTCGACAGTGTTTTGAAACTGACCTACAGGAAAAATAATTCGTGACCACTGGCTTAGGGTATTGGTCCACGACCCTAGTTCTTCCTACGAGGGGATCAAAGTGCCAGTTGATTAGCAATATGGTGCAGTTTATTGTAAAATTCTTCGCAACTTTATTATAAAAGCAAGGATTCTTTTAAACCTGTATTACAGCGTGAAACTGAAGAACGTGACATATTTATGGAGGTTAGTAAATTTTGTCGGCCAAATTAAATTTTGGTCTACCACTTTTAACTGCTTTCACGACCTAAATACAAAGCGTTACGCGTGTTTCTCTCGCTTTTTCACCTAGCTTTTATTGCTCAAACGCCTTTGCTTCTTTTTACTATGGCTATAACGATGAAAATGGTTTTTTTCCCTTCTCTTTGATGGGAGTGAACTCATAACGGATATTAAAGAAAAGAACAATATAGTCTTGTGTAACTCTGTTTTAGCAACGTAAGTATATGATGAGACGCTCTTTCGCTATTAATAACCGTATATGACATTCAACTTTGTCTTCTTAGGCAGTCCTTTTATGAAGTACTAACAAAAGAACCCTTTTTCGTACGAGTACTAGTAATATTTTACATTAAGGAGTGTACCGATTTGGGCCAGTTATCAGAAAAAACAATGAGTTTTTTTATTGTACCTAATCCACGGTACGATATATTATATTAGCCTATATATTTTAATATAATCTTCACAATAGGTAGTTTATTCTAGTGCATATCTTAAAATAGTCAATTTTACAACAACAAAATATTAGTTGAATCAGTAACAGCAAATGTTATTATTTATTTATTTACCGGTACATATTCTGGCATAGCTTCCTCTCTGCTAGCCAAATATCGAAAATTAGAACAATTATGATATATAAATATTGAGCTAATATTAAATACAATATAAAGTAAATACATTATGAAGTTTACAATACATTAAATATTGCAGTTAAACATTAGAGTTTTAATTACCTAAAAATGAAGAGCTCTAAGTTAGTATAAAACACTGAAAGTAATAAGATTATTAAAAATAAAGACACTTATAAATTTCACTGTCTCGAATTAATTTTCTCTCACAGAAAATACTTATGTGGAACACACAACTTTCTCTACCCTAAGAATTGTGACACAGAGGTTAAATAAAAATGCTATTAGTAGAAGTTTCAGTTTGTGAAAAAAAATTAAACACAATTGTTAAACCTGTTTTCAAGAAAAAAGATACTTATGTAATTCAATAGCGTAGTAAAGATGACATTAGCTGTGTACTGTTAACATTTCGGTAATTCGGATTCGGTAGAACATTTCGGTATTTCTGATTGAGTGGCTGAGTAGTCACAAATTTTTCTCAGAACATTATGGAGTAATGTTAATATTCTCAATTAAATAAAACTCAAAACATTTAGAGTTCATTTTTCTATCCTCTCTTACGTAGACGAAGTATTATGTTAGACTCTCAAATTGGGATTCCTGTTTTCATCACAATTAATATTTTTCTGATTTTCAGAAAAAATGGCAGACTGTCCACCTGTCTGTTCCGCTATAAGCTATGTGTGTAATTATGTCTTCCTGAATCTGTCTGTGAAGAACTGGGTTTGAACCTTTTGGGGGGGGGGGATTTGGCATTCCGTGGATAGGATACAAAACACATTGGGACTCTTGTGATATCGAAGGTTTAAAGGAGTGTTGTAAGTACCTACACTTAAATATAAAAGTAAATTTAGGCTATTTTGAAATACAAGCCTATAAATGTGATTCTCATGTAGGCTTTGTACAGATCCATCAACGTCTGGCAAGCATAGATTTCAATGCAAGCCAGTGACAAATGAGGAGGTATGACAATAACATGATATACAGGTATAACAATCAGTTTATGTGCGCGCGAGCACAGAAGTAGATAAATCATACAGTGCTTGACGTGTAGGACTGTTTGCAGAAAAATAATCTCAAATAAGAGTAATATTCTCATTATACAATACAATATGAATGGAGGACCTTATGTCCAACAGGATAATATTATCAGGAAAATACTTTATAAAATGTTTTGCCATTAGTTACAGCCGAACAATTTCAACAGGAAATTAAACAAAAACCAGTATGAGTGTCTCACTCTTAAATACGAGTAATGTGCTAGGGTGAGATAGATGTGCTAGTTTTGTTTACGTGAGCTTTATTCTTAGAGTGAAAATAGTCTAGCTATTGGCACCATACTAAGCCAATACCAGTGAATATTAATAAAATAATTTATTTCCTACCATTTTGTGTCCAAAAAGACTTTCGGGGATCGAAGGAATATTAGTGGAAGTTCCCAATTTCTTTTTTTCAGAAAAAAATCACAAATTTTCAGTTCTGTTTTACTCTGGCATCTATTCTGATTGTCTCATAATATATTTCGCTGTGTTTTTGCGATAAATGTTATGATTTCTGTGTAATTTAAATGAAAATAATCATATATTTCATTAATTGTAAGGTAGTATGTAGATCAACCTTTATGGCAGTAACTATTTTCCTTCCATATCCACAAGTTTAGATACGTGCGATATTACGAGATATTACATGATGTTGGGATAAATGACGCAATGCAGTTTATATACTTGTGCTGATACTTGACTTAACTTTTTAGTTCTGTGGAATTCTTATTTTATTTGTAAGCAAATCCTCTATAGTGTAATCCGCATAAAAACCACAGTTCTTCGAACCAAATTAGATGCTTGGAGCTATCATTTCATAAATAACCAAAGAAACTAATGTACGGTGTAGAAGAATAATATATTACGAAATACTAGATAATTGCAGCTATAGAGCTGAAAACTTTCCATTTCTCTTTCATCACATTCTTATATTTAGCACATTCAGCAACTAACTTCATTTTTCTTCCCACAAGCTAACATGAATTTTCTTAATCACAAGTTCAGAAGATTGTTTTGGTTTGCCCTTGTTTGAGATTCAATCTAGTCTTTCGTGAAGACATTTTTAATTGTAGCCTACCTGTCATATCTCATTATGCATTTGAATGACAACTGATGTAAAATAATGCCACATAAGACTCCTTCATTCGAATAAACAACACTTCAATGTACCTTCTTATAAATACATATTGTATTTCAGGTAACTTAACACACCATAAATTTTATTCCAATTTATTGACTGTAAATTAAAATATTTATGTTATGTTTATGCGTTAACAATTACGCTGAACTAGGCCTAAATGTCAAAATGTAATCAGAATAAATGCCAAGGTATGTCTAAATTCTGGTCTGAAATAAGTATGTCGTTAGTATTTTAACATGCTTTAAATATTGCTACACCCTATTTTAATTACATTTAACAAATTCACATTCCATGTTGAATGAATTTGTAAACATTTCTACTGTAATGTGCTTTTTATTTATTTTTTTATTTATTTATTTCCATTACACGTAGACCCCAAAAGTAAAGGCTTACTGACGGTAAGTTTCAATATGCAATAGCGCTGACATAGAAGTATTTATGTAGATTTAAAGGTCTTGTTTCCGATATGATATGCGATATTTTTAAAATTTAGGCAGAAAACTAACGTAGGTATATTACATTTTTTGGAACGCTGTGATTATAAACGTGAATGCTTACCTAATTAGAATTTAGTTTTTACCTAGTTTTCTTTAATATTTGTGCCAAGTTTGTTCGACTCAGAACCATACCAAATAAATTATATAACTAGCTGATTGTCCTTCATACGAGTAACAAAGTATTCTTTACGGCTTTTAGCTTTATTTCAAATCCCGGCTATGGCATTGAATTTTTCAGTCTCACTCTACCTTTCCAACTTAGCCAGTGTGGAAGAATTATCATTCCACTGTGACCTACTAGTGATTTACTATGAAGCTCGGGCCTTAAAGTACTTACAGGTTGTAAGTCGCCACTGGGCTGTTATCTCATATTGAGAACGCCTGGTGGTATACCGGGATATATGAGTCAGTTGGAGAATTTAAGGTTGTACCGGTATGTACTTTGGTAGCTCAGTAGTAGAGCGGCGACACGGAGAGCCGAAGATCCTGGTTCAAATCCCGGCTATGGTATTGCATTTTTCAACCTGGCTCTACCTTTCCAATAATTACTGCTAGTGATCGCCGAATTCAATTTTGCCAACAGTTTGGCCATGGTAAAGTGAACATCGGCAAGCAGACCGTTAAAACTGCCGCCTATTGAAACCGTATAACAATTCGAAACGGCTATTTTATAGTCCTTCGTTCTTTCCAGGTGTAGAAACTTTATTCATGAAAAATTTTATCTTTCAATTTAGTAGTTTTTACTTCAAATAGCGACATACAGACACAGGAACTACTTTATTCATCCATTATTAGTATGGATACGGGCTTATTATGATGTATACGAGGGCTGGAACTTTAGTCATGACAACTATTTTTTTTCTCTTAAATATTTGGGACCCTTTTAAAATGTTGAAATATACAAATGAAAGGGCAGGGTATGGAATAATATGTATAGTGCAGATTATGGGTTCTACATGTGGCCTAGAATAGTGAAGGAAACATACATCCATAAACATCCTAGGTGACTGCATCGAGTCACTCTAACGTATTGCTGTAATTGGATGCATGAAAGCACACATACCCACACCATGATCGCTTAAGTCCCTTACGGATGGACATTATTCCCCAAAGTTTCCGTCAGCTCCTTGTGGTTTTGCCTGGCATTTCTCCCTCGGCTATTTTGACGTAAAAATGCTGTTCACATCTTGTCATACCCATTGCATGGCGGCTGGCTCACTAAATTACCATTGCCTCTCTCGCATAATCGTACATCACTGTGCTACCAAATGTGTCCATATACTAGAGATGCCACACGCTCCCGTGACGAAGGCTACAACATCTCGTGGTGCCATCGCCTTAATTTGAGTAAAAGATGTTTTTAGCTTCTTTTCTTTCATTTTACTCCTTTCTGAATCGTCCATTTTCTTTGTATTGTGATTTCTCTTCTTCACATCTTCAGTTTTGAAATGTCTTTAGGAATATGAATAGGCTATGTAGTTAATCTAATTGGAGAATTACTTATAATGCACGTATTGAATACAGATATTTTTAACCCTCACCAAATATTCATATGAAGGTGAATACAAATATTATTGGAGTTTGAGAAATGTGGATTAGTTAGTTGCTTTAATTCGTCGTATAGTAGTCTAGCTTGTACTTCTAAATCCTTGCCAGGTGTAAAAGGCATTGGAAATAGAGTGACTTTCAATAACATTTAAATATGTATATTGATTGATAATAATTGAAAGGGTGGTGATTCATTGGAGTGCTTGCACCTAGTTTACCTCAAGTACGTGGCTCTCTGGTTCTCTCATGTGTCTGACAAGTAGGCAGCGTAACACTGACCCACATTCTTATTACAGATGTTCAAACTCAACTGATCGGAAATTGCGTAATCAACAAACTGGCGCACGAGTCAAAGGATGAAGACGTCTGTTTATCTGCTGAAACACTTTCCTCCAGTATGAATAATTGTACGTTTGAGGAACTCCAGTGCCATCCCATTAAATTCAAAGTGCAGAAGTTAACCATTGAGATTCCAGGATAAGTTCACAGGATTTCAACAGCACGTACCGTGTCTTCTTATGCAAAAGAGGGCATTAATTTCTCACGTTTAGTCATTTGAGACTCATGCAAGATTAAAGCTGTACTAGAAAAAAAATAGTTCAAGCATTTGAAAGAAATCCAAACTTTATCTTTGATTCCAAGCGAAGGAAAATGAATCAGTTATGAGATAATTTGAAATAACTTTAAAATTTACTTCTCATTCATAAATACGGCTTTACAAAGAAATATTAAATTTAATTATCACATCTAGTTCTGCTTCAGTGATAAAGTGTGTTAGTAAGTAAAAGACAACTTGAGTGAAAACTGGTACTTCAGTATTACAACAGGGGTAGGGGTTTGTACACTTACAAAATATTATAATTGTGTAAATATATGTGTAAGAAGTTGAAATGACCGTACTTTTTTGGAAATTAAGTCTAAACCTTGTAATAATTTACTAGTCTCTCAGTGTTTCTATTGATTCCACTAAAGTTAAGAAGAAGTTTCATGTACTTCTGATTGAAGTGAAGTCAATGTCGTTTCTTTCATTGAATTGTGGATGAAAGTGCTATAGTGTAAAGTCTTCCTGTAAGAAGTGTAAACAGTGTGATCGGTCACTTCAGTGCTGAGATCTTCGAAGTCCTTGAATTTTCTCTCCAGTGGAAATCTAAACAGGTGCTTTGTGTGAAAATTGTGATATCGTTCGATGTTGGTCAAGTGAGCATTTATGGCAGTTATAATGGAAACTGAGTGGTACGTCCATGCATCGGACGACGAACGTGATAAAATGAAGGAAAAACCAACAACGGTTCTAGAAAACAATAATCCTACTACGACAAAGACGGAGTCGCCGAAGCAATGGAGCACGACTTCGATTCCCACTCTGGTGAGTTTGGAGGAGTCCATTATAATGGACCAGTGTCCAAGTAGTGCAGTGGACAAGCGCGGTCGACGGAAGTCATGGCATATCAAGATGGAGAGGAAGCGCCGAAAAGGGGTGATGGGGGCTACGCCTCATGGATCTGGAGAGAAGATCCATGATCGACATAAGCGGCCTTCTTGGTGGAACATCTTCGTGCCCGAGCATTGGCCCTCACGGTGAGTCATTTTTATTGATTTATTGTTAAGGTATTCGTATTTCTATTTGTTTTCCTCCCTTCTATCTATTTTTGTGTGTTATGAATTATGTAGTGTTTTCTGATTTTCCGATTTACACCTAAAAGCTTTTCCATGGATTTATTCCCAGAACTATCCAAACTAATACACATATACCCGTGCATAACTCTAACAATAGCAGTGAATATAGAAATCGGCTAGGCTGTGTAAAGAAGTAAAAAAGATTAAGTATTTTCACACATTTAATACAGCGGTAGGCAAAAAGGGACTAACGATTTTTTAATGCAAATGATCTGTTAGGGTAACTTTTTTAATGCTAATGTTCTGTTAGGAATAATTCTGACGTTTTTTGGAATGCAAATGCTTTGTTAACGATTAAATACATCATAGCCAGCTGTCACAAATGGCATATTATGCGAAAATGTTTCTTTCCCTAACATTGTACGAAGCATGACATAGTTACATATATAAATAAAATTATATTTTCAATAGTAAAATTGTGAAAATACTCTTCTGTATTTTTATACAGTATATTCATCAGGTTTAACGGCTAATTTAAACTGCGTGGTGTCTAGTTGATCAATTTTATTTCCCAGTGCATTGTTTAATTTAACTCCAGATGTTTTTCAGTTGTAATGTTTATGCAAAAATTAAACCTCAAGTTATGACTATTTATTGTATTGCATCTATGAGTTACATTCTTTCGGAAAAATGTATGTGTTATTCTTTAATTCACGAAGCATTATCAGGGCACGAAATTTATATTGACCACCAGAATTCTGAGGCTGGTGCCCAAAGATTAAATTTTGAAAAACTGCTGTGGACCTTTTATTTTATTATTTAAAAAATTACTTATTTGACTGAAAGTTTCAAAATATCCGAAAGTTATCTATATAATTTGAATTTCACGCGAGATTTTTATTGATTTGGTTCCCTGCGTTCTTGCTTCTGTAGTAAAAAAATCAGTTCGTGTGTTAAGCTGTTTTCTGTTACACTTTTTAGGCCTAAAGCTTGCAGTATATGAAATACTTCCAAAATATTTAGTTTGTTTTAATTTTCAATAAATTAGTTGGCGCTATGCAAAAAATACAAGCTAGTAATTAGTATTTTTAATGGGGATTAGTTAAGTAAGAGTATGCTTATTTATTTATTTACTTTATTTAATGTCGCATATTTAAAAGCTATATAAGTTGTATATGTAAAGGAAAATAGGGAAGAGAATAGTGTATTCAAGTTTTTAAATAGCGTGAAGGCTTCACTGTCTTTATTACAAATTAACTCACTTTTTTGTAATAGTAAATTTATTACCCTAGATTAATATTTCGGGAGGTAAGCAAATATGAATATTGATAAATTTCATTTTATTCCTCTAGTGTACAGGCACAAAAACTGTCTAGAAATTCTCCGTCAGCACCCTATTATTGCAATATCAATATAAAATACTAGTGCTTGAAGGTGGAAAATAATTCATAATTAAAAACGAAATATGAATATATTTGGAAGTCAAAGAGTACTAGTTTTACTTGCTGAAATATATATTTCAACCATTTTTTATTCCCAGAAATACTGACCTCTTTTACTGGCAAATGTGCAATGTAATGCCTGTAGGGTTTGTTAAGTATGTAAATTGTGGCCGCATAGACAACATGAACTTTTTTTGTCTCTTGGTAACAGATGTTATCAAGTTAGCATTTCAAAACGATTTTAAGACTAAACATTTGTCTGTCACTCAGTGGTACAAACAATTTCACAAACTTTCTGTCTCTCATATTTCATGCTCTGGTTATGTCTTCATCAGCCGGAAGGCCCGTTAATGTTTTATTTTGTTATGGTCTTTGGCATTAGAACAGGGTTGCCACATCAGAAACGTAGAACAGTCGTACCAATATCCGAAAATAGTCGTATGCTAGTTAAAACTGTCGTATACTTTGTGATTTTTCAGTGTAATGTATTGCGTTAATAATAATAATAATAATAATAATAATCATAATAATAAATCGGTATGTTGCGCCTTATATATGTCATGTAATTGTTAATAATCATCTTATTTGTAAATGATAAAATACAATCAAATTAAATAAACAGTAGTTGCCACTGTGTTGTAATTATTGGAAAAGGAACAGAACATCATTCCAATCATATTGATTTTTGCAACATGCTTACAACAAAAACCATAAGAAAACAAAAAGGTGGATACAATATAAAAATTTAAATTTCGTCAGTCGATTGAATAAAAAATATATTAAACGCTAGTCGTACAAATAGGCGTGCCACTCACGATTCTCACGATTGAGTCGTACGTCGTTCTAATCTGTGAAATAGTCGCAACCCTGATTCGAACAACAAAATACGTCCTTTTTTTTCTCTCTCTCAATGCAAATCGCCACGCATATTAGTAGCCTTCTATCTCTGTATGACCTTACAGAGCTGAATTTATATTGTAATATAAGTAATCGTCAAGTCAAGTCATCAGTGAGCTCTTAGTTCGAATTCTGTAAAGAACATTTTTATGGAATAGATGATTTCTGTGAAAGAGAAATGGATCCATGAGGATAAAATTTCTCATATTTTACATAAAATATGTCTATTAAATCTTATGTATCGACTTCTTGACAGTTTTTTGAGGGGATGTGTTTATACATCATTCGCATTGAAGAGGTTAACACGTTAGGAGTATTGCATTTATGACTGCGTAAGGTTCATAAGAGTTAAAACATATATAATTAGAAAAATATAATGGAGATTTTATTGTATACATATTAATTAGACTTACATAATTTTATAGAAAGTATAAATGAGGTCAAGATGAAAATATCAATAACGGCCATGGGAGTCGGCTTGATGGTCACATGCTTCCAACCTGCCATCTGCCAATGATGTCGAAATATGGAGGTAGTTGTAGCAGCGGTTGGACTTAGGGTAATGGTCGTTCATGGGATGCAGTTCGCGGAGTTTATTTTACTTTAAAACGAAGTGATTCTGGAATAGGCCTATATCGTTTCGCGGCTTCTTAGTGAAGGGAAATGCAAATTTCGTGAAATCCCTACAACAATTTGCAGCTTTTAACATACAGCAAAACTTCCATTCAAATCACAACAGCGTTTTTATGTCAAACAACTTTGATTTAATTGCTGTCAATTATTTTATTATGTTCACTTTGTCGAAAATAAATATATCAAATATCTAAAGATTAATTCGCTTATTCTAAATTAAAATATTGTATTTTCTAATTTCGCAAAAATTGTCCCACGAGCCTTAAATTGCTTGCTTAGGAACTCGTTGTTGTGGCATGGTAAACAGGGGAAAGCGCACTTCTGTAAGGCTGTTGCTTTTTTCATGCCGAAATGTGAGGGAGGAAAATACGATAAATACTTCCATATTTGTGGATTTGATTCCGACTTGCATCGATGGCATTTTTATGTGTTCGTAAATGGAGTGTCTTGTTTGTAGATTTACGGCCTTGTAACAGACATCCTGAGGGACAAAATTCTGGCACACTGATGAGAATGATGGTTAGAGACGAAAGTAACAGTGCAGTACCGTTGCTTCAATACCCTTAAACAACTCCAAATTTATAGTCGGCGTGCAAATGTTTTAGACAGTGGGATGGTTAGATGTTGTCTAGTGTTGTCGCTGCGCAGCACTCATCTTCTTTAGCCTTGGCATGACAAACCCGCAATAATAACTGCAAAAAAAGAGGAAAGAGCACTTTTCAAAACATTCAAATCTCGCCTTATATGAGAGTTATCGGTAAACTAATTATTGATTTGGAGAGTAGTCATCAAGAGCTTTTCAACGATACCCCACAAGACGTGAGTTCAGAAATTTCTAATTTCCATCCCCCCACCCCTACTCGTACCCCCTAAACCCCCGAATCGTTGGTGTCACTGTGAACTCCATAGGAAGTACTCTAATTTATTCAAACAAAGTTTCCCTCTATACTTCATAAGGGCCGAGATATAATTTTTTTAAAAATTTCAGCCCCCTCATTAACGAACTTGTCCGAACTCTTGGGCCTTGAAATAACATAATCAAATTTGGTTCAAATATCTTAAAAATTACGGCCGCTAGCGTGTCAAGATGTTTATATAAATATACAAAAAAGAAAGATAGAACGGGCGGTGGTTTCGTACTTAGGGAGGCATGAAAAGTAAAAATATGAAAGAATTTTTCGAAAGAATGACATGGTATCGATCCCAATAGGTAGGTTTTTCTTTCAAATCTATCCAATAAGTTGCCTGTTTCACTTTGAAGTAAATACGAGTAATACTCTGGAGTTAAGTAGATACCTAAACTCAAGATTAACACTGGTACCAAAAACACTACAAAGTAAAATTTTGCTTTTACCAGTAAACTATACAGGTTTTGGTTACCTTTGGTTACTCGGAAGAAAATAATTACCTTTAGAAACACTTGAGGTGTTTATCATGTTAAATATTTTTCACCAAATTTCTGTTTATACAAATTTTCTGTATGCTAATATGTTAATTTGTAATCATGGCATTTTTCATTTTGGGTGGAGCAGTTCCCTGAATCATGGAAGGTAAAATATTAATTAGGATTGTTAGGTGCGCATCTTTTTTCGTAGACCAAATTAGTTCTTCTGTGAAAGAAACGACAGTGTGAAGCATTCTCTAGTTGAGAATGGAGAAAAATTTCTAGTACATTTTTCCACTGTTTTAGGACCTTTGTCCCTTTTTTCTTCACCGTGCCCATAATACGCTCCCCCCTTTTTTGTATTTTACTGCAGCTTTTTAATGATCTTTTATAGCGCATTTCATCATTTATAGCCTATGACTGATGAGTTTGTTTTTCATCACATAAAAATCTTGATTTCTTTCCAATATCTAAGTAACTTTTAGTTAACTTTTTATCGGCTTGCAGTGAACGCGGGAATAGTGATGCTCTTTGCTTTCAGCAAGCTCGGGACTGAGGGGACTCATGTCACATTGAAAAATGACTAAATATTTCACTTTTATTTTTAATTTCACTGAAGTTGGTTCGTGAATTTAAGTTTCTTATACAAAGAGTTTAGCAGTACCTTTTTCTCCCGTATTTTGCCTTATTTTTAGCACATTTTCCCCTTCCTTTTTCATGATGGAAATTGCTCTAAAAGTCCTAATCCTGGATATGTTTTACTCCCGTGCTAGAGTTGTTGTGAAATCAGTTGCCTACGTTGGGGATCATCCGTGTCACACATGGTAGTTTATAAATCCTTAATACTATCGCATAACTCCACAATAAATCATTGTTTACTGTTATGAATTCCTTAAGTTAATTTCACCTTTCAGCTTGGTGACATAGTACAGCTGTCATATCGAGCGAAATCATGTATTCTACTCACATTTCATTCCTACTTAGAAATGCCATGAAAGGTTGAAACTGTGTAATTTATATCTCAGCTTAACGGAATTAAAATTGTCCTCATTTAAACCAACGCAGTTTGTATGAGTAGGAATACATGAGAAAAATCAAGTTTTTAACCAGCCTACTTTCTAACTGTTTTAACTTGGTTGTTTTCCTGTTAATCTTACACTATAACCATGCTTCGTGCAGGTTTAAAAATTAACTCCTGAATTAGTGTAGTAGCATTATTGCCTAGGTAATACAACCTCACATAGGCTTATTTTGTGGCATTGTCTGCACACAATTCCTTGCATCACGAGAACTGAATAGGCTTACACATTATCTTTGGTTTCCTTTATTGTATTATCACATTATTAAGTTTGTCATATTAATTTGATCATAAATCATCTTCATTAGCCTATAACTTTTTTAATGAGAGCTTTAAAAAATGTTAATTTTTTTTAGCTGTTTAGCCTCCAAAAAGACTTCGAAGGGGTTTCCCTTACTCAATGATATTAATGATGAACCACTTACAGATAAGCTTGAAACTTATAATTTAGCGATCTTATAACACATGTTGTATAACAATTTAATGTAGTAGGCTAGTGTACTACAGTAGATACTGACACTGGCTCTCTGTTCTTATGTTCGAAGTTCGAATCCGATCCAGGCCGACGAAATATAGTTCCATCTCTGTAGATTTACTCTTGCAGGCAAAAAGCCCAAGTAAAAGTATAAATCTCGTTAAATACCCTAACCATGACAGCCAACAGCAGTTTTATTTTCAACATTTGTTATGTAGCATTAAGAAATTTCATTTTTCAGGTACGGGTTAAACATTTTAAAATCTTGATAAATTTAAACCTTCTACACTTAACTTATCATAATTTTAGCCTTCATAAAATACAACACACAAGTTATATCCACAATAATACAATGGTGTCACAGTATTAAAAGTATTTATGAGGCTGAAAATTGATTCAGTTCTTCTGTTTAGGCTCCAGATGTGTCAATCATAAGTTATAGAATAAATGTATATGTATGTTTAATGTGTATAATGTGTTGTGTTTCTTTTTATGAAGGCTGAAGTTGTGATATGGACCCAGATAAGTTTTAAGTTAAGAGTATAAGGTTGAATTTTATCAGATTTTAACATTTTTAGATATTTATCTGAAAGGTAATGCAAGCTATTTTGCATTATTCACTATACTGGAAGCCCATCGCTCTAAGCTAGCAATTCTGCTTTTTGTGAGGGTAAGGCAACAGAATAGGCTAAACTCAGCCCAATGCGAAGAAATTGGATGCGTTGGATGGAGAAAGCCTTGTGTCTCATATAAAGTTTTGTGAAATGAAATGCTGTAGTCATGTTAGAGCTATGGAGGAAAATATCAGTTTGCAATTTCTGGATCCTATTACAAGCATTGGGAGGAGTAATATTACGTAAAAGCTATTAAACATGACGTAAACCGTAACGAATGGAGATACAATATTTTCAAGTACATTCCAGGAGATAAATTATAGCATCCATCCTAGTGGTTTTAAATAAACAAATTAACACGCGCATGAAATTATTTTATTTCTTATTTAAATAGGTGACCTTCTAACGTCCTTTAGACTATCAAAATTATGATAGAAACATTTTTAAATTATAAAATATTATAACTAAATAGTATAACCTACAATATACTGGTATTAGCCACGAGAGGTCGCAAATTTTTAATATGTAATTTCACTTGTGGTATTTTGTTTGACGTAATTTAGATTTAAGTAACATTGTAGGCGTACTAAAATTTGCAATATTTTCAATTGTTAATGAAAACTTGAACGGTTTCCCAGTTCAACGGATAATCCAGTTCAGAGACCTTTTTATGTGTGGGTGGGGAATGTTGCAAGTCTCATCATTGCCATAAGCTTGAACCATATCTAACAAGTATTTCCTCTAATCTGTGGGACGAGAAGTCGACTCCTCTCCTATGAAAAGCCAGAGAATAATGAAATAGGCAAAGGACATATAATGGACTGTAGCTTTTCCAGGGACCCTTTTTTTGACGGGGATATGTGATTCTTTAACATTCCGTAAGTCTACGGTACTGGACAAATGGCTTTATTTCCCTTCCGAAGGAAGGAAGATTGCGTCCATTTACGCCTCATAGTACCCATTCCGTTAGCAAGTTTTTACTCCGCAAACCTTGGGTCTAGAATTTCGATCAATGATCGTTGAGGAAACATTCGTATTGTCAGAAAGTGTTGTCCAACTGCTTGTGCCTAAACGTTAACAGATAAAAAGTTCCTTTTTCTAGAGAGATATCTCAATGTCTTGGTAAGGGTCTGTAATTTTCTGTGTTGAAATAGTTGATCGGCTGTAATAACATTTCTTATTGGAAAACTTAAATGAAACAAAATACCGTAATTTGCGTTTTTCATACATTTTTCCATGAATTGTATTTCTTGAACATGTTAGAAAAATACTGTTTCTTCCTCGTTTTTAGGCCTTAACATACAAACTTTTGCAGTTTCATGTTTCATGTTTTTATAAGTTTCATGTTTAGGAATTCTCATTACTATCCATTAGTTATGATGAAGTATTGGAGGCAAATTCTGGGCATAAATCTGATATTTTGTCACATTCTATACTGTATATAGGAATATCGTTACCTCGGCCAGGTCAGCTTGCCTCTGCTACTTTGTAGTGTTCGACGATTAATCAATGCAATAAGATGGTATTAAAATATATATACCATTAATTAACTTCCCAGAAAATTTGGAAAATAACATAGTTACATTCATGTATGTGTTTGGTAATAAGTATGCGATATTTACAGGACCTTTACAATAGTTGCACCTAGGTATAGACTAATGTAATCTGTTAGATACGAAACGAAGTAGTATATAGTATACCCATATCCCTACTATATTTATGCCTATAAGGGTACTATTTCTCTTCGTATCTAACGATATAATTGTATTTAAATGTGTACATTATAAAACTATTGTAAAGGTCAACCAGGTATATGAATAATAAAAAACTACATATAAATTATTTCAGAATTTTCTTGGAATGATGATTATTGACGGTAATAAGATAGTTCATACATTTTAATATAAAGAACCCTCATTGGACCAAAGTTGAAATTCATTAATACCGTTAAGATTAATCCCTTTGAGCCAGTCCTCTGGAAATCATTCTTCTATTTCTTCCCCATAAAAAGATAAGATTAAAATAAAGAAAGGAAATAAATGTAAGAACAAAAGAGAGAGGACAAGAGAAGGGGAAGAAAGAATCAGTGTTTGAGAGAAGGAAAGAATAGATTGTAAAAATATTTAATCCAATGTTTGTCTTGCATCACTATTGCATATCCTGTTCGCAGCCGGCTATGAATTAGTAATAATATTATTTCACTTGCCAAGACTTGTATGGCGTTCGAAGGAGAATGAGCGCAACGACTGGTTATTCCATTTGCAGGCGTGATGTCCTTTACTTAACGATATTGTTTACCGAAGCTAAGGAAAACAAGCATTTTTATGCTTACGTTTCGAAACAAAGGAATCTTGTTTCAACAAACTGTCACAATGTCACATAACTGTGCGTGTTTACCTCGTACTGTAGTCCTAATTACAGCTGCCTGCGTCTTTTCATTACTCTAAGCAAAATTACTTCGGAATTTCCTTCCGGCGAAAACGTTCACATCTTAAGGGATGACCGAAGTGTTGAGAATTATTTTCTAAATTATTTGCCCTATAAACTTGAAATTTTGCAATTTAGGTTATATACTTACATATTTAACCTTCTCAACCTTCTGCTCATAACGAAATTTAAATTTATTTATTTGAAAACAAGATATGCCTACATTTTAAAATATTCTTCAATAAATTATCATTCTAATTATGAGCTCATAGATTTAAGACGTTGAGTTGTTTAAATTTATTTTTTAAACAAAGTTAAATGAGAAAGTGTACCTAATATTAAGTGACAACAGTGAATTGTGCTGAGATTTCGACGAAAAACTGCAAGATTTACACAATCAAAACATTGGTTTCTTTCCATATATTGTCTTTATACATCTCATGCTTTAAAAAAAATTTCCTTCGTTATTTCTTTTGATTCTTACAAGAATCTAAGCAAATATCCAATAATAAAAATTGCTCACGATCGAATTAAGTTTTTATATTTTTCTTGCTGTATTTATATACGAGATACGTTAATCTCATCCACCGCTGTTCCGCAGGAGATTCGTTTGCGTGCCCGAGTTCGAATCCTGGTCGGGACAAATTACCTAGGTTCGGGGTTTTCCGGGTTTTTTCCTCACTTATGAGACAAGTGTCGGGTAACTTTTGGCTCTCAATGTTCCGGATATCATCTTGCCATCATTATCATCTTCATACTTGTGTAGAGTGAATGTGAGTGAGAAGGTTGTGGCTCGTCCTACGTCTTCGTGTTGTCTCGGAGATGGCCCCGGCTTAGAGTCGATCCCTTAACCTGGAAGCCCCTCCATGTCCTTGTCTGGTCAAAAAAATGCGTAGGCCTTTGTGTAATCAATAGGTAATACCTCTTCCGACGGTTGGGTGTGTAATTCCTAAAAGGGCAGAGGTAAAAAAAAATCAGAGTGAGAAAGTTAGCTTAATCTTAAATTTGTAACTGCCTGGAGTTACTCATAGGCCTATCTCAAATTCGTAAAGACACCATTCCATTCAACCAACTCTTTCAGAATTCTGAGCTAAAGTTAAACGTACACACCGCTAATAGTAAGGCTTTATCAACTGTAATCATAAGAAGGCCCTAAGTTTGAAATCTATGGGGACAATTTCCACGCAATAGCTGTTTCCCAAAAATGACAAACTTAACTCTTGGATAAAAATCATCACATTTTACGTAAAACATAATTTTAATCTCTGCATTTATAAAATTTTGATGCGATGTATTTATACATCAGTGGTAATGTAAAAGGTTAAACTTTTATCTGTTTACTGTTATACTTTTAAAATATGTAACTTTTTCAAATGTGCAAAATGATGAGAAACTTGTTTTATAGATTATTTTATATTATACGATAAATAGATCCAAGCGCCTTGGTGCTCGAATGCTTAAGAACAGTAGCCGAAACAATAATCAAAACTCAACCCAAGTTAATCAGCTGAAAAATGAACTAGTAATATCTTAGTGAACTTATTTTATTAATAATGCCTAAATGTTTATAAAACATAATTTAGCCCTTTCTGAGCTGTATTTATATACTACTAGCAGTGCTCGCGGCTTCACCCGCGATTATTTACTCAATTGCTAGATGGTTTGTTTAAATAATTTATTTAACATTAAAATAATTAATATATTATATTTATTAACACTGACATAGTTTTTACATAAATTGCAGGAATTACGTAATTTTGTTCTTAATTATATTGCTTAAATTTAAAAATATGAATAATTAAACGAACAAAACGAATTTTTTGCTTCCATATGGGCATATAAATTCGAAATGGAACGATTAAAAATGAACCATAGATTCATGAACCTTACCCAGGTAATGAATAAACAATTTTATTATAAAGATTGATAATTAAAAAACTAAAAACCCGGCTTTGAGGTGCATTTCACGAGCAAAATGCGCCGCCCGGGGGGGGAAAAAAACTTCAGATTCGAGTTCCCTAGCTCCCAAACAAATCCCGCATAGTGTGTTTCGTTCGAGTCATTAATTGTTTTCCCATATAGGCGTGCATTTATTCTCGCTTTCCATCCACCTACGTTTAAAAAAATAAGATCTCTGCGAATCGTAAACAAATAAATCAAGATAGCAACCGAGCAAGGCCATCTTGAATTAATTTCGCAATTGAATACTGTCTTGCATTTAGGAACATTTTTCCCAGCAATCGATCTGCTCGTGTGTTTCTCATGGAAGGTTTTTCATCTCCTCTAAAACACTTTATTTTTGGCATTAGAAATAAAGATTTTGCAAAATCCTTTCTTAGTGTGCACTTTATTACATCATTAGCAGAAAAAACTTCAGTTAAGTAATAAATAAATCAGATTCTTTGTACTAATATTCCCAGCGAATTCTGTGAAACTTGTCTTCTGTGGCGAAAAAGACTTCTATTCTACGATTACATAGTCACTTGTATACCTTGCAGAGCGAGCTGTTAAAGAACCCGTCAATTTTTCCGTTAATCATATCTCCGCATTATATAATACTTCGTAGGGTAATACAGAGCTCTTGTCGATTAACAAGCAACCTAGCCAATGGAATCTTTTGTGAGGGAAAGCCATTCAGGAGAAGAATTTAATTGGATAAAAAGAAAATGGTAAACAGCGAGAAAGCGTCATCGGAGTTACGCGAACGTAACATGGCGGAGCTTTGAACGGAAACTGCTTCATTAATGAACAGAAACTTGTTACCATATCGCTCATGCACCATTTAACACGGACCATGACCAGGAAGCAAATCATTGGTCTTCCCTCTTACAAGTGTCTCTAAAAATGTTTTTTCCTTTCTGTCTGATCTTATTTCATAACCACGTTATCTTATAAACTCTTTCATAATTGCTTCATTTCGTTGATCGCGCTAACTGAAGTAGGCCCTATTAAGATAATTTTTAGCTTATATAAAGTAGTTAAGAATTAAAGTCAGTATCCTTGATTGCGTCCAGTAGTTTGGATACTTAAAACTCTTATCACCAGTCTAATAAGATAATTCATTCTGTCATTACTACATTTGTTATATACAGTATTTTATCCACATTGATATATTATTCGTATCGTGTTAAAATATTTTATTAATGTGGTCCATGTGAAATATAATAAATGTGAAATAAATGTATCTAGTTTTCTAAAAAAAATTAATTTTAATTTTCAGTATTATTATAAAAAATATTACAAAAATTTAAAATGCCAAATAAATATTTAAGTAACTAACTGCGGCTGGAAGCAATTTCATCCAGTTTTAGAATTTTTTTGATATGTTGAAAACCATGAATTTTCTGTTCGAGGACATTCGTACTTGTTGTTATGAACTGCTATAAGCCATACGTAGGCCTATTTTTATATTTGTGTTGACTGATTCTGGAACTAATTACTCAATAATTGTAAAGTAATAAAACTCGTCTTACCTGACCAAAGCTGCAAAATTTAAAAAATCCATAATTTATTAAAATTATGTCTCGGGTGCATCTCGCTTGAAAGATTGGCATTTCTCCAGTAATTTCGACAAAATTAGAGTGTAGACAAATGATATTGTAAATGACCCTTGAATACATAATCTGTTTGATTTCTTATTACCCTATGAAATGCCAATTATTTTACGGAATGGGAATTATTAAATTAATCTCACCTGTTTATAGTAGAGAATCCACATTAACCCGAAATATAATAGGACTGTTTGGGGAAGATACAAATTCTCTGTTGGAAGTTATTTGTAGTTACGTATATACAGTACAATTTCCTTAATAAAGTACTTTGCTTTTTGTAAATCAAGTAAGTAGTCAGACACTTAAATTAATGAAATTAAAGAAGTTGGAAGTGTTGCAAACTTTCCATCATTTAGAGTTAACTTGTCACTTCTCTAGGAAGATGTCTTCATTCCACAAAGCGCCAGACTTCATACTTCTAAACCAAAGTTGTACAAACTTGGGACTTGATATCGTTCTTAAGTAACTACTTGGAAACTTGTTGTTTTCGTGGTTTTGAAGTAGACTACGTCCCAAGGTGTTCAATTAAAGCAGCATGTTTCGCCCTGAGAGGAACATCAGTTAATAAACATTGTCTTAATTTCATTATAGCGTCGGTCTTAAATGATATAAATGTGTCAGCTGAAGTGCTTCTTTCTTTCCTAAGTTTCGTGAACTGTAAGACGAAAGGCTACAGAGTTATCACTTTAGTTGTACTAATATAACCATGGTTTATGGATTTGCTCTATAGAATTAAAGGAATAAAGGACGGGGATAGTGTTATGACAGTACCATTTAGCACCACGGCGATCTCTGAATTACATTTATTACCTACTAGCATCTTCCCGCGGCTTCGCCCGCGCTTATTGGTTCGATCGTTTTTTTTTTAAATAATTTATTTATAGCAAAATATTGAAACAATTTTATTAACAAACTATGTTGTCCTGTGAAAAGAGCTATATCACTTCCAAATGTAACATATGAAGTGCTTTCTAATGTCCTGCCCTGGTGATGAATATACTTCTTACAGAGCTTCTTTATAAACTATACGAAGAGTCCTTCCTTGAAAAATATTAGCGCCAAACATCACTATTTTTACAGTTTTTCACTCATAACCCGCGAACGAAAACGAAAATTAAAAGTACTGCTTCGTGGTGCATTTGGCCACCCTTCAGTCCATCTATGCTTAACATTTCATGTCTCTGCGTGCAGTAGATTTCGCTGCGCATCGCGTACAGACAGATCGACAGAAAGACAAACACTTCTTACGAACCGAGGAAGGATATTATAGTATAAACGATCGTGATTGGTCTATTTCTGAGGAATTGCTAAACGTTATTGGTCAATTTCTAACAGGCAGCGTATGAGTGGAATAGTCATATCAATTTCGTAAAACTGAAACTGTATTAAATGTTGGTATTTGCTGGAACATTGTGCTGGCATATTAGTTACTGAACTGAACATCCGCAATTAATACTATAGAGCGATACAGATTTACCTCGAAAATAAGGATTGTAGATCTAAGGGTTCACTTTTTCCCAACGTGATGCATGTACAAGAATCAGTCTGTTGCATGAATCTTGCTTAGTAAATTACATTAAATGTCGCTTAGGGTATCAACTGGTAGGAACTGGCTTCATTGAGACGTTTAATAAGCAGAGTTTTATCAGAAAGAGCAAAGTACTGGTCGTAGAAATATTCACAGTGATGCAACGCTGTGCATGCATTCGGGAAATCACACACCTAGGCTGTTATTAAACTACTACTGGTGTGTAATTACCACAGCCTGCAAGACATTATCGGGATATCACGCCAAGACATATTAACACGCTTGCACTCTTGCTGTCAACACTATATTTAAATTATGATATATCATAGGCAATGTCAGATACTTTATGAGTGTACTTAGTTGACGAATTGTATAAATTTGTGTTCTATGAATAAAATGAAGTAAATGCAGCAGTTGATGTAGTAATTTTTCTTACAAAAGGTATTAGGCCTATTAAAATTTGTCTTATCTAATCCTCTTGACTGTCCGTCAAAATTAATATTTTACGGATTTAACCTTCATAGTATGTATAACATTTATAAATTTTATTAAGTTAAATTAATTGAAATTCAAGCGTTAGATCACAGCCACTTCCTGATACATATGACACAAGACGAAACAAACAAATCCTTCAATTGAACCTAAACGTTTCACATCTTCAAGTCTAAAAGATAGCTCTTTTTTGGTCCCAGATTATTCAATTCTATTGTTTTAAAAAATCTGAATTAATTAATCTGAACACATAAAAATTTAAGAATATTATTAATTTTATCGTATAAAAAGGGGGTTTTCCCTTCTTATTTGGTCCCGCCTTCCAACCCCCGGATTGCCTGAGCCGTAGGCTACATCTCCGGTCCAACAACCGATTTCGCATTTGTTCTAAGATCGTCGCGTCACCTTCTCTTGATCATAGAACACAGGGAAAATGTTTGATGAATTGACTTTGTCATTTTATTCAGTTAATTTTACTCTTGTTCATCTGTCGGGGAACGTGTCCCCGATCTGGTGTTCCCCTTATAGGCTAGAGTGAAGGGAAATCCCGCGAAACCTGACATGCTTTTTTATATTTATTTTTATAAATTTCCTTAATGGAATGAAGTCATGAAATCAACCTCGCACACTGAAGTTCATAGGCTTCGGAGATAGTCTCTTCATTAAAAATTAACATTTTCAAGCTATATTCTTTTTGACCAACAAATCTAACCTCATGAGACTTCCATAAAACGCTTTAATGTTAAAGTGTGTTTGCTACTACCCCATATGCAGCTGTGAAAAATCATTTAACTCCGTCTAGTCGAACTGGAATAATAAGTGAGCAATATATACACAAAATGTACGAACTAATCCCTTTTATAAAATCGGTTCAAAAAATCCTTGCCAATAGGCCTAGGTAATGCCATGTGTTGTACGTTACTGTTTCACTCATAATCCCACAATGCTTTGTACATCAATAACGTTTAACATTTCAATAGACAACAGCCAACCTCGCGGTGATTCAGAAAGAAACATAGGCCATTGTGGGTGTTTTCTTCCTATGTGAGTTGAATTTGCTATGTGCATTGCTGAGTTCATTGACTAGCTCAAATCTAGCATGCCAATCACTCGACTATTTAATCCTGTATTTTTTATTTCAAAATACAGCCCCAAGGAGCAGAGATTATAGGAACGACATACAATTGGTCGCTCAAATAAACGTGGGATACACTACATGAACACAATAACATATGTAACCGGTATAGAATTCTGATTGGACTATATGGGAAGTATAAGAATGAAATATAAGTAAAATTCCAACAAACATTGAGGAAAAGTAATTTCATGCTCTAATTTAAAATCATTATCTTGAGCAGTGGAGGAAGCACAAAACTAACATTTAAGGACAAGCTCCAATATATTTTGTAATTTGAAAACACATGCTAAATTGTATTTAATTATGTTCATAAAAAATAGGTATTACGAGTATTTTAAGAACCAATATTTTCTGAACAGAAACATATTTCATTGCCTTATTTCTTGTTTAAAATGGGAATCTAAAACTCATCTAACATTTTTTACTTATCTGAATTTTAATTCTTTTAAATTCCATTAACAAAATTTATTTTATAAAAAAGCTTATCCATCAAAGCTTTCTTACCTGGGCAAATGCCCAGTCAGCCCATTTATAATCAGTGCCTGTTTTAAGGGTAATCAGTTTTATAACTTAACTACATGAGACAATATCCCTTTTACACCATAATTAGTTGAATCACAAAGTGTAGTATAAAATTGGCTGTTTTTTCTGTATTATCATGGATTTCCTTTACAGTGAAGAGTTTCATACCGGCATTGGATTTAATTAGGTTTTCAATTGAATGCATATTACTAAAAGTGTATTTATATAAGCAATAATTGCTTTAATTTCAATTATTTCATATAACCCTGTAGTGTGTGTTCTAACCCCAAAACTATACATATAGGTTAAGTAAAATGAGAATCTATGAAGGAACAATAAATATTTTTAAAAAAGTTTTATCAAGGTTTAAATATTTTAATATTTTAATATTCCTAGCTATTAGAAAAATCTGTTTTTGTTGCTCAAAATCCGAGTTTATTCAGAAATAAATAAATAAATAAATAAAAAATGGAATGTTATGAACTTTTGGAATAATTGTTTTATTTATTTTAAATTATGACAAGTATTAGAAACATAAGACTTTTTATGGAAAAGTAATTTTTAGTTTTGTTTAAGGGCTGCTAATGTGGTTTCTAATAATATATGTTTCTATTCTTTTCAGGTAAGTTTACCATCATGTGACTATACTAGATTAGAAGATGCTTCTCTGAGAATTGGCTAGGCAGGTAATATGACATTTTCCATAAGAAATAATTGTTTATTTTTCTGCTTTTCCATAATAGTGCCAATACTGAAAAGTTCGCTAGAAAACTGTCCAATCTGAAAAGACCACTTAAGTAACCCATTTCTTGAAAACTTTAATTCATAGCAAATATTTTTACACACATGAATTATTTTTCAGTGCTGCAAGATGAACTTATCGAAATACAGTCGTCATATTCAAATGCACCATTTAATTTAATTTTAGTTAGTTGGCCTATTTTGCTCCGGAACTCTTGTAGGGACTGAAATGCTCAAGTTTGAAAACAACTTCTACTTTCTATAAGTGATAGGACTATTTGGATGTTAAGGACTAATATTATTGTTATTATTATTATTGTCATCGTTGCCATCATCAGAGAGGCAGTAAGCGTTAAAATCTTTGATAACATTTATCTCTTTTTTCTTTCTTTCCTTATTTCTTTAGTTCTCCTTGGAATTTCAGGTTCTTACGTGCTACAGTATATTTACATACTGTATGCCAGGACATAGTTAAATTAGATATTTGAATTTTTGCAATAAATAGTGAATTTTAATTTTAATCAATAAAAAGAAAATAGCCTACTTATGAATACGTAAACGAAATAAGCAAAGAGAAACAGAGGAATAATACGTATTATTAAATTATAACACTATTAGTAATAGTAATATTTATTGTCAAGCAAAAATTTATCCCTGATGTACTCGTATCCCTGTTGTAGCGTCGGCTATTTACAGGGATGCTTGTACTTCACAAATAAAAACAAAAACAAAACCAAGCATAAAACAAACAAGAAACAGCATACACAACAAAACAAAATACCACTAATACCTAGTAGCAAGTGACTCTGTTTAGGCATTCTTGACAGATCCCTCCCATATTGTTTTGATTCTGAAAAGGTATTTTCCTATTTGTCTTGAGGATTTCAGCATTATCTGTATTAATACTTTTTATATAAGCAATATCTTAATTAATATTACTAAAATAAGATTCATGCAACTGTTTCCTAAACTTACTAGTCCTGTTGCATTCAATCAAATAACACTAATAATACTATTTATTGTAAACAAGCAGTAAAAATAGAAAAACAATTATTTGTAAAAACGCGTTTCTGAAAAAAAAAAAAAAAATAGGCCTATGACATTCGAATTTTCAATCAGTGGCATCACAGGAAAAGTAAACTAATAAATGAGACCATTAGCGTTGTAATTAATTTCAGGGTCTAATTTCTTTTTAATGCATAAATTCTTTTAGCCAACTGTTGATTGTTGTTGGAAGAAGCACACGCATTGGTCAAGGTGGAGTTTGTGCCCTTGGCCACACGCCAGTGCATATTACGTTATGCACGGTGGCACATCCTAACACTGCTGTCAAGTATACTCACTCGTGAATCTGATGACCCTAATCTCTTGTCGAACTAAGAGGAGGGAATGTTCCTGGTTACAAGTATATTCTGGCTCCAGTACATTAGCGATCACTTACTTCGCCTATTTTCTCTGAGGAAATCTTAAGCGGATTCCTTGCATCCTTCCCTTGAAAAGGAAGTGATCAAGCCATCATTTGCCAAAAATTGGGTGTCATAGTGATTTCATAATACTTCCATTAACCTGACTGAACTAAAAGAGGGATATTACTAGGAATTTAAGGCAAAATTAATAGAAATGTTACAAAATAAAATTAAGAAAACAAGCCGTTTAATTTCCACTGATTTACCCGTTTATAAAGAACTATCACTATTATATTTTAAGTGATATAATATTGATGGATGAATGATAGATGGCCATTTTACGTTTTAGTTAGAAGGCCCCCCACTTGATTAGTTAATTAGCATTATTTAATATTAGAGGATATGGCTTGTAGGAATTTTCTTTCTTTCTTTCTTTCATTACCAGAGTTTTACCTCCCCTTGTAGGGACTTTTGTGCGGCCCACAACGTCTGGGCCTTACAAGACCTTTTTGACAAGACAAGGACATGAAGGGCCTTCCCGGATGAGTGATCAGCCCAATGCCGGGGCCATTTCCGAAACTACGCGAACACACAGGACAAAACACGCCAGTCTCTAGCACACTCACTCTGGACAAGGCGCGGATGGGATGAAGACTATAATGATGCTCAGATGATATCCAGGGTCCATAAGGGCCTAGATTTGCATGAAATTGGTCTTTAAAGTGACGGAATACCCCGAAAAACCCGCAACGAGTTTTCTTATATTTAAATTTTCTATAAACTTTTTTGCTCTTTTTATGTCCTCCCTTTTCCTCACCGTGCCCATAATTATCCTTTTTCCATATGCAGTTTTTAATAATCTTCTAAAGCTCATTTCATCCTTTATAGCCTATGACTTTAGGTTTTCATTGTTTTTATAATAATTGTCTTGGTTTCTATCCAATATCTAAGATCTTAAGTAGCTTTCAATGGAATAGGCTATTCATCGCCTTGCAGTGAATGTAGGAATCATGTCACGCGGACTGAAGGCACATCCGCAACAATGAAAAGTAATTAGGCTAAATATTACAATTTTTTTATAATTTCCCTGGAATTAATATGTTGCCTGCTGTTCACATATGTACGTTTGCCGCATAACCAGTTTAGTAACACCTTTTTGTTTTTATTTTTCCTTATTTGTAGCACCTTTTCTCTTCCTTTTTCCATACGGAAAACATAACCCTGATTACTAATACGGTATTAATATATTATTTTGCTATTAATATTATTATATAGTGGATTTTGAATGTGTAGACTCTAGCGTACATGAATTTTCGACATAGCATATTATTTGACTTCCAGGCTAGGAACAGTTCAAAGTGTAACTCTAGTGAAAATGGCTAATCAAATGGGAAGTACTCTCCAGTTAGCAGCTTCTTTATTAATGAAATGGAGTAATCATGTCATAACGCCCTGACACACATTGTGAAGTGTCTGTGAACCGTAGCTGTCACACGTCTACTTTCTCTTTCTATAACATGAGTAACTTCGAGTTATTTAATCCCCTTGTTCGAATTAAATCTTTATCTATTAAATCAGCGAGATAACATTAGTATCTATGTTTTAGCGTACGTGTTCTAAAATATCACATTAATTTAAGTATAAAAGAAAGCTATATTATCTTTACGTAAGTAAATTTAGCCTATCTATGGCATATAATTGGCAATGCGTAACACTTAATAGTTACTGTTGATTATTGCTCTTGCTGTTAAATTCAAGTACATTATTCCCATTTTCATTCTTTAAGCTATAGCCTAGGCTTAGTTTTCATTATAAAAAATTCACTAATATTTAAAGTGGGATTTACAAAAATCGTTTCTAAAAATAACCAAAATGTTAAATTTATATATTTTTCTTGCACAACAGAAACTAAAAATGATAATAAATTAAATAAATACGAAAGATAGTAGCGTAATATTAATAATATAACAATAATAATATTCCTTTAATGATATTTTAATATGATGTTACGGCACTAGGCTAAACCAAGACTTTTCTGACATAAGCTTATATGCTAATGTTGTTTTCTGTTATATCTCACTGAACAATTTTACAATAAATTCTGTAGAGGAAAGTACTAAAATTGAAGACCTCTGTGGAAGAAATGGATGACTCTACTTTTTTTCGTAAGCCATTTATATAATGCTGCAAAAAGGGATAAAAATGATCTTCTTTCGGTAGAAGAAAGATTTCTCTTTCTCTCATACCAGCCTCTATAAGTTTTAGTATAGTTCGGCGGATGAAAGTGATAAACACTGTAGATATCCCTATTTTGTTTTTACCCGGCATCGTTTTATTAATTTCCGGAAGAAGGCAGCACATATCTGTTGGTGTAATGAACCAACTTCTTTACATAAGTAGAGCAGATGTGTAAAGCTGAAAGTTGAGAATGATTGAGAATGTGTTTCATATTGCTTCTTATTCGTTATTTTTACTTATAACACTTTTCGACAAACAGTTCCTTTAAAGTAGTTATTTTTCATACTTCCGTGTAACAATGGTATAAGTACGTTTTAAAATTCGCCGATTACTTGAAAACTACAAACTAATTTTTAGACCATTAATCAACCTGTATAAACGATAGAATGAAATACTGTGCCTAAATTTCTTAAATTGTTTTTTGTCTCTCCTGACAAATTTGAAGAATGTTAGTTATCCTCTTCTTGCACCAAGAATTTGTATTAGAAATGAATGAATGAATGCATGCATGCAGGCATATTAACGTCCTAAGTGAGGTTTGTTGGTGTGTAGAAGGGATGCTCGGAAACGGCATATTTTAATCAGGAAACTATACATTTTAATCAGGAAACTGCACGCAGTTTGTTGAGGGTCCCACTAATCCCATCTGGATAGACCTAGCCTACTGCACACTGATTCATTTTCACTTTCCATAGTTGCATTAATAATAATTTGGCGATTGAATTTGCTAACTTCAACCACACGGTTATGCTCACCGTGTTATAACTTAGTTATTGCTCAAAATGGTATAAATTATTTTATTGCATTTTCTCACACAACATCTCCACAATACTCTTCATAGGTTTTCAATTCCAAAACGAAGCTCCGTCTCGAACGAAATAGACATTTTCTATATGACCATAATCGAGGCAGAAAATAGTGTTCAGTTTCAATCTGACCAAAAACCAAGTAAAACGTTTTGGTGTTCAGTTTCCATATGACCAGAAATGAGGTAGAGAATTTTGATGTGCAGTTTCCGACGCCCAGTGTAAAAGAATAAGCTATTTGGAACTGGACTAGATGTGTTCCCGGGGAAGTTAGAGGTCTCTATTGATGTTTGTCAAACTGAAAATTCTCGTTTTTATCTCAGGACAAAATTACCTTCATAGAAAATCGATAAGTAGAGTGAAGTGGTGTCGACAAAGGGAATTGGTGTGTTAGTTAAATGTGTTATAGGCCTATTACTGATTTAATTAAAACGAAAGGATTTTTTTTAAATGCATTAAAATATGAAATTTGTCTCTTATTTTTTATTTATTTATTTATTGTTATTATTATTATTATTATTATTTTAATTTTAATTCAGGTACGAAGCAGTATCGGCGTGAACTCACTTAGGGTGATCGCGGGTTGGTATCCCATGGCCTTTTTTTTTTCTTCAGAATTTTCCTTACAAAATAGAATGCCGGATTTCCTCTACAAAAATATATTGGAGTATAAGACGCTTGAAATGGGAAAGAACGGAAGAATAAATTGCTTCAATCACTATTACCGTAGTTGATAAATTAACATTGCATTGTTATGTAAGAGGGAATCCTCTGTTTTCATAGAAATCCTTTTTGCACGTATGTTTAGTATGACCACTTGCAACGAAGTGAATGATTCGGGCAAGACTTTGAAATGTTCTCACCAATGTTCGAATTTCATTATTTTCATATAGAAGTCATTGATTATATTGGCTAGCACTCATAGCATTTTGGCGTGAAATGTTCAATACCATTCCATTATTTGCTATTCATCCACGCATGCCGTAAAATCCTTTCAGTGGTAATAGCTTCCATTAATGACGTGTTTAGATGGAGTAGCTGTGTCCATCGCACATGCACGCACACAGATGGTCAAGCAAGCGTGCAACGAAACACACGACACAACGTTTTATTAAATTAGCCTGCACTACAAAATGATACACTATATTTACGTTTTTTTTCGGCCATATTGTTTCCATGTTAATTGCCAAGTCTATGCAATATTACCCACGGGATTGCCTTTCAGTAAATTCCTTTGAAGCTTTTATGAAATTGAAATTCTTTTTCTTTATTTTACTTCTCCTTACTCCTCACTGTATGATCTTGAGATAAATGGCGGGATTACGGAGTATGATTCTCATTTCTGGACAGAAATTATTAAAATAATTTAAAATTAAACCTTATAGCAGTCTAGTAAAGAAAAGTTGGCAATGCACGTCGAAATCCCTATCCTCGCAATAATTTGAGATAACCCTCTGCCGTATAACGCAGGTATGAGTGAATAGGTCGTATTGAGTTTACATATTTGTCAAACATTAATCTCGCTATCATCCCGATTGCCTAAAGCACTGCAGAACATGCGTAGGCCTACTAAAATTACCAATTCTGTGCACATTATAGAATTATCAAAATCCACTGCTCTGTAATGAAATATCCCGGCTTCATGGAATGAGAATATTCCTCTCATTTTACGTCTAAATGTTAGATATTATTAACAGGTGCCCGCGGCTTCGCCCACCTTTTTCAACTCAATAGCTAGATTTTGTATAAAAGTAATTTATTTAACAGCAAAATAATTAAAATATTAAACTTATTAGTACTCACATCATTGATTCATAAATTTCTTGAATTAGGCCTATTTAATGTTACTTTTAACTTATGTTGTTATGCATAGTAAATTAACTAAAACGACTAAAGCGAATTTTGTACTGCCATATGGGCATACAGATTCGAAATAGATAGATTAACACTAGGAGGTTTGACCTAATCCGTCTATCTATAAGGTCTGACGGGTCATTTTGACCATTTTCTGTTCCAAACATACCGGTGATTTATGAACTGTAGTATTTCCTGTGGGCAATACTAATCAGTTAATCACTACACAGCTGGGCGTCTTTTACTGTAGCTGGAATAGGGAAACTGTTACAATTAATTGAGTTCCTGTTCACTGATTGACAGGCCTAAGGAAATGGATAAAATAGTGTGAATAGTAGTTCTATGAAAAGAAATCGTGATATCATAAAAAAAATCTGTATCTCCATTGATTCTGAATCTCTCAAACATATAACCACCCCTGAGCTGCTCTATTCCTTCCGCAAACCTCACAAAAGAGATGAAGAACGAAGTCAAATATAATTGATGCTCTCATTCGCGAATCCGGCTGGGAGATTTTCTTCTATTCATCACCCTACTGTTCTGTTTTGTTCTTGAGGATCTCTTCTCTTCTTTTCTTCGTGGCGTAGCCTACATCCCCATTACAGCTCCTTTGCTTCCTCCGTCTGCCTTGGTGGTGGTTTGGAAAGCGGAATATCCTGCTCTCAATAGCTACGTCATTTTGAGGCGCTTCCAATAGATCTACTCATACTCCACACTTCATGTCATGTGAAGGGGAAAACGTCACTCGGTGTATTCTCAACTCCTTGGTGTTGTATTCCTCACCTTGTGCAGTGACGGATCGGTTTGTGCTAATGACTAATATTTAGAAATTAACTCCTGAAATAAATTTCGCCTAAGGCATTTCCAGGTCTTCTGACTTACATTCAAAAGGTCCTGAGTTTTATCCCTACCTAGGGACCCGAAAATTTCGCGATTCTTGTAATCGTGGAAAACAAGAGAGGAACGATTGTCGCCGTAATGAAATTCCCCAGCACAGGAAAACATTCAGTGTGACACACAACGAAATTCGCGCTAGTCAGTAAGCCCTTGCTGCTGCTAAACTAATATAACTGGCACTTCTTGCCAATGAACTAGAATCTTAATACAGCAGCTTTGTTACCCTTCCACACACCTTTCATTCATTCATTCATTCATTCATTATTCATTAAACTGCATTACACTAAGAAGTCGAATGCCTTTGTTTCTAATAATTTAAGGTAGCTCCTACTAGCACTGATTTTATGAGTCATCAATAATAATATATTTACTTACTATCAAATCATATACAAAATAACACATAGGAGTTTCGTATGCAGTCCATAGACTACTCTGCCATCTGCTGAGTTCAGTCGGCACTTAGTCACGTGCGTGATATCGAACTATGTGTCTCTATGGACATAAATGACACGGTGCCGTTGTGTGCATGTTTAGGAGTACCAGCCCCCTACCCTGTCCTAAATCTAGTACCCATTATCTGCGTTATACATGCATTCAATACCCTGTTCTTTCATTGGAATGTTTCAAAAATTCAAAACTATTCCACTTTTTAAAACATAAAGTTTCCATCACTTATGCCGCCATCCCTCGTATAATTTTACTGCTTAAGTTTTACCTTTTTGCTTCTGTTAATTTATATATATTACTTCCATGGATTTTAAATATCAATCTTATATTTTAGTTTTGCAAGCTTGTAATTTTTTATTGTTGTTAAGCATCGGTGGGTTACAATATTTCTACTTCATGAACCGCGTGCAAAATCTTTAAAATGGAACAAAGTCATGAAGTGCTTGCCAACTATAGATCATGGACGATCTAAATATATGTCTACATAAGTAAATGTTTATAATCATAACGGAGGCCATGGGGTTAAACACTGGTATAAAGGTGACTTAGGAAGTGTAGGGTGTGTAAAACTTTAAAAATGTGTTTTCACACTCGGGAAGTTGTTCACATTTCAACGTTACACGTGAACAAATATATGGCTTTAGAAAATGTGAGTTCATAATTCCAGGACAAACAGAAACCAACCAAAGTCTCCTGATGATAAATAAGTAGCTTAGAAACCTCACGCATACTCTTCTGTATTCAGTGCTGTTAACCTTTATCATTATTTATGATTTTATTTTGGAACATGTATCGAGTTATTTATGTTGGTTGGCTTGCTTGCTCTCCAATTAGTCTAAGCTGGGACTTCATTATTTCGGAATATTCAATGAACTCTTGTTGTTCTAGTCGTTAAATATTTAACAGTCTACAATTCTGAAAACAGACTTAACCTACTTTAATTTTGGGGCACAAATATCAACATAATATTAGTTCAGCTGTTACCAACAGCAATATGCAGCGAGCATCTAATGACATTTATTAAAGTACGAGTATGTTTATGAAACTAGCAAAGCAAGTTTTATAATTTTCTTACAAGCATCTTAAGTACTATTATAAGCAAGTTGCATTTATTTTGCAGTTATTTTAAGCCTTTTGCCCTTTAAAATTGAGACTCCCGGATTTGTATATGATCATATCAATAGTAACGTCGATCCCATGCTCCCTATAGGATTGATCCTGCAATCATTCTGTTTGAAGATAAATTGACCCCAGGGTCATCGTGCTACCAGAAGGATTAGACCATTATTTAAAAATCGCATTGACCCCATCGATGATCTAACCTTCCGGGTTGTATTAGACTGCCTCAACATGTTCGTTATGCTTATCCGAACATTTCATTCAACGAATTTATTTACAACATATTTCCATTTAGTCAAAATCAATTCAAAACCAAATTTTAAATCTAAAAGCCTCGCACGGCAACATATTAATAAATCATATTCTCAAGAAAGAAAGAAAGAAAGAAAGAAAGAAAGAAAGAAAGAAAGAGAGAAAGAGAGAAGGAAAGAAAGAAAGAAAAAAGAAAGAAAGAGAGAAAGAGAGAAAGAAAGAAAATAAATAGTATTTGATATCAGTAGGCCTAAGTTGCGAAACAGAAAATATAAATTGTGCTATAATTTGATGTAAACAGCGAGGTGTCTTTTTAATTATAGATACCCGTAGGCCTATTTATAATTATCTTTAGATAATGATGTTTATAACTTCATGAGATCTCACGATCCAAAACTTTTTTTCAATGAATCGTCACACTACATAATAGGGCTAACGAATTCTATTGTAAAAGTTTTGGAGGTTGGGTAACATCAAAAGGGCTAAATTCATTTTCATAACACCATCAGTCCGATATTCCCCAAAATTGAATCCTAAATTATTGGCTTGCAATGAAAATAAATAATTTCCCGTTTCACTCTTTTGACCACCTGGGTGATCTAATGGTCAGCTTTACAGATGACGGATCCACAGGCCTGGGTTCTATTCCCGGTTTTCTTTAGATTTTTCTGAGGTAGGGACGTCTAGAACTGGGTGCACTCAGCTTCTTGAAGACAATTGAGGAGCTATTTGATCAGCTCCACTCACGAAGACACCAATAAGGGCCTTGACATGGTAATCACATGCCCTCCTATCCTGCCATCTGCCAATACTATTATATGCAGCGATTGGGTGGTAGGCCTTGTCCCGCCATAACGTGTAGCGTCAAGGAGTTAGTTTTTCACGCTTTAATGACCACAACTAGGCCGGGCCTCACTTTTGAGTTAGGCCTGTCCAATGTGGCCCGCTGGGACGTTGATAGTTCGTCAATAATCTTGGCTATCAGGAACCTGAGGCCAAGCCATCTCAGGAGCTGCCAAACGACTTCACAGTTCAAGTGCCATTTAATAAATTTAGTATACGATAACATTTAGGAATTGTTGCTAATCAGTTATATATATATATATATATATTTATGTAATTTTCATAATGTTTTGTAATAACTAAGAATGTATTTGTTTTGTCTTTCATCTTTTTTTATTTCTTTATTTTAGTCATTTGTATTAGCCTATATATTATTCAAGTACTTATGTTCAATTTTTTTCTTTGTATTTAATGTACGTTTCTTGTATTCAGATATATCATTTCTTGTTAATTTATTTTTATTATTATTATTATGTATTTCATGTTTTTGCCCTGGCTGGGTGGTAGAGAAGGCCTTATGGCCTTAACTCCGCCAGGTTAAATAAATATCCCTTATTATTATTATTATGATTGTCATTATCATTATTATCATTATCATTATCATTATCATCATCATTATCATCATCACATTAGAAAACTCTGTCATCTGGTTTTCTCTTTCCCCTCCTATTATAATTTGAGTTTCATACATTGTTGGCACGTTAGCCTACGTCCTACATCAGTGAACTGTGACTTTCAATATTAAGGAAATTAAAGCGTTAATAGAAAATGTGGATTAAATAGGTGGCACAGTTTTGGTCATATTAACCATAGTATTATTCGACTATGACAAAGGTTTTCAGAACCATTATGTACTTACGTTGTCACTTCTAACGTTTCGTGGCACGATGCATTGTTTCCGCGGATTTAATTAAATTTCATTTCACTACCAAGCAACATTATTTCGCAGTAAACGGGATATTAGCTTACGTAAGCTGGTAGAAAGTAATTTTTCATTATGTTAGTGAAGTGGTAGCAGTGTTTCAAGTCATGTTATTCTGTAGAAAGTTTATTACAAAACAGTCGCGTATCGAATCGTCTTTAATTAGGTATATAATCTAGTTACAGAAATCTGGGTTTTCTTTATGAAGTTTCATTCCAGTTTCTCCAGATAGATAATTCAACATGCTGTGACTTTTGCAGAGACGAATTTAATTATTAACATCCCTAGCCAATGGATAACTATCCGCCTGTTATTTCAAGATGAAAATACTACCAATAGAATGAATAGTAATAGTAGTAATAATAATAGTTATTTTTATTATATAAAATATTTACCCGGGCTTCTAACTGGGTGGTAACTTGGATGAATTCGACGTTTCAAGGCAATCTGAAGCTCCATTGTCAGGAACCTTTCTCTTTCACAGTGGAGCGACAGATTGGCCCCGAAACGTCGGAATTTATCCAAGTTACCACCGGGAAAATATATTATATTACCAGCACCAGGAAAACTTCAAGGTACATTTCAATAAAAATAAAAATATTAATAATAGTAATAATAATAATAATAGTAATAATAATAATAGTAATAATAATAATAGTAATAATAATAATAATAATAATAATAATAATAATAATAATAATAATAATAATAATAATGTAAAACGATATGCAAGTGACATACCAGCCAACTAGAGAACTCTGCAACAAAAAGATCATTGTCATCAACGCCAAGCTTAGGTATTATTGTTCAGTCATTCGTCCAGAAGCAATGTACGTAGCAGAATGTCACGTATTGAATAAGAGGAGTCTAGTTGAAAAATTAGAAGCCTAAGAAAACCAAATCCTAAGAAAGATCCTAGGACCAATCAGATAAAATGGCAAGAGAAGGCATAACTACGAACTATGCCTGCATGTAGAAAGAATATAGGACACCATTCAGAATAGGACGAATAATTTTTATGGTCACATAATACGTAATGCAGAGACTCACCAACCAGATCTTTCCTACTTAGTAAACAAGAAAACAAAGAACCCTGGTTCACAGAAATTGACATTGGCCTTCGTGAAATGGAAGAAACTTCGAGCATACCAGCGATTCCAAGAAAGTCCAAAGTTTAAAAAAGGCCAGAAGTGGTGTTGAAAGAAAGAAAGAAAGAAAGAAAGAAAGGCTCACAGAAAGCTAATGCGGGAATGCTGGGGAAGAATTGATCTCAAGCATGTAAACGGTTGAGATAACGAAGCCAAAACGAATTAACAATAATCATAATTCGTAATGCAGATCTTCAATCAGGTGTCCGTCACTCATTAGTAGTAGACATAAACAAATGAATTTTTAAAACCTGAATTGTATTAATACTATCACGTGCATACTTCAGGCGCAAGAATATTTTAGAAATATTTTCCCTGTGCGTGAAGTACAAGTACTCACACATTCTATTGATATAACCGCAGTGCATTAAGGGGGAGCTTATGAAAATCCTATGTATTTACTTTTTGCATCTAGGATATATTTTAATGCATGATAATTAGAATTCGGATTTTAAGTACAATCCTACTTTAATCCTCAAAAGATATATTCACAGAAACGTGTACAATATACATACGATTTTCATAGGTGACTGCGTCTGAAACCGATGCGTTTATAGGACCTAAAACATAATATTTTGATGATAACATTATAAAAGAAAAATTCCTCTGACACTGGGACATGGACCCAGGATCTTGGGCTTTCCGTGCCAATGCTCTACCAGCTGAGCTACGCTAAGAGTTCAATTCACCTATGATAGATTTCCCTTAATGGTCTACTTCACTGACAGACAATTTGTCATACGCAGCTTTGTGAGGCACACTAATTACTGATTTTTGTGACCGGGCTTCCACTGTTATTGTACAGTAACATTCATGACATATATGCATATGCATTCATGAATCACAGATTATTCTCTCTGTTGGACATTACATGATAATAATCTGGTGGTGTAAATTGAACTTTGGCGTGGCTCAGTTTGTAGAGCATTGGCACGGAAAGCCAAACGCCCTGGGTTCAAGTCCTAGTGTCAGAGGAATTTTTATCCCATAATATTATCATGTAATGTCCAACAGAGAGAATACTCTGTAGTTCATGAATGCATATCTATCATATTTTGATGTTAGATCCAAATATTACCTTCTTGCGTGTTTTTCTTCAAGTTTCAAATAGGTTATTTTTCTGCATTTTTGTCAAAAATTATAGAATTTATTTAAGTCTGGCTAGGCGGTACAGGCCTATCCCATAGGCCTACTTAAGGATATGTCTAAAGACCGGCAACGCCTTATCTTTACGAAAATAATTCCTTGGACTTCCCGGGGAGATAAATTATTTTGGTTCGAATTTCGTTATTCATTAACAAAAGAAAGTGCAGTTCTTTGAATAACTTCGAGAGGGATGGATGAGTTTCTACGTAACAGTAAAACAAAAAAACACCAGGATGGAAGCTCAACTCAGTTACATTGTTCTGTGGCTTTGTTGACTTAAATGAATGTCGAAAATGCTCAGATGACTCTCGTGTGAATTATGGACAAAAATTGGAAGAAACTAATTAATGATTGTAGGCCAATTAATGACTTTTTTCTCCATTTTATATAGATCTAACTATATAAAACTCTCGTGAAAAACTGCAATACTACACATCAATGTTAGTACTACGGGTCCGAGTAATAGGCATGTGCATTTCTGGGTGCTGTTTGTATTGTTTATCATGATCATTAATGAGTGGGCATATTATTAAATATAATTCTGTATTCTAAGTAAAATATGTAAGAAAATTGGCAACTTAAATGAAATTAACGGTCTTATAATAATGCCTATTTTTCAATTTTTAGATTCTAGTTCTTAAAATTCCTAGCCTATTTTCGACACCTAAGTCTAATGATAATGTTCAAATTGTATGCAATGACATCATTATGAAAAGAGCTGCGATGCCTATGTAATTACATTTTTACTTTTTACCGTCAAACTATAGAAAACCAGTACATATTTATGTAGGTACACCTTATGACTGTTATTGTAATAAAGTTTTCATTTTACATATTTTTACAAGTTTATACGAATTTTAAATAGTCTTGCGATTTACATGAAATTACGTAATTCATATCCTTTTCATGTTTGTATGTGTACATTGTTTTGTCGAACTTAAAAGCTGAGGAAGTACTTATTGTCGCTGATACAGTAGGTGGATTAAGATGACTGGATCCTGTGGTTGACCGTAAAGGAAAGAAATCTCTTAATATGTTTTATTAATAATTCGAATTAAGTTACATGTAGTCTAGTATATTTGACAAATCATGGCAATTTGTCTCACATTACTGCACAAGGGCGACTTAAATTCAGGGCAGGTTTTACAGAATCTTGTCAAAGGTATTGAGCCCTTTTAGACTAATATTTATGAAATATCCTCAGAAAATATTTTCCTAAAATTTGCCCCGTAAGGTAAACAATGATTATTTTCAGCCTATAAGAGCATTCTTTCTGACACATCAATCAATAATCCCAGAGAACTTTGAAAAATATGTAATTGTGCACTGTGCTAAAGAAACTAATGCATTATAATTTCGAAGGCTTTCACGGTCGGAGTCTTGCAGGTTAACATGGTCTTCCGGGCTGTTGGGCCGTAATAATCTTGGGTTTTCTGAACCTGACGTTTCGCGTATCTTAAGATCCAGCAATCAACCTTTGAAGATGCTCGACAGAGCGAAACGCCAAGTTCAGATAACCTAAGATCATGGCCAAACAGCCCTGGAGACCACGTTAACCTTTGAAACCATTATTATTGTGTCTTATAAATATTAAATAAATTGTATATTTTATGAATTTAATGATATTTAAACATATTCCATAATTGTTGACTAAATACTTTCCAAATGAACTACAGACACATTCTTATGATGTGCCGCTGAAGCGTGCCAGCTATTGCGGCGCGAACGTACCGATAAGCGGACAATTACGATGTAAAGTGTTATGTAGTTATGATGTTACATCACCCAGTGTTGTAGAGTATTTCTGAACATACTTAAACTATTTTAACTTTTTAACAGACTTTCACTATTCTAAAATAGTATGTTTTCTCTAATCCTCTACGTGATACAGACATTCAAACTGTGGAATGAAAGTACCAAGGTGACTGGGATGTGAACATCCGATCTGATTTTCCTGGAACTCCTACAGTGGGGATTAAATTATTTTCTTACGCTTACTTTCCGTGAGAGGACAGAGGGACAGATGGTACGCTCAACGCCTTACAAATCCAGTCAAGAAAGTAAGCTATTACTCGGATGCGAAAGGGTCGGGTAATTTTTCCCGAGGATCCATTTTAGGCTTGGAGTTCTTTTATGTGCCGAAAATCTACACCACGGGACCATAGCTGAAAGTTCATCCGTGCCCAGGATTCTTACATTCTGACAGCGACCTCCGGATCTAGAAGCAGGCCCGCTACTTCCACATTACTGCGGCCAGCAGAACCTGGAAGAACCTGAAAAAATAGAAATACGTACATTGATTAATGCTGAATACTGGCAATCTGTGGGGAAACTCTAGGATGAAGTTTAAAATACATAAAAATGGAATACAGGAGGATAGATAAGAAAAAAGGGAAAGTACAAAGAGGATGGACTGAAAGGAATAGACAACTAATATCAGACTGCTTGTCATGCTTCCGCAAACTTGAACGCAGTCCGTTCAATGAAACTTTAGCCACAATTCAAAGCCCTCGCATACCTTACCATTTTTGCCAGACCCCTCAATTTTAGCCTGGTTTCAAAGTAGTGCAAATCGATTACAATTAACTCTACCTCTAAGAGGTAGGCGATCTTTAACTCGTGTGCCAAAGTTTTTCATGCAAACTCAGAAAAAATTCTAAATATTGGACGCCTTGCAAAGGATTTACTTAGGCTGGACGAGCTTCGAAAGCGGCTGAAAGTTACTTTGAACCGAAAGCGGTTCACGAGTGCGGTTCAAGAGTGCAGATCAAGAGCACTAGAAATGTTGCCCATTTTTGAAGACTTTTCGGCCAAAGGAAAACATTTTTTAGATGCTCAAGGTACTGCTACGCTTGATTAGCTAACAAGCAGTCCTAATGGTTGCAATGATCTGGAGGCGGTGTAAACGTATTTAGTTTTGTAATGGGTTTCTGTAAGTTTTTATACTTAGCTTTGATTTTAACGCTTCTGGTATTTCAGTCTTCTCTTCTTATCTGTCGAATATCAAGACAAAAATAACATTCCTTTTTAATATTTTTGCTCCAGAGCTGGTGTTGAAAATCTGAAAAAGTAATTATTTGCAGAGGATGTGAACATGGAATACGAATAATAATTTACAACCAGAAAATATTAACGCTCTCAGTTTACCTTGATGAACACAGTACAATCCTATACCAAAGTGACGAAAAGCTATTAGCTTATTTCTGGTATGTATTTGAACTCCAATAGATTTTGCTTGATCTGTCTACCATCTATATTCATCAATCAAAATTCATAATCAATAAAAATGCCCAGTTCACCAATATACTGTTATGAGTAATCCTGAGTTAAAAACATTCGAATGGAAGAACCTGCAAAAAATAAAAATACGTACATTGATTAATGCTGCATGCTGGCAAAAATGTGGGGAAACTCTGGGATGAAGTTTAAAATACATAAAAATGGAATACAGGAGGACAGATAAGAAAAAAGGGAAAGTACAAAGAGGATGGACTGAAAGGAATAGACAACTAATATCAGACTGCTTGTCATGCTTCCGCAAACTTGAACGCAGTCCGTTCAATGAAAACTTAGCAATGCCAAAACAATGCAAAGCCCCTTGCATACCTTGCCATTTTTGCCAGGCCCCTCAACTTTAGTTTGCTAGATCCTAAGTAACTGCAAATCGATGACAATTAACCTTACCTCTAAGAGGTAGGCGATCTTTAGCTAGTGTGCCAAAGTTTTTGATACAAACTCTGGAAAAATTCTAAATATTGGTAATTTACGCCTTGCAAAAAAGGATGTACTTAGGCTGGGCGATCTTTGGAAGCACCTGAAAGTTACTTTGAACCGGAAGCGGTTCATGAGAGCGGTTCAAGAGTACAGATCAAGAGCACTGGAAATGTTGCCCATTTTTGTCAGACTTTTCGGCCAAAGGAAAACATTTTTTAGATGCTAAAGATACTGCTACGCTTGATTAGCTAACAAGCAGTCCTAATGGTTGCAGTGATCTGGAAGCGGTGTAAATGTATTTAGTTTTGTAATGGGTTTCTAAAAGTTTTGATACTTAGCTTTGATTTTAACGCTTCTGGTATTTCAGTCTTCTCTCGTTCTGTCGAATATCAAGGCAAAAATAACATTCCTTTTTAATATTTTTGCTCCTCAGCCGGTGTTGAAAATCTGAAAAAGTAATTATTTGCAGAGGATGTGAACATGGAATACGAATAATAATTTACAACCAGAAAATATTAACGCTCTCAGTTTACCTTGATGAACACAGTACAATCCTATACCAAAGTGACGAAAAGCCATTAGCTTATTTCTGGTATGTATTTATACTCCAATAGATTCTGCTTGATCTGTCTACCATCTATATTCATCAATCAAAATTCATAATCAACGAAAATGCCCAATTCACCATTATACTGTTACGAGCAATCCTGGGTTAAAACATTCGAATTGAAGAACCTGCAAAAATTTAAATACATACATTGATTAATGCTGAATACTGGCAAAAATGTGGGGTAACTCTGGGATGAAGATTTAAAATACATAAAAATGGAATACAGGAGATCAGATAAGAAGAAAGGGAAATTACAAAGAGAATGGACTGAAAGGAATAGACAACTAATATCAGACTGCTTGTCATGCTTCCGCAAACTTGATAAAAATAACATTCCTTTTTAATATTTTTGCTCCCCAGCCGGTGTTGAAAATCTGAAAAGGTAATTATTTGCTATTAATACACTTTTTAAATAATGATATAGTTTTATTATGTGATTGTAAGAAGGATAGTTTAGTACAGCAAACTTGCAATCATCCGTGGGCGGATTATCCGATTTACGGATTTTCGTTCAAGGTTGTTCCTCCCTTTTAAATTATTTATTGTACGATTGCACGAGCTGCACACCTTGTAGGCCGATGGAAAGAGACAAAAAGGGTCTGGCGACAGTTGGCGCCCTCAATAAATAAATATCAAGTTTATTAAAGCTTAATCTGATCACCACTAATGTGTGTTTTTTTACATTACCCTCAAATATGGTATGGTATGGTTATGATGATAATGGTGATGGTAAGAACAGTGAACCTCAAATATACAGACAGTGAAATGAGTTTGAGTTGACTACCATTCACTACCCATCGGTGTTAAGTGGAATTACATTCAAATTGAACGTGATTGTAGTTTTATAGGTTAAGATTAGTTTTATGGCCCTATTCTTCATAGAGAAAAAGTGTTAATTACTATTTAAACTCCTCTTGGCTAGTGACTTTAATAATTTCGCGTGTAAAGACCACTATTCATTAATTATGAATCGCTGGAAAATATAGATCAAATTTTTGCAACATAAATATGTTGTGTGTCATTTCAAAATTGAGTACCTTATAATTTGTTCCATCCCTCGAATCTTTCGTTATAGGATCGAGTCTATTCGGCCAATGTTTGAATATGCCGCTGTTGGCAATAACTGTCAAAACTTTATATTCGTCTCAGAAGGAACCTTACGGTTAGAACAAGTAAACTTGAAACAAGCAATGCTTAATAAGAGTTCAGAGATACTATGAAAATTAGTTCAGCTTCTGACTGTTACTATAACCTGACAAAACTACCTTACATTGGTGTAGTAGCGTAATTATTCACCACTTCGCTTGCTGGTTATCTCTCTAACTGATTTTCTTCTCGCTGTTTCTGAAATTCGCAAAATATGCTGTTGCTAGGCAAACTACAGCTAGACGATTATTGTTGTCTAATACAACCAGCATTATTGCTGATCAGAGGTGGAACAATACGATATAATGTGGTCTTTAGTATTTGCAACGTTCATACAACATCCGGTTTTGATGTTAACCAATTATACATTTTGAATGACATCACAAGCGTATGAATATGTTCGTGGTAGACGGTCATTAAATTGCATAATATGAATTTACTTAATACTTAATATTTAATGCTTATTATGCATTTTTCAATAAAAATGTTGAAGCGAAATACCAATGTCGCTTGGATGTGAACATGGAATATGAATAATTATTTAGTCAGAAATATTAACGCTCATATTTCCTTTGTCTATTATTAATGACTTCGACTGTAAGTAGATTCCATATTTTCCTGTTACGTGGATACTTGAATAATTATTTTTGCATTTATATTTTCTTTAACATTACTAGTTCGATTTGGGAATTTACATTACGTATTTGACTCTGTATTGTACTATAGAACATTGTTGCACTGAACTATAACTGTCTTCCTCCGAATGGTACTCCCTAAAATTAACCTAACTGAAGGCAAGCATAGATACCATCTTCCCTGACTGAATCCATGCACTGAATCCTATTAATATCTGATTCCGTAATAACGAACATAATAACTGTGAAGCAGCTTCTTTGTCACGAAAAAACCCGATTTTGTCTGTCGAATCTCGGCGCGCGCGTAGGTCGCCGCTAGGCAGAGTTTTCGGTGAAAAGAGTCTGCACGTCTTGCCGAACGGGGGCAACCCCAGCTCCCGGCACGTTGATAGCCGCCATGACTATACCTTCTGGAAAGTTATTTTCCCATGTTCCTTAATTAATTAACGATTAAAGTATCCATGTCTAACAATGTTTCTTCCCTTTAATAACAAATTTTACGTGCTGATAGCCTCTTGTGCGAATCATAAAATATTATTATAATATTATATTGTAGCCTATACATTTCTCATCACTTCAATCAAATTTAACGCGTTAGAACCTTAATAAAGATATCGGTTACTTTCGGAACGTTTCGTGATGGGACAAGTAGGATTAGAAATACAGTGGCTGGCTATAGCAGTTTACATGGACTAACTATAAACAATTTGCATGCCTAATAGCCTATGTGCGCCTAAAGCCCCATCTTATGAGAGAAAACCTTTCAAACTTGCCTAATTTTGACGTCCTGATGACTCTTGTTAGATCTCCTGTTGCCTAGTGACTTCAATAATTTCGCGTGTAATATGAAATAACCGTAGCTCACTATACTGTATTATGAAATAAAACTATGAAACGCTTTGCAGTAGGCTATATCGAAACGATAGTTTAGTTTTTAAAAATATAAAATGTTGTGTCCGCAATTTCAAAATGATTAGGTCTGTCAAATTTTTTGCCTCCCCACCAAATTTTCTATTCTTCTCCCGGGCTTAAATTACGATTTTTTAATAAGCCGCTGCCGGCAATATCTTAAGGTTATGTAACGCTTTATGGTATATGAAAACGATGGTTTATTTTTTTAGATATAATATGTCCGTAATTTCAAAATTGACTAGGCCCATCGTCAAAACTTTTTGCCTGCCCACCTAATTTTCTATTCTAATGATGTGCCTAAATAACGAGTGTTTGAACAAGCCGGCAATGTCTTAAAACTATAAAACATTTCTCGGTACAGCATATGAAAACCATAATTATGTTTGTACAAATTAAATATTACGCGCGCAATTTCAAAATTGAGTAGGCTTACCGTCTAATTTTTTTTCTCTCCCAAAAATTGTCCGTTCTGGTCCTGTTCCAAAATGACCAACTTTTTTTAAAAGTCACTCCTGGCAGTAACTATCACAACTTGACATTCGTCTCGGTTAGGTAATTTTACATATATTTGGTTGCTAGGCAAACTACATATTTACGATACCTATGTTTCTGTTTTATAATAGAAGGGTCTAAGTCACAGCATTTAGATACTCTTGCTGTGTAATGCAACAAGCGTTATTTCCAGGGGCCATTGATGACATGTCACCTTTTTAACTGGAACATCATATTCTGATCACGACTCCTAAATTATAAAAGTGGTAATTTTTGGGGTCATTTTTGCTCATTTTTCGTAATTTTTTAATTTTTAGAATTCAAAGTCATCATTTTGTCATTTTTTGGTCATGATACGGTCTTTTTTTAAATATAAAGTCATTATTTTGTCATTTTTTGGTCATGATATGGTGTTTTTTTTTAAATATAAAGTCATTTTTTTCATTTTGTATTATTTCTCGCAATATACAGCGTTTTGTGCATTTACTTACATTAAATATTATCGGAACTCGGAATAAGCATTAATAAATAGATCTTGTTATAACTTCAGTTGGATCCAGAAAGATCTCGTTTGCTGTTTACATTTAACCGTTTGTACCAATTAATTAATTACAAATGTGTCAACAACATAAATGCAGAATAGATATAATTTGATGAATAAGCTAGTACTTTCAAACAAGTTATTTGGTCAATTTTCTTAGGTTTTGGTTATTTATTATTATTATTATTATTATTATTATTATTATTATTATTATTATTATTATTGTATTTTTGTTATCTTACAGTTCATTTTAAAAAATATTTTTAGGTCATAAAAACTCGTCCCTGGTTATTAACTGACTAGAGATGAAACGTTATAAGTTATAATGTGTTGTTTTGTATTTATGATGTTATTTATATATTAAGCTTACATACGCCGGTTTCGATTTTTACAGATTATACCTTTAAATTATGTCACATACGTTTATATAGTTGCTTTCTAAAAGGCGTGGTCAATATATATATATATATATATATTAATAAGAGGAAGTGTTGTCTATTTGTCTGTCTGGTGCGCGATGCCCAGCCTAATCTACTTCACGCAGAGATCCGAAATTTTAAACATAGATGGACTGAAGGGTGACCAAATGTAGCTCAAAGCGGGATTTTCAGTATTCTCTTTCGTTTGTGAGTTATGAGCAAATAAAGTCAGTTTTTTTTGCGCTATCAAAGCATCAGTTTTCGCTATTACATTTCAACTGTCAAACCAATTTCAGATGACTTTGCTTTTTTTGTCATAGCTTGAAAATAAGAGCATTCGATTTTTACAACATATCGCATGGAATTGTTGATCGCTTCAAGTTAATAAGCCCACCCTGGTCGTTTCATTTGTTTATAATGTCAAGGCCCGCAGACATCTGAAATTTTAAACCTAGACGAAAGAGGGATAGTGAATATATTTGGCAAACATTGATAGATTTTGAGGGAACTTACTGTGCAGAACACGAGGTCGGTTTTCCCAAGCGGCACTTTCTAATTAAGGAATGCACTCTAAAGCCGGATTTTTTGCAGTTTTATTATAATCATATATTAGTAATTGTTTAGTTTATGAGTGATTCACGTGTAAGCGTAAATAAATAAGCTTTAATTATTTTGCTCTTAATTTTACTTTCTCGCTTATACGTAGTATAGAGAAAGTATTGTGATCGTGACAAAAATTCGAAGTTGAGATAACACCGGGAGAGCACGTTTCATGAAGCGTAGAAACCGAAAAAAATATTTTTGGAATGACGTCTGTCCGTCTGTCCGTCTGTCCGTCTGTCCGTCTGTCCGTCTGTCCGTCTGTCCGTCTGTCCGTCTGTCCGTCTGTCCGTGGACAAGCACAGCGGGTAAACGGTTCATTGTATTTACTTCATTTTTTGAATTAAGGACTTTTTCGAAATTTTGTCGAACCGCCCAGAAATTTAGTTTTACAACTGAAATATTAAGGGGACTTTTCATGAAAACTTTAAAAAAAAAATTGTTTTTTGAAAAAATGGCTCTAACGATTTTAATAAAAATTTAAAATTGTAAAGTCTTATCTATGACTAATAAAATGGCTATATCCGTATTTCCGCAAAAATGACTTAAGGGGCACTTTACTCGTATCCATTTTCAATTTTTCTAGATTATATCCATTACAGTAGGCGATACATGAAAACCTATCACAGTAAAGTTATAGAAAAATTTAAAATGAACATTTTTTGTTTAACACATTTCTTTGTACATTTAATAGATATCAAGATAAAAACGAAATAAGGACAGCTTAAATGCGAATTTCAGAACATAAATGTCAATTAAAATATGAATGACATTTTGTTGCCCCTAGTAACAAGAAAACTATAGGCCTAATGTACTTATTGTTGTGAAATGCAATCAGTTTAGCTCAGTCGCAATGAACACACTAAAACCAATTACAGCGAGATGGTAGGCCTATGGGCTAACAGAGAAGAGGTCCTGAGTTCAAATCAAACCTCGTGGCCGTCCAAATTGACTTGGGTTTTTCATGGTTCCGTCGTTCTCAAAGGCAAACGCCGGGTTTGTAGGACTTGCTTATTTTCCATAACTCATTGCCGCTATGTCACTGGATATTATAATCGCTTAAACTGAATATCACATAAGAAGACATCACTAAACAATAGAAACATGACGCGAATGAGTTGTTAATATAGACCAGCGTTTCCCAACCTATGGTCCCGCGTACCACTGGTGGTTCGCGAACACGGTGCAGATGGTCCGCAGACATAATTGATTTTAAAATATCATAAAGCAAGTGGGAAGTAAAGAAGTAGAAATTTTTCACATAAAATGGACACTAGATGTCCATTTTAAAGGTTTAAAATTCTAGAGGATTAAAATCTTCGAAAATACAGGTCATATCGACTAAATTTGACTAATATTGAGCAAAAGAAACAGGAACTCTGCAAGAGGCGTCAAGCTCAACCGTCTCATTAAAAGTGAGTAATAACATAATTCCTAATTATATCATCAAATTGGTAATAGGCCTATATATTAAAGTCTGTTCAAAATATAATTTTACTGTCAATAGTTTCATTCCAATTCAATAACTGTGTTTCCGTCGGATTAAAAAAATGTATTTCGTTATAACGACCTATAATTTAATACCCCAAATATTAAGAATATAGGCCTACATATAGCCTACTTTTAAAAATTGGATGTAAAATTTGGGGTCCGTAAATTTTTTTACTCGTTTTAGAGGTCCTCGGGTTCAAAAAGGTTAAGAAACGCTGATATAGACTAATGTTTCACGCAAACATACTAAACACGTGGTATGACCTACATGCAGTTAAAGCGTGCAATATAACCTAAGTAGTAGTAGTAGTAGTAGTGGCGAAATTCAAATATAAGTCGCCCCTAAAGCTTCACCATTCGATATTCACATTTGCACGGACTGTGTGATGTATTTTGTTTCTGAGCGAAGCAGAGTGACCAACTGCCCTTGTATACTGTTGCTTATAGCTAAATAATGCATAACACTAACCACATAGTTAAGTGCGCGAAGCGGAGGCGGCAGCCGTATAATGTACGATACACTGTTTGTAGGTTTCGAAAATGTGGCATATTATATCTCCCGCAAGGTTTGTCAGCCTGCCACCTCTCGTCTAGCGGTAAGACGTCACACCTCCAACGTCCAATCACGAGTTTCTTCATAATACTAGGACAGAAGAATTCGTTAGATCGTGGTATAAAAGAAGCTGCATCGGTGAAGATAGGTTGGGTGGGACCGATTTATCCCAAGGTGCGACTTATATTTGAATTTTCCCGTAGTAGTAGTAGTACTAATAATATGCAGTTTTACTGTCATTGATTATTATTATTATTATTATTATTGTTATTATTATTGTTATTATTCTTATTATTATTTCACGGTAAAAGCATTGAGCATAAAGATCGACCCTGATGCTTTCCGTTCTAGATACTTCTTAGTTTTATGAAAATGTAATAAGTAGCCTAAAATTTAATCGTCTCTAAAATGTAATTTTTTCTGTGCTAGCCTTTAACACGTATATGCGAGAAAGTTTGTGCAACGTATTTTTGCACCATTTATTTAATCTTCGATTTAATTATCGTGGGCGAAGCACCTGCTAGTGTGCAATATTAGTGAAATTATATAAAACTATTTTTTTAACTAACTTTCTATTACGGCCGGTAATGTGAAATACTGTGTTTTCATTATTTATTTTTCAATATTATAAGAATTATTACCAATGTTATTCCCTACTGGAATTTCCGTATTTTTAAGTAATGGACACAATAGGATGGGTAAGATATACACTCCAGGAATACTTCTTATCTTCGTTTATGTTAGAGACTGAATCGATCTAAAAGTCATGTTATTAGGCTCATTCAAAACCCTGTGTAGACCATGGATCCACCGATTTGAAGCGCAGTACTTCAGTTGACTACAGTCAACTTTTTCTTCCTCTATCCATACCATAGGTACGTACTACAGGTAGAGAAAGTACGTATTTGACCCCTAAATTAGAAGTAGAGCTTTTAACATAAACACATGTTTTATTGAGATACCCGAATCCATGAATACTATTTTCAGAAACTGTATATTTGTGTCTGTGTGTGTGAACAATCTAGCTCCAGAACGGGATATCGTATAAAAACAAAATGTTGTATTTGGGGATGTTACGCGAAGGTTGGGGACGACTTTATTTTACTTTTATGCATGAAGAAAATTTCGTTTTTCGCGATTTTCTCGAAAACAGCTTTTTACCAGTTTGTGTAAGTTTTGTGCATGAGGTACTTACACTCAGAGCTAAAACTTTTTTTTTTTTTAATTCTTGAAGGATAGTTATAAGCCATTACTCTGTGTAGAAACCCAGACTTGCCTGATGAAGAATTAAACTTTGCATCAGATTGAAGCAACGGATAGTGTAAGAAAATAAATACAAAAAAAGAAGACATGCTGTTTGCTCTTTTTATATCAGAATATAAAGTGAGACAGATGCATTGCCCAAGCTTAGAGTGAAGAAGGTTAAGTGAATGCATTAATCAGATTTTTATTTGGATTGTATATCCATCAAAGATGCGATACAGTCTGGTAGCGACATTCTCTCCATTTTTACAACCAATGTACCGTACACGAAGAGATTGGCATGCATATAGAGTATTACACTAACTTACAAAACTTTTATTTGGGCAGAGGAAGTTATGTGTTTCACATAAGATTTTTTATTAAGTAATAGTATTGATATTATAGGCTTGTTGCTGTTTACGAATGTTATCTTTCACGGGGTTATCACATCTAACCCCTAGTCATTCTCCACAGACAGCATAAGTCATCGTAAAACGCGCGTAGCGGGATTTTACGTTTCCTCTCCTTATTCTGACTCCTCTTCATTATTTGACAGTGATATAACTAGTTATGTACAGATAACATTGGCTAATTGTGTAGGCTAATATAAGCAGTCTTGTAATTTTTAAAAATTATTTAAGGCTAGTGAAGTCCGACAATCTTTACGAATACGTCTAATAGCTATTCAAGAAACGGACGGTCAAAGCAGGGCTCCATGATTCCGGTTGCCAATCATCAATGGCAACCAGAATTCTGAGGCGGACGACAAAGATTCAATTTTGAAAATTTCAGTTTTATTTGCTGTAACAAAGAATAATTAATGGATATTACTACAGGCAATCACGTTCGGCATGAAAGATATGATTGATTATTCGTATTTACTCACCACCTGTCGGCCTGGATGGTGCAGCGAGTATCATCCTGGATTCAATGCCGAAAATTGCAGATCCTATTACGGACCAGGTCGATGGCATTTATGTGTGCCCAAATGTGATAGGCCCATGTCTGTAGATTTACAGGTATGTAAAAGAACTCCTGCGTGACAAAATTTCGGCACATCGGCGACGGTCACAGGCGCCTAAGTTGCAGTACATCCCCGTTGTTAAATAACAAAACCAAAACCATATTTGGAATTTTTCCATATGATTTAAATCTTCCACACTTGTTTGACTGGTTTTGATTCCCTGTGATGTTAACTAATTGTTTTTCTAACTCTTCTAGGAACAAACAGTGGAAATTAATTTGTGTACTGGCTTTTATTTATTATAATCATTAGAACTTATTTTTAGTGTCCATATTAATATTTTTTGTTTTTAACAATGGTATGGTGGATCATTATGAGCAGAATTTCTTCTTGAGCAGATTAGGCCTACTTAACTTGCTTTTTTTAAATTAATTTCTCATTGATTAAGGAAGAATTTGCAATACACAATACAAAATCAGTGCAACAGACAAATCCTAAGCAGGTTAAAGGAATATTGTCTATTTGATGGAACCCGGAGGTTCAGTGCCGCGCTTACTTGAGCCTTTCTGTGCTAACTTCATCCAACCATCCCCGCAAATCCTATTTCCCATAAATTTATCGTAATATTGTCCTCCCACCTACGTCAAGGTCTTCCAAGTGGTCTCTTCCCTTCGGGTCTCCCAGTCAATATTTTAAGATACCGTAGTCTGTCCCCGCCAAGCGCGCAACATGTCCAGCCGTTTCATTCTCTGTGGTTTAATTCCCTCCCTCCCTCTCTCTCTCTCTCTCGAATCCTATGCCCCCAAGTTGGGGAGAAGGGCCTCCAAGTGGAGGTTTCTGTTTACCGATGTGAATTTTATTACGCTTATTTTCCTAGAGAGGGCAGAGGGACACGTGGTAAGCCCATCGCCCCTTAACCCCCCTACGGAAACTAAGGTATTACTTGGACGGGAAAGGGCCGAGAAATTTTGTTCAGAGGCTCTAATTTAGGCTTGGATTTCTTTTACGTGCCGTAAATCTATGACGCGGGCCCCCCAGCTTAAAGTCCCTCCCGGAGGACTCCGTGCCCAGGATTGTTACGTCCTCAAAAACCCATCAAGTGCGGCCGGGTTTGATCCCGCGACCTTCGGATCTAGACGGGCACGCTACCTCTAGACCACCGCAGCCGATTGTGGTTTAATTACCCTTAATATATTCGATGAAGAGTACAGGTTATGAAGCTCGTCGTTATCCAGTTTTTACCAGTCCCCATTTTCATTTTTCTTAGGCCCACAAATTTTCTTAAGCACCCTGTTTTCGAACACACTCAGATTATGTTCTTCCCGAAGAGTAAGGATTAAGGAAGAAGGTTCTCCTAATGAACAAACTATAAAAGCAATCTTCCCAGAAAGCGGAGATATAAATGAAATGAAACAAAAGTAATTAACGAGTTGGTTAAAGTTGTGCGAGGCTGAACATTTATGAAGCTGGTGAAGTATGAACCTAGGAACGGTCTGCTTACGACGTGCAATCAAATTACTTCGAGTTTTACAGCCGAACAGATGGACAGGCGCGTTATTGTGGTGACCAGCCAATGTGGAAAAGCAGGACGGTGTTAAGCACGTACAACAGCATTCCACTTCAAACGAACATGAATGCAACAGATGCAAAACTGCTACTCCTTAAAGCATGAAACGCTCATGTCGTTCCCAGAGAAGCTGAACATGAAATGATAAATATTTAATCCGACCACTGCTTGCTCTAAATACCGTAGATTTCTAGTATCCTAGTTTTCTTTTTTATATAGTCTATTTTCTTATTTAAACATTTAAAATTTGGGATTCATGTGACCTCCTTAATTCTACACAAACATTTCTATTTCAAGAAACACAAAACACCAGATCCACTTACTTCTTCTATCCTCAGCCCGGACAGCAAAATGTTCTACCTTTACATATCATGTAGAGTCCTCAACCCAGGGGGTACAGTGCAATTATTTCTAGCTGGCAGTGCGCATTGGTATTGGTGGTGAGACGGTTTTTTGTACTTTTTGATACACCTGAGAAGAAGAGGAAGAAGCTATTTTGGTATTGGTGAGAATATTTTTGGAAATTTCTGAAAAATCTGAGAAGAGGAAGAAGACATTTTAGTAATGGTGAAAATGTTTCTAGTACTTCATGTTCTTCACAGATCTATCACAAAGTACTAAAAACAATCTCACCATTACTAAAATGTATTCTTTCTCTTCTTCTCAGATGTTTAAGAAATTTCCAAAAATATTCTCACCAATACCAAAATAGCTTCTTCCTCTTCTTCTCAGATGTTTCACAAAATACCAAAAACAGTCTCACCACCAATACTAAAATAGCTTCTTCTTCCTTTTCTTCTGAGATGATTCATGGCCTTTAAAGATACGGTTTAAATATGAACATCTTTAGTCATAACCTCAAAGGCACTCATAACAGACGAAATAATAATCTTAAAGTATACCGGTATTCCGTTGTATGGCGTAAGCTCCCTTAGAGGTGGTTTACAATTTGACAGTCTATTGTATTTTCATTATTAATAAAACAATCACCTTACTCATGTCAGTTCTGAAACTATCTTTTATTAGTGTAAGAATAAATTCAGTTAGGAATAAGATTTATTTAATTTTTTTAAAATTCAGTTTAACCGGATCAAAATAAAGTTACAGTTACGATTTGAAGTCTCCTAAATCCAAAAAATGTAGTTTTCAGAAACATATTTCTCTCTCACTCCATTCTCACTCTCACACACACTCACACACATACACACACATACACACACATACACACACACAACTTATTTATCTTTCGAGGATGTGAAAAGAAGATCAGCAATGACTTTCTCCCACTTTTACTACTCCTAATTTCATTTTCGCAATTTTCTCCAAATCTACTCTTAACGGTTTTAAATTTTGTACACGAAAAGCTTATACTAGATGCTAACGCTATTACTTGAAAAATCTCTTTGCAAAAATTATTTGAAGGGTAGTTAATATATCAGCCATTGTTTGTACAAAGGCTTTGTCTTGCGTGGCGAAAAAATACCTCTGAATGAGGCTTAAACTAGTGAATGGGCATTTCCTGTAGTATGGTCTCTTATTCTGTATCAGTTTTGAAGTGAGAAACTAGTATTATCCATGTTTAAGGTAGACATAGTTATGTGAGTGCATCACATCAGATTTCTTTAAATCATGATTACTGTAGGAAAATATCATACCACGAAACCTCGAAGTTTATGGTGGTTTAATTATTAAATTATTTTCCGTTACAGGACAATAAATGAACTGTGAACCTCATCTGGGAAGTTTTCGAACATAGTCGCTCAGAGTTACATATCTCATTAAACTTGGAAACCAGAGAGACTTTAGAAATTACAGCAGCGTGTAAACCCTGACCTTTAGTAAAATCAATCATCGGAAATTTGGTTCGTAGTTTCGACATCTTGAAAGGTTCGATATCAGATAATTACAATCATTAACTTGACTGACTCACTCTGTAACCTCAAAATGTATATGTAGCAATAAATACTTTTCTCCGATGCTAAAACAAGTCTCAAGTTGAAATGGTTATTCAGACAGATTTTGTTTTTCAAATCCTTTTGGAAAATCAGAAAGTTTTCCGCCATTAAAACTATAAATATTTCATTCTGCTTAATATCATTCTGAATTCTACTTTATGGACAGTATATTCAGCTCTAGTAGTTTCTATAATAATCCAATACAGAATTCTTGGTTGGGTTAGTGTATCTAAGAACATTTGTTTAAAACTGATTTTATTTTTTTAAAAATGGCAATAAAATTTTGTTTTAAAAAGCCATTGGACTACCTTAATACTTCACATGATCTGAAATCAAGGTTTAAAAAAAATAAAATACTTCATAAGCTTGCATTATTATCGTATTCCAATAAAAATCGATAAAAATGTATTTCCTTCTAGCGTTATCTACGGTTCGTTTTGCAGAAACAAAATGCAGGACTACTGCTGCGCAACTGCAAGATCTAAATTATGGTTTGAAAATCTATAATATTTTTAATGCATAAAGTCCCGACTTTATAAAATAGTGTGACAACTAGTTTAAGCTAAAAATAAAAATTAATGTTAATAATTTTAATGATTCATCTTAATTTCTTCCGATTTATATTTCCAAATTAACGTAAATATTAACCTATTTGTCAAATAGAATTCTGCTTTTTTTGTAATTTCGTATTTTCTAAATTTCTTTATAGAAATTGTTAAACTTTTTCTTTGTTTGTGTTAATTTTTGTATATACTGTGTGTGTATATTTTCTTTTTTCTCTTATTTTACTTGCAGGCCCTAAACACTGTATTTTCTAACATGGCTTCTAAACGTGGTGCATATTTGAGATTTTGTAATGTTTATAATATTTAGGTTATGTGGGTATCCAACCCCATTGCCCTGACGCATTTATGGTTCGCTCTATGGCGGGTAAATGGCGATAGTGTGGCCTATTTTCGAGTTATGCACCACTTGGGAGGGCCACATTACATGGTGAAGAGATAAGTGTGTGTAGTGTGAGGAGTGAGTGATGATGGTGGGGTGAGGAAGGGTGGAATGGAAACCTGGTGCCAGAGTTAGCCTTCTCTTGTCGAAGATACAAGGAAGACCATTAGGCTTAACGTCCCCATCTGACGTTATAATTATGTGGTAGATAATGATTCATAATGTAATGTAATAGATAGATTTAACGGGTGTTAAGAAAGTTAGTGCCTAACGTAGGAGAAATTTGAACTTACATTTGAACTGCGTTTAGTGGAAGCAAAAGTAAAAATAGGCATGTAGGCCTGCATTCTAAATTCTTCTACATTTTGCATACCGGTAGTCTTCGTGCACTTAAATGTTCAAAAACACTTGATTGAAACAGTTTGGGCCGTACCGATGTGCTTTTTTTTGTTGTTGTAAATGACTGTTCAGAAACTTCTGGTGAATTATATTTCAGCCAACATCCTAGCCCAATTGGCTATATGTTTTATTTTTTATTTATTTATTTAATAGTAATAATGAACATTACAGATTAAAAACCCAATTACAATGTTCATACCAAAAATACAATTCATACATACATAACAAAAACAAAATATACAAAAGATAAGAATACACAAAAAATAAGAATATACAAAAGATACATTACAGCAATTTAATAAAAGAAAAAAATTCCTAGCCACTTCTGGGTTCCAGCAGTTGCCAGGTTTCTTCTCTAAACACAGTAAATATGTCTTTGAGAATCAAGATAAGAAAGAAAGAAAGAAAGAAAGAAAGAAAGAAAGAGCGAGGAGAATGTTTTGGCATGATACATTAAACCAATACACTAACTACAATTTATTGTAACTACGTTTAATAATTTTAATTCAATATTAAATTAACTTCAGCTAAAGCATTTTTAAATTCATTTTCGGACATGCTAAGTATATCAAAATTTAAAAAAAATAATTTTATTAAACAAAGTGATTATTTTATTTAGAGGGGAATTTTTGTGAATTTCAGTATTTACCCTGGGGATAAAGAATAGCTTCCTGTGTCTACTTAGTTTACTTGGCACGTAAAAGGAAATCTCCTTAACAATATTACTGTCATCGATTTATTAAATTGTCATCAATTATGTTAGTTCGAGCATTAAACATTGGTAATTCGGCTTAAGGAAGTAGGTACACGTTTGGCTAGTGTAAAATTACGCTTTTTTATTTTGTATTTCAGGAATCTTAAGACCTAGCCTACTGAACTGAAATTACATTACATTACATCTGCATCGTTAAGTTCCTTTTGGATTTTCTGAAAGACTTTTCATTGAACCATATAATTATGTGTTATCAATAACTGTATTAACCCTATTTCTAATTTTTGTTGGATTCACATCTACAACGTAAACCAGGATCTACGAGTATATCACATCTCTTCAAAATGTATTTCTTCCTTAATCTGTAAACAATATAACAAAAATTTATAGATTTATGAAAAAAAGTTTTTTTAAATTAACTTCAAGAGCTAAAGAAATAGTCCTGCTGTATATTGTTCAAATAGTTAAACTACACCAGCACAAAACATTTCACTTAAATATCTTTAATAGTTTTCAAGTTATGATGTAAAACTAGCTGCAAATATAGTGAATATAAAGTGAAAACAATATGACGCCCGTCAACATTTACGGTCATAACTCCCGAAGTATTATACATATATCAAAAATTCTTTCTCCAAATTAAACAGAAAAGTGCGTGCTGCAGAGAAAAATTAATTTGAAAAATCAATGCTTTTTACCCTCAAAGGTGTACCTCCCCCTTAAATTTAGTTGATTAAAGGGGATTTATTGAGTTTGTTCGCCGACTGAAAGAAATGAGGCGGAGATTAATACTATCTACCAAGATAAGCGGAATTTTAAAACAGTCGGTTTTCTTTTGAGTCAGGCAATACTAAAAATATGAACCGAAAGCTCTTTTATTTTAAAAGATTCAATGAATATCCTGCATTATTTAGACGAGTTTTAATTCCTTAGTAATTTGGGTCCGGATGAATTTACAGTTCGCCAGTGACTGTGAGAGCAAAAAATGCGACGGAAGGGTTGTCGCCCTGGAAGGAGACAAACTGGGCTGTTCCAGTCCGCTGTCCACATTGATCTGTCGCTTCATCCCTTCCACAGGGAACAATAATCACTACTGGCCACAGATTGGCGCTGGAAATGTTGCACAGAGTTCTTGCGGGCACAATGGGCGATAAATCAGCTAACCGTAAGCCGCAAAGCCGCTGAGAACGCTAAATGAACTGGAAGAATAAAGATGTGTATCACTCCTGGTATCCTCCACGAGATGGAGGGAATCGGATACTAAGTTCGAGGTAGCCAAATTGCAACACTTCTTGTGTAGGTATGAATTACAGAAATTTGTAATACAGACAAGTTTTACTCACGTGAAAGAAAAACACCTAATTCCACAAATCTGCCTTAACAGAAACTTGAATTGCCATTATGTGATACTGAATATTCAGGCCACTATGTAGCCTAGGATAGAAAGGTTCTTATTATTGTATTTCTTGATTATTTATTTCATTCTTCACTACTACCTTTCATCCTATTCTATATTTTTCATCCTATTCTATATTTTTCATCCTTTTTCATTCTGTCTAGTAATAGACTTAACAATTTTCAAAATTCTTATTATGAAAACATTTCGTAATAAATTACATCTATCGCTAGCTGCGCGGGAATTTTTCATGTAAAATAGTTCTTCAGCATCTGTGGTTTAGGAGTTAAGTATAATTTATTTAACAGTTATAATAAATTACCTTTATAAATCAGCAGTTAAACTTTTTTAAGTAATAAAAATCCCTTAATGTAGAATAGCCCTGTGTCATTTAAAGAGGCATCTTTTATTTCTTTAAGCAGTGTTTAGTCTTTTGAAGTAATAATTTCATTTCTTTGATCAATAAATCCTCGATAAGCTGGATTTCGTTTGATTCGGACAGACAAAAAGAAAGTTTCAAACCAAACTTCCGCAGCAAGAGTTTCGAGTAATACACGTCGGCACATCATAATATGGGTATCGCATATCTACTGTATTGTATGTATGCTATTTATTTGCATTCTACTTTACATTATGGTGTATGCCCTTAAATACAGCATTGATATACATGGAGGTTGGGTGCGTTTTCTTCTGTTCTTTTATATTACAGTATTTCGGTTGATCCGGACTTTCGTTAAACGGGTCAACAAATAATTATGTAAGGAAGTTAACTAAGGTGAAAAAGTTCCTTATGGATCCGTCGTGGTACCTCTCATAGTATTATTTTGGTCCTTATCCTGCGAACCACAAAGACATTTCTTTCGATGGTTGAATTTTTCCTGCCTTTCCCATATTGAATTGTCAAAGTTTCGTTATTGGACTACTTCAGTGAAGTGTTATTCGCCAGTAACTTATGTTGAATCGATTTCGGTATGTAGTAAACAATGGTGAGAAGTCATTCATAATTTTTGTGTATGTCTTACCAAAGAAAATAATTGCTTGAAATGATACAGGTCTCTACAGAAATAATGAAAATATAAGCATAAATAGTGCAAAAAGAATCTCAGCTGGAGTCAGATTCAGGAACTCTGCTCCGTATCCTCGCTCCTTATCCCCTGAGCTATGAATAAAGAATAAGAAATTAAAATAGAATTAGGAAATATTGTGCCGAACGAAAAGGAAAGTCCTTTAGCTGGAATTATATCTTGGAACCCTTTGGTCCAGACCTCACGCCTTATCCCTAAGGTATGAATTAAGATAAAGATATTTTAAAATAGGATATATTTATGTCGAAGAACATAGAGGGAAGTCCTTTTCTTGTAGAAGTTACATCTTTGAACCCTGTGTTCGAAACTCTCGCTCCTTACCGCTGAGAAATAGACAAAGATGAAGATACTAAAAAAAAAAATCAGAATATATTTATGTCGAAAATAAATCCTTTTGTAGGAGTTGGGATCCTGTAATCCAGACCCTCACTCAATACACCTTGAGATAAGGACAAAATATGAGGAAATAAAAAGTTAGCATGTATTTATGTTGAAGAACCTAAAGGAAAGTCCTTTCATAGAATTTTGTTATTGATACCCTGTGATACAAGTCTTCATACCTTACCTCCTGAGCTGTGAACAGTGATAAAGAAATGAAAAGAAAATCTGGATACGTTGTCAGGATTCAAATGTGGAATTGTGGATACAATTATGCAAGAATCAAGAATTTTACAAGAGAATCTGGTCATATCGGAAAATATATGAGTGTATATTCCAGTATACAGGCGAGAAAATTGTTCAGCAAATAAGCATTCACAGCTCATGAGAAGAATTCGGAAATAATCCCGTCTCTTAATGTTTTACTAAAAACTAACCATTATAAATATGTTGTTAACCTCACCAAAGTAAATTTACAATTATATATGTCATAAAAGTTGAAGTTTCTGAACGTGTTCTGAATAATGACGTGTAAAGAGGAAGTAAGATGGAACCGTGACGATAACAAAGGATTGTGCGAGATACTGTATAACATTCTCTGGTGCTTAACGACGACAAAAAGAGGCTGTACTGCTTGGAAGGTGAAGAAACCCAGTTGGGAATCTCTGTGCCGAGAACAATTTGATAAATTGGACACGGCGGGTTCGTACCAACACATTTCATACACTCCACTGCATTTCCAGTAGTGACAGAGCTCACGGAGTAAATATACGATGGAGGTTTCCTGTTGCGAATCGAGACTATTCATGACTTGATTTTTTACGTCCTGAATCAGTTATTCTTAACATATTTTTTTTTAGGAATACTAAATTTTCCTGCAGCCTTCTCATAACTCGACTTAAGCAAGGGGTGATTTTATATTACCTATCTGTATTCTCTGCCTCCATTCTTTCTCTCACTCTCCGCTCTCTTTTCTCTCCTTGTGCTTTCTTCTCTCTTTTCTCTTTTTTAGTTATCTTCTCTCTATTTTTCTTCTCTTTTCTCTTGATTCTCGCACCTCTTCTTTCTCTTCTCGGTCTCTATCCATTTTATTAACCATAACGCATGAATAAAAATTCTCACATTTTAACATTGTCAATGTGGCTTGGTTCTAAAAGGGCCAATGTCAATTTCTTGCAAAAATGAGATTTATGCATTATTGAGCTCGGCTAGTCTTTATTTTTAGTATACCAAAAGTACCTATGTCTGTTGCTATTAATAGACATAATACAGAAACCTTCGAGGCCAATGTCGGAAGTTCTCAGCAGAAAATGTTACTTCTATAAAGGCTTCAAAGTAAGTTATCTTAAAAGCAAGGCTTATGACATGGCCCTTTTAGAATCAAGCCACATTCGTGAAGAAGAGCAAGAAGATGATTGAATGCTTTATGATTATGAGATACCTGTTGATACAAATTGGCAAACCTTTCTTCCTCTGAGACAGTCAAAGTATGATGTATTACAGTCAACTTTTTTACATTTTCTCGGTGTGCCTTTGATATAGATAAGTGAGTCAAATCTATGTATATAATCTACTGGAGGATAATTTTCTGAAAATTTAGCGCTATTTACTTTATTTATTGAGCCGTGACTGTTTATACCGAAATGTTAAGGATGTACACGCATGCGTAGCTCGTATATTCCACTTTTGATCGCTCGTAAAACAAACACGCAACGAGCTTGTTCACCTTGGAGGACCGCCCGGTAGTGGTACCTGCGATCCAGTCATCAAGAGGTCACACAGCAGCTCTCTTCTATTTTCGTATCGCGTTATCGTGATAAAGATATAACATGTAGGCTACTCAGTAAATACCAGTGACATAACTATAATCCTCACACAGTACAGTCACCTCACACTTGTAAAGACACCAATTGTTAACTCTTTACCCAACCCATGCTTTTGGCTCATCCAAGATAATAGGATTCTATTCTTCTATTGATGTAAATCAGTATTTAATAATTTCTAAATAAAAATTACTTAACCAATAATATAGAAACTATATAATATATGTGAGCTGGTGTTTCCGTGTAGAGCATATTCAATTGTGAAATTAATTTAAGGTGACTTTGCTCGTTTTCCACAGCAAAAGGGGTGAAAAATTGAAAAATTGAAAAATATCGATCATGACCAAAAAGTGGAGAAGGACGTTGAAAAAGAGAGAGAGAGAGAGAGAGAGAGAGAGAGAGAGAGAGAGAGAGAAGTGATGTTGAGACTAAAGTTAATTAAATTTAGAACGAAAACGTAGCTGAAGTAATGTGCCAGAAATGTGGGTGAATTTGATTGAAGGCAGACCAGAAACGTCTATCAGTATCATCTGTTCCTTCTGGAAATTTGGAAGATCCAAATAAGAGTATGGAACACTCCTGATGAAAATTCATCAAAACGGAGGAGAGAAGAATCGTGTTATAGTAAAGATATTGTAGCAGTTACCTAGGGCAAACGAACGTCATTTAGCAGGTACCTCTGCTGTTTTTATTTTTTCACCAATTGGCGTCTAATCTAGAAGCCCGGAATTCTGTGACGGGCCAACCAAGCTAGTCTTATCTATTTTTTAGTAGAGGACTTACAGTAGAGTGCAGTTCATTAACAGGAAATCGGGGTTTTTCATTACTCTTTCATTATTCTTCAAAATCCTTAGAGCGCGAGATGTAAGAAGCGGGGGAGAAAGCGAGCGATAGAGGGAGAGCAAATGAGCGGGAGAATGAGTGATTGGGAAAATGAGTGGGAAAGGGTGAAGGGAGGGCGAGTGGATGGAAGAGCGAATGAGCGAGAGAGCCAGTTAGCGGGAAAGTGAGTTACCAGGAGAGTTATGTGAGGAACATTTAGTGAGCGGCAGAAAGTGAGTCGAAGAGTGTGAATGGGATCTTGATATATTGAAGTAGAAGGAAAAGATGGTACTGAATCGGGTCGGTCAGGTGATTTTACGTCTAATAGAGAAAAGAAGCATTATAGCACGAAATAGATACTGCTAGACAGAGAGGCGGAAAGAGCTAGAGCTATACGTAGAACTAAAGTTAGAGGTTTAAGTAGAGCTAGAGAAAGAGATGCGGTTACAGCAGAAATATACAGAATCGGTGAAAAGTGAAGTAGTAAATAATATAAAAATAGCTTGCTCCTTAAAATAAATGTATGTCGTTTTAACATAGGCCATAGCTAAAACCCCTTGTGTTTTCTTCTGTAAAAATATCAGAAATGGTGTGAGAAGGAGTTCACATCGAAACTGTTATTGAGTCTCGTTGCTTGTTGGAAGTTTCTTAAATTGAATATTTGATAAGCAAGTAAATGGAAAACAATATAAAATTAATGGCATAACTTCCGCGAAACTTAAATTAAAATCTTGTAAGTTATTATCGAGTAGGAAACGAAACTTATTCGCTGCGCTGAAGACAACATCTATTAATCTCTTTTCTCTTTTGTTTTACTTACAAAATGAAGAAACTGTAGATATTCCAGAAAAATTACATCCTTGTAATATTTTTTTGTGCTGATTTTTAATTCTCTTTTCTTACAGGTAAGTTGATTTTCATATGAATAAGGAAACAATTCCTCTTCAAAACAGTGAGTGAAACGCATATTTTATATTATTATTTACTATCCGAAAGTTTAACCTTATTTTATTCCAGGGTACAATAAGGTTGCAAATTTGTCATGTTGATAAAATAATTAAAATCCTTAAAAAGTTTTATTTAAAAAAGCGCTGACACATTTTCAAACTTCCTGCGTGCTTCCATTTTATTTATGCATTAATAATTTTTTTCCTACTTTTTTTCCTACTTTTCTTCCCTTGCCAAGTCTTTGATCAGATCTTAATATTCAATCTTAAAAAACACATCTGCTTCTATACTTAATAGAGATAAGACGTAACTGTTCGGAGGGAATTGTTAATCGGACTATGTTTCAACCGAGAAAAAGAACTCTAGCTTAGCAGTTTGTGTAGCTTTCAATCTTCAGGATAGACACGATGACAAAAGAGAGATAGCTTTATGTAAAGAACTTGTTGAATTTTCAATACATACAATATCTATAAATTTAATTTAATAATTTAATTCACAAATAGGGCAATGAAAAATGTCTTTGGTGCGCCCTTGTCCCTTGATGCTCTTAGCACGTGCTTACTTTTCTTGTAGGGTTAATCCAGCCCTGCCCTTAGTATAAATGTGGATAAAAATAAAATGAACCAAATAACTAAATAATTATAAAAACTATATGAATCGAAATATCGAAATATCGAAATTGAATATTAAATTCTGGATTATTTCTTAACTTCCCTTTCTTAAAGTTGAGCTGCAAAATTACTTCATTGTACCTCTTAGAACCTAATCTACTGGACGATGTGCAAGGAATCGTGTATCCCTTCTGGCATTGCGTAAACTCCTGGATGAGGAACAGGTTCCGCACATTTAATGGTTTTCCTGTCTCTCCAGGCTAACTAGTGTTGCCTTCATAAAGACAATGTGCTGTGTGTATTGTGGTCGTTTGTAGCTACCAGAATTGCTAGAACGGATAAACTAAATTGAGTTTTCCCCGTTTGTAGTGCACATGTATGTAACGTGAAAGGTCTGAAAAAATTACTTCAATGTTGCAAAATGTCACTACAAGAAGCTAAGTGTATACGAGGATAAAATAGTCTACATATCTTAAATGTTTTTTTTTAATACAAAAAACTCACATGACCTAGAATTTTGGTCACTTATCGTTACGATAATAAAATAACGTAATAGCCCTACCTTTCTTCTCAATCTCTTTTCTTTTCTTTTCTTTTCTTTTCTTTTCCTAGACCTTTCAGTTACATTAAACCATCTTCAGGGAATCTGTAATTTATCTGCCTTTCCATTTTACCTTATAAAGTCCTTTATTTAAATCTACGATTTTTTCTACTGACGACACATTGCAATTATACTCCATTATCATTACGTGTTAGTGGCCGTATTCTGGAAGTGTGCATCAAATTGCCTGAGCCTCGTGCAAAGCCCTGTTATTCGCGAAGAAAGATTTAAAGTCTTTAAGTGCTATATTATAAGTGCCCTTCAGGCAGTTTCTAAGAATTAAAAAAAAATTGCAATCTGTCCATGTATAAAATAAACAAGTTCGTTTGAAGAAGATCAAGAAAAAATATAATTAATTCCCTTGAAGTAGTTGTAATTTAGAAAGTCTACAAAGTCTTCCATGCCATAACTTCAAAAAATGCCTAGCACAATATTAAATTTACCTTTGATCAGATTTTTCGTTTCAATGAAATTAGCATTTTTGAACTCTGAGGAACTCAGAACAAGCATTAATGCTGAAAACTCGATCAGATTTCAGGATCGGATACAAATATTTCCTCTCCCTTTAGTAGATACCCATGGTACGGATACAGTGAGTAAAAATGTGATTACGGTCATTGGGACATTATACAGCAGTATTAAGCAAGATACGAACTTAACTCTGATAACCAAATGGTGCAATTTCAAATAAAATACATGGGAGCAATAACAACATATACGAATAATAATAACATAGAGGTAAAAAGTGTCGATTGCAATCAGGAAATGCTTGTATTTATGCAATTCGGAAACTCTTTTATCTTCTCGTTTTCTGTCCAGAAAATTTAAAATGAAAGTTTAAAAAAACCTATTTCCTGCCGGTTGTAATACATGGATGTGAAACATGGTCGCATACTCTTCGGGAAGAACATAATCTGAGGGTGTTCGAAAACAGAGTGCTTAGGGAAATATTAAACTCCATAATGACGAGCTTCATAACGTGTACTCTTCACCAAATATAGTAAGGGTAATTAAATCGCTGAGGATGTTGCGTGCATGGGGGAGGAAAGACATAAATACCTCAAAAATATTGACTAGGAGACCCGAAAGGAAGAGACCACTTGGAAAACCTAGACGTAGGTGGTAGTAAAACTGTAGGATAGATTTAAGGGAAGTAGGATTTGCGAGGGATGGGTGAGGGATGGGGCACAGAATAGGGTTGAATGTCGGGCTCAGGTAAGTGCGGCAATGAACCTCCGGGTGCCATAAACTAGATAATACTCCTTACTTTGTTAGAAATGTTGTCGATTGCCATTGAGTAAGTAATATATTTATACTTAAGTTGTGAAAGGAAATAATGTTCTTAAATAGCTACTGAAATGCAGTTAGGCATCATTATAATTGCGATATTCATTCATGAGGTATAAAACAACCCCCAGTGGCAATGAACCTAGGTAACAAAGTAAGTTGACATGAAAAGTGGATTCATTTGTTAATTGGAGCCTGAAATTAGTAAAAAATAACGCTCGCAAAACACAGTTTATATGTGCAATCTGTTTTAATCACATGGTTTCCTGTTTTTAGAGCATTCTTTTACTAATTTCAGGCTCCATTTAACAAACAAAACCTCTGATAAAAAAAAAATTGTTATGTACATTCATCACCAGTGTGGATGTTTTATATCACAAGATAAATATATAAATTTAAATAAATAACTAGTTAAAATTTAGTCAGATTCATAATGTTAGTATGGTTATTTTGAAAATTATTTTTCAGAGCGTTTTGCGTCTACTCAGCTACAGTACACACAAATCTATGACATGAATGATTTTGCATTTTGTTAGCATAAAATTGAGCAATGCTCAGGGTTTAAGTCCATCTGTGAATTGCCCGGAAATAATTGTGCATATCAATGTCTCTGTCGTTTTATGCTCGATGTAAAAATGTTTATTTAATTCGAAAACACTATTCCATTCATCTGTTGTGCTCGTGGGATAAACTCACTGGTATTAATGACTTCTTCAGTTAAAAGTATCCAATGTTTCACACTAATTCGCAATTCCGTGTCTGAAAGCTACATTTTCAGCTGAAGTGAAGTGAAGTGAAAAATAGTCGATTAAATAAGCGGAAATGACGTCAGAATTGTGGTCGAAAATATATAGCTCATAGCAATCAATCCTACCACCTAGAAATCGAAAATGCTTGCTTCTTCGATGACTTGTAGATGAAACAATAACATTCTTGATAATAATCTGGAGATAAATGAAAGCAGCGATTGAAGCATATATGTTGGAAGCTCGAAGTATATATACAGTAGTTACTATATTTTACTCGTCAAATTGCAAATGACTAGCAAGGCTTCAGCGTGAACACGGCCTATGTCAATTGGCTTGTTTCGATGATGTTTTATAAGAAAGGCGTTGCTATCGGTACATTGAATGAATAAGATATTATTGCTGTTTATCTTTTAGACATTGCTGTTTATCTTTTAGATAATGCTGCTTTTCATAATCAGGGCAGTTGTATGTGATCTAGTCACTTTCTTTTAACGATAATGGTGTATGGACATTAAAAAATAGCATATTGAGCTTCCAATCCCCTGATAGAAGAAATCTAAGACGATAGTAGGTGAAAATGAAAGACGTATGATGTATACGTAGAGACACAGAAGAAAGAGTTAAGCCTAGAAAAAAAAAACACGGAAATTGAGATCGGCATGCGAGAGACGGCTTGGAGCTGAACTCTATTTTGCATCATAAAATTAAAGCAAGCAGCAAAGGTTATGTCCATTTCAATCGTTTCTTTATGAACAAATTAACATCGGTAGAAATTGACATAGTAATCTACCAATCTAAAAAGTAAGCTTGTATTTTGTGTGTGGTATGTTTTAACATTTTAAAGAATTGTTGAAGGAAACTCAAAATTTGCACATCACTTTTAATCATTTGTTGCTAACATGCATTGTGGTTATTTAAATGTGTTAATTTACTTAACTTAAATACATTTAAAACAAAACAAAAAGCACAGCTTACTAGTTGGTTTTCAGATCCCTTGTTGTTCGGCCTTTGTCTTTTCGTCTTTCTGAGGGTATGAGGCGAAAAAAGAAATCATTATTTCAACACTATTTCAATACTGTCATATCATATATATCATATATCATTATATCATATATCATTAGAAATGTATTTAGGCTATCGTCCTAGATGGAGCGGTAGGTAAGATACAGACGCTGTTGCCAGTTTTGCAGGTTGTGTCCCAACCAAGCTCTATGGGCTTAAACTGTGGACAACTACGATGCCCTATGTCTATAGATTTACAGACATGTAATAGAACTTTGTGACGGTTACAAGCCTAAGTAGCTCTCTACATAGTCATTGTTAAATATCCATAACTAGTAAACAATTTAGCAGCCTAGAATAAGTTCATTTAAAATAGTTATTACCATATTCATTGATTTTGTAATATGTTATAGCAAGTCATTAATCTTTTGCCTTTTCACTGCTGCTAATACATAATTCCGTCACTTTGAACAAATGCTCAAATCAGAGACTATTTTATGTGAAGTGTGACGATTTTTATCCACGTATTTCGTTTATTATTCTTCTGAATCTTTTTAATGGTATCAAACTAGAGGCAACTGATGATTCCACGTAATGATTCCTATACAAATTCAGCTGTGAAAGGGTTAGTGATTACTTAATAATGACTGTAAACGAGCATAATTAAAATGTTAATACGTCGTAAACCACCCATCCCAGCTCCACAATGCAAACAGTAACTATCAGATGTGATTAACCTTAAACTGTTCCTTCGTTCCTGGAATCTCGTGATCCACGTATGCAATGTAACAAAACTCTCTCGCAGCTTATGAGTGTTCCACGAAAATACCAATTACCAAGAACTGCTGAGCTTTAGACCTCGTAACGAGAACAGATTACATTCGAATATGAGCGTTCTGGGAAGTGATCGATGTGCGTTAAACCGAACCAGTAGAATAACATCTCCTGTGAGATCAAAATTGTCGTTGCAGATATTTTACAGCTTGCTAAACAGGATGTAAACCGTTCTGACAGAGAGCATCGAGGCGCATATATAGGCCTACGCTAGAAGTAAAGGGCACTGTGTCCATTTCCTTTATTTACGAAATTTATATTTTTATAATACAGTATGTTCATTACCAGAGCTAGGATTTATATGTACAGTGGAAGCCGCTTATTGTGATTACTTCGGGACGCAGCTAATCTGATAATATTTACTGATTGATAACAGTAGCCGAAGGATTTAAATGAAGGTTATTTATTCAAATACGAGATAATACACTACAAAATTTAACCACTCATAGGCTAATACAGTAAGAGACGGCATGCAACAATTTTTTTCAACCAGTAGCAAAGTTCTTAATTGTTTTTACTTTTCTTTTGGATTTCATTAGCCTAGATTAAATTTATAACCAATTATTAAATACTCCGTACTCAGTTACAAGTTATGAGTGTTTTTGGAAGTCTGTACTGATCTGTGGTCAACACCACATAGAAAAACATCTTAACGCATGTCTGTTCAAGTCTTTTAATTTTACATTAGCCATCACTGCATGTCAACACTGTTATTTTAATAAATCAAAAGCTGCAGCTTAACTGTGGGGTAAAACAGGTTTTATTGCTTAAAAGATAAAATTAGGTAATGGCACTCCCTCGAACTGGTTATCCTGTGAGCTGGGAATGGAATTGCTATTCCATCACAACATAATACAGTTGAGTTAGAAACGAAACCCTTAAAAAAATTAATTTTGAATGACGTACAGTACTTGGAAAATAAAGCCGCAAAAAGCAAATGTGATAACATAAACCGAATCTTTGATCACAATAAACAGCATTTTTTCAGTGTTATGAGTATGGGACTTCATAAAAATAACATTCCCGACTGATAACATTATACGTGATTTCATTAAGCGACGTTCACTGTAATAAAAATGGCTAAATATGTGTTGGTTTTATTTTTTTTACTTGTTATAAATGTGAAATAATGTAAATAATGTAAAGTAATAAATAAATAATAATAATAATAAATGTCTTAAAAAATAAATTTAAACAATGTATACATATGGACTAAACATATGGACTTATTACTCCTCAAAATAAGGAGTAAAGTATGGACTAATTGTTCTTAAACGGTGAAAAATAATATAAAGAACACCTGTATATTATCAACGTTGCATAGTTATAAAATGAGTACACTTACAGATTTATTCCTTAAAATGAAATAGAAAATAATAAAATAGAATAGAATACGTGCTACACAACAATTTAAAGGAGAGTTACAAAACAAAAGTTTAACCTTCTTTCATATATACGTGAGATTTCTTTTAGCTGTGGCTAAAATTTAAGGAGACAATACATATTGATATTTTTATGAGAATTTGCAATTTTGAAGCTGTGGATTAAAGGTTCAGAACTGAAACTGCGTTTATTAAGTGCCAGTATGGTACTTTATATATAAATTACGATTAAACACAATGTGTACACTCAAAAGTTTTCGTCATTTGCGTAGTATGAGAGTGGTAACACTCTATCTTTGCAGTCAATGATGTGATAAGCATTGCATGTTAAACCACACAGTTTGCATATGCACTGATCGGTGGCGTCGTGAAATCGGCTTTGATTACATATGCGGTGGTGAAATCCATGGGCCGCTACTCTTGTGTAAAGGTGGCGCAGGTCGAAGTTGGCTCCTTTCCACTGCTGGTCATTCATGGCTGGGGTTCTGTAGAAGTCTGGGTCTATATTGTCTGCTTTTTGCCGCCTCTCGTCTAGGAATCTGCTGCAGGCTGGAGTGACTTCGAGGTCATTTGTACGGAGAAGATCCTCTATGAAAGAATTTGTGTTGGTCAGGGCATAGGCGATTCTATTCTTCGTGAATTTCGAGAGACAGAGCGTTCGAGAGACAGTATGGTACTTTATGAGATTGTGTGGTGGACGAAAAAATGTCTGTCCGTCCGTCTGTCTGTCCGTCTGTCTGTCCGTGTGTCTGTACGCACCATAACTCAAATACGCTTTTTCGGATTTTCATGAAACTTGGAAAACACATTTATAATGTTCATGGGAAGAACCCTATTGATATTGAACCTAATCGGTTCACCGGTACCGGAGTAATGCCCAATTTAGTGCCTATTTTAATAGATTATGGCGCCTTTCTATTCGGATTTCCATGAAACTTGGTATACCCATTTATGTCGTCCATGAGAAGTGCCCTATTGAATTTGAACCTAATTTGTTGACCGGTACCGGAGTAAAATCCAATTTAGTGTCTACTTTAAAGGCGCAATAACTCAAATACGCTTTATTGGATATTTATGAAACTTCGTATACGCATTTATAATGTCCATTGGAAGACGTTTATTGATATTGGACCAAATCGGTTGGCCAGTACCGGAATAATGCCCAATTTAGTGTTTTTATGTTAATATATAAGAAGTCGCGATAACTAAAATATGCTTTATTGGATTTTCCTGAAATTTTGTATACCCATTTATAATGTACGTGGAAAGACGTCTACTGATATTGGACCAAATCGGTAGACCGGTACCGGGGTAAAACCCAATTTAGTGTATATTTTAAAGACGCGGTAACTCAAATACGCTTCACCGGATTTTTATGAAACTTGGTATACACATTTATAATGTCCATGGGAAGACGTCTATTCATAATGGATAAAATCGGTTGACCTGTTTCGGAGTAATACTCAATTTAGTGCCTATTTTATGGTAATATACGTATTCGAAAGAATTTATAAAAAAAATGAAAATCAGTTATCTTGACAACATAGCCTATTGTTTTACTGTGATCTTATAAGGCCTTGGAAATTAAAATACAGGTAGCTATGACAAAAAACATATTGATTTGCATGCGCTTATCCAACTAGACCGTTAAAATGACCCAGGTGGCCGAGATGGTAGACCTTCCTTCTTCCGTAAGCCCTGCTTAATGAATAAATCTGGAGCTTAACTTGGAAATCAATTTAAAAAAAAACATATTCTGCATATCATAATTGCAGTCATAACTGATTAAACAAAAACAAACTGGCACTTTGTTACATCAGTTTACCTGATTTTATTGTCTCTGAAAAATTGCATTGTACTCAGTAAAACTCCGCTCAACATCACAAGAAATAACAGGGTCTATTCTAAACCTTGCAGTATCTTCCAGATCTAGTTCTTGATCTAGTTTTCAACTTTTCATAGAAATTCAAGAATCCACCTTTGGAATACAGGTGCTTGTGAAATAGGATTTAAACAATTATGTGGCAATAATTTTGAAATCTTAAAGTATGGAACATAAAATAAAACGTTCAGTGATGTAAAGATAAGCTAATTTTAATAATATATTTAAAAAGATGTGCTATACCTTGAGATATGGACAAATATGGAAAATCAAATGTCTTAAATCATTCCAAATGTCCCAATTTGTAAACTTATATTGAAATATTAACTTTAACTAATGTAAACACGTATCTATTTACATAAAATGCCTAGCCCTGTTGATTACATTTATCACGCACTTTTCTGGGGTGTAAAGCACTATCTCCTGACGTAATAATAAGCGAGATAGGCAGTGGGAAAGGGTACTTAACGTGGCATCGTGGTACTATGGCAAAGAACAATAAAATCTATTATTTCCAAAACAAAGTTTCAAATTTGAGAACGTGATATCAAAGAGGTATAAAATGTTTACATTAAGTGAGTTTAATAATTTTCATACCGTTATAAGCAAATGCATATGACCGCAATTAAATGTTTAAGTTTTGAGCTTTTAGAATACCTTGTAATTGATAAAAAAAAAAAAAAAAAACTTTATCTCTGTTAATTGTTGTAGTTTTTACGATAAATGGCAAGCGACAAAGGCATGCAGGGAGCAGGGCATGAAACTAAGTTTTCGTGATGCAAAGTGGTACCTGTAATAAAAGTGAGAGGAAGTCTTCGCTTATCTTCGTGTCACTTCTAAAAAATATCCTACTGTTGGTGCCATTTTTAAGAAGACCTCGTCCCAAACCACTACAAAAGAATATAATATTATTGTTCCCTAATCCGAAAATCTGCACCGACATCGATACCTACAAAGAACAGGTGCTCCGAAAATCTGCACCGACACCGACAAAGAACAGGGAATCTTGCAGTCGCGTGGATTTCCCCAGTGTTGCCGCTGTCTTTCACTACTTCTTAAGTGACGTAAATGCTGTGGTACGTATTTGGCAACATTGTTCTGGGCTGCAGATAAATGTGAATACGCCTAATTACCATTCTATTCACTGATTGACAGGTCGAAGAGGATTAAGGTGGCAGCAGGTAGAGGCAGTTCTTGGAAAAAGAGTCTTTAAGAAGTGGCACCCACAATACGATTTTCCGTTCTCGAGCAGTGCTTTTTAGTCAGACAGAGTTACATATTGCTGTAAAGTGTATGTGCTTTTTACTCAGAATCAATGACATTTTCCTGAAAATGTATTTTTTAACTCAAGGTGCTTCGAAACGTACATTAAGAGTTAAAACCTTTTTATTCTTTACTTAGTCAGGTAGGTATACGTTTAACATTGGAAAATATAAATCAGCCACCTGCAAATCACTGCGTTTATATTTCAGCCCAATTATTTATATATTTCTTGTTTAAAAAGTCGACTTTTCCAATAAAAACGTTCCCAGCCATCATTTTAGGTTTAATTTTGCTGTCATGTATTTGAAGAGATTTGTAGCAGTCAATTACTAGATACAAAACTCGTGAGGATTAAATTGTCATTCATACAGTTCATCGTGTTTGTCCCAATGTGTTTGTCTCTTTCACAATGATAATGGATGGCATAAGGTCAGACCACACTCTAAATTGTTTTTAGGAAATATTGTTTATTATAAAGTATTTTGTTACTTCAGTAGAAACATCACTGTATTATACATATGCTAATGTGAAAATGAAGTTAGAACTACTTTGGAGGGGAAACATACTTTCATATTTGTAAATGATATTGTATGGGTATTCAAACGATTTAGTTCAAAATTGTCTAGATACAGAGTAGGCTATAGATTAACACCTTAATGGGATTTAAAAAGTGTAGGGATGTAAAAATCATATCATTTAAGGGGGCAAAAATCATGAAAATATCACAAAACTTTATTCCTTTATTTTTAAGTACATCATATCATTGGGAGGATTATCCCAAAGTTTCATTTTGAAATTCAAACTACAAATGCAATTCAATATAAACACTGTCTTCTTCTTTTAGTTCTTTCTTTAGTTAGTAGATGGCACAACATATTAACAGCTTAAAATCAACGGTTTGTTTTTTAAAAAAATCACGGATTATTACCTTAGCACGTGCTTTCATATCTACCGACTGAAATATGCAAAAAAAAAAGTTATCTATCACGAAAAACAATGATATTCCAATATATATATTTGAAATAATTATAAATTAATTTTTTGCATATTTTTCGCTTAGAGACTTAAAATTTGCATGATTTAGGTAAGGAACTCTTCCTAAATATGTTTCAAATTTCATTAAGAGATGTCCCAAAATGTAACAATTCCATGGCCGTCTGAACCCGCGACCATCGAAGGCCATCGATAGGAACTAAAAACAATTTGCCGAATTGCAGCGGGACGCGTTATTGTAGAAAATCATATGCCTGATATGTGTAATATTTTTTTGTCAGTAACTGTTTTATACAAAGATATAATGGATATGACTGATATTATAACACAGTGTTCAAATATTACATAGTCAAGGCTGTAGAGAGTCTAGGAGTTGGGGTATGTATAAAGAGGCGAAGATCAAAGTAATATTGAAGGAGCAGAAATTAAATTCTTAAGAGCAGTTTGAAAGAGTTTACTAGACAAGATCGAATTTAAAATTAGAAAGAGAGGTGGGGCGGGGTAGTTCGTATCAACGACAGGAAGGAAACTATAAGAAAATCCTGAACACTTTACAGAATGTTATTAAAAACAGCTACACTTCAGCTTTGGAATTTAATAATTCAGTTGTAAATATTCATCTATCAGCGCTGAACATGATTAGAAACTGCACTTCTCAACTTTGCCGATTTAAATGTGCTGCTCGGATTCCATGAGATATTCTCTTCATCCCTGGATTTTAACAATGGGTCGGTATCCTTATAAGGCAGAGCTGTCATGTCAAAATGTCAAATTTAGAATACCATACTTCATTAAAGATAGACACGTGGAAAAAATCAACTCAAATTAAATGTAAATATCTGAAAATCACTGAAATTACTACAGAAAAGAGTAATAAAAAATTGCTTAAAAGAACCTATTGATTATCCTACTAAACTTATTTTTTCTGAATTTAACGTTTTGAAGATAGAGAAAATATACTAATATAACTTATTTTCATAAAAATGTAAAAAAAAAAACTTCAATACCTATTGGCACAACCGTAATACTAGAAGGAATATGGTCTTCCATTTTACAGAATCAATATGTTCGACTGCTGCAATGAAACATAGCTCCAATCATGGCAAAAAAACTATATAACAACTTTCTCTCACAACATTCGGATCCAGAAAATAAACCTATGTCCAAATTTAAAATTGGAATTAAAGAAATTTTTAGAATTAGTAACTCACCTTATTTATTAATAGCCTAAAATGTAACTCTTATTTTAACTATAGTCTACTAATTTTAGCTTTAATGTTTTTAGTACTTATATATTATTAGATTTAGTATTTTAATCCTAGCTCTTAATTTTTTATATTTTTTTATGTAATCTATTTGCACGTCCACTTCTTTCTCCCAATTTTCACTGTATTTGACATCCTCCTCCGATCACGAGCAATGATCATTCGGAGGCAATATTTATAATAATTATTTAATAAATTATATTTTTTTAATTGATTAATATAGATTCAGCTGGTGCATTTTCTTAACATTATTGATATGTTTTCTTATATATATTCTTTGTGTATTGTTTATAAAATATATATTGTATATGTGGTAAAAATTGTGAATCTGGAAAATTCGACACATTGAGAATCCTCGCACAGTTGGCGGAGGGAGTTTCTTGTAGCCTATTGCCTACCACCACCCTTTGCGCCGGCCTGCGTTTTATCTACCACAGCTTGCGAAAGGAAGGTTCCCATATAGGCCTGTAGTTTGCCGTATTTGGTCTCTGTAGAACACATCAAATTCACAAAAGAAAAAAAAATCCCTTTAGGCAGGCCTACAGGCTGAGGTAGATTTCAAAGTGCTTTTGGTTTAATTTATTATCGCTGCGCAGCACTCTTCTTTTTTAGCCTTGGCATGGCAAACCCGCAGTAATAAGAAGTGAATTCGGTAAAGAGGAAGAGCCTACAATCATTTGTTTTGACAACAAGAATAGGATATAATATTCTGGGAGGCCGTGCGCAAGATCAGCAATTAATAAAATTAGCAAAGCCGCTAAACAAGACAAAATTATGATATTATAATAATTCTTTTAAGTGTTATTATTTTCAAACATCAAAATCTCGCGTCATATGAGAGCTATCAAGAAACTAGTTATTGATTTGTAGAGTACTCATCAAGAGCTTTTCAACGATACCCCACAAGACGTAGTTTCAAAAATTTCGAATTTCCATCCCCTCACCCCCACCCCCACTCGTACCCCCAAAAACCCCCGAATTGTTGGTGTCACTGTGAACTCCATAGGGAGTACTCTAATTTATTCAAACAAAGTTTTCCTCTATACTTCATAGGGGCCGAGATATAAATGTTTTAAAATTTCAACCCCCTCCCCCGACCACCCCCTTGGGCCAATTTTGCCCATTAATGAACTTGTTCGAACTATTGGGCCTAGAAATAACCCAATGAAATTTGGTTCAAATATCTTCAAAATTACGGCCGCTATCGTGTAAAGATATATATATAAATATCATTAAAAAAAAATTTGAACGGGCGGTGGTTTCGTACTTAGGGGAGCATGAAACGTAAAGATATGAAAGAATTTTTCGAAAATCATTACATGGTATCCATTGCAATAGGTAGATTTTTCTTCGAAATCTACCTAAAAGTTAGGAGAATAGTCAGGAGGCTTTTATAAGCAAATGTTTATGAAAGGTTTTTGATAACAATTCAAAGAGCTAATGACCGTTTTTGCAACTCCTCCCTTAATGCCCAAAATTGCGTTTCCTGATTTTCGAAAACTAGATGAAGGATGTTGAGAATTATCGTTAGATAAAGAGAGAAGGGAGAATGTATACTGTATAATATGACTCAATAGTCTTTCTTAATCTCAAACAGCTGAGAATGGAATTCACATTCACAGTAATAAAACGACCCAGATAACGTATTACAAGTGCATTAAAAAAAAAGGTTGTTTTGTATTAAATAGCGTGCATGTAAAAACGAGCGATATCATTAACGTGCTTTTAGATTAAAGTTATGAGAATGCAGGTAAGTAAGAGACACACTGGCACTCATCGGCCTTGGCCCCGTTCATTGCAATGAATGAAGGTCCTGAGAATGGCAATCGCCGAATCTACTGTATGACTGTGCCACGGGATTTCTGCACTCTCAGCTATTAACTCAGAAACCTAATGACCACTTGAACCAAAGTTTTATGGCCGTGGGCGAATGATGCTGCTTCTTTCTCTTATTGTAGTCCTCAAGTCTGATCAGTTCACCTTATCTTTTTAGTGGGATTTCTTTGTTTTCATATGGAATATCTTTGGAGTACAGATACCTTTGAGAGGCAGTTAAGATGACCAGACTTACGAATCCATTTTCTTTTGTTGATACCAGATATCGTTGTTCAGAATTGACTCACATGTATTAAAATACTGCGTATTTGTAAGGATTTTTATTTTATGCTTGAGATTTGAGAGGCCATTTTAATGGTTAAATTTCATGTAATATTCATCTTATTTCAAGATTCTAGCCTAAAGGTTCATGCGATAAAAAGTCGAAGACTACTTTGCCCCTAGAATGTAAACTTTTCTACAAGTTTGTTTCAGTAAATTGTTGACATTACTCTAGTGGTTTGCCCGCATTTCGTAGTTTCTCTCTAAAGTAATTTGTTAGCAATTATAACCAAAACAAAATAATTTATATTTCCACTCTGTTTCAAACACTCCAAATAAAAAATATAATTCAATCTCCCAAAATTTGATATTCATGCAATAACTATTAACAAAATAACATCTACACGATTAGATAATGCAGTTGATATTCCAGCATTATAAGATTTTTACATTTTGATAATAAACTAACGCAGGCACGAACAAACGCATTGTTCGAATTTCTTCCAATTTGGCATCAATGTTCCTTCTTGTCATTAAAAATACTTGTGTCAAGTTTTTTGTTTCTTTATTTTTCAAGATGGTGGCCGTTTTAACTGGCGAATAGCAAATAGGCCTATTATATTTTTGGACCGGTTCTCTGCAAACAGTGTCCTAGTTTATAACGTAGCTGTAGGCCTAATGATTTACAGGCATTTCATATTTTTATTCGTAAATTTGTTGCTACGCAGGCACGATCAAATGCATTCAAAGTACAACGTGCTCGTTAGACACGTTAAATTTTAATACGTTTGGGATAAACTATTTTTCGACAACGGCTGACATGATTTAATTGTCTAATTCCTTCATGGGTGTAATTCCTTCAGAATACTCGCACTGGAACAATACTAAGTAGGCCGTGCATAATTTGTAAACTTCTTGAAATAGTAAAACTGTTTATTGACTTCATTTCCAAGGTTCATTTAAATAACGCAAGGCGTTGTTTATTGATAGATTGTAGAGTTCCACTTCTGACAAACGGCTTTATATTAGACTCAAATATTGGTTTCAGAGAAACAAATTATTATACTAATACTGATAAAACAGTCTGTCTAAAGTTTCTTAACAAAACTAATAACACTGATTTTAGCTATTTCTTCAGTTCTTCATGATTAAAAGAAATTCAAATTTCTGTGCCTAACAATTGACAATTTACTCAGTTTTAATGATTAGTCTGATTTCGTTATAAGTAAATTTAATAATTCTAATTTTGCTATTCTACTATTAAGATACATATGTCATATTAAACCTCTGATAGTTAAGTATTATTAATTAGTTTAATCTTATTTAAAATATGGTGTGTTATGGGGCAATAATGCTAATGTTATTAGGATTTTTATTGCCAGAAAGAGAGTATTGAGAATTATTTTTAATCTCAGTAGTAAAGTATCATGTAAACAGTATTTCATTAGGTTCAATATTTTACCATTTCCATGTATATACATTTTTAAATGCTTGACTCTGTTTAAATTTAATCAACATAATTTATATAAACTATCTCACCATCACACATATGGAACTAGGAATTGTCATTTAATGACAACTTAAAGCCACAGACACACGAAATTTGAAAAGTCCCCAGCATATGCTGGTATAACGTTTTTTAATAAATTACCTCAGGAAGTTACAGAGTTGTCATTTAATAGTTTTAAAATTTCTGTGAAAAGGATTTTACTTCAAAAACGTTATTATTCTGTTACTGAGTATTTGAATGATTGTTTTTAACTGTAATTTCTGTGTTATTATTGTGTCGTGTATACCCATGTTTATGTATATGGCTATGTACAAAATAATTACTTTACTCTACTATGAAAATAGGCTTTAAGTAAACAACTAGTTTTGTGGCCTCTTTTGTAATTTCAGCACGATCCACCTTTCGAAAAACCTGCTAATTTTCTCTTAAAATTGCATGAACTATTACGAATACTCTTAACTTTTAATTTCCTTTAAACTGTTTACTTGACGTTGAAAAACAGAGGCTGCAGATGTTTTCAGTTCCATAATGAAAGGTTAAGCTGGATCTCCACTGAATAACATGTTACACCAACATGTTGCTACATATGTTAAATGTTTATCATCAAGTTTAAGTATACATGTAAATGATTTGCCAATCCACTCTATGTTAAACTTTACATTTTACATGCCATGCCATTCATTTGTCAGCATTTCAATAATATTATGGATTCTGAGGAAGCAGTAGCAATAGGCCATGTTATTTTTGTGATAGTTTTGACAAGGGAATAAAATATATGAATTGAATGCAGGAGTAATAATACTGTTTCCTTTCATAAAGGACATTCCAGCAAACTCAAACCATTTGGAATGGTATATTTCATCCACTCCGATTCCAGATTTCCTACTTTTCTGAATTTTTTGAATTTCTCGGCTATACTGTGAACAGAGGGATGCAGTCTTCTTTTTCGATGTGTAATCCCGTACCATGAAATATTTTGGTCTTTTCCTTGTGAGAATCAGCCTTCTTTACCTTCTGGCGCCACTCCTTCATGAATTTTTAATTTAATAGGTAAGCAAATAAAGACAGGAATAGAAAAATAATTCCATCTAAAAATGAACCACCTAAAATTCCCATAATTAGTAAACTAATTGTTCTCATTATATGAAAATGTTCCTCACCCATACACGAAAAGAAATTAAAGTCAGCCCATAAAGTTTAATAAATTAATTGTAGTCTGCAACATAACAGTAAAACCCGTACAAAAATATACATTTTAGCCCTCTTAGTTTTAAGATTTTCACCGGTGGTTTAGAAATAATCTTGAAAATTATTGAATACTCCCAGCGTAAGAAGCTATTTCAACACTGAGCGTAGTTCAAAATTTAACCCGAGAATTATGATTTTGTTGAAACTTTTGCTATACCTTCCAGCTTCTGTTCACAAAGAAAACCAATAATTGAGCTAAAAACTCCATCTGTGCGTAAAATTAAAGCATTAAATTGAAGCGTTGAAAGGTTGGTGTAAATTACTTTCATCCAGTCGTGTAATTCGTGTAATATCTTAGTTAGGTATATGTTTAAATTAGTCAAATAGAAGACAGCAAGCAGAGATCCGAGAGGAAGTAAGCATTCGCACAAAATATTATTATATTTTATTTAACAGCAGCATAGGTCTTCATATTGAATCATTATTTCCTCTATCCTTACCGTAGGTAATATAGATGGAGGAAGTAGGCCTATTTTGTTCGATCCCAAAATTCGATGTCGCGTTTTCAACATAGATACACTTTTGAGGATCCCTGAATCCACATATTTTCAGGAACATGTAAGTGTGTCTATTATATATATATATATATGCGTGCATGTGTTTGTGTGGTGGTGGTGTGGTGTGTATGCGTTTGTAAATTATATAGATAGAGATAAATTAATTTATTTTATTGAATTATTAATTACATAATGTAGCCTCTTTTAATAAGAATGACCAAGATTGATACGGAGTGTGTGGAATGACTATTTTGAGCATTGGATATAAAATTACAATTAAGTGAAAAACACTATTATAAAGATTTACACCAAATGCTTATTGTTTCCTTAAACGTGAGATAATGAATGTTATAATCAACTAAATAGATTAAATTTGAAAATAAAATTTGTGTAGACTACAAAATAAGCACCCTTTGCGATGTTGATTGAAAGTTAGACCAAAAACTAAACAAGAATTAAAAAGATGGATATACCCGTATATAAGCATTCATGAACCACAGATTGTCTCTGTTGGACATTACATGAGAATAACTGATTAGTATGCCTTACAGTACTGCATACGACATAACTTATCTGTCAGTGAGGTAGACAATTAAGGACAATACGTCATAGGAGAGAGGTTCCATCTGGTGCTGTGAAGTAAACTCTGGCTTAGCTCAGTTGGTAGAGCAGTGGCACAGATAGCCAAAGGTCCTGGGTTCAAATCCCAGTTTCAGCAATATAAGTGACATACATTCATATACAATGTACAATATTTTAAATTGTATTTGTATCTTTTAGAATAAAGCTTTCGAAAATTATAAATAGTAGCCTACATTCTTTTAAAGATTATGACATTATATTCCAATATGCCGTTTTACATATCAAAGGACTTCAGATAATAATAATAATAATAATAATAATAATAATAATAATATTTGACACTGGTACTTCAAATAGCGGTATAAGTAGGCTATTGGTCATAAAAAAACTTCTATTTGCATATTTATAAAATATGGCTATATATTGCTATATGCAGAAAGAACCTAGCTCGTAAAAAAAACAATTGGTGGATCAAGGCCAATAACTTGGGTTACCAGGGTCAGCCGTTTGTGTGCCCTCACTCGAACGACATTGGTAATCCAATCTGTGCCCGTTGTCAAGGCAACCTTACCGGCCTGGGGATCTCAAAGCGCTCTATCAAGCGAGTCAAATAACGATGGAGAAATATCAAGTTTCTTGGAAGAAGCTCTTCAGATTATAACACTCTGTCCCTTCCCTCCACCCCTAACCGCCAGACCTTAATTAAGTTAAAATGTGCTGCAAAAGGCTCTGTCTTCTCCCCTTTGAATGGAATGAAATTGTTTTATAAACCTTATCGGTTCGTTTTATAATTCCATCACAATAGCCAGTGACGTCAGCGATATAGTACAGTTGCTACCGGTACCAAAGTAGCGGAAGGCTACGCTATATTAATTCGTTTACGCAATTAATTGATGCTGGAGACAAAAGGATATACAAAGTATAATGAAAACTGATTGGAAATAGGATTTCTTCACATTCGTTTCATAGCCGATTAAGTGAGAAATTCTGTGAATTTTCCGTCTCCTGTAGTTTTCAACTGATTTCACTATCGAGTTTATACAGTACACGCGAGGATATGAGAGAAACAATAATGTAAATTTGATATAAAACGGCCAAATACTTTTTAAATTAAAATATTACAAATTAAATGTTTTGTAAAATATGAATTTAAAATACCCTTTTCAAATTAAATTTTAGCTATACGTAACTAGCCTTTTTTTTAGTTTATTCCTTCTTTCTGGACAAATTATTCATAGTGAAAAGGTTGATTTATTTTATTTAAAATGTATTTTTCCTTGTTAAATTGTATCTCTGAACATTTAATTTTTATTTTGAATGTTAAAATAGTTATTAATTATTTGTAACATATTACCAATTTCTGAAGTATGTGTGTCAATAAAGATGAAAATTTGAAGCAAGGAGTATTTTGAATTAATAAAAAGTATTTAAAATATAAACAGTTTTCCATATACGTAGGTATTACCAGAATAGTTTTAAAGAACTACGCATGAGATCCAAACATTGGCACATGGCCCTTAAATTTATGTAGGCCTACCGGTAAGTCCAAATCACACTAAGCCAGTACACTTTTGCGCAAAACTTAATTTCGATCATATTTTCAAATTTCCATGCAAGCGTTTACCCGATAAAATGAGAACCAGAAAGCAGTGTATTTTTGTTCATAAAAATATAAAATCCGGCAAATTTACATGAAGTCCCTAATGGGGCTTAGTTGACTAAATCCTTGGCTTCTGAACCCAATGGTGAAGGGAACAATCCAAACAACGGGCGAAAAAATCAACACTGATTATCCTGAGACCAGGTTCATAATAAAAAATAACTAAAAATAAGTAAAGAGAGCCTGATTTAAAATCTATGAATAAACGTTTAATTTCATCCCTGCTATTGCCATTGTACGTGGCTTTGAAAGCGAAATGCTTCCCTTCCTTGGCAAGAAGATTGTTAGAGTGGATCATGATATTAGTAAAACATTCGAGTATAAAAACCGCTGAATTAAAGACAAATAAAATACTGCACATTACTATTAAGAAATAAGATAGAAAGTACAAATTGATTGTTTCCCCCCCCCATTAAAACAACATTCATGAACGTAAGCAAAACTGTATGCAACCCTTACATAAGTAGATAATGAAAGTACAGTTAAACAAACACTACAATATAATTAGTAGACTAGGATGTTGGTAAAATAAAGCCATATTGACTTAAATGCGGTATCTCCGCCTCCGCCTTTTCAGAATAAAATGTTTTAAAATTTTAAAAATCAAATACTTCGAACAACTTCAGGTCATCTTCAGTGATGAAATCTTTATTAAAAATTAAAACAGCTGCATAACCACATAACATGTTAGTTTGACGTAGCTATGTTTTAATTTTTACTTATTTGAAAACTTTGTCACTGAATATGACCACAAGTTGGTCGAAAAATACTTGATTTTTAACATTTTATATTGACAAGTCTGAGTTACCGGATTTTAAACTCTATAACCAATAGGAAATAGGAGGGAAAAGGGAGGTTCAAGGAGGCCTGGTCGTCCACGAATAAGGTGATGTGATTAGGGAGAACAGTTACTGTGGCCTTAGGAAAGAACAAGAAATGGAAGAAATACTACTTTCTAAAAATATATGGACTGAAAACTAACCTAAGCTAATCCTAGTCTGTGAAAAAAATCTAACCAAACTGTTGAAGCTATGAAAGTTTGAATGTAAAATTTTTAAACCTTGTTGCAGTACATTTTAGACGTAACTTTAATTGTTTACCGGCATTTCGTCCCTTGTCTTAGTTTGTTGCTTAGTCACTACGAACGCGTTGTTTGATTTTCTTCCAATCTGGCATAAAATGTTTGTTGAAGTATTAAAAAGTACGTACGGGCGCGAGGTCTACTGCTTTTAGGACTATTTAGTCAAATAAAAGTCATGGTAGTAAATAATGTGACCAAGTATTTAATTTAATTTTTACAGACGATTCCATTACGATATAAGTTTTGGATTAGAGTAGGAAGGGTGTACAGCAGTACCTTGATAGTTTTTTCTTTTTTTAAATGAGAGATATCGAATTAGTCATCCTATTTGTAAACGCTTGTATTCGTGGTAGAATACATACCTTCTGTAGAAACAGCATTGAGCATTTCCTGGAACATTGAAGAATACAGTAATTGCTGTTTCATTATGCGAAATTACAATACCTCAGTCACCATTGTTTCTTTCTGTTTCGTGACCTGATTATATACAGCGCATTGACTCTAGCGCAGATGTAGGTTAAGCATTTCAAACCAAGGATACATGGAATCTTATTGTTTTTTTATGACTTTTCGCTGATTACCCTGTACAACAAATGTGAGCTTTGTTCCTTTCCTCTATATGAAACTAAGTTATTCTGTATAAACAAAAGGTTCTTGATTCATATCAAAACCGAATTGGTCCACGTGCCGTTTTTTGTTATTTTCAAACTCTTCATCACGAAAGACTGCTTTAATTTGTGGGGCAAAAAAGAAACCCTTATTTTACCTTTGCCTCACTTAAATGTTTGAATTTGTTCCTAAGATGCAAGGAGTCACCCTTTCTCTGTCCAGAGCTTTTACAAATATTTTCATCGAACCGAGTTTAACGTGCAATGATGGAAGAAAGACACATTGCAGATTCACAAGTGGTTTATGTGATATGTTTTTGGTGCCAGAAATTATTTTTTCCCTCGAAGGCCACTGTTTAAGGATGTACTGATTTTTTCTTTCACGGCTGTCCCATTCACAGAGAAAGCAGCAGAATTTAGGGTATCGCTCTTTCCTTACGTAAAAAGCAAAAATATGGATTTTTGGGGAAATGGTGCGTGGTAAACAAAAAATAATTAGAGATCGTTATTTTCAGCCAAAAATATACAAGAAAGACATATTTTCATCTAAAGGATATGTTTCATGTTGTACAGTATTATGATCTACTGTCTAGCGGTGAGCGGAAGGCCGAGCTGGTGGCATAGTGGGGGAAAGACATAGACCAGGGGAAGTCAACTACGTCTTGTGATGACGTTTGTGGAGCAAGAGCATGCGGATCCCTTGTGTGTGACGTCAGCAAGAGCGCACGGTAGTAGGGGTGTTTAGAGTACGCCAGAGCTAGGTACTAGAGGACCTATTCACTTTAGCTCTGTGGGTAGAACAACTTCTGGTTGGAAATACGGAGCATTTTTCAAAGTTATTGCAAGTACGCGATCCTGATAGTGTTCTCTCTGCAGAACATGTGTTAGTTCTGCAAAACATTCTTCTTCAGTTCGAATCGAGGTTTCAGGATGTGGAAAACCTTTCTCCAATGTTTAAACTTTTTGCTACCCCATATTCAGTTAATGTCAAAGACGTTCCTTGCCGGTATCAGTTGGAACTGCTAAACTTACAATGCGACGATCTGTTAAAGGACAAATACGAACGTAAAGTGGTCTTGGGTAGCTTTTACAGAAATTTCTCTGAAACCAGATTCCCGAGACTTGCCGCACGAATATTATGTAATTTTGGATCGACATATGTGGCCGAACAATTTTTTTCACTAATGAAATGTGCAAAGCTCAAATCAAGAAGTACATTGTTAAATCACAACCTAAATGTAGTCTTCGATTAAATATTGCTCCAACATTACGTCCCAACATTGATAAACTTGTTAAAGAAAAAGAGACAGGAAAGTCAGAAAATTGTTACTGTAATCTTGTATCATCTAAGGTGCAGATGAGCTTGTATGGTAATTAATTCAGTTCATTTTTTTATCATTTTTACTGTAGTGAATTATGTTAATTATTGTCTATTTTTGTCTATTGTCTATTTTTGTCAAAGAACATAGATTTTGTGGAAAGGCAATTGTTCTCACAGAATAGAAAAATAGAATTAATTATAATATGTTAAACTGCTGCGCTGTAATTAACCGATAAACCATTAAAAAAAATCGATTGATGTTTCATTAACTCGGAAACACGTATTACGTAAGTTCTAACCCCCTAAATTCCCGCTGCCCGCAATACTAAAGCCCCTCTCTTCCCCCCTGTTCACTGATGCCTACATTTCACATGCTCCTCGCAGAGATATAACGCGAGCAGTCAGAGCACAAAGCAGTGACGTCACAGAGCAAGCTTCTGTCTTCCCCTGACATAGACAGTAAATGCAAGCGCATGGTAAGATAGTGGGGGAACGCTAGCTCGGCCTTCAGCTCGCCGCCAGACAGTAGATCATGACGTGTGAATAGTGAGTCACTGCTCTCTAGGTGAATATGATGGTCATGTGTGATGACAGTATTGCAGTCAGTCGGCCTGGGTGCGCAGTCAGTATCGTGCTGGTGTTCTGTGCACAAGTTACGGGTTCGATATTGGGTCAATTCGATAGCACTTAAGTGTGCATAAATGTGACAGGCCCATGTCTTTAGATTTTACAGGCATGTGAAAAGAACTCCTGTGGGACAAATTTCCGACGCTAGCGACGGTCACAGGCCTAAGTTGCAGTACATGTTGTTAAATAACCATAAAACCAAAACAACAATTTCTGTCAGTCGTCACCTTGTAGAATTTTAAGAACACTTCTCAAATTATGCAACCTTACTCGTTCCAAAAAATTCGCCTTCTAGGTTTTAAATCATGAACATTCTTGATGATTTATTGGATTGATGATAAAAGTGATTATCTAATTTCATACTCTCTGCCCTACGAAATCTATAGGCCTATATGGCGTTATGCACACGATCTTCTTGTACTTGAATCTTTAGATAGGCTGATACGACATAATATGTGTAATCCTAAAATATTCTATATGGAATGGAACATGCTGTTTATGGCCAATTAAAAAATATATAGGACTAACAGTGTTGTTAGCTTAAGATCATTAAACAAAAATGTATGGAATAATAAAAATTATTATGATTATATTTATAATAGTTATTATTTTATTATTATTGTTATGGCATATAGTTGTCTACCTTTAACAAGAATCTGGTACAGGTTTGTTAATCCACGTGTTAAACGCCTGTTTCAAGTAGTATTGACGTAAAGTAAACAAAATAAAAATAAAACAAACTTATTTTGAATCCCTATCAATTGTACTTTGTCGTTTGATAGAGTATATATAACACAGAGTCGGAACTTTTATCTTCAGAAGTTTCTTTCCTGTAAGTTCTACAGTGGAAGGAAACAAGTGTTGTATTAAGTCATATCATTGGGGAAATGATTCTGTACTATAGAGGGAGAACTAAAAATGGCAGACACAGGTAAATACGGTGTATATAAATTTATTTTTTGTAGACCAGTATAAAGCCGACATACAGGATAACTAGGCCTGAAGCCATTACATTTACATGGTACGGTATAAACTGTAACCGAAATAGCCTTGAGATGGTTTTCGTTCTACATTCTTGGTTTATGAGTTTGTCCGTTTATTTATGAGAATCAAATACATTATTCCGAAATACTCGTAAATTGTACTGCTTGAGCAATTTCAAATCTCATCGCGACACACCATACCCATAAATACTTGCAGAAGGTACTGTGATCAACTTAAAAAAATAATCGCCTCTAATGTATTTACACTAGGAGTTGCCCGTGGCTTCGCCCACGATAATTCATTTAAAAGTTAAAAATTAAGAGTATAATAATTATTAAAGCATTATATTTATTAACACTTGCACGCAAATCATTCATAAACTAAGCCATTAATAATATTAATGAAACAGCTAAAATTCCTGCTTTAGAGTACATTCCACGATATGATAGCGCCCCCTGGGGAAACCATATCAGAATCGATTATGCAGTTCCAAAGAAACCTGTGAACACATAATACGTATTGTTTCTCGACTGTTTATTGACATGAATATGATGCGAATTTTATTTTATCAATTCAGTGTAATTTTCAGAAATTATATAATGTTTCAAGGGAAGGAATGGTTTGTTTGGATTATTATCAGCGATATTTCAAGAGTTAAACCATCAATATTTTACTGCTGGTGCTCCCGGTGCTTCGCCCGCCATGATTCATTGACTCCAGGATTTTTAAGAAATTTACACTGGTAGATTATTAAAAATGTTTGTGGTTCAGAGCTATGAAAATTGTAAGTAAAAATAAAATTAGAATATTTGTTCATTGTGTTCATTTCACTTAGGCCTTATATAATAGCGGTTTACCTAATTTTGTAGTCGTCATGAAAGTTTAAACTGCGAGAGACGAACATCGCCGAGTATACCCGATGTCTCACGAAGCGGGCGAGCGAGCAAGCACGCTATTTAGGGCCGTTGAATTGTATAAGAGTAGATAGTTACAGTACCATAATAGAAACTAAATTCTTCTTCGGAAACATTTAACGATCATCTCTACAAGTAAGATTCCCTGAAGATGGTTGAGTGTAACCGAAAGGCCTAGGAGAAAAAAGTATAGAAGAAATATATTATGTAATTACCTAATTGTATACAGATAAAAATTATTTTATAAAGTTATCTTGTGACTAGTCCTTGCCCTTAAACTAAAACATTCTATGTATTAACTAAAAAACCTTCTAGATGAACTCTGGATGAAGTTATAAAATACTTTAACTTGTTCAAGAGATTTTTGCTATTCTGCTGTAGGCCTAAGTCTACTATCGTGAATTATGTTATACTCTTTTATTGTTATAGAAATGGATATAGCCTCCTGCTGTTTTTTTAAATAATCGTGATATTAAATAAATAAATAAAGCAAAACTTGGTAATGTTGCACAATTTAATATTGTAAACAACAATCTATGTAAAGAGAAGTGTGAAATAATTACAGTTCTGTACCGAAAGATGAGCCTTGAAATTTTCACGAGATAAGGGTAATTTATATATAAAAAGTGAATGCCACTCCACTTCGTCGATTCCCTCATGTTTCTTGTAGTCATTTCACTTATGTAGGTCTCTCACCTGCTTCTGCCAGTATGAGGAATGGAATGTGTTTCTTACTACGTTCTTTGCTTCCAGTATGTTTAAAGAGACATCATTTTCTCTTTTTAAAACCGGAACTGTCTGTCTGATGCTGGAGCCAAAATGGTCATGCCTTTAAGTACTTCTACGTTCAGATTTTCTAGTCTTCTTGTTTCCATGTTTTGGAAGTTTATCGCTAGTGTTAAAATGTGTACAAGATATGGATTTAAAAAACAGAAAATTGTTTCATATTTTTAGTTTTGCGTTAATGCTTAATGTATGTTTGTTATTCAAATATTTGTGCAAATTTATAAATTTGTCACATTTTCAAGGGCATACTTCTGACAGACTTAAAATACTGTGCATATCTCTACTAATTCAAATATTTACAGCTTATTTGACTCCGTTAAGTCTATGTTTTGAGAATCGACTGTACAATATTTGTCAGTACCAGACCAAATTTTTTCGGTACTGACTGTAAATTGATAGAGCGACGTTTCACTTGATTAGTTTTCAATAAATTTACTTAAATCTGTTGCATTGGCCTTGTTTTTTGTTAAAGTTTTGTAATATTGTTATATATTCATTCCAGAATAAAGATTTATGATTGAAAAATCTAACATATTGCTAGAACAGCACTTCGAAATTGCAGTGGTGATAATCTACAACATTCTTTCCCGGTTTTTAGCTGTACAAGTTTTAATTTAATTTGCATAACTTGATTCATGGGTAAAATTTGTATACTAAGTACCTGAGGTGAGCACAATTAACTCTGAATTAAATACTTAATTATTGCTATTATTATTATTATTATTATTATTATTTAAAAGTAGACTAAAAGGCATTGTTGTAGTAATAATACCCGGCAATTTTGTAACATGTTTATTTAATGACTTCCTAATAAAGCAAGGTTCACCTTAATGAAAGTGTAAGTTTTACTGCCTTGTTATGCATTAATTTAATTTCATTATTTATCAATTAACCTCCTTCTGTAACATCTACCGACCAGTAGAGGAGATATTATGGAATATTCATGTGACTAGCGGTGTGAAAGGCATGCAACTCATTCCATATTTTAGTTTAAGATTTATAACGAACAGTGAATAAGGTTTCAGATTACTAAAGAGGAAAATACTTCCAAAGGACAAAAGTATAAAGATAAGATAATACACATTAAGAAGTTTTGTTTCAGTTGCTTGTGGTATTTTTATCTTGGAATATTTCAAGGATGTAATAATCTGCTGCTATAATAATAATGCCAATTAGTGAATTAATTCGGTTATCAACATCTAAAAGTAGAAAATTATTTTTTTATTTGTTTTAGAAAATTGTAGAATAAAATTCTAATTAAAGCAATTCTTATTTCATATCTCCAATTTATACGCTCCGGGTTGCTAAATCTATATATGATAATAGTTTTCTCTTATTAATTCTTAATTGGTATGATAGAGGGCTCTATGATTTTATCTAAAATCATATTTTACCTGAAATCACATTCCTAATACAGAATTTATCAAACGTTTATATCCACCATAGTTATACTTTTAGTAAAAATTCCCTTTTCCTGTCATTTTAAAATTTAATTCTTGTTTTCAGAAAACATTAAAGATGTTGCCTAAAAACACCATGCAACAAAATTAAAATAACCTAGCTGACAGCTGACCTTGAAAGCACGTTTTAACAGGACCGTTATGAAACTTGTGAAATTAGATAAATTTCATATAATTCTTAAATCTCTAGTGCCAGTATTGAATGTTCTTTTTGTTAAGATAGAGTCAATCCAGAAAATCCATTACCATGTTCTGAATCTGTGTAACAAAACTATCTCTAAAGTGATATGAACCTGATTGGTAATAATACGTGTGTTGACCATGTATTTAGGGACCAAGAGGATGAAGATTCCAGATCATGAAAGTGACAAGCAGGATTAGAATTTGTAGGTGCGTACCTTCTTTCGTAGGGCAAATTAGAGTTCCTGTGAAAGAAACCTCTATTCTCTAGTTAAGAATATAGACTTTTTTTTAGCACCTTTCCCCCTTTCTGGGTCTTTATACTTTATTTTTCTTTTATGCAAATAATCCCTTTTTTTGTATTTTACTACAGTTTTTTAACAACCTTCTAAAGCGTTTTTCATCGTTTATAGCATGTACATAGTAATGGATTTTGAGTTTAATTGCTCTTTTATTTCATAATTATCTTGGTTTCGTTTCAATATCCAAGATTTTAAAAGTATTTTCAAATGAACTTTATATCAGCTTGCAATACACATGGGAATAGTGAACTGTTAATTTCACTGGAATTAGTCAGTGCGTGGCTGTAAGTTTCTTAGGAAGAGTTTGATCTCTTATTTTTCCTTATTTTTAGCACCTATGGAAATTACACCAAAATTACGGTTGTCAGCCGTACATTGACTTCAGCCCAGGGTGATAGTATCACTAGAGAGATTAGGCCAATTGAAGAATCCCAATGAACTCATCTGGGTTCAGACCCACGTAGCGAAGTGCTACAAACCAGTCTACTAAAAAAAAGCACATACATGGGTTTGTTTTGTTGGTTTACAGGGCAAAAGAAATATATATTGATACTGTCTGTTAAGAACTAGAAATTAAATTACGGATGGATAGGTTTTCTTTCCTTTCTAGAAGAATTTGATCCCATTGATTGTTTGATTGATTTATTTACTTATGCAAGAAGTTAACGCAGTATATTTTGGGAATGTAACTTTTTCCTGTCTTATACAATTCATCTCAGTTTTTATTCGATAACCAGAAGAAAGGCCTGTAGATAAATGCTCAGTACATTCTAGAGTGGAATGTATGAGAGGCTAGGAGTAAAAATGTGGCAAATGAAAATATGTACCGTGGCTTTAGTCGTTATAAGATATGTCTTTACCTTATTGACAACACAATGTAATAAAATTAATAAGATACCAGATGCTCAACAAGATATATTTTGTGTCGCCTAGGCCTTTCGGTGTTACCACACCATCTTCAGGGCATCTTTTGCTGGCTTGGAGCTCAACGGACACGCGGCGAGGAGGCCACAGAAGATAGTTCCGTAACATTGATTTTATGAGGGTGACGAAATGCATTTTTATTTTGGGAAAATGGAACTTTACGCCCCATGCGAGTCTCTCACTCCAACTCCTACTCGTGCAAGGGTCTTTTCTATTACATATACGGTTTTTTATTTTATAATTGTGAAATATGTTTGGTACAAGGCTCTTTTTTATTGTGAAATATTATTACTGTGTTGAGCAGGTGAGCGGAAAAGAGTGGGACGTAAAGTTCCATTATGCCTTTATTTTTTATTTTTAATTTTAATTATTGGAGTTCCAAGCCAGCAAAAGATGCGCTGAAGGTGGTGTGGTAACACCGAAAGGCCTAGGCGACAAAAAATATATCTTCTTATGCATCTGGTATCTTATTAATTTTATTACATTGATCGAGCTCAACTGTGTTAGCATGTATTTTAATTTATTGACAACACATTTTGCTACATATAAAAGGGAAATGAGGGAACTAAGTTCAAAATATTGGCATATTCTTACGGTAACTTATATAAAGCTTTAATCACACATTAATAAAAGTATTAACAAAATTAACCTGGCTAAGGATCAGTGGTTCCTCTGATAGTTTTTCTCTCATAAATATCTATAAGAAGAATCATAAAGATGTTCTTAAGAATGCAGCCGGTTGTCGTGTCTTTGACTCGTTAGAGTAGGATGCGAGGGAGGAGGCTGCTAGCCTTGGACTCGGTCACTCGCTTCCTCGCGAATTCATTCTGATACACAGAAATCCGATCAGAGGCCGCTACGCACGTGCGTACAGTAGCTGTCAAGGCGGTCCGGCCTGGGCAGATATCGGGCAGCCTTCAAGTATTACTCGTTGCATATAACGGCGTATTGTGTAATGACTGCTGTATGCTAATAGCTTTGTCACAACAAACAAGAACATGGTTCATCACGTCTCCATTCTCATGGTTTACAGACATCACATCGATTGCTGAATCACGACTTACTTTCTATTATGATTTTGATTACCGTATTTTACGGACTATGACGCTCCGGACCATAAGACGCATCTTGAATTTAGGATGGAAATTTAAGGAAAAGAAATTTAATGTGATTCTAAACGATTTTTTTTAAAGGGAATAATATACTTCATTGCATAAACAAATTATAGTCTTGTACAATGGAATCAATGTAAATCACTTTCAGTGCTTACTGTCAAACTTCTAACTTAAAACCTGCATTGTACGAAAATCTCTTCTGTACAGGTGGTATCGCGAAATTTTAACAACGAACTGATTTCTCTTAATACTTTACCCTCTGAAAATACTTTTGCACCCTCTAACCCTGAATTAAGAATACGGTAAGCGTAGCTGTTTAGAGGTAATTTCCTTAATTTAAACCACCCGGCGGAGACAACTCCTTTCGTATAAAAGAACTAAAAATACCTTTATTTTCGCATTGTATGTCTGGCTTCCAGCTACCCTTATTTTACGATTTGACAATTGGACTGATGTACAGTCTGTACCAAAATTTGTAACTATCTTATCGTTTACAATACCTTGTTTATAACTATGGAATTCCGACAATATTTATCCATAATTTTAATTGTTTTAGTGTATCTCGGACCATTAGACGCACCCAACTTTCAAGGCTCTGTTATAAAGATAAAAAAGTGCGTCTTATGGTCCGTAAAATAGGTTATTTTTGGGGAGGTGCCAGTAAAATTTATATTTTCCACATTTTGATGAATTAGGCTATAAATTTTTTTCGTACGTTGTGCTGTAATGAAAGACAACTGCACCGATTTGCTTCAGTTTACTTCCCGTGTTTGCGACTGCCAACTAGGTACTGAATGAACAAGAGGCAATGACATAATTGAGAACGGTCCTCAATATGTGCCAGAACATAAATTGTTCAGGAGAAGGTTTCTTTAGCTTTTATTAACATATAGAAGATAGAGAACTTGCACAATGAGGCTTCAAAATGAATTGATTATTTTGACTTATCTTATGTTCTTTTTTCACCACCTTAAAGATCTCATTTCAAAGCACCTAAAACCATTAAAAAACTAATTTGGCAAAAAATGGAGATGTTGAGTTTTGTCAAAACGGTCCTCAATTGGACTTTAAATGAAATTATACGTATTTAGAACATAGTCTACTGTGATAATGAGTATGAATCTTTATAGACACTCATTACATTAGCAAGAAAATAAAGGCGAGGTTAAAAATCAAGAAACTGCTTTTAAGTGGCGAAAAATAACATTTTGTTAGTTGTATCAATAATGGCGAAGATTAAATACGGGTCCTGCATAATTCCATGTATTCTAATATATTGTGTAATAGTAATTAAGGTTTACTGACTTCATTCCATTGTTATTATTTTATTTATTTATTTAATTTACTTATTTATTTTACTTAATTATATAATTTGCTGATTTCCTGTTTTGGAAGAAACAATATTTCTTTACAATATGTTGCAACAAACCTTGTTCTAACCCATAGACTACATTCAATCAGGAAATGAAAAAATACAGTTTAAAATATCTTAGCCACACTAGACTATGCCTGCAGGATCTCCTGTCATGGTATTGTTTGGCGTTTCTGTTTTAATGCCAGATTTTATTTATATATTAATTAGTTAAATATTATTATCAATATTATTTAATATTATTTATTTGTTTGTAGGCCTACATACTATTACAAATTATAAATATATTTTGTCATTTTCTCTATCGATAGCTTCTGGTTTTTAAATTAGGCGAATGTGCATTTACAAAGGAATACAATGTTACCTTAAACCAGTGTTCAAATTTATTTAATCTAATATGAATTTCTTACATAAGAGGGAGTTCCTTCATGCCGCTATCGCTGAAATATATTTAAAAATTTATAAACACCCAGCATTTAAGAGGAATAAGTTTCAGAAGTAATTCTGACTGAAAACCTTCCACACTCATGTGTTAAATGTTTAAAACCCTTGAACCTCAACCTCCTAGTGCTCCTAAGAGCATCAAAGGTCTTTGTTTAAGAGCATTTTACTGTTTTTCCTTGTAGTCCCCATTCTTTGCTTATTTATTTTCCTCTTGTTCCAACACTTTATCCAAGTGTTTTCGTTTTTTGCCCTTCCAGTCAATTTAGGTTATTTTATATATTTATAGTTTTAGAATTGCATTGAAGTAATTTTCGTCAACCATTATTTCCCGATTATAAAGTGTTCAACTTTTGCATCCTCTTTTTATTGCTTGAATGTGTACATTTGCGGTGTATATTAAAGAACATAGACCCACAGTAGGTAGTAAAAAACCCTAGACTGCAACCTGTTGAATTTTACTAGTAGTAGAGGTCAAACTGTACGTTTAATGCGGTAGTGAGACCCATCTTAATTCAGAAAATAAAGCATCCAACAGACACATGCTTTTCATAAAATTGTTCTACGTACATCTCAGTGTTAGATTGATGAATAAAATGATAAGTTTTGCAGGTTGTTAGTTATGGTTGTTAGATGTTGTGGGTGTTATGGTTGTTACGGAGATTTATTTATTCTATATTATATTGTAATAGAGATGAAAAAGGGTACCGAAGAAAACTGAATAATGACTAACTTCATAACTAGTTCTCTTCACCAGATATATTAAGGGTAATTAAATCACGGAGGATGGAATGAGCTTGACATGTTACGAGTATGCGGGAGGAAAGACATAGCCTACCTCAAAACATTGACTTTAAGTCTGAAGGGAAGAGACCACTTGGAAGACCTAGACGTAGGTGGGAGGACAATACTAAAATAGATTTAAGGGGAGTGGGATTTGCGAGGTATGGTTGGATGGAGTCGGCGCAGAATAGAGTTGAATGGCGGGCTCGTGTAAGCGCAGTAATGAACCACTGGGTTCCGTAAAATGGATGATTTTCCTTTAGTGTGCTTAGGAATTGTCCATTGTCCTTGAGTAAATAAGTATATTATAGTTGAGTAAATAAGTAAGAATATTATGTTGTAATTAATCTAGCCGTAGGGTTTAAAGGAATGTGAGGGAGAAGCTGAGAGAGATGATACTTGAAAATAGAGGAGATGAAACCCTGAGAATTGAGATTCCGTCCCAGCGTTGTTAGCAACCAAGGGACACCACTTAAAGCCAAATGGATTTGAACCTGTGACCCCCGAACGTGCGACCGCGACGCTACATTCTGGAATACCTCGCTTACTTTTAAACTCTCAACTTCCATAATTGGAAGAGCCTGTAAAATTCAAAACTGCATGGAGAAAAAGTATTGTTTGAAGAATTAAAACTTTCTTGAGGATCAAATAAAGTGAGTACAGATTAATGGCCGAGTGCACCAATCTCGGTATTCAGAATACCGCGGTAAAGTTGTTTAGTTTACCCTGGTAAAGTCATATTTTCGTTGCATCGTGCTCGGTTTCGACTTTTACCGCGGTAAGATGCAAACCGGCCGTGAAGGACCTGTAAAGTGAGAAAACCGCTGTTTTCTTTCCAAGATGGAGATCAGCGTAATGTATCATATTTATGATATCTAGGCCAAAAGCTAATTGAATATAAAGAAAATGAGAGACAGGTGGGATCTATTTGAAGAATGAACGATGGTGCATATCTTTGCAAATACTGTGCTGTAACATCGATTGAAATTACCTTCCTTTCTTACCTCAACTAAACCAGGTACATCGAGTAGGCTAGTGGGCGTAACCACGATTAATACGATTAGTACAGTATTTATGGTGTTTGAATTCAAACTTTGAATTCAGACGACATATATACGCAATATAATAATCCATTTTATCCTTATGAACATTTATTACTGAACAAGAAGGCAACAAATAAATGAAATATGGAAAACTCGTGAGCCTAGGCCAACTTTGCAGTGAATGGCTACATGCATCACGATATAGCCTATGTACTGGTATATAGTGTATGTAATCAATTTTTCATACTTGTACACACACACGAACATAATTATAACAGCCCTTTCATGGCTATGTAGATGACTTTGCACCTACAATTTCCACTAGTCGAACGGGAATAAAAGTGAGGCTATGTCGAACTCAGAACAGAGATTTCATGGTGTTGCTTTGCCTTAGATTGCACAGGTGTGAGAATTATTATTTAAAACATAAATGTTATTTTATTGAAATGTACAGACAGGTGGGATCTATTTGAAGAATGAACGATGGTACATATATTTGCAAATGTTGTATGTGACATCGATTGAAATGACCTCATCCAAACCAGGTCCATCCAGTAGGCGTAATCAACTGATTTTCACGATCGTTACAGTATCTATGGTGTTTGAATTCAAAGTCAGACATATATACCCAATATAATATACCATTTTATCCTTACGAACATTTATTATTGAACAATAAGGCAAAAAATAAATGAAATTGGGCCTACCTGAGTCACCGTGACTGGAAGACGTGCAGAGCGAGAGCGAACCTAGCGGCCATGGAAGAAACCAACACAAATCAACACAAACCAACACAAAATTTCTCCATGGGATTGGCTTCATAGCAGAGTAACCGCGATATTTCCAAGCATTAGCAAACCGCGATATTTTAGCAATGGTGCACAGAGATTTTGAGAATACCCCGGTATTACGTTTACCGCGGTAACAAAACGGCTGAGAAAACCGGAGAATGGTGCACTCGGGCATAAGTGTACTATTCATTCCATTTCCAGCTCTTCATTATCGTCATCATTGTTACTATAATTACTATTGTTATTGTTATTACTTCCTCTGATCGTACCGTAAATACTATAGGAAGGGGAAGTAGACTATTGTTTTCGGCCCGTAAATTCAAAGTTGAATTTTTAACATAAATATAAGTTTTGAGTTTCCCTGAATCAAAAAATACAGCGTAGTGAACAGCCTAGCTCCAGAACGGAAAATTGTGTGAAAACATTTTGTATTTGGGTTAGGTATTTTCTGAGGATCTGACGTGAAGATTGGCGACGACTATTTCTTATTTTTAAGGGGACTTGACGTGAATAAAATTTCGTTTTTCATGATTTTCTCGAAAACTGCTGTAACGATTTTACTTTAAATTTTGTACTTGGGGTGCAAAACGTTCCTTTGAAACAATTTTTTTCAAAACAATTATCTGAAGGTAGTTATAAGCCACCCACCATCTGTAGAAGCTCAATCTTGCCTGGTGAACAATAAATCTATGCACCAGGTTCAAACGTCTGAATACGCCCTCTTATTCTATATCAGATTGTGAAGTGAAAAAAGATGCATTGGGAGTAGTAAAGAAGTTACGTGAATGCTTAAGGGAATATGTACGTGAATTATTTTGAAATTGATGTTTTTTGTTTTTGTTTATAGCACTAAAAAAATGTGCTGAATTTTCTACATCCATTGATATGTAGTTTATATAGGTTTAGAAATTATTTGTGTCATTTAAATGGACATTTAAATATGTTTACACGCATTTAAATGGACATTTAAATATGTTTACACGCTCTGAGCCATGTCCTTAAAAAGGTCAGATGAGAAATTCACTATTAACTTAAAATTGAATATCCCGGTAACTCTTATTTTACACACATATTGTTAGGTAGCTCCACAACCATTAGAGATAGAAGGCTGAAATTTTTTACACTAATGTTACATGCATATATGCATAAAGCAGACTACAATGATGCCCATAGGTATAAAATGTGTTATGAAATATTGATCAAATTTCAAGATATTTTATATGCGATATATAAAAATTAATTGCATTAAAAATAATAACTTTAGCTGTATAAAAGTAGTCTACTTTGTAGAAAAATATGTTCATTATATGCATTAAAAAAATAAAAGGTGTCAGAGAAACCAGAAAAATGTTATGGCCTATAGGAAGTGATAAGTGCATCTGAATTAATGTTTTTCCTGCTCCTATAAAACGTGTAATTTAAAATTAACTTGGTCAGTTTTTTATACTTTTATCTGCTAGTTATGTTCTAGTAAGCCTTGTTATAGGATCATGTAATTTTTGTCCACTTGAGTTCATTTTCTTGTAAAATGTTAATATTTCAGAGCCTGCATTTTTTATCTTTTTGTGGTTGTTCACGTACATATACCCTTAATCAGATTTTATTTTGGTTATGTATCCTTCGGGGATGCGATGTGATGTGGTAACGGCATTCTCTTCATTTTTACAACCATTTTACATGAAGATAATGTCATACATAATAGAGTATTGTACTAAAATGACAAACTTTATTTCTTGGCTGTGGCAGTTATGTGAGTTTTACATAAGAATTTTGCTATAATAATATCATCACGATATTCATCATCTTCATTAGACACCATTACAATAGTACCACTGATAATGGAACGTATATAAACAGTTCAAATAAACAAACAAACAAAAAATGATCTGAAAAATTAAGTTACATTACTGAAATATAAGCTTGTTTTATTTATAGGATTATTAGAAAAAGTATGTTAATTGCTTAGATTACGGCTGCATGAAGGTGGGGAAATGTTTAAATCGTCTATAATTAGGAACAAGTTTCTCGATGTAAAATGATTTGGAGTAGGGATCGTCACTTTCCACGCTGTCTCTTTAAATACCGGAATAAAACCATAGCAGAGTTCATATCGGAGTGAGTAGAAAGTAATAAGAACTTGTGACACAGATATGAGCAGCTAACAGTCGAAGATGTCAGGCTGTAAATTCTCTAATTACAAATTCTAACTTCAAGCCATAGAAACTTCGCCTTATTACAGCACAGATAGAGCAGGGGGGCTATTTTATTATATGGGCGTGAGGTGAATTCCGTATTTCTTATCTCCACCAGATAAAACACTTCAAATAATTGACAATACTGCTAATGAGAACTTCGTAAGTATCCAAGATACGTTGTTCCTTGTAAGGTCTTGCGTAAGAAACTTTCGCCTAGTTAAAAAAAAACACATGTAGTACTTTAAGGATTTTATGTTTATATCTAGGTTTGATTGTGGTTGCTAAGAATTTTAAGTTTATTTTTGTATTAATTAAGACCTAAGGCAAATTAAACCTGCTATTTATACAATAAATTGCTTAGTGAAATTTACGTTAATTGGTTTAAATTTTACTCAGACTCTTAATTCATCCTGTAGAGGAGCATAGAGCCAAAACGTTTGCCATTTTGTTCAGTGTTTTATTATACGCTTCAGATGCCTTTCTCATCACGGTGAAGGCAACACCGAAAGAATGAATCATTAAAGTGTGATGACGTGTTAGTGTTTTATTAGAACATTTCAAACAGCGTTACCAAATCACTGAGAAATTCCGCCAGATGTGATATGAAAAACCTCGTTTTCACTAAAAAAAATCCACTATTTTTTAAAGAACGGACCATACACATTTCAGTCCTACATGATAATTTAATTCTTGTAGTCACTAATAACTTGCCTGTAGAATCTTCGTATTAAAAAAAAATCATTTTAGTAAAGAAAAATTTCATAAGAAATTAATTCGGACTACACCATAAAAGAAAGCAAATTAGCTAGAGGTAAACTTAACATACTTTATGAGCTATTAAACATCCAAGATATGTTTATGTTTAAACGCAATACCAATATCAAGTTTCATTTGATATTTACATTTAGACTATAGGAAGGTTTTCAGACCCGTCCCCAGAGTATATATATATATGTGTGTGTGTGTGTGATAAAAAATTCTTAGGTATATAAGAAAAGCATATTTATTTCGCTATACTTTAAACAAACAATGAAATAACAACCTCATTCTCTGAAGTACCGGTACATATTCTGATTTATCAAGATACTGAGAAAAATTATTGTTAATGTTTACCTTGCTCTTAATGCATAATCGCAATCACTTAATGTTTAAAGTGTACAGTACATCACAACTATGTCCTAATACCAAAGCGTGATTTCATGCATTTACTTTAGATAAGTTGTGTTATCAATTCACCACATCTTACCAGATAAACGATAGATCTATTATAAACATTCAGAATTGGGGTGCTCCGGCAAGATTTTACCATTAAAGAAAATAACTATTAACTAACATGTGCGATAAATGTTACATAGTAGGCTAAAGAGTGGAGGAAAACGAGACCCGAGGAGACAGTATTGAAAATAGATGGGATCAGAATTTGAATCCCGTCGTCATCCGAAGCTTCTCCGTAAAGACTATGTGAAGGAAAACAGCTTTAGCCCTAAGATGATCATATAGGCTGATATAGGCCTATGGCCCTAGGCAAAGATAAGGAGGATATTGGCGTCCGAACCCCATAATGTGATACTTATAAAGCATTAGTAAGAAAAAGATCAATGTTTTGTGTCACTCAGGAAGGAGAGATGTCAGTAATTTAAGGTCATCCAATTTAGACCCTCTCCCAGAAACTAATATTTCTGAATACGTGCTTGGCCCTAGGCTAATATTCTCTTGTAAAAATAATTTGGGTAACAGTATATTATATAGGCTAACTTAAGAGTACAGCCAAACGTGATCATTTGTCGCATAAATTACTGGTATGTACCTAACTCACCAAGATAATATAAATTATATAAAACTACTCGTAATTCAATGGCGCTGTATCCCAAGGTGTGATAACCCCGCTAAGTCATCTGTCTTTCTACTTTATTGACAGGATTGGGTACATGTGGTTAGCATACCGATTCCCTCGGCAATTAAAGGATTTGTTGCCGCTGATTCTTCATTTAGCATTATTCTTTTCTCACAAGGAAGTATAACCCATTCCAGACCTAATCTATCTTTTAACGGCGATAAGATCAAGGAAGCGGACTTAGTAATATGCATATGATTTTGTATATTTGAGGTCCTTACCAGGATTTGAACCCGAAACTTCTCGCAGCTTAGGCAAGAACACCAATGTGAAGCTGATGATGATCTAAATTAAATAGAAATTTGCGTTGTGTTGATGAAGCGCAGTCTGTAGTCCCACGTAAACTTTACCTTGGCTCTGCGCAGCCCGTGTGCCATAATCATTCCGAAGGACTAGTATATTATTTATGTTCGTCACTATTTTCGAAGCGAATATTTCGTCAATATATGATACCGGCTGAGGTATCAATAGAAAGATTTTTTATTCTGTTTGCAATAAGTTTCTTACTGTTCCATTTTGTGTTTTGGTAATTGTTCCGTATAAACTGTTTGGTTGAAATTCGCGAGGTTTCCTATTTTAAATTCCAGGTGGGTTTTGGATGTAGAATTTGGCTTTAAAACAAGAAACTATGGTAATATTGTTCTGTGATTATAATTTTACGGAGTTATCGAGTCAAGACTTCGCTGAAGTTAGAAATAGATAAATTAATAATATTAGTCAACGCTATCGTTCATGGTTCATGGAACATGTGGACAGTTAAATCCCAACAGACCGTGTATGGAAGATGACAGGCCTAAGTCCATTAACAATTCCCACAGATTTATTAAGTGCCAGAATGGTAAATCAAATACGCTTTATCGGATTTTCTTGAAACTTGGTATACGCACGGGAAAAAGCCTACTGATATTGGACCAAATCGGTTGACCGGTACCGGTACCAATTTAGTGCCTATTTTTTGGTAATACATTAGAAAGAATTTATCAAATAAAAATAATTTCTCACGACAACATATTGTTTTACAGTGTTCACATACGGTTTTAGAAGTTACAATACATGTAGCTTCCACAAATAACACTACCCACATATTCCTTCACATACGCTTATCAAACTTTAGACCTTTGTTCTTCCGTAAGCCCTGCTTATTGAATCGATCTGGAGCTTAACTCAGAGATCTATTACAAAAATAACATAGGCCTATCATAATTGCAATTATCACTGATTAAACAAAAACATTCTGGCACTTTGTTGTATCAATTTACCTGATATTATTTCTTGTGTAACTAATCTTTATGCTGATTGATATTCAATTTAAAGAATGAGAGGGTATTTTTTTCGGTTCGTTAAAACTAGATAATCATTGTATTGTACCTATCAATACGTTTTTGTCCTTAAAATAATATGATCTTAAGAATTTTAAAGTTGTCCAGTCAAATATCTCTATATACACGTTTTGATTTTTATCTCATTCATAAATACACTCAATTTCCGCGTTGATTAACGAATTTTAAAACTTATTCTTTTAAATTCATAGCTGTATTGACATTTACTTTTAAGCATTTCGTATGTATATATATATATATTTTTTTTTTCAAATTGTAGACTATTTTATTACCGCTGATAAATGTCCACTTTTTTTAAAGCACTTGTCAAAAGGACGAAGTGCGAAAGTTTCGCGTGTGTTTTCTTATAGTCTTTAGTTTTTCTCGTACCCTTGGAAATAACGTTTTAACTCTGAAATTACAGCTGACTCTATAAATATCTAATGATGTAACAAGGAATATATTCCACAGAAGAACACGTTGCATGTTTTGATTTAAAATCTCCATAACATATAGATAAAGTCAGGAAATAAATTCCATCTGATGCTATGTTCGGTAGAAGCTGTTTCCATCGAAACCACCTACCTGCAAGGCATAACATTAGCATATCAAGACATGGGGATCTGTGTTAGCATTTGACGACTGTGAGTTGTGGGTGTTAGACACCATGTTCCATTTTGTAGCATGCCACTCATTTGGTGTTACGATACAAATCACTGCTATTTAGCATGTCACAGCGAATTGTAAGTTTTCACTCCATACCACTTGTGACTCGTACAGTTCTGAATTATTTGTTGAGTAGCGATTATTGGATCAGGGGAGCTTTCAACTGGCCATTTCAATAAAACAATATTCCCTCTCATTCGCAGACAGCACTCGCTTTATATTGGAATTTTTTCACTCCCTTTGTTTCTACTTCTAGTTACTAATGGGATGCATTATTCATATATTAACTGGGATGTATGTAAAGTATCTACATAGCCAATGCAATAAGCTCGACGTCTATCAGATCAATATTAGGGATGTTTTGTCACAATTTTGAAACTAACTCCCTCAAGATTGGGTTACAATGAACATAAATAAATATCTTAAAAAATTTAATTTATCAATTTTTTAATTTTGAATTTAATTGAATTTTTTAATGTTACAAAACTTCAAATTACAAAAATCCAGGTTAATAATGTTCTACTATGGAAAAAATAAAAGACAAAAAATTACAATCACAAATTGAATTGGAAGTTCGGTGAGAATTCTGGATAACACTTCTTTGCTGTCCCTTGATGAATCTTTGGGACGAACAATTATTATTGGGCAAGTATGTTATATGCTGGAAACTATGCACAATTGTTTTCTTATAAACGGTATTAAGGAACTAAAATGGAAGGTACAAATTATTTCAACCCTTGTGAGAGGTAATTTCTCTCCTAAGATACCTCACTAATAGTTAGATATGCCAAATGGATGGCTAATTCGATAAAGTAGTGCACTGTTATTCTAAAGGATAGGGAACTAGATGAGGGAATAGAAAAGAATTATCCTACGTGTCTATGCGATTTAAAAACTGGTTCGTAATGATTTTTTCTGTTGATTTCCAGGGTTGAATGTTATAACATTAGAATTTTAAGGGTAACTTGTTAAAAGTGAATATAAAATTTCAGTACGTTAACACAGATTTTGGTGTAAAAGGAATAGGTAAGAATATTAAGCTTATCATTAAATAATATAATTGCAAATAAAAATAATCATTATAGTATAATATTTATAAATTTTATCTGTTGCAATAAATTATCTAATCCTTCTTTCTTTTACACGTAAGTGGAGTTGACTGGTTTAACCCTATAAGCAGAATCAGCACTAATCTTTTTCCGGTTAGAGTGAGTACACAAAAATGCAATCCCTTTAAAATGCATTCAAACGTTCGCTAATTTGTTTTATTATTTTGGTCCTATTTTTCTTTCTTCCGTAAAACTCCAATATTTAGCCTAATGACACACCGTATAATTATATAAACCTCTTTGAAATACCGTAGTTGGGAATCAGAGTGCCCTACTCTTTAAAGGACCCCTGCAAAAGAAGGATCATGTCATTTCCTTTTTACGAATAATCCCAAGCGAGATTACGATTATAATCGATAGAATTTATCTCATGTAACTCGTAAGTTATAAAATATAATTATACCGAGCGAGCTGGCCGAGATAATGAACGTCTTGGATTGGCATTCGGGAGTTCCCAGATTCAAATCCCGTGGCCGGCCAATTTGACTTAGGTTTCTTCATAGTTTCCCCAGTCGTAAAGGCAAATGCCGAATTTGATATTTACATACCATGAATCATCCTCACCATATCATCCTGTATCATATCCCTTTTATTTAATGTCAGTTGAAGTTTATTCCATAAAATATTTTGTATTGAGAGTATTTCAATTAGATTCTACATTTAACATTAGTAAGAATGTATAAGAAATACGTAAATAGTGGTATAGTGTAACTAATGAGAAGATATTAACAATAGAAAATAATAATAATAATAATAATCAATATTTGCATGGCCTACCTTACTGTATAGCCACCGATCCCAAACTCCTGATATGGCCTGTAGCTGAAAGAGTACCGGTAGGCTACACCTGAAATATATTTAAAAAATATTATTATATGATTAATTATTATATAAATAATTGTGTTCAAAATCAAACATATTGTATCAGCAAACCAAAATTAATGAACAATCGAACGAGTCTCCCATTTCAGTATGTTATTAAACACATTTGTGTTGTATTTCTTATGTTGTTATATCGATTTTAACATTAATTTATCAAAACTAAGTAAGGATGGCTTATGACTTTATCTCTCCAAGCCCCTCAGTTATCTAATTCACTTCAGTTGTAAATATAGCTTTGGTAGACAGCCTAATTCTTCTACAATCTTGAGAATGTTAGCTGTTTAATGATTACGTCTTGAACTTCCTAAAGTAAGCTGTTATATTCTCACAATTTTATGAAGTGGAGCGAGGCTGACAAAAATTAAAAACAATACGTTAGTTCTCATAGTATAATAAAGGCCTGTTTGTCCTCACAAAATAGAGAACATGAAATCCAGGAAGAGGAAAACTCGTGCCGTTAGTCGCATGTGAAGTGCAATCCTTCACCTTGTTCCTTACTTCCGAGTCGCGTGCGATGCACGCCGGTCATTTCCCCCAGCATTGTCGCGTTCTATTAATTAGTCTCTCTCGTGACCTTTACGTGGTTCTGAACAAGATGACCCTCTCCTTGCTTTCAGCGGGTCATATATCACGTCCTCGCATCCGAAACAAAGCGTCCCAAGAAACTGTGGCCATTCTTTACTCGGTTGAATGTAGATGTTCCCTGCAGAATTTGTCATGTAATGATGACCTATTTTCCTATAACTGCTGCTTACAATATTTTACCAATTCCCTTAGAACTGTCAATAGGTGAACAGCAACTCAATTAGCTGTAAGCAGATAGATCCAAACTCGTCACTTCCAGGTAGCATTTGACCTTTTCCAACTGAAATACACAGAAGTTGGTCGCCGTGTGGACCCAACACCATTGCAACTTACTTCCATCTTGGTAAAATATATAAACCTAAAGTATTATTGAATACAGCGTGATTAGTATTGTCCACAGCAAATAGTTTAATTCAGAAATCTTACAGAGGAGAAATAGCCGAAATATTAGGAGACTGCAAAGAGGATATCCCAAAACCTGTACATAATTAGTGTATCCTAGACTTTCGGATTTGGGAACATTGATATTGTAGTCTTTTGTAGAAAAACGATGATATGGGAAGAAGACGTCTTAACGGTGGAATCGACTTGACTTCGTTTAGAAAAAAATTACTGCTATTTTTCTTCCAGTCTGGTTTTAGGGGAAATTCCTTATAAAAGTTGTTTCTATATTTCTAAAAATATCCCAATTGCGAGGAGAATGCGATTTAGAATTGACAGAGAAGTAGGCTACAATCCATTGTAATAGGCTATTACTAAAGCTTACAATGTAGGTACTCAGAAGTAGGCTTACTAGACGCATGAAGATTTGATGTCAACCTTAACCAAAAGGCATACGTCAATGATTCTAGTACAACCTCGTAGGAAGAAGAAACTAGAATAGCACTGGCTGTCTGTTCCCAAGTTCGCGTGTTCTATCACAGGATGGTGTATTTGTGTGTGTAAATGCGATAATCCTGTTCAAACACAAGTCGTTGTATTGATTTTTCTTCACATTTCATTTATATCGCCATTTCTTGGGTCTTACTTCTACTTTCCTTATTTAGCCTAAGGCTTCAAAGTGTTTATTTGAAAATAAACGCATTTCTTTAAAATTGCTCGCACAATATCGGTAATATTTCATATCACTCCCTTCTACAGTGATACTCTACTGTTTATTTTTTCAAATTTGTGTTTATTAACGGCCGTGGGTATCGGCATGCTAACCACATGCCCCCCAATCCCGCCATTTGGCTACGGTAGATGACGCAGCGGCCGGTTGGTGGGCCTAGACTCTCCAGGGATGTAGAGCAACGGAGGTTTTTTATTTATTAAATATCATATTTCATGCATAGGGATTAGCACATTGGTTCTAATAGAAATTGGAATATATTTTATTTAATTTTTAAAATTAGCCGTTAATTATTTAATTTTTAAAATTACATTTCTACTTTTCAATCTGTTATTTCTACTATGTGCTCCTACGAACTATAAGAAAGCCCGATTTAATTATTTAAAGGTTTTTATACAAATTGTAGATTACAAAAGTCCAATATTATGGAATTTAATCCTTTCATAACTGAATTTGTTATTGGCATATAAGCAAACAGCAAGTGAAACCACCAGTGGACTCTAAGTTTGAAATCACCATAAAAAAATTAAAAATCAGTAGAATAGGTGGCTTCCATAAATAATGAACGCATGTGGTTAAAAATCTTCACATTTTACATAAAAATTATATTAATTTAATATTTCTGCTTTAAACAATAAATTGTTCTAAGTGATGCATTTATACGTCATATCAGTAAAAAGGTTTAAGTGCTTGTGATTATTAAAATAATAATAATAATAATAATTATAATTATAATGTAATAAGAAGAAGAAAAAGAAAAGAACAAGAAGACGAAGAAGAAGAATTACTTCTAAAAATAAATTATGTGCAATTGTATAGGCAAAATGACTGCACATATACTATAATATAACTCAGTCAAAGCAGCGTTAACATTCATATATGATTTTACGCCATCTGACTGCAGTAGGGATTTCGTAATCGTTGGGACAAAATAAATTCAGAAGCTGGGGCTGGCTTGAGAAATTGCTATGTGGCAGAACGCACGTAGTCGGGAAGACTTTGTAACACTTTCTACATGTAGCAACCAAAGCAGCATCTTGTTGCTTGCACGAGATCTGAACTTTATATCACAAATAACATGTTTGGTTTTTTTCTTTTCTTTTCCTATGAAACATATTTGGTTACTGTCATCAGTATACCGCGGATCTTTAAGTAAACCCAAATTTTCCTGACTCTCAAGTTCAAATAAGTCTGGGTAATATGTGCTTTTTTTAACTAATGCAGCTCGGAACCTTAATTTTGTAACATGTAAAATGTACCTCGTTAATGCTTATATTTGCGTATGTATAAAAGTAAGCTAGCCAATGCAGCTCATTTTGTCACTAATTCTTAAGACTTTACAGAATTATTATTTATTATTAATGTAAATATAAATAAATTACTTTTAAGCTTTAAAATTACATAATATATATTATGCATTATCAAAATTGTTTTAAATGAAATTATCTTAAAAGCACATATACAGCACACCTATAAAAATACTTGATAGCTAGTAATATCACTTCAGATAACTGCTTGAAATGTTTCACAACGATCAAAAGATTATAAAATTGCATAATATTTTTCGGTCTCTTATATTAAAGGGAGAAGGCTAAGAAACCCATTTTACTGAAAATATCTCTAAGCAGGTTTTTTTTATTAATAGTCCTTTTTGTCAGATTCTTACACCACGATAAAAGAAAAAAAATAATAAGTTATGGGCTTCTGAGGCCGTCCGTAGAAATATTTCTAGTGTTAATGTTTGTTAATGATTATTCATTTTTTAAGTTTCAACTAATTTTGAGTTTCTTTTTCCATTTCTTCGTTTCCCATTGCTGTCTATTATTTCAGAAGTTATAAACTTAAAACACATTTCATATTTGTACACCAAACAGGGTGAAAAATCCATATTGATGAAATTGGAGTAGGCCTATTGGCACGTCCACTTCATTGACATTTCATCGTCCCTCCCTTCCTTGACTTCCACCTCCCCTCCTAACAATAATAGTAATAATAATAATAAAAATAATAATAATAATAATAATAATAATAAATTATCCCTAATACTCCACTCAAAAGCATTATCTGCATTCCAACCTCCAATTGTATACCTTCAATCGTTCGTTCTTCATAATATTGGAAGTAGTATCATTATGTTTTGTCTTTCATTTTTCTCTCATTAGCTTATTGCGTGTATTGCCTTTGTGTATGCTTCATAAATCGCCTCCATTGGACAGCCTCGGATTTTCCGTGGGTAGAAGACATTGTGGCTTGGTTCTAAAAGGGCCAATGTCAATATCTTGCAAAAATGAGATCTAAGCATTATTGAGCTCTGCTAGTCTTTATCTGTCGTATAATAAAAGTGTCAATGTCTGTTGTTATTAATAGACATAATACAGAAACCTTAGAGGCCAATGTCGGAAGCTCTCGGCAAGAAAATGTTACTTCTACAAAGGCTTCAAAGTCAGTTATCTCAAACGCAGGTTTTATGACATTGGCCCTTTTAGAACCAAGCCACATATTTTATTTTATGTATTGGTTAGCCTGAACATAGGGACACTTGTAGGAAGAGTACAATGCGAGTGATACAGAATACAATAAAGGACAATAGGGAGAAACAAGGGAAGGATTTATATCGTATTCTCATTCATCTCTCTTCTCTAATACTTATATTACAGCTTCCGTACTTGACATCGCTACGATCTGTTGCGACTTGCGATGAGCAGAGAGAAGCTTCTTGTCCAGGAAGAACAAGTTACTTTCTCTCTCTCTCCAGCACAACCACCTCATCTGAATGACTAATTGGTTTTTATTACTTCTCTATTCTTTTTCCCCGTTATTTTTTCTTGTTCTTTATTCTTTCCTTTCCTTTCCTTTCCTTTCCTTTCCTTTCCTTTCCTTTCCTTTCCTTTCCTTTCCTTTCCTTTCCTTTCCTTTCCTTTCCTTTCCTTTCCTTTCCTTTCCTTTCCATCCCTCCCTATCCTCTTCTATACATTTGTCTCTCTCTTTTCTTTCTAGTTTCCTTTTCTATATAGTTTTCCCAAGTTCTTCTTTTCTTTCTTTCTCTTTTCCTCTTTTGTTTCTTATTGTTTCTTAATGTATTTTCTTTCTTTCTTCCTTTATACTTTATTAGTTGCTTTATTTCTATTTTCGTCTCTTCCTTTCTTTCTTTCTTTCTTCCTTCCTTTCAAATTTTGGTATCATTTCCTCTTTTTTTCTTTCTCGTACATAACTTTCATTGTTAAATCGTAGCCTGAATATTAGTGTAAAAAGAGCATGTCTTTATTATCCCCTTAAGTTGCACCTCTCGTTTCCTTTTTATATTCACGTCTTCTTTAGTTGTTATGTCCTCACTCTCTCGCTTCTTGAGCGGTGGAAAAGTATGTTATTTTAGAAGAGTGGTTAGAGTCTTTGGTAACAGGTGCAATTTTGTAGAGAATTTGAGACGTGAATGTCTCTTGGTTAGTAATTTACAGTTGAAACACAAGCAGCAGTTGGGCACTCTTTAACACTCTAATTGGGGCAATTTTATACTAATTGAAACCCTGCTTGTTGGATGGAGTCAAGGGTACAATCAACACCTCAGTAGCCAAACACATCATCAGCAGCATAAGTATAAAGGGGAAAAGGAAACGCCTTGCTAATTCAGAGCTCCCTGAACTTCACGTAGATGGCAGTGAATTAAACCATTTTGCTTTACCGTCGGTTTCTTTTTAATCCTTTATCTTTCTTTTGTGATTTTCCTGCTTTTCATTTGCCTTAGAATTTCCGACCCTTTGTTTTCAGTTCCTGTTTTTTCTTCATTTTGTAATTTTTCATTTAATTGGCTGCTTTTTCCTCATTCAAGTGTCCTTCATCTGCTTACATACAAACAATTTATTAATTTCTTATTACTATCCTTGTGCAAGTTCTTCTCCATAACCTTCATTCATCATTGTTTTTCTGTTTCATTTCATAAGATTACTGTATAGTTTTTAAGTTCTTATTTCTTCCATTCCCTCTTACATTCAATATTTTTTATTCTTCTTCTTCTTGATGATGATAGTGATTTGTTATTATTATTATTATTATTATTATCATTATCATATTATAGTTTCACTAATATGTTAACGTATCCTTCTTAAATGAAAGTACTCTAAGTTGTTTATTTGTTTTGGTTGTTTATTGACGGTAGTTTACCGTTAATGATGCCTGTGACTTCGCAGGAGTGCAGAAACTTTGTCCCGCAGGAGTTATTTTAGGGGACTGTTCAATTTATCCCCACATAAATGTGATCGGAATCAAATCCGCAAATGTGCGAACCTTGCTCCATGCTGGCCAATTGAGAAATATGTTTTGTTTGTCATGGATATTTAACGAGAGGTGTACATCGGCCTGTAATCTTTGCCGGTGTCGAAATTCTTTCAAATGCCAATAAATTTCTAGGCATGGAACGGTCTCATTTATTTCTAGTCACTCCTAAACACTGGATCGGGATCAGACCCGCGAATTTGCGTAACTATTTCAACCAGACAAACAAGTGCTATGTTGTTTTACATCCATTAGTGTTTTTTTGTCCTTCTTAGGATGTAGAGAGTTCTCATTGAACATCTTTTTGGGTTTGTGTTATAGCAGTTTTCCCACGACTTCTATTCCAATTCTGTTCCATAGATTTTGTGTCTGTTCCCGAGGACATAGTCACTATTTGGAAGTTGCTCGTCTCGTTAGGCATTATTATTATTATTATTATTATTATTATTATTATTATTATTATGAATAGTATTACCATTATTATTAATACTACTATTATTACTGCTACTAATAAAGGCTTTGCCTTTTTCATGTTCTAATTCCTTTAGTATGAAGAAAGAGTTACTATACTTGAGTGCACAGTCTTGATACAGGAAACATGTCTGCTTATCGGACTGAACAAGATATACAAGTATATGTTTATGTTAGTTCCATCGGGAGAAATTTATGAAGACTATAAAATGTTTACGTCCCATGTGAAAACATAACCCAGACACCTTTATTTATCGTTCCTAATAGAGAGCTTAAGTTTTATTATTATTTTATCTATTATGCCTATTGGAGCTGTAAATGTAAGTAATAACTTAATTCTATGTGGAAAAAATCTGCATTAAACGCCATAGTGACGCATCGGATAGAATATTATAGGTGACTGAATATTCTTTTTTGCACGGTGTAACTAATTAGTGGTACTTACGAATATTGTTGCCGTGGATCGTAACTTGACATTCCGACACGCAATCTGGTTGCTATGAAAACAAAAGAAATCTCAGTGCTGTAAAAATTACAAAAAGCACACGTGCCGTAACCATCACAATACAAGCCTTTATCGAAGACCGGAACCAAGGCCCCCCCAGTTTGTGGCGACTGTAACAGGACAAATATTCAGTCCCCATAACAACCAACACATGCGAATCACTTTCTGAAATATAACATCTATCTTCAATAATGTATATGCATAATATTTTCAGCTAATATCTCAATTAATATAATTAAATTGATATAAATAATCATCGTGCAGAAAATAGCATGCAATACTCTTGTTCCGTAAGCCCATAACGGATCTCGGAAATTGAAAAAACTCTTTCGTCGATCCGGGAACTAGTATCGCAATATACTAATGTCATAGTAAATATTCAGGATTCGCTGAAATGTCTAAACATATTCTTTTTGCCTACTTTCACTGTCAAAAAAGCTTAATCGTAATATATTAATAAAATACTACAAAATTACAATGCAGCATAAATTTTAAGTCACCAGAGAGAATAAAACACATGAATTGGATAGACAAGTGAAATAAGATCATCTGAAAAAAAGGACCTGAAGATGGCGGAATAAAAGCCGAATTATATTGTCCCACAGAATATTGGACCTACAGTAACTTACTTTAATGTTTTTACTATTTTAAGTTCAATATTATTCTTTCAATGATGTTTTATAGTATTGATGACTATAGGTTTTAGAGGTTACAAGGCTATTAAGCTGACAATGTAACAAACAAATTTTATGTGACCAAAATTCGAGGGAATAGGTGGAATTGTTTTATAACACACATTATACAACACAAGAGAAAATGAGATCGCTTAGTTGAAAATTGGTTTCTCCTGTGCATAATAGAAGTAAAGCCAGACAAATGTCAAGTAGTGATTTTCTCAAGTGTATCAGAAAACTGGATAGAAAGCTTGCACTGTTTGGAAAGAAGTTAGATTCTGATGATATCAAGTTCGATGCTTTGGGGTGATACTAGACAGAATACTACCGTGAACACACTATTAGAGTCAGTTAAACATATATATATATATGTATATATATATGTATATATATATGTATATATATATGTATATGTATATGTATATGTATATGTATATGTATATATATATGTATATGTATATATATGTATATATATATGTATATATATATGTATATATATATGTATATATATATGTATATATATAATACTTCTTTGCCGCTTTCCATGACCCTTAAGGATTCTAATCTATGTGCCTATGCCAGGTTTTGGATGTAATTGGTCTAGGAAATAATACTAATTTGCATCCTAATTTTCTACATTACAATTACCAGTAGTAGTAGTAATAATAATAATAATCATAATAATAATAATAATAATACCACCGCCTACCGGTAATAACAATATAGGCAAATTTGAATACCTCCCGAGATCCTGTCAGCCTATCAAATTTCATATTTCCTGCTCTCGAAGTCATGCTAGCTAAATCATATGCTTGAACGTGGATTTTTTGTTACGGGATCCAAATTAAACATTACATGGAAACCCAGTCTCTGCACATAGTAAGTATAGTATGAATAGGGAACTTAAAAATAAAGCATTAAGAATACTGAAGGGAAAGTAGAATTAGTGGGAACACTTTGCAGAGAATAATATTTGTAAAAAGACCACTTAAATTTCTAGGGTTTCGAGTGAAGTGGGAATATGAGGTAGAGTCAAGTGTAATAATAAACTACCTTCAGTGCTGTGGCTTGCAGATGAAAAGGTTGAAGGTCAAATGCTAGGGCTGAACCACTTAACACTTCTAATAACATATCTTATTTTTTTAAGGGCCACTTATTAATATTCGAACTTTTAATGCAAGGTACTAAATCAACTCGAAGCACATATAAAACTACAATTAAGCGATCATTGAAGGCAAGAAACGCTTGTGTCTTGATGGAGATGGCTCAGCCTTTAAGAGAAAGGCAACTGACTGTACTTGCTGTAACAACTAATCGACCTTACAACAGGAACAAACATACTCTTGAGATAAGTGTCCCGGAAGAATGATTTATTACGAGCATCATGGGCAAGACTTCACTTCAGTGGAAATGGCATTGTATTCGTGAACTCCATTAATTACTGTGACATTGCCCGCAGGGTGGAAATGGGAGGCTGTCCGTGGTCCATGGTTGCTTCAATATATCGCCCAGGCTTGGGGCTTGTCTTCGCCTGCCTTGGCCTTAACACACTTGCCCACATTACTTGACTGACGTCTGTATATCACAGGTTCAACTTAGCATTGTTTGTTTGGATATTGTGTCTTAAATCATCAATTCATATGAGACTAGAGAGATGGAGTAAAAATATCAGCCATTTTCTTAAAATATTACTAATAACGGTTTCGCGAGCTACAAGTGAGTTGTCTATAATATCCAAGCTTTCGAAAATTCGGTATCCTGAAAATGCTGCCGATATTTTAAATAACCTGGCTTGGTCTTTAGCTCATGAAACCGCTATTCGTAGGAAAAGGCATTTAATGAACAAAAATAGCGAAAAAAATGCATTTATCGCCTTAAAATATTTTTAAAATGGCACAATTTATTTTAAAGTCACCAATAAATTATCCCCAATTATTTATATACAGTAGTTATTTTTTGATTTTAAAGAGCAATTTAATGGGTAACAGTGCATTACATTTAATATACAATATAAGATATTCATTTTGCTACTAACGAAGAAAGTAAATGCTATTTGGATTCGTGGATATGTGCCATTTCAAATTAATACAATAAATTTGAGTTGAAATTAACGATGATTAACGGTGATTCTCAAATGAAACTTATTTTCTGTACTGTATTTGGAAAAGCTTATCTATACCTCCACTAAAACATTTGGTGCATATTGAAAACCAGCAATATTTTCGGGATTTAGAAAACTATATGCAGACAATGATTTTAAAAATGCCGAAAATGATTCAAAAATGCAAAATAATGCCATAACAAATTGCGCTTATGTAATCAGTCACTTCATTATACACATTTGTATATATTCAATATCCATCTTTCAATATTCTTATAAAAAAGATGTAAAATCTTCAAATGCCTTGTCCTATTTATTAATAATAATTAGAATGGGGAAGGCCTCAGGTCTTACATAGGCCTATTTAAAAATATATTTAAAACGGAATTGCCATATTCTGTTCTGTTCTATCTAGTTATTCTAATGACAAACGTCAATAAAAAAACAGACAAACACTTTACCACTCAGAACAGCCATTCACGGGTATGAAACTAGAAATAGAAATGATTTAAACATGGACTACACCAGATTATACAAGAGTCAAAATAGTTTTAAATATACAGGTATGAAGTTATACAATATGCTACCGCTTACAGTGAGAAATTTACCAATTCATGTCTTTGAGAAATACCTTCATAATATTTTAATTGAAAAGTGTATATATGATGTTAATGACTTCAATCTCTGTTAATTTTATTATGTTTTTAATGTATTTGTTTTTTATGACTATTGTCTATTTCAACTTGTGTTGACAAAATGACAAATAAAGAAAATTCAATTCAATTCAATTGTACGTTTAGTGCATTGTGTTTCTCTTTCTAAAGAGCTTACAAGCCTATAGGCCTAAGTCTGTCTGTCTGTTACCCTATGATCCCCAGGTGGGGCGAAGGGGCCTCCAATGGAGGTTTCAGTACCCATACTAATTTTGATATGCTTATTTTCCGAGAGAGGGTAGAGGGACAGGTGGTAAGCCCATCGCCTCGCAAACCCCCTCTGGAAACTAAGTATTTCTTGGACGTGAAAGGGCCGAGAAATTTTGTCCAGAGGCTCTAATTTAGGCTTGGAGTTCTTTTACGTGCCGTAAATCTATGACACGGGACCCCCAGCTTAAAGTCCCTCCCGGAGGACTCCGTGCCCAGGATTTTTACGTCCTGAAAAATCCATCGACCGCGGCCGGGTTTGATCCCGCGCCCTGCGGATCTAGAGGCGGGCACGCTACCTCCAGACCACCGCGGCCGACTATAGGCCTAAGTAGTAACGTATAAATCTTCTTCGCCTACAAACCTGTAGGCCTCTGTACGAAAAAATGACAATGATATAATAATAATAATAATAATAATAATAATTATAAAATTAGGTAAACTGACGTACCAAAGGACCACAATGCTTTTGTTTAATCAGTGATATGCCTAATTGCAATTATGATATACAGAAAATAATTTAATTTTTATCGATTTCAGAGTTAAGTTTCAGATCGATTCATTAAGCAGGGCTTACGGAAGAACAAAGGTCTAGTTTAATAAGCATATGTGAAGAAATATGTGGGTAGTGTTATTTGTCAAAGCTAACTGTATTGCAACTTCCAAAGCCGTATATGAACACGGTAGCACAATATGTTGCCATGAGAACTGATTTGCATTTGATAAATTCTTTCTAATATATTACCATAAAGCAGGCACTAAATTGGGCATTACTCCGGTACGGTCAACCGATTTGGTCCAATATCAATAGGCTTTTTCCCATGGACGTTATAAATGCTTTTACAAAGTTTCATGAAAACCTGATAAAGCATTTATTTGAGTTATTCCTCCCACAAACTCATAAATACCATTCTGGTACTTAATAAAATAATGAAAACATTAACATTTTATGCTTCATTCGCAGCTAAAAATCAGTGGTTAGTTTGGAGCTTAGAACAAATTTTCCGTTATGAATATTAGAAACACTTAAAATTTATAAGCTACGAGTATCTCTTCCATCTCCTATCGAAAGGCTGCATTTTTAGTTTAACTTCTGATTAGTACTACCATCATAAAACATGTTTTTACAGTCCGTTAAAAGAACATTTTACAGGATTCCTCCACTAATCGTACATCAAATGAATACTTTAATTGTATAGAAGCATAATGTACGAAAATACATTTCTTTTCCCTAAACTTCCTTGGCTCTCAGCTTCATTTAAAGCAAGCTATGTTCAATTTAAATTGAAAAGAAAATAGTAAACGCAGCAAAACTTAAAAAATCAGATTCTTTACTAACCGTTAAAATGTTATGCGTTTGAGAGGCAACTGGGATTACTCTCACCTAAGAACTCCATTTCATTATTCGAAACAAAAACCTGAGATTTCGCTTTCGTTCACAAAGAAGTCTCGCTTGAAAATTCTGCACTCATAAAAATTAATGGTAATGTGGGGGGGGGAGGAAAGAAGCGATTATCCCCCTCCTGAAGTCATGAAGGAGTAACTAAGTCTGGGCAAGTTTGAGGCACTTCAGTTGCACCGTCGTATCTGTGGTAGTTTTACAGTAATTGTACTTGGCGGAGTCTTCAGATTTCTAAGGTTTCATAAGCATGTAATTAGCGCAAACAAAATTCTAGCACAAAAGCTGATTTCCGCCAACTTTTACATTATAAGATGAAAACTTTCACAGCATTACCAACATCATTCACGTCATCTGATCCTGAATCGCTGACACATAAGCTACACCTTCAAGGAAAATCAGGAAGAGAATAGACACAGGGATGGCCAGAATTGTTCGTTTATTACACAGACCAACAGCCATTTTGGTGCCTTGGAATTTATACTTATACTTAGGGTCATTTAAGTCACTTATGACAAATGTGCCATTAGTTTTGCCCCATCAGCTTTAGTTTTGTGAGATATGGTATTACCATTATGCATATTATCCCATCTTACGTTTTAAAAAAACAGTGCCTATTTTTAGCTTCTAAATCATGTGAAGAAAAAAGCAACACACTAACATTACATTAACATTACAATAACAATATAACATGGGTCTTTAAAAAAACTGATATCACATATTGCACGGTCGTTTATGACTTATGAGCTGTCAATTTGAGGGCCAAAAATAATCCAGCTTTTAGTTTTTTCTGTACTTCGTCGTACAGTTTTCGTCCTACATGTCCAAAGTATGGCCAAGAACCTTCACTAGCTATATTATCAAGTAAGATTTTGTTTCGCGAAAGAGGTTATAAGTTAATGGCATAAGCACAATAAGCACAATAAGTATAGCCAAAATCCGGTAAAACATCTGAGACACCAAACAAAAAGTTGTTGGGCTGCGTTATTGTTTGTACTGTATATACTATTACCATAAGTAGGCACTATAATTATTAGAAGTGTAGTATTCAACCTTAAACTTCGATGTCGATCTTTTACCATTTTTTGGGGGCGCGACACGAAGTTTTGCGACGACTTTATCTTACATTTAATGGCACTTTACATTAACAAAACTTTATTTTTCGCGATTTCTCTAAAACGGCTATAAAATTTTTTTGTACACGAGATGCTTAACTAAGAGGGAAAAAAATAATTTAAACTTTTTTAAAACAAATAAAAATTGTTCGTAGAAATCCTGTCTTTTCATCAGGTTGAAACAGCTGAATACGCATTCCTTTCAATATAGACTCACATTCTGTATCAGAATGTGAAGTGAAAAAAGTTTATTCTCAGTTCTTAGGGTAAGGTAAGTTACGTGTGTGCATTATAATCAGAGTTTATTTGGTTGTTGCATTATCTTCATGAGTCCATCTCTTATTTATCCTCTTCAGATAACTCATCTACCTAAAATACCGAACATATTTCTGAAGGATGCAGAACATCTTTGAAATACATTCCTCAACTCCCGATGGATACTCCTAATAGCATGCTATATAGTCCAAAAGAATTCAAAGTTATGACATTTTTTAAGCAGTTGGTAAGCAGTTTAAAATTGACGTAGGATTATAAACACTGAAGTGTTCTATCGGCATCTTAAGAAACCATTTGTGTGCTACATATCATTCTTAGCCTATGAAAACTCTATATGTATTTATGTTCAAATTTATATTAAAAAGTGGTTGTCTTACATCTTTCAAATATTGTTGATAGGATATTAGGAATCTAGGTTGTATGTTATACTTAGTTGTATTGTCTATCATTAAGAAGAGAAAATTATAGAAATATATTACATTTTTATTCTTTAGAGATGCGATTTGAAAGGTAACGACGACTTTATCTCCATTTTCACAACGACATTAAATATATATATATATATATATATATATATATATATATATATATATATATATATATATATATATATTCGATCTTCTCAGCAACGACTCGAGCAATGTTCTTTAATGTGTTATGATATAATATTACTGTGGCTTGGTTCTAAAAGGGCCAATGTCATAAAACTTGCTTTTGAGGTATCTGACTTTGAAGCCTTTATAGAAGTAACATTTTTTGCTGAGAACTTCCGACATTGGCCTCTTCTGTATTATATCTATTAATAGCAACAAACATTGTCACTTTCAGTATACGAAAGATAAAGACCAGCCGAGCTCAATAATGCATAAATCTCATTTTTAAAAGAAATTGACATTGGCCATTTTAGAACCAAGCCACTTTTTTAGCCTAATACGAAGAGCTAAAACTTTTATTTGGCTAGAGGAAGTTGTAGACTTCACATCAGAATTTTTTACGTGGGATCATATTTTGTTTTTCTCCGTTCTCAAGTACTCAAAAGCAATTTCTCAGTTGAAGTGAAATATCGTGTTTCATAGAGAACTGCAGATACAGGCAGCATTATAGGTTTATATGAAATGAAATATGTAAACCTTTTATATTCACCATGCATAATATTGTTTATTTTCAAGTCAGCAGTAGATACTAGATAGACAGCACTTTGTGAAAGGACTGAATAAAGAGAGCATGTTTGATGTATGAGATGTTGGATTGACAGATCTTAATGGCTGCATCATCCGTGCGATTGCAAATGACGTGCTGAAGAGACTGTTTAGGAGAAATCGTGCAAACCGACAATGAATGCGGCTCTCGATCAGCTGCCATGAATAAATCTTCAATTGCAAGTAAAAGGAGAATATTGGAATGACATGATGTTGTCTTCTATTGTGTAGAATTGTAGAACATGCGGTATTTACGGTATTTCTTCAGTAGACCTACACAGAAAATGTTTTAACAGTCGTAGTTTGTTATAATATTTATTAGTTTGTGTGTTTACTTCTGTTGCTTTCTCACCTTCACACTTCATTCTTCCCCTTCTTTATTTGTTTGTTCTAGTTTATTTGTTTAATTAGCTTGTTATTCATTTGTTTATTTAATTACTGTATTTATTCTTGATTCCTTTTTTGTAGGCCTATCTTAATTTTCCGACATTCATTTTATTTTTAATACTTAATTTTTTCCTTTCTTTTTTACTTTATTTCGGTCTTTCTTTGATTGTTTCATTTTCCTTTTCCTACTTTCTGCAACTCTTTCTTAATTTATCCGTTTCATTCTAATTCTGTGTTTAGGTTTGCCTCTCTGTGCTCTTTACTTTTTCAAAGTTTTACTTTTACAATTTATTCTCTTTCCCTTTAATCCTTCTGGTTTCTGTAGTTTTTTTCATTAATCATTTCTATAGTTATCGTATCACGATGAATGTACTTTTCTTTTAATGTTCATGTTATTTTCTTTTCTTTTTTATTATTACGAAACATTACAAAATTTTAAAAACGTTCACCTCCTTTTATTCTTTTGTGCATCCATTCGGATACTCCCGTTCTTCTTGTTTCCCTGTTGCAGTTTTCTTTTACTTATTTAGTACGTCCCCATTTTTATATTTTCACTCCTTTTACTGCTTTTTAGTTTACTGTATATCACCATGCTTATGTCCAGTCTGTTTTACCATATTAATGATCTTATAGGGCTAACTTTATACTACTCTTGATAGTAAGTAATTAAACATTTACCATCGGGATAAAATGCTTCCTCACTATGTTGTAGTACTATCTAAAGCACATATGGGCAACGCCCGGCCCGGGGGCCGGATGTGGCCCGCCCCGACTTTTGCTCCGGCCCGCGGAACATTTAAAAATCGCGCTCGAAAAACTAAATATTTTCGGTTCTCGCCGACAAGAGAGTGAGAGGGGGGAAACAAAAGCCTGAACTTCGAGGGTGTTCATTCCGGTCAGCGCTAGAAAAATGGTACAATAGGCCTAAATCAAAATATCGAACCAGACTTAGAGATGAAAATTTTGAAAACACTCTGCGCTTGATGCCAACATTGAGTATCTTGTTTCTAAAGTCCAAGCTCAAGCTTCTCATTAATTTCTGCTCATTGTAAGTAAATACATAATCAATTCGATATTGTTCTCATTCATGTAACTTTAGCATTATACTTTATAAATATAAAAAATCGTATCATGATTCTTTTTTTCACAACTACCTATTGTCTACGGCCCGCGACTTCATAAATGTCGTAAAGTTTAGCCCGCAGGTTGCCCATCCCTGATCTAAAGCAAGATCTGGTGAGGTCTGGTGAAAGAATTGGATGGGCTCAGCTGAGTTCCTAGAATGTCCTGATTCAATTCTCGTCCCAGAACATATTTGATTATTTCGATTATGATAGGCTTATTTGCTTATATCTGTGTTTTTTTTAGGATGAGAATATTGTCACTTGAAGCAGGGAACCTTTTCCCCCTTTCTTGTATCCATGACAGGCTCGTTCCCCTGAAATCTGACACAGATCTTGGACTTGTAAAGCAGTTCAGTGGTAGCAAGTGTAATGCAACTTAAAGGTAGTTGGTCACCTTGCCTTGTCTGACCCGTTCATTGAATAAGTAGGCTAAGAATAAACAAAATGACCCCGCCTCTGAATATATAGTCTTCTTTCTTATTGGCTATTCTGACAACCTATTGCAGTTAAGCCTTGAATTATTCGTAAAAGTACAAAGTGCAAACCACTTTAGTATGTAATTAAAACGTGTTAAGTCATAAGTAAAATAATAAGTTTATAATAATTAATAAAATGAGACACAAAATTATGAAATATATCAATGGAAAAACCTGGAGCCTGGAATCCATTCCGAGTCCTCTGCTCTTTATTGGAAAGAGAGGAGCCGTTCCGACACGAGTTCTTCTTGACTCCTGATTCTCATGCAAGGATTCTTCCCACAAGATTTTCAAAAGATAAAAATAAAATGCCTTAGTATAATGTTTTAAAACAAAGCTTCCTAGAATTACAAGTAGATATCAGAGCTAAAATTATTATAAGCTAGGCCTTTCATCTCTGCAGACATATCGTTGATGTAGAGCTCAGTCAAAAAGGTAATATTGATTTTAAAATATTAAAACCTAAAAAAAGAATTTAAATGCATAAATAATATATTATCCTAATACTATAAAAAGATTTTGAAAATACATTTTAAATTAATACTTTCAGTGCAGAATTTTCTTTGAAGAGATTACAGTATTGTTTTAAACCTTTCTTTCGTTTTTACGATTTCGAAATTTTTAAAAAGAAGTGATAGCCTTTATGTCTTTAAATTCCCAAATTTTGTGGTTATGGGAGAAATCAAAGCAGTTTAAAGTGTTAAATGAAAGGAAAAGTAGTAGAAAGACAAAGGCCTATCTTAAGTTTAGTACAATTTCATAAAATTTTCCTATCATATTTGAAAAAGAGGGGTACGCCGTAGCGTAGTGGTTGAGGCGCTGCGCTACAAACCGGAAGGTCGCGGGTTCGATTCCCGATGAGGTCGTTGAGATTTTTCAATTGGCCTAATCCTTCTGGTAGCACAATGGCCCTGGGGTCGAATCAGCCTCTAACAGAAATGAGTACCAGGTTCAATCCTGGGAGTAAAGGCGGCCGGTGCGTAAGGCTGACAACTAGGGCTGAAAATCGATTAAAATTTTTAATCGAGTTAACGCTTGACTTTAATCGATTAATCGACTGATTAATCTACAAACAATTCAGTATTTTAAACAAAACCAAAGTGTACATTTAATATTGTTTTACACGTTTAATAACTACTACACTACAGATAATCAGAAGAAATCCTGAATTAATGAATACCATTATTAGTTAACTACTGAAAAAAATATATACAAAACTTACATTTCCGGTTACTTTTTCAGCCAAGACTTGAGACACACGAGTTTGTTGACATTTGAATGTTCAAGACACGATCGTAGCTTATTTACAATAATGCCGACAGCACTAAAAACTCTCTCACTCGGCACTGAGAAAGGAGTTTGGTCATTTGACCCATTTCTCGAAAAACGTTTTTCAGAATTCGTCTAAACCGATTAATCGGAAAATGTAATTGATCGACGATTAAATATATAATCGATTAATCGGGCCGATTAATCGATTAATCGGTACAGCCCTACAGACAACCTTACCACCTTCATGTGCCGAATGTCCAAAATCTGGGAGCCTCTTCCTCCTGGAACCCTCTGGGCCTCCATGGCCTGTACTTTTTTTTTTACTTGAAAAAGAAACTAAGCAGAGAGATCAACCTACAGAAATTTAATGCATATTTTGCTTTTAAAAACCTTTGGCTATTCTTCAAATGTTCCTTTTGTTTTCTGCAGAATTACATCATTCATGAAGAGAGTGGGTATAAGTCTTAGTGAGTGTTTGGATATAAAATAGAAGTAGGAGAATAAAGAAAAATATGACCAATTGTAGTAAAGTAAATTGACAGAGAAATAAAAGCGTGTAAAGCCAGCTCAAGGCTCTGTCTAATGGGAATATACTACAAAAGAGAAAGCAAGCTGGCCGAAAATGATAAATTACATTATTTAGTTAGAGCGAGCGTAGTTACTATTTAATTAATCCTCGCAGCCTTTCAGTTCCAGTTTTTATTTCTTTTGTTAGCGGCACTCGTAACGCTGGAGAGTCATGTATTAAGTGTTTTCATCACTTCCCTGCAGATGGAGCCAGCTCCCAGAATCCTAGCAGCTTGTCAAGGCCCTCCGTAGCCTATAAAATTAATAGGCGTGTTTTGTTATGTGAGGCCTTGAATTGTTTAGTGCTGCCTCTGCCAGATACTATGGAAAGCTGCATCTCTCAGATGATCCTGATAAAGCAGTGCATTGCAAATGAAACATCTGATATCATGAGAAGGTTGTGGCAATTGTTTTTTTTTTATCGAGTTCTGTTTATTGTTTTCTTTGAGTTTGTGTGTGCATCGAGTGGTGATAATTTACTGTTGGTTTTTGTTTATGATTTCAAGTTTTGTTTTGTTTACTTTCGTTTGATTTTTCTTTTTATTTTGTTTTGTTGCCCAGATCCCGGCGTGCTTCTCAAGACATCACACGTTCAAGTGACAACATCATTCCTTGGCAGCGGTGAGTACAATCATGTGCCAACTTTACCTGTCTGCAAAAAAATAACACATTGACGTAACAATTACTCCGTTATGCTTGAAATCCTTTCGCACTAATTCTCATAACTATAAGCATATACTAACATAAGAACACAAAGTTATTAGTTATTACTACCTCGATTAGCAAATATTCTTTTTCTAATATGTGAATCGAATTTTTTTCTTAAATCAATGAAATATATGGAAACCTTGACCTATCATTCAGTGTTGACGCGGGGGGGGGGGGGGAGTAATATAATAAAATGTTAGGTCACAAGTCAGGAGTATGCCCTTTCATTAGTCATGTATAATACCTCAATATAAAGCCTAGATGGAATAGTGAAAAGGATATGCCGTTGACTGTAATATAGAAACCGAAATTTTGCTGTTAGTACCACCGGATTTCTTGTGGCACTTAAAGTATGGATTGAATTTGTGATTTCACTGATTTGTACCATATTTATGTGGTCTTCAGACTTACGGAAAAGTGAACAAGTAGCCTAATGGATTCTTTTCGGTTGCAGTCATTTTAGGGACATAAAAATTTGAAATCAGTCATATATATATAGGCTATTATAAAGTCAGTCCTAAAACAATGAGGGACAATAGTAGCAAGGAGATGTCTGCAATATATTTTATCAGGTAATCTACAAAATCACCGTTGGATTATTCAGCATTATAAAAACTATGTGAATGCACAACGTGGATTAATATGTCGTGACCATTCACTAAGAAAACACAGTTTCTTACTACTTTTTTCTTTAAACAATTTGTAACATTCAGATGCATGGCAGTTTGGACAGCTGATGAGGATAGTATGGTGGTGATGGAAACTGGTTCATTCGGGGGCAAACAAACTTAACCTGGAGGAAAGTTGAGATTGCTGACGTTATTTTATTACATTACTCTTTGCTTGACTAACCTATTACCTGATTGATTAATCGTTGAAGAATTTGGATGTATATTTTGTTCAGTTGCCCTATATGCTTATAAGTAAATTATATGATTTATGTTAAGGTCCTTACATTTGTAGAGCGGTCTCTAAATGAAAAGTTATTAAAACTTACAGAAACTTAGTGTTTTTGTACATATAGGTCTATAAATTCAAATTTTACTGCATCTGTCAACGACTTATTGCGGAAGCTATATTTTTGCACGTCTAACAAAACACGAAGATATAGAAAATTAAAAAAGCAATAAACTACAGTTTAACTGGTATTGAGTCAGCATTAACATTTTTATACATACCTGTGGCAATTATGTTGTAAATACATCAATTACTTTACATTATAGTAATATTATATGAAAATGTGTATAAATTGTGAAATATGCTTTAAGTTAAACATGCGTACATATATACACATGCATCCCTTTAGCACTGAAATTTAGTATAACTTTCTTTTTACTTTTTATTCTTGAATATGTACTGAAGCTATTGATTTGTAGAGGGGTAAGTATCTATACACCATACGAATATGTGTTTCTTACCTCGATACCTTTGAGAGTAGCTGTCATCGCTTGGAATCAATCTCCTGCTCACCTGGTTGGAAGTCCAAGAACCATTATCCATTCTCAATACCGAAAAATCCTCAGATACTAATGTTAAAATGTCAATATTTGTAAAATAATTTAAATTAAAATAAAATATATTATGGTATGTAGTACTAGTTAGTAGTTAGTTAAGTATCTTTTCACAAGGCAAAATTTAATGAGTATTCGAAACTGTTAAAAAATATATATCAATGATAAAACAGTAACTTAACAGTTTTATAACTCTTTATTCAAAACTACAAGCATTATCACTCTGTCGAATTCGAGCCTCTTGCTACTTCTGACAAGTTGAGAACACTAATTAAAAGTTTTAGTGCTTTTTAACATACTATAGAAAGTGTATCGAACTCATACCGTTAGATATCGTACCTCTTGAATAACTAGGACATCCGAGTATCGAAAGAATCGAGAAACCATCTGTAGTATGAAAATAAATATAAAAGCTTTGTAACATTGGATTATTTAAACAGAACTTGAGGAAGATAAAGTTTAAAGTAGGGAACAGAAGGTTGCAAGTGGAAAATATAGTGTTACGGGATGACATAAGTGTTGAGAGTGAGTTATAAATTATTTTCCCTAGGAACTTGAAATTTTCACACGTAATTAAAACGTAAACAGAATTTGAATTTTAAACTTTCGTTTTAATATCGTATTTTGTTTTGAGATACCGTATTAATTATTTTAATTAATTTTTAATCAAAACTTATGAGGAAGATATTCATGTAATCTATCTATCTCCTCGGACAGATATTAAAATATGAGCCTGCTTTTTTTTATAATTTAATGCGTTATTTTAAATTTACTTATGTATTTTTTGATAATATTTATTTTTTGTTTAAAAAAATATATTACTAAAAAAAATTGAAAAGTTAACAAAACTTACACATGATTGTACTAAAAATATATTTTTAATAGAACTAAGGCCTAAGTAGAAAATCTGGTTAAGAATTTTATTATATACATAAAGAAATATATTTCTGAAGAAGAAAAAAAAATCACATCTACGTCTCTATTTTTGTGGGAGAAGATAGATTTTAGAACGTGGCAAAATAACATGCAAATTGAAACCGAGAAAATACGCGATTGAAGTTTGTAAGCGATGGTAGTTGGAAATGCACTGAGGTTTGAAAATTTCAGCCGCACCTGTTTCATGCGTCCAAATACCATAAAATTTTGCCAAGGTATACTTTAGGATATGCTTGATTTTTTACACTAAAATCCAAAACTCTCTTTTCCTGGCCAAAATGGCTAAAACAACGCTTGAAGAGTGATCGATTCATTTGTAATATTAATTAGGGTATAATAATGTATATAGAGTATCCATATAGATTGACAAAAATCCTTCTTGTTTGTATTTATAACATACATCTCATTGCCATGCATTTTGCTGATAGCAGGTTATGGCTGCTTGTATTAGTTCCTATTACACTCCCTTCGGGTTTCGACATCGTTTACACTTGTTATGATGCTTCCCATTAAATTGCCAATAACAACCAACATACAGTGCCCCTATGGCTTCGTCCGTTTACTATTTCTGTATTCCCCTCTTCCGTCAGCAGAGAAAACGTGAAACCTCTACATAACAAAATGCAGTACAAAACAAAACAAAAACAAAAAATGCACATATCTTCTCTCAGGGCTTGAGTAAGTAAATGTGCCAACTTCTACCAAAAGTGTAGAAGTTCCCCATTTTTCCAGGTCCTACTATGGAGAAATTATTTCATGAATATCTTCTTTATAAGCCATGTAATGTCTTTGGTACACAGTATATATTTTTCAAAATCCTACTCTTCCAATTCACATAACATTAAAAATATTACATATTCACTATAGCCTTACATTTAGAATTTTGATAAGATTAAATGGAAGCAAGGAAAAATGTTGTTACATCGTAAAGACATCTACTGGAGAAGGAAATGTCATAAACATTTTATTTTGAAAAAAAAGCAGATGATAAAAAAAAGTATGCATATTCTTTTTGGAAACAGTATAGCCTGCGGAATAGTATTACATATAAATGCTTTATATTATACAGATATTTTTCGATGTACGGTACCCTTTGTCCGTAAGGAAGCCTGTAGTTGTTACAGGAAGAAATAAAATAAAATATATGGCCTAGAATTTAATATTCTTATGGACTCCTCTCGTCAAAATTGTAGGAACCGTAGCATTTAGAAATGAAGGAAACACGAGCAGTACTATATGAGGCATATCCGCTCCCACCACTTTCCCCAGAGTCACCCCCACCCCAATAACCTCTGCATAGACTTCTAGCGCCATGATATCCAGCGGCGAGGCCTTGCACTGTGCTGTTCCCAACCCACTCAAATAATTAAGCCTTATGGACAACCAGCGCCATGATATATCATCATTTAGGCTCTTTTGTCAATCAGTTCATGATGTGACGTCACCCAGCCTGAAAACTTAATGAAAATTAGATTTCCTGGTAATTTATTTACATCATATTAATCATTCCGAATAAAGCGATACCATCGCGGGAGTGTGCATTCAGTAAGACAAGGGTATACCTCCATTCTTCCAGCGAAACTTGATGAAAATTAAAATTACCTGACACCGTTCTGTTTAAGTCGTTATAACAACCATCAATCATAGCGTAATAAGAGGCTGTCCTCACCCAAACCACTCCTTAACCTAAAATAATATTTCATGAGGTAGAACAGGACCTGTACAACCAAATAAAATAAATATTGTTTATAACCAAATTATTTCCACAGTCCATTGCTATTCTAAGGATGCACAGCCGTATTCTCCTGAAGCATCATACTAGTCTTCCCAGGTCAAATAAAATAAATATTGTTAATCAAATTATTTTCCACAATCCGTTGCTAGTCTAAGGATCCAGCGCTTTAGTCTCCTGAGGGTACCGTACTAGCCACCCCATGTCAAATAAAATAAATATTGTTAATAACCAAATTGCTAGTCTAAGGATGCAGTCTAAGGATGGCATCGTACTAGCCACCCCAGACCAAATAAAATAAATATTGTTAATAACCAAATTATTTTTCCACAGTCCAATGCTAGTCTAAGGACGCAGCGCTATATATCTGTACTTCTAAAGGCATCACAGTAGCCACCCTTATTGTTGTCAATTAATAAAGAGCTGCAAAACACGTACGAGTACTTGTAAGTATTAAAGACTTAATACACCACGCCCGTCAAAGATAGATAGACGATGTAGGTCTATTATTCTATTCTATACGAATTTATCAAATAAAATTCACATCATATTCATCTGTCAACAAACAGTTGAGAAACGATACGTATTATCCACCGCCGTCTCGAGAATTACACACGAGTAATGCAGTCTAAAGGCATTATTAGGTATTATCAGTGTTTACAGTTAGCTTTGGAACTGCATTATCGAATCTGAGATCGTATTCCCAGGCGGCGCTTTCTAATCGTGGAATGTACTCTAAAGCCGGAATTTTAGCTGTTTCATTAATTATTATTAATGGTTTAGTTTACGGATGATTCGCGTACAAGTGTTAATAATTATAATGCTTTAATAATTATTATACTCTTAATTTTTTATTTTTCAATTAATTATCGTGGGCGAAGCAGCGGGTACCTGCTAGTACAGTACAATACAGTCCATTAAATCCCAATTTGAAATATTGTACTGTACTTGCCTCCTAAATATGAAATGTACGGTTCGAAATGTAATTTATTTTCTTTATCAGTTCCCTTAATTTGATCTGACTTCTTTTCGAAGCGAACTATAGGGTCAAGAATTAATCGTCTTAATAATAATAATAATAATAATAATAATAATAATAATAATAATAATAATAATAAATAGTATTTATATTCCTTTTCAGAACGTTTTGAAAAATGAAGGTATCGAAGTGATGTGAATTTCTCGTGTAAAAGTGTTTTAAAGCGTTCCGTAGTGAGATAAGTGTTTAGCTATTATTGCTGAGGGTTTAGTGCATAGTTGCATGCGTAAATTTTAGCTGTTTTCCTGCATAACTATATAAGGTGATTTTTATTTTTATTTCTAAGACTTAGTGAAAGATGAAACTGTAAGTTTTTATGAAAAATATCTTAAACACAGAAGGAAAAATGACAAAATTAATAATGTTCGAATATTGCTTCAAGTAGGTTTAAACTTGCAAGAAATTATCAAACCTTTTCGAAACTTCATGTACTCCTCTATTGTGCGGCAATTTCTCCGACAGCTGAGTATTGCACGTAGCCTAGTCGTTCTTAACAGGCGAAGCCCACTGTATTCCTCGGTTCTGCGGCAATTTCTCCGACAGCTGAGTATTGCACGTAGCCTAGTCGTTCTTAACAGGTGGAGCTGGCTATGCTCCTCGGTCCTGCGGCAATTTCTCCTACGTTTTCCACTGTGTCTTTCCTTAGGTTTTTAAATAACCAGAGCTGTCAGAAGCATTGGAATAAGTGATGGGCACCCAGATTTTTTCTTTCTATGCAATTTGAAAGAAAAATCAATAACGCAGACTTCCTAAGGTCGATGGCATATACTGTAAGGCTTAAAGTGAGGAAAAGAAAAAGAAAATGTTTAAAACCCTGATGTCTATAAATTCTGGAAAATAAAATATTGGGCAGGTAAATTTAACATGGGAAATAAATTATTTGTAAATTATCTCCCTTGTAAATTTCAAGTACATAATGTAAACTGATAGACAACTTCTTCCGACTAAAGAGTCAACTTTCCAAGCGGTTCACGTTTCACAGCACTTAATGCATTTTTATTATATTCCCCTTTCGGTCTAGAACTCCTATATTGAATCAACCAGTAAAAAAATGTTGTAGTTAAATGATAATGATGATATTTAACGCAGTATTATTGATAATATTGTAAAGTTCATTCAAATATACATGTCAGTAACATTGCATGTTATAAAGTCAAACATGTGTAAATTATGGATGTCATGTTAATGTAAGTCGTAAGGCAGTCTCTAAGTTTGAAATAATTTACGGTAAAAGAGAATAAGTTGTTATCAAAACTAACAGGGTAATAATAATAATAATAATAATAATAATAATAATAATAATAATAATAATAATAATAATAATTAATGATGATAATAATAATGATGATAATAACAATAACAATAATGATAATAACAATAACAACAATAATATGCAGATTCACGCACATACACTTGTACACAAATATCACACCTAAACACACATCCAGTGCATAGAACTCAAAGTTACATAGACCTATTTTAGCCATTCTATCTTGATTTTGCTCTTTAGTCATGCCAGTTTGATTTAGGATTGGCAATATCTGTGATTTTTTATTTCAATTCTTGTTCAGTGTCATTTTATCTCATAAGACCGCGAATGTGATAAATTGTATGATAAAATATGATAAAACTCTTTATCTAGCTTATAGGCCTACTATGTTAGATCTCGATATGGCAAAAGTATGTTTATCGAACGAATGAGTCTATAAACTTTCAAAGTAATCTGGTTAATGATATTCAGATTAAAAAATGTAATCGCACTGCAGTGAACTATCATGAATAATTTCATTGGTTATTTTACTATTTTCATATAACATATCAATATACGAGTGGAACTATTATTTACAAAGTGTGACAAAGGAACATTGTGAACAAGAACAATGCGATTGTTGTGAACTAATGCTGTTAATGAAAGGAAAAATAACGTGAAAAAATTAGTCACTCAAACTTTTTTATAGAAGTGATTTGCCTGTCATAGACATACAGTTATAGAGTACTTTATTTTGGGGAACAACGGAGTCCCCCAAAATATATGAAGATTCAAGTTTAAAAAAATTTAATTATACTTTCATGTAACTTAAGAAAACTGTTTTGCCAGAGTAGTCTTATAAACTAAATATGTATGCCAAAATACCCCCAAAATGTTCATTCTCTGTAGTACCCTTCATTATGGGAGCTACCATAGTAAAGGTGAGTCCCAGCAAATGTATTTTTTTTCAAACAAAAGCATTGCAGATGAGCATTTAAAAATTTTCAAGTTTTATTATTTTTCTTCTTTACCCTAAGCAATATAGAAAAGAGGAATTATGTGTTGAATCCTGACATTCTATGTCTACTTTTCAGCATAAAACTGAATCAACAGTATTTATACGAAAGCTTGATATGAAATTTCAGAGCCGGGCACAATCCTTTCTCTGCTTTTATTGCAAATGATCGTGATGATGATGATAATGATAATAATAATAATAATAATTCACCTGGTAGAGTTAAGGCCGTAAGACTTTATCTTCCACTCAACCAGGAGATGAAAAAAAATACGAACAACTTACAAAATAATTCATTATACAAATAGTGATCTTATAAGTAATATTACACAAAATAAATAAGTTAAGTTTTAAGATTCATTAATAATTATTTACAGAAATAGACACCTTAGTAACAATCCTTACAATGAAATTACAAAGATATAAGGATATACAAATTTACATCACTATTCCAAAGTAAATTTAATTAATTAATTAATATATTATATTAATAAAAATACCGGTGAGTAAATAATTAAACTAAGCACTTTCAGGAATATGCATGTAGAATGGATGGAGGTGACAAACAAACCGAGGATTTAAATAATCATATTTTTCTTTCTATTTGCAGTTGGTTAGACTTGGAATAGGGATAAATTGTTTTCTTTCACTTAGGCCTAAACAAAATATTCTTTTGACATAAGCCTGTTTTTTTTCCGAATTCCTAAGTTGGAAGTTAATATCCGTTCGGTATTTATAGGCATTGGATATTTCTAAACCAAATTGACAATATCACTAAGTGACCTCAGAAACCACTGTTACTGGACGAAACATTCTTGGCATGTATTCCTACTTATTGGTCGGCTTGCCTTCCGAGTACTTCCTCGAAGAATTCAGTAACATAAATTCCATTAGTGCCATAGCTTATCGATTACGAAAACCTCAAACACGTATCCAATGCTTTGCTTCTTGCCTCTAAGCCGCACAACTTACGCTATTCTTATCTAGACTTCCAATGAAATAAGCCACTGGCTTAATTAGATTAACTCGTAGCAGTCTTATTAATGACCTGACCTTGAATTTAGCTTCATTACACATAATATTTATAGTGTGTGAATACTCGAAGAAACTAAGGACTCTCATGTTTATAGTATTGTTTTTTATACCGTTTGTCCAGAAATTAAGTATTATGTTGTTGAAAGAGTGATTTTACTGGCAACGCTTTTCATGGTATATGTTTGTTACACATTACTTTCAAAATTTTCACCAGGTTATATCGTCATTCACTTCCTATCTTTCGATGCTGACTCGAAAGTAATTATGAAGCATTGTGGATGATATGGTAACGGCAGCTGTTTCGGAGCTCGCAATGTGGTAGGAGTACTGGGTCGGGTAAACACATTTTTTTTTTCAAAATTCCCACACAGAGCCATCCCTAAGCATGATTCTCTGTGCATCCAATGATAAAATTTTGTTGTCTGTGAGTCCATCTTGATGGAATTGCAATTAAATTTCATACGAATTCACATGGTGGCTCCTCCGCCTTTCACATTACAATAGGTACCCTCTGCAGGATGCTGAACATTATGTAGATTAACTTGGAAGAGTAACAATTAACTGGTGTCACAAAGTCAGTGCACGAACTCCAGCGGTAATTACACAGTAAACATATAATATCTGCATAGCTACCATATACACTTTACACCTAAAAACTCTATTTCTAAAAAATAATTTCTGGACTCACTGTATAAAGGAAATTGACTTTATAAACGTAGCTCTTAAAATTAACTCTTATCTTCTCGTCTTCTGTCCAGAAATCCAAAAATAAAAATGTATAAAACGATTATTCTGCCGGTTGTATTATATAGATGTGAGACATGGTCGTTTACTCTTCGGGAAGAACATAATCTGAGAGTATTCGAAAACAGAGTGCTTAGGATAATATTTGGGCCTAAGAGGGATGAAAATAGGGACTGGAGAAAACTGCATAACGACGAGCTTCATAGCCTGTACTCGTCACCGAATATAGCAAGGGTAATGAAATAATGGAGGATGAAATGGGCTGGGCATGTTGCGCGCATGGGGTAGGAAAGACATATCTCAAAAATATTGACTGGGAAACCCGAAGCGAAAAGACTACTTTGAAAACCTAGACTTAGGTGGGAGGACAATATTAGGATAGATTTAAGAGAAGTAGGATTCGAGAGGGATGGTTGGATAGAGTTAGCGCAAGTTATTTTTGTAATCGATCTCAGAATTAGGCTCCAGTTCGGTTCATTAAGCAGGGCTTACGGAAAAACAAGGGTCTAAAGTTTGGTAAGAATATGTGAAGGGATATATGGCTATTTGTTATTTGCCAAAACCTGGTGTATTGCAACTTCCAAAGCCGTATGTGAACGCTGCAAACAATGTTGTCATGAGAACTGAATTGCATTTGATGGATATTTTCACAAATTAGGCTCCTAATTGAGCATTACTCTGGTACCGATCAACCGATTTGGTCCGAAATAAAAAGGCTTTGTCCCACGAACGTTATAAATGCGTAGACCAAGTTTATTAAACATACGGTAAAACATATTTGAGTTATCGCGCGTACAGATACACGGACGGACGAACGGACAGATATTTTCCGTCCACCAAACGATCTCATAAAGTACCGTTCTAGCACTTAATGAATTTTTTAGTACACGCTCTCTAAAACAGCTGCTTATCGGACTGGTAACACGCCGAAAAGCTAAACTTTAAAGGACAAGGCCGCTAAAATTGCATAAAAGTGCATTCAAACTTCATTCAAAATGCAATTTTAGCAGCCTTGTCCTTTAAAGTCGTCATGGCAATCTATAAACAAAACCCAGACGGCATTGACCAGTCACACCAACTCTAACATTGATTTACACATATAATTGGTCATAAAACAACAAATTTAAGCCAACACGTTTCTTTATGATAATCAGAAACTTTACCAGGATTTTTCGCAAAACACGGTAGCCCACTTCATCACATGACAACAAATATAAGTCAACAATTTTTCACATCTTCGTTCACATAGCTTACATGGATGCACCAGCATTTAATTGCAATATATTTCCTATTCCTTCTGCCGTGATGTTGCTGGCACCAGCTCCAATTCAATGTTTTTGACTTGGAGTGAAATTTCCTCGGGATTATAATTCATACTTTCACAAGCTTTTCATAAATACTAGTTCGTATTAATTATTGTTTACAAATCAGCGACTCATATAATTCATCTATAGCCTACCTCATTTCGTTTTGGTACGTACGGTTCATTGTTGTCTTTCGTTTGAGAGGGCCTTGAGAATATGGTTGACTGCCTATCATTATAATTAATTATATACGGTATTTTTGTTTCATTTCATAAAATTTAGATAGCTATCACTAAAAAATATTGTATGCACCACGTACGCAAAAACTTTAGCGGACTCATCCAGTATTTCAGCCTCGGCTTTCGCCTCGGCCGCTATACTAGATTCGTCCCCTAAAGCGTTATTTTGCGTACTTGATACATAAATAGCTATTTTAAACAAAATTGACTACTTTTTAGGCATAAAACCCCAGTTTATATCATATTGCATATCGGGAGCTGATGGACTGAGGATTATTATCCTGGTGTGAGTTCTAATTGGTATAAATTTAGATGACTCAAGTTATTAGAAATAGCATGTGTGAATCATCACAGGGGCCGATTTTATGGGGCAACACCTGCCGGGATAAAATTTCCAGGACGAATAATTGTTTCAACTTCGTACATCTAGTATTTTCGTTCAAGGTGAAGAGCGCTTTTTTGATCCTCTAGCCTTAAGTACATATAAGAAAGACAAAACAGCACGGTTATCGTCTGCCCTGATAATCTTACGTGGTTGTTTCTTTACAGTAGCCGATTTGCAAATATGTTTGTCATTTGTTTTGAACAGTGTGACTTGCATTGTGTGTGCTTGTGTGCGTAATAAATCTCAAGTGTTGTTGACGGAATAAGGTACACAATACGATGAGTTCATGGTTCGCGAGATAATGGGGAATCGCAACCTGGTTTCCAGGTTGTAGTTACGACCACATATCTTGTACGGTACATATAGACCATGGGCTACCAATAGCAAACCCTCCCTCCCCCCCCCCCCCCGTGGGATTTTCTGACACACATATTTTCTTGTTGGTATTGTCGTCTAGTTTAAGATTTTACTTGTTTGCCCCTTATCAATTACAGCATTTACCCGGAAAACTGCGGAAATCCGGAGAAAATGAGTTTGTTTTAATTTTTTATTGTTCTTTGCCCCTAATATTCCCAGGGAATTTCTGACTCACACATTTTTGTTCGTATTGCCATCTAGTTTAAGGTTTCAGTTGTTTGCCCTTACAAATTACAACATATCCCCGGAAAACTCGGAAAACCACGTATATACTGAGAAAATAACTATGTTTTATTTTTTAAATCTTTGTTCTTTGCTCCTAATATTCAAAGGGAATTTCTGACTCATATGTTTTTTGGTTGGCATTACCATCTAGATTAAAATTTCAGTTGTTTGCCCCTTATAAATTACAGCATATCCCCGGAAAACACCGAAAACCACGGAAATCCGGAAAAATTAATTTCGTTTAAATTTTTGAAAATCTTTGTTCTTTGCTCCTGGTATTCAAAGGGAATTGGTGAATCATATGTTTTTGTGTTTGTATTGCCATCTAGATTAAAGTTGTTTGCCCCTTACCAATTACAGCATATCCCCGGAAAACCCGGAAAACCACGTATATACGGAGAAAATTACTATGTTTTATTTTTAAAACTTTGTTCTTTGCTCCTAACATTCGAAGAGAATTTGACTCATGTTTTTTTATTGGCATTACCATCTAGATTAAGGTTTCAGTTGTTTGCCCCTTATAAATTATAGTATATATCCAAAAAACTCCGAAAACCTCGGAAATCCGGAGAAATTTACTTTTTGAAAATTTCTTTAAAATCTTTGTTCTCTGCTCCTAATATTCCCAGGGAATTTCTGACTCATGTGTTTTTTTTATGTTGGTATTGCCATCTAGTTTAAGGTTTCAGTTGTTTGCCCGTTATCAATTGCAGCAAATCCACTTAAACCCTGAAAACCACGGAAATCCGGAGAAAATTACTTTGTTTTAATTTTTTTAAATCTTAGTTCTTTGCTCCTAATATTCAAAGGGAATTTGTGACTCATATGCTTTTGTGTTGGTAATGTCAACTAGATTAAGGTTTCAGTGGTTTTCCCCTTATCAATTACAGCATATCTCCGGAAATCTCCGAAAACCACAAAAATCCGGAGAAAATGAGTTTTTTTTTTAATTTTCTAAAAATCTTTGTTCTTTGATACTAATAATCCCAGGGAATTTCTGAATCACATACCTTTTGTTCCTTTGCCATATAGTTTAAGGTTTCGGTTGTTTTCCCCTTACCAAATACAGCATGACAAATAATGCTGGAAAAAATCCTGTTGCTGAAGGGATGAAAGCGATTGAAAACCTGGCAGCACACCCATCATATTCTAATTTGACATCTGTGATTGATAATTTATCTTGCCAAACCTTCCACAGTCACTATCAAACTTTCTTGACTGAGGTTATAGAAGGGAAATTGGGTAAAACGGCACAATTTTGGATTGGTAATATCGACAAAGTGTCTTTGATTTTGAGATTTCAGCGAGCAACTAAAGAAAACAACTTTGACTTACACTTGGCATGTTTAGAAGATATGATTCCCATTTTCTTTGCATGTGACCATCACATTTATGGCAGATATCTCGTAGTCCACATACACACCCTTTTGAACCTGCAAAGGACACACCTGAAGCAGAATTACTTCGAAATAACGGTTTCAGTGACTGTAGATCACAAGTTCCGAGTTCTAGAAATTCCGTGGATTTCCGGGTTTTACGGGGACATGTTGTAATTGATAACGGGCAAACAACTGAAACCTTAATCTAGATGACAATGCCATCAAAAAATATGTAAGTCAGAAATTCCCTGGTTGTATTAGGATCAAAGAACAAAGATTTTTAATAAATTAAAACAACTCATTTTCTGCGGATTTTCGTGGTTTTCGGAGTTTTCCGGGGATATGCTGTAATTGATAATGGGCAAACAACTGAGACCTTAATCTAGATGGCAATACCAACAAAAAAACATATGAGTCAGAAATTCCCTTTGAATATTAGAAGCAAATAACGAAGATTAAAAAAATAAAGCATTGTCATTTTCTCCGTATATACGTGGTATTCCGGGTTTTCCGGGGATATGTTGTAATTGGTAAGAGGCAAAAGACTGAAACCTTAAATTAGATGGCAATACCAACAAAAAATACGCGAGTCAAAAATTCCCTGGGCATATTAGAAGCAAAGAACAAAGACAAATTAAAACAAAGTCATTTCTCCGGATTTCCATTGTTTTCCGGGGATATGCTGTAATTGGTAAGAGGCAAAAGACTGAAACCTTAAATTAGATGGCAATACCAACAAAAAATACGCGAGTCAAAAATTCCCTGGGCATATTAGAAGCAAAGAACAAAGACAAATTAAAACAAAGTCATTTCTCCGGATTTCCATTGTTTTCCGGGGATATGCTGTAATTGATAAGGGGCAAACAACTAAAAACTTAATCTAGATGGCAATACCAACAAAAAATTTGTGATTCAGAAATTCCCTGGGCATATTAGGAGCAAAGAACAAAGAAAAATTAAAACAAACTAGTTTTCTCCGGATTTCCGTAGTTTTCCGGGGTTTCCGGGTAAATGCTGTAATTGATAAGTGGCAAACAACTAAAAACTGTAACTAGATGGCAATACCAACAAAAAAATATGTGAGTCGGAAAATCCCACGGGGGGGGGGGGATGGGGGGTATACAGTAGCCCACGCTCTAATAATACTACATGCTGCTCGTAAGTTAAATTTTTGGTGGAATTTTATTTCTAAAGTCATGCTAAATGACGTTCTCATTCCTGTGTTCATAAATGTGTCGTTTTTTCTACTCAATTATAAATTGACTTTAGAATCTTGACTTCTGGAGTAAAATTAAATATCATTCGTTTCCTCGCATATACTTTGTACTTAGTACTTAGTACTACAAAATTAATCAAATGTAGAATCATGGTTTGTGGATTAATATTAAACTATATTCTCGTTCGTGTCATCAGAAATGACTCGTTTTCTATTAACATTCTTCAACTTGTTTGTTGTGTAGATTTCTACATTCTATAATAGTATTTATGAGATGAACAATTGCTTTGTTTTTTTAACTACAAAGCAGTGCACCTAAATTATATTCACGAGCCGTTCATTGTTAATCTCAGCCAAAATACGTCAGTTCTGAAAAATAGAATGTGATTCCATTATTGATTGGAAATTAGGGAAGGCTTACTAAACTCACATGGGAAATGAAATCAGTTATTTTTCAATTTTTCAAGCACATAAAAACTGGGCAAAAACATAAGGCTAGCTGCACACATATATTTATTTGTTAGTTTAGAAATCTATATTAATATTAGGGATGGGTCGATACCAGATTTTCTCGATACTCGATACTCGATACCGATACATGATTTTTTCCTCGATACTCGATACCTTCAACATTTCCAGTTTCAATAAATAGGTACATTAAAAATTAAAATTTGATAGAATTGTGTAATACCAACTAAACTAATTAAGTCTGCATATTTAATGAGACAAAATTTAAGATCATCAGTAGCCTATAATTATTTTTAAACTCTACAATGAAACTAAAATTAGTTTTTCCACTTAAAAGTTTTTGTTAAAAAATACTAGCATTCTCACTTAATTGCAGAATTACAAAAGTATCGAAAAAGTATCGAGCGAGTTTTCTGAAGTATCGTTCGATGCCGATACCATGCAAGTATCGAGAGGATCGAGAGCCCATCCCTATACGTAACCTTAATTCAAACTCGTATGCACTGATATAAGAATTTCTTAAAATATGTCAACATTTCACAGAATACACTAGCAAAGAACTCCGCTTAATGTATATAGGCCTAATTATTTCACCCTAATATAACTTGTGTATATAACAGTATTAATGTAGTAGGCTACTCATTTCAACTTGATCAACGAAATAAACAAACATCTGATTAATTTCATAACCATATGTTTAGGAATATGTTGTGGGTAACTGTATTGCAACTTCAAAAGCAGTATATGAACAGTGTAAAACAGTATGTCAAGATAACTGATTTGCATTTGATAAATTCTTTCAAATAGGTCTATACAAGTTCACAAAACAATGTATCTACATCTACAATATATCATATTTCTGGGAGGTCATTTGAGATTACTTACGAGATGAAGTATCATCATAGACCCACGATATCACTAGCATCCGGCATTTTATCGTCGGGTTGCGCGAGTTAAGTGATGATTATGATGTCGCTGGCACATGGGACACTAATGCACTAAAGCCTACAAACACCTCAACTGCTTTTAGTTGATGTCACGTTGACGTCAATCGGTGTTAGGGCGCGTTTTTCCGTTAAAGTGGCGCATTTCTATCAGTTGTAAATTGGTAGTTGCACATGGAGGATCGAATCCGTGCCTCTAAGCTGGAGTTGAAGGTAATTTCTGACTAGTGGTTACAATATGTGTTATATTTTTGAGATGTTATGGTTTGTAATCACTATTACGCTAGGTATTTCGAACAAACGCTTCTCAAGTAGTTCAATAGTGGTTAGTACTTTGTTCTTCTTAGAATTCCGAGTCTCAGACCCTGTTTTTTTAGTGTTTTTGGTTCAAATTAGATTTACTGTATTTTGTCCTTGAGTGGAAACACGAACTTTCATCTTGTAAAGGAACCGGAAACTTTCCAATATAAATGAGCGAAGTGATTTAGATAGGTCTTGGTTTTTAACGAGAGCAACAAACATTATGCCTTATTTTATTTAGGCTAGTTCAGATTTAGATTTATTTTGTCCGTAAATCAATACAAGACTGATATTGGACGCGTAATTTAACTTACATATAAGAAGCCACAATTACAATAATTCTGAGTGTACAGAAACTTAAATATAGTTATATTTACAAAGTACCTATGTTTCACTACTACAAACAGAGTTAACAAATTTCTTAAATACAGTATAATATACAACTTTCATTGTTAAAAGCAGTTGTAGTAGAAAGAATAGCTTACAGTATATCTGACAATAAAAATATAAGATATAACTTTTTATTGAATGTAGTGTTCATATTTAAAATAATAATTTACATTACAGTCTTGTGCTCTATTTACTGTTCGTTAAGGAACTCATCAATATGATCTTTCTATAAGGTAATTTAAAAGTTTTTTTTTCTCATAACCTATTTAATTCGTTCAATGGTTTTATATATATTGGGAAGTTTATAGTATAAGTTAGTTTTATCCCAGACTCTTTCCAAAAACAGCTAATCAGTGCTTCGTTAATCTGTAATCATGTTTGTTTCGTATATACTATTCCTATCCATCCTTAAACGTTTAATTTCGGAAAACATGATGTGGAATACCAGCCATGCTTGAGGTTATGTTATGAGTCTAGTACAGGTTGAGTACAATGTAAGCCTACATTATAGTTTGTATGGGATCTGATTCAAACTGTTAAATTAACATTCTGGTAGTTTCATATTAACTTTCCTTCAGGCAACATTTTTTTAAAGTATAATACAGCTTTGTTAGCTAGTTTGTTAGTTTTATTTGCTTACACAGTTCAGTGTTTGTTATTATACAAGAACGTTTATTATCAAAATTTAAAGTTACTAAATTAACCTCTAAATACAAAATATGGAATATACAATGAATATTAGGCCTACAATATTTTAAACGTGCTACATTTTTATAACTTTATACTTCATTAGCACTAGGACTATACGTTTGAATATTTTACATTTACATTTTTTCTGCACGTTGAAAATTAATCTGTGAATAAATTTAACTTATCCTTGCTAATGCAAAATGATAGGACATTTTAAATGTAATACAGAAGTACACACATCTTATGCTATAGTTGAAGGTTCGTAAGCCTTGTGGTTTAATTATATAATTTGAATATCCATTTCTGATTAAATGAGAATTTGAGATTAATTTTCAAGAAGTACGCTTTATTTCCTGTATATTGAGATGTTTAAATTAGAATTTATTAAATTATGATACTTGAATCAGGGTACCAACCATGTCAAGCCCAAACTGGGGTTAGCTTATTTCTGTTATGGTTTTGGATTGCAATAGTTAATAGTAGTGATTCCCTGAAATAATTAATTCGCTTTGTTTTTTTATATAGTATTAAATTATATTTTGATAGTTAATTGTATTAAAATATAAATACAAAATACTGATATAATAATCATGATGTCATATTATAAGTTTAGAAGGAAAGATTTGATTGGTTATCAAAACGGAAATGAAACCTTCTCTGTGATTGGCTGAAAGCAGTAGCAGTTTAAAGCAGTTTGATTGGTTAAAGTAAGATGCGCTGTGATTGGTTGTTGAAATTTGCTATATAAGGCCGGTATGACCCGGATGGTTTGGGCGGTATGTTACAATTCACTGACCGATCAACACCTCAACACCAATTCCAATATATAATATGCACCACCTCAAACCTTTAACTAGACACCATAGTAATGCCAATAGTAAAATATATTCTTCCTCTTCTATAGGTCATAGTAATGCCAATAGAACAAAAATTTCTCACTAATAGTAAAATAGCTTCTTCTTCCTCTTTTTCCTAGATGTATCACAAAGTACCAAAAACATTCTGACCAATAGTAAAATATCTTCTTCCATTTCTTCTCAGACATATAACAAAGTACCAAAAACATTCTCACCAATACTAAAATAGCTTCTTCCTCCTCTTCTTCTCAGACTTTTCACAAAGTACCAAAAACATTCTCACCAATACTAAAATAGCTTCTTCTTCCTCATCTTCCCAGATGTATCACAGAGAACATGTTTTTTTTTTACATATTCCCCTAATATATATCTTTCACGGATTTAGGTAGCGATACCGAAGAAAGCTCTTTACGGTCGAATTTCTTGGCTTGCTTCAGTAAATTCTACACTGTAAATTCCCTATGTTACTGTACCTAGCGTAATGCTTAAAACCTAAAAATTGCACAAAAACAATATAAATATCAGAGTGGGAGTGGTTCTCAAGAAAAAAAACGTACAAAAAATAAAAATAAAAATTCATTTTTATATAGCCTATACAAGGGTTTCTTATATTTACTTCAATTGATCAGGATAAGCGTGAATGGACCGTAGTAAATATACTCCTATGTACATTCACTTTTATTATAATTATTATCGTCATTATTATTATTATTATCATCATCATTGTTATGATCAATATTGTTATGTGCTGATACTTCCCGAGCCAATTTTAGGCCCTAGTCATTCCTGATGTTACCACTATGTTTAAGGAATTGAGGACGCAAATTTGAATAGTATGATTCTTTTTGCACAATATGGGAATCTGAAACTCTATGTACACGTTGTACTTCTAGTAAGATACTGGTAGAATAAGAAATAAGCCTTAAAGCCAAATTTCCCAGCAGTTCTTCATTAACTTTTGGGGGGGGGGGGGGAATTCGCAAGACTGAAGAAATACAAACTTTAACCTGTTCATTGCTACTGACGTACAGTATAAGTGGGACGCCTCAAGAACTGTAAAAGAGGAAATATCAGATTAATGGAGTTACGTTTTAAGTGAAACATGAGGATTTTCATTTAAGTGTCAAGTTTGTCATTCAAGGAAATTTCATTGAAAATTTTCTCGTCTATTTTGAACTTAAGAGCCCTCTAATGTTTTCATTTGACTGTCTTATTACGAATGATTAATGTTTATGTTTACAACCTTGAAAGAAACCTAAATAAATAAAATCACATGTAACAAAGTACCAGAATGCTTTTGTTTAATCAGTGATAATTGCAGAAAATAAGTTATTTTTGTAATCTATATCCAAGTTAACCTTTAGATCAATTAATTAAGCAGGGCTTGAGGAAGAACAAAGGTCTAAAGTTTGATACGTAACTAGGGATGGGTCGATACCAGATTTTCTCGATACTCGATACCGATACATGATATTTTCCTCGATACTCGATACCTTCAACATTTCCAGTTTCAATAAATAGGTACATTAAAAATTAAAATTAGAGAGAACTGTGTAATACCAACTAAATTAATTAAGTCTGCATATTTAATGAGACAAAATTTAAGATCATCAGTAGCCTATAATTATTTTTAAACTCTACAATAAAACTAAAATTAGTTTTTTAAACAGTCCACTTAAAGTTTTTGTTAAAAAATACTAGCATTCTCTCTTAATTGCAGAATTACAAAAGTATCGAAAAAGTATCGAGCGATTTTTCTGAAGTATCGTTCGATGCCGATACCATGCAAGTATCGAGAGTATCGAGGTATCGAAAGTATCGAGGACCCATCCCTAATTAATATTATTATTATTATTATTATTATTATTATTTTACTACACGAATCTTAATCCAAATACTAATTGTTGACAGTAGATCAACTATATTACAAGCCCCTGCAAAAAAGTTCTGAAATTAACTTCAGACATATGTGATTAAAATTACAATAAATATAGTATAGTGCGTTCTGTAGCCACGTTAACCACCAACATCAAAGACCGTTCGGCAGACCTCCATAAGTATCGTGAACCGGAGGGTGCCTAGGACAATAACATTGTTAATTTTGGGTCTTAAACTTGTTTCGTAGGCATTGAACTTGCCACGTTAACCACCAACATCAAAGACCGTTCGGCAGACCTCCATAAATATCGTGAACCGGAGGGTGCCTAGGACAATAACATTGTTAATTTTGGGTCTTAAACTTGTTTCGTAGGCATTGAACTTGCCTTACAGCCAATATAATTTCGATCGCAAGCAATCAGGACGCATTTTTGACACTTAATATTTAACTCCACGTGGAGTGAGAGACAGTTTGTTTCCCTAGTAGAGCCGCTTTTCGTTCCACTCCATTAAGGGAATCCTTAATGGATTCCGATGGCTTTAGAACGCCCTTTACGATTAGATCAATAAATTACAAATTTAAGAAGATTATAATCTATTTTATAAATATTTACTTTTCAAGTTTCTTCTTTTCAAGTTTATTCTTTAAAATTGTATTTCTATTATTGCTGCGGATTTGTTTAATAGATTGTATTTTCATTTAGAGTAGTTGTATTTTTGTTTGGTGTATTTGTATCCATTTCATGACTGGCCAGTACCACGATCATGGGTGATATCTTGAGGAGAAAAACAATCAGAGCAACCCAAAAGCGTAAGTTAATTAGTATAAAAAGCATGATACGGCTTCAGACATGTGCTTTCTAGCCAGAACATGATTTGGGGGGGTCTAAGAGTCTGGATAAAATAAGTTTTAATAGCACAATAAAGCATAATTTAAAAAAATAAAGATTAAAAGAACATTATGCAATATAAAGTATTATTGTTAGGGGATTAACTGCTTGTTTAACGTAAAGTTTAACAGTTCTTTGGTTGATGTACAATCTGAATCAGAGCAGTTCACATCTATTGAACACCAGCATGCCGAAAATTGCTTTAAATGCAATTGAAAGGGGTCGTGAGTTTCCCACAGATTATTTTGTGGCGGAAAAGGGGAAACTTTTATGTACCTTATGTTCAGAGTGCATTAATTCTGGAAAGTAGTCCTTTGCGGAAAAACATGTGGAAAGTTTTAAACGTTGATCTCGGAAACAGTGATGGACATGGTTTGACTTCAGGCGGTCCTAACAGCATACGTACCAGTACTATTCTTCAAGTTAGGCAGCGTATGAAGTTCAAAGAATATTATGAAAGAAATTGTCAAAGCATTCACCTAAAACTTGCATTCAAGTCAGAGACAGAGACTGAGAGTGACATAAATTTTCATTATTTAGCGTTGTTCTCTTATTGTAGTGTGTTCTTGTTAAAATTAACATTATTTTTGTAAGAAAACTTTCTTAGTGTCACAAAAAAGTATGTATGATACTGAAGTTTATTTTTATGATAGATATAAGTTTAAAAATATAAAGGATATCATCAAGAAGATAAATCATATTATGAAAATAATAAAGCATAATTGGCTATGGGTTGCTCTGATGATAATGTTGAAAAATTGTAAATTGTATTTGCCCTTGAAAGCTTTGGTTGAGAACGCATTTTCGAAATACAAGTGATTAAGATTGTATTTTTGTAAGCTAAAACTTTGTCAGTAGACCTACATATGAATGAGGTATCAATCGAAATGTTTTTGCACTCCGGTTGGAAGAATTTATATACTTTTGTTTTAATAAATATTTTGTTAAACAATTTAATTAAAGTTTTATCCCTACAAGTCAAATGGCCTGTTGCTTTTCAATATCTGGGTTTAGATTCAAACAAATTATATATTACGTTATCGACTGTCGATGTCAATGTAAACATCTGTGGTCTGTTCATTTATCGAAAATTCGTCATCCATATTAAACATTATAATATTATATCCAATTGAATCATACAAAAACATCATTAATTAAATTGCCTGTGCATTTTGTGAAAAACCCATACTTATTTTTTTCTTAAGTATTTCTACATAACTGCATGCGATTGTATAATTTCTTACCTAAATATCCAATTATTCTGGGCACTTGCCATAGGCACGAAATGCGATAGCTTCGTATGGTTTTGCCTGTATTAACATAATATGTTGTGAGACTGCAATGGTGTGCGACATGGAAGCATTCCTTCCCCAAAAACGTTTTTTGCAAAAAATATTTTTTAGTAATTCCTAAGAGTTTCATTCGTGACAATGCTGATCGAAGTGCAATGCAGAATACAGCAGACTGGTTGCCAGCGGGGGCGGGGATGGACGAGTTACTTCATATGTTTCTATAAAACCTCTGATAGAGGGCCAGAGATTTTAAAATTGCGGGCAGGCGGGATTCTCGCTCTGCATGTTTAAAGCCGTGGATGTATTGGAAAGCTGTACAAGATTTTAAAAATATCATGTTATATACAGGTAGGGGGGGAAGAAAAGCAGACCGACTAAAATATCTAAGTTGCCGATATGAGCCACTGCGCATGCCTAGCGGCATTCACAGGATAGCAGGGAATGTATTGAAATTTGTTCTAGACAATATAGACAATAAATTGAGAAATATTTTCACGTAATTTGCATTGCTTGTGAAAACAAACGTTTCCATTACATCTCTTACATTTATTTACGTATCACAAGGCTCTGAAATCAACTAAAAGAGTCGATCCACTTTTTCCCCCTACCTGTAGTCTATTGTTCCCATGCTGTAAAAGAATCACATTTGTTAATTCTTGCTGGTTTACTGTAAAATAATATCCAATTTATCCTTGCATATTATGGGAAGCAACCACCGAATCTGTGGATGCAGCACTCCCACTGTCATGCTGGCATAGTGAATAGAGGTGTTAGAACGAGTCATGAGATGGACAGGAATTAGCAAGGTTACAGGCTAGGGAAGATACTCGTAGGATATTCATGTTATTATTGTTCATTACAGAGAATAAATTGCTGTAAAATTTTGATAGGACGAAGTACTTCTATGCCTAAGTCATTGATTTTATTTCAGAGAACAAGAGATTGATTATAAACTTGAGTAGTTTGGTTTTTACTAGGGATGGGTCGATACCAGATTTTCTCGATACTCGATACTCGATACCGATACAGGATTTTTTCCTCGATACTCGATACTTCGATACTCGATACCTTCAACATTTCCAGTTTCAATAAATAGGTACATTAAAAATTAAAATTTGAGAGAACTGTGTAATACCAACTAAATTAATTAAGTCTGCATATTTAATTAGACAAAATTTAATATCATCAGTAGCCTATAATTATTTTTAAACTTTACATTAAAACTAAAATTAGTTTTTTAAACAGCCCACTTACAAGTTATTGTAAAAAAAAAATACTAGCATTCTCATTTAATTGCACAGAATTACAAAAGTATCGAAAAAGTATCGAGCGAGTTTTCTGAAGTATCGTTCGATGCCGATACCATGCAAGTATCGAGAGTATCGAGGTATCGAAAGTATCGAGGACCCATCCCTAGTTTTTACCACTTTTGTATTATAGGTATGTAAAAATTATATACTACTGCTTCTCCCACCTAAAATTACACCACACCGCCTCTGTTGAGAGACACTTCATATGCAGTTTCAATTACTGTTAAAGACATGTTGTAAAAAGGTTGGGAATAATGAAACGGTTTATGTACAGCACTGAAAGATGCATTTATCCAGGAAATACTCAGCTACTAGTTGACAGTATTTCCGTGCCATAACGAACTTCCTGCTCTATGCAATGTCATACTGTATTTATGCCTGTAATCAAGGCCGGCTTAAGATGAGTCTATATCATCTTTCAGATATTTCTTGCAGAATATTTGACCTCCTGAGACTTTTCTCGTGTTCAAACTGGAACAATTTTTAGAAATAACATATAACTACTTCTGTTATTAAATTTTTAAAATTATTTCCTTTAGTTACATAATAAATTACTTAGAATTATGAAATATTTTCTTCCTATGCAATCTATGAATGAATATTGTAATATTCGACAATACTATTTTTCACAATCAGGAAATAAAAAATCACTAAAATTAAGTCTTTTAGAAATCACCGCTATAAAGTAAAGCCTATTACTACCAGTAATAATTCTAATGTTCAAGTATGTGTTCAGTTTAATCTTGTACCATCAGTGAATCCCACACATGACACATCACATGATATACAATGTTTGGCACAAAGTTGAAACAATAATAATAGAAAGTAGTTTATTGTCAATAAATCTGCTATGTTTCAAATGTAATGTAATTGTATACACGCAAGTGAGCTAAAATATTAATAGTTATTGCCTACTGTTGTGCACTAAAAATTTTCTGGATTTGTTTATTCAGATGTCTTACACTGAACAAAAATGTTTTGAATTGGTTATTTTATGAAATATTTACAGGTCATGAGATACTTAAAATGTTGATAAACACATTTTTATAAAAAAAAAATCATATTTCAGTAAATAAGTATATTTATGAAAATCTTTCCTTCAGTACTGACACAGGCTAAGTACCTAGACACTGTAAAAGATAATGTGCCTAGCTTTAGAAGTTTTTTAGAAAGAATATATTGTATGTAATATTGTAAAGAAAGACTGTTTCGTTTCCCCTTAATAAAAAACCCAGAGTATGAATGATCCATCCAGTCGAGCTTTTTTTAGATATCTAAATTAAAAAATAAAATTACGCATCTTAGATTTAGTTTAAAGATTAGGCCTAGTATAAAACACCGATTTGCTAAATAACTGGATCGCATGAACTTGAGAATTCATTTTTCAAGTGCATCCGTTGAAGGGCTTGTACAGTAAAACAATTTATTTATACAAGTAGTTTTACCACTTCCACCCGATCGTTCTTGCTCATTCAAAACCTCGAAATATAATTTTTTAAAGTTCAATATTATTTCTTACTCCACACTGTGAGAAAATAAGAACTGAAAATAAAAGGAGTTATGTATTTTTTCCTTGAATATAAGATATCAAAATAAAAAATAATGACCTTTTACTTTGAGGTCAGGTTTTGTGTTCAGTTGATTCTGCTGTGTAAAATGTACACTCGCAAAATTGAACTAAAGCTTAATGTTTGTGGTAGTTGTTTACAGTTACGTAATGTATATTATTTGCAATGCGTTATCTGAGACGGCTTACATTTCCCTGAATGTGGAGAGCAAACACGTCACGAGAGCAAGCCGGCTCAGCCTGATAATTCAGCCTGATAAAAACCACGTGATGAATATATATTTGACATGCTTGTGTGTTGCCCTGTATTTATTAAATACAATATCACAATATGAGAGAGGAGAAAGGGAGAAGTAGGGGGAGGGAGAGAGAAAGAGAGATAACAGGTAGAAGTGAATAAATTTAGCTCTTTCACGCAGTTAACTGTCACACAACAGATTTTTAGCACCTTCATTTTGATATTCGTTCATACTTGGGCTTGTGCGTATGGTCCAGCTGTGATATAACTACAGAAGCATTTAATGATTTGTAATTTGACAACTATGCAATACAAGAAAATGCAATTGTGATCTAAAATAGTACAAATATGACCTATAAACATTTGATTTTATTATATGACTGTTCTTTTACTGGTGAGTATAGAGTTTATTGACTTGACTAATATTTATTTCAGCTGTACTTATACTCCTTTTAGCTACGAGGCCATATCAGGAGTTCGGGATCTGTGTCTATACAGTAGGGTAGGCCATGGACTATTGATTGTCGATTATTATCTATTGTTAGTGTATTTTATGGAGTAAATTTCAATTGATATAATTTAAATGAATGTGATGCGGCATGAAATGGTGAGGATGATTCATGATATGTAAATATCCAATTCGGCATTTGCCTTTACGACTGGGGAAACCATGAAGAAACCCTTGTCAAATTGGCCGGCCTTGGGATTTGAACCTGGGACCTCCCGAATGAGAATCCAAGACGTTACCATCTTGGACTAATATTATTGTTATTTTATTACTAAAATATTTAGCAAATTGAATTAACGTCATAGAATACGTGTAAGTTTATATTGAAGTCCATCTAATGATTTTATTTTTAAAGCACATATGAATTATAGTGTACAAAGTAGGCCTACTTGAAGGATATTCTCAAAGGAAAATTATGTGTTGTCTCCTAGTAAAGTATTGCTCATACATAGAAAAACTTCAAAAGAAACCTTTGGAGCATAGTGAAAGCATGGAAGAGAGAGAAACTTAAATTTTTACTAAACCAAAAACGAAAAATGCTGAAATGACCCCAAAAATTGCGTAAGGTTACCTTTTCCCTTCAGTAATATAAAAAAGAAAAATTACATTTTCCCTTCAGTAGTAGTAAAAAAGAAAAATTAACTATCAATAAAAGATTTTGATGAATGATTTGAGGTTTTCCTAGCGTATAATCTGAATATACTGTTCTCGGGTTGCTATTATACTCAGCTTGCTAGCAACCCGAGAACAGTATACTCAATAAAATACTTCATTTACCTAATTTTAAGTGGTAAACACTTTATTATAATTTTGTGTGCAAATAAAGATTAAAAAAAACATCAAACATCTTTTACTAGAGATAGCATTTGAATTATCAGTATGACTTCTTGCAACGCTTCACGTAAACAAAAATCGCGTTTCAGATAAAGATTGATTATTTTTGCGATGTGCGGAGAACTCACGGTCTGGCGGCCTGGAAGCAAGTCGTTGGCTGGCATACTCGCTTCAGTGGCACATCGCAAAAATGTCTCTGTATATCTGTTTGGTTCATGTGGGTATTTAGCAGTGGTTTTGTTCGGTTAATCGTTTATGTATCGTTATGTATTCAAAAAGGGAAGGAAATAATTCTATAAAATCGAATTGCTTTATCTGTAAAATTAAGTTCCTAGAACACAATATGTACATAATATCAATGAAAAAAAGAAAGGTCAGTTCTATATTGGTTATGGTGGAAAAAGCTATACTTTTTGGTATATAACTAATATTTTGAATATTCTCTAAGTCAATATTTACTGCACTGTTTTGTTAGAAAGAGTGAACAGTGTTTATTTACACCTATATGCCTGGCTGACAATTTGAGAGTTGTTCATACATTCTTTATGCAAGGAAAACCTCTAATCTTACAGTGTTATTATTGTACAAAGTTTAAATCCTATCTAGAAAAAGAGATCGCAGAAATTGTTAAGGAATCATTGCATTTCAGTATTAACAACCCCTTGAAATCCATTCTTACTTACACTTACTTACTTACTTACTTACTTACGTACTCAATGGCAATAGAAAATTCCTCAGCTAAAGGAATGTTATCCATTTTATGGAACCCGAAGGTTCATTGCCGCGCTTACCTGAGCCCGCCATTCAACCCTATTCTGGGCTAATTCCAATCATCCCTCGCAGATCCTACTTCCCTTAAATCTATCCTCCCACCTACCTCTAGGTCTTCCTAAGTGGTCTTTTCCCTTCGGGTCTCTCAGTCAATATATTTTAGGTATGTATTTCATCCCCCATGTGCGCTACATGTCCAGCCCAATTCATCCTCCGTGATTTAATTACTCTTCTATATCCGATGAAGAGTACAGGTTATGAAGCTCGTCGTTATGCAGTTTTTTCCAGTCCCCATTTTCATCTCTCTTAGGCTCAAATATTTTCCTAAGCACCCTACTTTCGAACACTCTCAGATTATGTTCTTCCCGAAGAGTAAGCGACCATATCTCACATCCATATAACACAACCGGCATTGTCCTGAAATCCATTAAGGTTTCAAATACTCTTTTTTTCTTAATTGAAAAATCATTACATTATGCAAAGAATTATAATCAGATTTCAGGACATACTTACAATGGTACATTGAGGTAGATTTTACATATGACGTAGCACATACGATAAGTAGCGTTACTGATGCCTATAATATGGACTGTGTAACAGTCGGACGTCTAATCTGGTAGTAACTGCCATGCCGTTAGGTAGGGCTTAACTTAATCCCCACATGTGTGTGTGTGTGTGTCTTTTCTCGTAGCTGACGCAACACAACTGCGCTGTACCTTGTATACCAGGAACTGTATGTGCGTGTATTTTGTGGGAACATTACTGTACCTACTGTAATTAAGGCGAACCGTTTCCTAAAATCCTAGCCATGTTTGTTATTCTGCTTTATCTTCCTGGCCGCCATTAGATGTCTTTCGCAAAGACGGAATATTTATCAACTCCATAGTCCAGTTTCTCATTGTCCTATCAGTGTACAAAACTGGCGTTGCTTTGTGTTATTCCTCTGCTATGCACTCTGGTGGCACACTTCTTTACGTAAGAGATGCGTCATCAAATTTTGGAAGTTTATCTGTAAAGTACTGTTGAAAAACTCTTGAGGGACAATTTTTTTTATACCTCAACTTCCAATCATATATAGAAAGAGAGTGAACCTAGTATCAATAATACTGCAATACTGGATTAAGTCTATAATCGACTGTTTCCGAAATCAGGAAAGGTAGTTAGTAATCCTGATGTCAGGCAACACCTATGACATGCTTATTTTAACAGTTACCTTGATGCAAGGGAACTGGGAATGAAGCAGTTCCGAGACAGACATCAGATAAGTCTCCTCTTCGATCTGACTGTATATATCGTGTTTCGCCAGGGAACACGCAAGGAGTTAATATTATTAAGTTCTTATGACTTTCGACGACGCTTTGAATATTAGAGTAAAATAATGGCATTGCATGAGGTTTGACGAAGGATGTTAGGAAACATAATTATCTGGCATCGGTAGTTAAAGAACTTTAATAGTATTTCAGGTGCCTAAGAAGGAATTTAAAAAATAAAAAATGCGGCAATAAACAGCATTTAATTTATATTGTGCAGAAATTTGTAAATGTAAATTAGCTCTCCTAACACAATTACATTCTAAAAATACACAGTCTAAAAGAGATCAAAAACGTGTTTTGCCATACCAACAATAATAGTGCCCATATTCAAGTGTTTAAATTGGAAAGTATTTATTCCTGGACGGGAGCCAGTTCGTATGCTGGTCGGAGATAGGATTACCGAACAACCCGGTTTAGCAGGGTACCACCCAATTTTCAACGTCATTTTTCAACCCCCGATTAAAAAATAAGTAAACAGGAAAATACCCAGGTTTTCTTATTTGAGTGCATGACTGGGAAACTGTAGAAAATCGAACTTATTACTGCAGATGTACACTGTTTGATGGATGAAATGACCCATCTGAAAATGTTCGTATGTGAACAGCTAGGGATAAAAAATTATATTTTCTTTAGAAAAACAGTTTCGAATAGATGATTTAAATTCATGAGCTTGTAATCTGGGAATAAATTCCATGAATTGTTGAAATTTGTGCAGTTTTTTCTTCAATCCCGGCCCATAATGCAGCCGTCGAAAGAATATTTTCCTTGTTACATATTCAATGGGCAGATGAAAGAAACAGGATATCTATAGAATGTGTCAAGGATTTGATTATTGTCTTCTATATTTATAAAAAAAATGCCACTTGGTCTCAGTTCTTTGACAGAATCTAGTCTAGAAATAAGTTACTTCGGAAGATTCCAGGAAGTGAGAAATAGTCTACTCTTTTCTAAAAAAAAATAAATAAATAAATAAATAATGATGTTCGAATGAAAATTCGTAATTTTTGTAAGAATAAACTATGTCTGAAATACCCCCATTTTTTTTTCATTTTTGAATAAGGTAACCCTAGTCGGGGATAGACATAAAATTCTAGGACCATCCCATGTGATAATTGGGACGAGCTCTTATATAAAAGAGGTAAGATAATTATTTCACAGTTGAAATGTACCAACAAACAAGATATAACCGTCGTTTGTTGACAGTCATTGTCCAACTTGTTTTAAATACTTTCTTTTCCGCTGGATGATAACTGAACCGCAATTAAACTTATCATCCGCCTTTTGTTTCAAATTTCCCTTGAATTTTCATATTGTTTGCCTTTTGTTTTAAATTTCCCTTGGATTCTCGTATTGTTTGCCTTTTGTTTCAAATTTCTCTTGATTATTCGTGTCGTTGCTTGAGAAGAAATAATATTTCAGAGCCAATAAAGAATATACATTTATTAATCACATACCTTTCTCTATCCTAAGCATTGATTTTTTAATTTTCTAGCTTCTCAACTGGCATAGAGTAGCTGGCTACATTACAAGAGTGCGCATTCAATTGTTTCAGGTCTCAATCCCACCCATGGCATTTAGCTAAGTTGTGTTGTTCGCTAGTCAGAAGAGTAAGTGGAGAGATAGCTAGCTTATACGCCTAAAATTCTTTCAGTTAATTTTCACAGCGTTAAAAATATTTAAAATTAAAAATGTCAAGTCTTATTAAGAACTGTAACAATACTAAATTAAGGTGGAATCACCAGAGCCTTTTTCGATAAAATTGAGAAAGAAATACTTAAAATAAAGTAAGTTAAAAAGAAAATTCTTTTTGATGTTCGCAGGCGTGTAGACTCGTTTCTTCAAATGATAGCCTATTCTTTGTCCCAGGCGACGGGGGTAGGTGGGAATCGCCTGGCTGACAAAACTATTTCCCTGGCTGATGAGAGCAATATTTTCCCCTCCAAGAGAGAAATTATTTTCGTTCTCTTTTGTCAAAAACCTGTAAATCGTGACGATCTGTAAGTCCCATCATTTAAACTTGACATCCTTGCTATTGCTTTGTTCTAATATACAGCATAGGAAATATTATTTACTTTTGAAATTCCAGGGCGTGAAGGATGAAAATGGAGGAGAAATTAGAAACTGGTCCCAGGGTACCTCAAAAGTGGAAAAAAGGTATTGAAAAAGCCCAATATAAACTGAAAAGCCCTAAAAAGAACCCCTTCCACGCAGATTTACGAAGGCTAGGCTGTCGGTTAGCCAGAAAAAAATAATTAATTAATTAACATTAATAGGTGGTGGTGTCGATGGTATTGGTGGTGAAGCCGTGGTGATGGTGGTGGTGGTGGTATTGTTGGTAACGTTAGCAGATGTAATAAAATAATCATTTTAAGGCAACTTTCAATAAACATATCTATCTATGATATTTTGTCTGTCACTTTCCCAGCATTTTGTTGTGGTTACTTTTAGGATGATTTGAGAAAGAATAAAATTAGTTTGGGAACCTATATAAATAGTCACATACGTAAAAAAAAAAAAAATTATAATATAGTTTAGAAATTCCGATGTGAATATAAAATAATAGTACTTCCTTTTTGTTACAGGAACAAAAGCCGAAGTGTAGACCATGGCTTCAGCCCACCTTTCGACTTGGATTCGCTTCGCAGCAAAGTGGAAGGACGCTTCGAGAGCGTTGGCAGAGGTGAGTTGTGGTACCCTATTAAATTAGTATTGTAACTGATGAGGTAAGAAATGAATCATGGATATGCACGAGACTTCGGAATCAAAGGAATAGATCGAGACAGGTTTCCCACCCGCTCGCAAAAACACTGCAAAACAAAAACATAAGCAGCTACTACCAGAAATAAGACTGATAAATTCTTCGTTGCAATCCTGCCCCTCTTGATTTACGAAGTCATGAACCTTCTGAACAAGAAGGCTTCTGAGTGTTTTGTGCATTCTTAATTAATTTTGCTGAAATAACTTCCGAAGTTTAGCTGAAAAAATCGTTATCACACTGAGTGGCAGTAGTTCGTTGTCGATTCGAAAACTTCTTTAAATTCATTAAGCCACTCCTAGGATAAAAAATGTGTTTGACAATTTTAATATGTAGAGAAATATTTAGTTATTTAATAAAGCTACATCTATTGTTTATTCAGTTTATTTATGGGCGGTACAGAGGATAAGTTTGAAAAAAATTGCTATGAATTTTATGGGCACTGAATTGGAATTTGGTTCTATTATTTGGTCCCCTGCAAGTAAACAGGTTAAACAGAATGTATTTGAAGGTGACTTTAAAAATTCTTGCATTTTAATAGAATCGTCTTTAAATCTTCCGGAATATATTTTCTTATGTAAGTTTGCAAACCATATTTAAAACGTTGTTGCTTTTATTTTTAAGCTTTCATCTCTTTCAAATGTATCATTCCGGTAATGTTTACTCAAATTAAATAGAGATCTAATCCAAGATAAAAATATTCAATTACTACAAGCACAGTAGATTCTATATCAGAAGTAAAATTCTATATAACTTATGAGATATCTTAGTAAATATATATATGAATTACAGTGAATATCAGCTTTATGTGAAGAGGACATTCAAAATGGCTCTAGTGATTATCGATACTAATTTTATATTTACAAATGTTTTTCTGAGGTAGGGAGATCTCAAACGGAGTCATTCAGGCTCGTAAGCACAATAGAGTAGCAACTTGACAATGATGTAACGGCTAAGGTAAAGAAAAAAAAATAAAAATGGCTAACCGCGTCCCTCAAGGAGATTAATCCAGAAGAATTTGTGGTATGGTATTTTCTGTTTTCTAAGACGACAGAATTCCTTCCTATTTTTGTATGGACAACTAATGTTGTTTATTTCGAACTCCCATTTCACTTGTTTGTAGCTGTAATTATGTGAGCAGTTTAATCATTACAAATAGTATTCATCCCCTCCCCCTGTAACTTTATCTGTCTCCCAAATTTTATCTTCATGTGATTTTTTTATTTTAATTTATATTATTTATTAGTATAGGCAGTCTTATCTTCTTTATGTTCGAAAGACGGATGATAGGCCCTAATCCACTGCGGGATGTAAAGTTGAGTTTCATTTAGAATAGTTTCTCTATATGCAGTATAGTATTAGTCTCCATTTTTTATTTTTTTCAAAACAACGGACTTCTTATTTCCTTAATTATTTTTCGTATGCACAAAGTATATTTTCTGCGTGCTGGTACTTAAATTTAAAACTCCCCGGTTGTTTCTAACAGTAATTACGCAAGTTAATAACTATACGTAGTATTCCTCCTGTTTGTCTTTCCTGTTTCCATATTTTTATTTGCAACTTATCCTTTTTTTCCTTAAATTTGGTAACCTGTTCAATTGATATTACATAGAGTATTGCTATTAAAATTGAAGTATATGCCTACTGGTGTCCTGTTGTTTACAAATCTTACTTGAAAATAAACTACCCTTCAGTAAAAGAATAAACGGCAGCTTAACCTTAATCTAAGATAATCCGCAATAGATATTTCCGTCCAGTAGCTGGGTGTTTACTGTATACACTTTGTAATCTAATTTGCGGAAGTCAAGTCAACGTGAAGTTGAAACTCGCGGATGCTAGAAAATAGGGGAAGGAGTTGATGGAGTAGGGGGTTCACTCCCATCGAACAGAACAATTCCGAATTAGTTTTAATAGAAAATAGAGAGATGCAGCTGGAATGTCTAGTAAATTCTAGAAGAGCAGTTAATATTACCGATGCTGAAAACAAAAGTCTTGAAAGAGTTTAGATATTATCTGAGGATGTATAGATCGCGTGGAGGGGTGGGGGTTTGTTTAGGATAGTGCGCATTGCTCGAGTTTGCCTGCAGAAGGCGTTAGTGTAGTGCAAGAAATTACATATGGCGGATATTGACACAGGGTGGGTTTCTGTTCCAGCGGCCAGCCGCCGCAATTTCGGACATTCAGGTATGATAGAGGGTTCAGTGTGTGTAATTAATGTTTGTGTTTGTAGAGGTAATTAGGCACTTTGTTTTCAATGCCAGTCAGCGTGGTGTATAGTGTTTGGGAAAGATGCAGGTGGGCCTTGCGTAGCCGCCTGGGTTGGCTGCTGGTTAAACGGGTTTATCGATTACTTTCTCAAAGCAGGTCGAATGTTCTCCCTGGCCATGTCGCATGGAATGAGGTTATGACGGGTGTAAAGTAGACTCATTCGCCCTTCAATCTTGAAGCTTTTAAACATTGTAAATTCCCTTTCTTCCCACAAAACCACCGTTTGATTTTTTAAAACATTATTGAGTAACCCAAGCAACCCAGGTTTCCCATCAGTTGCATGCTGCAGGCTCGATCTTGGACAGTGTTGTTAGTTAATGTCAAGGTTATGGAAATACCTAACAGGCAGTCAGCTGATAGAGTTATTCACCTGTCTTGTAAACGCATTATTTTCATAAAGACTGACACTAAAGTCATGTTTATCCCAATACTAGATTAATAAAATATATTCACTTTTTTAAGCTTGATAATTCTCATTACTATTAATTGCCTATTCATAAAAAAAATCGAGCAACGTAGTACATTGACCATTTTTATTGTTTTAACTGCGAATACAGGTAAATGCTGTACACTATAGAATTTAAAGTTTAACCACTTCTCATTGAGGGAAGATTTAAAAAAATTCTTATGTGAATCTCACATAACTTCCTCTGCCCAAATAAAAGTTAACCTCATGGCATTCTCTTCATATAAATTGGTTGTAAAATGAAGCGGATGTCATTACCACATTACATCGCATTCCCGAAGATACATAACCCACATAAAATCTTATCAATGCACTCACATTACTTTCTTTACTTTAGGTATGACCAATATATCTTTCTCACTTCAGTCTGATTTAGTGCAAGAGACCACATTGCAAAGAAGAGTGCGTGGCTTATAACTACCCTTCAGAGAATCCTTCCGAAAAATATTTTTAGAAAAAGTTTTACCTTTTAGTATACGCAACCCGTGTATAAAATTTAAACAAAATCGTTGTTGCTTTCGAGAAAAACGCGACAAACGAAATTTTCTTCATGTAAAGTCCCCTTAAAAATAAGAGAAATTCGCAAAAAAAAAAAAAAAAAAAAAAAAAAAAAAAAAAAAAAAAAAAAAACGAAATTGTCTTCATGTAAGGTCCATTTAAAAATTTGAAAAAGTTGTCAAACTTCGTGTCACATCCTCAGAACGTAAGTTATTACATTAAATAGTAATTGTGAATAATGTTCCGGAAAAAAAAATCCTGCATTATTCTAGATTATTTTGATACTAAATATTGTCTTAGTAATAATTATCATGATTTTAAATTTTATTAATCTATAAGATTTTAATATACCTACGGAGTAGTCATTCCTAAAATGTATTAGAGTCTGTATTATGAAATAACTGGATTATTTAATTAGTAAATTTTTTAAACACAGTTTATTTTATGTTAAATTTTGTTGCATGTAATATTCCATGTATCGTTGAAGGCCTATTTCTTATTTTAGATTGTTTATGTATTGCTATTGGAATTTCAAGGCGAATTTTATAATAAATGTGCTAATTATTATAATTTATATAATATATAGGAATTACATAGGCCGATTCTTATTCCTCAATATATTAATGTTCTCCATATTCTCCCTATTTATCACATTGCTCGTATTCTCAATTTCAGTTTTAGCCTTTTCACTGTTATGACTAATATTTGCTTGACCTCAAAAAATGGCATAAAAGCAGGGATGTAAGTTTAACAGCAAAATGTTTTACTTAAAATGTGAGGATTTCTATTCACACGTTAGAATTAGCATTCATAGAAACCATCTAATTTGCTAAATTTTCTTAGTCGATTCAAACTTAGTGCCCAATAATGAGTTCACTTGATTATATCAGTAGGCTATATAAATTCAGCTCTGAAAGTGTTAAAATTGTTTATTAACACGACTGATCGTAAAATTCTAGATACTGCCTTTGCTTAACCTATGTTTGTTTAATAATGCATAAAAAGTAATGTTCCTTCTAGCTGATTTAAAACTCTCTTCAGTTGGTGAAAGAATAATAATATCATAAAAATAAGAATTATTATTATTAAATACTAATGTAATTTTAAACAAAATATTGTGCGAAGTGGTATGAATTATCTTAAAATATAAAGTGCACTTTCTCTACGATATTTCTCAAATTGCACTTTGGTAAGTGTAAACTTGCTTAAATACTAAAGTCATCTCCTTACGGACTGTTATTCAATTTACGCACCGAAACATAAATTCAATAAAATTGATTACCTTATAACCTAAACAAATACATTTGACGGTTAAAGATTTAGACGTCATTAATTAGTTCCTTATAACCTCTCTGGACTCTACTTTGTTAGTGTTTGGTGTAAATTTACATATTTATTTACTTTCCTCGACCATTTTAGGTATATTTCGAAAAAAAACTACCTATTGCAGTCGTCACCTTGGAACAATTTCCGGCAATTGTCTAATACATTTTATGTTTCACGGTCTCTAGACCCAAAAAAATGTAGAGTACGTGTTTATTTATTTATTAATTTACGTAGATATGTCTTTATGGATACAATAAATGCCATAGTTTTGAACGAATAAATATTATATAGAGAAAGATAATCTCTGCCAGATTCTTTAACGGGCAAAATACGATCGAGGGGGTATAAATAGAGGAGGTTTTTTGATAACTGAAAATCACTGTAACTTCCTTAATATTAAAAATGCTGTATCGGTAAGTTACCATAAGTCCTTCTCAATTATTTCTTCCACACGAATGATGATGTAGACATTGCGCTTTTGCAAGGGGTTAGTAAGAATAGTGTCATATATTTCTTATTGTAAGGTTTTTTGATGACACCAACCATTGCTCAAGGGGTGAAAAAATAGGGAAAGACAGTATCAAATCCATCATGTTTATTGCAAACCTAAATATTATTTGACCCCTTTTCTGAAACAATTTTTGATACGATCTACCCTTATTGCAAGGGGTAACCATAATTAGGTCGCAGAAAAAAGTATTATTCCCTTGGTAGACCTAATTTCGAGCCCGTCATAATTGCAGTAATTTTTTTAAAATTTGCCAAAATATTACAGAAATATGAACTTCAAAATCTATCTACTCTGAAGGCCGAACCTAATGGGGTATGTTTTTAAAAAACTCTTGTATTTAAGAAGCGTGACGAAGTTCTATACTCTTGGGAAAAAAAAAACTATTTTAGAAACTTGCATCAAGCCCTGTTTTTTAACTTTCGAGTACAATAATTACTTAAAATGTTGTATGCCTATATTATAAATGTACGTTGATTTGAAAATCTAAAAGAAGTGCTGACAGAAATTTATTCTGAATTATGTGATGAAAACATGAATCTTTGGTCACCTACTCCATCTAACGGCTGGATTTTGTAACTTTACGTTGTCTAACTATAGTACAATAATTTTTTCTTCTTTATTCGTGTGTTGGGACTGTTGAAAAGAATGCATCTAAACTTAAGAAAATTTAACCTGGAGAATATAAACGTCACCTGGATCATGACCGTAATATCTGACAAGTTTATTCCGTTATTTGTAAATATTGCTGAATTAACATATGTGAAACTGCCTAGTAGAGCAGCAGCTCTCGTTACGAACATGCAGGAAGTGTGGCATATACGCTGCCTTGCAGGAGAGTTCAATTTCATAAGCCGATTACTCATAAGCTGGATGATGCATTAGATAAAAGTGAACGTTATGCAAGGCTGAAATCTCGACAAAGTGCACGTGGAAATTGTCTAGTATATTTTTTAAATATGGCTGTTATGGGTAAGAAGCATTTCATAACATTGTTTACAGCGAGAAGAGCGAAAGTGAAATTAATTTGCTCTTGAAAACAATTCCATTTAACTCATAATGAATTTATATTTTGTTCTAATGAACCTTATTTGTAATGACCAGGGCCCGGATTCTGATGACCTAAAATTGTTTGAAAAATGTCCTATAAAATGACCCTAAAATTTAAAGAAAATTACTTAATAATTATAAAAAATGACATAAAACTGATATTTTGTTTATAAAAAATTATTGTACACACAAAGTTATAGATTAGTTTGTATATAATTGTAAAAACTGTAAATAACTGTAATGTTGTGAATGTTCTTTTCTCACGGAAATTTATACTGGCACTGAGGAACTGGTGAGTCAAAATTCGGCACATCCTTTTGTGGTTTGTTGTTTGTTGTTTATTGAGGGTAAACAGTAGTTTGCACTCTCAAATCCAAGCAGGTGGCAGTCTCTGGTGCCAATTCAATCTAATAACAATAGCAATATAATACAAAATTTTGGCCTTTCTTTGAGTCTCATTTCCGATTGAGACATGACAACACTTTAACGCCGAATTTTTCCTTCTTGCATTAAACAAACAACACTTCAAAGGCGGAAAAAAGTTATGTAAATACATGAAAATGACAAAATAAACAAGCAAATGACACGAAAATGACAAAATAATGACCTAAAATTTAAATAAATGTCCTAAAAAATATAAAATTGCGTAAAATGACAAAAAAATGACCTAATAAAAATGCATTTCTATAATCTAGTGGCATTAGGAATTATCCACAAGTTGGCAATGTCTATGCAGCATCAATAAAAAGATATGTCATTAGAATCCGGGCCCAGGTAATGACTACTGTAATAAATCATCTTGAGCTGAAAATTTTAGAAGACTTTGATGATAGTTAGTACCCTTTTATATATTCCTTGTGAATTTTGTACTAATTGCTCTTATTGACATTATATTAGATCTTTGAACTAAGTAGGTTAGCTCGTGTAAACAAATACTCGTATGTTAAATAATTTATTTTTGTTAACTAAAATCCCGATTTATATATGTGTGTTAAATGTATTCTCATATTATTCTAGATGGATTTCGTAATAAGTGGTATTTTTGGAAAAGTTGATTATTAACATTCTAGTTCTTGAATATCTTTGTGGTGTTGGTATTAACAACTGAGACAGTTACCAACATTAGCTCTGAAAATTTCTTTGTACTCTGTAAAACTCTGCTCAATATGACGAAAAGTAACAGGGACCATCTTAAACCTTGCAACATCTTCAGGAGCTAAATCCATATCTTTCGTCTGATTTTAAAAATGTAATCGAATTTCGATAATACAACTTTGAACTACAGATGCTAGTGAAATAAAATTAAAACGATTATCTGACATTAACTTTGAAACCATAACATATGGAGAGTATTTAATATAAAACGTTCAACTATGTAAATATATAAGAGTTGTTCTTAAATATGTAAATCTATTTACTACTAAGCGTATACTTTAAATATGGACAAACATGGAAAATGAAATGTATTAAAACATTCCAAATGTCCCACTCGTAAACATGTATCGAAATTTTAGTTTAACTAATGTAAAAACAATTACATAAAAATCCTAACCCTGGAAATGACTAATGAATACCAGAAGAAAACCACTGTTCTGTCTGCCAGATAAACTTTTGTTCCATATAGTGAAGATGTTAGTCAAATTTTGCAGATGTACAACAAATCCAGCTGTACCATTTGCAGATAAATCGAAAAAATAGCATCTTCAGTGCTTATTTTCGTTTAACTGGGTGTTCGTATAGTTAGAATTCTGTTAAAATAAACACAGCTAGCTTATCAAGCTTGTGTTCTAACTGATAGGTAGATGAGATTCGACGGAGTTGTTTATAGAGTGCTTTAGCGCTAAGTAAAACATCCCAGCAGTCTTAGGTTGTCATGATTGGGACATAATCTTTGAAAACCTCCTTTAAATTATTTTCATAATTTATAATTATGGTGATGCAAGACTATGTTGCTATGTTTTATTTTAAATCGTGTACGTTCAGCTATAATTTGGCAAAAAGTAAGTGTAGCTTTTAACCGTAAAAACGATTCTGTGCCCTTCGTGATTCGTTCCTGGAATTTCGTAATAAAAGTGGCTGTATGTTAGGAACCGTTCGACAAAATCGTGATGGGATCGATTGTAACTTGTCTTGATGCTCATAAAAGAAAAGAGTTCTGTGCTGGTTGAAATAATTATGAGTTCCTTCGTACAGCGTCACGCACACAGAAGGTTTTTGCTTGTAGATTCCTTAAATTCTAGAGTCTAAACAAATTTACTTCATAATTCACAGAGTTACGGTTTGTTTATTCCTTATATAAAAATACCCATGATTTTTAATTATTAAAATTTCGAGTAGAAACTAAATTCACAAATTATTTACTACATTCAGGGCTCAGCAAAGATTTCTGTTGTGTGTGTGTGTTTGTTTGTTTGTTTTTTTTCATTATTCAACTTCTTTCTCTTTTTGGTTTTCACTTTTTATTTTTGTTACACAAAAATGTTAAAGCTGCTTGCATTCTTTGCGAATGCCTCTTATTTTATATTCTACTAGCTTAAAAGGCCCGACGTCTCCCGGGTTTTGTATTTTGTAATATGAAATTAACTTATGGAGGACTTTCGATGTTGAAACTCTAGGTCCTTATATAATATATATGTGGAATTAGAAATTGAGGAAGAACGACATATGACATTCAGACTATTCCCTCAGAAAACGCTAGATATAGCTTTTTATGGCTCATAGAGGATGTCGAATGTTGCATTCCATTGCTTCTACACACCATGCCTGGGAGGAGTGCAAATAAGAAGAAAAAGAAATTCCGGTTACATAAGATTGTATTGTCTTGACAGAAAATTGTATTTCTCACTCTCATATTACCATACAACCGTTTCGGGGCTGAAGTAAAAAAGAAATTCAGTATCACTTTCATACTTTCCTTCCCAGAAATCTGGGACATAATATACTGCGCGCGTAGGACTGAAAATGTTCCATCCCGTTTTGTCTTCTTTTAGATGCTTAGAGCCTCTGATAAACGTCCCTAGGCCTATTTCTCAACTAATACATCAGTATTAATGAGTGACTATCAGTGGATAGGATTTGTTACAGACTTCCGATATAGCCTAGCATACTAACTGGCACACACTTAAGTTGTCCCTGCAATATGACAGCTTATTCTACATCAAAATGTGAAGTGAGAAAATGATATTTTCCATGTCGATGGTAGAGAAAGTTATGTGACTGCTTTATTTTCTTGGATTTTATTCGTCAAGAATTATTTTCACAATTATGTATTAAATACTTACGCAGAAATATTGTGTGTGGATTTTATTCTTCAGAATTATTTTCACAAATGTATTACTTACATAGATAGAATCAGCATTTGTTAAAGCCCACTATCCAAAGCCCTATGTAAACATCGTAAACAATACTTTCGTTATGTAAACAATTGACATCCGAACTCTCTAACTTTGCCTCATTTCACATTTCCGACTTTTCCCGTGGATTTTCCAAAAGTTTTCTTTCACACAAACCTTGTCGTGACAATTACGAACACAACAAAAAAGAATCAGCCAAATCGGTCGAGCCGTTTTCAAGTGATGCGGCAACAACCCTTTTGTAAATTCATTTTTATTAATATAGATAGATTATACTTGTTTCTAATAATGACATTTCCTTCTCGTTCTCACTCTCTTCTTCCTCGTTCTGTACAACAATTTCTCCATATATTATATCTGTCCAGTCTTCCTTAAAGACCTATCTATATATTTACAACTTTCTGGGGGCCATCTATGTTTATACTCTTATCTGCCTGCCTGTTAGTCCGTCCGTTTATCAGTTTGTCAATCCGTCCGAATAGCTGTCCATCGATCTATCTGTCCGTCTCTACCTGAGCCATATACCTGTCTACTTTTTAGTTTTATATCTTAATTTCGGTATCTTCTATTTATTAATCTGTTGATCTATGTGCCTATATTTCTGTGTGAATATTTATCTACCTATCGGTGTACCTATATTTCTACCATTATATCTGTATCTTCCCTCTTCATGTATCTGTTTCTCCCACTGCTCTATTTTCTCATACTCCTCACCCACAGGCTTTTGCTGTCTATGTACAGTCTAAAATTTCTATTTTTGTTAAAATATTGCTATTGTTTTCAGGCTGCTAATATACGTATATGTAATATATAAAATCGAAAGTGTGTATGTATGTATGTATGTATGTATGTTTGTTCCTTATACAAATCTACATTTCTTTACCAATTTACACGACATTTTGCACACATACCCAGTTAAGCCCGGGAAGTATAGCTGTCGACATTAAAATTCAAACAAAATACTCCTTCCCTTGAAAATTATATAATTTCTGAGAATTTTATACTGAAAAAATGAATTGCTGTTTAGTTCACATGGCAACAGTAAATTGTTTACTATGATTACATAGGGCCTTGGCAAGTATATAGCCTAATGCTTTAACGAATTATGATTCCATCGATGTAATATATTGGCGAAAATAATGACTGGAAATGAAATCCACGAAAATAAAGCACAGTGTGATGTAGTCACATAACTTTCTCTACCCTCGACATAAGAAATATTTACTCACTTCACATTTTGATGTAGAATAAGAGGGACAACTTAAGTGTGTGAGTATGCTATATCAAAAGTCTATAAATAATCCTTTCCGCTGATAAGTTATCCATACCTGTAGGCTTTGTATTAGTTGAGAAATAGGGATGTTTATCATAGGCCCTAAGCATGGGATGGAACATTTTGAGTCCTATGCTCGCAGTATATTATGTCCCGGGTTCTAGGGGAGGAAAGTATGAAAGTGATACTGCATTTCTCTTTTATTTCAGCTCCGAAACGATTGTATAGTAACATGAGAATGAGAAATAAAATTTTCCGTCAAGTCAGTACAATCTTATGTAATTTGTGTTTCTTCTTATTTCAACCCCTCCCAAGCATGATGTGTAGAAGCAACGGAATGCAGCATTCCACATCCTCTATGAGCCATAAAAAGCTATATCCAGCGTTTTCTGATGGAATAGTTTGAGTGTGATAAATCTTTTTCTTCATTTCAAGTTCTACATACATAAAGTCCTTCATAAGTTAATTTCAAATTAAAAAATACAAAGCCCGGGCGACGCCGGGCCTTTTCAGCTAGTCTAATATATAAAATCGAAAGTGTGTATGTATGTATGTATGTATGTATGTTTGTTCCTTATACAAATCTACATTTCTTTACCAATTTACACGACATTTTGCACACATACCCAGTTAAGCCCGGGAAGTATAGCTGTCGACATTAAAATTCAAACAAAATACTCCTTCCCTTGAAAATTATATAATTTCTGAGAATTTTATACTGAAAAAATGAATTGCTGTTTAGTTCACATGGCAACAGTAAATTGTTTACTATGATTACATAGGGCCTTGGCAAGTATATAGCCTAATGCTTTAACGAATTATGATTCCATCGATGTAATATATTGGCGAAAATAATGACTGGAAATGAAATCCACGAAAATAAAACACAGTGTGATGTAGTCACATAACTTTCTCTACCCTCGACATAAGAAATATTTTCTCACTTCGCATTTTTATGTCGAAGAATAGGTCGTATTGCAAGGGACAACTTAAGTGTGTGAGTATTCTATATCAGAAGTCTGTAAATAATCCTTTCCCCTTATACCTTATCCATAGCTGTAGGCTTTGTATTAGTTGAGAAATAGGGATGTTTATTATAGGCCCTAAGCATGGGGTGGAACATTTTGAGTCCTACGCTCGCAGTATATTATGTCCCGGGTTTTAGGGGAGGAACGTATGAAAGTGGTACTGCATTTCTCTTTTATTTCAGCCCTTCCCAAGCATGATGTGTAGAAGCAACGGAATGCAGCTTTCGATATCCTCTATGAGCCATAAAAAGCTATATCTAGCATTTTCTGATGGAACAGTTTGAGTGTGATAAATCTTTTCCTTCATTTCAAGTTCTACATACTGTACATAAAGTACTTCAAAAGTTAATTTCAAATTAAAAAATACAACGCCCGGGCGACGCCGGGCCTTTTCAGCTAGTCCTAAATAAAATTGCTTATTTTTCGTATGGGTGCTTAGGTTTTATTTAAATATGTGTATGTGTCACTAAAAATACTAAGGAGCTTTCCTCATTAGTAATTGGAAAGTGTATCTGAGATATTTTACACATAGTAATATCTCAACATTCCGCATTGCCAATGCTGAAATATGCCTCTTACTACATTTAGTATATTCTACCGAAACGTGGATATTATAACAGAAAACAAAAAACAACTGAATGGCTAGAAAACTGTCATACTTCTAGGCCAGCTTAGGATTATATTATCATATTATAAAACGTGTATTTCATTGAATATTAATTCTATTCGAATTTTTAAAGAGTAGGACTACATAGAAATAATTTTTATTATGTATTTTTTAAGAAAGGGAAGGAATTATTATTGAAGTTAATAAATACAAAACTAATATAAATACCGAGAAAAATAATAATAAAAGTAATTAGATATTGCTATAGAGTGTCAAAACAAGTGAGTCATAACTAAAGATTTCGCAGGACTGTACTAGAGGTGGACTATCATTAATAATATGTAAAATATATTTGGTTGGTGTGTTTAAGGGTATTGCTGGTGTATGTGCTATTTTTGTAGGGGGTGTGTGTGGGTGTGTTGTGTTGTTTGTATATTGACTAGTTTTTAACTGTTTGTCTGTGTGTTTTTAGTTTTACTTTTAGGGTACTTTTTTCTTGTGCACAGTTAAAGCATGGACAGCCTAAGGGCTCATGCAACGATTAATGTAAAAAAGTAGTTTTTCTTGTTAACAATAAAAGCACTTCATTCATTCATTCATTCAATTTACACCTAGCAGTTTATCTCGGTTGACTTAAAAGACACACAGACGGAATAGAGAAAGAGATATCAAAAATAAAATTCCACGTAACATATAATTACTCTGGGATATAATAGTTAGACTTGCTGACCTGGACATTTATTTAAAATCTCCTGTTATTTTCAAATACTGTCTTCATAACTTGATAATAAAATTTCATGAAAGGTTTTCAGTCTTGTCTCATTGAAGATACACACACACACACACCTATATATATTGTAATCCATTGAGAGAAGTTTGTCCTGGACCGGAATCAAACCCGGGTTTTCTGAATTTTACGCTGACGCCTAGCTTACTAGGCTCCCATAGGACAGATTTTCCTGTACTAAAATATAATAAAACTATTTTTTATTCTATCAAATTACAACAAAAACCAAACCAGAGGAATTTTACCCGGAATTGGAGTTGAGGCTGGTAAGTACATTAAAGTACAGGCCGAGCATAGCATTCAGACCAATGTAACTGTAATCGAAAATGTTATCCTATATCAAAAATGCAATACCCCATGTGGAATCCGTGGCTGTTTCATTTTGAGTTGAAACCACGACAGCGGAATATTGAAACATAGGCTAGGGATTGCCACAGTCAAACTGCCAAACCCTGTTTCTCGGTACGATCTATGTAATCCAATTTCGAGACTAGTAAAACCACAGTTGTTAAAGCTTGGCAAATGCCATGATATTAATTATATGGATTGTATAATTCATCACAGGGGTAATAGCCACTATAGAGTTTTTATATAGAGTTCTTGACAGCATTTACATTTTCATCACTGCCTTCATTTTCATTCCGTGATGTAGTCATCGTCGCATTATCATCACCATCGTCAGTTTCTTTAATTCTTCTTCATCTTCTTGGTATTATTTTTCCTAGTTCCTACATCATCATTGACGTTGACACCCAAATTTTCGTAACTAGTGTAGGCTATACCAGTAATATTGACGACTGGCATTTATTTTTTAACTAACTTAAGTCATCAATATTGCCATCAAACTCAGTTCATCAAGGATTTAAAAAAAATAGAGAGGAAATATTAAGAACGTGGAAGTCTCAGACTATATATATAAAGATATTTTATCGAACAGAAGTTTATAGTTTTCCCAGAATAAATTTTCCCAAAGTGGTTAGCATCGTTTAAACAGATAACAAAGTCTGTAAGGCAATGCTACTGACGTATAAATTTGTTCCTTTATAGAGTGAAGCTACATACAAAATTATGAGAATTTTTATCCTTGTGTTACAATTGTAATCCATAGAAACTAGTTATTCTACTGAAATTCTGTCCATTGATTTCGAACTTAGATCCGTTACAATTGTAATCCGTAGAAACTAGTTATTCTACTGCAATTCTCTCCATTGATTCAAAACTTAGATCCCACTGATGATTTTACTTGAAGATTGCTTATATTATTGTATAAATTCATCACTGTAAATGTTAAGGAACAGTTTTTTTACCGCAAAAAATCCGGACTTTGTTCATACACATTAAACAAACAAAATCACACCTTTTCTCATTTGACGGTAAGTTCAGATTTGTAGAAAAACGCAACGTTTTCTTGAAAAACTGCAAAAGAATAAATCATTTATTATAATTTTCTCTAAAGTCGTCTGCAAAATTAAATTCGCATAGATGGTAAACTGACTTCAGGAGTAAAACTACTAGAACATTACAGGAAAAATCCCCAAGCTTGAGTAAATAAATACAGTATTAAGAAAGGAATCAACTTTTAACCTTAATGCCTTGAGTCTCAATTTCTCACCCTATTCAAACCCAGACTGGATAGCAAAGAAAAGTGCTAATACAATGAGTAGCCTTTTGGCATATGTAGTTTATTTCTTGTACCTTAATCTATTACATGAAATGAAATTTTTTCTTCTATCTTCTTTTCCATCATTTTATTACGACTTTAAGACAATCTACTTTATCTGACACATTTTGAATTTAACGATTAAAATAGTAAGTTTTGTTAAACTGATTTCCTTGGTCGCGAACGAGTTATCTTATTCAAGGTTTGGATTTCCATGTTAAGGCGTCTTTAATCAGAAAGTTATTAAACATGTTATGTAAATCTCTGGTTTTTGTTATTGGGGTCAAGCTAGAGCGCTTCCTTAAGTCACAGCATGGAGCATATATACAATATACAATGATGCTAGAAGATTACATACAGCATGAGTCACGCACGGATCTGTTTGTGTATTTATAGGTCTTTTATCGATCAATCGCAGAAAGAACTTGCGAATTTCGTCGCTAGAGTTCATCACTCCTTCGTTCTGGCTATACTAAAAGTCAAGGATCACTGCAAATCAAGCTAATTACAGTGTGATTGCACTAACTTTCAACCCTAGTTAACATTCATCATTCATTTAAACGCAGTATTTTACTTCACAGGTTATTTTTGGCAAAAAATAATTTAGAATGGCTCATATTTAAATGGCCAAACTTGTTTTCTTTTAATCTATTCAAACTGTAGCACCTAATTCTAATTTTTTTGGAAAAATGTATTTATTAGTGGAATGTTAGGAGAATGCTTTTAAGTGAAGGATGAAAGCAGTCTACAACTGTTTATCAATACTTTAGATTTGTGCCTTCGAAAGTTTTATTTTTCAGTACGAAAACAGAGCTATTTGTTTGATTTCGTTAAAGCTTTGCACAAGCCTTGAGAGGTCAATGTCTAAATTAAAAGGATTAACTTGGAAATAAACATATCTTAGAAAACGGAATATGTAATTATTATTGATTTATATATAAATAAATTCATTATTATAGCAAACTAAGGTCCATTTTTTTTTTACAATATGACCTCAGATTTAAGTAAAAAAAATTGTAATTCGCGATGACTTCTTTGCTTTTGGTGCTATAATGTTTTTCAGTAGATGGTATGATTTTTAAACTAAAAGTTCACTATTGGCTGTAAATGTAAATAATCATTAGACGTGTTATTTACAACATTAAATCTTAATTATATATGAGTGTGCGAAATTTCATGACAATGTGGCAAATCTAAGTCAAATGTTCAACACTTTAAAACATATTGACTCGCTATACACCTTAAATTCACAAAGCAGCGAATTTAGGCGTGTATGGTATCGACATCGAGCGATACATTCAGAAAACTCGCTCGGTACTTTTTCGATACTTTGGTAATTCTGCAATTAAGTGAGAATGATAGTATTTTTTAACAAAAACTTGTAAGTTGACTGTATAAAAAACTGATTTTAGTTTTAATGTAGAGTTTAAAACTAATTATAGACTACTGTTGATATTAAATTTTCTCACATTAAATATGCACAATTAATTAATTTAGTTGGTATTACACAGTTCTCCCAACTTTTAATTTTTAATGTAGGCCTACCTGTTTATTGAAACTGGAAATGTTGATTGTATCGAGTATCGAGGGAAAAATCATGTATCGGTATCGAGTATCGAGAAAATCTGGTATCGACCCATCCCTAATATATATATAATGTCTGCGAAGTCTAATGGTGAACATTGCAGAATACAGATCCGCATGTCTCGGTTTGATTTGTGATACCACCTCGGATTTTGATGAAGATGCCCTTTTTATTATTATTATTTTAACTTACGCGTTTACAACCCGTGTTTTACCTAAAGGTATATCACGGAATATTTACAGTAATACATTGCAATAATTATAGTTCAAACATTACTGAAGAGAGCGGAAGATTTTCATGAGGGAGTTCGTAACGTCGACTGTATTGAAATGATACTTAAGCAGCATTGGCAGAGGAACTGTTCTTAGTATAGGTTTGTAGAACGCAGGTAGTTGACAAAGTACGGTAACTCATAGTAAGGATGCTCGTATCTCTTCATGTAGCCAGAATTGCGTGTAGGAGTAAAATTTACGCCCGGCCAGGCCTTGTTTTGTATCGCATTGTTGAGTACAAGTTAAGCACAAAGTATTCTTAACATGGGCCTGTATGATGAAGTGCAGCATAAATTGCGAAAGCTTGGCTGCATATTCTACATACTTTTCGAACCTAAACCCATGCTCTCAACCACTTGAAAAGTCCTCTAACCTCCCGTAATGCACACTTTTGTTGGTAATTAGAGTCAGAGGAAGAATTCAAGTTGATTTTTGAAGGTTTTCATTCAGCACTGCTTCTCTACACTTATCTTGTACTGAGGAAAAAACAATTGTGTACCTGACCTTACAAAGGGGCTAACCGCCATATTAAAAAAAAAATGACATTTTACTAGCCAAAACAGTGGCGGTACATGACATCCTGCATTGTCCTACGAAGGCGCTAAGTGAAATTCATAATAGTGTAGTTGCAAAGGTGATCGAGAGAGAGCACCGCAGGTAAGGACCAATGCTATTTCTTTACAAGGATTGTTGATTATCTCAGAATCTTAATTTTGGCACTTAGCCCCTTTGTAAGGTCAGGTACACAATTATTTATTCACATTCATTAACGTCATTAGTCACCATTTATGTGTAAAATATAAATCAGAGATAATTTATTTGGTCAGGCAAAAAGCAATATGGCACGTGTTCATTTTTAACTCTATCTGATTATACATGAGCGTACTACTGTTGCCATAGTGTAATACACTCTCCCGCCTCTTCGTATAGGAGATATTGAACCTAATCGTTCCTTGTATGAACATTCGAAGCCTATTACTAAGTTATGTTTCTCTCTGAAAAAAGTTACAATGAAGACCCATAACAGTTTATTTCGGACCGAACTTAAATGCTGTGAAGAATGTCTGTTCTTAGTAGTAGTCATCTGGACAATAATCGAAAAGGATATTCCATACTAGCTAAAACGCAATAGGCAAACATATTTGTGTACATTACCTATGTAATTAACATCATTATATTGCTTTGTTCGTGTTTGAGCCCAAATATTCGAACACAGATGTACAAGCCTATATGTATATTAAAATCCCTGAGGTTTAAGTGATAATATCTATCAGTTAACTTTTTATCCTATAACGCCACTGACATGTCCTCTACACTTGCTCAGTCCTCTGGAGCAAGGAAATTGGGCTGTATAAAAATTATGAAGGCCTTCATATGGTAATGGCAAAAACTGTGCAAAGTTGCAGGATGTTTGACAATACGTTACATTACGCAATTCATAATATAAAAAGGACTTTATTGTAATGAACACCGGACATCAGATGCAATCACGTGACTTGACCAGCTCATCGAAATAGATAAATTCAGATAATTCCGTCATGGGAAAACTTTTAAAATTCGGATTTTACATCGAATGCCACACTATATCAGATTGTAACATTATATCATAGTGTGTATGTACAGTATTTCTTTCTAACAAAACTGTAAACCAAAATTTAAGGAATTACGGATTATGACTAATTAATCTTTACATTTTTGAATTACTTCTGCACATGAAACTAAATTATAATTCTGAGGTCATCAGATCATCTATTCACCCATACCGAACTAGAAATGCTTATCTGCTGGATCTCACCATACACAGACTGTCCAAGACTGCTACAAGTTTCAATTATGTGGGTATTAGACTCATCAATGCACTTCCTGAAAGAATTATAAATACATCTTTTAATTATTTTAGGAAAAAATTGAAAAATATGTTCATTTGCAATCCTCTGTACAATCTTGAAGAGTTTTTTACTTTAGACTTTAGCACTCTTTGAGTTTTATGTATTGTAACTAATTATTTATTTTATATTTTGACCTGGCCAATTGCACTGTACTTAACGGCTCAATAAACATTATTATTATTATTATTATTATTATTATTATTATTATTATTATTATATTACTATTACCGGATACCTCAGAAAATTTGTAAAACAAGCCGTATTCTAAACGTCCATTTTCGATTCCAGGCTCACTCGGGTTTTTATTGGCTTTTCTTACTGATAAATTAATGTAACGACTGATCATTCGCCTGGGGTGAGATAACAGTGTTGAGGACGGGAGGTTTACTGCATTTTTGTTAAAAAGTAAATCAGGCACAATTCGTAACTTCCCTCTCACCATCGTCATCAACAACAGCAGCAGACCACGAACATCGGATATGTTATTCTGCAGGAACTCCCCAAGAAATATGTACTCACAAACGAAAGAGCCAAAAGAACAGTAAAAATTAAAATACAGCCACGTCAAACCAAAATATTATGTGATTATGCACCTACGTTTGCTGGCTCTTTTACCTAAATTTTACACTGAATATGGCCACAAGTTTATCGAAATATAGTCTATTTTAGCTTTTAGCATTTTACAACTTCTTATATTGACAAGGCGGAATTGTACGTAGCATGTGAAACTCGGAAGTTTTATTCTTAAAAATTCTTCCCTAGGTATTTCTGCTTTACAGTCATCATCAGGGTTTTAATATTGAATAAGTTACTTATCTGTAGTCGATTCTATAAAATTCACTATGTGTTCCTGTTTTTAAAGGTTTAAAAAATAGGAATAAAACTTTTTAGGCAGAATTCGCTACCATTTCCTAGTTCCAACACATATATTATGTTCATTTTATTGTTGCTCATTTTAAGTTTGGGTAATAAGTTTGAATAAATTGCTCATTTTAGTCGTTACACTTACTCCGATACGAATGTCTTCAGAAAGTAGTACCACCTGGTGCATGTATCAACCCTTCTAGTACAAATCCGGCCAAGTGGAAAAACTTTTCTTGGTTTTAAACGTCTCAGAAGTGATTACATTCTTCCCCAGGCTGCATCGATGTTATCGTTACCATTATGTGAATTAATTACTTCGAATGGAATAAGTTTTTTTTTCTTTTCAAGAACTCCATTAATCTCAGATTCTAGATACGGTAGCTATCAATCATATCTAACATTAGAGCCTTGACATTTCATTTTTTTCATTCCTAGTTGTATAATATAGAAGATTCTTTACGTTTGTAAATTGCATATTAAGTAGATGAATCCATGGAAGATAATAATTTATCATATCTATACACAAATTAGCATAGGCTAATTATTGTAAATTTGTCTTTTACAAGTACACCTATCCCTCATTTAAGAGTGTATTTCGTGATTTACTTCCACGACATTTACATTCTGCTTATATCGTAGAATTCTTTTTCCATTATGACTGGAAATAAAAATTGTAAAAATCTTAATGTAATAATGTAATGTAATAATGTATGTAACAATAAATAATAACAATAAATATAAATATCTGTTGGTAATAATAAAAAAAGGCAATCTGTATTTTAGCTCGTACAGAGGCGAAACGAGGGGGGTTTTGGGGGTTTGACCCCCCCCCCCCCGGAAAATTGTACAATTTTTTTAAGTCTTATTATAAATTACTTTATACGAGTATAAAGCGTGGGAAGCTTAAAACTCGTTATTGTGCATCTTAATTTTTAAAATTTTCCGGGGGAGGACCCCCATATGGTCGGCCTGGTTACGCCTATGACTCGTAAGGAACTTGATGAACACTGCAAACCGCTGTTCATATACGAAAGGGTATTGACAGTTATAAATTTGTAAATATTTCAGTGTTTAACGAAAGTTGAACAAAATTTAAATGCAATGAACTTCAGATAAGAGATCCACACTATCCAACTAGAAACAATTTTCACATTAACACACCAAAATTTTTACTGACAAAAAAAAATGGTTTTACAGCCTTGGACATGTTCAGTTTGCTTACCCCCGGGAGGCCAATACTGTTAGCCATAACAGATTTAACTGTGTTTTGCGCAGATTGCTGACAGACAAAATTGAGGAATATTTTCTCTATTACAAATACAACATTTTAGGGTCGGAATCGGAATCGAATTGAGAATATCTGCAAAGTACTTTTGATACGTGGCTCTTTCCTCTTTTATGCCCACTACTATGTAGTAGGCAATGGGTACCTAGGCAAAGCCCATTTGCCCCATAATTTTGAGTAATTTTAAGGGTAATCTACCTAATTTATTTTTAAGCTAATTTCTGTACTTTTATTAATATTGACTATGTCTATCACTGTAAATATATTGATTGATAGAAGTTTCATAAGGTCAATGCATTTCGGCTATTCCTTCATCTTCAGAGTCTTATGTTATGGAGTCCCTAGTTTAATTATTGTATGTATAAGTAATTCAGGTCGTCACATTAAAATTGTTTGTCTTTTGTTTTTCCAGGTAAGTGGATTTTGTTGATCATCTGCTTCGAACACCTTGTTTTATGTCCAGAACGAGTAAGTAAATCAAATATAAGTATAGTATTTTTGTGTTAGCATGGAAAGTTTAAGTTGGCACCGATTCGGAAAAATTTTACATCAGAAACATTAGTAAATTATTAAGTAATCATCTGTTGCAACAAAAACATTCAGCAATTAATTAAAAGTATAGAGTATTGTAAGTATGTATATATATGTGTGTGTGTGTGTGTGTGTGTGTGTGTGTGTATATATATATATATATATATATATATATATATATATATATATATATATATATATATATCGCAGTTTTCAGACGATCAACGCCATTCTAAGTATTCCTTGATTCAGTTGCTACTATTTTAAAGTAGGTAATAAAATGTCTAAGGGCTTGATTTTGGACCGAATTCAGTTATAACATATCTTATTCTGAGTAAGTTCCCTTCAAGAATCGATAAAATATAAGTAATTGGACTCATATTACCAACAACTAAATTATTGTGGTAGACGTACAGTTTCCTCAGTAACTGTTTCAAAATTACAATACTTTAGTTCCTGATGAAAGGGAGTATTGGAAATTAATTGTAATTTTTTTAACCAAATCAAATCTTGTAGTAAACAGTTTGTAACAGTTTAGTATAAACGAACCACGGAGAAAGTCTTCGAAAAGTTAAGACTTCTTAAAATTTCATTTAAACAACCTTTAATGACTAGGCTTTTGGGGGGGGGGGACGCGAGGTCTACTGTTTACAGAGCAACTAGTATATACAGAGACTATCCAAAATGAAATGTGTTTTATGTAATTTTGCATGGAATCCATGGCATTTGTACAATATGCAAACTAAAACAAGGTTTTCTCGTTTGTACATTCGTTTCGGTCGTTGCACACGGTGTGTGAGTTTTTTTGTGTATCCGGCATGTTGTGTGACGTCACAGCATTGAGAATCACGTGATAAATGTGTTACCTTGTAGGTTGCTTGTAGTTGTCCGCTGCTAGCGAAAGTGTTGTGTGATCGAAACACGGTTTTTCTTTGGTTTATTTAGCCGATAATCCCCTTGTTGTGGAGTGACAGTGCTAATAAGATGTGTGAGAAGTGATGTGGTACACAACAGCTGTTGTTTGTTTTAATTTTGTCGTGTATCTTGATGGTTTTCACGTTTGACAGCGTCTGCGCGTGATGTCTGACTTTCATATACGGTGCACACTAAGCCAGTCACCTGCTGTCAGGTTCATAATTTTATGATGTCAGTATTTAGGCTACTGTTCTTCTCTTTTCTTGCATTTGTTTTTTCTGTATCCCCTTCCTTTTCATTTTCTTTCTGTCAACCTGATTTTGCCAGTGTTCTCTCATTTTCGTGTTCTATTATTAAAAGGATTGTGACATTAAAATATCAATGCCTTGTGTGATCTTAATACACATAGATCAATTATATGAGCAGCGTGTTTTTTCTGTCTATTGAAGAAAGAGGGAATACCATGGAGATTTCCTGTTAAATTCTGTATTAAATTACGAATGTTCTAATTAGGCCTATATCTCAGTTAATAGCTTATATTTACATTATATTCTATACATGGAAATTTGACTAACGGTCAACGAACCCAACAGAGATCTTATAATTTATTTTATACCACTTACCTTTTTAAAAGTTTATTTATGAACTCTTTAACTGCTTATAGCATAAATCATGTCGCGTGTTCAGGATATCTATACGCCGTGTAACTATTGGTGTGCATATGTTTTTATTGTAGTTCATTTGAACTATTATTCACTTTCAGCGATTATATTATTAAGGGATTAATAGTGGCATGAATCGTGAATAAATTTGACCTTTTGACCGGGAAAACATGAAAACCCCCAATCAAATTTGACCGGTCACGAGGTTTGAATGCAGGACCATTTGAATGGGTGTGAGACACAGCTTTCTCGTTCAGGTAGTCAAGTCTTCGAATAATTTAAAAATTTTAAATTAACATTGCATTGATGCTGGATGCTGGTTCGATTCATGGTAAATGTGTATAATATGTATGGGGACGCACGTAGGTGTCTAGAGGGATATTTTTTTTTTAATAGGACTGGGTGAATTCCAAAGGATAATTTTGCTACCAGTAATATTATACCATTTTTTTAAAATCCCAGTGATTTCATTACTGTTTTTAACATTAAATAATCAAAACAAAACAACAAACGAGGGCTTTTTTAGGCTAACGATTTTCGCATTATTATACACATGTTCAAATATAATAATATAATATTATAATACTAGTTCAAATTAATAGGGCAATTTTCTCTTTATAGAAAGAAAACCTCTATTTCCATACCTTCACGATTCTCGCAGGCCTTGCTTCAGGTCTCGGACGCGACCCTGTCCCCAATCTTACTGCAGGTTGTACAATCACATGATCATTTCGTGTGAAGTTATATAAGAGATATTAGTTAACCCCCTTTTTTTTAATGTCCAGTAAGTTGTACTGGCAAAACAGAAAATAAAATCGTAAGAATTAACGCGTTTGTTAAATGAATATCTTGTTATTAAAACTTTCTTACAGGAATGGTCATTTCTAGTATTTTCAGATTTCGTGTCAGTCTTGCACAAATGATTGTAGCCTACATAGTAAATGAATTTTCTAATTTTAATACTCTAGGGAGAGTTTTAGGATGCGATTGGTATTTCTTAGTGGTAAATTATGAGGAATAATAGGTAGGGAAGGTAAAAATACAAATATCTCTGCTTAATATTGAGTTTTCTGGATGATGCATGACAAACATTGTTTAAAATAATGTTTCTTACAATATTTATTCTTTGAAGGTTCTCGACAAAACTAATATTTTACAAAATACACAGACTTTGTACGTATATTTGTAATTAGTACTCGTTAAACTAAGATTGTAATGCACACTAAAATACGAGACTTTATTAAAAATAAAAAAATAAACTCTGTTTTTAATGCACTATAAATTCTGTATCCTTTTCACTTGACAGTAACTTAAAGAATTTAACTATTATTGTTGAATATTAGCATTTTTATTTTATATTTTTCCTCAATTTTTCCATTTACATTTTCAAAATCACTGCTTTAATTATATCTATTTTGGGTGGCAAGTAACAGCTACCTGGTTTCTTAGAATAAAAAGTATAATCCCAGCTTCAAGCTCGCAAAAACAAAAGAAGATAAAATAATATTTTTAGAGAAAATACACAAACACTTGAAATCACTCATACTCTCATGGAAACTCCAAAGCAAAATATTATAATTATAAGGACGCTTAAAAAAGCGCTAAGCCAGAAAAATCCTTAAAATGCCACATCCCACAAAATTTGAAAAAATGCAAAACAATCCAACAGATATAGCTAGTTTGTCACCTTTTGTTGTGAAATTATATATATATATATATGTATGTATATATGTGTATACATATGTGTATATATATGTGTATACATATGTGTATATATATGTGTATACATATGTGTATATATATGTGTGTGTATATATGTATGTATATGTATGTTTATATATATGTATGTATATGTATGTGTATATATATATGTATGTATATGTATGTGTATATATATATGTATGTATATGTATGTGTATATATATATGTATGTATATGTATGTGTATATATAATTATATGTATGTATGTATATGTATGTGTATATATATATGTATGTATATATATGTATATAAATATACCCACTCGGGTGCATCTTTTTTCAATATATACGTATATAAAACAATGTAATGTCCTTACCAGAAAAAGGATGCAAATTTCTAAACCTAGTAATTAGTCTTGCTTTCATAGCTTAGTATTGTTTTCATGTAATTTTCAGATGGTGTGAAAATTTTTAAACTTTTTAATCCTAAAAGACCCTTAACGTAATTTAGGGTGTGCATTTTTAATGCACATGGAATATGTAAATTCTATATAATATAGTTGTTGAGTAATTTGAAAAAGTACCCTCATTCTTAAAAGCATCCGCAGCACCTTCATGAAACGTGGGCTCGTTAGCGACTAGAGAAATAAAAATCGTTGTTAATTTGCTTACACAGTACAGTGTTTTTTATTATACATATAAAAATTTCTTAAAATTCACTACATTTAAATTTAATACAAAATACAAAATATGCTATTTGCAATAAAATATTGCAATATTTTAAACTTGCTAGATTTTAAAACTTATGCATTATACATTTGAATATTTTAAATTTACAATTTACTGTACATGAAAAATTAATCTTATTCTTGCTAATGTAAAATTGAATTGAAATGATACATCTAAGGAAAATATAGAGATTTAAGAACGATCTAAACGCCCTGTTTCCTAAAAGAAAGATTTTGACCATATTTTTAATTTTTTTTTTGTGATGTATATATGATGGGAATGAACGAAATATTTTAGAACATTATGGACGGGATTCTAAAAGATGGGTAGAGTTGTTCGACAGTGCTGTGGTGTTTTTATGTCGCGTGTTGTAGGAGTGGTAGTTAGAGTTGATTTTGAAAAGTTACAATAGTAACCTATGTCACTGTTTTACTATCTCTCTCGTATAGTAACTTTATCAGTGCTTTAAGAAGTTTTGTATATAAATCTCTTACCCACATGCTTGCAACGTCTGGCAGATTTGAAATACAATTACAATGGTATTTTCCTGCAGTACAATTTTACGTGCGGTTTACTGCTGTCCAGATGCTTTATTCTCGAATTGTAGCTCTCTGTTATTGAAGAAGTTCACAAACTAAACCGAGTTTTTGAAATACGTTTCCATTCCGCGAATTTAAGCTAATTTCTGATATCTGACAACTACAGGGTTGCTTCCTGGAATTCTACGAATCTCAAAGCTTACGATGTAACTTAACGCTCATTCCATTATCCTTATGAAGTCTAGCGCATACTCTGAGAGTTCATGCGAAATAATATTGCTACAGTTTTGTGTCGAATAAATACGCAACAAGATATGCTTAATGAACATGGAGCAGGTATGATGAATATAAGGCTCGGAATTTAATGGACCTATCAGAAGACAAAATATGCATGCAAATATGCTCTACAAATGTAAAAATATACTCTGGAACCACTGTAGTATGCTTTAAAATTTTAGTAATTTTAATACTTTATGTTCCCTTGTTAGCTGAATTGCATTAGGAATTATAAAAAAAAAATAGTAAAACTTGTATAAATGTACATTACAAAACTTAAAAAAGGTCAGTGGAACAAATTTTAGTAAATTGAAAACTAATGAAATGAAACGTTGCTTTAATATTACCAGTGTACAATCAGTTCCGAAAACATTAGCCTTTTTACTGTAAATTATTGCATAGTCGTTCTCAAAATGTTACTTAGCCAAATATTCTGTAAATGTTTGAATTAACATACATATGCACAATATTTAAAATCTGTTAAATATGCCATTAAAATGTGACAAATTAATAAATATTCACATATTTTAATATCAAGAAAATGATTATGCGTTATCGGAAAAATAACATTTATGCAATAATATGCAGAATGAAACCAACATTTTTTTGTTAGCGGTAATAATAGAGTGCATTATTAAAATATGATCTTTCATAAACTTCCGGGTCCTAATTTTATTATCATACTGTGTATTGTCTGCTGTTTAAAATATTTTGTGAACGGTACAAAGTGCAGCTGCATGACTTTCTTTTACAAGTCTTGTATGCGACTTGCGCCCGCCAATTTTAGCATTCCAAAATCCAATTTTAACGGACTGGTGCGTCACCAGTGGGCTGGTAAGAAATGTAGCGAAGCATTAGTCTAGTTTATCTAATCTAGTTTTAATAACTCGTTCATGAAGAGTGAACAGTGTCAGCAGGTTGTACTTGGTTGGTTATTTCGTACTGTACAGTTCTACTGTGAAAATCTGTTAGTAAGTAAAAGTTGTTGTTGCTATCTTGGCACTACGTTCAACCCCTGTTTCGAATGTTACATTTTAATACAACGTGCATTCCGAATCTACGTTAACCACCAAAATCAAAGGCATGCCAGCACACCGCCATAAATAACTAGAACTGGAGGGTGACATTGACAATAAACTTTGTAAATTCCGAATTTTCATTTTTTTTTTTTCGTGACTGAACTTGCTTTATTGTGAATAGATTTCTTTCGCAACCAATCAGGACGCATCCCTCAAATTTTGACACTTAAGCTTTAACTCCACGTGAAGTATGATACGTATGGAAATTCAATCTGTTTCCTTAGCATTGCAGCTTTCCCGTTCCACTTTTTAAGCTCCAATAGTGGCTTAATCCTCAAAAGATGCCGTTGGTTAACGGAGATTTAGACTACACAATGTGACAACAGAAGGAAAAAAGGTTTTTAAAAAATCACCACAGTAATATCGTGCTCGTTTCATTTGGTTTAAGGTGCATCAAGGCATTTGATAAAATTTGCATTTTTCTGAACTCATCGAATTTTTAAAAATCATAAAATAGTTTTATTATTATTATTATTAGACTGTTTATTGTATCTGCAGCTTTCCCAATTAAGGGATTGCACACGTACAAAGCTTACTTCTAATCAACTTAAGGTAACAAATTTACAGTAGGGAAGGAAAGTGGAAAGCGTTGTTATTTAATAGAAGAAAGATATAAATAACATAATAATCGTATTTGTTTGACAATAAACTACAGAAACTAGGAATCTTGAGTTAAATATTTTTATTGAAAACCACTTTGAAGCATAGTGTGTCATTATGAACAGTTTTTTATTTACAAACTCTATTTATTCAAATCAAAACAATCAAAAAAAGCAGACAAAATTATCATACGCCTACATTACAAAATCACTCATATGTAGGCCGACATTCCTTGAAACTCCCAGATGAGTCAAGTGCCCCTTGATAGAGCAATCTTTCGCCATTTTAGGTACTGTATACCTTTTTTAATTAGAATTAAGGAAAATTGAACTTAAGGATAAAATAGATTAAATTTTTAATCGAATTTTGGAACCACGAATTAAGTACACAACATTTATTCTGTACATTAATCAAGCAATATTTAAGTATCGTAATAAGTTAATACAACACATTTTTACAATTTATAATAATTTTTTTCGTCAACCGAAGCAGATAAATTCATAGGATACAGAATGTCTGAATTGAGTACCACTTGGGCATATAATTGAAGCTATTAGCATTAAAGACTCACTTCAAATTAAAGCTGCAGTCTCGGGCAATCAACGATGAAAATGTTCATAATTAAAAATAGACATTTCCTGTACAAAATTGCAGACTAAAATATTGTTTTAATGTTTTTATTTTGAGAAGTCTATTTAAAGGGTACCTATCCATCCCTAGTACCCCTCTTGTGCACGTACACGATTTAACAAAATAGCAATCTAAGACTTCGGTACGTTATACAAATTTTAATGTAACATGGGTGATATAATTTAACATACGATTTGCGGTTTTGCTGACGGTTTACGGGAATGCTGAATATGAAGGCAGCATGATCATTTGAAGCTTCGGGAATCATTGCCCTGTATACCTGGCTGATAGCCCGAGAGACGTTCGTGAGTAATTTAATATAATTTAGATTATAGCATCAAAAAAGGGATAACCAGGGAAAGTTTTTCTCAACTAATAATAAAAAACAAACAAAAACAAACAAACAAAATGTATGTGTATTTCTGTCCATGAACAGCATGAATTCAAAATTAAATATCATGTTTCTTAATCAAATCGGACACTTTTTCACCTGAGTATTGGGTATACCATGTCCATCAAGGTAACTAAGACTAAATTAAGAACCTAAAAAAATATGTTAAATACTGAGAAGACTCATGTTATCAGATGTGTTAACAATATATATAGGCTATGTTGAATTTTTGGTCTGGTGGAAATTGTCTTCGTAATATGTGGAATTTGTATGATGTGAGGACCACCTATACCACAAAATTACATAATTATCCAGAAAGTTCAGTTGGTACAACGTTTACTGTGTTGTTGCAGATTTATCATATATGTTGTTTCATCACCTACATAAATAATTATAAAATTGTAATGTTACCATGCATCATATCCTACAATATATATTAGTTTCACTAATCATGGCAACAATCATACTTTGCGTTATCATCATACGTATTATCCACATAATCATCTATCATACTCAGTATCGTCAATAATGAAATATATATCCACACATTATTGACGATACTGAGTGTGATAGCTGATTGTGTGGATAATGTGTATGACAACACAAAGTATGATTGTTGCTATGATTAGTGAAACTAATATATTAAATAATATATATATATATTAAAAAATAATATCTGTACCTCAGAGCCAAAGGAACGTAACTCCAAATTTCATATTTTTTGTTTTTTTCATATTCTTTACTAACTTCTTGACCTCTATAGAACCAATTAATATTAAATCCATAACTTCATTAGAAACCAAGATATTGAGAGCCAAATAGTAGCAACTCCATTCCCCCTTATTGTTCATAATTTTGTTTTTCGCTCCTCCTGTAAAATTTAGTTTTTGGCAGTTACGCTCGTTTGGCTCTGAGGTACAGATATATATAATATATAAATATATATATTTTCTGGATAATTGTGTATTTTTGTGGTATAGGTGGTCCTCACGTCATAAAAATTCCCTATATTAACCACAAACGAAAAATTAAATTTATTTATGATTCGTAATATGTGCATGTGATGCATACCAATATGTGATGTACCTAATCCAAGAGTTATGGAATATACTATCACATTTTTCTTTAAACACTCCAGTACTCAGCTGACTACTTGGTATTGCGTCATGAAGAATGTCAACTTTTTTCCACTGATCTACTATTTTATTTCAAGGAAAATTAGGCACTAGAAATTTCCTATATAATTTTTATTTAATCTAATCTTAGTTTTAAGACCAAAAATGTGTATCTCTTGTCTGAATAATGGCTATAAGGAGTAATTTCATTTTTATGATTGTAAGGACTTCTCTCTTTTTCATTCAACACTTGGGTAGAGAAAGGCATGTGACTTTTCACACACGAGATTTCATCTTCCTTACCAGCTATCTTCAAAAACACTGTCAGCAAAGGGATCACGTGATCACATACCGCTCTCAGTTCACATGTCTACAGGTGCGCAGTATCAAATTCCTGTCAAGTCAGATCCTCCTTTATCATATTGTCTACTTGTTAGCAATGACTTCAATTTCAATTCTGAATTTCTTTCGTTACCTACAATAAGGGGTTCGCCCTTCGCAGTGGTACAGTCAGCGGAGACAGTGCGCTGAAACCATGGGGTCCAGTTTTTAGTGGTTACAGGCTGTAAGTTACAGCATACGCCTATCCTGAAAAAAAAAAAAAACTTCAACCCTAAGCAAGTACAGTGTATTCAGGCTTGTATTGCTATGTATGCTGGTCCTTTAACTTTCATTTGGGAGGGGGGGGGGAAAGCCAAATTTACACAAGGAAGCGACTCGGGTACATTTTCAATGCAAGAGATATGGAGAAACAGGAAATCTCATCTTAAATATTTCAATTTACGGAAAACTATTGCTTACGGTTGCTTACGGAAAACTATGCAATGAACTCTTGAAGTTACAAAAAGACTGTGTTTTAAATAAATAGGAAACAGCATCTTCTGAATCATTTATAGAAATATTGGCATTGTAATCTACAATATTCAGGAATGGGGTGGGTTTGGGAGAAAAGGATTTAAAGTAGGGAAAAAATTATTTGGAGGAAGGTTAAAGGGAGACTAATGGATATCGACAGGCAGAACATAGAGGTTCATTAGAGATTACAAGCAGAATTGAAGGTGACTTGGGAAAGGGAACCATAATTATATAGAATTGCCCAATGTGCAGAGAAATGAAACCTGAGTTCATATCTTCTAAGAATGTGGAGATACAGAGCGTTGGAGAGTTATGATGCTGCCGGGCACACTTTTGAACTCTCGAAGACGTAGGGAGGCATGTCGATAACTTACTGCAGGATGGACATAATATTGGCATGGGCTATGTAAATTTCTCTAGAAACTTAGATGTGTGAGAGATAGTACCTGTTTAGTGATTTAGGGAAGCCTAAGTTTATTCTTTCTGGTTAGGTCTACCGTATCTGTTTTTGTGATAATTGTTCCTTACTACTCAGATATGCAAAAAATAGAATATAGTTTTTTTGGATTTTGGTATTTTTTGTTGTTGTAATAATTAAAGTATTACAGTGTATGATGTGAGCACATATGGTCTGTACCGGACCGCGCGCTGGTTTATGTGAAAAATGCTAAGAGAAATAAATATACACTACTGCTCCTACTATAAATATAAAAAAATAAATAATGAAATAACAAAAAAATATAAATACGTTTATATAATGAGAAATATCAGAAAAATCTGCACTCCAAACCGTTTCATCCTGACATTTGAAGAGCATATTTAAATATTATTATTATTATTATTAGGCCTATTATTTATTCTGGCGAACTTAATGCCATAAAACCGTTTCTTCCACTGCACCAGTAAAGCTATACATATTACAAATGATATGAGATTTGATAAATTATAATTTAAAACATGCTACAGACAATAACAATACAAGGATTTCATTTCATTGATAAGCTTAACTAAAACAAAATTCACGACTAATAAAATGAATATTCAATTTATTAAATACATGTTTTTAAAAAATATCTGCATGTATATGCACATATTTTGTATAGTTTTACTGTATATAAATCGTAGTCCTGGTAATAAGATTGCCCTCTGTAAGCCACTGGTCATGAATACATGCGTGAAATATCCAGAGTAAATATTGGAGCATGCAAAATAACCGTGCGGTGTCCTAATAATGACAATAACAATAAGCTGTCGTGCGAGGATTCATTTATGCGACTTGAAATTCCATCTCTATTCTTTGAATCGCTTATTGAAGTATATCCAGGACCTAATTGTGTCACCCGGGCAAGTATTTTATGATACCCGACGATAATTATTCAATAGAGAATGAATATTCATGGGACATTAGTAGAGCTGTTCTCGGAAAAGGTAGTGAACGCAACTAATGCACTTTTTTATTTTCTGGAGAGGGCTGGAATTGAATTGGAGATGAGTTAAGCGTCACACTGGCCGGGCTAGCTGGGCTCTGCTGCTGATGGGTCGTGTTTCACAGCCTGACGGGTGCCCCATCCATTGAATTACTGTTAAACAAGGATGACAGCTGTGTTCGTGTCACACTCAACTGTTGAATTAACAAATATATCACACACTCCGGCCCAAATTTTCTGATCCAACGAATGCACGTCAGTAGAAATGTTAGTTATGATTGATACAGATTTGTGTATGCGTGCAGGCTTTCAGTGTAACCTATTGATTTCAATTTCAAGATACATTCAAATAAACATAAAATTATATTTCACAGGTGATGTATGGTGATGAAAGGAAAACAATTATATGGGGATTTGCTATTTTTAAAAATCGTAATGAAAATAATTACGTTGTGCCAACTTGAGCGAATTATTTTGAATTTTGTGAATTCTCTTGTTATGCGACGAAAAGAGTGGGAAAAAATTAGAAAGAGAGAAATCTATTTTCTTTGATGTTTTAGGCTCATATTCTACGGCTCTATTGCTTTCTTAAGGGATGACGGAAGTGTTGAGAGAGGGTTTTTTTTTTAAACAATTTGTGCTAGAAACTTAAAATTTCGCATACTTCATTAAAAAGTAGACAAAAATGAATGTTTAAAAATCCATTTGAATATCTTAATTTGTTTTTGAGATATTAATGAATTTAATTGATTTTTAATCAAAACTAAAATTTGTCTCCGACAGATATTTAAATATGAATCTGAAATTTTTTTATGTGAGATTGTTTAATGCTTCCTTTATAAATTTACTGATAGATTTTTCATATTGTTTATACTTTTTATCCTTAAAAAAATATTTTACCCAGAAACATGGAAAGATTTTTAAAAAACATACCTGTGATTATTCTATATACTTTCTTTAAAGAGTAACAAAGGCCTATGTAGAAAATCTGCTTAGGCATTTTATTAATCACATATAAAGTATATTGTGACAAAATTTCACTACTTGTGGGAGAAAATAGATTAAGAATGTGGCAAAATAACACGAAAATTTAAACCGAGAAAAGAACCGGAAAGCCCAGTAGCCTTGACGGTGAAAGAATTAGTATGTTCTGATTATAAAATATTCATGATACAAGACTAGAATAAATTAGAACTCATGCATTTAAAAAGTTGAATTCCTGAACTACCTAGCATCAATATAACAGCGCACGCGCAGATGTTGGAACCAATTTGACTGAGTTGTTAAAATCAAATAGCCGGTAGGCCTACTGTTTATCAGGATGTTGTAGGCGGAACCTGCATGGTGCGAAGGCCTTGCAACTGCGGAGTACCGGGACGACTGAAGATTATAATGAATGACATAGAAACACTCGCCTTCATTGTTTTCACAAATCTCACCTGACTCATAGCTACTTAGAACATCCTCTTCGTTCCAGTACAAACCAGTTCCCAAACAGTTTTGACATTAATCCAGCACCACATTCATGTACAGATGGTCCCAGAAATTTTGACTCAGCTTTGAAAATATCAGTTGGACATTTTTACACACTTGAAGCATTGCAGAAAATGGGGTTTTTGCAAACACTTTATATACTGCATACAGACACACCTCCACTTCCATTATTTTTATTTTTAAATGGGTAAAACACAAATTCTTCTACCATTCTCCCTCCATTCCAAAAAAAACAGGTCTTTTATGTTGTTCCACAATATAAATTTTGTTTTTAGGCTGCATGTAGTCCTATGATACATTGTGTTTTACAATTTGTTACTCATAATAATGCATTTACCCCACATTATTCTGTACGTACCTACAATTTCATTGCACCTGTCTTAATGACGTCCTTCTTTAAGGTACCATTTTCCTTTAATTGGAGTGTAGAATGTCACAACTACATTTGGCTGTTAATTATTTTGCTTTTTAGTTTTAACTCACATTTGCCTCGGCTAAGGGTGTGTGTACTCGTTCTGGAACGCCACAACGTGTGCCCACTTGACTGACGTCCATACTCAGCTCCGTATCTGTTTACTTTGCAAGGCTTGTATAGTATGCAATGCCCAATGAACGTTTTTACGAAAAGTTGCTGGTTTATAACTATCCTTCAGAATTCTTTTCAAGGAATGTTTCAAATAAAGGTTTTATCACTTTCTATAAGCAATTTTAATTAAAATCGTTAAAGCCATTTTTTAGAAAATAGAGACAAATAATATTTTCTTCACGTAAATGTAAGAAAAAGTAGACAGTCTTCATGGCACATCCCCAGGATATATCTAACTCAAATAAATCAATTTGTTTTAATGCGATTTTTTTTTTCGGGACATAGATTGTTGTAGTGCTTTTAAATATGGTACCTTTTTAGATTTTACTGGAGAAATTGCATAAAGATGAGCTTCATAACTTGTACTCTTCACCAAATATAGGCCTAATAAGGGTTCTTATATCATGGAAGATGAAATGGGCTGTTGCGCGCAAGGGTGAGGAAAGACGTACCTCAAAACTATTGAATAGGAGACCCGAAGGGAAGAGACCACTTGGAAGACCTAGACGTAGGTGGGAGGACAATATTAGAGTGGAGTTATGGGAAGTAGGATTTTCGAGGGATTTTTTATGGAGTTAGCACAGGATAGAATTGAATAAAGTAAATAGAATAAGTAAAATTAATCTGCTTGATAAGATCCTGGTGTCTGGGTTCTATCCCAGGACATAATCTGCTAATATTTTATTCTATTTTCACTTTATTCATTTTTTCCTAATACAACATATTATTCAGATTATAATTAAATTCACATCTACAGTTAAAACTCTCTTCTACAAAACAAGGCAACTTCTGCAGATAAATATTAACTACTCTACTATTGTACCACTACTGGAGTCCAGTGGTTCATACACTTCGCTACCCTACTAAGCAAACTACAAATTACTATGGTTACAAAAAGGCAGGGAGAGCTTAGCCTTTCTTTGCCGGTATGTAAGCATTTCAGTTAGAAAAGGGAATTCGGCATTGTTAGATTTCGGCTCTCCCTAACTAGACATTCTCATGCTATTACTTTTTTTTTCAGTTTTGAGTTTGACCAACTATTCTGTCAATCAGCTAGCAGTTAGTCGTTTCTTTGGTTTCTTCTTCTATGCTATTTTGAGTTTCTTCTCCTTCCGAGTCGTTCCTCAAGAGGTTTATCCTCTGCTGGGCAGCTCTTCCTTCTGTTGATCCTAATGTGGTTCTTGTCCTTTTAATTTTCATTATTTGCACGAGCAATCTCTCGGGAATCGCCTTAGTGGAAAATATAGCACGGGAAGTTTAATTGACGTAATAGGATTGAACGGCGGGCTCATGTAAGCGCGGCAATGAACCCCCGGGTTCCATAAAATAGACAATATTCCTATAGCTTGCTTAGGAATTGTTTATTGCCATTAAGTAATTAAACTACGCGTATTTTGGTCTTACTAGAAGTAGTTAGACTACTACTGACAGTTGATTCTAATTCTTGGAGGTGTTTTCGAGAAAAACTCACTCCACCATCCCCTTAATAGGCCTATTAAGGAGGCAGAGAACATCACTTCGAGATCATTTCTTCACATACAAGTAGGCCTACCTTTTGTGCTAGATCGATGTTCTCAGTTCGTTGTTGCTTTGTGTTGAAAGTTAGTTTGTATCTCTGGAGGTGGGGGCGCTGTCAGATTTTCGTGGCATCATCTAATGACGTTATTAAAGATTCTGGAGTGAAGATGATTCTGAGACATTTTGTGGTGCACTGAATACACCAAATGGAAACTGTAACCAATCTTCGCCAATAAATTGCAAAAAGAATGTTGCTGATGCAGACTTATTTTGATGTGTAAACGTAGATTGCTGCGCAAATCTGTTTTATTTTAGAATGAGACTGCCACAGTTACAAGACTTATTTTAGTATGAAATGTCGAGTTATAATATATGACACTTATCATTATTTAGCATCTAGAATGATGGGATAATGACCATAAAATGCCTACTCATGCTCGTGTATGAATGTACAAAAGGAAATAAAAGCGTCTAGCGTAATAAAAAGTTGTACAGTCACAATCGAGATATAACGACAATCCACTGTTTGCGAAATATACTTCGATATAGCGTGAAAGTAAAAATGCTCTGTACGAATAAACTCATAAATTAAGATTGTTGAATTGATGAGGTTAATAATAAAATTGACATCCCTCTATTAACTGGCAGAAAAACTATATTACAGTTTTTTTGTATGCTGTTGTGTAGTTAAGTGCATTGCCATAAAACTGGAAAATCGTGGGTTAGATCCCAAATGAAAGCAGGGGATTCTTTAGTAATCTATGAGTCAAAGCCTGGATAATTACTACTAGCCTATGTTAACAACTGATTAACTTATTCCCTTCATCTACCGAATGTTTTCATTATAAAGACATGATAAAACAACACCAACTACATGCAGTCATGAATATATTTTCATATTTTAGTAAGTATGACGGCATATTCTGTACCGATATGAGATTATTTAAACTTGCAATAATTTTTACTATGAAATGTGTATAGAAATTAACTGCCGAGGAATAACTCTACAAGTAGGCTATTCATAAATATATTGTAAGTACTTACAACTTATGGTATAACTTAAATAACTCATGATAACACATTAGAAATTCCACACCATTCTTCACCTCTGTATTCCTCATCTAACACTATTGCTACTTCTCTCTGCCATCTGAAATCATGCTTTTAAATCAAAATTCGAACGTTACTTATGATGAGTTGTCTGACTTAACGTAACTTACTATAATGTTGCTAATATGCTTTTCCTAAAGCTATGTTTTCTACGAATATATACAAACTGCATTAATATTCACGTTATTAAACTCACTTTCAGCCCATTCCTATTTTATTAGTTTATTTAGTAAAAACGATTTATTATATTTTTATTTACTTGCCTTCTTTACTAATTAGTAGTTCAGGAATTCAGTGATTTAATCTATCTTTTTCGTAAATAATTTTTCTTAACCGTATCTTCTTATTTCACAATTAAAATCTTCTTTCGCTGAGTTATACCTCCCCCTTGAAGGTATATTTACGCAGCCCAGGCCTTAAAAGACCAGGGCCATCGGAGGAGTTCCTGTGGATCAAATAAATACTCTTATTCCCCGGAGGAGTGATCAGCTCAATGCCTGGGTCACCTCCGAGACAACACGAACACACAGGACGATACACACCAATCACACGTACACTCATTCCGAACAATGCGAGGATGGGATGAAGATTTATAATTAAAATAACTTCTGCAAATTAATCTTATTTTGTTCGCTGTATTCCGTTGTCCATGTCTGCTTTCACTGTGCAGGCTAGATTGTGTGTTAATGCCTATTTATGATATTGTTTTTAAAGTGTGTCTGTTTCTTTTTGAACTGTACACTTGTCTTTTTACTTGCTATCATTTTAGTTCAGAAATAACCTACCTAATAATTTTGTGTTCTTAAGTAAACTTAGTTTCACTCCTACTTGAGCGTAAGAAAAGGCCGTTTCACTGCTGGCTGAAAAGACGAAAAGATCATAAGGCTTTAATTGTGCCAGGTTAAATACAACACGATTATATTATTATTATTGTTATTATTATTATCATCATCAAACTAAATGGGGCATTTTATTAGTCTTGGCTTTCATATCATTTCTTGATATGTCTCCACTTGATGTAAGTCATCTAATTACGACGAACCCATAATCTGCTACTATTGGGATGTTTTTAGAGCTCTTAATCCAGTCATTGCCGTATGTTGAGACTTTGTATTGTTGAGGATCTTTTTTGGCGAGAAGACAGCATTACCACATGGAAGTTAGCAACAAGTGATGCGTTCTATTTTGCCCTTAACCCGATATGAATGCCAAGTTGGCAGACATTCTGTAATATTGAATGCACAATGTTTAAGTACATCAGATTCAGTATTCCAGTATTCCATTTTTGTTGATTGTCCGATTTTCTGACCCATATAGAAAAAAAAAGGATTTATAAATTCTTGTACTATGATCTTGTGAACGGCAGAGCCTTTCTTCTCGGGTATTGCAGGCCTGGAAAATATGTAGTTGGGAGCTATACTTGAAGCTTGAACCTGATTTTATCGTGCTGTTAACCTTACCTGTAGTTCTGTTAGCATTCTTTATATTGACTGCTAATAAATAAAGCTGAATTGTTTACTTTGACAAAAAATCGTTATGCATTCATTGTACGTAACTCCTAGGTATTTCATTCCATACCGCATTTAATTCTATTCATCGTCAGTAACATGTTGAGGTAACGGGCCATAGTATGATTATATTTTATTTTATTTTATCACAGATACCTAAGCCTGTGGGCTAGAGATATGATTTGATAATATTATTTCATTATTGTTAAACCCATTATTATACGCCATGCTTTTCGTGGAATTCCCATACCAAAATAAGTCAGAATAAATTGTGTCTATGTACCTAGACAAATATTTTCAAGATTTTCGGAAAGTCTTGAGTAAAATTATCAAAACCTAATTAAATTTCCATTTTTTCCATCAAACATTATAAATTGGGACGCATAGAATAGCCTCTTCTGTAAAAATAGACCGCATAGTCATGGCCTATGATCATTGAATTATAAAATGTAGACTCAGTCTACAAGTGGACCTATCAGTAGAGTTTATCAGCATTATGATCACTGTAGGCTATATACCTTTTTTTACTATTAAATAGCACTCATGAAACTAGATATGCGAAAATCAGTATAACTTTATTTTCAATACAGTGCCATGATATCAGCAGTTTGTTGCAAATAATATCCGTACCGGTAGTTCTTGGTAATTTTTATTCTTAAAATCCCTTATATATGCATTGCGGCCATATAGCCAAAATCAGGGTCTTAATAGAAATATACCAGACAACCAACTGCAGTTACGTTTTATTGATGTACACTAAATTATCATGGGTAATACCACGAGAGATCCGGAATTTATATTGAGAAAATCCGGACTATGAGCTATTTTTCTTGTTTACAGAGTGAAGCATGTAAAGAGTAATAAAAAAAGAAGTCAGGGAAATTATTAAAACTACGCTATTTCTGTCAGTCTGGTGTCACTGTAAGAGAGATAGCCTGTGGCGACAGTCTATATATTACGAGGGATGTTCTGAAAGTAAGTTTCGTCATTTCTTTTTCACATGGAAACTTTATTACCAAAACAAATACACCATGCAATCATGAAATATACCCCTTGCACTATTTTTCAACATAGTCTCCACCGACATTGAGACATTTGTCATAGCTTGCAATCAGTTTGAAGAAACCACTCTGGTAAAACTCGGTGCCCTGCTATGCAAGGAATTGTCGCACAGCCTTCTCCACCTCAGCATTGTTTTGGAAGTGACGTCCCGAGAGTGCGGCTTTCATTGCATGGAACAGGTGCCTTCCTTCACTGAACATGCAACACCAGCGACCAACAATTTGATGAGACATGACCTCTTCACCATACACAGTCTGTAGGCGTTCATGGATGATGGACACACTAGTCCTACATGCCCATTCATACCGGATAACAGCATGTACTTCCATTGTCGACCACGTTTTCAGTACACGTCCATCTGCCATCGTGATTTGTACTCAAATAACCTCGGGCACGCCAGTCTACTGCTACTCTCTCTCCTTCGGGACTCTACTCATGCATCGTTTCTCCTCTGCTGATGCTCTTTCCGTCGTTGAACCAGCAATAGGTGTCGATTCTTATGGCAGTTTGCTTCATCTGCTTTACCATCTTCACTTTAAAAAAAAAACGACGAAACTTACTTTTGGAACATCCCTCGTATATCCATAGTCGCGCTTCGTACTACTTCTCATCAGCGTGATTATCTTTTAGATTATCCTCATGCTAAAATAATATCGTCTAATTCATATTTTATTTATTATTATACTACATTATACGACATCACCGCCCAAAAAATGGGCTAATTGTACATTATTTTATGTATCTCCTTTTGATCATAAGAAACATAACCTGTTTAGGATAAAAGTACTAATCCAAATTAAAAAACTTAATCATGTTTGAATGACAAAATGACAAAATGTCAGACTTTTTATCCACTGCAAACATTTTTTAAAACTTAAAGTCCTACATTTCCTTTAAAAATTTGAAATAAACTAGGGAAACTTCAAAGGAACAAATGTTAGTCTTCTAGCTTAAAATCTGAGGAAAAAGTATATATTTTAAATGCATTTTTGAAAGAGGACACTTTTAGCAAATGGAATCTTTGATGGATTGCATGTAATAAGGCTGTAACGTACCCAATCGTTGTGTTCAATGAAATTATTTTTGATCAAAGAAATTATAGGTATGAATATGTTGCAATGTTAAAACCTTACAATTTTCTTTAAAAAAAAAATAAAGATAGGTGCGATAAAATGGAAGTGAATAAAATAAAAACGATAAAATTATGACGATAGACACCTGCGATTGGTTGAATTTCCACATATTCTTACACGGGATTGGTCACTGATTCCTGAGTTAAATATTCTTAATAAATTCCGTCTAGGCTGAGGATAACCAAAGCAACTTACAGTAAATAATTTAAAACTGGTCGAATTTTGAACAGTGTGGAAAATCTTTGATAAGTATTTGCTGTTATTTATTCATATTTTAAATATTATAGTTCTCGTAAAGTCCAAGATTCAAAGATATTATGTTTGGTCGCGTTCAAGAAATTTAACATCCCACATCGGTAGTTTGAATCTAGGCAGGTGTCGTAAAAAGATAGGCTAGCTGGTGATGATCTTGTAAGGCTGTTTCCATTTGGACAAATGGGAGGTGAACTGGAAAAAAGCTCCAGATAACAGTGGTCTTGTAAAGAATGGGATGAGCTGGTGAACTGTAATGGGAGACGCTGCGTTCTTATCTCGGATGTTTTTGCTCCGATGAAACTCCCTCCTCCAAACAATATTGTTCAGCCTGAGAGATATAAACTCTCGACTCCGCAATTACCATGGACACAGAGGAGGTGCTTTTCGTGGATGTTAATCTCAAGGTATCCAGCTTCCCAGAATTTCCAACCTGCTAAATAGGGATTTTGTGTGCTGAAGTCAGAGGTACGAATGATTTTTTTGGACCCGTTCTTAAAACTTGATCGTTGAAAAAGGTTTTTTCTTCGAAGAATCTTCTAACATGATGTTTTAATGCCAAAATTATTTGAAAGTTGAAAGTCTGTTTAAGTCTTGAATAAATGTTACATATCAAAAATTTGTTTACAATTTTTTAACATTTTTATTTTTAACTATAATGAACACGTGCTCGTTGTCAGGGGTAGTTAAGAATTATATATAAATACATTAACATTAAATAAAAATACATAATTTAAAAATACTATCCATTATAATAATTTATAACAATCAAAAGAAGGAAATTTTTAAAATAGGAAATAGAATGAAATAATTAATTCAAAGTGATTTTGAAGCACGGAATTGAATAATCTGGGACCAAAACTAGGGCTGTATATATGTTGTACGCCTTATGCGACGATTATTATCTTTATGTTAGAATTTCCATTCATAGAAACTAGTTAATTTGTTAAAATTTTCCTAATCGATTTCGAAGTTTGACCACAATGATGATTTTACTTGAGGATTGCTTATATTCAGCCCTGTAAGGGTTAATATCGATCAAAGAACTGTCAGTTTCTGACTCTATAGGGTGTAATTATATTTATTAATTTTAAATTCTTTTACTTAAATCTACTTTTTTTTTTTTACTTTCGTTCAAAGTCAAATGATGCATAGCATTTTTATGCAATAATAAAAACAATTCTTTCTCGGACATGACAAAAAGTGAAAATGTCAGTTCTGAATTTAAGACACAAGTGGTGAATCTTCCTCTATCCGCAATATCAACATATAAAATGTCTTGCGTGTGTCTGCTCTTTGTTAATTTTTAGAAAATTACTAAGCAGTTGTAATTTTCAGAAACAATGGTAACGGGAATTTCCAGCTTTCGCGCCTTATCACTTCATTTACGGCAAATTGGCTGAAGTAAATTAAATTCATTTGCATATTCACGGAAATACTTTAAGGTTATATTCTTCATTTTTGTAGAAGTAAATAGTGGGGGTGTGTAAAGAGAAAGCAAAGCACACAAAACAAATTAAAATATCTCGCTTCATGCTGATTTTCTAAGATTTCTTCGAATAGTTTTTCGACACGTTTTTCTTGCAACATGTCGAACAAATTAGTGTTAAGAGAGGCCTATATATGTGTTATATATATTTTTTCTTTCAGACCATGCTACTGTATTCGATTTTCCGGTCATTCTTTTTGGTAACTGGCACATCTTCAAATAAAAATCAGGAGCAGGTTGTAATATTTGATAAGGATTAGAATTGTCCGTCGCTACAAACAAAGGAGGTTTCAATTTGTAAATATAAGAAGAATCATAGTGAGAATTCGATATGAAATATGAACATAATGAGTTTGACTGTTTTATACTGTAGGCTTACTTAAAACTTGTGTCAAGAAGTTACAGCATATTTATGCAATAGTAACTGTTTTAACTTCTCCGAGCGATGTCCTTGCATTTCTTAATGTAAATTAGAACGTGACTAAAATCATTCAATAAGAGAAACTCGTGTAATATTCCTGGCATAGTTTTATCATAGGTAATCCTGCGAGAGTTGACGAGTTTATCGATAAATGCTGATGAAACTCGTCAACTCGAGTTGGATTTATTAATACTATTCCATGAATAAAAATGTAACGGATTATACAAATAATTACTTTCGTGTTTTGTTGTATAAAAGCAAAACTAAGCTCCGAGATCACGGCATACTATGAATCAACCATTCATGAATAGATTCGAGCTACCATGTACATGTTGCGACCAGTGCTACCAATTGTGCATATAATATATAGTTAACATCATTCAGGTAAGCTAACAGAACAGAACAAAAGCAGACGAACTGGCTTGCACCGAATTGAAATTGTGTTTTTAATGGATGTACATTTATATTATTTCAATTTCCAAACAAGTTATGTTGTATAAAGTAAGCTGTTTTCGTGCTGTTTATTGGCAACATATGACGTATTAATCACTGCACTCTGATGCTTTCGTGTCCTGTAGAGAGCAGACGGTTTTACCCGATAAAACGCCATCCTCGCGATTCCTACAAGAATATTCTAAGATAAACGACCTTGATTGGTCTATATCCGAGGAATTGCTAAACGTTATTGGTCAATATCAAACACGGGGCGTATGAGTGGAATAGTCGTAACTACATTGGAAGCCACACCAAAGACTTTAGCTCGTGTATAAACCACTTCACTAAAACATACTTTATTTTTCTTAGATATTTTCAGCTGACGGCAAGCGGCAAATTGAGGAGCGAGGTGGAGGGTGAAGGATAGGCATTTTTTTTCTCTCTTTCTTTTGTGTTTTGAATAAGCACTTACGGTCCATGCGGACGCATACGAATGTTTGCATTTTGTTATGTAAAAAGTAATTAATATATAAATACATTACACTTATATGCTTAGGCGTAATGAAATTTATTGTGATCTCTTCAACCTTCCTTTTCTCCGGCTTTGTCTACTCTACCATATAGGCTATTCTTTTTTTTCTGTCGTTTTTTCCACTCTTTCCTTTCTTTCTTCCCTTTTCCTTTCTTTCGTGATTTTCCACTCTTTGGAACTCGTCCTAGTTTCAAGACCTATCGGTAAATACTGACCCTGTCTCGTGTCTATGGATAATAATTGAAATATAATTGGTCTACAGACTCCTATTGGCCCACGCCGAAGCGCAGTGGTTGAGGCGCTGCACTACAAACCGGAAGGTCGCGGGTTCGATCCCCGATGAGGTCGTTGGAGTTTTTCAATTGGCCTAATCCTTCTGGTGGTGCTGTGGCCCTGGGGTCGACTCAGCCTCTAACAGAAATGAGTACCAGGAGAAATCCTGGGGATAAAGGTATGCGTAAGGCTGACAACCTTACCACCTTCATATGCCGAATGTTTAAAATCTGGGAGCCTCAACCTCCTGAAGCCCTCTGGGCCTCCATGGCCTATATAGGAAACACTTTTAATATACTTCTATTACTATAGTGGAACGAAGGGTTATGTTGTACTGGATGACTGTTATCCAGTCAGTTAACAAAAAAAAACAATTCGCCCCTAAATTGCATAGGAAACTGTACCTGTACCTGTAGGAAACCTGTTTGTTTATTTCAGCAATTGCATGACGATTCAGTAGAAACGAGATAAGTGAACAGGAAGGAGTTCGTTATCTCTAGCTCATTATTACTAGTGTCAAGCAGTGACGTAATTACTGCGCAAGACATTAGTGAAGAAACTTGGCTTGCCAGCCGGCCGGTTAGCATGTATTAGGAGTGCATTATTTGGGGATTGAGAACGGAGGACAATATCAATTCATAAGGACGTTTGCTCTCTGTGTTATCTGCTTGTGTGTTCACGAGAACAGCGTGTGGTTACTGGATAGGAAAGAAGCTTTAAAGCGAGTCAGTTCACCTTGTGACATCGGCTGTCACAGTTCCATCGTGTGTTTGCTCCAGCTGTCTATTGCTGGACATGGAACCCTGTTCTTCTTGTGAGTGAAGTGTTTACAGCGATATGGAGTACGACTTTCCCATCGTTGTGGAAGAATATGACAAAACGGACGAAGTCCAGATTTGGGAGACAGAACTACACGATTTCATCGTGTGGTACATTGTTCCTGGTGAGTGTACAATAATGTTTCTTCAGTTCAGGTTAGATATAGGATATATTTTAGTACTTGGGTAGCCGGACCTCAGTCATACTTTATTTTTAGCATAGTTTTCTGCTTGCAATAAATTACCTACGTATGGGGTTAAGATGTTGGACAAAGAGTTTTTTTTTTTTTTAAATAAATGCTTTGTAATTTTAACCAACCTTTCGAAACTAACCAAACTACTACATTAGGCTATAACTATAAAGCATAACTTTACACCGGGTATAAATAAAAGTTGAACCACAAACTGTATTTCTAAATGTAAAAGAAGCTTCCATATATTCGTAGGCTTATAATATTGTAAAGTAAAACCAAGACTACTATTCTGAAGGGGCAAAAGTCTCCTCAACCCCTCTTAAGAGTTAACACAGGCAAGGATAGAAGGTTGCTATGTGACGTCAATGCAGTCTGATCTTCCTTCACGTGGTAAGACTTCTGCGAGGAGTTTTGAAATGTAGGCACCATTGAACAGGAGAGAAGAGAGGGGCATTAGTATTGTGGCATGGGATCGCTCTTGCCTGACGTCACATACAGTGACTTGCCGTGCACTTCCTTCACAAACGTCATCACGGGACGAAGCTGTCTTCCACTGGTTTAACATATTAACCCCCATACATGGATAATTTATTCAATGAATGTCTTATATTAATGTTGTACTTTATTGAATAAATAATTAGTTTCTTCATTATTTAAAAGTAAACCAACGTACTATTCAGGATTCATAATTTTTGTTGCAATTACGAAAGATTTCATTTTTGATAAAAATTTCTGAAATTTCACTCATCAATAAAGAGACCTAAAACTTTTACATATAATGCGGCATGTGTAATTAATTTAAAATTTTGGTAAATTGGTATTTTAATTTCCATTAAAATAATAATGCTGTAACATTGTCATGAAGAAGGTTGAAATTCAGTAAACTAACATGAAAAGGTATCAATTTTATTTAACAAAAAGGCTCCTAATGACAATTCAAGCACATTGAGCCACAAAGACTTGGGACACAGTGACAATGAGTCATTCTGATTATGAACTCGCTTTATAAAATGTCCCTGCCTCTCCCCAAAATGTATTGTCATGCTACGCCTGTGGGTTAGATTAAACAGCAACGAATCCTAACTTTTGGGATTCTGGTAATTTCCTTAATAGAAGTGATGGGTTGCCGAAGTAATCTTTAAGCTTTCCAACACCTGATTCTGGCTACAAGTAATAAATTAATGTTGATTTATAATAGACATAGAGCTTGCTAAAATTCCATGTTTTGAGAAGTTTTCCTGAAAATAAGAAGAAAGTTTCATAAACATAGGTTCCAAAATCGATTAATGTGTTGTGCACAAGGTTTTGCGATTGGTATAATAAGAAAATCATTATCTATTGATACGCAAAGAAGAACTCATATTGCTGAGGATAATGACCCACAGTTGACATTTTTCCTTGTTTTGATGAACTCTACCAACTCTCAAAATATTGAATACTTTTTTCTTTACTGTAAATCCTTCATATGATATTGATGAGCAAGTACTCATGTCGTGAAATATAATTTTAGGATTAATGTGTGTTAGATTTAGTCCTTGTGTGAACAACCATTCTCAAAAGTTCGAATACTTTTACTAGCCCATGTAGAGTTCCATAAACTACACAATTACCACTAAAAGAATATCGCGAGTATATATTCTTAAATTAAAATACCTAGTACATCATTCTGTTTCAGTTGGCTAACAGCAACAAAATTCAGATTGCGTGAGTTGAAGAATTCTGTTCCTCCTCCTAACGTTCCCATTATTATTGTTTACCGTTGTACGATGACAGTACTGACATAAGTACGTTTGTGATGCCGTGGTATAGGCAAATGAATATTGATTGTTAATTTTCCCCGTAGGTCAATCTCACAAAATCCTCTGGCACTTGACTAAACTTATATTTTGATTCTACTCAAAGCGTTGTACAAATCTTTACCATGCCCTAAGCAACACTGTATTAACTGTGTTGAATATTTGGCAATATCACATTAATTCAGACACACAGTATAGGCCTACATACAATATATATATATATATATATATATATATATATATATATATGGGCGAGCGTGAATGGGTGAGCATGAATGCCAGCCACTTGGGCGGCCCGGGTTCGATTCCCGGCTGGGTCGGGGATTCGATTCCCGGCTGGGTCGGGGATGTAAAGTTTCCTTCCTAGATCAGGACTGTATGTTGTGTTCTCATTCCCATCCCGCGAAAGGACCTGGCCACCCTACGCGGTATCATCTGGCCTAGTGTCCCTCGGTCGGGCCTTGGACATTCCCTTACGGCTCGGTCCCGGGGCAGGACCGGCCTCCGGGGCGAACACTTCATCTTCATTTTCTTCATATATATAATATATATACATCAATTAACAGGAAAACAACAGGTTTTTTTTTTCACTTGGCTTACTCATTCTATCTCTTGAATGTCTTTAATATCACTTTACAAATAACCTGCATTCCTAATGCGCCAAGCTTAAAACATTACTGATAACTTTTAATAGCAATAAGGAACTCGGGAGTTCAGTACCACCGCAGTAAACATACCGCACCGGTCACCCCTTCCTGAACCTTGCTTTAGTCAAAGTTATTAGTTTCATTTCGATCTCTGTCTAAGCGATTTGATATAATTAAAGCAATATCTAACTGATATGGTATATAGTATGAGGTTTGAATCTTTAATAGTGGCTTTACATATTTAAAATCAGGGTGAATTATATAACGTTCAAATCTTGGAGATCTCTGTCACTTTCACAAGATCGAGAAAACAAATGAGTTGCCCATCAGCCGCACAAAAAGGTTAGTTTTGGACTGAAAGGAATGGTTGCAGAATCCGTTTGAAACTACTGCCGAAAATCTCAACAATGCTAAACAAGAAACCTCTAGATCTATTAGAATAAGGAAAAGAAACTATCTCAAAGACAAAGTAAATGAATTAGAGGAAAATAGTAAAGACAAAAGTGTTGGGGATCTCTACAAGGGAATAAACGAGTTCAAGAAAGGTTTTCAACCTCGCGGCTCCGAATAATATTTTGAATAGGTAGAAGAATTTACTTAAGCAATTATTAAAAGTGCACGAATATATCCAAAGTGTAGAAAGATAAATATTCACAGCGGAGCCGTTTGTTGCTGAACCGACCCTCCAGACGTTGACCAAATTCCAGCAGAATGAATTATGGCAGGTGGGGATAGATAAAAACTCAAAAGATCCATAAACTCGTTCTTATGATTTGGAGAAAGTAAGAATTGCCAATGTAAAGAATCTATACCAATCCATAAAAAGAAAGATAAAGCCGAATGTAATATCTATCGAGAAATTTCTCTCTTGCCAACATCATACAAAATTTTGTCTATTGTACTTTTGTCAAGATTAACCCCATATGCGGACGAAATCATTGGAGGTCACCAGTGTGGATTTAGGCGAAACAGACAACCGTTGATCAGATATTTTGTATTCGCCAGATCTTGGAGAAAAAGTGGGAATAAGTTATGTCTGTTCACCAGCTATACATAGATTTTGAAAAAGCATATGATTCAGTTAGGTCAGACATTGTGCAATATCCTCATTGAGTTCGGGATACCAAACAAGTTAGTTAGGCTGATCAAAATGTGTCTAAATAAAACCTCTAGCAGAGTCAGGTTAGAGAAATGTATAACATAGGTTTGCCATTAAAAGCCGCTTGAAGCAAGAAGATGCACTAACGCCTTTACTTTATAATTTCGCGTTGGAAAATGGCATTATTAAAGTTCAGGTCAACAAGGTACGCCTGGAATTAAATGGCAATCACCCAATATTAGCTTATGCAGATAATGTTTGTCTGTTGGCAGATGACAAATACAATCGAGCAAAATGTAGAAAGTATTTTTGATGCCTGCAGGAATGTCTGGTTGGAAATTAATACAGAAAAAACTAAGTCTTTGGTCATGAAACGTCAAAATAATGCACTACAAAATATTAGAATAGCCGGTAAATCGTTCGAACACGTTTTTAAATTCTAATATCTGGTAGCAATAATTACAGATGCAAATAATAATATTAATAATAATAATATTATTATTAATAATAATAATAATAATAATAATAATAATAATAATAATAAGGTAAAAATGGAATTCAGAAACTTTAATCTTCTCGTCTTCTGTCCAGAAATATAAAAATAAAAATTTATAAGACAGTTCCTCTGCTGATTGTATTATATGAATGAGAGGCATGGTCGCATACTCTTCGGGTAGAACATAATATGAGTGTGTTCGAAAACAGGGTGCTTAGGAAATTATTTGGACCTAAGAGAGATGAAAATGGGAACTGAAGAAAACTGCATAACGACGAGCTCCATAACCTGTACTCGTCACCGAATATAGTAATGGTAATTAAAACACGGATGAAATGGGTTGGACATATTGCGCGCATGGGGGTAGGAAAGACATCTAAAAAATATTTACTGGTAGACCCGAAGGGAAAAGACCACTTGGAAGACCTAGACGTAGGTGGGAGGACAATATTAGGTTAGATTTAAGGGAAGTAAGATTTGCGGGGGATGGTTGGAGTTAGCACAGAATAGGGCTGAATGGTGGGGTCAGGTAAGCGCAGCAATGAACCTTCGGGTTCCATAAAATGTATAATTCATTTAGCTTGCTTAGGAATTGTATGTTGCCATTGAGCAGGTAAGTATTTACAGAAACAGGAAAATATGTGAAATCAGTTATCAGCAAGGAAAAAGTTAGGGTTTATATAGTCTAAACTAGTGTGACGTTTATTTTACGCGTTTCCTGTGCAGTTATAACTTCCTCTTATTTAACGTCCTTGCATAGTATCAAAAGGAAAGGCTGAAGGAAGGAAGGAATAAAATAGAAGGAAATTAAAGGTAAAGCAATGGTTTTTCGGTTACTGTAGTGGTTTCTTCGTGATTTAAGTACTGAAAAGCACAATTCTTTATTTACAGTATTGTACGAGGGCAGGTTTTGACTCTCTAAATAAACCTATATCCAGCGGGATTGTCAGACTTTGTATCTAAAGGCAAACGTGCTACTAACACTGAACGAAAATGGAACAGGAACTGTAAAATAATGGCGAATTGCAGTTTCTTACTATCACATTCGAAGGTCAAGAGCGTGCTCAGTCTAGCGTACACCAGCCATCTGTATTTGCATACAAATTATACAAATAAGACTACCGGGATTTCCAAGTACTGTATGTATATACTTATGATAAGTCAACATTCATTCCGGGTTCATCTGGCATAATAAATTATAACATCACAACACAACTCTCTTGTACGAAACAAGATGTCTTTATTGACTCCTATTTAGAATGTATTTATTTTACCTCGTGGGATTAAGTCTATTAGGCCTTCTCTTCCATTAAACCAGAGTTTTACAAATAAATTGTACAAAGTTACAAGTGTAATACAAATATGATACAATTACAAATATAGTAAAACACAATGCTGTTGTAGTGTGCTAGTATAATTAAAGAGGCGAAAACAATTATACTTAATATACAAACTCAGTTTATGAAATGATTACTAAGATCACTAAGAAAATATAGAAGTGAAAAGAAAATGTGAAAAGTAATATGTTATAATTATAACTAACTTAAAAATTGAGGAGCTTATTTCCAAAAGGTCTCTTGTCCATCGAACAAAAATGTTGGGAAATTGCAAAAAACGTTGAAATGATGTATACATTATGGAAACAAACGCCAATTTGAAGTATGTTTCCTTCTGGTATAAAAGCAGTTTTGAAGCAAAATTTCACCGTATTTAGATGCAAAGAGATGTGAAGAAAATGGAGGTTGTCATAACTTAGTTTCGAAAATTTGTGGACAAGAGACCTTTTGGAATTGAACTCCTCAATTGAGATGTATTTACAATTGAAATAAGTTAGTATTAATGTGTAACCATGTCCCTCAGTATGGTATGATAGTCAGCATTCGTACGAGGCGCGTCCATAATGTAAGTTTCCATGGGGCCGTTTACAGAAACAAAATATTTCAGGGAAATATTTATTGCAACAGACACAGCTAGTGTTCAGCTATTTTTCAACATATTCGCTACCGGGAATGAAACATTTGTCTTCATCGTGGCACCAACTTTTGAATACCTGTATCGTAGAAGTGTGACGGTTGGGATTTGAATCACCGTGTGACAACCACCTTCGCCTCTTTGTCATTCTTTGTCATTCTTTGTCATTTAATGAGGTGTAGGAGAAAAAGAAAATCACAATAGTCTGTTTCTATCTCTTTCTGTTCAATAACTGACTTCTGCCAAACATCTTCTGTCTCAATTTTCTGACCTGTGCCAACTTACAACAGACAGACTATACGAGCGAGGTCCGGGCTTTAGGGTGAATGTTTAAACACCTCCCAGCCGAACTTCTGCAGGAGACTTGCTAGGAGGGTGTTTAAACATCCACCCTACAGCCCGGACTTCGCTCCCAGTGATTTTAATCTTTTCCTACACCTAAAGAAATGACAGGGAATGACAGAGAGGCGGAGATGTGTTTTACACAGTGGTTCAAATCCCTGGAGGCAGACATGTACGACACAGGTGTTCAAAAGTTGGTTCCACAGTATGACAAATGTTACAGTTCCGGTGGCGATATGTTGAAAAATAGCTGAACACCTGCTGTATCTGTTGGAATATATGTCCATGAAATTGTGTTTTGTTTCTCTAAATAGCCCCAGGGAAAAACTTACTTTATGGACGCGCCTCGTAGTATGGTCCTTCCCTGTGAGCGGGTACCGAGATCATGGTGTGTAGAACAATTGAAAACGTTAATACAAATAAGCAGGAGTAGAGAATTTGAGACCCGGAGGAAGTAGATAAGGAAAGAGTGCAATATATGAATCTACAATACCTTATTTCAAAGAAAATATCTTATAGATGATATAGGTCTGCTCGACTGTTCATAGGAGGAGGGGAGATAATACCTAAATGTTTAGTTTCCTTTTTTTAAAACTCTAGGAATATCAAAGGTTCCGGCCTGTGGCCAAGTTTTCATCAAATTGCACTTCTCTGGATTATTTCTTGCGGAGACACGCGTACCATATGACCTCCCTATTTTCGTGTTAAATTGATTGCACGGTAAACAAACAAATTGATGCATTTTTGTCCTGACAGTCTATTGGCCTCCATGTCCTGTGTGTTTAGTGTCATAATGTAGACATCACGAGAGAAATTTAAATTCAGAATGTTTTAAATTATTGTAGTTAAAGTACGTGATGAATGTCCTCGTTTAATCAAAGCCGTCTGTGAATCTCGTCCGACACATCAGATTAAAATGTTAGTTTTTCTGCGCTGTAAATTTGTTTACATCACATTCAAAGAATTAATACTTTTTATTTGTTTTATATAAAACAAATACAATCTCGTATATTTTAATGGCGCATGCAGACTGATTCAATTAGCAAACAGTATTTTTATTTTCGTGTAGACGAGCTCATGCGAGAGTGATTGATGTTGCGAATAAATCATCACTAGGCGCGATACATTCTGCAAATGTTAACACAAATTTTCATGAAACAGGAGATCAGTCTTATCAACAATCTATCTGTTGCAGATTTCAAATTCCAGTAATCCGTTTGATCAAAATGTTTCCAATTCGCATTCGATATTGTGAAATAAAACACATTACCTTAATTGTAGACGTTTATTGAATGATGTTAGGTCATGCACGTTCATGTGAAATGTGAATCAACAGACTTTAATTTCAATTTTCAATTCTGATGAATTGGTATAAATACACGGCCATTAATAACTTTTTTGTCGTTGGATAGTTCTGGCTGTGGCGTAGGAGATGCGTTCTACCGAGTTCAATTCCTCTAGGGACAAGTGTCCTTAAATAAGGGGTTTTCCTCATCTGTGAGACGAATATCTGGAATCTTTAGAACCTTGTGGTCAACGGATATTATTTGGCCATCATCTTATCCTCGTCTTGTTCGGAATGAGTTTATCTCGTCCTGTGTGTTCATGTTGTCTCGGAGGTGGTCCTGGTATTAAGCTGATCACTCATCCGGTCAAAAAGTATGTATGTGATCCATTAAAACTCCCTCCCCCAACAGGTCGCAGTCCTGTAAGGACCGTAAACTCTACAACGAAAGAAGTAAAACTCGGAGAAAGAAGGGGAGTTCTGTATTAAAAATAGATCATTTTACCATAGATAATAATTACATTAATCCCCTATAACACCGGCAAAATATAATGTATAAGCTACATTTCTATAGGCCTAGGCTGAATACTTTACCATGCCACTTAGCTATTGTGAAATTTGTATTATTTTTTAATATAATATTATACAGTTGAGTTTTTGCTACGATGGTATGAAGTAGCCTATAGAAAATAATCTAATGTTTTATCAATCTATAGAGGAAAATTTGTCCTAAGCGGGAATCGAACCCGGGTTTTCAACGAGGTCAATAATGGTCCAGTGGATGATTTGGAATGTATCTGGGAACGCCCTGTGGGACCCTAGTGGTATAGGCGAAAGCACTCAAAGCTGAAATCTCGGGTTCAATTCCTGTCCAAAATATATATATCACCTATAGATTTGCACAGGCTGATAAACTGAAGGCTTTTCATAGTAATATAACACAGCTTCGTTCCACGCAGGTCTCTGTATTTTAGGACTATAATATAGCAGAGCTCATAACTAGCGTTCAGATACTTTATGCGAGAAAAAGTTTTGAAGAAAAGTTGTTTTGGTGTTGTTTCTTTGTTTGTTCTTTTGTTATGGTTATGGTCTTCTGTGTATTATTACTTAGGCCGTCACGAGGAACTTGCCTATGAATAGATATGGGACATTTGCACATATAAATTCTATGCAGTAAAACCGGTATTTTTTCTTACTGTATTTTTATTCTATTTTTATAGTTTTATTGTAATTGTAGTTCTGGAAACCTGGTAGAGGGGAAGAGAAGACCTGATGGTCTTATCTCTACCAGGTTAAATAAATAAATAAATCGTATCGAACCCGTGAACTGCAAATAGACTGCTCCAAACTGGCAGATATGAAATACAGTAGGCTAATAATAATAATAATGATGCTGATGGTGTGTGATGTGATGATGTTGTGGATCGCTTTATAAGAGTGCTTTATAAGAGTGCAAAGAACAAAGAAACTGTTTAGGCGTAGTGCTCAACCGTTTGGAATAAGACTATAACATAATGTTAATTTCCGCCGAACGTCCTCCAGAAAATGGCGAGTATCCTACAGTTTTTCTTCCTGTCGTAGTGTTTGACAATGCCAGTTAGACAGTGCGCCGAGTCTCTGTGTTTAGCGGGAGGATAAAACAATAGAAAAACCAACCATACGACAACTTACCATATTTTCAAATGAGGTGTTGAAACTGCCCGCCTTTATTCTCCACGAATTTTTAGCGTCTCACCACTCGCTATAGTTCATTTTCAGAATTCCGGATAATTTCCTTATGAATATTATCTTTGAGTTTTTGTATGGTATGCGGGTTTGTCTTATAAACGACTGGAACTACACCCGGGAATCTTTCCTGCAACCGCCTTCGAACTTGAACTTTAGCTCCTTCCAGTGAGCTGCAAACGAATGGGATCTTGCCCTTAGTAAATGCAGCCTTGCAGATTTGCATTAGGCCCATTTACGAGAACATTGAGAAAATAATTTTCAAGTTAAGTATTATTTAATGCGGAACAATGGCCAACATGCCTTGTAACACATCCACGATAGATAATTTTCAACTCTATCTTTATTTTTGGACTATGCTGCTCAAACATCAGACTAGCTACGTGGCTGATTACGTGCCGGAAAGTAAAGAGAACAAATTCGCAATATCTATGCTAACGGTAGATAAATCGTATGTGTTTCTCGGTTCTATTTTTTTTAAATTTATTTACACTTTGCATTCGACTCAGGGTTCTCGAAATTACTGGTTATATTTTTTATACAGTTCAAGGAATTGCTTTGAAAATCTTACACTCTGTATAATGAAATGAAATGAAATGATTAGCCTAAATGTCCCGTTAAGGGCAATGGCCTCCTCGAAGAGGGTAAGCTCGAATACACCTACATGTGGTGAGCTATTCCACATGAGGGATTATTTGTGCTCTTGGGCTTTTATGCAATTCCTGGTCTATGTCCACTTACATTAGTCTGGGTCATTGTGCACTTCATTGTAGTTTACGTCCTTACACTTGTTACGGTCCTATACACTTGTCTTCGTAAGACGTCGGTCGCATATGCACTGGTTTCAGTCACTGTTCACTTGTCTTCTTAAGACTTTCCAGTCATTCCTATTTCTTGCTCTGGTTGACCACTGTCGTCCTACAAGTTCCTTGAAGAGATCAGCCCATCTCTGTCTTGGCCTTCCGGGGGATCTTCTTCCAGTACGAGGGTCCCACATTGTGGCCTTGTATGTCCATCTGTCATCTTTGAGTCTTGCGACGTGGCCTCCCCACTTCCATTTGGTGTGTAAAATGTGGTATAGGCCTATTCATACATTTACTTATACTACTTTATATTACATTATCATAAAAGTTAACTCAGCAGAATGTAGGAAAATAGCCCATGGTTATCCTAGTTTTATTTAAAATGTTTGTTCGCTGTGGAAAACTAGGTCTTTATACACGTGAGAGTTCGTTTTGATGTTGGTTCTCTTTGCTTGAACTTTAACATTTGGTATGTAAACATCAGTTTGTAGACAATCAATGCCTCTTTTAATGGAGATTTGTGTACATTATGAAACCGTGGCTTTTAAAGCTGAAGTACTTAAAACAGGCAGACCTGTATATCTGCCCTGAAGTGGATCAGCGGATTGATTTAAATGTATTATCGCTCTTGAGCGAATAATGCCGGAAGCAATGTTCATTGTGGATTAATAAAGATGAAATTTGAGCTCTGTTGATATAGTTAAGCCTACAGTGTGCAGGAAAATACTCAGAGATTGATGAGAGTATAACGTAAATATTTGTTCATCATCCTATGTTTTATCCAAGTAAAATAATATTCTTGTGTGCCCCAGTGTCAGTTAACGTGGCTGCTTCTTTCCTGTGTAGGCCTGTAGCAGTTTCGGAGCTTATGGAGCACTTTCGTGAAGCACCAGGGAACAAAATCGGGTTGTAGTAAAATGTAGTTTTATCATCATTCGTCTGCCGCTATTTTTCAGTTCAGTATCTTAATTATTATTTATCGATTTGTTACCTACTTTATTGTTTGTAAAATAACTGAGGGCTTGAAATAAGTAATAATTTAAGTATCATTTGAGTGAAAATAGTGCTTTTAGTGGGATAATTTATTACAGTCTCGAAATAAAATTAGGGCAGTTGTATTTATATTTTTGTGTTAATGAGTTTCTTTGGGTCAAGATATAGCAATTGCAAAACTTTTTCTTTAATTTGGAGATGGGGGGAGGAGGGCTTTTGGGGGTCTAAAACGAGATTAGACATCTATAAATTTTATTCTGTGGATTAATATGTGTTGTTAATGACCAAAACAACACGGATAGTCAAGAGATCAAATTTTGGGTTTATTTTGACGGGGGAATCTAGGGGATTTTAGATGTGATATGTGATGTCGGTTTTTGCGGGTTATTTAATTCAACCATCGATACATAGTAGACAGATAGAAATAAATATGAGCATGAAGTGCAGAATGTATCAAATACGATACCACCGGCTGTCGTTACTTTGACTCGTTCACAGAGCGAGAAAAGTCCGAAACCTGAGGTATCGTATGTGATGACGGGGACTGAGGAGGTTAAAAATTCATTCACTGAGTTGTGTGGTAGGAAGTAGTAAATATAAGTCTGTATGTGCAAAATGCTTAACTTGTATTATTAAAACTTCTAACATTTTACGAATTTATTACAACTTAATATATCCAGAATAATACAATTTAGCCTATTTCAATATGTTTGGATAATTACTCTAACGTATTGCATCGTTAACAATTGTTAGTTACTTATTTCGTTGTTTAAATATGTTTTTAATAAAGTTTTCTATCCTACTTTTTCTAAGACCGAATTTTCCAAACAATGGACCGCTTGGTTCCTCATAATGAATAGCCTTAGCATTGATGTATTATATTATAATCCGTTTTAAAAAAAAGTCTGAAGTGAAACAAGTAACTTCCTCTATCCAAATAAAAAAAATGCTCGTAGTATAACATATTATAACACATAATAAGACCAAATACCTTATGTTATGTAATATATTAACCACGTTATGGAATTCATAAAGGAAATATTTTAAACGAAACCGTTAAGCAGTTTCGAGAAAATCGGAAAAAAATGACATTCTCTTCATATATCAAGTGGTTGTTCGAAACTCAACCCCGAATGAATCTGATTTAATGTACTCAAGTAACTTCCTTTACTATATACATGGGCAGTATACCTTTCTCTCTTCGCTTTCTGGTATGGATTAAAATGCTGCATTGCAAGGCGTGTGTATTTTTACACCTGATGCAAAGATTTATTATTCACCAGGCAAGACTGAGTTTTCATTAGTTTCACCCTCTTCAGAAAATGTTTGCGAAAAATTCTGATGTGAAACTCACTCTGTCCACGTAAAAGTTTGCCTCTTAGTATATCATCATGTATGACAATCTCTTCATGTAAATTGGTTGTAAAAATTAAGAGAATGTCGTTGCCAAATCGTATCGCATCCAAAGGATACATGACCCAAATGAAACCTGATTAATGCACTCACTTATCTTTCTTTACTTTAGGTTAAGTATGGTCAATACATCTTGATGACTTTACATTCTGCAAGGAATAAGAGGTCATTGCAAATAGCGCGTATTCAGTTGTTTAATCCTGATATAAAACTTTCTACAAACAGTGGGTGGCTTATAACTACCCTTCAGAGAATTAAAAAAATCCAAATAAAGTTTTAGCTCTTAGTATAAGCGGCCCATGTAAAACATTAAAGAAAATCGTTAGAGCCGTTTTTGAGAAAATAGCGCAAACGAAATTTTCTTCGTGTCAAGTCCCCTTAAAAATTAGATAAATCGTCGTCAATCTTTGTGTCGCATCCTCAGAAGGTAGTGAAGGTACCTAACCCAAATACCAAATTCTGTTTTCAAACGATTTTCCGTTCTGGAGCTAGGGTGTTCATAGACACACACACAGACATGTTTCTGAAAATATTGTTTTGTTTTGTATTCAGGGGACTTCAAAACGTGTATTTATGTTAGGTCTAAGTAACTTTGAATTTGGGGATCGAACGCAATATTTACTCTACCTACTGTACCTATGGTAGGGCAGAGGAAGTAAACATGTTTCAAATAAAAGTTCTATTTATAGTACTTAGCATAAGCATCTCATGTATAAAATTTAAACAAAATCGTTAGAACCGTTTTGGAGAAAATCATGAAAAGCTAAAATTTTCTTTATGTCATTAAAATGGCATTAAAGGTATCAGAAAGTCACCGCCAGTCTTCTTGTCACATCCCAAATATAAAATGTTATATGTAGGCCTATACAGTTTTTTGTCCTCGAGCTATGCTGTTCAAAGACACACAGAGACATTTTCTGAAAATAACTTTATATTCAGGGTACGTTAGAACGTGTACTTGCATTAAAAACTCGACTTCGAATTTCGGAATCGAACACAATACTTCCTTTGGGGGCGGGGATTTTTTTATTGATAGCAGTATACTTAATGTAGGAGACCAAAATGATCCAACATATACATATGCAGTGATAACTAGATTTTTAAAAGTAAAGGATAATGAACTATATTTTTTTTTACAACAAAATATATTAATTAAAATTGAACCTCATTCTGCTTCAAGAATAACGATAGTTTTGGAAATGAATGGAGTCCTTTAATACTGTTAGACAAATTGTCTTTAGGAAGGTAGGTGGAAGGTCTTGCTCCTTAAAAAAGTAGACTCTACCTACTTCGGTAATGCTGCCCTAGCACCAGTAGTCTAAAAATCTTCCAGTTACTGGTGTTATATATCTTCGAAAGGGCAGGATTACACATATGTTTTTATTTTCTCTTGCTCAACTTCAGCAGCCTGTTGTAATGAGGTTTCTATCCTGATGGTTGGATCAATAACTATTGCAAAGTTTCGGTGCCTAGGTATTGTTATTGTGTCAACCCTTCTTGTTGGTCCTTCTGCAGAAATGCACCAGCTTCCTCCTATCCCTCCCAATCCCCCCCCCCCCCGAAGGCATCTGCAATCAAGAGTTCGGGCTTTGTGATGTACATTCCTGAGTAATCTATTCTTCGGACAGAATCCCAAGACATGACCTATGGTACCTATGGTACAGTCAGAGGAAGTAAAAAGGTGTTATTGCCAAGACTGTAATGATCTGTAAGTAAAACATTTCTATAAAGTTAAACGATGAATAAATGACTTAAAGCTGAAAGCCTGTCTTTATCTAATACCAGTAAAAGTCCTGGTTAGTTATAATTAGACTTCGGACTTTTAGGTCGCTAAAATGCTGTTTTAGGTACCTAAAATAGGCTCTAAAAATTGGAAAATAGGTTCTAAAAATCGTAAAATAGTCTCTTATAAAATCGTTCAGTTGCCAATTTTCTGAAATATCTCAATTGCAATGCAGAATATTATATTTATTGAAGTCACCATTAGTCAATAATCATGATAAAACACAGACATTGACCTATGGTACACAGAATTATACAGACCTATTACTAGGGCCTTTATTACTACCATAACAGTGAAAACCTAATCCCTGTGCCCAGAAGCTACGCATATCATACTAGCATATTCAAACCCTTGTATCCCTCAGTGATTCAGAGAACTTTTTTTTTTTTTTTTTTTTTAAATACTGGATGTGGGAGTCGGGAGAAAAACACTACATTTTCTTGGGAATTCCAAGGAATTTTTCTACTGAAGACGAAACATTCCTTACTATTTAACCACGTCACAAATGTGTCATGAAGTGCACATTCCGAGCTTAAAAAATTTAGTACGAACTGAAAATAAATGCTAGAATTTATAACAAAAAATGACTTATTTTGAACTTTAGAGGAAAAACAAGCAAAAAGGCAATATTAGGCTCTAACGTAAAAATAGTCTGTTTTAGGTCCTATAAAAGTATCAGTTTTAGGCATAGTCACTTATGAAACATGCATATACAAATTTTCGTCCATATATCACTTAAGGATTAAAATAGGTTTTTACCTAAAATCCGAAGTCTAGTTATAATAAAATAAGCATTTAGAATTACATATATGCTCGCTATATTGTGGATGTGCAAATTTCTGAGCGAGGTCGGTAAGGATCTGAGAGGGGGTGGAATAATTTTGGAATGGGCCTGAGTACGTTCTTCCGGAGCTTGTGGTCTCGCATTCATTGTATTCAGCTGAAAGCTCCATTCACGCGTTGGACAAAGTTATCTCTACAGAATTTAGTTGTGATTTTGTTGACAGTTTAACGCGGTACCTGTGCAAAGTCTCATGACCAGATTAACTGTGCTATCAACGTTCATTTCATTCGTATAAGTGATTGTTTTTCATCTTATTACAATTTCTTTTTACTTTGAAGAATTTATAAATTTTACTATCAGCAGTAATATAGCGTTACATTTTAATTAATTTAACGTGAAGTTTTAATTGACGGTCCTAGCGGTTAAGTGGACAGGGTACAATGCTGAATTAACCCTATAAGTAAACTAAGTACGTGCTTAGGGCACAAAGGGAAGGAGGCACCACAGATTTTTTCATAGCCGAATTTTCACTTAAATTGCTAAATGTTATAGCAATTTCCAAAATTTAATGAAAAATGAAAAAAGTTCTTTACATTATGCTCGCAAATTGGAAGCTATATCAACTGCTCAGCTAAGAGTTCATTTTCTTGGTTGAATCTCTGTTAGGCCTATATAATATACTCGTAGAAGCTGATGTGTTACATAAGATTTATAATGATCTGACCAGAGACTTTGCAAGGAAAAAAGTACAAAATTATTAAGGCATAAGTAAAATGAAAGCATAGAGAAATAAATATTTTCGTTCTTGCTAAGCTTCCATAATTTTTATTTAATTTCGAATTTTCGATAAATAAAATTTTATTTTATAGTAAATTATTGCTTTAGTATATTGAATTACACGTGTGAGGGGTCAACAAAATTAGTTAGTGCTTAGGGCCTTAATCTGGCCCTAACAAGGTATGTAGTAAGAGTCACGGATTCAAATGCCAATCAATTCAAGTGTCAGTTCTTCATGTTTTCTAAGGTTCTTCACTTCTGACTTAATCGACTGAAGCTTACAGCCCAAGTGTTATTTTGATGTCATTTATTTTATCACTTATATTCTCTCCCTCTTCCATTAGCTATCAGGTAAAAGAAAACAGTGTGATGATCACACAGCCTGTCACAATCTTCTTCTACATATTGGTCTCGTATTTTCATTTTCAGACACGTAAATGGAATAGTTACCTTTGGTAAGGTACGACCCTTTTATTCAGCCTAATCGTAGAGTGTATTAAATGTGAAGTGATGAAAGTAATAGACTCCTACTTATTTGTGCACGATGCTTAGTATATTTTAATTTCCTGTGAAAGAACTCATTCTGCGGTGTAAGATTTGTGACATAAGCGTTCGCTTCGTAAACGACATCAAGCGCTTTTTATGGATGTCCATTAAACGAATATGACGCTAGGCTGTTGCAAGAATATCCGGCGTGAGTTGTGAAATTATACTACTGGCAACATAATGCCTAATTGGATGTGTGCAGTATTAAATTACTTGTCCTGTAGCTATGAATCTTACTACATTCTCTCTTCTTGTAGATAGTGGTTGCATTGCGGCTGTTCACCTGCAATAAATATGTTCTTCTTGAGATGGATTTACATGTTAAGATTTTCGAAATAGCAAAAATATATAATAATATTACCTAAAGAAATAATCCCCATTGTCGTTATAAAAAATAACAATTCAGCTAGTACGAATAAAATTTTAATACAGTTTTCAAGAAACCCCCGAAAAACTATTTTTTTTTTGTATTGTTAGTAAGATTAAGAAAAAATTATACTTCGTGTCACGTTCCCGATGGTTACTCGATTATTAAATTTCGTTTCCTTTGGTTTTGGCACTTTTTTTAAAAATTTTCCCTCTTTGCTGTTCAAAGCATTTAAAGGCAAACATAAACAGACACATAGAAGTTTTTCTGAAACCATATACAGTATATAGGCACTTAAAAATGCTGAAAACTGTATAACTTATATAATTTTAGGGTACAGGTAAAGAAAGTAAAAAATATATACAAGTAATTTAAATATTCTTTCAGGAGAAAGAGGAAAACTAATTATGTTTGTGTAGTTTAATTAGGCGTATGTAAATAATCTTATTCCAAATATCTTAACGAAATTGGCTCACAGCTAGGGCTCGGACTATGTGTATTACACTTCATTCGGTAATTCATACCTAACTTAATTTATGGATTATTAGTCTATTTAATTTCATGCGGCCAAAGAACATTGAATGAATAATAATGTATCAAACTAAGTTAAAGTTAAGTACTTGATATTGTGCTTTTATGGTGGTTTAATGGGATTACTGTTGAACCAGTTATAACTTCTATTAATAATTCTTTGAATAAGTTGAGACGAATTCGGGTGGCTATTTTCGGGATTATGCCCCGTACTCCATTCATTTACGTCTAAACTTTTCTAAAATTCTGTACCGGTACTCACTATTACTTCCTCTACGCTAGGTTTGCGAAATTACAGTGATAGTCTATAGGGAATCACGTTTTACATTTGGATCTGTGCATTCAAATTTCCAACTGCAGTATTAATATTTGGCATGTTTTTTTTTTGTGTAAATACTTTTTTTTTTCATTACAATATAAGTGTGACGTTCAGATGGCCTATACTGAATTTAAATTTATTTCCGGTGTTTGTGGGTTATTGTTGTAATTTCAAGTATTCGAGTTTGTTTGCATGAATCCAGATAAGATGTTTGAATTTACTTCCCGCATTGGCTTATAGTTGTTTACTTTATTTTCTATTTTCAGACATATTTCATAACAGAACTTTCCATTTACTTTTGTTGTAAATAAAAATATTTAATCGATGATTGTGTTGGCAAATTTGTAATGATCCATTATTTGGGATCATCAAAGAGAATTTTGAAAATCTTAAGACTCTTATATACAGAAAATTAAAAAAAATTACGTAAGATTATACCTTTACAATGGTTAAAGAGATGCATTTACCAACTAAAACATTACACTCTCGTTCCCTGTTCCCGCTAAATCATATTTGTTTCCTATGGTTTCTATTTACAAGACATTCTGGCAAATATGGTTAAACGTTTTCTTTCTCTCAAAAAGTACAAAGTTTAGGGAGATTTATTTACATGTTGAGAACTTTCCATTCTGGAAGCTCATATCCGGAACCAGCTGATGTGTATTTTTGCCCATCGAGGATTTCCTCATTGCTGGTTTGGGATTTACTTACGACGTACTCCGAACTTGACCTCGCCAGTTATCAAGTGTGCAACTCTTAAAAGAAAGGTCTGTTCTATACTGGTAGTATTTCCGTTGTCTTTTCTGCTTAACTATATGTGATGATCTGATGAATAGATTTATCTCCTCGCTCTGGCTGTTAATTATCAGAGAGGAGAGATAACTTACAACGGGAAACATTATTTACTTTCTCATTTTGGTATTTAAAACCAAATCCGTCATCTATGAGAATACGTCTTCATGAATCAAATGAGTTGCCAAACTCTAACCAATGCTACCAAAAGTGCATATGAAACATACTGTAGTTAATCTAATTCAGATAAGCTAATACCAGGACAGAATAAAAGCACACGAACTGGCTTGCACCGAATCGAAGTTTTTTTTTTTTCATTTTTTTTTCATTTGTATTTGAATATCCAAATAAGTTATGTTATATAAAATTGTGTTTTTCTTCTTTTCACTGACAACGTATTAATCACTGCGTATTGATACCTTACGTTTCCAGTAGAATATTTAATAATAATTTCATTTGTTTCAAAGCCAAATTGTAAATCGAAAGCTCAATTGGAATTTTAAAACAGGAAACTTTAAGAATTTCAATTTAACATTATAGACGAAATGATTATTAAAATATAACAGTAAGCAAATCATTTAAACCGGAATGAAAAGTTCTTTCGATTGTTACCTCACTCGTGTGTATTGACGTATTATTCGCTCTGGAAAATGTAAAATGACAACGAATTGTGGATATTTTATAATATAAGATATGTATAAAGGTAAATTAACATTTAATAAGAAAAATGTTAAATATAAAAACGAATTAAGGCTGTTAAAATTAAAACGTAACTAATATAACTTATGAAACTTATGAAAATCTAATATATTCCATATGATTTTATTTAGTTTCTTTTTCGTCTTGTTACATTAATTCTATTTATTACAAATCATTCATGTGTCTTCTTCTTATATAACTATATATAGTGTATAATCTATTATACTGTACAACACTTATTGGCGAAATTACCCCAACTGTAATTGGGATTTATTCCTGTAGTTGGCAGAATAAATAAATGGATGAATTAATTAATAATAAAACCAAAACAATATTTGTAATCCACGCTAACGGAGGCGTAGGGAGAAAATAGTTTTGAACGTTTCAAATTTAGTAGAAGGCCTAGCTGAAGTTGTCCAACCTCTTGGTAGAATAGTTAGAGTAGCTGATCACTCACTCACTCACTCACTCACTTATGGCCTATGTTCGAGGGCTCCGGGGCGGTGGAGGGACAACAAAAAGGTGATCAGTGATCACTAGGGACCGGATTCTTAGGTTTTTACCTATTTTTTCCTTACTTCCAATACAAAAAGCGCTCATACACTTTTTCGAATCATGTCCATAGGATTCACCCACATTAATTCTGTGGCACCTAAAAATACCTAAATGGGGTATAAAAACCTAAATATACCTAAACGGGATATAAAACCTAAAATAACTAATTTAGGCTCCTTTTTCGTCTTTTTTGTTTGGCAGTTGAAAAATCAATATTTTGCGGGGAGAGAATAATTATTGTCGGATAGAAATTAACACCACCGGCGTTTCATTCAACCCATTCTCGTCTAGTATGGAGAGGAAAGTATCAAGAGAGGAAAAGAGTACCGGCGTATTCCTTTTAAAATATTCCTACGAACAACCATTGTTGCCGTGTCTGAATAAGGATATAGATATCTGTGTTTTAAAGCGCTTGTTTGCCTTTATTTCTGCCCTATTATTCATACTGAGCGGTCACACTGTGAGTTTTAAGAAGACGTGTAAATTATTCCGAAACAAATGAAATCGAGTTTATTACGGCAGTGGATTGGCGACGATCTGAATTTCACTACAGATGGCAAAGTAATATTTTGTCAAGCCTGCCAGAAACACGTATTATTTACCTTTCTAAAATAGGGGGAAGTGTTCGTCCCTAGTTGATCTGTTGTACGGTTAGCAAAATAATAGGAAAATAATCAGTTTCATATTATCTACATCCAACCGTAAAGTATTTTACTCACTAAAGTAGAAGCATCGGATTCGAATCCAGAGAAGGGTAGTGTCTAGATACAGTATTAACTATTAACTAAGAGATTACACGAAGAACTTCACAGTTGAGAATCTTGAAACATATTTAGTGATATAGGCTACTGTAACCGGGAAATGTATTTTCACTGCTCCTTTTGATTGTTTATGCTTTCTTTCTTCAATTATATAATATTGTCTTAAAGCAAGTTTACACAAATTTAAGTCAATTTTGTTAAGTTAAACTTTACAAGTATTATGTATTCAGTCCTATGTAGCACATTCAAATACATTATACCAATTATTCTACCCGAAAACGATATTTTGGACAAAAAACCTAAAAAAACTATTTCACCTAATGGAAAACCTAAAACAGTGTTTTTAATAAACCTAAAAATCCGGTCCCTAGTGATCACTCACAAAGGGGTCCCTTGGTGATTCCCGTCTATGCCCTGAGATTTTTCTCCGGTCAAAGAACATCCCATAGCATGTGCGAACTTTGTGCTTGTGTTTACTTTAAGTTTAAGTTAGATTTTGGTAGGAAGAGAGTGGCCCACCCTTACAACAAATCTTTTAGAATATTCCCTTATGAGATCACCAGAAATCCTTCGCGACCCGATGGACCTTACCGTAGTACACTATATGAGGTTAATTCCTTAACATTTTTAAACATCAGATAGGCCTAGTGTTATTTATTTCTGATGCTGATTCACTAATAGCCCAGTCAAATTAGATTTTTTGCTGCATTAAATCATGTAGTTCCAAATGTTTCAGGAATGTGTAGTGGGAGGTCCCCTGAAGAACGCCTAATGTTTTCCCGCCAATTTCAGGTGCCGCGGGGGATGGGGGGGGGAGGCTCAAAGGTCCCTTTTTTCAGTTTTTGGCGCAAACATCGAAAACAGTGCATCGTACAGAAAATGTTATGGTATTAAAAATTAAAGCTTATTAAATTCCCGACAAAACGGTATATTCATATTTATCTTTATATGTTACCGTCTCCGAGAATGAGCCGGCGAAAATGGAAAACCTGCAGAAAAATTTGTAGCGCCTCACGTTTTTCGTCAAACTCGCCCTTCCAATTCTTTAGTTTTCCATTTTACAAGAAACTTGTAAGAAAAGAAGCTGTAGAGAATTACATGTTCTTCAAGAATATACATACATTTGATAATTTATCTTCACGTAGTCAAAAGTTAGACCGTTTTTAAATTTCGGGGTCGATTTCGAGATTCCGCTAGTAAACTGCTCATCATTTTATTTCCGTTTTCAAGTGCTTTAATTCTCTATATCACGTTATTTATTGTTTATGTGAACATAAATGTTATTTATTATCCATATAACTAATATATATATATATATATATATATATATATATATATATAATAGCTAATAATGCAAAAGTAATAAAAGAGACTTACACAACCTAATTTCCGCTCACCCTTCCATCCTGTCACACATTAAAAGCTCTTCATACTCATATTCCTCATCGTACAACTCTTCAAAGTCCTCTTGAACGGGAGCATTGTTAGTGCAAGCACTGTGGCAATTGCCACAGACAGGTGAGCATACCGCAGCCTGTGGCACAATGACAAAATATGGAGTTGAGCACGCTGTCAGGTGCAATAGGGGCCTTGGTATTAATAGGAGTCAGATATCCCCCATCTTCTCTTGTCCAACCCCAACGTTCAGGTTCGAGAGATTCATTTCCAAACCACTGCTGGACCTGTAGAAACACTCTGCACGAGTGATGTAGAGCAGCATCTTTTGTAGGTGGCAATGAAGACAAGTTCGCTTTCACCTTGATTTGATGAAGCAAATGTACCTGTGGATAAAACACAATAGAATAGAATAGAATATTTATTTATCAAACAGCATGATTCAATGAAGTTAGTACATGCAATACAAAATGAAATGTACCTGTGATGATTGAGGTCATGCTCGTTGGGTGGGGCCTGATACATCAGTAGGAACATTTGTTCCCCAGCTTCAGCAATATCTCATGGCGTGGATGTGGAGTCGTAAAACAGTTCAGCGATGTTTTTGGTTTCGTTAGGAAACCGTTGGAAACATTTAAGTATGGCTGCTTTACTCGCATCCAGTGAAGCGATGGATAAACAGAATGTATGGGCTGAATGGCAAGGACTGAAGTTGTTGGGAGGAGTACAACCTGCCTTCTGTGTTGCCTCGTCCAGGCTTCATAAAAACACATTCGTGTCTCGTGGTGTGAGTGCCACGAGCAAGACGAGCAGGTCTATGTCTTCGCCAACTACCACCACAGTTGAATGAGAGGTATTTTCCAGTCCACACCTAACAACGCTGCAGTCAGCGTCTCCTTTGTCTATGATGACTTGTACACCTTTTGCGCCCAAGGCCTGCGCTAACATACATATCAGCTTGGTTTTGATCCTTTCGTTGGAAAGGAAGTTTTCCTGCTGAACAGTAGCCACCATGTTCTCATCAAAGTCTATATCCACTGATGTTTTACTTGATGCCCTTCGATGTTGTTCGGCTCTTTTCGTGGAATTCGTGTCTTCGTAACCGTCAAAAACCACAGCAGAGTTGTAGCCGTAACGGTTGATCATGTAAGACACATATTGATCGCAGATGGAGGCGAACTTGGTGTTGTTGTTCCACTTTACTCTATGAAGGAGGAACCCTCCATCGATTACCGTGAAACTGTTCTTCAAGTTGACCATTTTATTGCTTGAAGGAAAGGCATCGCAGAGAACTGACTTTTTCGTTTTCCTCATGGTCCCTTCGTCGAAAAGAGTCATGGGGTATGGGGCTAACTCACACTTCACCAGCTCCTTTACATTCTCTTTAGTTTTCTGGGTTATTATGGTCCTCTGGAAAATCATTAAAGGCTCGATCACCACCACTCCGTTGTCCAGTTTGACAGTGTTGCTCATAGCAGCCAATGGGACTACTGCGTTCTTCTTACACTGCTTCATTTCTGCGAAGGTCATTCCAACAAAAGTTTCCATTGTACGGGTTCCGATTTTCATTGCTTGTTGATGTTATTGGTTCCTATTACTACGGTTGAAAGGGACATCAAAGAATCGCGTACAGAAAATGGCGGGTGATCAGCCAACCACTGAGCAAGTTTCCTTCTGTCTTGGTCATTTCTGCTAACTCGTGTTGCTCGAAAGTCGACATGCTGTTCTCCACTCACAGAATGGACGCCGGCAAACTGCTCTAATGAAGAACATATGGCTGTAGCTGTGCGTGCCCCTCCAACCCATTTTGCCAACACAGAATCACTCATGCGCCTCTCCCTCGTGTAAGTCCACCTTCACTTTTCATGTCACGCATCAGTGTCACTTCAATTGCCATATCAGACCACAGTCTTACCAACATTTGGAAATAGTAGTATTTTAGTTAAAACCGTCGTACACTATGTATACTGCGTCAATTATGTAAACAACAAATAACGTAGGCCTACATAAAAGTTCACATTTTATACATACTGGTATAAAGGCTCACATGCATAGGTCTATACATATATATATGTATATATATTAGTTATATGGGTAATAAATACCATTTATGTTTACATAAACAATACATAAAGTGATAAAGAGAGTTAAAGCACTTGAAAACGGAAATAAAATGATGAGCAGTTTACTAGCGGAATCTCGAAATCGACCCCGAAATTTAAAAACTGTCTAACTTTTGACTACGTGAAGATAAATTATCAAATGTATGTATATTCTTGAAGAACATGTAATTCTCTACAACTTCTTTTCTTACAAGTTTCTTGTAAAATGGAAAACTAAAGATTTGGAAGGGCGAGTTCGACGAAAAACTTGAGGCGCTACAAATTTTTCTGCAGTTTTTCCATTTTCGCCGGCTCATTCTCGGAGACGGTAACATATAAAGATAAATATGAATATACCGTTTTGTCGGGAATTTAATAAGCTTTAATTTTGAATACCATAACATTTTCTGTACGATGCACTATTTTCGAGATTTGCGCCAAAAACTGAAAAACGGGACCTTTGAGCCTCCCCCCACCCCCCGCGGCACCTGAAATTGGCGGGAAAACATTAGGCGTTCTTCAGGGGACCTCCCACTACACATTCCTGAAACATTTGGAACTACATGATTTTTTGCAGCAAAACCATGTATTTTTTCTAATTTGACTGGGCTATAAGGAATGTCGTCATTGTATGATTCATATGCATAAGAGTTAGCAAATCCCCTAATACTACTGTTTTATTTCAGTGATAACACTGACGAGCTCATGAATTCATTACTCGGTGATTAGTTGCACTTTTGACGTTTCCGAGTTAACTTTCACAACACGAGTTCGGCATTGCAACTTAGCACAGTTAATGCACGAAGGTTGGAAAAACCTTGTGCGATTGTTTAGAAACTGTGTGAATCAATTAAACCACCTGTATGAATTAGTTATATTAGTTAAAGTTTTCATTTTAACACCCTTTAATTTGATTACATGTTCTTTTAGGTAGATTTCGAAGAAAATCTACCTATTGCAATGGATACCATGTCATGATTTTCGAAAAATTCTTTCATATCTTTACGTTTCATGCTCCCCTAAGTACAAAACCGGCGCCCGTTCAAAAAAAAAAATTGTGATATTTATATATATATAATATATATATATTATATATATATATATATTATATATATATATTATATATATATATATATATATATATATATATATATATATATATTATATATATTATATATATATATCTTTACACGATAGCGGCCGTAATTTTGAAGATATTTGAACCAAATTTTAATATGTTATTTCTAGGCCCAATAGTTCGGACAAGTTCGTTAATGAGCGAAATTGACCCAAAGGGGTGGTCGGGGGAGGGGGTTGAAATTTTAAAACAGTTTTATTTCGGCCCCTATGAAGTATAGAGGGAAACTTTGTTTGAATAAATTAGAGTACTCCCTATGGAGTTCACAGTGACACCAACGATTCGGGGGTTTTGGGGGTACGAGTGGGGTGGGAGTGGGCGGGGGTGGAAATTCGAGATTTTTGAAACCACGTCTTGTGGGGTATCATTGAAAAGCTCTTGATGAGTACTCTACAAATCAATAATTAGTTTCTCGATAGCTCTCATTTAAGGCGAGATTTTAATGTTTGAAAAAGTGCTCTTTCCTCTTTTTTGCAATTATTATTGCGGGTTTGTCATGCCAAGGTTAAAGAAGAAGAGTGCTATGCAGCGACAGTAAATTAAACCAAAAGCACTTTGAAATCTACCTCAGCCTGTAGGCTAGCCTAAAGGGATTTTTTTTTTTTATTTGTCAATTTTTTGTTTGGATCTGATATTACAAAATATCCAATTAATAAAAATATATTTGTAGAAACTGCAAAGGTTCACACGATTGTCTCTAAAGTAATATTAACAATTAGAACCGTAGATGTTATCTCATGTTATCAATGGTAAAATTTAACTGAATTTCGGGAATACTAGGCCTATTAGTCCTTATTTTATGCGGTACGTAAAAGTGGACAGTTTGAATTTATAAAGACTAGACCCTTCCAAGTCAATAGCGGTAGACCAAATAAATAAATAAATAAATAAATAAAACTAGTAGCCTATAGGCTTTATGCACTTTGCAGAGTAAGGACACTAACAAGTTCGGTTAAGCAGAGGACATGCGGCATATACCTTACTTGACTCGTTTTTGTGTGTGCATATATAATATGTAGGACAAGGCATTTAATGACCATAAAATAGTGAACAAACGTAAAATAAAAATGCACTTATGACCTAAAAATAGTGAAAAAAGACACAATATTTTTTTAAAAAGACCAATAAAATTACCATTATTACTTATAATTAGTTTTTTGTAAGTAATGATTAGCTGAAAGCAATTTAATGGATGATAGTGTTTACAATATACCTAAAACACGCCTATTTTGTTCCTAAAGAAGTAAGTAAATTTATACCACTTGGGTACCCTTAGCGAAAAAGAAATTCTCATTTAACCTATAAAAAAATGCAAAATCATCAAATGCCTTGCCCTGATATTATGTAATATGTATAATATACTCTTACTTTAATACATAATTTAATACAATGCTTTTTTACTTTTTATTTTTGTGGATGAGTTCGTCTAGAACAAAATCTACCAACCGCCATTGCTTATTCATGAACAATAGACCTCTTCCTTTGCACAAGGTTGGTAGGCCTATACATCTTTTCAAATTATGAAAGCTTCGGTTCTTCAAGCTACTCAGATAATATTTCCCTCTGCTACTTAATTGTAGGGATTAGTGACCCGTATTAAAGGCCTGGAAGAAACGCTGTCAGGCTTTTCTGCAGGATGTTCAGTCCGGTCTTGTATCGTGTTGAATAGTTGCACCCGCTGTGTTAGTGTTATAATATTATGTATTTTTTTGACCCAGGTGTAAAAAGACAATCTTTGTCACTTCAGAAGAAATTTTAGTCTCTAAATAGACTGAATCTGGGTCTAGTGAACACTAAATGATCATTATTAGGAAGGGACTCGCTTGTAAAACCATTCCGCAAAGTCAGCCCGGGCCTCGGGCGGTGGAGTGAGACGAGGCAGTCATGTTTTGGAAGGAACGGTACAAGGTACAACTGAATATACACTCCATAGAATGCGTCATTTTATTCTATACCAGAATGTGAAACGAGACAATTATGTTGCCCATGCTTACGGTAGAGAAAGTTGTGTGAGTTTGTTCAAAGCCGATTTTTCGCCTGGAATCGTCACCATGTTTGGCTGACGTACGTAATGTATTACAAGCCTGGCGAATGAGTGTATGGTCTCATTGATAATGCTAAGTGATGGGCTCACTCAGTGATTTATTACACTTTTCACGTTTCGAGTTTGCTTTTACAACACTAGATGCCGTATATTTAAGAAGCCACGATAACTTAGTAATAAAATCTCGTCATTGCTAACCCCCACACTTCGAGAAAGTTTTACACGTATTCCTCACTTCTAGTGATTCATACAGCGTGTTCCGTTTCTCAACGCTTTTACACCGGACCGGTGGCAAACGATGACGTCACGCTGCAGCGGAATTGGAACAAAACTGCTGGATTTATGCTGCCATCAATGGCGACTAAATTACTAGTGATTCTAATATTTTCTTACCGGAAGCATTGGTGTATTATGGTTTCAAACAAATAGAATTTACATTATTATTGACATAGCTAAAAGTCTTCCCATTTAGTAATAACTGAAAATATCCCCCCTTTGCCGTACTAGTCACGTCTAACCTAAAACTTTCGGAAGAATGTCTCCATATAAAACCCAAACACAACTGACAAGTGTCACAATTTTTAATATAACACGTTTTTGCAGCTAGGGTTTCTTAAATAGCGAATACCATATCAAATTAAATCAGGTAGGATAATATAATTGCTGGTCAGTAATTTTAAACATACCATCCAGTTATAGACAGCGAGTTCTTATAATCTGAAGAGAATATACATAAGTTAACCTACTTCTTCTAATATTGTTTTTATGCCTATACTCGTTACCTTTCTTCCTAAACATTTTGGAGTTTTATTGTTCCTATGCATCTATCATTAAGCTATACATACAATAATAATAATAATAATTTTATTTTATATATATATGTCAAGTCAAGTGACAGCATGGACACCGGGCAGGATTGAGTGAAGCCCATCGTCTGCTAATTCCCCCGCAGTTTTACGTGAGCCAATCAGATTCATTGGTGGATTCTCGCACCATATCCACGGGCCGGTGGAACCGATGCCAAAGCGCTGTGGAAACTGGTGGCACCGATGACGTCATTACTTAGCTTTGGAACAAAAATGCTGCCAGCGCTTTCACAGCGTTGAGAAACGGAACACGCTGATAGTATTCTAGTCTCTCTAAGAGACGGGCAGGAGTTACTTGAGAAGATGTTAGTGGTCTTGTTTGGATCGAATTTGCATAGCAATTATTTGTGGAGTACACGAAGATGCCAGCGAGACGAAGCAGTGCTGTGTTCTACTATGTGATAGGTATGAATGCATTATAAACTCTGAAAGCTTGGATGATGTGTAGGGACCGGATTCTTAGGTTTTTACCTATTTTTTTCCTTGCTTCCAAAACAGAAAGCGCTCATACACTTTTTCGAATCATGTCCATAGGATTCACCCACATTAATTCTGTGGCACCTAAAAATACCTAAATGGGGTATAAAAACCTAAATATAACTAAACGGGATACAAAACCTAAAATATCTAATTTAGGCTACTTTTTTTTGTCTTTTTTGTTTGTCAGTTGAGGAATCGATATTTTGCGGAGAGACAATTTTTGTCGGGTTGAAATTAATACCACCAGCGTTTCGTTCAACCCATTGTCGTCTAGGATGGATTTTATCAAGAGAGGAAGTGTAGAGTACCGGTGTATTCCTTTTAAAATATTCGTACGAACAAGGATAAAGATTTCTGTGTTTTAAAGCCCTTGTTTGCCTTAACCAGTACTTTCTTGTTATTCACACTGAGTGGTCACAATGTGTTTTAAGAAGACGTGTTAACTATGTATTGAATCCTATGTAGCACATTCAAATTCATTAAACCAATTATTCTACCCGAAAACGATATTTTGGACAAAAACCTAAAAAAAACTATTTCACCTAATGGAAAACCTAAAACAGTGTTTTTAAAAACCTAAAAATCCGGTCCCTAATGATGTGTTATCACTAGAGCCCGGATTTCTAAGTAAAATGCATATTTATTTAGACACCTAAACATAAGCAGAAAGGTTATGTTTCGTAAGACACTTTTTTACAGGCAATTTTTGAAGAAGAAAAAACTGATCACCCGGATTCTATTTATCTAGTAAAATAGGATTACATTTATGGAAGAGCACTTAGGCCTATCTGAAACTGATGTATTGGAAACTCTTACTGTGTGCTATATAAAGCGCTAACTTATGCATAGTTACCTTGCTGTAATTCTGTGAATTCATTCGTGGTATTGGTTGGTTGATTGGTAGGTTGGTTTTATGGCACTTTGTACTTTATACGGGATTGTATGTCAATTTAGGCATGTGACCGTCGCTGGTGTGCTGAAATTTGTCCCACATCACTTCTTTTACATGCCTGTAAATCTACAGACTTGAGCCTGTCACATTTATGGATTCATAAACGCCATCAACCTGGGCCGGATTTGAATCTGCGACCTTATTCTTGGTGTAGCCTACTTTGCAAAAGTGTTTTCATACAAAAATTTACTTTAAATGGTTATTTTTTATTGAATGATGTAGTTAGAATTTATTAAAAATTACATGAAAAGCCTATTTCAGCTTAAAAGTTTGTTTTAATTACAGAAGTGTAGTTCATATTTTCTCCGAGAAAAGTCGTTGCCATCCTCAAGACCAAATGCAGTGTTGATACTGAACTCTAATTTTTACCTCTAATTTTTTCTTAAGTCTATTACCTGTTACTTATTCATAGTATGTTCTTATGTGGAACTGCTATAAGGTGCGTGATCAAATATTGACTGAAAGTATCACTTCTAATAACAAAGCCAGACTTCATGTTTGTCTTCTACAGCTCAGTGCGGGGCATAATCTTGAAAGCTTTCATGATAGCAATCAGGATTACTAAATAATGTCTATAATCTTTCTACCCATGACAAGAAATCAAATTGCTGTATAGCACAGAATACACTGTTTGAGTTTACTGAAACTAATAGTGGTTGTTAAAATGTTGTCTCTTTATTCCGAATAATTTACGTATGATCACTTATGCTTTATAGGTACTAATAAATAGCATCAATTTTGCGGCTAGTACAGAATAAACTCATATAATGTAGCCTACCATATTACTAATGCTAATATTAGAAAGTTTTCCAGATCCGAGACTTCAGAAATTCGTGAATTAACTAGCCTTATTCAAAACCATTTAAACTTTCAAAAGGTAAAAACTGAGTTATATGTAAAAAAAAATGTATGGTGTATGGTTTTATTAAAATTTTCGCGTTTTAAATACAAAAATATAGAATTTCCACGAGTAGATCAAGTAAAAAGAACCAGAGCTCCTTTCATCTTACGGTAACACCAAAGTTGTGATTTTTTTTTTTTACTTATTCTGAATAAAAATTGTGAACTTTTATAAAAATATAAATAATATGGATACTATTTATCCAGTAAAATTTTAAAGAGTGTTCAGTTCTACGTGAAATTTAAATAATATTGGAGAGAATTATTGTATTCTACCTAAAGCATTAAATTATGCTTTAATTCTATAGATTCATTCTTGTAGGCTATCTAGGCCTATGTACGTATGTCCATATACGTGACCTATAGTGTGTAGACCTAAATGTACATACATAGCAAGTTACGTACACAAAAGCTACATACAGTATGTAATAATGTTCATGGTACAAAAACTTTTTAAATAAATTCATTGAATCAGCCCAACGACGCTGGTTAAAATGCTAATGAATAATTTTTAAAATGTTACATAATTATGAAAGTGGCATATTGTGGATAAAAATTAACAAAATTGTATTGAGATATTCAAATCACAGCATACAACTGATATCCCTCTTCGTGATAAAAAAAATTAAATAATTATTTGGTAAAAACTGAACCGCTGGTACGGTTGAATCTTTTCCTCCTTCAGAAGGTTAAATTTTCTCAGAACCTTTTCAGTTTTATATCCTTTTTTCTTTACTTGTCAAATGCAAAATAAACTAGATTAGCCATTCTTGAGTAAGTCATGGAATGTATTTAAAGGCTGTTAATTGTAGCTAGAATAGGAAACTACGATTGACAAACAGCTGTACTACATGAAAAACTTCTTACTGCTCCTAACGTGTTATAACAATCGTCAAATGCGTTCCTATTCTTGTCACTTAAATCTTTTCGGAGTAAAGAGATGTTTTATAAATATTATTATAAGCATTACCGAAAAAAATTAGAGGGTGGGCAGGATATAAATTCAGGGTGGGCAGGATATAAATTTAGGGTGGGCTTAGGGTGGGCAGATGACACCCTGCCTGGCTAAGGGCCTGTCGGGGGTACTCGTATGGTTAGGCTATACCAAAAGATCTTCAGTTCATATTTCCACAAGTGTCCCCTACAAGCTGCATTTAGGTGATTATAATAATTAACATGTAATTGTTGTGATTTTGTTGCAGAATCGGATGGAGGGGGAGGAACCGGGAAGGACGCGGCCGCGCTGAGCGACAGGAGAATGGGCCGGAGTCTTCCTCCCATCAACACCATCACCTACACGGTAAGTCCTGTTTATATGTTTCAATTATTAAGTGCCAGTATGGTACTTTATGAGATTGTGTGGTGGACGAAAAAATGTATGTCCGTCTGTCTGTCCGTGTGTCTGTACACACCATAACTCAAATACGCTTTTTCGGATTTTCATGAAACTTGGAAAACACATTTATAATGTCAATGGGAAGAACCCTATTGATATTGAACCAAATCGGTTCACCGGTACCGGAGTAATGCCCAATTTAGTGCCTATTTTAATAGATTATGGCGCCTTTCTATCAATCTGTTGACCGGTACCGGAGTAAAACCCAATTTAGTGTCTACTTTAAAGGCGCAATAACTCAAATACGCTTTATCAGATATTTATGAAACTTCGTATACGCATTTATAATGTCCATGGGAAGACGTTTATTGATATTGGACCAAATCAGTTGGCCAGTACCGGAATAATGCCCAATTTAGTGTTTTTATGTTAATATATAAGAAGTCGCGATAACTCAAATATGCTTTATAGGATTTTCCTGAAATTTTGTATACCCATTTATAATGTACGTGGAAAGACGTCTACTAATATTGGACCAAATCGGTAGACCGGTACCGGAGTAAACCCCAATTTAGTGCATATTTTAAAGACGCGGTAACTCAAATACGCTTTACCGGATTTTTATGAAACTTGGTAGGCTATACACATTTATAATTTCCATGGGAAGACGTCTATTCATAATGGATAAAATCGCTTGACCTGTTTCGGAGTAATGCTCAATTTAGTGCCTATTTTATGGTAATATACGTATTCGAAAGAATTTATTAAAAAAAATGAAAATCAGTTATCTTGACAACATAGCCTATTGTTTTACTGTGATCTTATAAGGCCTTGGAATTTAAAATACAGGTAGCTATGACAAAAAACATATTGATTTACATGCGCTTATCCAACTAGACCGTTAAAATGACCCAGGTGGCCGAGATGGTAGACCTTTCTTCTTCCGTAAGCTCTGCTTAATGAATAAATCTGGAGCTTAACTTGAAAATCAATTTAAAAAAAACATTCTGCATATCATAATCGCAGTCATAACTGATTAAACAAAAACATACTGGCACTTTGTTACATCAGTTTACCTGATTTTATTGTATTAACTTTTGAAATTACAATTTCCTGGTATTCCACCTACGCCGAGTGTGTTCTGCGAAAGTAATATATTTTTCTGCGATAATATTTCTTCATCCATTACCCGTTCATGCCATCTACGTCTTTTTGTCTACTTGAAATACCCAGAATTCAAATATCTAACATGGTACAATTGTCCATAAATTTAAAAAATCACGACTTAAGGGTTAATGTATTTAATTGTTTTATCTTTCAATACTGAAACTATTTTTTTCATTGCCAGTTTTAGGCCTATGGTTGTATTTATCACTATATTTGGATATTTATTTAGATACGTTTTGTTCCAACACTGAAACTAGAACTTATTTCAATTGCCAAATATTGTTCTTTTTCGTTGTATTTCTCACAGCTTTTCAGTGCCAAATGTAGAAATCTTGATACTTCGCAAAATAAGTTATTTTGTAACTTATTTTGCGAAGTATCCACCGAAATAGCAGGAAGTGAACACCGGAATCAGCTGTTTTCTTTCACCAAAAATTCAGACTCGCGTACATATTGCACTGGGCATATAGGCTATTATCTAATTACCTATTAAAGAACTGGCCTGCTGAATGAAAGTATACGAAATTCCATATTTGCTTTAGGAAAATTTTTAACTAGCCATGATCCGTCATGTATGCTTTTATCAGCTGATACTAGTTACGTCATTGGTTTCTCAATAGAGGTGTCGTAGGGTACAACTGAATTGAGGGTCAACAGGTGTTGCAACGTCACGAGACAAATACAGTACAGTAGGACTAATTGGGACCGAACACCGTTCGGTTTAGCGGGAATTCGGAATAGGCGGATTTCATTAATAATATCAACATATTGATTTGTTAACGCGTAAATAAAGTGCGGGGAATTGTATAAATGGAGCCGACATGTGCTGCAAGTAAGCAGCTTTCATTCCAATTTGGTTTATGGCGTTTTCATCCAGCTTAGGCTCGATATATGTCTTTATTTAACTTCTATGTATAACAATAAATGTACGTGTTTTCACGAACGTCTTTTTATTTTCACCTGTTTTTAAGTTTAAAAAATCGATATTTTTTCTGAACTCTATTTGTACTTAAAAGCCCCATGAAATTGTGCCACAGATATCAGTAAGAACAGTGATAGCTAATTTAATACAAATGTCTTCAGTTTTTTCAAGCAATGTTTTGTAATAATAATAATAATAATAATGTGTGCGCCCCTATAACCCTCTCGGAGTCATTTTCAAGTGATACGGTACAATCAGAAAGAGAGGAAATGGCTCTCCGAATTATTTTAACGTCTCCACATAAGCCTATAATACGAAAGTATAGGCTAATTGTATGAACAACAAGAGTGTTATAAAAAGATTTTATTTTTAGCATGCTACTACAGTATTAAACTAGATCTCATATTCTTATTGTGTTGACAAAGTTCATTTCGTACGTCACAGAACTTGAATCATTCTTTTCTTCGGGAAGGAAAGTGCAGGCGTCGATCCCTTTGTCGTAGATTAACAATAAGATTTACAGACAAGAAAACAAAAAGATAGCATCCAGACAGAATGTTACTGGACTGTCCTTCGTCTCCTTTCTTGTCCTTCCGTGTACGATTGGCCAGGCCAACATGATCACGGGGTTATACAGAAGAACTCCAATTGGTGATTTACATGATCCAGATTTGCATTGGGTCATAACTTAAATTGGGTCATAACTGAAAATTACCCTAGCAAAATGCTTTTATGAAAGTACGTAGCATAGTGTTTGTATTAAAGGAAGAAAAGTTTCAAATATTTAAACCAAAATCATATTTAAAAACGAAAGCCTCAACTATTTAAACCTTGTAAACCAAAACTAAGGTTGCTTAAAACTTCAGAGGTAAAGCTCAGAATGCAGTATTTAAAAGGCTACTTCCGTACAATCGATCCGGATACCTGACAGTTAAGATAACTGGCATTCGGATAATTGTAGTAATCTCTTTCTAATCCTGTAGGAAATGCTATCTGGAAGCCCTCTCCCAATCTTACACTGTAAATAAACAGAAAATCACTTATTTCCGTTCTAAATAAGACCATATCATAGGACGAACTAATGGATAGACTAAAAAAATGTTTACATCCCGTTTTGCTTTCTTTTACCCTACATATTTGATCTGATTTTTAATATGTACTTACATTTTAAATATGTAAGCGGACTATGAACATACTCATTAAAGCGTCTGGAGGTGCTTGCTCTCTTTGGATTGAGCAAACTTTTCTCAATTTGATTGTAATAGCTTTCAGTGAGTAAACACAAAGTGTAATGCAGCCTACGGTAGCAGAATGATTAATTCGCCGATCGATGTGTCGATTCATATTCATGTAAAGCGATATTAAAATAACCAGACTGTAATTTGCTTTCAAAGCATTAGTAAATTAAGTCTCTTCCCTCTCCTATAACCACCTTTGACCTTACAGAATTCATACTTCGTCTGCATTTTATATACATGCAAGCTAATTTATTTCAAGAGGAACAGCAGACGAGATTTAGAGACAAAGAGTTAAAAACATACGGCACAATTTTCGTTTAAAGACAGCTTAATAACCGTTTAGAAAACACCAGGTAGTAAAATGCATTATCTATTTTGGGGAAAACCTTAATGCACAAGGAAAAAAATATATAGCCTATGGTGTGTTAAATAATATATGTGCAACTAATTACGTTACGTCAAAATATTTTAAGTTAGTCCTAAAGCGTACCCCCTAACACTCTAGGGGGGGGGCAGAGAGAGAGAGAGAGAGAGAGAGAGAGAGAGAGAGAGAGAGAGAGAGAGAGAGAGATTGTGTATTGTGTATTGTAGCGCAAGTTTTTAGCTTTAAGTTATTAGTTATTACGTGTTATGGTATCTGACTGCACTTTCATTTTCCACCAAAAGTTCTTACATGACATCTTTCGAAAAGATACGTCTTGATAATGTTGTGAACTTCCTATCTTGAACAAAATGCAGAACCTTCAATTGTCATTCCATGATAATTGCATTTTTTGAAATCAGCGAAATTATCCAACTCGTTCGAATTTTCCCCCATATTTTTTAAAATGATTTCGCAGGAAAGTTTTCACAATATAGACCATTGGCTTACTAGAGAGGCCTTTAGTCGTTCATAGTCACGTGTTATTTTTCATTATTTACTGAATGTTTATTTATGAATAATTATGACTGTATGGCACGAGGCAAATCAGAGCTCCCGTTGCTTTATCTCCATAAGACAGTTGTTTTAGTTCATCAGCATAACAAACATGTCGTCCCTAACGACCTCTATGACTTATGTTATCTTCATTTTTCCTTGGCTACCGGCATAAACAAAGTGTTAACATAGCGTATTGTTACTTTGCTCATTTAAAATCATTCTGCCATATGTCTTATCAATGCATTTTGATTGAAATTGCTATATAGATATGTGAAAGAATTCCTGCAGGACAAAATTCCGTACACCGCGGTGGTCACAAGCCTAATTTGCAGTAGGCCTACGTCCCCCAAGTTAAATAACCATACCTAGGGGGCGGGTTTCTATGACCTAAAAAATAGGATATATGCATGCATTTATGACCTAAAAAAACATTAAAATATGACCAATAAAATTTAAGATATGACTTTACCACTTACACATTATGTATATGTTTTTAAAGTTTCATTACAATTCATTTTATTAGAATACAATGTTAATTATTTAAAATATCTGTAAATTCTCAAAAAGTATCAGTATAATGCAAAATTTACAAAATATGATATAAAACTTCAAAATTTCTTTAATATGCACACAAATATGACCTAAATATGCATATTCATACTAAATATGCTACAATAGTTGAAAATTTAAGTTATATGCACAATAAAAGCCGTTCCATTTTCACCAGGATGCTTGGAATCGGGTTTAAATTAGTCGAAAACCTGAAATAATGCAAAGGGGAAAAATATGACATGTCATAGAAATCCGCCCCCTAACCATAACCAACCAACCTCCAAAGTTGTTTTAGGGATTTTCACTGTTGTATTTATTTTAGAAGGAAAAATATATATTTATTTTATTTATTTATTTTGCTTTGGGTGATAATGCTTTTAAAGTTATTACTAAACTAGAACCACTAAATAGACCTGCTTTCGTAAAGCTGCAGTGAAAATTTGAACGAAATTGCTTAAGTAGTTCGCAGGTACGAGCATTTTGAACAACTACCTACACATGCACAAAAAATTACCTGCAGGATAACTAAGGTGTAACTTTTATTGTTAAATATTGATGCACGTATGACCATTGAAAACGTTACGTTGCGGTTATAATGTGACTAAATAAAATAACTAAATAAAACAATTAAATTACAGTACGACTATTCAAACGATATAAAATAAGAAAATCAAAATAAACTTTTTTGCTACTTCATCTAGTTTAATCGTAGGATTTCCAAAGGAAATAACAGAAATAAAATATATATAATAATGTGGTTTTTAGATAATTTTTATACGCGGTGGTCTCATAATTTTCTGTCAGGTTCTGATTCCTTCCTCTGTAACAGTGGTTTTCAACCCGCCGCCCGGAGGCCGCATGAGGGTCATGGCTTAATTTTTGACGGCCCGCAAACAGATAGTAGTCATAACTATGAGGGAGAACCAAATGAAAACCGCAATTAATTTTTTTCCACTATTTTACTGCAGGAAGAATGCTAGCTTGTACATTATTTTTCCACATAGTCCCCCTCCCAGTTCAATGAACTTGCGCCATCGGATAGGAAGTGCTTTGATACCGCGTGAAAAAAAAATATTTTGGTTGACGCTGTAGCCACTCGTGCACCGCCTGTTGGACGTCTTCATCAGACTTGAACTTCTGCCCTCCAAAGTGCTCCTTTAATGGACCAAAGGTGTGGAAATCTGATGGTGACAAATCTGGCGAGTATGGCGGATGTGGGAGGCACTTGAAGCGAATGCCATCGATGGTTTTCATGGTTGCACGAGCAGCATGAGAACGGGCATTATAATGTAGAAGCAAAACACCTGCACTCAGCAATCTCCTTCGCTTTGGTACCATCAGATTTCAACATCTTTGGTCCATTAAAGGAGCACCTTGGATGGCATAAGCTTGGCAGTGGTTACAGCGTCCTATCGGTTAAGAATCATGTTATTAAATGTCAATAAATCAGTGAGGCCCGCTAGTCTTTCACCAAAAATAAAATGGCTCTTAAGTGAAAAAAGGTAGAAGACCACTGCTCTGTAAGATGATACCGCTAATTTTGATCCAAATGGAAGTTATTCTTAAAGGAGCACCTTGGATGGCATAAGCTTGGCAGTGGTTACAGCGTCAACCAAAATAATTTTTCTAACGCGGTATCGAAGCAATTCCTATCAGAAGGCTTAAGTGCATTGAACTGGGAGGGGACTATGTAGAAAATAATGTACAAGCAAGCATTCTTCCTGCACTAAATTAGTGGAAAAAAAAATTGCGGTTTCCATTTGATTCTCCCTCGTACAGTGTCAATATTGACAATTTATTGACAAAAGAGTGTCAGGTCCCACATTAAATTCAAGAATGTTACTGTGCTTTGTGTTATTCTTTAACATTGCAAAGTGGAAGTCTAAATATAAAAAAAACACATGGTATTTAGTTAAGTAATCCCTACAGCTATTGTAATATAATTGTTATATTTGTGTTAAGAATCATGTTATTAAATGTCAATAAATCAGTGAGGCCCGCTAGTCTTTCACCAAAAATAAAATGGCTGTTAAGTGAAAAAAGGTAGAAGACCACTGCTCTGTAAGATGATACCGCTAATTTTGATCCAAATGGAAGTTATTCTTTCGGTAGATTGTCAGTTTCTTCTGTTACCTTGCAAAAGATTTTGAGGACTAGTTTTTAAGGAGTAATCCCTAAGTTATTGAAGCAGGGCGAAGGGAAGTGAATGCACATCCTCGGGGGTACGGTGGTAGGGAGAGTGCTCTCATGTCTTGATGGCGATGTTATCAGGTTTGGATGTTCGCCAGGACTCCCACACATTAACTACAATATTGATTGTACTCACTCCGTCTTGGTATTCATCACTATGAGCTTTCTAGGACTTTATAGTCAACCTGCCTGTCAGTTACTTCTGCATTGAAGATAAACCTCACACCATTGAGAGGGAGAGCAACATTTCTATCAGTAGCAGAGGCTACAATTCCCAATTCCATTTCTACATTTCTTTCTAGGATATTTAAATGTGTTACCTTTTTACTGATTTCCAATACAACTGGGCAATCTTACACTTACTAGCGTTAGACTTTCATGATCGGTGGCATAAACGGAGAAACTTTTGGTCTCCTGCAAAGTTTAATTTGGCCCCCTAACAAGACGATTCATATCAAGCATGCGGTTACAATAGCATGGCTTCGACCATGGGAAATATCGGATTTCATGGGCTGACAGGTCCTTGGAGGTAGAAGCATTGTCCTGTTTTATTATTATTATTATTATTATTATTGGTAGGCCATATTATTATTAATGTTATTTTATTAATATTAGTAGTAGTAATAATGGAGATACGCTGTGGCGTGGTTGGTTGAGACACTGTCCTACAAATTGGAAGGTCGCGGATTCGATTCCCGTTGAAATCGTTGGGATTTTCCACTTGACCTAATAATTCTGGTGGCGCTGTGAACCATGGTTCACTCTATCTCTCCACGATCAGTCCTGGGGGTGCAGGTGGCCGGAGTACTTTTTTGTACCGAATGCCCAAAAATCTGGGAGCCTCAACTCCGGGAACATTAAGTGCCTTCACGACTTGTGTAAGGATCACTTTACTTTTAATATTAGTAGTTTTACTGGTTGTGTAGAACCTCACCTCCCTCCAAAAGTTGTTTACTACAGGCAAACTACTTAAAATAAAATATAATATTGAGTTTTTCAATTAATTTATTAGCAAACTTAAAAATTATTTCTTGTAGAGAAGGATGGTAACCACGATAAAAAACATTATCTTTTCAACTAGAACTATGACATTGAAATCAATTTTGATATTGACATTGATTTATTTTGATATTATATTTTGTTACCTAATATGATGTTGCAGGAAAAAAATCAAACATTTTAGTTAATAGAGAAAGGTCTGATTTGGAAAAGTCTGAATCTAACAAGGAAAAAGAATTTGTCTAATTAAATGTGACTTCTTGTTTTAATTATATTTATCTATCCCATATGTATGAAATACATGAATATGGGACCAGCCCTACCTCCTTAGCATTTATAGTTTTAATTTTTACTAAACGAAACGTTAAAAATATGTCCCCAGGTGCAAGGATTATAATTAGGTCCGAAACTGTTCATAAGAATACATCCTATAATTATCTTACCTTAAAATACGTAATTCATGATAACATAACTGACGGCCATCTTATTTGGGTAAACAGGTTGACCAACATGACAAACTTCGCAGGAGATATAATATGGCACATTTTCGAAACGCGTGAATTTGGTATGCCCTACTAAATTAATATCACAGTTCATAACCTAACCTAACCTAATTGCCACTAAAATATAATCTGCTACTAACCTTAATGCAAGGACGACATCCTGCTTCGCAGTTGTCATTCTGCTTCGCTCTGAACCATAATATGGCTGGCGTGTTTTAAGCGTAATAAAAATGAATTGATTGGAATGGGTAAATATACAAGATAAAGTTGTAAATACGAGTGGTTTCACTTCTTGATCAATTCCTTGAACCAAGTAAGTACATTTAATCAAGTGATCAGTTTCCAGAAAGCCAAATTGCAATGCTAAGGAGATAGGAGATAGATGAATATTTTAAATTGAAGAGTGAAATAATTTAGCGAAATTCTCAAGGTAGGACTTTTGGGAAATCGTGGATTCAAACCCCAGGACCTACCATTGTACGAGGTGCACTTCAGAACTAACGCATAAAATTTTACTGACTACTGTACATGTTGGGTAGCCGCATGGTGGTTAGCGGGGGATGCAAGGTCAGACCTGCTAGCAGCAGTACTGGCTACTGGCAGTCAGTCCGTTTCTGTGGTTGGAGGAAGGTGTAGTAAGCGTTTGTTTGTGTGGTGTTTTCTATACTAATAATTATGGAGTTTTCGCAAGGGGAACAGCATGCAAAAGGTGAAAACTGCGTTAATATTAATTGTGAACTTATCTCAGTGTGTGGGGATAATGCTGTGCACTATAGCAATGTAAATAGGTGAACGGAAAAGTTTTAAAAGGGAAGAGTATCCACCGGCGATCTACCACGAGAAGGGAGGTGTCTTCTGCCCGCACCGATCAGAACAGGGAACATGTTGGAAAACTCATTTTGGATGACCGCCGTGTTACTGTTGAGTAAATCAGGCTTAACCAATGGAACATTGATGAGAATCATTTAAGAGGACTTAAAAATGGCGAAAATGAGTGCATGTTGGCAGTGGCGTAACCAGAAAATAATTTCGGGGAGGGTCGAAAGTGCCGGGGTGTTGGGGGTATGGAATAGTTATAACATTTATTATTATTTATAAGAAAATTTAGATAACACATGGAACAATGGAAATAATAGGCCTACATTTACAAGTACTGTATTTTATTAAGTCAATTAAATTAACTTAAATAACTAAAAAAAATAGAATTTTAGGTTTTGATTTCGGGGAGGTTCGGATCCTCTTGATCCCCCCCCCCCTGCCACTGGCTTATAGCATCTATTTCGTGTCACACCACCATTTAGCTTGGCATTGGTTTGTATGATGTGGCGTAGCTCAGCTTAGCATAACATAGCTTAGCTTTCTGTATGTGTTAGGCTTTACGCTGCACCCCTCCATTTTCTGGTCTCGTCCTTGACGATTGCAGAGGTGTACATCTTGTCGAACCGGCCAACATGAAAAGAACCAAAGAGTACATGTTCCACCCTCATAACTTACTGTACCGTACCACTCTTAACATGAGCCGCGAGGGAAAGATCGTAATAAAAATTCTCACTCTGTATTAAATTATGTAGAGTGTAGACCATACACAGTGCAACGGCCAAATTAGTGCTACAAAATTGATGTCCACACGATACCGTCCACTGCCGCAATCTACTGGCCCTAACATTAACTAACATGTTTTAGCAAAGGAAAATAATATCATTAATAATACATACCGGCACTACAGTTGAAGATTAAACTTTACCGCATTTATTTATTGTTTCGAAATCGCTGAGAATAAAATAATTTGGTTTTATGTACCTTAATTGTATTGTACAGGCCTACATTGGTAACATAGGTGGCTTCAAGGTTAATATGAGTTAATGTCAGTTTGATGGTGGGCTTGACCATCTCATATTTTCGTAATATCACTCACCAGGTTTTGACTCCAAACGTCTGCGTTATCTTGGTGTATTCCATTCTTGATATAGCAATGTCTAAGATCACAATCACACGTTAAACGCGAATTATACACACATTTTAAAAAATAAAAACGCAGGACTTCTCACTACCGCACTAGGCATTTTTCCCGCCTACACTACTATCAGTCTTCTTCTTCTTCTTCTTCTTTTTTTTTTTTTTTTTTTACTTGGGAGTTGCATGGACATCTTCTTGTTACCGGCCATTATGAAAATCCAAACAGCAATGCAGTGCGTGAGCGCGAGTCGATATATTTTGAAACGTGTGTGTAATGTTTTGAAACTTGTGTATAATATTCTCGTTCAGCGTGTGATTTTTGATCTTTTCAAATTTGGATGACACCAAGATAACTTTCACATCTAGAGACATGGCCAGGTGAGTAATGTTAATAAATTTATCAGATGGTCAAAGGAATGAAACTGATATGGCTTCATTCTTACAGTACTGTAACCTTGAAGTTTTCGGACTAAAAACTCCGCGGCGCTACATCCCTGAAGGGACTAGGACTACCACCCGATCTCTGCGTCATCTACCATAGACAGATGGCAGGATAGGGGGCATGCGGCCACCATGCCGACACCCACGGTCGTTAATGGTGGTTTTCGTGACAGGAGCCAATTCTTCTCTATCAGAAGCTCCTCAATTTGAATCACGACGCTGAGTGCACCCCGTTCCAGAACTCCCTACCTCAGAAAAATCCGAGGAGATACAGGGGATCGAACCCGGGCCTCCGGCTCTGTAGTCAGCGACGCTAACCACAAGACCAGGTAGGAGTGATTAATATCACACAGTCTACTGATTTGCATAGATCGATCCTACATTAATCCCAGACTTCCCTAGCTGATATATATTTTTTACGCGCACAAGTGGGCTCCGTAAATCTCACAATACCATCAACTGAACCTTATATGCAGGACTTTTAATAATTTATTATAATAAGTTTGACCATTCTTTTTACGTAGCCTACTACAGGTTTCATCCATATACATATAAAGTATGTACAGGCCATAGGCAACAGTACCCTACCAGTACTAAAAACAAACAACCGGTGGCGTAGCCAAAAAATAATTTCGGGGAGGGTCGAAAGTGCTGGGGGGTTTGAACCCATGAAAATCACATTTTATTTTATTTTAGCACTGAAAAACTAGTTAGCAAAACCCAAGGACATGCCAACTTAAACAAGAAATTGTTACCTAAGTTATAACACTTATTACTATTTATAAGAAAAGTTAAATAACACTTGGAACAGTGGAAATAATAGGCCTGTTCAGTATTTTATTGTTAAATAACATAATTAAATGTTTGAAAAAATGGAGCTTAAATAACAAATAGAATTCTAGGTTTTGATTTCGGACCCCCTGAACACTCCTTTCCTACGCCAAATGGCAAATCGAAGACTTGCTGTGAAGAGATATTGACAAGACACAATGCAGATCCACATTTCCTTGACAAGGTGATCACTATGGATGGGACATGGATCTCTCTGTTCAATCCCAATTGAATTGCAGCAAAGCGACCTGAATTGGTTGGAAATTTCATTTTGCTTGAAGACAATGCACCACCCCACAGGGCATGTGTTGTCAAAGAATTTCTCCTCGATCATTGTATTGCAACACTAAGAAGACACCCACCTAATCTTGCTCTCTGTGATTGTTTGACACACTGAAACTTGGTCTTTGTGGGAGGCAAGTTTCATCGAGGGCAGTCTCTAAAATGGCTATCTGAAGAATGCTACAAAAAGAGTTACCAAAAGTCGGTTGAATGATGGCATCTGTGCTTAGACAGAGAAGGAGACCTTGTAGAGAAATAACATGTGTGTCAGACATCTTTGTGCAAATAAATAATTTTGAGAATTTTTTTATGCGTTAAATTTGGAGTGCACCTTGTAAGTGTGGGTTTTTCGGTATCTTTCTCACTTACAAAGACAAATGATAAATTGAAATTACTCCTCCGCTTTGAATAATATATCTTAATGTGATATCTTAAAGAGGAGGCTCTGATTTTTGCTTATCACATACCATGATTCCATGGCAAATCTATGTGGCCACCCTGCCTTATGTGCATTGTAGGAAGTAGAAAGGAGAGACTATCAGGTGCTATTTCAAAATTGATTTTTTTCCTAAGTAAGAAGTTACTGATAGCACAGTGACATTTAAGCTATGTAGATAAATGCTCTTCAGGATAAATATTTTCATTTCTCAATGAAATCCAGTGTTTACTTTCCGTTACAAGAGGGTATCCCTGCAAAGATCATTGTGAAAATGTTAATGTTCGCTCTAGCTAATGAGAATGTGTAATGTCAATTAATTTCCAGTAAGTTGAGAAGCAACACTAACATTTAAGGACCACTGGAAAATTCAATACATTAGTTACTAATATACAGTAATTCTGTGGCTCCTTGCTTGAACCCAATAACGTACAGTTCCTCTTTTACAAGCTCACCAGTTATAGGGAAGTATTAATTTTTCAAAAAATGAATTGTTAATACAGTATAGTGTTTTCTACACTTGAGTTTTGAAGTTTATAAACGTAAAGTCAGTGACTCTATAAGTGACATTCAGTGTTTTACAAATATGTAGGTTATTGGGTTCATGCATGGAGACTCAGATTGCATTGAAAATTTTGCTAACAACTAGTACAAAAAAAGTCTGTCCTTTGCATGGGCAATACTAGTGATGACTTACATAAGGAAACTGTTGGCTACATATATAGGTTAATAATATTATCACAAGAAATGTAGGAACTTTTTCAGTAGGTATTTTATTAAATAATAATTGCTCATACACAGGTGTTTTACAGTGCCTGTTTTCAAATACCTCGGTAAGGATTTAATTAGAAATGGTTTAAAATTCTCCTTTAGACTGAAAAGATACCATGCCCGAGCAGGCATTGCAGTAAAAGTTCAATATCTTTAACACTATTTGCAATAACAAAATGAAATTTTGGACATTAGAAGTAGCCTATACACGTGGGGCTTGAAATGTGCACAGAAATTATTATAATATCACAAATATGAAGGTTGATATTAGAAAATTAAAATTTTTAATTTTTCAGCATGCAATAAGGCCTATGAAACATGATTTCTTGCAAAGGGCAAATCTGATTGGTGTAATCTTTTTTTTTATTCACAGCTGACACTATAATCTAGAGAACTAGTGAACATCGACACTGAAATATGTGATGCACTAGTATTAAATCATCACGTAATTGCAATTTCTCTAGACATTGAGAAAGCTTATGAAATGATTTTCAAACCTAGACTAATAAAAATTCTTTCAGAATTAAAAATAAGAGGCAATACTTTAGCTTTTATCATCAACTTCTTAGCTCACAGATATCTAAGAGTGAGAATCCAAGATAAACTTTCTCCTCCTATAGAAATGGTGAATGGTCTGCCTCAAGGGTCAGTACTAAGTGTGCTTCTATTCCTCATTGCTATTAATGAAGTCAGCAGTTTGTTTGAGAAGCCAATAAAAGCATTCCTCTTTGCGGACGATATCACTCTTCTCTGCAGTGGGAATAACATTAAGCTTACTGCTAATATTATTCAGAATTCTTTGGATAAAATCTACTCCTGGGCAAAGACTTCCGGCTTCACAATATCCAAATCAAAATCTGAATTTATAGTTGTTTCTAGAAGTAGAAAGCTTCACCAAATAGACGTTAACCTTAATATTGGTGGCCACAGGTTGCACAGATCAGATTCTTGCAAAATCCTAGGCGTACTGTTCGATAAAAATCACTCATGGAAACAACATATTACTTCACTAAAATCGGAATGTGCATCTAGACTGAACATAATTAAAACGTTATCTTCCATTAAGTGGGGTGCCGAATCAACATGTCTAATAAACGTCTATCGAGCTCTAATTCAGTCCAAACTGGATTATGGAGCTATAGTATACAGTTCGGCAAGCAAACGCCTTCTCCAAACGTTGGATCCAGTTATCAACACTGCAAGTCGTCTAAGTTTGGGAGCCTTCAGATCCAGTCCAAGTAGCAGTCTACTTGTGGAAGCTGGTCTTTTTCCCTTGGACCTGCGACGTAAACAACTATGTCTAAACTTTTCATACTCAACATTTTGTTCTCCTTCTAACCCGACCAACAATTACGTCTTTGGTGTTCCAAAATCAGAACTTTATAACTCTCACCCAAATTGTCCAAAACCATTAAGGGAAAGACTCCTGGATTATAACTCAGAATTCAACATTGAAAAAGCTAATATCCTCCCAAGGCGACTCCATCCCCTTCCTCCTTGGGAGCCTTTTATTCCCTCTATTAATACGAAGATTACACAAATTCCCTGCTCTACAACTATGCCTAAATCAGTGTTACAGCCTATGATCTCGTCACTCCTTGAAGAGTATAAGAATTGTCTCAAAGTATATACTGATGGCTCAAAACGTGACTCAAGATCAGGATGTGGCATAGTCATTTCCTCAAGTGTTCACTCCTATCGCTTACCAGATTACTTCTCCATCTTTTCATGTGAAGCCTGGGCTATTCTCAAAGCTATTGAAAAAAGCACTATGAGTAATAACTGCTCACAAATTGTTATCTTCTCAGATTCTATGTCAGCTCTCGGTGCCATCGGAAACAGATCTACAAGGAACCCAATCATCCAAACGATTCAGGAACGTTTGTTTTTCCACTCAAAAAATGGTACCAAAATCTCATTAGCATGGCTTCCCGCACATAAAGGTATTTCTGGAAATGAAAACGCAGATACAGCAGCCAAATCTGCAACAGTGTTATCACAAATTGAAAACGGTTTGGATGGTACATTAGAGGACACCAAAACAATGATCAGATCTGAAATTACGAAGCACTGGGATGAAACATGGAGATCCACTCCTTCAAAACTGCAGCTCGTCCGGAAATCAGTTACTGAGCCAGCCATTCCGAATTCTCTCCTCTGTAGAAGGCAACAAGTCTTGCTGACCAGGCTGCGGATTGGCCACTTCAACCTTAGCCATGGCTATCTTATGAAGAAAACTATTAAGGATCCATGCCCGAAATGTAATGGGGTTGTAACTTCCTCCCATCTTATTCTGGAATGTCCACGGTTATTGCATGTAAGGCGTCTGTTAAATATCAAAGGAGACTTATACAATATATTTAAGAATAATGAAGGATGCCTTAAGGTTATCTCACTTTTGGAACTGTCACAGTTAAAATCATTCATATAATGTCAAATCAAATCATAGTTTGTCAATAGTTGCTAAAGTTTTAAGTTTAATATGTTGTTCTTCTTACTAAATTCCAAGTTGCATATGTTTTTCTTCATACTTCACTTCTTGTAGAACTTGTTCAATATATATATATGTATTAATTATTGTGGTCGCTGGTGACCCTGGCAGTTAAAAAGCGACCTTAAATAAATAAATTAAAAAAAAAAAAAAAAAAATCTAGAGGTTAAACCATCAATGTGTACTGTGGTATGCCTGACACAATTTTCAGGGATTTTAAAATTTCAAAATCAAATTATTACTAATTTTTTCACATTATGTTCAAATAATCTTGTGTTGCAAATACATCAGATTATTTAAGTTTATCCTCTAGAACACACAAAAAAACTGTGTGCAAAATTTCATGCAATTTGTACCATTAGGCCTACTTTAAGAGAAATGTTTTTGTGTTGAAAATATTAAGTTACGGGAACATGGCTTTAAAAATTCAACTTGCATATAAGCCACACCCACTTGACGCACATACTGGCATTTAAAAATATATATATCCCCAATAAAAGACCGAATTTAAACATAAAAATTATAGGGTATGTTCAGAAAGGTTTATTCTTTAATATGAGAGTAAACAAACAAACAAACAAAACAAAAAAAATCGAAAATTTTGACATTGGTTGGTGTATGAGCCCCCTTAGCAAACGTAATTTTAACCATAAAAGTTTCAATTAATTCTTTCGGTTTAAAATATGCATAGGAAAAATTGTAGGAAATATTATTCTAAAGTTACTGGCATGTATAATATCTTATTGTAAAATTAGTATTAAGCAAGATATTTATAGATTTCTATCTTTACTTTCTGTGCCATACATAATCCTCCTGTCATTTATTATTATACTCATCAACAAAGCTAAAACCTTCCCAGAAGTGTACAGATTCAGAATACAAATTTTAGTTAATTTATTTGCATCTGACATACAGTCACAGAAGCTGCTATCATAGAAACTGCAATGTTTATATTTGAAATGTATGATTATTTAATATTTTTTTCAAAATGAAGCAAAGATCAGATACTCAAACCCATATAGTTTTATTATTATTTACCATATTGTTCTTATTTTCAGGTTAAGGCTTCAGATACCTTAACATCAGTAGCAGCTCGGTTTGATACCACACCATCGGAGCTAACAAAGTTAAACAGACTGACCACAAGGCTGATATTTCCTGGTCAAGAGCTCTATGTGCCAGACAAATCAGGCCTGGGCCAAAAAAGCGAAGATGGTACTGGGGTAGATGATGGAGATGGTTCTGCACTCTCTACACCCTTGTCAGCACACCTTCATGAAGGGGATTCAGAACTGCCTGAAGAGAAAGGTAAAGTCTTTTCTTTATTTAGTCAATTTTTGTCCTTAAATGATACAAAATGATGTCTGCTTTGCCAGTTAATTTACTTTACCCTTGGATGTCAGCAGCTATGTTTAGTGTGGTCTGCAGATGATTTAAAGAAAAAATAGAGTATACCCATAATTTTTAATTTTTATGTGTTCTATAATTTATGGGGAGTTATCACAAACAACTGTTCATTCACTGTGACGTAAAATGGCTTTCCCAATGAAGGGTACTGAGCAGATTAGGTGTGCTGAAAGATGAAATCAAACTCTTTTTATATGATTCTTAACTCGAACTGAAAGACAATTTTTATTATTCATTCTTCTGTCCGACTTCAGCGTTGTGTAACAAATAGTTGAATAAAAACACTTTCTTTTATGCACTTTATTTACCTTAGTAAACTTCTGGACGGCCGTGTCTGTTATGGTGGGGGTGTAGACCCCACCATAACAGACACCCTCACAAACACCTGCTCCAGAGACCTCAGTTGGCACTCTGCTGATGATGCAGGAACACCACCTGCGAAACGGCCTTCCAGAAGTTTACTAAGGTAAATAAAGTGTGTTAAAGAAAGTGTTTTTATTCAACTAATTTTTATTACTTTAACTGGATTTTGAAGTTTTGATATATTCAGCATTCTGAATACACTGAATTTAAGCCTGAATGGCTCTAGTATCAGTACATTTCAGGTTCAAAGGAATATTAAAGGTATCAAAGTTCTTGATTTAGAGATAGACTCTGAAATCTTTGAGCGATTCCCTTTCATAACAGATTTCATCCAGTTGTCAGGACAAAACGTTCCAAAGGAGATTCTCTTTGATATGAAGTCACATTTGGAGCAAGTGCAATTGCTGTTAAGGGAGTATTTTCCAGTAGTGGATGCAAGTGACTTACGGATAAGGTATCAATTTTGTGATGGGCTATCAACCAACCTGTCTCTGAATCCACAAGAAGATAGTTGTCAAAAATTTCAACTGAAATATCAATTTTCACAATTAAACAGACTTATGTCATGACTGATCCTGAACACTCAAGAAAGGCTTTGACGCGCTTAGTAATGTTCCCTAACACTTATTTTGTGAAACCACTTTTCCCACCTCACGTATTTGAGGTCAATGTTAAGATCTATACTTTAAGTTAAAGAGTTGCAATTAACAAACATTAAACTCAACATTGCTGATTTAATTGCTAATGAACAGTGTCATTGCTCACATTTAAGATTACATTATGTTTGTCACTGATATTTTTATTTTACTTTTTCAATTTAGTTGCAGTGGTACAGAGTAGCATGCCCACCTCTAGATCTGAAAGTCACAGGATGAAACCCAGTTTCATTTGGTGGAATTTACAGGATGTAAAAATCCCGGGCACCAAGTCCTCTGTGAGGGACTTTAAGCTGGGGGGCCCATATCATAGATTTATGAACATAAAGGAAGTCCAAGCCTAAATTAGAGCCTCTGAACAAAATTTCCTGGCCGTTTCACATCCAAGTAATACCTCAGTTTCCTGGGAGGGTTTGTGAGGTGGAATTAAGCATAGCTAAATTAGTCTGGGTACTGGAAGCTCCAAGTGGAGGCACTATGCTTCACCGTAGGGGTATATCTGATCAGATTTTCAGTTAATTACTTTCTTCTGTAGGCCTTTGTTATTATCAATAACAGCTTTTGAATTTAATACAGTTTGGTTAAAATATTAGTGTTTATACATATTTATAGTTTGATTGAATGTCAAAACTCAGAAGGGGTCAGTGAAATTCATTTTATTTCAAGGAGTCCACGGACTAAGAAATTTGGAGACCACTGTTTTAAAGGATTGGGACAGCCCCTTAGCACTACAGCCATATGAGCCTACTGTAATACTCCCATTTATGGATTTGATATCACTGCATGTATTTGATACGCATTGATTCTTGTTCCTACATTTTCCTCTTCAGCCTAATGTTTCTAATGTTTCAACAATATTATTGATGAAAAGATACTCTTGTACTTCTCTAATCATCTAGTCCAGAGATGGCAAAATACGAAAGTCGTGTGACGTATTGAGGATACTACCCGCACATCACGGAAGGAAGGCAGATAAGTTGTTCGTAGTTCTGAAGGGAATAGCGGCACAGCGGCGGACTAGCTAGTCTAGACTACAACGTGCTTCAGCTTCTATTGTAATTTCGAAAGGAATAAATGGGAATTATATTAGAATGCAGTACATTGTCATATGAAGATTGTTATTTTGCAGAACTTGTTCTTTTGAGCTACGGTATGGTAGTTTTACTTCAATAGACTTTCAAAATTAGGTGTTACATCATAAGCAACCACCGTAATTTGTGCATGAAGACTGTTATCTGTTAGTCGTGTTCTTTTAAGAGTCTTCAGAGTATTCATTTTTGAAAAAAATTGTTCGCAAATGTACGTCGACCCAAACAGAGATATTATTTCAGCTGCAAATGTCCTAAGACGTGGGTATGTAGAGGGATCGATATATTTAAAAATATCTGAACCAACAAAATCTTTGCACTTCATTTTAAAAAAAGTGTCACATTGAAGATCTGCAAGTTCGTATTGTAGATTATGTCTTACATGTGTTATGTCCGTTGTGAAGGGGCATACAAAACACTGAAAATCATGTTTCATGTGTTTCAGATCTTCAAATCGTTTGTCTTCAAACTCACTAGTTAATATTGCCAGTGTATCACAATATTTTGCTAGGTTTGAGTCGGAAATTGAACTCAGTGTTTTCAGAGAAGCAAAATGATAAAACACTCTATCTTTAAGTTGCACCTTCCAAACATTAAGCATCTTGACGAAAGAGGTGACCTTATCGTACATCTGAACAATAGTTTGTTCACGACCTTGCAGTCGACAGTTCAAGGTATTGAGATGTTCACAGATGTCTGAAGAAACGCCAAATCAGTAACCCAATCATCATTTTGTAATTCCGAAATATTGACACCCTGTAAAATAAAATCACATTAGTTAGACATTAGGTACGATAATGAAGACACAAAAAGAAACTGTACGTATAAATTCAACAAACCTGCTCCGTCATAAAATCAGCAATGACAGAACGTAGATCAAAAAATCTCCGTAGCATTTGACCCCGACTGAGCCATCTGACTTGGGGTAGAAGATTTCGAAACTTGCGATGCTTAAGGGCCGAAGACTTAATTTTATTGATAGTCTGAACAACCACATCCATTACATGCTCAAAGTTAACAGCTTTGCCACATAGAACCTCTCGATGAATAATACAGTGGATAAATTTTACACTTTCACTTATCTTTAGCGTATTTTTCACATATTTCTGTAGTCTACCTTTCAAACCGTTGATATTCCCAGTCATTGAGGGAGCCCCATCTGTTGTGATAGCTACTAGTTTATTCCAATCTAATCCCTTTTTCTCGACTGTACTCTTCAGTGCCTGAAAAATGTCACTTCCACATGTATTGTCCCTGAGTGACACCAGATCAAGAAAGTACTCATGTGCAACTAAATCGTCGGTTACTCCTCTAATAAATATCGCTAATTGAGCTTTGTCGTTTGCATCGGTACTTTCATCAAGTGCTAAAGAATACTTTATGAAAGTATCAAGTTTATTTTTTATATCATTTTCAATTTGTTTTGCAATATTCTCTATTCTGCTCTTAATTGTGTTGCGAGACAAATGAAGTGACTCAAAATTGCGAATTTGTTCAGGACATATTACTTTAACAACATCACTTAAACACGACTTTACAAATTCTCCGTCCGAGAAAGGTTTCATACATTTGCCTATTCTCCATGCAACATGGTAACTAGCAAGAAGTTGTTTCTGTGTTGTAGAAAGACGTGGATTATCTTGATTATCTTCTTTGCTAGAACTTGCTTCTTTTAATTCGTGCAATCTCCGAACTCGTTCTAGTCCTAACGAAAGAAATCATAACATATTTAATCATTTGAATTTTATTTTCACAGATAATAGTGCAGAGCAATACATAAATAAAAAAAATGTATGTTATGATGGTTGTGAATTCATATTTTATTTTAATTAACCAAACTAAAATAATTAATATGCCTCCTCACCTGTAATAGAGTGATGATCTTGGTGACATAAAGAATAGTGTCGATCAATATTACTTTTTAAAAGGCCCTTTAACGTTTTTGAACATATTAAACATCTAACATTATCACCTTCATTGCAGACAAAATACTGTTCTTCCCAATGAGGTTGAAAGTTACGTTTCACTAGTTTCCTGAGTTTCGAATGTGACATTACAAAGTTGTAGACAACAACGTACTGCACACAGTATGAGACAGTACACCTCTGCTGTGTTCAGCGACTGAAGTTCGTGGAAGGAAGGGTGGGTGACGTCATGGTTCCGCTGGACTCATTGCAGGGGCATGACTCGCGAGTACACATTTTGCCATCTCTGATCTAGTCTCATATGAATACTAAGCTTTCATCGTAAAATGGACTAGCAAATAAATGGTCTATCTTCTTGATAGTTCCAAAGTATTAAAATACCACCAACCAACTTGTTTCAAGTTATCGGATATTTAATGTTTATATTTTTTTCTGTTTTATTATTTCTTTTACACTTTGGAAGAGGGGGAGCTCATTATTCACGACAATTAATCACGTTAGTCAAATAGTTTTTAGTTGTTGGTGTAGTGATTTGTGTGGATTCATTAACAACTTGAATTCCTTATTGAATAGTGTTACTGAATAAAGAGGGCTTTGACTTCACTTAACAGCAGTTATATGTTTATGGACAGATTTCCGTGTCTGACATACTAGTATTACAGTAGGCCTACTTTCTTTTGTATTCGGAGGCCTTGAAGTTAACTTGATTTTTGTTGTTTCCAAATATTTTCATAGCTAGGTGTAATTATTTATAATAATAATAATTATTATTATTATTATTATTATTATTATTATTATTATTATTATTAATTCTGATGTAAATAAAGCTTTGTGACAATTCATATTGATATAAGATTTTTTTTCAGTTTGGCAGCCTGTGTATGTAGGGGAAATTTCTGAACTATTTGGCATTGCCTGCCCTGTGTAAATACAGTATGTTGGCATGACAACAGTGTTTATTTTCCTAATAGTGGTGCCATGTGTTCATAAGAAGTGTTTAATACCTATCTGCTCAGTATAGAATTCCATTCAGGATGTTTATTTTCAATTGTCTTTCCTCTTGTTAGAACTGATTACCACCACTTTTAATAATAATCTTGGAATAAAGTAGTGATCAATTTAATAATGTATTATTGTTTCTAAAATGGAGACAGTACTGAAGTGTTTTCATTCTGCAAGCTGTTCCTTTTCATTCACTAGACCATTTCACATATGCATGGACAACAGAAGAGGATGCATGGGCAATAGAAGAGGCAAAGTAACTTTTTATTTAGCTGAAATTGGAATACATTATGTTGTAATACAGTAGTGGGGAAAAAATAAATTTAAGTCGCACCTTGGATGAATGATCCCACCCACCACTCCCTCGCGATGCACTTTCTTTTATACCACTTCTTCTGTCCTCATATTACGTAGAAACTCGTGATTGGACGTTGGTAGTGTGACGTCATACCGGTAAACAAAAGTTGACAGGCTTACTAACCTCATGAAGATATAATATGCCACATTTTTGAAACCTACAAACAGTGTATCGTACATTATTCGAAAATGCAAGGGCACTTCGCTTCGGCTGCCGCCTCCGCTCGCGCACTTAACTATGTGGATAGTGTTATGCATTATTTAGACTATGTGAAGAGGTGATTGTGGTCTGATCGGGAGTGTCGAATGAGCTAGAGGGTTGTCATTTTGGTGCAAGGGTTGGTAGCTGGTATTTGGTACGATCGGGAGTTTGGAGAGAAGGAACGATCAGGAGTGCCGAGATAACAAGCATGTGGTCGCCAATAGTAACGCATTGTTCGGAGCGTAAGGGGCGACTTACTCTTATCTTTCGCCCTTATTTAATTTGTTAAGTATGGCAAAAACTAATTATACAATAGCCGCATAGCCAATCAACTAGCGCCTGTCTGTTCAAATCTTTTCATCACTGCAAGTCAACACTTTTATCTTCATAAATCAAAAGCTGCAGCTTAACTCAGGGGTGAAACATGTTATATTCCTTAAAAGAGAAAGTTAAGTAAGGTCACCCTCTCTAATTGGTCATCTTGTGAGCTGGGAACAGTATCGCTACTTCCAATACAACACAATACAGTTGAGTTAGAAATGAAATCTTAAAAACGAAATTTTGAATGACGTAGAGTACTTGGAAATAAATTTGCAAAAAGGAAAATGTGATAACATAAATCCAATCTTTGATCACAATAAACTGCATTTTTTTCAATGTATGAGTATTAATCCATATGGGACTTCATAAAAGTGATAACATTACCAGACTGATAACATTATCCGTGATTGCATTAAATGGGGTTCACTGTGTATACAAATATTTTAATCTATTTTTTCTCATTTTGTAACTTAATCCCATCCCCTATTGCTGAATACTCACAGTGGCCTTAATAGTCCTGTACATATACAGAATTGTTCTCTGCAGTAGTTCTCTTGTCACTCTGACGGTTCAAGAGAAGAAAATATCTGGTGGTCATATGGACTAGAATGGTCCTTTGGTAATATTTTGCAATGTCCCTTAGAGACTGCCATAATATTCAGTGTGTTAAAATCAATTGCTGGTGCCTCTATGACTACTGCTTAGAACCTACCCTGCCATTAATTATAAAATGTTAGCTCAGCAAGACAAAATGCAAGACTGTAATATTCTTAATATGTCATCTTAGCCCACATACTTGGGTTGCCTTATTACAGTGTACAGTTGTATCCCAGCATTCACATTGATATAAAATAAGCTACTGAAGATTTACAAGATGTTTGGATTTTTTCCTTACAGATATTTTGGACAATCTACGACCAGTGTCCCCAAAACCTCATTTGCCAGGACACATTGAGCGTGTGGCTCCTTTGTCACCATTAGCAACAACTACGAGCTCTACTGCTCCAGCAGGTAGTGAGGCTGAAGATCATCAACAAAGATTAGCTGAGCAGCGATTTCTCAAAATAAATGTTCGCCACATCACAGATGGACAGGTAAGAACAAGAGCTGAGATTATCGAGATAAAAGTTAATTGGTTAACTGAACAAATAACCATGATCTCTGATCTATTTAATAGAATAAAGCAATCAATTAACTAGATAATGATTTCATTTTAACCACTTCTTCAGTTATTTGTAGTTTTCCAGTTATTGGTAAAAGAGAGTTTGGTTGATGGTAAGTACAGCCTGTTTAACCGGTTCCAATGGAAGAAGTTTGTCATTTTCTATAGCGCGTGGGTACCTAAGCAAATGGGTACTTATGGTGTTTGTGTATGTATTATTGTTTCCATGTATACAGATTTTGGACCCAGGGAGCTATAATTAACCCATTCAGAGCAGAAATTTGCATATGGGTATAAGCATTTAACTGAAATAAATAACACTGCCCAACAAAAAAACATTTTTTAAATGTTTCCTTCACTTCATGAGTCAATTCTTACTCATTTTGGGTTGAGAAGAACGAATATGACAAAGAAATTTTTTTATTAGCTCTAGTTTCTGAGATAAACAATAGGTGAAAGTTTTTAATTTTAAAGGATTAAGAGGAAACAGTAAATTTAACATTTATAAATATTAATGACATAATGTGCTAACAACATTAAAAGTGTGACCGTTCTTTTATTAATGACAGTTAACATCCTAAATTGATTAAAGAAAACCTACCATGCCGTTGGATCTACAGAGAATAAATTGGTGGCTTCATGAGATCGCTGTATTTTGGCTTTTCTCTTGTAATTGAGTTCTGGAGCATCCCTACGCACAAACCAGCAGTAATCCGCAAGCATTGCTTCATTCCAGAGGCCCTGATATCTCCGTTTCATCACAAAAATATCCTCATGGAACCTTTCTCCATGCTCGTCACTGACAGCTCCACAACTAGGTGGGAAAAAATTGAGATCGGTGTGGAGAAAATTAATTTTTAGGGACATGTTGCATCTGAGTTGATGGTATTTGTAGAAGTACTGTCACCAACTGAGTGTAGTTATCATCTCTTTTATTCCCTAAAAATCCTTTGAGAGCTTCCTTTTCTTCCCCTTCCAAAAGTAGGTCGAACGCAGGATCCTTTACAAGTTGACGTATTTGTGGCCCAACAGAGATGCCTTCCTTGACTTTTGCATCACTTAGTCCAGAAAATTTCTCTGTCAAATATTTAAAAGCCTGGCCTTCTTGGTTCATGCCTTTGACAAAATTCTTTATCAAACCCAGCTTGATATGTAGAGGTGGAAGAAAAACATCTTTTTGGATCCACAAGAGGCTCGAATGAAATCACTCAACTCCGATTGGCTCAATCTGTGCGGTTGATCATCCTTCACTTCAAAATCAGGCTCATGGGATGTTGAAGGCTTGTTGAGTTCTTCTTCTTCCACTGCCTTCATTTTCTACTTCCAAATCATAATTTTGGGGTGGAGTAGGGACTGGTAAACTGTCTGAATGTGGAATAGGTTGAATAGCCGATGGAAGATTGGGTACCTTCATACCAAAATAATGTTGGTAGGCAGTCTCCACAAGAGGCGTCACTTTGCGTTTCTGTGACGAGAATGTTATTTCACCACAAATGTAACATGTATTCTTCACTAAATTTACATATTTCCGTGGCATGTTGATGTAACAAATTTTGCTTTTTAAAACCCTCCAAAACAAAAATTCTGCACGATTTACAACAGATAATACGAAATTCACTGTCAAAACAATAGTGTTTACGTTTATAATCTACACACAGCTAGACTACTGTTGTATTTTGACAGTTGAGAAGTGTGCGAACATCCAAAAACAAATTTTCCCGAAACTGAAAATGTTGACTATAGAGAATACAAAAGTCACTGTATCTCCAAAACAAGAGCTAATCGGTAATTTCTATGGTGATTTCTGAATTCAGCAGGTGGAAATACATAAGAATCAGCTATTTTTGAGCCCGAAACATTTTCACTGTTGGGCAGTGTAATCAGTGGTTTATAAGTTTGAAGTCAACATGAAACATTTCAGCAAAATAGCTGGTTTCTGTGAATGACAACAATAATACGAGAATAAAAATCCTAACATATTAACATAAACCATTATCCTAGCAATTTAATCATTTTTTTCTATGCAGTTTTTGTGGTGACGAATTTGTCATTCGGAGTGGAAAGGTTATTTGTCCAACTGTGGTTAATCAACATAAAAATCGAGATAGCTGAAAATATTGTCTAATTTACTTATGTTTCTGTATAACAGTCAACCTCTTCACTGCTACTGGCAAATAAATACGTCATCTAAAGAGCTGTATAAAAGCAGAGATTTAAATTAATACAGTAATGTTTTATTGGAAAATATAAGGTTTTTTGTCATACTAAAATTGTCATTCACACAAACCAGCAAGTCTACTGAATTTTTTCCTACTGCATTGATATCAAACTTGAAGCTCACTGGTGATTTCACTTGATGATTGCTTATGTAGGCTAAATCTATATGCAAGGGCCATAAGCAAAGATAGTTTCCCTAGGGCCGTTTACACAGACAAAACAGAATTTCATCAAAATATTTATTGCAACAGATATAGCAAGTGTTCAGCTATTTTTCAACATATTAGCCACAGGAATTGAGACATATTTTGTCATACTGTGGGACCAACTTCTGAACGCTTGTGTTGTAGAAGTCTGCCGCCTGGGATTTGAACCACTGTGTGGCAATCATCTCTGAGTCTCTGTCATTGTCTGTCATTTATTGAGGTGTAGGAAAAGATGGAAATCACTGGGAGCGAGGTCCGGGTTGTAGGGTGAATGTTGAAACATCTCCTAGCCGAACTTTTGCAGGAGACTTGCAGGGATGTGTTGAAGCCTCCACCCTACAGCTCGGACCGACACCCAGAGATTTTAATATTTTCCTACCCCTCAAGAAATGACAGTGAATGACAGAGAATGGTAGAGACTGACAGAGAAATGGAGGTTATCACACAATGGTTCAAATCACAGGCAGCAGACTTCTATGGCACATGTATTCAAAAGTTGGTCCCATGTTATGTCAAATGTCTCATTTCCAGTGGCAGATATGTTGAAAAATAGCTGAACACTTGCTGTATATGTTGCAATAAATTTTTCCATGGAATGTTGTTTTGTTTGTGTAAACGACCCTAGGGAAATTTTCTTTGTGGACGGCCTCATATTTCAGCTGTAAAGGTTGGTGTCTTTACCTCCTCTTGCAATTCATTTCTTTATGCAGATAACCATTTTAAAGTTATTTGTTCCAACATTAGTTGAATTGAATAATCTTGATATTTCATAATTTCATGTTGTATAGTGGTCATGTTGTACCAATAGTGCTGCTGTTCCTAACGTCTCAGTATTTTTCTATTTCATTATCTTTCTTGTTCATATTCTTGGCTCTTTAGGTGGATATGAATATGGTATACAATAGACTACATATTCCAGCAAAAAGCAAATTTTTTCAGTTGTTTTACTCAAAATATTAAACACATAAACACATCTTTTGAATATTGCAACAACCATTCTTAAGCTGTGTCTATTGGAGAATCATAACATATGTATATTTTTTAAATGAAAATAAATCTTAATTTCACTGTTCTAAGTTAAAATATAGGCTAATTAATGAACTCAGTAATTTGAAATGTTTAAATTTTTTTTTTATCATAAATCATATACGAACTTTTTCTGGTGCTGGTAATTTAGAATGTATTCTCAGGCTTCTAACTACCGTAAAAATGTACTTTGAACTTCTAGAATAGGTAAATACTGATACTTATTTATTACATCTTGTTTTTGCAGGGTGTGGTTGGAGGTGTGCTCCTTGTCACACCAAATGCAGTCATGTTTGATCCAAACGTATCTGATCCTCTGGTCATTGAACATGGCCCAGAGTCGTATGGAGTCATTGCTCCCATGGAGTTTGTTGTTAATGCTGCCATCTATTATGATATTGCCCATATGAGAGTGGGACACACATCTGACCTCCCAAGGTATGTGATTGTTATGAGGAAATTTGATAGCTGGCTTCTCAGCTCCTTATTTATATATGCTAAATATTCCTGCTAATGATACAAGGCTATACTTTAGATGTAGTCCTGTCCAACACACTCTAAGACTTCTTATGACTTGACATAACATTATTAATCAATTTTCAAAACTTCTGAATAATGAGAATATCTATGGTTCATGAATACTTATATATCTATTCTGAATAATGTTTTCAGTATATTAATTAATTTAGTCACTTGACACACAGCCTAATTTAAGCTATTTGCATTTTTAAGCAAATGAGCGGACAGTGAACCAATATAATTTTCATGTTTAAAGGAGTCAAGCTCAAATGATTTTCAAGAAATATTTTACATCACTAACAATTAAAAATATTGGGGTTTCAATACTTAAAACTTAATAACCACTGGTGTTTTAAAGGAAAAAGTTGCCTAAATACTATATATAATACTTCTCTGTTTCGCCTGAGCAGTATGAGTTTGTGATCCCATGGCATACTGGTAAACTTTTTATAATCTGCCTAAATTAAGACCCACTTTCTGGAATGATACTGCATATGTCCTAGGAGAAACTACCAAGTTGGTATGCATACCAAACCCTACAAAACCCTAGGTGTTCTCATCCAGGATAAATTAAAGGCTCAGAAAAATGTGGTACAAAAGAGAACAGATAAAAATTTGATTTGATGTGGTAGTTGTGGGAAGAGCTCGGTGAAAACATAGTTTTTATTTTATAGATACTGCTATTGGGAAGAACACAGTGAAGTCATAACATACATATTATGATTTGTAACACACTTAAACTTAATATATAGTTTTTATTTGTTTATTGATTCATGAGCTATTTTCACAACTGAATAGGTACTCTTATCATGTGAAATAAAACTGTCAGCTCCTGTCACTTGTACCTTTTTTTTCTGATTCCTTGTTTTCTTTAGTTATTATTCTGCTTGATTGAAGAGTGTATGTAAAAATTAGAAACAGTTTTATCTTTCTTATTTTTACTTTTATTCGGAGCATAGTATGCATACATAACAGTAATAGGAAGAGCAATTTAGGTGTTATGATAGTGCTACTATCTTATGCAGAAATAACTGTAGGTTCTTACTCTGTAAAGCTAATTACATTCTGTTATCTAATGGGATTTCTGAAGTTCAAGGTAATGATTATTTAATCTTTCTACTGCTACTAATGTACATATGCATCACCACAAAAATTGCATAAAAGCCAAGAGATAGGATAATGCTTTATTTTAAAATATGAGGTTCCCCCCCCCCCTCAAGTTCAATCAGTCACAAAATGAAAACCACAGTGAAAATCAGATGACACTGTGCACAGATGTGTTACACAGTGTCTCTAGTATGCCCGTCAATCGCATCGGGTCGCAATTGTCAGTTCTGAGCACGCAAACAATAGAGTCTCCTGCCAAGTGTGAAGTGCGTGCTGTTATTTGATTTCTACATGCTAGGGGCGCAATACAGCCAAAATTCATTTACGAATGAGTAATGTGTACAGTCAGACTTTCATGAGTGACAGCAAAGTGTGGCAATTGTGCAGGAACTTTGAAGCAGGACATACAGATGTTCATGATGCAGGCGGCCAGGGAAGGAAGTGAATGTCATCGAGTGGATCAGGTGATTCGAGAAAATGTCATTTCACAATTTCTGTGTTGAGTGATTCGTTTCCCGAAATTTCCCCTTCAGCTCTCTGTCAGCACAGACTTCACACTTGATGGGAAACTCTATTGTTCGAGGCATGTTTACATGCTCACTCCATGCTCAGAACAGCGGAGTCCTGCAAACTTGTCCTAATGTGGATTGAAAGAGTGCTGAGTTTCCGAAATACAAAGTTATCGGGAATAAGGTATTAAAAATTAAAACTGTTATTGCGAAAATTAAAAATGTATTTATTGGGCTACAATATAACAAATACCGTTAAAACATCATAAAACATGTTAATACGGATATACTATATATAGTTACTTTTCTTTGAAAACAAAAATTATATATATCAATAGATTATAACAAAATAGTTTACCTCATTTCTTGCCAAAATTGTTTATTTTTCCCAACATGATTGTCGAGTAATTTGAACTTCCTGGTTATCGAGTGTTGAGTTTGTGGGATTCAACCTTACTACATTAATATAAACAATAGGAAGTATTCTATTGAATCACATCTGTTTCATGTACACCAATGTCACAAAATGGTTACTATCAGTTATTGATACTAACAAAGAGATTGTACTGCCTAGTAGTGCGCTCTAATGTATCCAAATCTAATATCTTTGGTCAACATATAGCTGGTGAGGCTAACAAATGGAATTCATTCTTATGAATTACGCATATGGTTCGACAATTAATTTTCAAGTAGTAAATGAAGAAATGCTGGACTTCTCCATAATAATGAAAATGCCTGCTGGACAGAAACGAAAACATTAAAATTCTGGGCTTATTTAGCAAAAACCGGACAATTGTAACCCTAGTGAATGTAACTTTTATAACTTCTATTCAAACAATTCACCATAAAAAAATTATGGTTTATTGCGATATGAGTGGATCAGCAGCTTTGTCAGTTCAGCATATTTTTTATGCATACCAGTAGAGAGAATTTAATAATTATTATAGCTGCCCTGTCCAGGCTTACCAAAAGATACAGCCTATAGATTAGTCTGTTAAAGACAATTTTACGAATACATTATCTAAGAGTTTTAAAACAAAAATTGCATATATGCATAACAAGGAGAAAAATCACGTTGATTGAAAATCAGAATGACAATCATTAACAGACCTCTTGGACAGAGACAGCCATAACCATTATTAAAAGTTTATTGAAATTATATTATTGAGTACAGATGGTTGTGGACTAACGCTAAAGAATCACGTAAGATTTGTAGAGAAATGTCCACTAGAATATCTGTTTGGAACCCAAATCGCTTGAAGATACCCACTGAAAATTGCGTAGCAGTACCTCGTGCACCAAAGAGTAGGCCAATTAAATTATGAACTAAAGTGTTTGCAGAATCTTACTTGTCTTATTTTTCCTAAACTAGGTTGCCATTTTCTTAAAAGAAAACTTAAAATTTGTTACTTGTTTGTATAAAAACAGGAAATTAGACTTTTTACTTAATTTATAATATGTAATAATCTAATTTATTCATTTATTGCAAAAAATATTATATTAATTACCTCAGCAATCAAGTTGATCATGCTCAGGTGGAGTTCAGTTTAATTACACACATAAAAATTAAAATAAAATGTCATATTTAGCTTCCTAAAAATACAAGTAAGAATACAGAATGTAACACAAAAGCATTTTATTAAATATATCAGGAAAACATTGTGAAGTGTCAATATTAGCCTATATATTAAACTTTAAATCATTCAACTTCACACAAAAGTTATTGGGTTCCCAGCTTAAGTGGCTAAATAGGCTAAAAATCCTCGAAATCTGAATATCTGCAGGAATACATACTTTTTCCCATTTTGTCATCAGTGTTCTCATGTGGGTGAGACTTCAAATGCAGTCAGAAGGATAGTGGATTATTACAAACTTAAAACAAATGCTGTTTTATCTTTTTTTTTTTTAACTCAGTGTGTTTTTTTTTTCATCTGCATATTGACAAAGTATAAATTGATTATTATAACTATAGTGAGAATAGTTATATTTATTTATAACATTATTGTTCACAGGTCTGATGTTCCTAAACCTGAAATCTACCATGCCAGGGGACGTCATAAATCATCCTCTGATAATCCTCAGAACTCTCCTGGCAAGGATTCATTACTAGTCAAAGATGAAACATTCCCTGAACTGGCACGTGCACGCTCATCCTCTGACAATGATGATGAGAATGAAAGCATCTGTTCATGTGGAGCTGGTGGTCGAGAAGGTGATGCCTTCCCAAAGGCCTTCGAACGTGATCTAGTTACACCAACCAACCTCATGCTTCTCTCCTCATCAGATAACGAAGATGGCCGGAAAGAGGGCAGCAGACAAGTGTCCTTCGAGTCTTCATGCTCTTCTGTTCAGCATCAGAAGAGCCTTTCTGATGGAACAGATGGAATCAGTGTAAAACCTGCAGGAGAGAAGACAGAAGATGCAGAAGATGACAAAACACCTGTAGAATCATTCCAAATATTAGAGGAAAGGAGGAGATCATGTTTAGATCACCATTGGGCCATTCCAAGTGTCGACAGGTCATCATTAGATAAGGAGCAGGAGGATATTCTACCCTCTGAAGAAAAACATAGCACCTCAAAAGCAGGTGAAGATGTTGCCGGAGGAAACGATCTTGATAGAAGAGGTCAGCTGGTAAAGCTTAGCTGCCATGACTCTGGCATTGATATTAGAGATGCTGGAGTTACAGACTCCATAGGTGCTGGACCTCAATTGCCTCCAAGCCAAGCTGAACCAGAACTTGTTGTTGCCCCCACAAAGAAGGTGTTTTCAGATGCAGACATCATTAATGCATCGCCAAATGACTGGGTGCCTCCAAAAACAGTTGCCCAGCTGACTGCTGTGATAGATTCATCTGCAGCACAGAGTACTGATGCTTTCAACAGAAAGAAAACATCATCTGTGTCATTCAGTCTGGACTCAAATGCTGATAGTGGTGAGGGTACAGGTGTTAGTGAAAACAGAGAGGGAAGTGAAGATCCTTCTAGCCAGAAATCTGATGATTCAGAAAAACATGAAAGTCGAAGAAATAAGGCAAGTATTAATTGTTATGACTTAATGTTGGATTGTTAGAATATTGTTACTGGATATATAAAAAAATATATATACTTTTTAGTAGGGATGGGTCGATACCATATTTTCTCGATACTCGATACTCGATACCGATACATGATTTTCCCTCGATACTCGATACTTAGATACTTGATACCGTCAACATTTCCAGTTTCAATAAATAGGTACAGTCGGTCAAATAAAAAACGTCGGGCGGTATTTGATTAAGTATCACGAACGAGCATATGCGCATGTACAGGAAGACTTAAGGTTAGGTTCACACACGCCTCTTGTCTATCCATGTATTTTCTTGATTATTTAGTCAGTTTTGTTCCAAAACAAACATGTATAGAAGGCTGTGGCTATATGCCTCAAATCCGCCATATTCTTGGTTGCAAATTTTTATAATATTAATAATTAATAGATTCGCGAGGAATATGTTTATTCAAGGAGCATTTTTTTAAGATTTTATTTTATAATACCGGTACTTCTAGTGCAAAATCAATTACTTACGTTCAACTTCTGCCACCAATCTAATAGCATCGAAATACATGGCCGGCCAGATCCACGATTCCTATGAAAACTTCCGGTCGCATTATAGTGAAGTACCCACCTCTTTAAGAAATATGGAACCTTCTCGCTGCTTCAGAGACCGAAAAATGCAGGTCAATTACAGCCTTAACTACACTTTCTCTCACGTTAGCATTTGTATGTGGCGATGACACAAAGCAAATGAATTATGACAATGCATTAAGTTGAATATCGTGTGTTGCGCTTTCCGCGATTTTCATTTTTTCCCTCCTTGTTCATATTTTCCCTCCTGCCGCATGGCCTCATATGTTCCGAAAATGACCTGTATTTTGTGTTTTTTATAGGAAACTTGTGAACTAATGCGTCAAAACTTTAATTTTAACAGCATACGAGTCCCGACGTTTTTTATTTGACCGACTGTACATTAAAAATTAAAAATTGTGAGAACTGTGTAATACAAACTAAATTAAGTGTTGTTCATATTTAATGAGACAAAATTTAATATCATAATTAGCCTATAATTATTTTTAAACTCTACATTAAAACTGAAATTATTTTTTGAAAGAGTCCACTTACAAGTTTTTGTTAAAAAATACTAGCATTCTCACTTAATTGCAGAATTACCAAAGTATCGAAAAAGTATCGAGCGAGTTTTCTGAAGTATCGCTCGATGCCGATACCATGCAAGTATCAAGAGTATCGAGGTATCGAAAGTATCGAGGACCCATCCCTACTTTTTAGTTTTTAATCCTGAGGTATGCTACTTACTCATAGGGATCCATGAATTTTGTATTTTGAAGGACAAAATTCATTTTAAAATTTTGATTGTAGCTTATATTTTTCAGAATAACGACTTCCCACAGTTAGGACATACCTATAAATGTATTTCTGATAGATTATTAAATTTCTTACTGATGTAGACATGGTCTTATATACATGATGTAGACATGTTCAATATAACATAACAATAGTTTTTGTGTTTTCTGCCTATTTACCACTAGTATAAAAATAATTATACGATTCCAACTAAAAAATGATGTCAGAGAATTATAAATTAACTGTGTATTGATTATTATAGCACATTATGTTATATACAGTGATTAAAATTTTAAAAGTTTCAAATATACAATGAAATGTACAAGCATTGTCATTAACTTGTAACTGGATACTGGTGTGCCACAAGGAACAATTTTGGGTCCAATTCTTTTCATTATTTACATAAATGAGTTGCTGCATCTGGACTTAAATAATTTCCATGGCCGTCTTTACTCTTATGCCGATGATACCGTATTGCTATTTTCCGCTCCAACTTGGCAGGATACTTACAAATGGGCTAATAAAGGATTAAGAGTAGTTAAAAGTTGGCTTGACTGCAATAGGTTAGTATTAAATATAGATAAAACAAACTGTGTTCCATTCTCATTAACAACTGCTGGTACTCCACAATTAAAAATGGATCAAAACTTGTGCGTAAGACTACATGATATCAACTGTGAATCTGATTCATGTACCTGCCAGGTTGTGAAGGAGACAAATCAGGTCAAATACCTTGGTATTATTATAGATCGTCAAACACATCACATATTTATGTACCAGATTAAGAAAAACATTATACAAATTTGTCTGTCTAAAACAATATTTACCGACTGAAGTCTTAAGGACAGTCTACTTAGCTCTAATACAATCTGTGCTCCAATATGATATCATTGGCTGGGGAGGAAGTGGCACATCTGTATTGACTCCTTTGATTCTAATACAGAAGAGAATTATAAAAATTTGTTTAAAAAAGCCTATAGAATATCCAACAGAATTGATATTTCCTGAATTTAATGTGACGACTGTAGAACAAATTTATAAACTCACACTTTTAAAATACTTTCAAAAATACCGCAACGTACATGTATCGGATCCTCATAACTACAATACTAGAAGAAATAAAACATTGCCTTTAATAGAACCAAAATACTTCACCTCTTCTGGCTCTAAACATAGCATTTATTATGGTCCAAGACTCTATAACTCTATAATTAGGTCACATCCAGAAATAGTACATATGAACAACAAAAAATTCAATAAGTTTATCAAAAATCTTATTTCATAGTTCAAAAGTTACTTCACTCTGTACCTAGTAGACAATTAAGGAACGATTTTATTTGTAATAACTCAGGGTTTCAATTTTTGTTCTTACTACTTTTCCTTTTTTCTTTTTACTATTCTGTTCTTTCTTTTTTATTATTATTGTTTAGGTATTGATTTAATATTATAATTTCTTTATGTATTTGTAATTTGTATTTTATAATGTAAATGGCTGAACTGTGCCCGAGCACGAGCGCTTGCTCATTCGGGTGGTCTTGTTTTGTTTTGTATAAATATAAATAAATAAAATAAAAAAATAAAAAATATGCCAGTAATGAAGTAAAACAAACATAGTTGCAGCGTAAATGTTGTACTGTAGGTATATTACACTGTACAGTTATGTTTGTCTCAATTAATTATTAACTATTTGTCTTACAAGTTGATAAAAGTGCTTGTATATATATCCGAAACTTCAAAATTTTAATCACTGTATATAATGTAAACAATACACAGTTAATTTCTAACTCTCTTATGTAAGTCTTTTGGAATTGTACGATTAAATTTGATACTAGTGATAAATAGGTGGAAAACTCAAAACCCATTGTTATGTTAAGCCGCGTTCACACCTGTGCGCCTTGCGCCTAGTTGCCGTGCCTCTACAGTGCATCTGCGCATGCAACGGTGCAAGCTCACGCATGCACCTAGTCTCTTGCGGCTCCATTATTGTAGGCGCATACCTCTTTCTGTTCACACCTGCTAGAAGTGCGCAGATGAAATGTCCGCTTTGGATTTAGGTGCCGTAGCTGCTGCAGCTGTTGTTATTTTGCGACAAAGACGAAACCGTAAGAAGAAAACTCAATTGTATTGTAATCACAAAGTTGGCAATGTAGTTGACCTTTCACAAAAATATGAAAGTCAAACAGCAGTAAAATTGGTCATGGCAATCAATCTTTCATTTCCAGAATATCGTTCGAAAATGTACGCAGTAGGAACAACTCTGATCACCAGTAGGTACTATTTCGACGCATTTTCAACGAACGAACTGCGTTCTTCCAAATATAATTTTATTTATTATTAATTAGGCCTACCAATAATATGAGCGTAATAATTGTCACATTTTGAATAGGTAGCTGGCAGGATTAGGGCATGTGGTCAGCATGCCGAATCCTACTGCAGTTGTTGATAGCTTACTGAACCGAAGCCGCTACTTCTTTATGAATTAGCTCCTCGGTTGGTGTCACGAGACTGAATGCACCCCGTTCCAGTTGGCCCTACCTCAGAAAAATTTGAGGAGGTACCGGGGTTCGAACCCAGACTTGCGGGTCCGTAGTCAGCAACCACTAGACTAGGGGCTAAAGAGGGCTTTTGCAGAAAAACACTATTTTTAAATAGATTTTCCAATTAATACAAAAGAAAATAAATAAATGTGAATTTGTGCATTTTAAGAAAAGATGTAATGCAAATAAATTTATACAACGCACTCAAATTAATAATGTAGGCTATATATCGCTTTGTTGTTTGTCTTTGTATAGTGCAGCTATTCATTGCATGGGCAGGCGGCATCAAAGGAATAAACCATTAGTCAGTGTTTATTTTAACTGATGTAACCAAGTCGGCCTTGGCTTCTGCTTTCCAAAACAAAAGCAACGTTGTTATCATTGACCTCAGTTCTTCCCTCGGTTGAATCAATTCACTCGTGTTATTGTTTATTGTAACTATCGTAGGAAATGAAACTTGAGCAGTCTGAAATACTTTGAAATGTATATATAGAAACAATTTCAGTCAACTTATTTTAGTAGATAGGAAGTTAATTGAGTGAGCATTGAATAATTGTATAATTAAAAAGGGTAAATATCTCAATTGTTTATGCTATTTTTCGAGTGCCAATATAAGGAATAGTTACTTGCTTATTTGGGGGGGGGGGGGAGAACTAGAATAACTCTGTCAAAATTATAAACAATTTTCGGTGTCATATTAGTGTCCATTATTATATTTTATGAAGACGGCTAAACTCGTTTGTTTAAAAAGCCTAAAAAGGGCTATTCATTGAAATAATACCACTGCTCTACTCTGCTGGACTCTACGAAAGTATGATCGGAGGCTTTTTATTTTATTTAGCACCGCTTTCGTTGTTCCCAAAGCGTATTTGTCCCTTAGAAACTGTAAGGAATCGCTCCTTTTTGTCCTGTCCTTGTAGTCCGGGGAGCTAGCCATCCACAAACACGGATACGAGCGATAATCCTCCACGAACTCAAATTCTTTTCATTAGACCACTCCGCCATAATGAAAAATCAGAGCAGAGCCTTGGAAGACGCACGACTGTTGCACGTAGCTCCCCGTTTCAAATGGGGAGCTACTTGCGCCTACGTCCACCGGCGCAAGGAGGTCCGTGCGCACAGATTCCACGCATGCCTCACCCTGCACCGTTGCATGCCCCGGCTTGCATCTCCACCTGCCAGGCGCAAGCCTCTTGTGCGCATGCAACGTTGCACAGGTGTGAACGCGGCTTTATAATACCACAATGGAAACGAAATACATCAGTGATCTCAATATAGTAACAGACCCTCTTTTGGTTGATGTAGTTATTTTCTTCAGATTACTTTCTGGCAAGCCAAAATGTTTTCAGAAGTAGGTAAAAAATTTATTGCTGTGCTTCAAGCTCTGAAATTAAGCCAATTACTTCTGTGTTCTCCAGTTATTTATCCTTATAAAAATGAACACTCCTTCAGGTTGACATGGTATTCACATCTAACATGGGATCAGTTATGAATCCTTTCCTGTTGTTTCGCTCATAAGATATCATATCATTCCTCCTTGTGCCACTGTCAGAAGAGAGCTGTAGACTTTCTTGTAGATGTGAAAGTTCTTTGCAAGAAGTTTCTGAAGTTAAGGTTCTGACTTTGTGATGATGTATGCTCCTTAATTTATGGCATGGGCAGTTTCCCAAAATGTGTGACAGTGTACCATCTGCAACAAAGTTTGCCATTTTGGGACATGCCCGGAACAGTTCTCACTGCAAAAACGTTCACAATCATCTTAATTGCTTCTCACTAATCATTAGAGTAGGTTCTTGATGAGCTTTAATCCACGAATTTCCATATGTAGCTTATTTCTTGTACAGTTCCACTCCAATACTGAAAAATGTATAGTATGAATATTTTATAATCCATACATTATCCCTACAACATTGCTAAAACCTGTTTTTTCTATTGTCAGATTAATTTGAATTTCATACTTCTCATATGTTTTGTTTATTTTAGGAAATACTGATTATGTTTTAAAATATGTGAGTTAATAGTGAAAGCTGGAAATTGTCTAATGACGTCTGCGAGTATTTTGGAGATAAACATTTCATAAAGATTAAATCCTGTTCGTATATCAATATCTACAAATTTTAAAAACTGTCCTTGGGAAGCCATAGAGCTTAGAATTTATAGAGCAGAGCAGTAGTTGTATTCTGAAGTTTGAACCACACATCGTACAGATCCACCAGCTGCTCCAATGTTTTGTGAACAATTTGTTTTGGAACAAAAAAATGGTTGCACTACATCTCCACATGAAAGAATGTATCTACTCAGTTGCATTCATAAAACATTACTCAAAGTAGACTAGAGAAGAGAATGTATAGAGTAACCTGAAGGTTTACTTGGACTGGAATTTGTTTTTGTGAATGACCAGAAATATTGATAATGTGGAATGAGACTGTTTGAAGTATTGACAAGAAAATTTACTAAAATTACATTCACAGTATTCTCATGTATTAATTTTTAACACCAAATTATGGATTTTAGGGTGCATATTGCCCACATAGTGAATGATTCTTATACAATTACTAGCATGTGCCCGCGGCTTCGCCCGCGATAATTATTTCAAAAATTAAAAATTAAGAGCATAATAGTTAAATCATTATATTTATTAACACCTAAATCGCGTGGACTACATACCACGATTAGATAGCGTCGCCTGGTAAAAGCGACCTCAGATTCGAGTTCCTTGGCCCAGAATACCCCTGTACAGTGAGTTTCGTCCAAATCGAACAATGTTTGACCATATTTAGGCCTATATTGATTATTCCTCTTCCGTGTAGGTTGAAAATTTCATATGTTTTCGGGCCTTGATATTCTAAACAAATCCAGGATGGACTTACAAAATCAAGCGATCGCCCGCGATAATTATTTCAAAAATTAAAAATTAAGAGCATAATAGTTAAATCATTATATTTATTAACACCTAAATCACGTGGACTACATGTCACGGTTAGATAGCGTCGCCTGGTAAAAGCGATCACAGATTCGAGTTCCTTGGCCCAGAAAATCCCTGTATAGTGAGTTTCGTGCAAATCGAACAATGTTTAACCATATTTAGGTCTATGTTGATTATCCCTCTTCCGTGTAGGTTGAAAATTTCATATGTCTACGGGCCTTGACATTCTAAACAAATCAATCGACCAGCGTGGGCTTACAACATTCTAGCGATCGCGATGTTTTTATTACCACGGTATGACAAAAATAGCCAAAGCCAACTGCAATTGATTTGACATTGAAATGTATTACTGAAATCTGATGCTTCGAGAGCGCTAAAATCACGTTTTCTGCCAGTTTTTCACTCACAACTCGCGAACAAAAGCTAAAATTAAAAATCCAGCTTCGATGAGCATTCGCCCACCTTTCAGCCCACCTATGTTTAAAATTTCAGATCTCTGCGTTCAGGAGATTTCGCTGGGCATCGTGGACAGACAGACAAACACGTCCTTTTATTATTTTAAGATAGCATGTGCCCACGGCTGCGCCCGCGATAATTATTTCAAAAATTAAAAATTAAGAGCATAATAGTTAAATCATTATATTAACACCTAAATCATGTGGACTACATATCACGATTAGATACAGTCACCTGGTAAAAGCGACCTCAGATTCGAGTTCCTTGGCCCAGAAAACCCCTGTATAGTGAGTTCCGTCCAAATCGAACAACATTTGACCATATTCAGGCTAATATTGATTATCCCTATAATAATAATAATAATAATAATAATCCTCTTCGGTGTAGGTTGAAAATTTCATATTATGTTTGCGTGCCTTGACCTTAAAAACAAATTAATCGACCAGCGTGAGTTACAACATTCAAGAGATCGCGATGCTTTTATGTCGAAGGAATGACAAAAATAGCCAAAGCCTAGTGTAATTGATTTGTATTACTGAAAACTCATGCTTCGAAAACTCAATAAACACACGTTTTCTGCCCGTTTTTCACTCATAACTCACGAACGAAAGCGGAAATTAAAATTCCGGCTTCGAGGTGCACATTCCGACCCTTTAGTCCATCTATGTTTAAACTTTCAGATCTCTGCGTTCAGTAGATTTCGCTGGGCATCGCGGACAGACAGACAGACGGAGGACAGACACATCCTTTTATTAATATAGATAGACTCCATATTTTTTTAAACAGCTTTCAGTGCAGTATTTAGTAAATATAGCATTCTTGTAGTAATTTTTTTTCTGGAATACAAACAACTGAACGCAATCCAAGCGTATCCCTATGTGTTATGGAAAGCAGTGTCTCTCTGCCTGTCTTATCTGTCTGTACATTAGTGTGCTTATAACCACTGATCCAATTTACATGCATTTTTTCTTTTTAGTTTATAGATATATTCCCTGGCCAGGTTTTATATTTCGTTATGCTTAGTAACATAAGGAATAAGCAGTGATTATTTTAGTTCATCAGGTTCAATATAGCTGGTTGATTGTACATGGACTTGGAGAGCAGTAATTATCCAGTGTAAGAGTCAGCTTGGTATTGGTGGCCATTCTTTGTTGGCAAGATATCTTTTGTAACTAAGAAGAATTGCATCTTTCATTGTTTCTCTTCTTAAAATATGATGTTCATATGAGGTTTTTTCAATTTTTTCATTCAAATAATATATGTGCAAATACTTTTTGATTGATTTTTCATTCATAAATAATGACTCAGTTTTTTAATTTAAGATCTTCACAACAGAAAAAATTAGAGATCCATGAAATACACAAGATGCCATAACACGAAGTGTCTTAATTTTGTCAAACGTTTGCAAAGTTTTCTTTTACCACCACCCATTACCTGCAAAAAAACATGCTTATGGATTGTGAAACATAAACATAATCCCGCTTCTAAAACAAATTTTAGCAAATTTTATTTTATTTGGATGAAATCTTAAAAATTTTAATAAATGCTAGTACATTTTTAAGGAATGTTTTCACGATTTCCTGTACTTATTCCCTTGTGACTTGATCAAAAAATAAATACGTTGGCCAAGTTGCCAGCCAGAAGCAATTCTCACTCCAAAACGAACTGCTAACTAAACATAATGCAGCCAAGGAGGAAGGACCACAGGTTCAACCTGTGATGCAACTAATATTGAGGCTTGTTCAGATTACATAGACTGCTCCATAAATTTTAACTTCTGTGGCTTTCCATTTTCAGATTACATAGACTGCTCCATAAATTCTAACTTCTGTAGCTTTCCATTTTATTATTATTATTATTATTATTATTTATTTATTTATTTATTTTAATAATACTGGAATAGAAATTCAGCTTAGTTTTTAAGATATGGTTGGTTCCAAAATCTTGTGGATGTGTCAATACCCAATTATGAGCATTCGCTATGAAGTTATGGAAAGTTGAAATGAATAAATATTTCCTACAACAGATGAAAATACAAGAGGTAGGAAATTTGAATTAAGCCGACAATAGAAATACCTAGTTTTTAGTAAGCTAATTTGTAATCAGTGGATTCTAAAATGTGCATATATAGATTATATTTTTAAAATAAGACCGCCAGATTAGAAATAATACTGAAATATTGAAATTTTAAACTCGTTTTGCTTAGAAACAGAACCTTTTCACAGATCTCTAGAAATAATATGTAGACGAAAAAGACTTTTCGTAAACTTTTTTCAGTACTTTGCTGTATGTGCATGTTGATGAAGGATTTCATATTATGTGACTGTATACAAGTACATGTATAAGTTTGTATAAGAGTGTACCAAATTACCTAACTATGTGTCAGTTTTCCTAGGCATCTGTTAAAGGGGGTGAAGTGCAAAAGATTCATGCTGTTTTACTAGTTTAATGTATTGTAATATTAATTTTAGATGCTGAAACGATTATCATACCCATTGGCCTGGATGGAAGGATTAACAAGTGAAAAGGAGGAGAAAGAAGCTTTGTCCAGTGTACCAAACTCAGCTGATAGCCAGCATCATTCCTCTATGTTTTCCAAGGTGTTCTCAAGGTAAGCACTTGCATTAAAACATTGTTACTAGATGACCTTAGAGATACCACCACTCTCTGTGAACCTTAATACTATTTATGCTTTAAGAATGCAAACCTTAATACAGTGTTTCGTCATGAATTGTATACACATTTGTATATTTGGTGCTTTCATTGGTTCCCATATAACTAAATTTAATAAGCCTAATAGCTACTTTAAATATATACCTGCTTATTAATAATAAATTTGTGTTCAGATGTATGTTTAGTTAGTTACAGTTAACAGAAAAACTGTCTTTCCTTATTCAACATGTATCATAATAAACCAGTATGTATGAATTGAAGGGGTCGGCAGAAGATAGTGCTAACCCATACAAACCTCATTTAAGATATTGCATTTTTAAAGTTTGTTCAGATCTGCTTATCTTATTTTTATCTTTCTTTTGGTACATATTATGTTATTAAAAAGCCATATTGATAGAATTAGCCTATGCTCAGAAGCATTGAAATAAATAGTGACTAAGAGAGAAAATAAGTAGTGACTAAGAAAAAACATAGTGTAACAATCCCAACTTTTACAAAAAGAGTGTTAGCAGGAACTTCTGTCGACCCCTTCAGTTTTTGTAATTTCTTTTGGTTGTAATTAATTTTCTTTTAAAAGTAAATACATTTTCAAGGAAAGTTTATGTTCTTGTTCACATGAATTTGAACTTTCCAAATGTTGACATTGAAGGAAATGAATAGATATCTCCATATGAATAAAATATTGTCATTCCATTGTGCATTCAGAACTGAAAAATATAATTTAATAATAATAATAATTACTTTTAAAATTAAGTAACCAGTTTCATGATAGGTAGAAAGAATATACCGGTATTTTTAAAAAATACATTTTCCATATTTAATTAGCATTCTTTCTGCTTCACTTTTCAGTTTACTTACCAAAATATAATTGTTGATGATATAGAAATCTAATAATAGATTTTCTTCATCTTCTTCCAAAATTCAACCCATAGAAGATAAAATAAACATTCTGATGAAAAACCAGAATGTAAAGCATGCTGTTTCACTAATATATTTTTACATCGTTAATAATTTGTGGTTGATATCTAGATCTGTAAAGAAAAAAAAAAAATAAAGGAATATATGCTGAGAAAAAAAAATGTTTAAAATCAAATTTTACACAAATGAAGTTTGATACATCAATCTAATTTATTTTTCCCTCATTACAATTATAAAAATTACAATAAATCACATAAAAAATATCATATATCATATCATATCATAAGTCCTTGTGTTGTCATGATTATTTTCTAATCAGACAAGAATTTCAAATTGATCGTCCTCATTAAGACTAAGTTAGAAATGAATATGACATTCACATGCAGAACAGATACATAGATCATTGTCTTATTTCCACAATGTGATGTGTTCATTCACCTCATCTTCAATAAGCTGTCTCTCATATACTTGTACATTTTTCTATCAAATACACGCTGTTAATAGCTGAAGTTACTTGAAACTGTTAGAGTTGTTTAGAGTGTGGTTAATTAGATAATTAGAATACTAGTCTCCTATTACTGGTGCCCCATCATTGTCCTCCTGTATGTGATCCCATCATGACCATGCAGCTCTCCAATCAACCTCGTGAGCGACTTCAGTACTGGCTTGTTCCTGACCAAGACCCCTAGTGAGGAGAGTAGCAAGTCCCCAGGCCCTGGGCCACCACCACCAACCCCTGCCCCAGATCTTGATTCTGCCCCCGACACCCCGAAGTCAAGGAGCGAGTCTTCTCCTGCTCCAGATGCCACCACTGCAGCCTCGGGGGCAGGGGTTGGTGGCTTTTCTATTGCTGACACTGCCGGAGCCATTATGAGTGGTGTGGGGTAAGCTCATAACCCATCTGATGCCCGTATTGCTCGCAATGGTTCACATTGATGTTGTGTTTCATGATGTTTATGTGTCTTTGATCAGACTTGATGGGGATGATTTGCTTTAGTTTGGCAATTTAATGTGAAGTTCTTGCAGTTGATGAGTCTGCTGGAAATTTGGCGCCACCTACAACACACCACTTACTACTCAAATATATTTGTTTGTTACCTAGTACAGTCTGTTCATTGAAAAAATTTTACTATGTTTTCCTATCTTAACAACAGGAAATAAGTTTCTTATTTTTAAATTTTTAGTTAGAGAAACAAAGATGAGATGTACCATATATTTTTCTTCAATCCTATATTTAAATCTTGAAAATATCAGTAATAACATGCAGATGTGCAAATATATGTAGATTTGTACTAGACTTTCCATATGATTGCATACCTCAGAAAAATCCAAGGAGGTATCGCGGATCGAACCTAGGCCTGTGGATCCATAGCCAGTGACGCTAACCGCGAGACCATGCAGGTGGTCCAGCAAAATGAAAACACATTTCTTAAACAAACAAAAAACCACAGGAAAAAATAAAATACAATATAATAATAATAATAATAGTAATAGCAATAATAATAATAATAATAATAATAATAAAATTTAAAGTATTTAAATGTGACTGATTTTAATTTTTCTCTGGTTCAAATCATAAATTTCACAATCCCTGTTGAGGTCTCCAATTAGGAAATCGATAACTTATTTCAGCAGCTCAATTTCTTTACAGTCCTTTCATATGCTTTTGTATTTGTGAAATAGTATGAGTAGGGATCCATTGTGATTTGATTATTAACTTAACTAATCTTATGTGAAACGCACATGAATTTATCTTTCCAAAGAATGGATAGTGTGATTTTCTTGCTTTATATTCTGACATAGTAAATAGTTGAATTGTAAGATTGTGTGTTCAGTGGTAGCACAATCTTTAAAAAATTATGAAAATGTTTTCCCGTGTACCGTAGTCTGGTTGTATAAAACATTCTCCAGCATTCTTCTTTACACATTGCTTGAGTTTCCTAGCTGAAATATGACATTTTTGTTTTGATACTATACAGTTCACAGACAGATTAGCATCTTTAAACATGTATTTCAGTGAAACATCAAAATTCATGTTCAGTGAAAAAACGAACTAATATTGATGGAAATCAAATTTTATGTTTTGATATAGCATTGGTGTATGTGCATTTTTGTTAAAAATGAACAGATTGTATATGGTGTATAGCTGTCCTACAAAGTACACTTTTACAGATGCCGTAGCTGTGGCTTTGTGTTTATGCAGATTGTGCTCCAGTATGAATGTTAAATAACTTTTTGTATAGAATCACATTAGATCATTTCTAATACAAGCATGATACATGACACTTCCTTCAAGGTATTCAGAGTTGTTAGTGTAGAGATCAAATTATGTTGTTACACTGTATTCTGTTATACATTGTGTCTTGTGTTACACAGACCTGTTTAGATAGTTCTTTCCTTTAAGTGTTGTGTTACATTTAGAAAGTGCTCATTACACTATAAGTAAATTATTAATACACCACCACAACAATGTGTTCGTTTCATGTGTTGTTTCTTACGAACAGATGTGGACTCCATGTTAACCCAAGGACTTCGACTATGGGTGTTGATTACACAACTTTTTATTTAATCTTGTTTGTTTTAAATTATTTTTGCAGAACCGTTTCCCTTTGAGTTGTATTTTTGATACTGTATAAATAAATAGTGTAGTTTTTAACGTCATTCGACCATAATAAATAAGAACATTAGAATGATTTCGACAGAACCGGATTGGGAGAAGCAAAACCCAAAAATGAATAGTACAACAATTTGAGCAATCTGTAATATAGGTCATAAAAGTAGATTATAATTATAATATAGATACTTGTAGTGTATCAATGTAAACCACATGAGATAATAGAGATAATGTTTTAATATTTAAAAAATATGAACCGTACATTAAGAGTATAAGTTATGCAACCTTCACCATCAAAATCCTGTAATACCTTTCTTGAGGTTTGTCTCATGTTAACAGAATGATTGTGTTGCCTGTATTTAGTCCCCCCCCCCCCCCCCAATGAAAAGTAACAAAGGAAACTTCAAGTCACAATTTTTCACTGAAAAATCTATGGTTGTCAATGCTGTGTTTATGTTTGTTGTGTTTGGAGAACTTTGTTCAAGAATGAAACCAGTATATCACATTAAAAACTAAAATTCATTTTACACCCTCACAGCTGTTTTGTACTGTTATGGTAAAACATGTTTACCAATTTCTGGTTGGGTTTCCCTGGCATGATCACATATAATAATATGGTATTGACAGAAATTTGGGACTCCTGTTTAAAAATTTTATGAATATTTCAGTAGGGATGTGCAAGAAATACGTAAATAGTAGTATAATGTGATTATTGAGAAAGTGACTATTAGGGTAATAAATAAGTAGTTTTCATTTAAGGTTAGAAATTGGATAATAATTCACTCCATATAACAAGTAAAGCTGGTCAGTCTTCTAGTAAATATCTCAAGTGACATAATATATATTATAATGTGGTTGCCATGGTCAATTGCTCTGTCGTTTTGCACATACCATTGCTTCTTTTTTATTGATGGTCACTGAATTTATTAATTACTGCTAAATACAAAATTCTGGGTTCTGAGAAGTGCACAGAAATTGTTGTCCTGTCACAATTTTTCATATAAAGTATATTAGAACCTTGATTATCTAAGTCAGTGTGTTCAACTGAAAACGCAGGTAGCCTATTATGGATAGTTATTTAGTTTCATACAATTGACATTATTAGGGCTGATGAAGGTGCTAGTTACTGTTGTTACTATTATTGGTTTCTTATCTGTACAAAGATAGTCCTTATGGTCATGTGCTCCATTCTGAATAAAAAAAAAGATTGATATTTTTGGTGTTGTGCAATTGACATTAAAAATATCACCGTTCACTATGTTTAATGCCCTTATAGCATACAATCTTAACATTATTAAATGTCTGTTCATAAACTAAAGGAATTTCTATTAGTAAGAAATTTCATTTCGTTCACTACCAAAAGTCCTATGATAAATACCATTTTTCCTCAGGTTGGATAAAGCCTGTGGGCCTTATTTTGGAGACCTCTGATTTAGGGTATGAAACTAATTTAACTTTCTGGTATTATACAGAGGCTATTAAAGGTTACTTGATAATATGGACCTTCAGAGCCAAGTCTTGGATAGTCAGGATTCTAATGTAATTGTTTTGCTTTACATTTTGTTCTGAAAACTCTATGAAAGCTTGTGTGATCTTTTTAAGTTAAACTCATAAGTAATAATTAATGCACTGGTTAATTTATTGGTCTTATTACTGAGTACAGTATTTATAATTCCATCTGTAGAGCAGGAATATATATAGGCTAAATATTTTTTTGTAAGGATAATTAAGTGCCAGAATGGTACTTTATGAGATAATGTGTTGGATGGGAAAATGTCTGTCTGTCTGTATGCATGATAACTCAAACACGCTTTATCAGATTTTCAAGAAACTTGGTATACACATTTATAACGTCCATGGGAAGAAGCCTATTGATATTGTACCAAATCGGTTGACCAGTACCGAGTAAAGCCCAATTTAATGCCTTTTATGGTAGTATATTAGAAAGAATTTATCAAATGCAAATCAGTTCTCAAGACAACATATTGTTTTACAGTGTTCATATACAGCTTTGGAAGTTGGAATACAGTTAGCTTTGATAGATAATGCTACCCACATATTTCTTCACATATGCTTATCAAACTAGAAATTTTTCTTTCCGTAAGCACTGCTTAATGAGTCGATCTGGTACTTAACTCTGAAATTGATGACAAAAATAACTTATTTTCTGCATATCGTAGTTGCAATTATCACTGATTAAACTATAGCATTCTGGCACTTTGTTATATCAGTTATTATTATTATTATTATTATTATTATTATTATTATTATTTTTTTTTTTTTTTTTTTTTTTTTTTTCTGTAACTCTTGTCCTTAAATTAAAGTGTTCTGCAATGAGGTTGCACAATTAATTAAATGTTTGCTTCCTTAGCTTTAAAATTGCATTGTGCTTTATGGCTTAGTGGTGTTGCCTTTTTCTTCTAAAAATAAATTTATAGTAAATGGAAACAACACACCACAACAATTCATGGAAACAGCCCAAAATATCTACTTTTGGAAATGTAGTTCAGTACTGTACATGGATATACACAATTTTAGTTCAGACCATGACCAAATGATAGGATACATACAAATATACGTTTCAGATCATGAGTACACGAGCATACAGACATTTTATAGATTATACAGTAGTTGATAATAATACGTGAATGCAGGTAGTTTATCAAAGTCTTGTGTATTGAGGCAGTGCTAATTTATTTTAATTTGCACTACACTTGTAGATCTCAAATAGCACTTCATACTGTTTGTGCTTCTTTTCACTATGCATCTTTTCCCATTCTTAGTGCATTGGAACGCTGCACATTTTCACTAAAGCTCTTTACTCTCCTATTACTTCCTCCTTATTCTGCATTGATGTTATCTTCAATAGTTGTTTAAAACATATGTGCAAAAGAGAATAAATAATATTAGATGTACATACTTAGTAATAAAATTCTAATTCTGGATTTTTTCCCCTAAGAAAGTGTTTCTTACTGACACATTGCTCTTACTATCTTAACCTGTAGTGTTCCTTATGTGTATATGTTTCTAATAAAAATATAAGTTTAAAATATTCATGCTTAAACAGTTTTAAATGCTAAAAATTTCATTAGGGAATAGTGACAAGGAAAATATCTTCACAATGAGCTAAGCAATACTTTGTTGAAAGAGAGAGGTGCTGATAAATTCCTATATTAGGTTGTTTTATCCCTAAAACTGCAAAAACAAATATTGGAATGAAGCAGCAGTTTGCCTTATTGTGTCTTTGAAATCATCAAGAATTTCATGTAATTTTATTATTCGCATTTCTTTTATTTTTGGAGTAACAAGCTGCCTTATAGTGCTGGACACGCAATTCACTCTTTTTTTAATACTATAGTTTGACTGTTTAATTAACTACAATTAGATTATTTCATTGATTAATTGGTTGAATTATAATAAAGTAAACAACAAATCTAGCTTTGGCTGTCATGATGATTTCAACGTAATATTAAGTATATGGCAATTTTTTTTAACAATTATTCCTTAGTGACCTGATTTTGAAAATGTTTCATTATACCCATATGTCGTGCCTTCAATGTGCATCATCACTTTGCAAAATTTAATAGAGGAAGGTTAATAGATTCAAATGTGATGGCATTTTGAGTGATTTACAGTTCCAAGGCTGAATGAAGCTTCGCTCCATATTGTAACAGCTTGAAGGAAAATAAGAGTATCACATTTTAAATTATATGTAACAATGTAACATAACACATTATTGTACTGATTATTTGAGTCGTACATCATTTTAATATCTTGTGATTATGTTTTCCTTACAATTTACAAACTATAAAACTGATTTTGGTACCATGTAACGTTGAAGTGTTCACATGATATTTGATTCTCTGCAGGCGTTCTTCTGTAGGCACCTTCATCAGACCACATTCATCCCAGTCAGAGTCTCGCAGTCAACAGCCAGCTGCCCCCAAGCTTGACTATCGCAGTATGGTATCCGTGGAGGACATGCCTGAGCTTTTTGTATCGTTTGACAGTAAGTACATTCTGTTATCTTATCTGTGGCTAGCAGTAGAGCCATTCTTATTCTGTTAATAAATGCACTCACAATGCACAGAAAAAAATAGTAAGAAAGTATTAAGATATTCTGGATCTCTGAAGAAAATTAATAAGTTTACCTCTGTAAAAAAACATGTTTTACTTCTGATGGCAAATTGGCAAGAAAAATAGAAATATTTTAGTTCATAGACTGTGCTCGTAGACCGTATCACTATATTTTAAACCTATTGAAACATATACCTATAATCTTAATTGGTAAAACTGAGTAATCAATGAAATTAAATTAAAATTTTATATTTTCATAAATGGATTTGAGAACATTTTTCAGTTATAAATTTAGAATAATGCTCTGTTTTCATCATGTGCAAAGTTAAAAAAGCAAAGTCAGGATTTTCATTTCGTGTTATGGAAGTAGGATGTTTTCAAAGAGTGAGAAAACCAAAGCTATGATTGACAGGTATGATAGATTTGCAGTTAAAAGTTTTATAAGCTCTTATCTTCCTGGGAAGATCCCAATTAGGTCATTAGGACATTCCAATTAATTTTATCCTTTTGGTGGCACTGGAATCCAGCCTCGTAACAGAAACGAATACCAGGAGCAATAGTTGGGGTAGAAACATCCAGTGCATAAAGTTGACAACCTCACCATCTCATGTTTGACTTGTCTAATAGCCTATCAAGGATCTGCAACTATGAGGAATTCTAGAGATCTACAAGATCTTTTTGTAAGGAGAACCCTGCTTTACTTATCGGGAAATAAATTAAGAGAATAATAGTAGTAACTTGGAATAAATTTCTATCTTCCAAATAGCAATTTGACAAAAATCCTGATAGCTTAAAGGTATAGGTGATAGCACTATGTAGACACAGTTTGTTAAAGTAAAATCAAATAAAAAGGGTAGGCCTACTTGTTTATACTGAAAGTATAAACTGCGGTCTCCAGGTCTTGTTCACCTAATTTTCACAAGCTTTGCCTTGCTCAGTTCTTAAGGACTTCACATAGCTAATTTTTATTTATCTTTTATTCATGAAAATTATCCTTTGTTTAGTTTGCACTTCACTGGTAGTCCAATTTCTTTCTGCAGAGAGTGTATCTGTTAAATAACTTCAGTAATTTTGAGAAGAGAACTAAAATCCCCCCTTTGTAATGAATTGGTTTCTCAATTCTGATTTGCTAGAAATTTAAAAGGCTGCATCACATTTTCAACAAAGAAAATAATAATAAAAAATATTAAATTTTTCAGAGTTTGCTAGAAATTTATAAGGCTGCATCACATTTTCAACAAAGAAAATAATAATAAAAAATATTAAATTTTTCCGAGTTTTTAATATAGAACAGTTCATGATTTTCTGTAGCATATGGCAAAATGTATTTTACACACCCAAGAATTGTCATTTTAAAGGATTGGACATTTGTCACATTTTTATAAAGATTCATTTTGGCATATCAGATCAGTCGACACCTAGTATTGTGAGTGCATATAAATTTTTGCATCTCACATAAGCAGCGAGCTTGACCTGATCCTGTAAGGTAGTCGGATTGGCTTCTGGCTGCCACGGTGCTGCTGCATGCAACCATCAGGCCTGCTCTGCTTGGTGCGTTCCTTTCACATAAGCTCGCTTCATAGTTAGAACAGTATCTACTGTAGTTTGTAGACAGTATGTTTCCTTCTACAGTAATTTCTCATCACTTATGAATAAAGGATGTTCTGTTTACTTCATTAAATTCTTTTAAAATTTATTGACATTGACAGAACTTCAAGAGTAGGAGCTCTGTATGAAAAGTAGTCTTCTGCTTTGACTTACAAAAGTAACTTTTGATTTGTTATACCTTTGAAGGTTAGAAATTTTAAAATGTACTACAGTAGTTACATTTTAAAGTTTTTGTTCAATTTTAAACATATTACATAGTTATTTCATAAATAGATATGCCTCTATATCATTTCACTTTATTTCTTTAATTACTTTTTTTTTTTTTTATTGTGCAGATTTTCTTAATTGTTTTTATGAGTCTAATGCAAATATTTTGTTAGAAAAATACAACAATGTAAAGGAAATACTAAGGGCATGCTATTTCTTCTGCTGATTGATAATAGCAAAGCAAAAAATTGCATTCAAACATTGAATGCAGAAGGATTTTAAATTTAACTTTATCTGTTAATTATTGTATATTTTTTAAATCAAAGGCAAAAAATTAATTAAAAACTTAAAAAGTTAAATAACCAAAGATTTCTTCATGCATACTTTAAAGGTGTAATTTGATGCAAATTTTTAAGCTTGATTGTTTAGATTCTTAGCACAGTTTCTGTTTTTAGTAGTTTTTGGCACTAGAATGATGATTCTGATTCTTATCCAAAACTGATTCATTTTGTTCACTGTTAGTATTAACTTTTGTTTTTTATCCTAGATGTTATTCTTGCTGGGTTGTAAAGTCTGTTGAATGGTAGCCTACTCTTTATTTGCAGCGTACAAGTGTTTCAGAAAGATAACTAAATTAAACAATTATATACACATGATGATTTATTTAGGTTACACTAAACATGATGATATATGTATTGTTACAGCAGATTGTTGTTGGATTTTAATGATTATTGTCCACATAATTATGGTTTATAAGCTTAAGATTGATTGATTTATGGGAAATTTGGTAGTGACAGAATCTTGCACTGGGGCAAATTTCCACATTGCTTTCTACTTTCTGCTTCATTGTTTCCAGACATTACTTTGTTAATATTCATCTCCCTTACACAGTACCAGTTACAACTCCAGACGATTTCCATTGAATTAGGTATAAAAAGCAATATATTGGTCAGAAGTGCATTTGGCAAGGAAATTTCATTGTAGCTTGGGCCAATGGATAAATGCCTTTCCTTTTGTAGTGGGAATGGCCAAACCCCATAATGCTTTTAAAACTGTTTTTAAAGAATTAGCAACAATTTTAGAAGTATGGTTTATATAGGTATTGATGACTTACCTTAGGCATGCTCTGCATCTTTTGAAAAGGTATTAGACACCTGCTGCGCTCAACTTGTGTTGTTGATTTGATTTTCAGTAAATCTTATTATTCAGTATTAATTTCTGAATTTAATACAAATCTCTTCAGTGAGATAAGATTGAAAACCTATTATTTTTATCTATCAGGTTTCCCCCCAAGATAAATGATACAATCCTGAGATCAGCTTATCTAGGGGGCCAATTTTTCCTATTATCCATTTGCTTCCTTCTGATTTGTCAGAAACTTTTTCTGATATACCAGTATGTCATTTTTACATCAATTTTTAAACACAATATTTTGAAGAGACTGTTGTGTCAAGAAATTTATGCTCAAGTTTTCAAATGCACTTCCATTAATTGTTTATCTTATGGTAACTTCCAAAAAGTAAATTCGCTCTTCAATTGTGTAAGTCGTTTGGAATCAAGAATTTTATTTGCCATTAAATAAAGAGATTACAATAGGCATCGTCAATGCATAAATCACATAAAAAACATAAAATATAAACACATAATAAAAATACACACAATAAAATACAAGTTCTTAACTTGCATATCAAACATATTTAAACTATTGCATTCTCCTCTATGTCATCATTTAAGAATTCTTCAATACAGTAAAAGGCCTTATTCTTTAGCCATTTAGGTATAGTCTTACTAAATGTATTAATGGATAAATGTTTAATTTTGTTAGGCAATTTGTTCAAAAACAACTAATCAGACTAAATATACATACAGGTACATAGCCTACGCAAAATATTGTATGTAACAATCACAATATTTTTGTAGAGCATTTAGCACCTACCAACTCAATAAATGTTGTGCTAACTATCACAAATCTACCGAGACTGTATTACTGTTTATCTTGGATTTGTAGTCCTACAATTATAGCAGTCCTTCATTAAGGGCTATCCAAAGGGCACAGCATGTAAGTTACAGATTTAATTACTCCACCTATATGGAAGCTATGCTTAATGATTTTTCCTTTCAGTAGCATATTATTAATTAACTCTTAGCATACCAGTAACTTACAGGTGCAATAGAATTAACATCGAGATGGTAACTTAAATTTTTGATAGAAATTAATAAACTATATCTTATGCATGATCAGAGGTAATTGAAGTTGTTTATTTCAATTTTGTCAAATATAACTACTGTTACTCATCTTTCTAGTGTCAAAACATTAGTTTTCTGGGCCCTGTTTCATAAAACTTGTTAATGATAAACATAGCATTTTTAAAACATTTTCATGAAATTCTGTTTTGGTAAGGTTTGTACACCACTAAGAAGATTGCTTTATAAATTTTATTAGTTTGTTGATGAGGTGACTGATTTTGAGATCACCTCCTTATGATCTTGCCATAAAGCTTTATGGAAATCAGGTTTTGTGGTATATGACTAGCCTATATATTTTATATTGATTTCCTGATTACCTCTGTTGCCGGGTTTTGTGTAATAAGCATAGCCTATTCAAATCTTATCTCTCTAACTTGCTTGTTCTGTGGCATTAAATTATTAATCTAAAATTCCTTCTAGGCCTACTTTTTTTTTTTACTTATTCATAACAGCATGCCCCCATTACAAGTGGGCCTAATACTACATGCTAAATTTTCTAATTTAAGAATCAGTAATAATTGCTTAATCTACATAGCTAGTTTTAATCTTACAAGGATACCTGACAAATATATGCATTATATTTTATAATTTAACAATCTGTTAATTAATTATTAATCTATTAATAATTGCTTAATCTAAATAGTTAATTATAATCTTACACTATGATAAAATAATATCGGCCACGAAGATGTAGTCTACATTAGTTTTTGTTTCTTTATTCTAGTAGGCCTACACTTATTTTTTATTCAAACTTGAATCAGGGTATGATAATAGATTTTTCGTAATTTTAAGGATAGCAAAAACAGCACTGCATGCCTCTGGGAATGACCTAAACGTCAAAATTACAGTAACTTCATCTCATAAGTTTTACCTTTGCTGTATAGCCTATGTGATAGATTTCAAATAATATCAGTACATTGTCGTAAATTGTCTATTGATTTTTCAGGCCATTAACTATAGCCTATTAGCTTATATTAGCTGATATTTTCATGAAACAGAAAAATACAGTAGTAATGTTAGCTAGTACTGTGTTTTGGCATAATATTAGGCCTACCATTACCATCTTGTACATCTTTTTTTTAACATTTTACATTTTACCTTACTATCAAACAGTAACAGTGTAGCCTAATGTTAATTACATAATATTTCTGTCAGTGTATATCTTGGAGGTTCTATCTCAGTAGGCCTAAATGAACCTATCATTATATATCTTAGAGTTACCCAGTAAATGCCTAACTTTGTGCAACACATGCCTTCGTTAAGGGGAAGAAAGATAGCTTAATTTCAAGGGGTAACTTTGTGCTTGCTATCTTACATATTTATTTTTTTTGTTTATTTATTTACCTTATTAGTACAAAACAAATATTCATAACCGATGCCCGAATGAGCAAAAGCTCATGCTCGGGCTCAGCTCAGCACAAAAACAAAAAACAGTGAACACTGGAAATTATAAAACAACAACATATGAAACAACATATTTCATATTTATTTATCCAGATTGACCACAGTTATGTGGTATAGGATACATCATTTTTGGGTACAAAAATATAGCCTACACATAGCAGAAAGTAATCCCTGAAGCTCAAAGCAGCCCCAAGTGACTGTAGTGCAAAGTGCTATGAAAATTGCCCCTGAATTTGAAACAGTGTGATAAGGGAGCATCCAGCAGAGTGTGGCCATTAATATTATACGTTAGTTGGATGAGGTGGACTAGATACCGGTAGTGATTGTTAGTGCACTGTGTGGGTGTGTGTGTGTTGATGAGTGTAAGACATAGTACCCATGTGTCCCTGTGTTAACTAACACAGTGTGTTCCTTTTACATAGCATTACTTGGCTTGAAAGAATTTTGCCTACAGTTTCATGAGATGAAGCAAAGAAGCATTGCATCAGGATTTTTCTTTTGTACAGAATGAAAGAAAAGATCTGATGTGATACACATAACTTCTCTGCCCATATAAAAGGTTTGCCTCGTAGTATAATATTATGTATGATATTCTCTTCATATAAATTGGTTGTATTGCATCCCTGAAGGATACACAACCCAAATAAAATCTGATTAATTCACTTTACCCAAAACATGGACAATATAATTTTCTCACATCGCATTCTGATATCAGATTAGATGACTTATTGCAAAGAGTGCTTATTCAGTGGTGCTAACTAACTGCTAAATTATTTGCAGAAATTAATCCTCAAAATCCCTAGTTTTATTTTTTATTTTACTTTATAACAGCAATGTCATTTGTGTGTCCTTAAATGCTTGTAAAATAACTTCAATATCCTAAAAGATCCTCACTTAAGTTTAAATGTTCGCTACTGTTTATTTTCATATTTCCTTAATGTAGATTTTATTTTTGTTTTTAATTATATTGTAAGGAGACATAGATTTTGTGATTGTATGGTGGACGGTAAACACCTATCTGTCCTAATTTAATAATATTGAGTTGGGTTTAGCACTATGCTTCACTTATTTTATAAATACCTGTACTAGTTTCGAAGACCCTCGTCATTCATAATCATCAGGTTAACACTAACTGCTGGCTGGCCGTTTTTGTTGCGCTCTGGTGGAAGTGTGTGGCATTTGGCGATGAGATCTTCATCCGATGGGATGTCGAAGTTCATAAGGTATCCTTTATGTTTGTGGATGAATATCCTTTCCCACACTGAGAGTTCCTTGTGACCTTCGACACATTTTATCAGTTTTGGATCCTGATTGATGTCATGCCCCTCATTCCAAAAATGGGCCGCTACTGCAGATTTTTCCGTATTTGCATATTTTACGAGGATCTTCGAAACTAGTACAGGTATTTATAAAATAAGTGAAGCATAGTGCTAAACCCAACTCAATATTATTAAATTATAATATAGCTTCACTGTGTAAACTTCCATACAATGGTTAAAAAAAAGCCTATCTGTCCGTCTGTGTGTCTGTACGCATGATAACTCGAATACGCATTACCGGATTTTCATGAGACTTGGTATACACATTTGTAATCTCCATGGAGAGAAGCCTATTCATTTTGGACCAGATTGGTTGACAGATACCGGAGTAATGACTAATTAATGGTCACATGCTTTTTAAATGGCAAATCATCATTATGCTACAAAGCTGCATTGCTAACCGGAGTAAGACTGGGAAGCCTTATTCCGTTTTTGATATTGAATACTGAGGGATGTCAGATGTTTATTACATCACACCTTCCTTTAGATGTGAGGCATTTGTTGTAATTTCGTTCTGTTAATATTCCAGTTATCCCAGTTATTCCTTCTCATATGCTTATCAAACTTACTCAAAAAACCGTGGTCTAAAACTCGATAGTTTCTGAAATGTGGCATATTAACTCCATCTGGCACTTGATCAGTTTACCTGATTTTATTTTTTGTTTATTAATATAATATTATAAGTTAACTTAATGTATAATAAATTAATTTGTAAGTTGTATTTCATTTTTTGTCCTGGTTGAGTGGAAGATAAGGCCTTATGGCCTACACTCTGCCAGGTAAAATATTATTATTATTATTATTATTATTATTATTATTATTATTATTATTATTATTATTATTATTATTATTAATTTATGTGAGCAATGATAAGAAATATTATTAATAATTATTTTTACAAAATGTATAATCAGCACAGAGGAAGATAAGCATTGAGGTGCCGGTACTCCAAGATTGCAGTAGGTTTTGAAAATGGAGTAAGATTCTATCAAGCCAAGTTTTATTGTTCAGAAATAACATTAGGGGTGCTAGTAAGAAGTGTTGTGGCACAGACATCACATACATCCTGGCATGAACAAACAAAATATTTGGGTTAAACAATAAGACAAAGAGACGGATTAAAAATACATCCACAACACACCATTAGTCACAACTGTTATTGGTCTTTCTTCATTTAAGTGTATGTTTTCACAAATGCTCAAAATTAAAGAAAAAACTGTTTCATCTTTTCTTTCTCTTTTACTCCTTTTATAATTGTTTTCTTTGTTTTCATTGTAGTCCATGCACCCAATTTTCCTCTACTCGAAGGTTTGGGTAGGTGTTACACCTTACTAACTTTGATTAATACTGTTTGTATGTCTTTGTGATCGTGATGCGTGTTGACTGATTGTGATTTTACTTAAGTCACTAAACTTCATTAAAAGTTAATGCTTGCTTCCTATTAATTGCACTTCCATACTCGAGAATGATAAGGCTGTAATCTAGAGCAGTATGCATAGTTCTGGCCTTCTACAGTAACTACAGTACAGTAGATTTGAAGAAGAATATTGATGTAGACTGGTATAAAAGTATGCTTGTCCTGTACCCTTTGTTTGCCATAATCACTATTTTTTTTAGTATTATTCATACAGATTTTACTTCCCTGTACTTTGCGTTGTATGAGAATGTATTACAATATTTCCAGTATTCCTCCCTAAGTAATGCAAGGTAATATGCTAGATTTTATGAGAGATCAGGCACCAGTACAATCTTTTCCTTTCAGCTCAGAAAAATTTAACAACTTAAACTTACATAATTTTTATTGGTAACATGGTTGGTTTTTAAAATGAAAATCTGTTCCTTTGAACTGATTAAAATCTTAAATATTAAACTTGTTTTTAAGTATAAAACAACTTTTAAAAATCATTAATATAAATATTAATAATCAAATCATTAATATAAAAATATTACCGCCACAGTTGGGGACGAAACGTTTGACGCACAAATGTCAACTAGACCATGGCCTATAAGCCCGAAAAATGTTTTTTGTTTAATTTTTTCTGTTTATTGTTATTTTTTTTTTTTTGATTAGACAGTAAAAGCCTTTGTCTTTTAGGCAGTCTTGTAATCGAGGAAGCATTTTAAAATAAAAAATTACATCAATTTAATTAATCATTTCCAGCATTATCTTGTCTTATATGGAGGAAAAAATGCCCAAAAATAAGAATACTTATTGTTTATTTTAGGACAGAAGTATTTTTGTACAATAACAGTGGAAACTTGGTCACAAAATCATTAAATTAAAATGCCTTGGGTAACATAAATATCTTTTAGTGAGGTAGAGCATTAAGGGATATCAGTCATAAGAGAGCGATTCCCTCTGGCGCTATGAATCAAACTCTGACTAGCTCAGTTGGTAGGGCATCGGCACATAAAGCCAAAGGTCATGGGTTCAAATCTCAGTGCCAAAGGAATTTTTCTCTTAAAATATTCTTATGTAATGTTCAAAAGAAACAATAGTCTGTGGTTTCATGAATAGATATCTACACCCCAAAAGAAAGTATTTCTTGAAGGCAAGTTTTATGACTCTTTGAATCATCTTTAAAATAGATGTCTGATGAGTGAAACTGAGGCAATAATGCTAATAGGTGACATTAAAATTCTCTGAATCAGGTAATATTAGTGGGTTTTCATGTTTTCTTCAGTTTCAAAACTGAATGTGAGATTGGAATTTACTTACTTTGACTTTTGAGTAGATACATATACTGAAAGATTGACCAATCAATATCAAAATCCTGTAAGTGTTGTTATTTGGTGCCATCGATGAGAAAAGCCGACTTAAAAAATCCCAAACCCAGAATTTTCATCATCAGTTTCGCACACATAAATAATCCCTTAAACAAAGCATACATTAATAAATGGAAAAAGAAGTCTGTAAAATAAAATGAACAAGTGATACAATCAGCTCAACACCTTTTTTTTAATTAATGCCTAAGTCTTTTGGGCATTTCTAATGTACAAATATTTAAATTTATGATAGTTTACCTATATGGGACCATGCCAAGAAAACCCACCCACGTTTCAGCGTAACAGTAGAAAACAGCTGTCAGAGTGTAAAGTGTCGATTTTTCGATTTTTATGCCATCTATTGTCACTCTTGTGCTACATTCTCTGACCACAACAATCAGAAAGACAGCATTGCCAACCCTAGCATTTACAGTTTGAAAAGAGGTCCACACTTTTAGAAACCATCCATAAGTCGCAATGGAAATTTAACATGGTCCTTAATATTCTCTTTGTTACTTTTTGTGAAAAAAATTAAATACCGGCAAAAGAAACACTACTTGGACATTTTGTTAGTGTGCGACAGACTTTGAGCATGATATTATTGTATTGTGAAACTGTTGCTTGAAACATGGAAAAATTCTTTACTTTTGGAGATCAATACACATAAGTAATGATTTTTCAACAAGTATGAAATGTTACAAAACATCAATTTTTGAGCTAGGGGTATGATTTCTTTTTAGAATGCTCCGACTTTTATAATGAAGTTGAATTAATTCAAATCAGAAAATTTATTTTTCTGACTTACTGGCAGAGTCACATTTAAGTTAATGTGTTTACATATTTTTGTTTTTTAATATTTTTTAAAAATATTGTTAAATATTCAATACTTTAAAAAAGAAAAAAAATGTATAAATGTAAACATCTAATACACAGAACCATCATAATTTCAAACATTTTTACATTGCAGATGCCTGAAGATGTTGCAATCACATTGAAAGGTCTAGGAATTAATCAAATAATTAAAAAGTTGTTCAGTTGATGATATCACTTGTCCAATTTATTTTACCTATAAATGTTTGCAATTAGAACTTGTCCAAACATAAATTTCTCTCCTTATAACAGAGACTAAAAAATAATTAGCTTCAGAGTTTGCTTTGATTTTATGTTTTTACTCATTAATACTGTATGTAATATAAGAATAAGACAGCTTTTTAAAATAAGTTTTTGGTTGTAGTTCACTGGTGAGATTCACATTAGATTCTGTTTGGCCCTGGATGGGGGATTGAATCCGGATTTTTAACTTGTACATCAATGCGTTAACTTCTTCATAAGTTTGTAATTGTAAACTCTTAATTACCTTTGAACCCTACAATAAAATTATCAGATTTAGGTATATGTCCTCTAATATTGTAATTGTGCATGGTAGGTCAGTATGGGTCTAGAAGAATATTTGGAATGGAACTGAGTTTGGTTTTAGGAGGCTAAATGATCTCAACATCAGCAAACTAAGTAGTAAGAGTATTAAAGTATTAAACCAAGTAATTGTTCGTACTGAGAACAGTTTTCTTCTATAGAATACAATTCATACATTTAATATTTTTCAGCTTTTTTATGGTGTAGGGAATTCAAGTTACATTTATAAGTCGAATAGTATAAAGCAGAAATACTGGGTTCAATTTCTACACAAGACGAATTCCCTCTATGCAATATAAGATAGCGCGTTTCATTTTATTTAATAATATTCTTATTTTTTATGCAGTAGAGAAAAATCTACTCAAGTTACCAATAAATGTATTAAAATCACTTGTAAATAGATTCTTATAAGAATGGAAGTTTGTGTCTATAGTGTTTCTTTCATCAAAATATTGTTCTAGTATATCTAGAGGCTTTTAGTACTCTGAACAATGCATACTGCTTTTCTTGTGCAGCCAATTCAGAGCATGTGTTCTTTGCCTTGCTATGAAAAAAATGGCTTCTGAAAATCAAAGTGATTTTAGTTACCTGTGTTTGAATACATGAATGCTTCAATCTTGATGGGGAAAGAAAAAAATTAATAAGATATAACTTTTAGAGTAAATTTTAAAAATTGAATAAGATATAATTTTTAGATAATGCTAGGGAGAGGCATCAACCCATTTCCCATGCATTGTTATTACTATATAATAAACTTAGGCATGTTTAAACATAAAATTTTAAGACTACAATTTGATATCACATGACCTAAATGTAAAACGTAATTGAATTTCGTTTCTGCTCAAGTGTACTACCATGCCCATATCAGAAGAAGGGTAGGCTGCAAAAGACATCATATACATCCCATTATATTCTTGGTTTCCAGAATTTACAAAACAGAATGTTCATCTTCAGCTAAACATTTTTTGGCATTGAAAATTAATTCCATAACATAACAGAGATGGATACGTGTTTCTTGATAACTCAGCACACTGTATAACTCAATACGATATCTGATATTAGCTGATAACATATATAGATAGAAATATGAATATAAATACTATACTAATGGAGTCACTTTTAATACCACGTGATTGTGGTTAGCGCACAGTCATTCCTGTAGTACAACTGAAGTTTACTTTAACAATTGATAAAAAAAAATTCCTATTATTTTTGTTGGGTCTTTAAAGTGTGTAAAACTGCTAATGCACATCCACAGTTGAAGTTGCATGGATAAGACCACTAAATTTTCTTTCTACACCTTGGAAAATTGATTAAAAAAATTAATTCTCTCAACCCCTAAGACAGCAGCAGGTAATAAGTTTTTTTTTTAGTATTTGGGTCACTTAATACACATAACAGGTACTATGTACACCCTTGAGGGGCGGGGGAAGACCATTCTCTAGATTCTAAGTCCGAATCGGGAGACTTTAGGTGCCATCGTCAGAGCATGATACACAAACAGACATATTTTCTGTCGTGAATGTATTAAACAATCCACTGCCACCATTATATATTAGCTATATTCTACATATTGGGGGTACGCCGTAGCGTAGTGGTTGAGGCGCTGTGCTACAAACTGGAAAGGTCGCGGGTTCGATTTCCGATGAGGTCGCTGGAGTTTTTCAATTGGCCTAATCTTTCTGGTGGCACTATGGCCCTGGGGTCGACTCAGACTCTAGCAGAAATGAGTACCAGGAGCAATCCTGGGGGTAAAGGCGGCCGGTGCATAAGGCTGACAACCTTACCACCTTCATGTGCCGAATGTCTAAAAATCTGGGATCCTCAACCTCCTGGAACCCTCTGGGCCTCCATGGCCTGTAATAGGGAACACTTTACTACTTATTCTACATATTGTGGGGGTAGCATTGTGGTACAATAGGGAGTTTCTAAGTTAGAATCTCAGTTCAGATTATTTATTATTCTCATTGACTTGTGTACTGTTAATCATTGTTATGAAATATTTAACAGAAAATTAAATATGTACAAGGGGTAAGTTATATAAAGTCACATAAAATTAGGAAACAATAAACATGTATTTATTTGCTGTGTATTCAGTAGTACAAGGCGGGTGTGCAGTTCTTCAGATATATTATCAAATTCTTGAATTCTAACCATCATATTTAATGCATTTCTGTGTGTACTAATTTCAAAAGTAATAGTTACAAATATTTTCAAGCCAACATATAGTTGGTTGATGTCTCTCCTTATCTTCATAATTTTAAATTCTCAATTATTTATTTGCAAATGAACCAAAATTTTGTGAAATGTAGTGAAATTAATTAAAATGTAATTAACGTTCTTTTATTATATGGCACAATTATTATAAAGCTTCTTAATTTAAGATAAAGATGTTAAACATTTTTAGTGAGTTTCTATATATTTCCAGTATAAGTATCTATGTGACAGATCTTACACAGTGAAGGAAATATAATAAACTAAGTGTATTACATGAGTTTGACTATATACACTTAATTGCTTCACTTTCCATTATTTTGGTAGGACATGTTTCAAGGATCCTCATCCTCATCCTCATCTTCATTTTCAGTTGTGTTGTCAACTGCAAAATCTTTCTCAGGAAGACCTTGATGCACACCTGGTTGACTTTTTATGAACTTCTTGGTCAGATTGTCTTTTTCTGGTATATCAAAATTCATCAATGAGTTTTCAGTTTTTTTACTATACATTTTTCCCAAATTTCCAGATCTTTATATAATATATTGTAACTCTATAGCTTTCTGAAATTGTTGTAATGTTCCTTTTTAAATGTTATATTTTCATTGAACTATTTCGACATGTCCCATAAAATGAACATGTTCCGATGGACGAATAAAAAATATAGATTAGCTATGTTTTGACTAACTTTAAATATGCAAAATTATTAAAATCAGTCAAAAACATAAGTATCTGGAGATTCGAGAAACATTTTTATATTTAAAAAAAATGAAAACGTAATGATGGATTATGATATACTGGAAGAAGACAGTCAGATCAAGAAGTTCAGTGAAAATTCACCAGGTTTGCATCAGGTCTTCCTGAGAAAGATATGACGGTAGATAATGTAGTTGAAAGCGAGAATGAGAATCCTTGGAACATGTCCTACAAACTAATGTTAGAAATAATTTCATTGCTTTAATTTACTACTAATCTCAATATTTTCTCTGGAAACCAGAACAGATAACCTTACACCTGACACACAGAAAACCTATAAAATTTAACACTAATCATGAGGAGCATTAACTTGGTAACTAAATATTATTTCATTAGCAGTAAAATATATATATGTTCGCTAACCTTGTGGTTTAAAGAGGATACTCAATTTGAGTATTTTAGTGCTATAAAAAGTGTAATTCATATTAGGTGAAAGTGCTTTCTAATCATACATACTGCTTTACATAGTATGAGGTAGCTACAAAAAGACCCTGGAATATAGTCATTTTTAAAACTGAACAGTATTTTCATGCCATGGTTGTTAGTGCCTAACAGAATCTCTTCTTGAAATAAATCTTTGAGATTTTCCTGTCATGACTTACGTCCAAAATTCTTACCGGTACTTTCCATTTTTACTTTACAAAACATGTAGATAAATCTAAATGTAAGTCTATACTCTCAACCTAGTCACTTTACTCTCTGAAAATGGAGCCACAGTCTTCCTCTGAAACAGACAAAAATAATCTTACAATTTTGTTAGAATTATTTTATTTTATATAATCTTTCTGTACAACGCAGATTGCCTTGCAGACAAAGAATATCTTTCAACAAAGTATACACTTACACAAAAATTACAAGCTTTCAGTTAGATCATAAACATAATGACAGGAAAATTAAAATAATCAGTAATAAAACCATTAAACTTGAAGAAAGGTAACCTGTCCAGCTTAATTATTGTTATTGTACAGGTGGTTTCTTAAGATTTGGATGGATCCCTTAAGTGATAATAACGCCACTTCAGTGTACAGATTTTGTGACAATGAGAAACGTTTACAGAAGTTAATAAATAACTTTGTTACTGTTCCCCTACTACCAACCATTAGTCCAATGACTTCAACATTTTTCAAATCGTATTTGTTCTTGAAGTACTCAATGGTTGGTTCGTATATCCAATTGCTTAATTTATTTTTCCATTTGGTTGATTCGTCATTATCAGTACAGGATAGTGTATGGAGATGATGAACAGATCTTATTAAATTGCTGTAAAGAATGCTAAAAATAGCTAAGGAGAAGCAAAACAGATTTATAAATTATATAAAATAATACTACAAATTGTAGAAATTGATGCTGAAAATTTAGACAACAATGCTCTCACAAAATTTGAACATGTATTATGCAATCACATTATTTTAAAAAAATGCTAAATATAAAAATTGCACATGACAAAAAAGAAATTGCAAAGCTGAGTGCGATTTCTAAGATCTTTAATTTTCGTTAGATCTTGAAGCTGAAAAGTGACAATGGAGGACAGTGATTTCACTGTCATAAGGGTGGTGATCAAGATTGCAATAAGAGCACTGAAACATGTGTATAAAAATGATTCAAGAATGCTCTTTAACATTTTGCATGCATTGTAAAAAACATTTAATTTCAGGGGGCTACTTAATAAATGTTATGTAAAAAATTTAAAACAATTGTATCTATGTAGTAAAGTAAAGGGATCTTTTTGAAGCAACCTCATAATTCTAAAACTTCCTGATTTGTGTGTATTTGTTAAATATTCTGACATCAATGTGGATTTTTTAATGTCCCAGGTCATTGAGTTACTATCAACCATCCCCTTAAAGTTATGGGAGTGCACATTATTTTTCAGGCTTGAAAGTTCCTGAATCCTTGAGCTCCAATTTATATCATCTGAATTCTTTGTCAGCACCCCAAGTTGAAGGTCTTCATTCCTAGGATAAAACCTGAATCACTGATTTTGGAGAATCTCATTAAATAGAGTGAGAATTTGAACTTAGTATCTTACATGGTTGTTCCCTTCTGCACCAGTTTACTTTGTGACATTGTTGAAAACGTTTTTGGATAAGATATCTAAAACAAAAAGTCAGGTGTATGGGCTGTAATTTTGCTAAATCAGAGAAATCTTTCCTTATTTAGGCGTATTGTGTTAAAAAGTCTTCTCATTTGTCTTCTTTTCTTAGTACCCATTGTTATATGCACTGTACCATTTTGAAGTTTTGCAGTTTACAAGTGTGCTGCATCTTTTCTTCAGGCTGAGGTTGTTTGTGTCTCTTCTGATGAGTGTTTTGTTACTGTGTTCAATATGTAAGCATGTGTTGTGTGAATGAGTTTATGAAAGTCCTGCATGTGACCTTAATTTAAAGTAATGCTAATATAATGATAATTCTAATATAGAAATAAAGTAACATTATAGAAGACTGGAATTATGACTCTTTCAGTGTTTGTGTAAGGAAGTTAATCAATTACGCAACTTAATTTAATGTTTCCCCTGTGCACTGCTATGGGTATTCTTAATATATAATTAAAAATGTATACTTTTGTCCAGTTCTGTCATGGTAAAATAGTATATGGTAATTACCATTAAAGTAATTCGAACAATAAAAATGTACAAAATTTAATGCTAATAGTATATAATTACAAACATACGGGATTGATTTTTAAGTTAAACATGAATTTCATCAAGAAATGACTAATACAAACCAAAATTGGTACGGTAACAATAGGGGAATAAGTTAGACACATAACTTGATAATCCAGTACCGGTTAAGGGCATAACCTCAGTATACATATGTGTTAATCTAATATACGTAATAATCTATTTTACAGAAATTGATTACCAGTATTTAAAAAAAAATTTAAGGTTTGTTTGTTTTCAAAGCCAAATTTAATCTTTTTTTATGATACTTTTAATGTTTTTATTAGTACCAAGGTGACATTTAATAATCCAACTTTTATTATTATGGCAAATTCAACTCTTCTTTAACTACACAGTACCACTGAAGTTTTAGAACATTTTTAAACATTTTAGATTCTAATCATATAATATACACCTAAGTCAGTAATCTCTCTGCACGTTTAAAATTATCAGTAAGCCATACTCTGGATAGTCAATGCAGTTCACTGTCAGTTTCGCTGATTCATTAGGAAAAACTGTTGGCAATATAGGTACTGTATTTAATACTTTAATTCAGAGATGTGTTGGCATTACAGTAACTAAAGGCTATCTGTATAGTATTTTAATGGTGTATTTATCTTTAACAGATTCTATTATTCAGAAGTCAGAAACTTCCTGATGCCAATATTGGTCTTCTACAAAATGGGCTTACTTTTGCCAGAATGGTTTCTTTTTGGGTCTTATTTATTTGCCAGTATGATAACTTGGGATGAGTAAAATCACTGATATCCTTTCCTTGGTTTTTAAACATTAACTTACTGTGTGAGCAGCAGGCTGATTCACAATGAAAATGTAAACTGAACTTTATATCTGTGGCCTCGTTCTAAAAGGGCCAATATCAATTTCTTGCAAAAATGAGATCTAAGCATTATTGAGCTCAACCAGTTTTATCTTTTGTATAATAAAAGTGCCAATGTATGTTGCTATATTTTATAGACATAATACAGAAACCTTAGAGGCCAATGTCTGAAGTTCTCAGCAAAAAATGGTACTTCTGCAAAGGCTTCAAAGTCAGTTACCTCAAAAACAAGTTTTATGATATTGGCCCTTTTAGAACCAAGCCTTAGGTATAAACTTAATTATTATAGAGACCTGAACATAAGCCTAAGACTGGTTTTAGGGTTATTTAATTTTAGGTTTGTATTGCTGTTAGGACTATGACCATCACTGGTTTGCTGGAATGTCATTCTTTGAAGTCCTTTTACAAGTCAGTTAACATTATATAATATAATGCCATTAACCTGGGCTGGATAGAACCTGCTCCCTGGGGGCACTCAAAGCCAGTGCCATGCTGACTACACCATCCAGGCCAAATTTAAGACCTAAGACGCAAAACGTAGACAAATTTTTGCCATCATTACTTTCTGAGAGAACATATAACGCCTCCCCCTTTTTTACAATTTCAATTTATTTTTTTCATTAAGGGTTCCAATATCCTGCGTGTGCAAAACCATATTTATGCAGGTAATAGGGGGTACTTGGTTTGTAGATTTGGCTCTTTCCTTGGTTCACAACTTCTGATTGGTTTCTGATGAAAGTTATGGCACCTTTCAAGGAAAGATTAATATTGCATATTACATGTTGAAAATGTATTGGCCATAAGGTATATCTCATTTGTGCAATAAAATAATAAAATCAGGTAAACTGATATAACCAAGTGCCAGTATTTTTTTTTTTTTAAATCAGTGATACACGCAATTATGATAGGCCCATGCATAAAAGTTAACTCCAAAAACAAAATGTGCCGGCAATAATAATAATGATGCAATAGACCTACGATTCGCTGATATCTCTGTTTCAATTTAAAGCAGCCTTAAAGGTTATGAATGAATAATAAGCATATGAAATCTATCTGTCAAGAATTACATTAGGTATATTGCTGCACAGGAACGAATAAGAAAAATACTCACAGTAAAATATAGCCTAATGTAAATATCGGTAGTCTACATAACCATAGAATACACATTATAATATCAATATTCAACGGCTAGTTGTTATAAATCGTTTATTTAAATTATTATTTAGCCACACTGACATCGTTATGAAGAAACAAATCAATCAAGGTTGCTAACAATATGAATAAACGATTGGCAATTTAAGTTTGTTTAATACATTGTGGGCCTTGAAAGAATATTGATTACAAAATTAATATTGATATACTCGTTACTTCGGTACCGGTCAACCGATTTGGCCCTAATTCAATAGGCTTGTACCCAAGAACGTCATAAATTCGTATACCAAGTTTCAAGAAAATCCGATAAAGCGTATTTGAGTTATCCACGCCTTAGTGATATATTACCATAAAAAGGCACTAAATTGCGCATTATTCCGGTACCGCCCAACCGATCTGGTCCAATATCAATAGACTTCTTCCAAGGGACATTATAAATTCGTATACCAAGTTTCATGAAAATCCGATAAAGCGTATTTGAGTTATTGCGCCTTTAAAATATACACTAAATTGGGTTTTACTCCGGTACCGGTGAACCGATTTGGTCCAATATCAATAGGGTTCTTCCCATGGACATTATAAACGTGAAAACCAAGTTTCATTAAAATTCGACAAAGCTTATTTGAGTTATCGCGCGTACAGACACACGGACGGACGGACGGACGGACAGACGGACAGACATTTTTCTTCCCCCACACAATCTCATAAAGTACCATACTGGCACTTAATAATCAAACTGTCAAAAGAATAATTATTTCTCTTTAGCTATTTGTTTGTTACATTTTCATTGTGAAGACAGCATTTTATTTTATATATTTTTTCTATAGTAGTGGTAGAGTTGCAATTTGGCCAATAATTGTTTGTTAATGCTAAGGGGAGTATTTAAAACATACCAAAAAATAACCTCACTATAAAATATTTATTTACTCCAAGTTTCAATATTTATTTAGTAGGCTATAAATTGAATGCTATCATAGGAAAAACAGTATATGGTGTAGGTTCCTAAACTAATTATTATTATTATTATTATTATTATTTTTATTTTTATTTTTTTTTTAAGCTGGTGTATTTAACAACCACCCTCATTTCTTAACTCCACAGGACTTGAATGAAATCTCACTTTAGAAACCTGTATTGTAAATAACTACTGTATTATGTTGAACGTAGAAAGTGTGTGTGTTAAATTTTCATTGTGAATATGCATTTCTTCTCTGTAATTACAAAATAATACCAGAATAGTTGCCACAGAATAACAAACTAAGGGCAGTGCAGCTGATATTTAATATGTATTTTAGGATCTTTTTATGTAGACCTATAATAGTGTTGAGTACCATAGTAATTTTGAAGAATTTTTTCCTACTAGAGGCTGTAGAATGTATGTGGATTCTCTGATGATGCTTTAATGCTCTCGAAAACATTGTTGTTGCTACATAATATTTATTTTCTTTATGTATGGTTTGGAGAGGGTTTGTATTACTGCATAATTTTTCTCGTTACTCAAGAAATCTTGGAAAAATCACACTGCCACAAACACACTTGCATGTAAGTGCTTCAAGTAGAATGTTCATAAATATTTTCCAGTGAGCTTGTACTGATTCTTGCACTTCATTACACCTTGAAGCTAACCTATTTCTCACTCCATGCACTTATATTGTACAACATCCTTCTATCCTTGCTGTAAATTACAGTTTTAGAATAAACTGAAGACATCTTAAAATGAAGAAAAGTGTACAGAATTTTTTTGTGTTTGATTTAATGTGTGTTGTAAAATATAATTTACAGATGAGTAAAGCATAACCTTTAAGAACTTAAGAAGCCAGTAACTGAATCGCTATTATTAGTTTTTCCATTCTACAAAATAATTTATCTTCACAACAGCCGAAAGTATATCAGTTTTGCTCACAAGTATTCATCTTCAGTTTGAATTATGAGCAAATTTTAAAAATAAAATTGGTAAATATTGAGAATTGATGACATTACCATGTTTAGAAAATGCTAGTTAATGGAAAAATGCTAAATCAATTTATTACTGTACCTCGTGTTATATGCAGTGAGTTTTATGATTTGAAGATTTCTGAAGATTAAAGAAATTCTTATTATAACACTCTGAAAGCATGTTGCTTTCTTTCTTCTTTACTACTTCAGTGATAATTTTTTCACAAATTTGTCATTTACTTGCATTTTAAGATGTCTTGAAGATCACACTGTACATAAAATATCTGAACATGCTCATTACAAAAAAAAATTAAATAATATACATAATATAAATGTGAAGTTTGTATACATTTGAAATTGGAATAATCATATAAAAGTAAACATTTATTGAATGTTTCCTGATTTTTGTGGCTCATTTATGTTGTATTTCTCAGTCAATTTGAGGTTTACATGCTCTTTATGGCGTAATGTTAACTGAAATTCGTAACATTGGTTTAACATATGAATAATGCCATTGTCTATATGGAAAGCATATAAAACTGACATCTTAAATCCCCTTAGTTTCTTTTAAGTTAGCATTTCTCAATTAATTGTTGCAAGCAAAATAAATCTTTTACACTACTTCTTTATGGGGACTTTACAGCAAAACTGTATACTCTTCTTAATAACAAATTAAATATTCAATACATTCTTTCTTACTATAAATGTTATTGTTTCTAAGTAAGGGTATGGTCTGTTGCAATGACATTTCACTTTATTAGTTTATTGTTAGTTAGATTCAATAAAAAACATAGTAATTAATTTAGAAAATCAATCAGCATTACTATGTTGTGTTGACAGAACTGATTCCACGACCTGCTCGATCCTGTGAAGATCCTCCTCTCTACCTGCGACTACGAATGGGCAAACCAATCAATAAGAAGATTCCTAAGTCAACTCCCATTATGTCCTACGGAAAGAAGAAGATGAGACCAGAGTATTGGTTCAGTGTACCACGTAACAGGTAAGAATAAAGTAACACTATGGTAATAAAAAAATCTAACACATAATAATAGATTTTTCCTGAGCTGGGATTCAAATTCAGAAAATTTGTTTTGCCAGTAAAGTTAAACTAAGAAATTATCTCTATCCTGTATAATATTTCCTATAAATGCTAAAGGTCTTAGGGATAGACATATCATCTCATCTGCACAGAATGAGATCTTATACTGAATTTCCAACTGATGAATTTAGTTTTCACTGGTTTTAATTAACAGAAGTAAAAACATTTATTCTAAAGAAGAAATTATATATATTAATAGGCTACTTGAGGTGGAGATTTAACATATATAATTTCAGTTAATTCAAACTAACACTGAACATGTTTGAGCCAACATCATGATTCATACTCATCTATACACCATCTGCGGTACGATCAACAGCTGGGCTTCCTGGTGGGTGTTTAACTAACCTCTTGATTAGATCATTATCAGTGGGTATATCAAAATTCATTAACTGGTCCCTGTTTTAGTGGATATAAATTTTCTCCCAAACTGTGAGCTTCTTATGTCCCTGGACATACTTCTTCAATTCCGGCTCCAAACTAATTTCATGATCCTTCCCAAACATGTGCAGCTATTGCTGATTTACCGGTCTGTCCATATTTTATGTGTCTCATATGTTCTTTTCCCCTTTTCCAATGTATTTTAGATTGCAGTCTTTACAATTAAACTGATGTAGCCTACTGGTATTCCTGATTTTTTACGTGAGGGATTTTTTCTAAGTGGATCTTAACAAATTTCTTAAATTATATCATCTATTTGCTGGGGCTACAACAATATTGTGTTCTTTGAAGATTTTTCGGAATTCCTCATCTGCCCACGTGTGGTAGGTTATTTTCTTATTGATTTGTTTTTGTTGACTGTATTTCCTTATTTTCTTCAAGATCATGTCTCAGTGGAATACCGTATTCTCTGCTATGGACATGATGCCGTGGTATTCGAGATCATATTCTGTCTTACTTAGAGGGATGTTGATAAGTTATGTACCAAGCTATTCAGTACTGCTTCTTACTGCCCTGTAGGGTTAAAACTATTTGATTTAATATAGCAATCTGAATGTGTATGCTTTCTGTATATTCCAAGTTCTATTTTGTTACTATTGTTCTATTATTTTTAGATCAAAGAATGGGAGGGAATTATCTGTTTGTTCTTCTAGTTGGAAGTTCAGTGCACTATCCTGTAGATTTAGAAGTTTTAAGCAATCCTGGACTTCTTTTTGATTGACTATGGCAAAGATATCATCTACATATCTATGCCAAATCTTGAACATGTGAGGGAAAGCAGATGTGATATGATTTTCTAATGAGCTCATAGTAGCTCAGATTAGCCAAGAAAGGTGACAGTGGATTTTCTATTGCTAAGCCTGATCTTTGTTCGTAGAATATTCCATTGAAATTTAAATATGTTTGCTCAATACATAGCCTGGTTAATTTGCAATATTCTTCTATGGTGTTTTCTTTGAAGCCAACAGATTTGAGCTATTTCCTTAAATAGTTAGCAGTTTATCCTGGGTAATGCTTGGAAGTAAAGCAACTACATTGGATGACACCTGAATATCACACAGGGACAGTTCTGTATCTTTGATTTTTCGTGTCTGTTCCAAAGCGTTGTAAATGCTTTTACTTTCAAAGTCTGGGAAGGAGTTAAATCTACTATTCAGAAATTTTTTCTAGACTGTGTTACCTTTATAATATTAAAAACACTGTTAATGATAATGATAATTATAATTAATTTAAGCTGAAAAAATATATATTTGTAATCCAATTTATATCCAGTAACAGTTCATTTGCATTCTCTTCACAGCTGTCTAAATATTGTATAACTTTTCGTCATACCCTAGAGTGTAAAGATTGTGAGAACCAGTTGTCATATTTGTGCAAACTGTACCACATCCCAACATAAACTGAGTAAATAGTCATAGTATTTTGATGTCTTGAGAAGTGAAAGCAATAACATATTTTACAGTTACATACCTGTCTGTCAATGCACAAGGTTAGAGATTACAAGGGTCTACATTCCATCGCTATAAGATGTTAGAAAAATATGTTAACTATATAATTTCTGCAAGCCAATAGAGACTTTACTGACACTAAAGAAGGTGAACTTACCCAGGCTGTTCCACTCGTATATGGCGCTTAAACGAAAGATTGCACTCTACTGCTTGGTGCTCCAACCTTTCCAAACATTATCTTTCAAATCTCTTGAAGAGAACATTACAAAAAGACATAACAGTACTGGTGTGTGCTATCCGGCTAATTGCTGAACTTAAAAAAAATAAAAAAAATAAAATTGAAAGCAGCCACTAAAGAAGTTTCCTGCAGTTGGGAACAAATGTCTGGTGATTCATATGCCTTTGAACATGACTTGCCTAGCACTCGAGATTCTGGTCATTGAAGCCTAAGATTAATGATTTTTGTTGGGTTTGGAAAAATCATCACATATATCAAGTTAATTTAGAATTCTGAAAGTGAGGACTATCTCAAAATAAGGCTGTCAAGTTAGTTTATGTACCGGTGATATAATGTTTTGTGTTGTCTGTATTTCAGGGTGGATGACTTGTACAACTTCCTCTTCCTTTGGGTGCCACATCTGTATGGAGAATTGGAGGATATGGATCCCAAGTCCAGAGGCTATGAGCTTGTGGAGTCTGACACAGAACTTTGGGAGGATGAGGGAGGTGAATCTGGTTCAGGAGGGAAAGACGAACGTCGACCATCTGACGAAGGCGAGCTGACTGAACTGACACGAGAGTCCTGGGAGGTGAGTACCGCTTGACTTAATATATACATTTAAAGAATAAATAACAGGACAGCTCTAATTTTCTGGAAATTATGTTGTTATGGCACTGAAATTCTCAGCATCTTTGTTATTTGAAGTATCACCTTAAAAAATAAGATAACTAAGAAAATTAAAAATACATTGTAATACAAAGTTAACAAAATCAGAGGTCAAGAATAAGAAACATGTTAATGGTAGAGTTATTTACCATTTATGGTTCTGTCAACCATTTGGTGAGGCCTGGTTAATGATGTTGATAGGGTCTTGTTACCTCAGGGGAGTCTACATAAATGTTTTTCTTCTATACACTATATCTAGTAAGGCCGACATACATGTTTACCTACATCACTTGATCGAAAGGGTTGATACCAGACGTCTGGATTGAAAACAAACCGTTGGATATGTTGTTGCCAGTGGTGGATTTGAAAGCTATTTCGGAAGTAAAACAATGCAATACATAACACATTATAATAGCGACAGTCGCATAATAATTTTCATTTTTGGTTTTGGACATGTTCTGAAAAGGAACGCTGATATCTTTTAGTTTTACCAGCTTGTCAATATGAGGCTCAATATCAACATCTCAACATAATCTTTTATCACAGTAAATGATGAAAATTTCTGAATCAATAGCCCTAACAAACATAACTAACTGAGCCTTCTCAGTTGTGTCTGTGCTTTCATCCAACACCAGAGAAAGCTGTTACTCGATGTAGGTAGCCATTTCTACTACTTTGTTGGCATTGGTTTCACAGGTTAGACCTACTGACCTGAAAAAACTTAACTGATGAGTACAAATATCTTACAAGACATTATACAATGAATGCACCCTCCAAAAAGATTGTTAATGCTTTTGAAATGTGCTTTGAGATAGTAAAATTAACTCTATTTTGTCAATTTGTTTCTCAGATGCGGTTTTACTTAATTGTTTAGTTTTAGTCCATGTTTATAGCTTCCTTTATTTCCTCAGTTTTCTTCTTCCTTTCTGCATTTTCTAAAAAAATGAAAAGAAAAAATTAATTGCTTGATATTAATGCTTATTGAGATCACTACAAAGACTGCTCAACAGTAATTATACATACCTGAAAAGTGTCCCATACTTTGTATAATGAGATTTGGTAAAATGTATTAAAGTGCAAAACAAAATTTAGCATCAAGTAGATCTAATTTTATCATCATTGTTACAAGAAAAATATTGTCCTCCCAGTCACTATGATACATGCAACTTTGGTTTGAAAAACTCATATTACTAGCTCCACCACTGATAAGCATTGCTATGTCTTTACATTGCACTCAGATAGGAAACTTTGAGCATTGTGGAAAGAGGAATGAAGGGGTTGATATGTATGATTCCGTGCCTGCAGTATATCATAAATGTTATTCTGAATTCACTTGAATATACTTGACACTTGAAACTTGAAACCCGAAACCCTTCTCTTATTATTGTCTACACTTGCTGACTAGGAAAACCTAGTAGAGTATTATTTGTATTGGAATAATACACATTGTGGAGGTTCGTGGAAAACTTTATTAAGATTTAAATTTTCACACTTTTTTGGGGGAACATGATTTGTATCACATTAAATCCAAGGAAATCTTTTTTTACTAAACTGTTGTTATAAAGAAATTCAGTTTCATAGTATACTTTCGAAGGAGAGCTTTACTAACTTTTTGACCTTTATGATCAAATGCCCAACATTGATGAGTTAATGAAACCTTCTTGTGTTCACAATAAAAATGTTGTGAAATGAGCCAGATTTTAATAGAGCTGTCCTTTTTGTTTCTTTGGAAAGAGTTCAAGTATTAAGAATAAAAAATGAGCTAAGGTATTGGATTCAGTGCATGTTTACAGTTTTCTCAGCATTGCAATAAAGCCTATAGAGTTTTCTATCTTTTCTTTATATTTTTCACCTTTGCTTTGTTACTTCTCTCTTTTTTCTTCCTTTAATGCTGTTTTTATTATCAACAGTGTTTTTTTTTTAAAGAAATTTTATTGCCATGAAATGTTTTAATTCTGCATTTGATAAACTGTACTGCAAGAATATTTATTTTTGCACACTTATATTTTTGTACAGCATAAATTTCAGACATAAAGGAGATGTAACTGTATTTATTACAGGTTGTATGTTTAAAAAAATCCAGTCAAGGCAGAAATATTAATTAATTACATATCTTGAAACAGATTCACATAACAATTTGATTGTATAAATTTAAAATAAGTTGACACTAACTTGAATCTCTTCATGTCTGCAATTTTCAATGTTTGGCTATGAGACCATTTAAATTATACATTTAATATTGTTACCTAACGGAAATAGTTACTCAATGAATTTTTGCATGTTTTCTTCTAAAGCATGGTTCATTTTTTAAATATACGTCATACCTCCGAATGAGAAGTTGAAATATTGAAATCTGATTGACATAATAATCATTTAAAACTAGTGTTTTTGTAATTAAATTAAATAAATGTTCTAATTCTGAACACCTAGATTATACTAAAATATTAATCAAACAATAATAATTTATGCCAATTTTACTTGAAGCTTGTTGAATTATAAGCAAAAGTTTGTGCATGTTCTGCATTGGCATTTTATTTATTCATGTGGGGTGATGGTTTCTAAAAAAAGTAGTATTATACTTTTTTATATTCAAAACTTAATATTCTCAATAGATTTAATTATAATCACTCTAAGAAAGGAGAACGATTAACTCAATTACATCTATTAGCTAAAAAATTCACAGATTCGTAACTAAAAAAAATAGTTTCATAAATGTAGAAATATTGGTGGTAATGTTAAGAATTTCATTAATCTAACATAAGCCCATGAAGCATATCCAACAAATTCACCACAGTTTTCAAGTCACAAGATGAATTGTCATTTATATTCATCATCACTATGTAGTTTATCTAATTTTACATACCTGTCAAGAGTTGTTTGCGGTAATGGTACATTTTTCTAATGCTTAATTTAGCAAAAAGTTTACTTCTACTTGAACTTTCTAGAAGAGAGAAAATTAAAGAGATTTGTTCATGCTGATTTTACACACAAATAGAATATTATCTTATTTTTCCAGTGAGTTCAAAACATAAGATGTGATCCTTGCCGTTCTCTTCTGTTTAATATGATATGAATTCATCCATCCTGCATTTTGGTATACACATTTTACTTCAATGCTGTAGAAATCAGAGTTATGACATAAAGCACAATTGTTAATATTGAGGAAAAAAATTAGTATACTAAAACATGAGCCTGCACTTCCTTATATAGGGGAATTCCATAACTTGCTATTTTGCTGGAAGAGACAAAAAACTTTTCACTAGTACTGCGAGGCTCTGAAACTTTGAGTCCATAGTAGCTTATCTACATTCTTTCGATAATACATAAAATGTATAAACTTTATAGACCTGCCCAATGGAAGTTTAATAGGTTATATTTCACTGTAATGAAATTTCACTCTGAATTGATTCTGGGACTGCTTACAAGAGGATTCCATTATTCAGTTTGCTCTAGAGAATATACTTTATTACTCTGCTGCAAGCTGCTTTATATGCAGATGTTTTACTTTAGCTCTACATATTTTCTCTAAGACTTAACAGTAGACATAGAACACCTAACAGTTAAAACATACTTGTTCAAACTCTTTAATAAAATCAAGGAAAGAGAGGAGAGGTTGAGAGGGATTAGGCCTATTTTGTTTGGATAAAAATTACATCAAGGTGATGAATATAATGTGACAGTTATTTTTATAAATGAGAAAACCTGTGAATAATTTTTTTTAATACTACAATTTTCTTCATAAATAAATAAAGATATTAACTGAACCATTATTTAGATATACTATTAATTGAAATATGTATAATTTACATCTTCAACTAAATGAACCATCATTGTATACAGTGGGAATGAAACATGAAGCCACCAGAGTTCTACCATAGCATAACATGCAGCCTTCAGTGGGAATCAGGCGACCGATCACAACAGTCTTTAGCTATCTCCACTACTTCCATCTCCTTGCCAAAGGTCCAAGTAAGAGAATGCTCAATTGAAAAGAAGAATTTCAGTATTTAACTCACCTATCTTAAAGTAGATGTTAAAACTGCTGCCTTCTCTGATCTGTGTATATCTCGACGACATAATGCATTTTATATGTACAGAATGTCAAGCTTTTAAATCCCTTTAACACTCACATATGAGAAATCCCAACTTTGTAATCTGAACTGCTCAGGAAATTGGTAATTCTCAAACAGCAGTGTTAAGGGGATGTAAAAGTGTGAAGTTCCGTCTGTATAAAATGCATACATCATTGAATTTTATATAGATATGAAGACATATAGATATGAAAACATGGAGGTTAGAACCATATGTATTTACATGTGATAACAAAGAAAGAACTGGTTTGAATTGGTTAAGATTGGGTATATGGAGGTTAAGAAAATTAAAAGAGGGATTACATCTAGTGGAATGTGTCCACTCTGCAGGAAGGAAGAAAATGCAAATATTATCAGAGTGCATGGAAACAGTAGGCCTGAGAAAATTATACATTGACAGGAAATATCTAAGAATGAACAGTAATGTAGCATAAAAGAATTTATGTACAACAAAAAATGAGGTTTTACTGAAGAAAATGGGGAAATTCCTGTTTATAATATGAATTTGGGGGAAAAAAATTATTGGTAAGTATTGATATGGATCAGTGGCAGACGCAGAATTTTTTTTCGGGGGAGGGGGGGAGATTTGAATAGGTACAAAGAATACTAAAAGAAAATTAATTAACTTACATTTATAATATATAGCCTTTTGCCAAATTTCAGGGGGGGATATAACCCCCCTATCCACCCCTCTGCGTCCGCCACTGGTAAGGATTAACATGTTGAAGCAATTATATGTATCTTTGTAGATTTTATTATGTTTGTTTTTGTTTTTAAAGGGATACCAATAGTTTTCTTTATTCTCAACAAAAGGGGATGTATGTATTGTATGATGAAATAAAATTTATTGATATTTAATATCAATAGGCCTATCAATATACATCATTGTTACATATGTACAGCTCAGATGGGATAGCATTTTCAACATCTAAGTTAAGAAAAACTAGTTAAATACTGAAATTCTTCTTTTCATTTGGGTATTCTTCTACATCAATCTTCTCCAGGAGATGGAACTAGCAGAGGTAGCTAATCACTGTTGCAGCAGTAGGCCATTTGATTCCCTGTGAAGGCCACATGCTATGCACAGTAGAAGTCCTGTGGCTTCATCTTTGATTCCGTACTAAGAAACCAATTATAATCTTTAGTGTAGTAAGGCATTTAAATAAGTGCAAGTAGAAGTTAACGCTGGCTGTTTCTCTTCTTTTTCTGTCGGCGCTTTGACGTGGTGAAGGTGATCAAGGCCCCTTATGCTAAGCTCTACACTATTCTCAAGACACAGACTCTATCTGAGTCTGAGCTCGAGCCAGTCGGTGTGGAGGTGGGCGATGTTTAGTGGTGGTTTGTGGTGGCAATGGTAGATACCTGTCCTGTGAAAGTGACTTAGTTCTCTTTTGTTCTTAACTTGGAAAATTAGCTTTTATGCAAGGTATAACACTTGTGACATAAGAATGCAAGCAAATGTTAAATTTCATGCATGCTGAGAACAACACCATGTAAATCCCAGCATACAAATAATAGCACTCATACTGGCCCAACATTCTGAAGGTTATAGTTACTGAATTGATTACATTGATGGTTGGTAATATGAAGACATAGGTATGATTAAAAGACATCATAGATAAAGGCAACAAGGAAGTATACTTAACTTCCTGCCATACTTAAAATAACTTCTTCTTCCTCTTAAAGGCATAATGTCTGTTTAGTTTGTCACATTTATATGGTGGAATGGTGAGCCCTGACACAAATATTCCAGAGACTAGCCAGATTCCTAGTTGATCAGAGAAAATCTCGTTATGGTGGATTGGTGACTACAAGTTTTAGTAGCCGAACCCTACAGCTTAATGTAGAACCCGAACCATGGTGGGCTCCCCATGTACCTATTGTCCTTAGTATCATTAATTATAGACCAAAGTTCAATCCCCAATATCTTCTCAGATTATTCTGAGGTGGCAGGTTTGGTAAATGTCTAGTGAGAACAGTTCAATAAAGAAATAGTGATGTTAGTCAGGAGAAAAAAAATTAAGAGCCATGAATGGCGACCCTTTGCACCTCAATTCTGCCATCTGCCCTTGTTTTAATTGGTAATTTTCTGTCACTTGTGTGTATTTTCGGAACTTCTCCCAGAAGGTTATTCTAACCTGTTGTGAGGAAATACAAGATTACTGTATTATGCTAATGAATTATTGTTCAGTTACATAATATCAGATGACAAATTTTTCACAACACCATAACACCATAAGGCAATAATATGCTATCTACTTATTTCTTTTTCTCAGTGTGAAGAAATATATGGTATTGAACATTTTACAGTCACTTTCTAGGGCAGTGGAAACTCTCGCCACACAAACCGGGTAGATGTTGTTTATTAGCTTTTGTCAAAATAGATAGTAGCAATGCCCAGCATCTGTGTAGTGTTTAGACATTTCGTCCCCCCTCTTTCTAGTTGAAATAGTCTTTGTGTTTGCACTTCCTCGCCACACATTTGTTCTATTAGCTGTACTTAGACGGTAGAATATTTTGTCTTGTGTCTTCTTAGATTAGAAAAAACTGACACTTAGCACACTCTGCACTGAATGCTTCTTGGTGTCAATAACAGGTGAGGAATCTGTTAACTGTGTAAAATATTCCGCTTGAAAAGTGTTTTCTTCAAATGATAGGGATTTGGTGATTATATGCAAGATTTCATTTTCAGATGTCCTTTCATTAAAATTAGCTAATGTCGAATTAACAGATGTGTACACATAGTTGAATGTTTTTAAAATTTAAAATTCAGCTCAACATTGATAATCTCCGTTTTAAGGAATGTTATTTTACATTCAATTTCTACTGAACAGCGTAATTCGTAAATGGAATGTCATGAGAAATTCGAAGCCCATGGGTGCCCAAATATGCCTGAAGATACCCTGCGATGCTCAAGGAGCTCAATAACAGAAAATGTCCACCAAAATTTCTCAAAGGTTCCTAAAGGTGCCTGAAAGGGCACAAAGGGACCAGAAAAGGAAAAAGCAAGAAATTGCCTAATGATATCTCAATGTTATCCGAAGGTACCCAAAGGTGTTTAGTAAACAGAATTCATAGTAGGCTACCTGGCTTGCTAGGTTGCAATGTCAGTTTTTAGAACAAAATAGAAACTAAATAGATGAATGTTGTAAGATCAAAAGAAGCGGCGACATACAGTGCTTATAACGTGTTTGTAGCTAGACTGGTGAATTATCAGTATTTTGACAAGAGAAGGAATATTTTGGGAAAATTTGAGGGAATTTGTTTCAAATTATCGTTTCACCTTTAGCATAATACCGTACTATAACCGCTGCAACCCGTGAAAGAAATTTAAGTAGTGATGATGCGCTTTCACTGTGTGCCGCAAACAGTACCTATAACGAGCTATAACCTATGGTTAAAGAGGAATACAGGATGCTACTACATGCTACAAAGTTCCCCGATATTCCATTTTGGAATGCATTTCATTTATGGTTTTTCTGCCTTCATAAAAATAAATAGGCCTATTGATTTACACAATTTGTTGCACACAAATTTAGGGCCACTGCAAGCTTTTAGCCATGGCGCTACAAACTGGAAGGTCATGGGTTCAATTCTTGATAAGGTCATTGGGATTTTTCAATTGACCTAATCCTTCTGGTGCCACTATGGCCCTAGGGTCGACTCATCCTCTAACAAAAATGAGTACCAGAAGTAATCCTTGGGATAAAGGCAGTCGGTGCAAAAGGCTGATAACCTTACCACCTTCATGTGCTGATGTTTCAACATCTGACAGCCTCAACCTCCTGGAACTCTATGGGCCTTTACGATCTTTATAAGGATGACTTTTATTTGTTGCCTTTCACTTGTTTCGTTTTATTTTCTAACACCTAATTCTATTTCTAAATATAATCAATCATTTTTGCAAAATCAAGTTAAATTTTGAATGTCCTGTTTTCATTTTCTTTTGTAATAACTGCACCCCTAAACTTTTGAGCTTTGCTCATATGGGAGGTTTGGAAGAAAGTACATTAGTAATGTTTTGTAAATTTAAATAAATAATAAATAAAAATTTGTCGATCTCATAACACTATCCCTAATGAAATGCAAATAACCACATTCTCGGTTTGTGAATTCCATGACATGAAAACAGATGACTTCTTTGATGTGATAAGTAATCCAGGTTTGAAAACCCTGAACCATGCCATGAGACTTCATTTCTCATTGTCTTGCTGCAGCTCTAAGTGTATGAGCTTACCTTACGTGTGCATAGCAACAAATGTACGACCACATGGCTTGAATATTCATGTCTTGATGACTCTTTCTTGCTCTGTAGTTTCATGAAGACGTCAGGTCATATGTCAGTTTTTAAACATATTTACGACATTGAGCCTGCAAGGTTAAGCTTGTAATTCCATATGCAAAAAGCGAGTTTCATGTTCTTCATTATAAAGTCGTGGCGTAGTAACAATTAACAAGTCAGAATTTAATATAAGTTAGTTTGCATGTAGGAATATGACTTTGGAGCTGTTATTACAGGATTGCATGGGGGCGGGTTCGAATTCCAAATCAGAGTATCTTGAATTCAGTTTTTCAGTTTTTAAAAATATTTTCTCTGCTATAGTTTTCACCAGAATTATATGTTGAGATCCCCGAATCCAAACTACCATTGTAAAGGAAGCATTGATTTTGAAAACTTGAGAGAACTGTTTCCCTGTTTTCCTTTCTTCGATTTTCGCGAAATTTGACCCTAGTGAGACTTCGATAAATCTACACTTAAGTTTTATTTTGGGGGAAAAAAATCCTGTATTAGGAAACTTTTTGTTTGAAACGTTTTTCTTACATTTCTTGAATGGTGGATATCGCCGGTGCTTCTTCCACAGCGTTTAGATTTAAAGTCCGAGTCGCGAATAACTGTTAACTCTTATGTCGGGGGAGGGGGGCAGCGGAATACACCTCCTTGGCCATTTTTCTATCCCAGACTGTGAAATGAAGGTATCAGAAGATCCATGTTAGTTAGAGAAAATCTTGCGAGTGCTTCACCTCAGATTTTTTCATGTGTTTCATAGGCGACTGTTGATAATTTCTAGTGTAATTTCCCATGTTCTGCGTCTTAAAAATTTCCCCCTCCGATTCCAACCCTATATTTAAGTATTTTAGCTGAATTCTCGATGTGTTGTTGAAGTACTGAACCAACCTACTCAACTCAGCAACGTAAGTAAGCTTAAAATATGTAATCTGGTCAGGTATGTAAAAAGAAGGAAAAAAACTTGTTCTATTCAAATGTTGCTTAATCTATATCACCTGTCCAGATGAATTTTTATGCCCTTTAGTTTTGTGTAACGTACTGAATTTATTTGGCGAAAATTAACCTGTTATGCGAATGTTTTAATAGTTCTGCAGAAATGGTAGATTGTAGGTCAACTGCTTGAATGGACAGGACTTTCACTCTCTTGGACCATGAAGAATATTGTATGTGTCTTCTCTTTACACGAAGACGAATTGCAGTTGAAATACTCAGCGTTCCGTTCTCATTTCCCGTTTTTGTTTGTTTGTTTGTTTTTTTGTTTGTTTTTTTTCGTTTTTTGTTGTTTGTTTGTTTTTTGTTGTTTTGTTGTTTTTTTTGGAACGATTGTAATAGGTTACAGTAAAAAATTAAATTTTTTAAAAGGCGGTAGAAAATATTTGATAACGATTGTAATAGGTCATAGGCCTACTGTTAATGGTTCGGAATTACATTTTTTTTAAAGGTGGTAGAAAATGTTTGTCATTAAGTTTGAAACCTCCGGCTATATCTATTGAGATAATTTCACTAGTAAATGTTCTAAAAACCTTGAATTAGTGAATAAACCTTCGAGGTCATAATAAAAAGGCGACTCTTGAAAAAAGTTGAGATGGCGCCACGGAAGAGAAAAATAAGTAACTAACTATTCATTTGGGTCCTTGTGAATTCTCGATTTGCGAATTCAGAAATATTAATTCATAAAAAATGGCGGGTACATGTAAATGCAGATTTTTACAGTGCTTGTAAAAATGCCAAGAATGATTTTTAATGGCTTTTTTAAAGACTTTATACTTAGCAACCATTATGTTCTTCGCTCATTGTACGATATACTTGCTCTCTGTAGTCTTGTTCTTCTACTAAGCCCACAATTATTTTCATGTCCTTAGTGCTATCGGACCGGACTCGAAAAATTGTTTGTGTACTGGTCTGCAGAGTCCCCCCCCCCCCCCCCGAAAAGGTAACCGAAATACTTTAGTAAGCATATAACTCTGTTACCTTTTTGCCTTAATACTTTATAAGAAATTGCCTAGGTATTTGTACTACATATGAGTATCTTCATGTTATATAAGAGTTTTATTTATGTATCTATCTATCTATCTATGTATCTACCTATCTATTTTTTTTTACCATGGATTACTGGCCAATATGTTGAGGAAATACTGTGTTCGACGTGGAAATTTGGTGTTGAATTTTTGGCATTAATATTAAGTTTTTAGATCCCTTGAGGCCAAAATGCAGTTTACAGAAACACTTAAATAGGCCTTTATGTGTGCATAAACAGCTTAGCTAGGAAACAATCATACAAAAACGAAATTTTGTCAGTGTTTCACGAAGCACTCGGCGTCTTTCACCTATACATTACCCCCCCCCAATTTTTTCCCCCCGTTATTTACTGAAAATGTCCCTAACGAATTAGTGTAAATTTTGTCTACATCATTTACTTTGAATTTTTTTTCATATAAGTTGTTGTCTTCCACAAGCTCGGGCCTCAAAAATAACAGATCTGAATATGGACTTCTGCAGTGTGATCCTTACTATTACTATGTCTGAAAGAGAAGCGAGAAAATCTCAAGGTAAATGCTTTTCTTATAGAAAGTAATGTGTGTGTATATCTTACATTTTCGTTCTGGATATGCCGCAATCTGATATTTTATTACATTAGGCACCCGAACTCTTGTATATGGTCGGTATTTAATAACAATTTCAGAAAGCTGGTGCCAGTTTTTGTCCAAGATTACAAACTTCAAGGGTTCCGAATCCGTAAAACCCCAGGTCATTTTTAAACTTAAACAGAATTTTCTATAGAATGCCATAACATTACATACTCGTAATCATATATAACGAATTAGATGTGGAAGATTCGCTCTTAGCATAAAATAAAATTACACCAAGCAATCCGTTCTTGGTGTAAGAAAATCTCATATAGCCTAAAACAAAGCCAGAATTGCCACTGATTGCATTTGACCTCGTGGTTTTCATACTGTTGCTGCATGACTTGTTTCAGAAAAATGTTCAATTCTGATTACACTGTTCTTTTAATCTTAATGTTGGCAATAGCTTGCGCTGTTGTCCAGTCGCTTTCCTCTTCTGTTCAACGGTCTGACTATTTCAAGGTTTCTTGAACCCTATGTTCTAGGGTTACCTTTTAAGGAAATTTTTCGCTACTCCTTCGAAGTTAGCAGAAGTGCTTTTGTATGTATGTTTACAAATGCAGTAACTTGAAAGGAATTTATTTACAGTGCGAGTTCTGCAACACTGAGTGTGTTGTATTAGTAATACAATTATTTGTAACAACTGCATAATAAATGCATAGTCTAGTAATGCCATAATATAATAACAATGATGCTCAAGAGATAGTAACTATGCTGAATAATGACATACATATGAGAGAAATTGAAATGAATGACAAAGAAGACGAAGTAATTTGAAATGAGAAGATAATTAATAAGCAGAGTGAAAAAAAGTCCCGGTTTTGAGCACACTGTTCCAATGTCCCGGAAGCTAAATGCCCCGGTTTTTTAGGAATTTTACTTCTGGTAAAAAAATATAAGTAATGCCTACAGTTAAATCTCGATAGAACGATTCTGCATGGACCAGTAAAAAATGTTGTAGAGAATGTTATTGCTATATCGAAAAAATATAAAATTTCTAGTTACAATTTTGATGGTAGCCCATATAGAGAACCGCCACCATAATCGAAGTGCTTTAACTGTTTAAGAAAAACTAATGTAATTTTAGCATAGTGAAAGTCTTAATATAGCCATAAATTAAAAAAATTACACTACAACACCCTATACCAACTCATTTCTTGATCATTTTAAGCGAACACATTTTATATTACAGTAACAGTCAAGGAATAGGCTACGTAGGATATGTATAATCTTTGGCTCTCTTGAAAAAGTCGGATATGAGGATAGGTTACACATCATGGTAATTAAATGACTTTCTAGAACACACAGGACAATTGATAGCAATTTCTGTAGAACTTCCCAAGATGCAGTGACTTCTAATGTGGTTAACGTTGGTCGTCTTTTTTGCGAACTTTTTCCGCCTGTTTGTTCAGATTTACACTTTCGGACCTATTTTATCGTTGTACCAAGGGAAAAGTATGTTATAGGGATTCTGAATGTAATCGCAATGGAAAGATTTACACTTATTAAGAGTATCGTAAAATCGGGGAGAATTTTACATTGTTTTAATGGAATAAATTATATTTGAACGTCTTCTTCTTATATCTTCAAGGATTAGGCTAGAATCTGTTCCGGTCTCACACAAAAGTCTCAGAAGTCTCATATATTTGAACGTTATGCAGAGAATTATCGTTATATCTGTGATCGTTCTACGGAGATTGCACTGTATACTACGCGTAGTATGTTTTTTGCTGTGCTTTATTTTATTCTCTTACATAGTGACACTATGAGAAATAAGGGTGTCAATTGTATAACTTACTCGATTGCAGGAGCTTAGAGATTCTTGCGATTCTTGTTACTGTCATGGATTAAGTTGACATCTGACCGAAATTAGTATTGTTTCTATCAGTTATTGGTATTTTTGCCGGAGTGTAGTTTATTTTTAATTCTGGTGAAGACCACTACTAGAAAATGTGTAGCCTATATAGTGATGTCCTGAAAGATTTTCTTTTTATAAGAGAAAGTAAGGAAAGAAAAGCCAGAAGCTCCTAAAGCAAATTCATAGTTCTGAAACGTTAATGACAATACTTTGAGTATTTCACATCCATATTTCATCTCCAAGTGCTTTATTATTTTTGTAATTGTAAAAGTTTGAATGCTATATTCGTAAATAATTCGCCGAAATAAAGAACACAGTGAAAAAGTCGGTGTCCCTGTTATTTTGTTTTACAATCTGGTCACATAGAAAATTACAGCACAAGTATGGATATTGAAAATTTCACGTTTGAAGTTGTAGGTGACTTTTGCTATTTAGGATCACCGGTAAATCAAATAAAGTTTCAGAAGAAATGAAAAGCAGAGTACCCAATGAAAAAATATATAAAACGGTCGTAATACCTATTGTTACATATCTTGGAAGTGAAACGTTGACCTTGACGCCCAAAGATGAACAAACACTTAGAACATTTGAAGGAAAAGATTCGAAGGAAATTATATGGACATGCCAAAAATGCTGATGGAACCTGGAGAATCCTAATAAATATAGAAATTGTCAAAATTATTAAAGTTGCCGATATTGTTAGATTTGCGAAGACCAGGAGAATGCATGGGTGTGTTAAGAATGAAGAATGACAGATCGCCCAAGGGAATAATGAATTGGAAACTAGAAGGAAGAAGGCGAAGAGGTAGACCACGAATTCGATGGACGGATGCGGTAGAGATTTATTTGAGAACGATTCCCCCCCCCCCCCCCATAAATTCTGAATTATTAGAAGCGTCATATTTCTCTTTTGTAACATGGAAGTTCAAGAAACTGTCTTTACCATGAACCATTTTGGGATTTGAGAACTTCTCTACTGTAAGATTAGGCCTACGCTCTTATAAACGCTTTTATACTCTGGGCTTTTATTGTCTAGTGGATGTGGGATTAATTTAACATTTTTGCTGAAATTTTAAACACACAATGAGGAATATTACAGATAGTTTCTAAATAAGATTTTTTAAAGTCAGATTGTGTCCACAGAAGTTAAAGATTATTAACTTGAGAGCATTACCCACATAATGTAATTACTGAGTCAGAGTTTTAAATAATTGTCTTCGTAATTTCCTTTTATCATAAACATTCTTTCCTGTATGTCAGCGCTTTTGAATTACATATTTTGCAGTTTGTCTTTTTTGTCAACATTTCAGTCACCTTCAGAGATGATAAATGTAAGTTCTGCAAATATAGAATGCGAACTCAAGCAGAAAAAATACGCAAAAACTGTTTTTACAAATTATGCAGGCAGAGTAAGGTGAACACGATCAAGTTTCTGTTGACAGGTCTCCTAAAATCGTAAATCACGCAACTATTTATTTACTACGTAATTGCAATTGTATCAACCCCACCAATGTTAAATATGGTTTCTGACCCCTGCCCGCAAGTTGATGTGGTGAAATAATCAACTTGAATTTTATTGTCCTCATGCTTTGTAATGGAATTTAATTCAAATACAGGTAGACTATATGGAAGGGGAAAAATCCTTCTTATTTTCAGGGTATTGCTTTAAACTTGGTTTAAACTTTAAAAGTGTTCTAAAATCAAGAAGTAAAGTTAAACAATGTCTTCTCCTAAAAAAAGGCTTCATAACATAACTGGGAGGTAGGACATGAAAGTAGTTTTAAAGTATGATCTCTTAAGGATTCCATCGAGTGAAATTGTTCACCTAATCATTTCAGTTTATTTCATGGTTAATAATTTAATAGATATCGAGAAGTTGTCCTTGGTAGTAACTTTTCTTAGAGTGCAGTTCGTTCTTATCTGTGAGTTTTATTGATTCGTGATAAACAAATTTTATCTTTTGATTCATCTCTTCTCATCTCATTTTCTGGTTACGTGTTTTGTGGATTCATATTTGCTTTCTTTTTTGTGTGAATTATATTGATTCGTTTATTATTTTTTGTTATTCCCCTCTCTCTTTCACCTCTATTTAAAATGCAGCTCTTTTTTTACCTGATAACAGGTAATTATATTCTTGAATCACCTTTCTAAATCCTGTAGGCCTAATAGGAGGGGGAAATAGCAATTTAGCACTTACATAATTGACGCTGAGAAGCTATGAGGCTAAGATTTTTTTTTTTTTTTCGCATTTGAACGATGTGAAATGGGGTTTTGATGTGTCTACTTGGACGTATGGAAATGCTGTCTGAATAGCGAGCCCTTTCTATCTGTCAGCATATCAATCAGGCATCGTGACGGTCGTTATAAATCCGTCTTATCTTTAGTGAGGTGGGGTATAGTTCTGATGCGTTCTGCATGTTTGCAATGCAGGCAGTCAGAGCGACAATCAGACATGGCGAGATTAGTGCAAAGTGTTATGGAACTTGTAAGTACAACATTTTTCATTTAACATTCATTTATAATATATTTGTGTTTCGAAGATTATTTGATTAAATAGAATCCTAAAAGTTTAATATATTATGTTTAACTTATCTACCACTAATGCTGGAAATCCTCGACTCTTGTAGGTTCGAATGGCATTTATTTGCGTCTGTAGATTTAGTGGCATAAAAAAAATAAAAATAAAATTTTTTTTAAAAAAAAACCTACTGCTGGACATAATTCCGACACACCTATACATACCTGTAGCAGTATATAAACCCTCGTTAAATAACCATATCAAACTTTGACTTAGACGTGTGACCATTTTCGACCCTCCCATGTTCGACTTCCATGTACTATAATTATATTCCTGCTAATAGAAAACATCAGGAGAAAAAAAGGATGCTGTGATTATTATATGGCAGGATGATTTTTGGTTAATATATTGATTAAAAGACGGTCAGGCGTTGCTTACTACGATTCTGAATGTTCGAGGTCTATCCCAGTTAATTTCACGGATTTTTCTCAGATGGAATATTTCCTTCCTGAGTTCATGACTGAATGTTGTGTTGTCTACTCATTCCCATCCCGGCAGAGGCAATGTCAAACCTCCGCGGTATCACTCTTGCCTGAAAAAACCTTCGACGAGTCGTGGTTGTCATCCCATGGTTTCGTTCCAGATCTGTACCTGCCTTCGGGCAGAACACTCATCACTGAGGTCTAGAACGGTACGGCCAGTCTCCTAGGGACAACTAAGAAACACCTTAGAAGCTGTTCCAGTTAAAAAGTGTCATGCTGTATATCCCAAAAACCAAAATAACATTCTAACATTTGACTCCTTAAGGTAAAGTAATCCTGAATAAGTATACGATCTTTCCGTTACATATCACTAATAATCAGTATTTACTTTCCTTTAAGAGTTAATTACGTCCACCTCTGTAGCGTATTCGCTTTCCTCGCGCAGCGGGCATGGGTTCCCGGTCGGGACAATTTAATTAGATGGGAGTTTTTCCGGGGTTTTCTTCGCTTGTGAAACTAATGTCGGGTAACTTTAGGCCCGGACATATCTGGTCGTCATTATTATCTTCATCTTATCCGCGTCTTGTTCAGAGTGAGAATGTGTGCGCGCGAATGGTGTCTCTCTTCCTTTGTGTTTGTGTTGTCTCGGAGGTGGCCTCGGTATTAGGGATCACCCGCCCGGGAAGACCTTCCATGTTCTTGTGGTCAAAAAAGTCTGTATGTGATCCAAAGATAATCCCTCTCCCGACAAGTCGCGGTCCTTTAAGGCTCAGGCAGCGTGGGCCGCATAAACGTTCCTACAACGGGAGAGGTTAAAGTAAAAAGAGTTGAGAAAAGGTTAATTACATTTTAAAGTGATATATGCCTACGATATCCTAAACAATGCAAAATTAATTATACGATTAATATCCATGTTTACATACAATTTAAGATGTGCTTGTTGTCTTTTAGTTCATGTTGTCTTTCTAATACATGGATAGTGCTCAGCTTACAAACACAGCAAAATACTCGAGAGAAATCTCGAAGTATCAGTAGCAGCACTAGACATTTGTTTTCTTGTGGTTATTCTTGATTGCAAAGCAGGCGTACGCTTTGGATCAAGCAAGGGCGCGACCAAAAATACCATTGTTTTTTTTTTCTCATGAAACTGGAAAGTAATTCAAGCCGTGACTTCCGCCTTGACAGCTCGCGTTTTTTGCACCATCACTGCCTTTGTTTAAAAACTTTATGTAAGTTATTGAACGGGATACGTTTAGCTTATTACGTCATATCGAGTCTTTAGTACGTCTGGTCTTGAAGGTCTTTTCCAAGTATTTGAATCGCCTGGCATTTCGAAAGGTGATAAATTCCCGTTGCATATATGTCATTATTTCTAAGTTGCATTCTGACCGGTATGCAATTCATACCCATCTAAAATCGGCCAATTAATTTAAAAGTGTTATATTACCACTGTAATGTTAACATCTCATAACCTAATCCGACCTTCAACTGGCTTGTTTCTTTGTTCATAATGTGAACTGCGCCTAAACCATTAGTCACATTTATTAAAGCGCAGCTGAAAGTGATATATTTTCTTGTTTGCTTGCTACAATTTTCCAGAAGGAGATGCTCATATTTTCTGGGAAAAGACGAATAATACATATATAAAATGAAAAGTTTTATTTTTTCAGTCATTACCTTCAGGTTTTACAGTTTCACTTGAGCTTACCTTCCCATACATAGACCTACATAATTTAATTTGATAATTTTTGTTCCATGTCACAAAAGAATTAGTATTAATTTATTGGGCTGTTTGTAGTTCATTGCGTTCATTAATTGCTCACGGTTATGTTTTGTTCATTGTAGCATTAAAGGATATTCTCAAATCCATTTTACTTTTGCTACCAACGAAGCAAAGTTCGAATAAAGATGATTTGTGATTCAGACCCTCAAATTTATTTAAATACCAGACTGCAGTAATAAAAAATGAAACACAACAAAAAGGTCACCTGGAGAAGTAGCAACAAAAAACTTTATATAGGAATTGCCGTCACGAGAGCCTCAAATTAAGTAATTACATTTTTTTGTACTATATTTGTCTATAATTCATTTTGCCTGACCACAATGTCTGTCTGGTACCCTATGATCCCCAGGTGGGGCGAAGGGGCCTCCAATGGAGGTTTCATTACCTATACTAATTTTGATATGCTTATTTTCCGAGAGAGGGTAGAGGGACAGGTGGTAAGCCCATCGCCTCGCAACCCCCCTCTGGAAACTAAGTATTTCTTGGACGTGAAAGGGCCGAGAAATTTTGTCCAGAGGCTCTAATTTAGGCTTGGAGTTCTTTTACGTGCCGTAAATCTACGACACGGGACCCCCAGCTTAAAGTCCCTCCCGGAGGACTCCGTGCCCAGGATTTTTACGTCCTGAAAAATCCATCGACCGCGGCCGGGTTTGATCCGCGCCCTGCGGGCACGCTACCTCTAGACCACCGCGGCCGACTGACCACAATAGTAAAGAATAAAATTCACAAGAGAGTCCTTGACATAGCAAAAGTCTCCTTACAGAATAGTAACTTGAAAACAATATTTCTGCGAATTACCGTCGGGATAAACTCGTATTTTATAATATTTTTTTATGTTAGGCAGTATTTTTCAAATGAGAAGCCAATTTCCTTCACCGCCAATCACGTGTACGAACTAAAGAAGCGCCGCTAGCAGGAAGAGTCTTCCCTCCGTCTCGCCATCTCTGATTGGACCGCGTATCTAAGCAGGAGAATGAACAAACGGCTTGTCATCTGCAAAACACTTTAGATTATTTTTTTAATGCTCAGAAATAAACTTATCACTATTAATAGTATTTATTCCAAATTAGAAGCCCTATTTTACGAAAATATTATATATATCATACTATGATGAAAACGGCAATAAACGTTAGTAAACATAATATAATATTACAATTTAGACTAAACAAAAGTTAAGTTCACTTAACATGTAAGTTATTACTAATATTCTGACAAATTATATAGTCTGCGTAATACTGTGTAGGCCTATGCATTAAATAAATTAAATATTCTATTGATACAATTCACTTTCTTGTCATAGTATTTATCATATTGCAGTTTTCAGTTTACATATTCCGAAGTCGTATTTTTAAACATATCGGTGGTATGGTAGATTTAGAACGAGAAATTCGGAGTGTTTCATCTATTTGGAAGAGCAAATATATTTAACAGATATGTATTAAAATTCTTCTTGTAAATTTCCTTCTTTTCCCTTAACAAAATTCGCCTGTATCGCTTTTATATCTGTAAATGATTGTAATCATTCATTAAGAATTGATATATTTTAATTCTTTTGTTATCCGTCACACTATGCGGATTCTGTTTTATACCACAATAATTTATTCATGCATTCTTGTTAGTTTCTTGTCCTTCACTACCAGTTATTTCTGTACGATATAAATCTACTATCCTTGCCCTTATACTTCACAAGACCATATTTGTGGTTTTCCAAGTGCAACTCTCATCTTCACTAATCTTAATTTTATTACCAGATGCCCTAAATTCACAGTTTTACCCTGATAAATTAATTTAATTCACTGTGTTTTAATCATAAAAATTGCTAACGGTTGACCTTGCTCCTATTTGTTGATTTCCGTCGATTTCATTACCGAAGGGCAATGCTTCGTCCTCATACATCATAATTAAGATAAATAGTGGGTATTAAATATTCACATTCTTTAAGTAATCCCCATTTCATCGTATTATCTTAATTTATAAATATATCATTTCTCTAAAATTGTCTATTTGTAAAATGGAATTATAGACCTGAAAGGAATAGTAGTTTAACCGACATCCGAATTTTTCCTATTTTAATTAACAGAAATGATGCATCCCTCTAGTAATGGAGGTGTAGTTAAAAGCATAGGCCTATGAGGAGGATGATAAAGATTATAAAATAGTTGAGAATGAGGAAGCACTTACACGTCTACAAAAATAGAATTATTATCTCTGTTTGTTAAACAACTGTTCTGGGTCCACAGTTAGTGATGACGATGAGTAAATCTTAATATTCTCGCTGCTCTCCCGTTAGTTATTACACTGATGAGTGTGCCTAATCATTCAGCTTAAACATTATTAGCAAGTAGCTTATATTCCATCGATTTCTCACATAATTTGATTTGTAATTAGTATCTAATTTCAGCTAAAAATTGAAAAAGCCATATTTTCCTATGACTTGATAAATAAGTATCAATCGCCTATAAGGTATACGATAGATTCAGTATTTCCGGTCATCCTTGACCAGCTTTGCTGAAGTGTCAGAATAAAAATGAGAATAAAACTAATTTATCTGATTGTTTTACTGTTTAGACTTTCGTATCTTTTGGAAAGGTTGGGTCAAACTGAAAAATTAAATTCCATAGCCGGGATTTGAACCAGGATCTTCGGCTCTCCATGCCGCTGCTCTATCATTTTGCAAACATGCTGGCACTTCATTAAATTCTCCAACTGAATCACATATCCCTCAACTCATATAGGCCTATCACTCCTATTGAGAACACCTGGTGGTATACCGGGATATGTGAGTCAGTTGGAGAATTTCATGTTGTACCGGCACGCTGCCAACGTAGCTCAATGGTAGAGCAACGGCACGGAGAGCAGAATAATCTGGATAAAATCCCGGCTATGGCATTGAATTTATCAGTCTGACTCAACCTTTCCATCTTAGCCTACATACGGCCAGTGTGAAAGAATTATCGTTCCTTTTGTGTCTTTTGTTTCTTTATTTTCTCTTTGCAAATGTAATGTATTGGTGTACAGAATTATTAGACTCGGAAATTAAAGACTTCGAAACACGTTTTTTAAATGATTTTACACTGTTTATAAACACTAAGCAATGCAGCATAGATTCCTTTAGTTTTCCATAGTTCTTATTCCCATTTTATAAAATAGATATTTTAATAGGCTGTTGAACTCCTTAATTTAATTGTTGTTTGCCTGGTAGTTGGTTGGTAATAATTTCTTGTACGGTGCCGTATTTAAGCATGTGACTTTTGTTCTGAAATTGAATTCAGTAATTACCCATAAGACTTAATTACTAAAATGCCTGTAAGCTCCCGTATGTTAACGTAAATACCCGATAAACCGTTATTATTTACCTAAGATGTCCGGGAACGTCTGCTGGTTTTGTAACGAATATGAGTATTTTCACTATACAGAGGAAATTTGAAACTCTATTAGTAGATCCTCACTGCTTGTTGAGTCGTGAGAAGTTGCTGAGTAGGTCAGGGCAACTAGGTCGTCAACATCAAAAACATCAGATGGACGTCCACAGAGAGAATTGCTACACCGTAGCCATTGTTTTTTTCAAGTCTTTTAAGATTTCAATTTTCCTTTAAAAGTAGTAGGTCTATGTGCCTGTACTACTACTCAATGCAAATACGCCATCTAGGAATCGTGCAACTAAATAGATAGAAATATACTGTGTGCATGTTACCAGATTTCTTGCGCTACCAACTTCACAAAATAAAAACATATTTAAACAGAATGTCGTTGGTGGAAACCCATTTCCCTCATACATACCATATTCCACAAATTCCACAACTACAAACAAAAAACTTGGCCCAAATGCACTGCAACCACCCGATGAAAGTTCTTTCATATGATCGTGTGAAATGTGATTATTTAAGATCGCATGTTTAAATAATAAAGAAAAGTACGCAATTAAAATAAAGCTGACAAGACTAAGAACGATGTAGGCTATGTTCTGTTGCTAACCAGGGATTCTTGTAACTTTTAAAAGCAGGACTGTGTTGACGTGATAAATGGGAAGAGTTTGTCTCCGTGAAATTTATTTTTCTACCTATTTAATTTTAATTCTCAATAAAAAGCTTGTGTTTAACATAATAACAAATTAGACGTCATTATAGATAAGCTACTTTTTAACTGTGCACCTTTTATCAGGTGCGTTGCTCATATAAAGAAAGAAATTGTTAACACTTATGCACTTATGCATTAGCGAAAACACTCGCGGATCTTTTTGCTCTGTTATGTAATTTGTTTTACACTTCATTGCCTCCGTTATATATATATACTTTTTTTCTGTTTCTTAAAGTAGTTTCGTAATCTGTATTTTTAGTATAACTTTGTACAAATAGTTTTACTAATATATTGCCAAGTTACAGATAGAAAATTGGTCTGAATAAAAGTAACAAAAATAAAATCAAACTTTCTCTACAGAAGAGAAATATCTGAAATAGCTAGAGAAGAAGGTCAAAAGAGGAAGAAGAAGAGAAATACCAACAGACCGAGAATTTGATGAACAGGACTGGAAAATGGAATAAGAATAAAGGATATAATGGGGGTCAAACGAAACTTTGTTTCATTGCTACTGCGTTTTCAAAACAAGTTAGGTCAGCGGTCTGAATAGTCTGGTGCGAATATCATAACATTCCCATGGTGTAATTAAAGCGATCCCAAGATAATATGGAAATGCCAGTAATTAGATGTGCGTCAACATAACATTTAAGTGGACGTGGCGTAAATTACAAACATTACATTACATTAGTTTAGTTATTAATTTAAGAAAATTAAGGACTTCTAGAAACCCAACTTCAGGAAACGGAAGTTATGATACTTGCATAAATTGTGACGTTCTATTTTTGTTAACTATGAGGCTCAATTGGGAGAGGGGTTTTTATAATAATCCAGGTGTGGAAATTGTTTTATGTTCTGAGGAAATATCGAAACATCGGTAAAGTCCCATTTCAACTCCCCCCCATATTATAACACGTGATTATCTCCATAAAACACTTAAAAACACATGGATTTCAAGACATATCATTCTCTGGAGAGGAGATGTTGTCTTCACGAGTGATTTGGTCTAACCCTCCCTCCCTAGACAGTACACTTTCTTTTATAGTGGGAAATGGCAAAAAGTAGGGATGTTTCCGCCATGTTGATTATTAAGACTGGAGTAGAAGCGCATGATTGGACGTTGCCAGTGTGACGTCGTCTAGCGATGAACTATGACCAACATAACGAGACGCGCGCAATTCGATAAGGGTCAGACAAACCTCCGGAAGATATAATATGCCACATTTTCGAAACCGACAGTGTATCGTACATTATTCGAAAGAGCAAGGGCGCTTCCCTTCGGCTGCCGCCTCCGCTCGCGCACTTAACTAATGTCGTTAGTTTATGCATTATTTAGCATTATGTAGAGGTTACAGGACTGTACTGCTGCAACGAAGATAGTTGGTCATCCTGACCGGTTGAAAAGAAATACATTGCACCGGACGTGTGAAGAAGCCATATCGCGACGATGGGGGGAGTTGTTCTGGGACTTTGCCGAAACATCTGCTAGAAAAAATCGTCGAAACGAAATTTTATATTATAGTTAGGCATATTTCGGCGGTGTCCACCGCTGTGGCGTAGGGGATGCGTTCGCTCCTCTCACGCAGCGGGCCCGGGTTCAAATCCTGGCCGGGACAAGTACCTACTGTCGGGGAAAAAAACATGGAGACTCGAGTTTGAAGTCTAAAATCTCAAGAATGGCTCATCCGATTACGTTAAAATAAAGTTTAAACTGAAGCTATTTTAAAGGCATTTTATCTGATCACAATACAAAAATTTTCGGTTAAGCGAAAAAAAAGTTAGGGATTAAAATCCGTCAAAAGTACCGGTCCGTACTAAAAGTAAAGTTTAAACTTTTATTGTAAAAAAACCGCTAGTGCAATCGTTTTCAAATTTTAAAAGGGCACGCACAGGTTCCTTGTAAACATAATCCTTGAATTTCATAATTTTATTTTGTTTATTTTTTATGTTGTCAATTTTCCGAACCTTTGCTAAAACCACTGTTTAAAGCCTAAAAATATCGTTCAAATCATCAATGTGATTGCCATTATTCAATTAATACTAATCAAATATAGTTTTAAACATTCCAAAGCAGTTGTTTTTAAAATTGATTTTTATTTGTCAACAAGTTTTAATCCCACGGCAGACATGAGACCACCGCTTCTCTGGCGAGCAGTTCGGGTGGTAGAAGGCGCGACGTTGCCTAGTTAGAATGAATCTTCGCGCGCGATACTTATAGCCTACGTTGTTATTATTAGGGACCGGATTCTTAGGTTTTTACATACTTTTTCTCTTACTACCAATACCAGAAACGCTCTCACACTTTCTCGAGGCATGTCCATAGGATTCACACACATTAATTTTGTAATAGCCTACCTAAAAACACCTAAATGGTACATGGAAACCTAAAATAGTAGGTGGGGTTTATTCTGGGGGGTTTTCTCACCTGTGAGGTAACTTTAGGCCCTTGTGGTCCCCGGATATCATCTGGCCGTCATTATCATCTTCATCCCATCCTCGCCTTCTTTGGAGTGAGTGAGTGTGTGTGTGCATGGTGTGCCTCATCCTTTGTGTTGTCTCGGAGGTGGCCCCGGCATTGGGCTGATTACTCATCCGGGGAGGCCCTCCATGCCCTTGTCTGGTCAAAAAACTATGTGTGTGTGTCATCCAAAGATAATCCCTCTCCGGACAGGTCGCGGCCCTGTAAGGCCTGGACGGCTTGGGTCGCTTAAATGTCCCTAAAAGGGAGAGGTGAAACTCACGGAAAGATAGATAGATATTTCGGCGGTGTAACGCATAGCATGTCGACTGCTGTCTACATGGAAATTTGTTTAATTTTTGGTATTTTCGAAAACAGATTTATCGATGATATTTACGTTTTGTACCAAAACGAAATACTTCTATTTGAATTGTTTTTGTATAGAAATTAATTGAAAGTGTTATAAGCCGCTCATATTCTCCACAAACCTCAACTCTTGTCATTAGTCGCGAACAACGCTGTTTTTGCCTAGACGACTGAATACGCACTATCTCAGTGCGACCATTTATTCTGTATGTTAATGAGTAGAGAAATTATTGCGAGAGTTTCACGTTAGATTATTCGACTTGTGCTTGCCTGAAAGGGATTTATTGAAGTTATTTTTCTTCTATAGTGAGTAACTATGCTAATGACTCCAGATTTAAAGTACAGTGTAAGGTTACATTTCCGGTATTATGCAATACATATTTACATATTGTGAATGTAATTAGGCTATTTTTGTTTACATCCAAAGTTAGATACCTTCAATAATAGACAGTACTTAAAATATAAACAGATCTTAATAAGCGTTCGAGGTGCTACTATGATTGCTCATCGTTTAGCACGAACCTTGTAAAAACTTCCATGCAGTTCTGCAAAGCTAATTTCATAAACGTAAAAGGATCTAAGTTCTAATAACTACTGCAATTATATAATCAGCCAAGGATTTTGGAGAGAAAATCTTTGAGGATTACTGCATCTTCATTTCGACAGCCTTTATGTTTTTTTACAAATATTTCTCTATTTCGTGTTGACTAGGTTTAGTCACTTTCTTAAGTAGTACCTTCATTTCCTGTACTGGAAGTTTCTCATTTCTTATAAGACTCCTCGGGTCCCATAATGTTGTTGTCTTGATTCATTCCGACTTCGTGACCACCTCAGCGCCACTTGAGTAGCCTCGCTCTGGTTGCTGTATCTTCCATTCCACTCTTCCTTCTCAGAACATCGTTCCTAATTTTGTATTTCAAAGTGATGTCCAGTATTGTTCTCTCCATTTTTGTTTCACACAGTTAAGTTAAAATTCACTTATTTTTTGCAATCGAGCGAGCATACTTTGTCATAATAAAATATTTAAATTTACCGCTGTGGCGTAGGGGATGAGTTCGCTCCTCTCACGCAGCGGGCCAGGGTTCAAATCCTGGTGGAGTGAGTGAGTGTGTGTGTGAATTGTGTGCCTCGTCCTATGTGTTCGTGTCGTCTCGGAGGTGGTCCCGGCATTGGGCTGATCACTCATCCGGAGAGTCCCTCTATGTTCTTGTCTGGTCAAAAAAACTATGTATGTGATCCATAGATAATCCCTCTCCCGACAGGTAGCGGCCCTGTAAGGCCCGGGCGGCTTGGGTCGCTTAAATGTCTCTAAAAGGGAGAGGTGAAACCAAGATATGGATAGATAGAAAGAATAATGATGCAACTAATTAGATACAACGGAGTGAAAAAGTAAGTTTCTATGATATTTCCATTTTCATAGTTCAGTTTCTCTTGCGAGAGGGTTGGTTTCGCAGTTGTCTCTTCAAAATTCCCCACAATATATTTTAATGTATATCCTTAAAATGTTATCCCCCTCCCCCAAATTTCCACATGAACCCCAGGAGTACGCTGTCTCATTTTGAGGATCACTGATCTGATGGGACGTTGTTCTAATTTCTATAAGATTTTTCATTTTCTGACATTTTTTTCAGTCGACATTGGCGACTGACTAGAAAATCTGGCCTCATATATCTCCTGCGCTTGTAAGGCCGGCGTGTGGGAAGATAATGTACTAATTTACGAGCAGCCTTGATCTAGAAATTTTAGTGTACTTTCTTTTTCTCAAGTCGTTCTTCTTGATAATTTTGTTAAGCATACGAGTATTTTTCCAGTAGTGGCTTGTATTATTTAGCAGAAACATTAGTTAAATTGATAATAATTCATATCTCATTCATATCATAATTGATCTAGAAATGTATAATAATTCATTCCGTCGGAATGACTGACATTAACTTAAAGCTCTTTCATTATCTCGTTAAAAGCGGAGAAAACTCGTAATACTTACAAACTATCCTCGAAGAGATTCACTACATGTTGGCTACACTCGAGCCAGAAACTACCAGTAATAATTACAAAGGTGGAATATGATAATAGAGCTCAGTGGCGGACGCAGAATTTTCTTTCGGGGATGGATTTGAGGAGATAGAAAGAAGAGTGAAACTAAATATATATATATATATATATACATTTATATATTTTATATTTATAAGAGTATACAAAATCGTAATGTTACTATCGTAGTTTTGTTCGAATGTGAAGCATGTCCAATTACCATTACAAGAGGTACACGAGTTGAAAGGATTTGAAAACAAAGTTTTAAGGAAAATATTTGGGCCAAAAAGAATGGGATGTCAGGAGATTACAGAAAGCTGTACAAAACTAAAATTTATAGTCTGTATCGCTCTCCTAATATCGTAAGAGTAATTAAATGCAGATGGTTAATACCAACTGTATAATTATGTTCCTCGAATGGGAGTGGAGAGGGACATTTATCTGATTTTAATGGGAAGACCAGAAGAAAAATGGCAATCAGCAGATTCGAGCCGAAAATGGGATGATAATGTTAGAATGGATCTAAGAGCAACTGATTGTAGAAATTCGAAATGAACAAGTTGACTAAGGACTAATATTTTCTGTATTCTTGAGTCCATTCATTTCAATTCATGAGAAATAAGCAGTTTGTTTACTACAGAACACAGATATAAATAGGTAAATCTGTTGTACAGATTCGCATTTATAGCCTATTATTTGTACCGTTTTTTTTTTCAAATTTGGGGGGGGGATATATCCCCTCGATCCCCCTCCTCTGCGTCCGCCACTGATAAGAGCTTATAGTTAAATCGCAAGCCATAGTATAAGATTAAATAAAGATGATAAATACGTTTATTGTACAGAATACGGTGCTTCTTAATCTTCAGTATTAGTTATTTATGTTATAAGGTTTAAAAGCGAGGTATTATTCTGCGAGCAGAATAAATTTGCTTTAACACGCGTGCCATACACTCTTTTTTTATATCCGTTAAGATTTGTGTTATAATAATAAATGTTATTTTAATGAATTACGCACCGTAGAACCAGTCATTTTGCAGCGCAAAGACAGCTGACAGCTGTTATTAATTTTCTCTTAAACTGCTGCCAACATAAAAACTCTTTTCACTCACCAAATATAACAACTTTTACTAAATGAGTGTTATCTATGTGACGGATACCAAAAGGTACCAGTGGAGTACCACTATGGATTTTGGTTGACGACTACAGAAGCTGTTATAGTAGTCCGGACCTACAGCTTAAAATGGAATACGAAACACGTTGAGCCTCTCGTATGCTGCACTTAACATGACTTGTTAGAAGTGTAGACACAGACTCACTTGTCCAAATTCTTTTCAGAGCTAGTACTGCATCCTTTACCAATAGTATAAGTTAGAGAGTGCAAAACCTGTATAGTGTACATTAAATATTTTCTTCTTTTATTTTGAAGTTTAAGAGAAATTTATGAAAATCTTTTTTTCTTTTAATATCCAAGAAGAATGAAAATATGTTATTATATTCGGATGATTCTACATAATGATAGGAAATAAGTAAGAGCATCACAAGATTATATACCCAGGGAATTTATTGCTGCTACACGAATGCTTTGAATGATTTCTAACTTGACGATTACTAGCACTTATATTATTAAATTACAAAATTATATGTTGAGAGAATTTATTAATTCGAAGCCTTGAGAGCGATAAAAGGCACGTGTTTGTTGAAGTCTGCTGTCCCGATTTCCATATGCACGACATTCGTTCTTGTGATCATTCGTCACTGGAAATAGCAATTTTTTGACTGATTAGAACGCCATCTCTGCCCAATAAGGTCATACCGGTCATTGTCTACAAACTGTTCCTATATTTAACTAAAGAGTTAAAACAATCCATGTTATGGTACTGGATTGTAGCCTATAGACTATTAGTTTGAATTCCCTACTTAAGTTAAAACTAAGTTATACCTGGTTTAAATCATGAGCTGCACCATACATTTCTTATGTTTTAGTGACATAATGAATTTAAATTATTTCCCATGACAATAAAGTAGATATGTTACCAGCTGGTCAACGAAAATCTATTTTGTAATTCGCCGCCTTGGCCTTTCGGTGGATTTGCACTTATGTGTAATATTACACGATTTTTCATTTTAACTTACAGTTTTCAATTCACTAAAATATGTTGCATTGGCCTTGTATTTTTTAAAAATGTTGTATTGTAATTTATACAATTTCTTTGTTCTGTACTTTATAATTCATCTAACAAGAGAACGCAAAGTATTAAAACATATTTTAAACAATAGAGCATACTTCATCGGTTCCGATGCATATTTTACAAATTTTAGAACTTATTTGCATGTATATTTAGTCTTCTGATAAAGCATTAACTTCCGGGGCTTGCTTATTATTAGGGCTTTTTATTATTATTGCTTATTTTTCTTAGACACACAGACAATAGTATAAATTCATCCCTCCTCAAGACGAACAAAAATAGCCTACCTTTATTTTGCCTTTTTCGGCAGTTTTTTTAAGGGAATTTTCATTCTTTCGTTGCATTTTTTCTGTTTTGTCTTGAGAATGGACTTCTCCCACATTGCAGACAAAGGGATCTCGGATCTCATAATTCCTTAGCTATGAGGCATTCATTAATAAATGAAGTAAACATAACAATAATACTAGGAGTATAATAAACTGTTAATATAAAATACTTAAATTTTGTCCTTTCTTTGTTGTTGTTTATTATTATACTACTATATAGTCTCTTTTTGAAATACATATTTAGAAATATTAACTTTTCCCCCATTTTTCATGTAATTTTTTTATTTATTTTAAGGTTATTTTATAGGTCAGACATTTTTAGGTCATAAACTTCCGAACCCTAATTATTATGAACTTGAATATTTGTTTAACAGTATATTTAATAATTTTTGAAAATGAAGCTACTGCTTCTGATTCTCACGTGTTACAGACCACATCAGCACACTGTTTCAGTCGCATGCTGCTTATGAGCTAAACTCACGAATAACTTGCACAGCCATTACAATAAATGTCATGGTCAGGGGAAACCCCTGATAGTAATCTCTTGGTAAATCACTGAATACGTGTTGGAATATATTTTACTATTCACCATTCATATTCCTAAGAAAACAGAAATCTGTAAAATTGTTTCAGTTAATTATGTCCTTCAAGTAATACATTCTTTGTACATGTACTTGTACTTATCTTGTTGTATCTTCAAACTTCACAGGTCAGAATTTACGTAAGTTACGTGATGGGGGAGATTGAACTTATGTAATTTTCTGTAACAAAACATATTTTACAGTACAAATGCAATTTCTTTCTAGGTTGTATGACGGTGCTGCATAGCGATGAATATTGATTTACTTTATATAACGATCAATTAAATTCTGATTAAATTCTTGTTAGTTGAAACTGTAATACAAATGAAAACGAAATAAGTATTGACATAAGTTCACCTCTGTACATGCTATCCTTGGAATCATTGTAGACTATGGGATATGATAACGGATTTTTCAATTATATTGCTAACATATTAGCAATTCAGGGAAACTTATTCTCCATTAAAATATCGTATTCTATTTAAAAAAAATATTCTCTGCCTAACAACAGATCTCTGTAAGGTTTTCAGCAAATATGACAGACAGAATTAATTTATAGAATAATGAACATTACAGGCAAAAAAAATACACTGCTCATGATAAACATAAAATATATAAAATAAGACTTACATAAAATATATCAAAGACATAAAATTAACATTCGGAACCATATGACATTCTCAGATTCTCACTCTATACATATAAATATAGGTTGGCTTAATGCAGTTTCATCTAATTTTAATATAATTACTTTCACTGTCCTTACTATAGGTAAATGAAGTATTGTGTTCGGCCCTGAATGTGTGTGAATAATACGAAAAATCGTGTGGAAACTGTATTTTATATTTTGGTTTAATATTCATATCTGGGGATATAACACGAAGATTGGCGACGACTGTCTTTTTTTTCACTACTACATTACACGAAGAAAAAATCTTTATTGGGGGGGGGGGATTTTCTTGAAAACGGCAACAACTTTAAGAAAAGTATGTGAGTGTAACATATCAGATTTCATGTTGCAAATAATAATTAGTTGTAATAACAGTTTATACTCAGGAAAAAATTAAGAACACTGTTTTCGAGATCGATCTGCCTCTGGCCAGTCCATCAGCCTTTACTCGCAACACATTGCACAATCCGTCGACAATTGATACCAGACAGCGAGAAATGAACTTCGTAACCGTTCTCTCGTGACTATTAGGCGAGTCACACGCTTCCTTCATAACAAAAGCTCTGCATTCTTATAAATATTTACTAGTTTCTCATTGCTATTTTCAACTATCAAGGCCTACTTCGGTGGCTTCATTATAGAGTTTGGTAAACAAACGTATTTCAGCAGGATTCCTAGTTTATCTGGTAGCAAAGTGCTGTCCAGATACTGAAATATCATCCCGAGAGAGAGGTGGGCCTACGTGCTTTCGAGCAGTCTTCACTCCCGTCTTTCCCTCTCATGAATCATTCAAGAATTATTTCCCTCTTGCTATCCCTTTTACATGCTTTCTTCTTTTCCTCTTTGTATCCACAACAATGTGAATTGTCGCATTCTCAGTAGTTTGTAAGATGGTTGTAAATACAAATAGTGAGAAAATATTTTTAAAATTATGAAATTCTTATGAATTGTGTAATCTGGGGGACAGCTGAATAAAAACATTAGCGGAATCAGAATTTCATATTTAAGTTAAACATCTTCTCAGGGTAGACGACCACCTGAACCATCAATATTTAGCCTGCAGAATATTCTTTGTTTAATCATGGAAATCTTTAATTTAAAAATAAGTCAGAGCAAGCGATAGCCTATAGCTAAAAGAGAGCTATCGAATGTTAAAAAAGTGTAAAAACCTAAAGGCCTACTCTTCAAAGTAGCATAGAAGCTTTGCCTAAATTCAGTAACTGGAGGTGATGTTTTGAATCATTGTTAGCTTTTTTCGAGGAAGAAAAGGGGATTTTAACCATTTTGGAGAAACTGGCTGCCAACTAATTTGTTTCAGCTTTATATGATTACACGTGGTTAAGATCTGAAACTTTTATTTTTAATCATTCTTTCCTTTAAAAAATGAAGCTTAGTATTTAGCAGGCTACATAATTCTTAAATATCTACATCTTTACGCTACCATTCTAAGAAACATCGTGTATGTTTGGGCAAAAAGTGCCATTCGTCCGAATTTCTCCTCACGTGTAGTCTTCCTGGGAATGGAGACGATTGCAAATCATGGTTGGATGGACTTTTTAGAAACCTGAAGACATCAGAAAGTGCATGTCCGCCAAAACATTAAATTTTACTGCGTACTTTCATATATACTAGTGATAATGGCTTATATAAAAAACATATTAACCGATAATTAATCAGGATATGGAAAAATTTTGTAAATTGTTGATGACAGAATATAGGATAAGAAGCGAAAGACTAATTTCACGTAGGTCCGGATTCTAAAGATGAATCTTAGTAAAAGATTAGGAAAGAGCTGCTGGAAGTGATCGAAAGATCTGCCACTCTGTAAACAGATGACTATTATGCAATGGGTGTGATAATATAACGTGTCGCGTAGCACATAACGTGAACTACGTGGCTTTGTTTCCCACAGATTTGTGTAGAGGTAAAAGAAAGAGGCATGGCCATGAACGACTGACTTATGTAATTATATGGTGAGGAATGCGCCGTGGATTACTATAACGAAAGCACGCTGAGTGAATAACCGTTACTTAGCGATACAAGTACTGACAATTTTATTAATTGTTCTTGAAACGATCACGCTATGAAAGGAAATATGGGAGGACTTACCTGGTTATTTATCTGACCATAACTTTAAAATTCAAACTTAAGTACTGTTATAATAATTAACTTAGGTAATAATGCTAGTGTACTGGGTATATTTGAGTTACAGTATTTGTAACAGATTTACTTCCAACGAATTTTGTACATTAATCACATTTCCAGTTAGGCCTGCCATATTTTATGATAATTTATACATGTTCTATGATAATTTATAACCTTAATTTTATGAATAAATAGAAATTTACATCAGAAATTTAATTTTTTCTTACAGTACCAGTAGGCTACATTTGATTGAGGTATTCCGTTAATATCCAATTAAACTACAAATTACAGCATTTTGCCGACATTTAGGATGGCTCTAAATTTACAGTCCGAATTGGATAGTATATGACTGCTTATCTTTCGCCATCTATTAACAAGACCTATTCAATTGTGGGATTAATTGTCATAGCAACCTGGAAAAAAGAGTATTGAATGACTTGGATAAAACTGACTGAGTTTTTTTTTTTTTTTAAACTAGGGGACTCGAATTTGAGGTTTTTTCCGGGCATCCCGAGAGGGAATTCTTAATTATTTAATTTCAGTTTCCAGTTATTGAGCCCCCCTCCCCCCGGATGGTTTCTTTATGTGGGCTCGCCTGGTTGTGCACCTGTTCATGTCAACAGGACACCACACTGGATATTAAGATAGGGTCAGTTTTGTGTTATAGGCTACAGGTTCTTTAGCGAGCTACACTACAATTCCGCCAATCAGGATCAGATAACCGAAAGTCCGGATTAAACGGAATTTGCCTTACAATAACAATCTATGTTTTTCATAAATATAACTTTTCCTACAACTTAATTTCAGTTTCAGTACTACTTTATATGTAGACTTAGGCTTTTAGCCTATGAACTGATATAGGATTGACAAAACAAAACATCTTTGTGTTAAAAATTCAACATTTATTTTATAAATCCCGTCCGGATTAACCGGATCTCCGGACGAACGAGATCCGGATTATTGGGATTCTATTGTAATTTCAAGTTGAAAATGAAACGCTATTATAAGAATTGAGACTCATATCGACCAACTTCATGAAGTGCACTTAGAGAAAGAGGCAATATATGAACCGACAGTGCCCTTTTATAAGGAAAAATATAATTTAGAAGATGAAGTTCGAAGCATAATGGTGCAAGAGGCACTATCCCTAAGAAGTGTATCACTCTACTTTAAAATCTGGGAGTCAGAGCATCCACTTTAAAGAAATTGCCTTACAGGCTTTATAATTTTCTATAAGAATACTTAGATACCATCTGTATTCAAAACAGTAGATTTCTTCTTCTTGTTCTTTAGTGATAAACCTATAACACATTATTTTATACTGCATGCTGTTATTATATTCTTTGTCAAACTGGCAACCTCTGAATGTAGAGGAAGATTGTTAAAATTAAAATTATAATAAAAAACGCACCCTGTTACATGACTGGTGAAAAATGCGGTTGCGGTTCCTATGATTGATGTGGGGATGTACACTAGAAATACGCTTTCATTTTCACGTAATTATTGGCTAAGAATGTGATTCACCATGGCATTTATATAACGTTGAGTCATTCTCGTTGAAAAGCCCTCCTCTTTCTATCACTTTAATACTGTACATATTTTCGCAAAGAGGTGGTTAGTTGGGGGTGCAAAACCACCAGGAGCAAGGTCGCTTATTCCTTTCCCTCTCTTATATGGGGATTTTTCAGTAGTGAAAGATCCCCTCCCCAGGTTCAGGACTGGGTGTTTGTCAGTAGGTTAAGTCTTAGGTTAAGATAATGCACATTGTGCGCGATTCCTTAATTATTATAATGGCGATGCCCTGCTGCAAGATGTGGGTATGCGTAAATACAACCTCACTTCCCACCTAACGAGGTCATCAGGTTCGCCGTACATAGTCAACATGCTGGACACTATACTTCCAGGTACATAAGAAATGCATGAATTATACGATAATGACGTAAACTGCTGCTTAATTATTCTTTCGAAACTCACTGTCTTTGTGTAGAAATACGTAAAACTTGAGATGTACGCATTTACGTGGATGTTTGTTCCGTGTTTATTTTCAAAATTACCCTTGGATCTAATCAACACTTTATTTATATCTTATGCAAATGTCATCCCACCAGCCCATTAAATTCCCTATGCTAGTTACTATCTCACATTCTAGCTTTGGGATATAGATTTTTCATGTTTGAATACTTAAATCAATTCAAACAAGATGTTCGAAAGAATAAAGTGGGAACGTTATCTCTTAGATTTTCTTACTATGCTAATTCAAAGCCCTCTTTTCTTACAAATATTAATTTTAAGCGTCACTTTTATTATACTTTACTTTTATTAACATCATGGTGAAAATATTGAGTTAATTATTTAATACTTTGTGTAATATCAAGCTGTACAATAGGCCTAATACAAATAAAATTGCGAAAATGAGTATGGGGTGAAGAGCAAAACAAAGCATTATGATCATGTCATTTTAAAATTGTAACGGCTGACTTCTCCATGTAGAATGAGTTTGTATCAGAAACCTAAGTATATCGAATTTCGTCGTGAATGGAGAAAAAAAAATCATCGTGGAATTTACAAATTAACTTATTTCTTGTGCCACTCCCCTTTAAATAACTCGCTCGTACACTCTTCCTTGGATCTTACGCAAAAAAAACTCACTTTTTCATTTTGTTAACCCTTCCCTTAATACGATTCAATAAGAAAGATTTAAAAAATAGGGCTGCAAAAGGGACTATGAGCAACCGAGAATTTCATCCCGGGGAATAGACGAGTGAAGGGGGGCTTCCTTCCTAGGTAACAGGCGTATTAAAAAATTGAACAATTATCATAATCACTTAATGATTGCTCGTCATATCCCCATGTTCAAATTGGATAGCAGACCGGTTCTTCAGTCGAGAACCATTACTCCGTTATTTGCAATAGGTATTCAGACAAGATATATGGCTCTCCGTTAGCTGATTTGCATCATCAGTCATTGATTACCTACATACGTCGCATATTTGTACTCACCCTACTTAATAATGGTATTGAACTTTGCTAAAAGTGTCACCCGGTATATAAAAATGTTATATTATCCAGTTAATCTCCTTGGCCATACTAAGTTTATAATGGTTTCGGCTTCTCCATCAGCTAAAATAAAACATTCAACCAATCAAGTTCATCCGTTTGACCAAGGTTTTAGGTTTGTGATTTTTATTTTATTTTTATTTTAGGGGTTTCAGTGCAATAAAGTGTTGCATAAATGCACTGCAAATCTATCTAAATAAGTCACGAGTCATTTATTGCACTCTAGAAAGTATTCTATGTGAATGTCTGTCTTCATCTGTATTTCTAAGAGGACTCTTTGAATAATAGGCTAATTGTTCTAATATTGTAAAATGTCCATATCTCATGTGTGATACGTGTCACACCTTTCTTTAACTTTCTGAGACTATAACTTAGTATTGTATATGGACAAAAATAAAGGATTTGGACAATATATGTTTGGTATTAAGTCTTCTTTGATCTAACCAGCCAGTGTTTATCTATTTCGTGATGGAAGATATAGAATGGAGAACTTCTAGAAAACACATTTCTTCTCTTTTTTCATCTTCATCCTATTTTTCCTCCCTTCTCTTCCTCCTCTTCCCTTCTCTTCCTCCTTTTTCTTCCTCCTTCTCTTCTTCCTTCTCTTCCTCCTTCTCTTCCTCCTTCTCTTCCTCCTTCCTTCTCTTCCTCCTTCCTTCTCTTCCTCCTTCCTTCTCTTCCTCCTTCCTTCTCTTCCTCCTTCCTTCTCTTCCTCCTTCCTTCTCTTCCTCCTTCCTTCTATGCCTCATTTTCCATCTCTTCATATTTTCCATCGTCTGCATCATATGCTCCTTATATAATTTATCCTTTTCCTTAGTCCCTTCCTCCACCACCTGTTATTTTGACAGTTATGAGTTTCTTGCACTCTGTTGCAAAACTTTACCCAGACCTTGAGCTAGAATTACAGTATAATGCGTTTTCACTGTAGCAGACTGTACATTCCAAAGTGATGTTCGCCACACAATACTGTAGATAGTGTGATCACGACTTTCTCTTTGCGAATGACAAGTCATGAATGACTGAGTAGCAACGACTTGCTTCGGCGATTTCTGTCGTACCTTTATGTACTAGCGTTTAATAATTATAGGCCTATACTTGAACTTTTCCTCCAGAGAAATGATTTTTTTCGTGATAAATGCATGGCTTATTGTAAGAAACTTTCTCCTATCCAGTTCGCGCAGTAACTGAAATTCATAACCCAAGACTGGCCCAAGACTATTCAATTCATTTATTACCAACCATCCTGATCTAAATAGCTTAAACAACAAACAATTTAGGTCTAAAATTAGAAAATTTATATAATTATTACTTCTGTTATCGACTATTAGCCTACTGTTATAACATTTTTCATATTAAACTTTAAAATTTGGATAGAACTTAATTTCTTTATTTTTTACTAAAATTTGAACAAATAAATTGTTATGTATTATTGTTGTATTGCTTCGTACCTTTGTATTGTAAATAGAACATGTTCTAACCTTTCATACATAACATTTTGTCATACTTCTCCAAATTATGCATTTTTTTAAAAGTAATTGTTTAGTATAAGTATTTCTAATATATAACTGAACCACCCTCGAACACAAGCTCTGCTTCTTCGGGGGGTGTATCAACTTTTGTATATATTTTTCGTGTACTTTGAACTAATAAATTGTAAATTGTAAATAATCGTCAAATGTAAAGTAATTTCGCTAAAATTTTGCATAATTTTTCTGTTTGAGACAATTTCCCATTATATATAATATCACTCTACATTCCACATACATAGATTGACACCCTATAAGCCTATTGTAATTCTGAGATGTGCTACTGACGATAAAGATAGTAAATTGATATCTTATCTAGCCTATTTGTGAAAAAACATTGATTTAGAAACAGTGTATTTCAAGAGCTTGTGCGTAGTTAATTGCCTTGCACTTGAGTAAAGGTATAATTCCAAAGGAATTGTAATTGTAATTGGAAAGCTATCCATTATTACAAATTAATACACTATATGGTAACAAAATTAGGAAGTAGGAAACGATTTGCCTGTCTCTTTTTTCTCACTAACTTGCTCACTGTATCCACTTTTATCTCTCTCTCTCTCCCCCCCCCTTTGTCTCTGTCTCTCTCTCTCTTTCTCTCTCTCTCTCTCTTTATCTCTCTCTCGTTCTCTCTCTCGCTCTCTCTCTCTCTCTCTCTCTCTCTCTCTCTCTCTCTCTCACACTCTCACTCTCATAACCACATCCATTCCTTCCCGTCTAATACACCACAATCGTACTCTGTCTTTCTTTTTCTCTTCTCTCGCTAATTCTAACTCGTAAACCCAAATTTCTAGTCTTATTTATCTCTCACTTTGTTAACTTGCAATATTTTTTGGTGGTTGCTCTTTCGTTTTGCTCTTTTTGGTTTTGCTCTTGTTTTTCCTTTTCTTTTTGTTATTTTCCCCTGTGTTTCCCGTTCGTTATTTATTTTTATTTATTTTTCTATATTTATCTTTCGCAGTCGATTTATGCCAACTGGAATATCTTAACTTATCGTCGTCTGCCCTGATCTTGATTACTAATAAATGTTTGTGAAATGAAAGCCAAACACCATTAATTGTAAAACTGGAGCAATATGAGGCTTCGATGACGTAGAATTGAGTTAGATCTTAACTGTAAGAGTAGAATGGAAGATTCAAGCATCAATGTGTTTGTTAGAAAATATTCTTCAGGGTCTGTTTGAACAGACGTGATAAACTAAACACCACGTTTCCCAGCTGATTTTATTATGGCTGCATCAGTGGTTCAGATTTCATTCGGTGCATTTCATTATCTCCCCCCCCCCTTTCTTTTTTTGTTCTGTTACGTACCTGTCTGCCATTTTTACAACACCAAGAAAGTTTCACCGTGTTACCGTTTGATGAGTCATTTAATTGCTATTGGTGCAATTGCTTATCTGATGAAATAAGTAGAAAATGTTGTGTAGCTCTGTGTTACAGAGAGCAGATGACATATTCCAAAGCCCTGTACTTGAGAATTGTTTTCATTTTACCTTTAACTGGTAATAATAATACGAGTAATATAATAGTAATGATAATAATAACGATGTTGATGATGATAATAATCGTAACAGTCTAATAGTAGTTAATGAACCTACTGCCAAAAGCCACCGCATAAAATTAATCTCCCATTCAGTGGTGCCGGAATTTGGGAGCTTGGGCCCCTTGAGCCCCCAGAAAAGTTCTAAGAGGGCTAGCGCCCCACCACGTATTGAAGTTATCTTTTAAAGTTTTTACTTCATTTATACATTTCATATTATTTCAAATATATTATGTTTATTTACCGTTCAGAACGTCAGTGTTATTGTGTCTGATACAGCTGTTTGTCTATGTCGTAGTTCCGTTCTTTACCTTACACTTTCATTGCACATTGCACTTTTGGTTTCTGAAATCGGAAGTGTTTGCGTATATATCACATTTGCGTTATTGATCCCCCATTGTATTTTTTTGTGTCTGCTCCCATGGTATTTTTTTTTAATACACTGTACCCCAAATTGTTATAGCTTATAGGTGGAATCTGACTTATTATATTCATTAACTCTGCCTAACTTGAAGCCAGAAGCTCAACTGGCTAATTACCTAAATGTTTTTACTTCAACGAACGAAATTGATTTACTTTTATGTGTCGACAAAGGGAATTGGTTTGTTAAGTAGGTTTTTTGTGCATATTCTTGATTTGATAAAATAAAGTAAGTTTTTTATTTTTTATTTATTATTATTATTTTTTTATTTTTTTATTTATTTATTTATTTATTTTTTAATGCAGGAAAAATCTGATATTACCGAGTGACTTGACCGAGGCGGTATCCTCGCGGATTCGTATTCCGGACGTTGTGGACACAAATCCCGGCCGGGGCTCGCCATTCTGAGTTTGACTGGAATTTACTTTCCATCTGCCTCTACTGTTTCTGTCAGTTGTCCTATGTGTTTGCGATCTGAAGAGGTCCTACATATAACTTAGCTGAACCCTCATTAGGGAGTCCCTCCATGTCTAGAGTTGACGTAGGGTAGGCCTACCTTCTCCTACAGGCAAACCCTTCGAAAGGGGAAGTAAAGCTGAACAAGAAACAAGAATATATCGCATGAAATCTTGCATCACTTCAAAATATTTTTAATACAGCGCTTAATAGAGATCCTAATTTCGTACATTTTAATTCTTTCTCTGTACTCTCAACGTAAGCTAATTATCGTAACAAACCCTTCAAATGAGTGTTCTGTCTGTTTATTACTGTAAGTTTAAAAATAATTGGGTAAATAATTTTGACTCATAATCCTTAATTTCCTACTTCCATGCTAAGAACAAGGACGAAACAATAATGTGCACACCTGTCTTCATAGCGTGAACAAAAATCCCTGTTTCTATTATGGCATGATGGAATGGTGGAATTTAACCATCGTGTCAGCTGAAAATGTTTACACTTTGAACGCCTTTGGCTGTTAACTGTGAAATAAAATTTTCCATTTGTCTTTTCGGTAAGCGGATGTTTCTAGATGTGAGCATTGTTGACAGATTCAGATCCCCGAAGCTTACCCTATGGCCCGAAAAATTCCTTGGTAAACGTCTTCCGTCGGCAGAGAAATATTATTGTTCGAACTGTACATTGAACTAACAGGCTTTCTGCGATAAATTACGTGTCATTTCCTAGGTATTACTGACCGCAAATTGCAATTGCTCCATGGAATTCCCATGGAGAAATGGATACGTTATATAAATAAAAAATTCATCACATCATCACTCAGTTAAAAATGTTATCTAACTTGGCATATCTTAATAGTTAAGTTAGTTTGGCATTTGGCAATGCTTTGTACTTTGTTTACCTGATCGATGTCGAGTTTTTGCCTTAAATACAGCTTTTGGGATCTCGTTCAAAATTAACGGTTTAGGAGGGGGAGTCTGTATGTAGGCCTGTGTAGTCTGTGAACGGCACAGATCGAATACAGTGTGTTCGAAAATGAAGTGTTGTATTGGGATTAATTTCAGAGGATATGATACGAATCATGTCAATGAGTTTCTCTTACCCATTTTACTTTTAAAAAGGGAAAAGTTCGCGATTTTCTCGCAAATGGCTTAAATATTGGTTGTATGACATAGTGAGATGGCTGAGGAAGTTAATGCTGCGGGCACAGTCTGAAGGCACAGATTTTGAATCTCGTGTTTGGCGTAAAGGCGAATTCTAGATGAGATTTACTTAAGGTGACAAGGTACTGCCTATCTCGACAATGTTAAATTCATGAATTTCGGGTGCACATTGTCATTTTCAAGGTTCTGTTTTACATTTTTATATCTAATAATATCTAATTACTGTTTACTTTATGTTAACAGGTAATAAGATATAATTTTTCTTTTTAAAGTTTGTCTAACATTTTTGTGGATTTACTTTTTGAAGTCCTTTAAAGTTCTATGAACCTCGCTCCAAAATCCGTTCTTGTTTTTAATAATGCACACACAAAATTTCGTCTATTTTGAATGAATAGTCTTTTAATAAAGTATACCAGAATATGAAAAAAATGTAAAAATAAGGAAAATGGTGATAAAATGTATATAATTATTGTCTTTTGTTATTATTGGTACTTTAGTCAGAACATTTCCAGAAACAAGTGAAAGCTAAGGATTGACAGTGGTACCATCAGAAGTCCCCTTCAAAACAAAATTTAGTTCAGATATCTGTAACTTGTAATATAGAAGTTATGGTAGATTTGCTATACGTTGTCCATAAGGGAACACTTTACTTTACTTGTCCATAAGGGTCAACGCTAAGTAAATTCTCTTGTTATACAAGCTTTGCAGTGACGAAAACTTTAATATTATTCTTTCATTGAAAATGTAATACCGCAGAAAAATAAGCACATTCGTAATGTTTATCGAGAAATCATTAATTCTCTTAATATCCATCTATTATAACATAAAGTGGGATATCCGAAGCCCAGAAGAATTTTGATTGGCTCTCGAAGACAGTCAATCGGCGGCCGAGCTGCTACAAACTGGTAAATGAATTACACATTTGAAAGTGAATACCGGATCATTACGTACGTCGAAAGATCCTTTTCGTTCCGGTCTCATTAATTTGCATGTCGTTGAGTTTTTAATAAGCGTTTTGGTTAGAATCTTAAATATTAAAATGTATTTTAAAGTCAAACTCTGTCCAAAGCCCAATGAGTGATTCATTCAATAAATAGTAAAACATGAAACAAAAGATTATGGTCAACTTTGAACATAATTTTTTTTCTGTACACTTTAATGTGAGTAAACACTCTTACTTATTTATGGGCCAGAATGAATGTATTCGCAGACGGATTGTTTACAGCTTGAAGGTGCCTTCGCTGTGCGTATGCCATAACCTACAAGTTTAGTGAATGAAATTACAAATTACAAGCAAATTACAAATTGCATTCTGTGAAATCAGCATATATTTTTAAGCATTTGTTATGTGATTATAACGACTGCATAATGTTGAACGTAATTAACTTACTTACCTAAATTCCGGTTTTTTTGGCACTACGCACTGGGAAATCATTTTTAAAATAATCATGCCAACATTATGATTCCAGCTAAATTTTAGCTATCACGAACTTCTAGTTACTTTAGTATGCAGTTTACAGTGGTGTAACCTTAGGCTCAGTTATTGCCTGGGTTCAAACAAGTGTAATCTATAAATATCCTGCTGTTTAGCAGTTATCTCGGCAGACTTGTGTAAATATGAGTTCACCAGAGACAAACACATAATTACTCCAAGCAAAACACTGTCTTAATGTGTATTTAGTATGAAACACGTGCTACGTTAACACCAAAACGTGTTGGCCAAAGCTTGTCGAGATTTCTCTTAAGTGTTAACCTGTTGCAAAAGCCGAAAATAGCGAATTATTTCAATGACGTATCATGATTAATCAGTTTAAAAAATAATATAATATATAAGGTATCAAAAAGTACTTGTTAGGCAAACTTTTATTTGGTCCTGAATTTTTATTAATGTTGTCTTTACAGCTTTTCTAAAAAAATGTATTTTTGTTTCAAATAATAATAATAATAATAATAATAATAATAGGCCTTATTTGTAGGCGGGAATTACAGCTTACTCATTTCTGCAAAGCCTCTTTAGACCTTGGTGGTGCTATATTGACTTCATTCCTCTTAAGACCTGTTGACTTCTTGAGCTACGGAAGGACCTTAGGAGAAGGTACAACGGGTTTCTTTCGTGGACCCTTCAATCATGGTGTTGAGTGATTAAAGTGCTGTATATCTGTGACTCAGGACCAAGTGATTTACTTTTCTTCCGAGCCTTGTCGCCCGATAATCCCACGCTCCCAGTTGGATATTATGTAGCCGCGTAGGACTACCTCATTGCGAAATGCGATCTTACTTTCAGCTCGATTAGTAAAACATAGATGAATTATAAAAATGAAAAAGTAATAATAATAATAACAATAATAATAATAACAATAATAATAATAATAATAATAATAAATCATATGTATATTTCAAGTCAATTTTTCAGTATTCTTCTTTCTTTGTAGAATGTTTCCTACCCGTGCGTCGTTGCTTGGACTCGAATTCCATGAATGGATTTGGAGACAAATTTTATTACCCATTCACCACCATATATGGACGTCATTTTTTAAACTCTTATCGCAGTTTTAAATGCCTGCTGGTGACTTACGTGGACCCTACATGAATTTTATAAATTCCTAAGAAAAGTAAGTTCTGAATCTTAAAAATAGATTGATATTTTGAAATTTAGTTTCTGTGTTTCTTTGGAATCTTACACGCCTTATTTCTAACGCAACTCATTTTCATAAAGAATTAGCCAATGTTAGTATGACATTTCAGCGTCGATGAATCATATATTCCTACGCCTTCCTTTTTCCCTTCAAAGTTCACGTTTGCAGGTAAATTTTGATGGAAGTAGGCCAGTAGGCTAATGATAATTACACCGCGAAAATCTCTTGCGTACGGTATAAATTAATTGATTCTTCTACTTCACCTGAAATCTATAACAAGACATTATTTCTTATATATAACAATAGTAATAGTAATAATAGGCTACTGATAACCAAATGACCATTATGATCACATCATCGTTTTCATCACCATGAGCATGTTCTGAGTCGTAAGTGTCACAGAATATAAGCAAAAATGCATGTATAAAGGCGAGATACGTTTGTAGTGTTACAACTATAAGCTTAGGACTTTAGCTACTCACTTACTTGCTTGCTTATTTGCATATCACTAGCCCGGAGGTTTATGCAGAAGGGGTGCAAATAAGTATCTTGAACTACTGGTTTGTTGTAAGAATAGTACGATGTTGGAGGAGTACGTCGGTATAGTCGTCTATGGATTAACAAGAAGTTCCTGAGTTCGATTGCAGGGCCAGAACAAATTTTTCAACGTAAAGAGTACTTGGAACTTTTTCTCGAACCACGTTGGAATCTCATCTGGTTATGAGAGGAAATAAAATTATGTGAGTCTAGTCATACCGGTCTGCTGTGACCATATTGCAGGCGGTCGCGAAAACCTTGAAGAGTGAGAGCTATATCTGTAATCCACGTGGATAGATGACCCAGATTCCCCTTTGCGAGATACTGAATACTGAGACCCTAATTCAAAACAATTCTGTGCATGATTTCCCCGCACAGAACCGAACCGGACGATGAACTTCGTACGCATGCGCTATTCTTACCGGCAGTACTGCAACTTTTCTTTCTCTCTCTTGTGACGTAGCTCATTCTGTTAGAAATCCGCTCTATGATTGGCTGGAATAAGATTAAGTGAAGGATCGCAGCTTCTTCTAAGAGCAAGAAATAGTTATATTTTTTCCGGTTCAGAATATTGAAGTTAAGAGAGATAGCTTAGAAGGAAGGAGAAGGCAAATCAGTCGATAGTTCTTGCGATGAAGTATACCAGACGTTCTAGCCCCGCCCCTCAGAGAGAGAGAGATTCCCTTCATTAGCACTCTATATTGTGGTATTAATTGAAAAGTAGCAAGTATCGTGTGGGGGTGTATAACAGCTAGTACTCAGGAAACCGGCAATTGGTCAACAGCGCCTTCCTTAGTTCGCGGTGTCTATCCTGTTCTTCCGTGGTCAATACGGAACCACGCTGAAAACATCAAGTGATCAGTCTTGCCACGGCAGTGCTAAACGCAGGTGGTAGTGAAGAAGTGTTAAAAAACAAGCGATCAAATTCACTCGCTTGATTTAAACCTTTTTGTGGACATCAGTGAAGAGATCGAATGGTAGTTAGTGTTTCTATTGTAGCTTGGTGACTTTGTATTGGTGAATTTCGATTTTTGCTAATTACAACATCGACAGTAAAAAAAAAACTTAAACTTTTTAAACAATTTCTTGCATAGTTTCGAGTGTATTACTGTCGGAATTGTGGCAATGTAACTGTGCAGTACCGATTAATTTCAAACAAGTGTATGAAGAAATAGGGTGACAGGAGAAGAAACAATATTATATTTACAACCTAGTCAACGGTAATAAAGCAGCTTAACAATGCCAAAGCCGAAGACACCAGCAGCTCTGAGCAAGCTTTACCGGTACTTGAAGATGAGAACCAAGGTGGGTCACCTGACTGCTTATTATTCAGGGCAATTAAATGCATATAACTTGTTTCGATAGAGCCAGGAGTCATTGGAGTCATTGAAATGAAATCATGTTTGGGGCGGCAGTATTTGCAAACGCGTTTAATGGGATTTTTTGTTAGTGTCCTTTGCAATAAATTATGAGAACGATTACTAATAGCGTGTTAGTATAACCCCCGGGCTTATAAGAATTAATTATTTGCTATTTTAGCTTAATCGTTCAGCCTAAAAAAAAGGGTAGAAATAAATAATTTTGCAGAAAACGTTATAGCCCTAGACACAGATATATATGGCTGCACATTAACTAGTGAAAACCCATAATAATTTAAAGCAAACGTGTTATAAATGCTTAAAATATACTGTAAAAATTTATACAGTTATAGAGTGATTGTATAATATTTATTTAAGGGTAGGCTCCATTTAAAACGAATCATCATTGTTGCTATTATTTCTCAGAAGGAAATATTTTCTATTTCACATCATTGGAATGTATTTTTAAGTTCCAAACTGATTTAGTTATGAGTTATTAGAGTTTGAGTCTAAAAGCATTAAAAAGCAGGCTATGGGTTACTTAGGGACGTGTTATATAGCAGTTGTCAAGAAATGATTTTTCCCATAAAGTTCTCGTTTGAATGTTGACTTAATGGGGAATAGTAATGAACCTAAAATATATTATATAGTCGTTTCCATGTGTTTATGTGTAACATATTGCGAAAATATTATTATTTTGTCTTTCTTTATACACTATGTTTATGAATGCATGTTAGAAGATAAATTAATAGTGTTTTCTTAAGAAGTAAATAAATTAAATTTTTCATTAAACGGATGTAGAAAATTATTGAAGTAAGCTATGCTTTAGAATACTACCGCGAAATAGAGTCTCAGCAGTGATGGATGGTTCTGAAAGTGTAGTAAATTTTAAAATACCTGAACCAATTAAGTTTTACGATTCCAACTCCGGTATTATGCTCGTAATTCTTTACTAAATAGTAAATATGTCAGAATTGAGTTATAGATACTGTAGAACAATAACGTCTAATGATTATGTCAGTATTATAATTGAAGGGGCTAATTCCATAAGGGCGTAATAACCGCATCCTGTCTATAGCTACTTTATAGCTACTCAATTATGTGAAAACATTTTTGAAAAAAATAGCTTTAGAAACGCCTTTCTGCCATAGGAGGGCAGTACATTACATTTATTTCAGTATTTGTATTAACCATTTCAGAGCATAATTTATATTAATATAAGCATTCATCAAGTAACATCAGTGGTTATAAGTTTAAGACCAATGAAGATAATTTTAATGGAGCAGCTGATTTTTATGAATAGCAAACCTGACTCTCCAATAGAAAAAATCATATTCTAATATAAAACATTTGCTCTATTAATTCTGTGTGTGTGCTTTTATGCATTTTTTTGTGGTGAGTATACATAGCCTACGTTAGTAGCTGTGAAATGGTTAATTTATAAATTAAATTAATATAAATACAATTTTTCTAACGCTCATAAAATACATTTTTACAACCTCTTTTAAAACATGTGGGTTTTATTCTACATGCATGGAATTAAAAAGATTTTTATGGGGAGGAGCTGATGTGATATCTTTTTAACATGTTGCACGTGAATCTTCTCCAGGTTGATTTGTATGACCATTCCTTGAAAAGCCGAACATTTATAAATCTCTAGACAGTTAATTTTATATAGAGGATCCGAAGATTCATTGAAAAAAAAGTTTTTGGAATTTTCTTTAAAACCAATTTCAGGTAACATGTATTTTCAGGTAACATTTCAGGTATTTTCATTTAAGAAGGGTATTTGCGATGCTCGAGTTTGGCCCCTTCTAGATCATACTTCAAGCTATAAGATCATAAGCATAAGTAATAAAACAGATGAATGAAATAATAAACTCTTAAAAGTACAATAGTTCCTTTATATAGGCAGTTACTTTGAAATCTTCTCGATAGATAATAGAAAAGAAGAAAGTTTTAATTAGAAAGGCATATTTTAACTACAGAATATTGTACTAAACTGGTAATTATAGGTTCCCATTTCTAAGCTCGCTACATATGGAACAGTAATCCATAAGCGTGCAGCAGGACGTAAAACATTCCGCAGGAAACTCTTTCTTTTATCGATACTCTTGAAATGGGCGTATCCATATAGGGGACGTGTATATTGATTAATAACATCGCACTCTCTTCTATGTCCATTTATATTGTGGTTCACTATGTATAACGTGCGTAGACAGTGGACTGTAAAAACAATTAAATTAATTAAGGGTGATAAAGATTGTACACACGCTATACATTTCGCTTAGAATGAACGATAACAAGGTTATAAGCTAAATAAACCATAGGTGAGATAACACTGACACTTTGATCTTCTTGAATCACAAACACTCGTTGGAAATTTCATCGACGACTTGAAGTCTTCTTATAAGCAGGGATGCTTGATTCCGCCAGTAAATGAAAGAGCTTGCTGATTTAAAAATATATTTAATAACAATTCCGGAGGACCTTTGGAGTCAATATTCCAAATAAAATTATGTGAATAACAATGAAATACACACATGTACCAATTATATGCCGTATTAAGGTTCACAGTCAATCTTGTGATATTTTAATTCACCAAATAATGCGCAATAATAATGTTACTGAATTTATATTGCGTGTTAAAGTAGATACAGCTACGTTGCAATAAAATCAATTTAATATTATTAGCTGTATGAAATAATTTTAGAGCTTTAATGCACTCACTAGGTAATAAGATTCCTTTCGTAGCTAATATTACCTCAAAAATAGTCCTGAAGTCCAAATCAGGTCATAATCAAGATAGTCAATTCATGTAGAAATGCCTGGTGGAAGCACTAAACGAATCCAGCCTTTTCTGAGACGAATAAATGTGAAAAATTGCTTCTGTGCAATTAATATCAATTATAAAGAAGCCTTAACTTGCAGGAAGCGAAGAATAAGGAATTATGACGTTAAAAAACCACTGCTAGTTAAGTCCAGATATGGACAATGATCCTTTAAGAGGATTTAAAAATGGCGAAGACGAAGAAGGAATGTTTGAAACAAGAAGAAAGAAGAAAGCTAACAATAAAAAAAACATATTGTAGAGAAATTCAACTGTCCTTAAAAATAATGAAGAGAATGCAAGGCCCCCTGAAAACGGGCGAAAAGCAGAAAGAAATCAAACCAACCATCCATCATAATAAAATTAAACATTTAGCAATAAAAATATTAACAGCTAAAAAGATCACAACATAACTGAACATATTGCCCGCGATTATTCACTAGGGAATAATCAAACAGAAATGCGAAGTTATGTTGGATCTTCAAAAACACCAATAAATCCTAAAAGTTGAGAAATAAAAGTAACTAAACAAAGAAAAAATGAACGACTGCCTTAGTCGAGAGAGTCATGTATGGGAATTGGGGCTAATTTAATGATGGGTCGTTTCAGATAACTTGTAGAAGTCCTGACCGTGACAACCCTCACAAGACCGTCTGGGCCTGGGTGAGTTTGAGTTATGATGCCAACAACCCATTTTAAGGGAGGCATATTGTCATCCATGATTAAAACTGGCGTACCTATGGTAACATTAGGCATAGCCTTCAACCAGTTTGAACGTCTCTGCAAGGAAGAAAGATTTGAAGAAGAAGATCCTCTTGAAATAATATCTGCATGATTTTCCTTAGAGGCGACATGAGAACAAGAATCAATAGATGTAATCTCCTGAATATCAGCGGCTCTATTGGCCACAAGAGTTTTCAAAGTCGTGGGTGAATGAGTAAGCTGATTACTGATACCCTCATCAGACGTAATGAAGGCTGAGCAATTCACAGAAGACTCAGCGTAATTAAAGGGTCTACTTGATGAAGACCTATTCAACTCACAACGTTTCCTTCGCTGCATTGAAGGCATGTTATGATGCTTAAGAGGGAACGAAGGCAACTTGCCGGAGAAGTACCAGCCTAGTTGGGAGTTCTGTATAGTAGGCAAGTTGGGAGCAGATATCTGTCCAGATACCAAGATTTGAGAACATATCTCAACTCCCAATAGCAAATCAATAGGCTTAGGAGAATTAAAGTTGGGATCTGCTAAGGGTAAGTTAGGAGGAATGTTCCAACCGCTAGTACTAATAAAGTGTTTAGGGAAATTGGAAGCAGAGATCTCAGGAACTATAATGGCCTTTGTATTGTAGCACCAATTCGTAACCTGAGATCTTATAGAGATTTCTGTACAATTCAAGACATTTGCATTGGTAGAAAGAATGCCAGCAAGAGACGTACATTGAGACAATGGCGACAAACCAAGCTGCCTGAATAATCTGTCAGTAATTAGATTACAGTCTGATCCAGTATCAATTAGAGCTGTGGCCTGTACGGCACTGCCATTGTTACTTAAAATTATCACGCTAGCAGTAGGTAAAAGACATTTCTGCCGTGACTGGCTGGCAGACATGATATTGGCCGTATTTATGGCTTGAGAATTGCTTGGCCGTGAAGGGTCATGCAATAAGTTGCTGTGCCTGCCTTGACATTGTCTACATCTAAAAGTGTTACAGCTCGAAGTGTGACCATTTGAGCTAAGGCAAACACGACAAAGTTTGTGATTTTTCACGAATTGATCGCGGGATGAATAATTCAGCGATCTAAAGGCGTCACAATAAATGATAGTGTGATTCGATTTACTACAATAATTGCATTTCGCTCTAGGAGAGGAGAGGTTAGCCTTGACAGAAGGAGCAGATGAGGGCTTGACGGACTGACTTTTCAGAACCGATTCTGTCATCTGCAGCACCCTAACCCTAGACTCCAAAAAACTGAATAATTCCTGCAACTTGGGAAGTTTTCCTAACTTAATTGAAGATTCCCATTCTTTAATTAATTCTACTGGGAGCTTATCCACAATGATACGTGAAATAATTAAGTCAGACAGAGGAACATCAGTATTTAGTACGTTCAATGCATGAACCGTACTTGTAAAATGATCTAAGTATTGTTGCAATGAGCTTGCAGAATCTCCTTTAAGGGGCGGTGGAGAAAAAAGGTTATCCAAATGCGTGTTGGCAATTAACCTGTCATTATCGAATCTTTCAGCTAAAGTCTTCCAAGCTACATCAAAGGTGGCATTGGAGACCGGGATATTTTGAATTACAGTCATTACCTCCGGGGATAAACAAGATTTTAGATATTGAAATTTATCCATGTTGGATATATGACTGTGCTGAACAATTAATGAGTTAAATGTATCCCTGAATTCAAGCCAAGCTCTAGGATCGCCTAAAAAACTTGGTAGCTTAATTTCAGGCAATTTAGGTAAGCTCGGTAAAGGTGCAGACAAAGAAGAGTTGTGATTAGAGCTCTGCTCTTGATTCGGCTCATATAACAGTTTTGCATCTGCAATTGAAGAATTGATATAAGCTAAAGCCCTTAAACATTCTGACTGAAGCTGGCGCTCTTGAAACTCAGCCTCTTCATCGTAAATGTTACGATGCTGAAGACTTTCAACCTTATACCTATTAAACAATTCTTCTAGCACCGACTTAAGAACAATGGCCTCTTGATAGGATATTTTGTCCAGAATTTCAAATTCAGATACTGTTTGAATTTGAATCATGAATTGATTTTTTAGAAGATTAAAAATAGCTTCGGCTTTGGCCATGGCTCTAGCTTCGGCTTCTTCAGCCTTAGCTTTAGCTTCAGCCGCTTCAGCTCTAGCTCTAGCTTCAGCTTCTTCAGCCTTAGCTTTAGCTTCAGCCGCTTCAGCTCTAGCTCTAGCTTCAGCTTCTTCAGCTTTAGCTATAGCTCTAGCTTCAGCTTCTTCAGCTTTAGCTTTAGCTTCAGCCGCTTCAGCTCTAGCTCTAGCTTCAGCTTCTTCAGCTTTAGCTTTAGCTTCAGCCGCTTCAGCTCTATTGAAAGCATTAATCTGCTTGCTAATATGGGAGATGGCCTTTTGTATGGTTTTCTCAATTTCTGCCATATAGGCATCTTCGGATTCAGAAAAGGCTAGTTCATTGATCTCAGACTGGACTCTGTTATATTCAGATTCAAGCTTGCTTAAATCAATCTTAAGCTCAAGAAGGTCTTGAGGAGAGGTTTCCTCATTGATAACGCAGTCTAGAATGTAATTAACTTTGCGAGTGATTCTCGACTTAATAGGTGTTCTTTTTGCCTTTAAAGTCTTAAGGGTGCCTTCTACGTCAGTCATGATTTGACAATTGATTGTTCAAATAGTATTCGACTTAACGTGATTCACTGTTTATGACTTGAATTGAGCGCACTGAGAGCTTATTGAGCACTAAAGTTAGTTGCCCGCGGTTAAAGCAAATGCGACAATAATGTGTGTGTCCGTGGATTCACAAAGGTGAGTACAATTATGTAAATAATAACAGACCCTTTTTACAAATTAGTTTGAAGAGCTGTTGTCTGAATGTTAGGCCTCACACGTGCAGATTAAAACACGGAGGCAGAAGCACTTAATATGAGATTAAAATTACCTTTTCAATAAGAAACTTCAAACTGACTGAAGTCAGGAATGTCAATTGTGCTTCAAATAAGTCAATTATTTGCTTGAATGATATTTGTGTTCAAACAGCATGAATTGCGGAACACCAACAGCTTGAATTATCTCAATAAAGTTTACTACGGGCGGAATAGAACGAGTGTAGGTTTACAATGCGTGTTACAATATTGTGGTTCTATCCGGCCTCGGAGGTACCAAAAAATGTATAACGTGCGTAGACAGTGGACTGTAAAAACAATTAAATTAATTAAGGGTGATAAAGATTGTACACACGCTATACATTTCGCTTAGAATGAACGATAACAAGGTTATAAGCTAAATAAACCATAGGTGAGATAACACTGACACTTTGATCTTCTTGAATCACAAACACTCGTTGGAAATTTCATCGACGACTTGAAGTCTTCTTATAAGCAGGGATGCTTGATTCCGCCAGTAAATGAAAGAGCTTGCTGATTTAAAAATATATTTAATAACAATTCCGGAGGACCTTTGGAGTCAATATTCCAAATAAAATTATGTGAATAACAATGAAATACACACATGTACCAATTATATGCCGTATTAAGGTTCACAGTCAATCTTGTGATATTTTAATTCACCAAATAATGCGCAATAATAATGTTACTGAATTTATATTGCGTGTTAAAGTAGATACAGCTACGTTGCAATAAAATCAATTTAATATTATTAGCTGTATGAAATAATTTTAGAGCTTTAATGCACTCACTAGGTAATAAGATTCCTTTCGTAGCTAATATTACCTCAAAAATAGTCCTGAAGTCCAAATCAGGTCATAATCAAGATAGTCAATTCATGTAGAAATGCCTGGTGGAAGCACTAAACGAATCCAGCCTTTTCTGAGACGAATAAATGTGAAAAATTGCTTCTGTGCAATTAATATCAATTATAAAGAAGCCTTAACTTGCAGGAAGCGAAGAATAAGGAATTATGACGTTAAAAAACCACTGCTAGTTAAGTCCAGATATGGACAATGATCCTTTAAGAGGATTTAAAAATGGCGAAGACGAAGAAGGAATGTTTGAAACAAGAAGAAAGAAGAAAGCTAACAATAAAAAAAACATATTGTAGAGAAATTCAACTGTCCTTAAAAATAATGAAGAGAATGCAAGGCCCCCTGAAAACGGGCGAAAAGCAGAAAGAAATCAAACCAACCATCCATCATAATAAAATTAAACATTTAGCAATAAAAATATTAACAGCTAAAAAGATCACAACATAACTGAACACACTAAACGTTTCTTACGCATTCAAGTTTTTACCCATAAATAGTCCTATCAAAATAGACTGCGTATTGAAGATAATTTATATATTTTTAGCCGATTGCTTTTTCGGATAAGTCTGTATAATCAAACACATCCAAGAGCTATTCTATTTATTCTCTCTCTGTCATAAGTAGGGGCGGATTTCTATGAGCTAAAAAATAGGATATATGCATGCATTTATGACCTAAAAAAGCATTAAAATATGACCAATAAAATTTAAAATATGACTTGACCACTTACACATTATGTATATTTTTTAAGTTTCATTACAATTCATTTTATTAAAATATAATGTTAATTATTTAAAATATCTATAAATTCTAAAAAAGTATCAGTATAATGCAAAACTTACAAAATATGATATGAAATTTCAAAATTTCTTTAATATGCACACAAATAAGCCGAAAATATGACCTAAATATGCATATTCATACTAAATATGCTACAATAGTTGAAAATTTCCTAAGCATGCAGTTATATTCACAATAAAAGCCGTTCCATTTCATGCTTGGAGTCTGGTTTAAATTAGTCGGAAACCTGAAATCATACAAAGGGGAAAAATATGACATGTCATAGAAATCCGCTCCCTATATATTGAAATACTTCGTGTAATGTATTTCAAATTAGATTGCAAATGTAGTGGTGTAATTGAATTTGACATGAAGGTTTAGGAAATATGTGTGTTAACATCCTGTAAACGTTAGTTTCACTTTCACTTGGGGTGACTTAGAAATAACTTACCATTGGTTACATATAAGCCTATGCAATAATGTGTGGAAAATTTGAGTTGTTAGAAAGTCGCATTCCTTCGTGAAAAATAATTCCCCCTAAAATTCTGAAACTGTGATTTAGTGCTAGAGGTAGGTTATAAATTTCCATCACTAACTCTGGATAAATCACGAAGTAGTTTTGGAGAGGTGCCACTTAAGAAGGATTCAGTTTAAAACACATGCTTCCATTCCACTCTGTTTTACCACTGTCAATAATATCATAGTCATTATCTTCATAATTTATGTAAACTTAGACGTTATGGCTGTAGAAATGGCAGACATCTTTCAATAAATTCCACTAAGAAATAAAGTGACTATTCTGAATGGCTAGGGCCGGAATTATTTATTTATTTATTTTTCATCAAAATTATCAAGCATTACAAAAATTTAATATATTAAATTCCTTTGAAAGCTACCACATGAGCAGAGCTCGTGTTAGGGGCACCATTTATCATAACTATTAATAAAAAAAGAATAGAAAATTTTACAAATTACATCTAATATGTAAATTAAAAACAGTTACACAATTTTTAGAAAATAAATTTAAAATAGGAAATTTGAAATAAAACGTAACCGTACTTTACAAATAATATACCTAGAAAAATAAGTGGAAGAAATTGTCATGAACCAAAAGAGAAAAAAAATTATTACTATTTTAATTTTTTTTCTTAAATCGGTAACTGTCTTTTATAAAATCAGGATTGGAACCAAAAAGCCAAATATATATATATATAATTACTATTATATAGCTTTTAAATTTTTATCTTAAATCGGTAACTGTATTTTATAAAATCAGGATTCTCAGTAATGAGAGTATTGTATAAAGTTTCATACCATCTTTAGGCCATTTAATTGCCCAGTAAGATTAGTAGTCGTGCAATTTGTTTCCGCAAAACGAAACATAGTGTTTCTTCTTGTATTTTGTCAATGTATGAAGGAAATAAATTTTGATCAGTTTCTATGGTAACAGAGTAGCAATGGAATCTTATAAATCTGTTCGATTTCGAGAACATTTAATTCAGAGTATAAGCATTTTTTAAGTTTTTTTAAACTTTTGGCCTTTTTAAAACATTTTTAATGAGTAAAAGTAGTTTTAGATATGCTATCCCAATGGCTATTCCCCAACTAATATTATTCAGTTCACACTTCACAGTACCCACAAAACAGAAAATGTACCTGTTGCATGGTTAATACGTCATACCGCATTACGAGGTCTGATTGGAAAGTTTTAAGAATGGATCCGCCACTGCTTATTGGTTTGGCAGGCAGGTACACCGAATGTGGGGGGTTAATCGTTGACTTGTCTTTGAATGCCCTCTGATAGGAAAGTGCGTTTCCTTTATTCAGTTCGTTGTGGCAGCTGATTGAGTGAGGGTCTGTTAGGGCTTGTTGCCGGATTCTGTCTGCGTGAAAATGGATGTAAAAACAGAACAACGAGTTTGTGTGGAATTTTGTTTTAAAACCGGGAAATCAGCTTCTGAGACGAATCGTGGGTATATGGATATGATCCTGAAACCAAAGTTCAGTCTTCGCAGTGGAAGAGTCCAGGTTCACAACGACCGAAAAAAGCACGGCAAAGTCGGTCGAATGTGAAGACAATGTTGGTGATTTTTTTCGATTCTACCGGTATTGTATATCATGAATTTACCCCTAGAGGACAGACAATTAACCAGGAATACTACAAATCCGTCCTTGAGCATTTGCGCGAAAAGGTGCAGAAGAAAAGACCTCCATTGTGGAAAGACAGGCGTTGGGTGCTCCACCACGACAATGCGCCAGCTCATCGTGCCTTCTCATTCGTGGAATTTTATACCAAAACCGTCCTATTGCCCTGATATAGCCTCTGCGGACTTCTACCTGTTTCCTAAACTGAAATTTGCACTGAAAGGGAAGCGATTCGACTCGATTGAAGACATCCAGGCAAATCCGGAGAGCGTCCTTAACACACTTCAGAAAAAAAAAATCCAGAAATGTTTCCATAAGTGGAAACACCGTTGGAGTCGGTATGTTCAGTCAGAAGGGGACTATTTTGAAGGAGATGCATCACAGTAGCATGTAAATACCGCCATATTGAAATTACAAGCCCATTCTTAAAACTTCCCAATCAGACCTCGTTTGACTGGACTTTTAAGGTTACTTGTCTTGAAGGTTACATATCTTGAATAAAAAATAATAGTAAAGAAAACTTGAGATACAATATTTTGGGCTGGACTATTCTTTTCATAAAAACTTGCTTGAAACAGTAGGCAGTCATTCTAATGGTTTTTTTTTTAAATTTATTTATTGAGTATATAGTTTTATGAACCCTATTTTACCCGAAGGTACATTAGGGTTATAGTTTTTACAAGTTTAATTTTTAATTTACATATTTATCTTTCTCTATTTGGCTATGATATACCAATCCGTTCTATAACTATAACAGTCCTGAGCATTACACCCAATCACCCTGGTAACTTTAAACTACAAGCGATTACGTATGTAAGAAAGAAAATAATAATAATAATTGTCTCGAACAGCATTTTCTTGGGAATATATGAAATAATGGTTTAAGGTAAAGAAGTTTACAATAATCTAGATGTCCTATTAAAACGTGTCTTTCTCTTTCAAACACTGAACAATTAAATAAAAGATGTTCAACAGTTTGTTGTTCGCCACACATATACACAGGTATCCGTTTTCTCTTATCACTTTGAATCTTTCGAAATAGGAGCCAAAATACCCATGTCTAGACAGATATTGGGTCACTATAAAGTCAGATTGAACATCACTTCTAAGGCGTACTTCAGTCGTCGTAAAGGAAGTATCCCTAGTAACGAACCTTTTGTCATTCTAATGATATATCCGACATTGAATATAAACTGTTTTATGATAATTCAGTCCTGTTCTTGTGTTTTTCCTCATAATCGGTACTCCAGGAAATCATTTAGCTGCACGTGGCATGAAATGTAAACTTTTTATAGTATTGTAGCTGTAAGTACGGCATCAGGAATGTCATCTCCATCACGAAAACCTAGTAAACTCAACAGCGTGAGGACTAAATCAAATGAGATTACTGTACAATCCAATCCGTCGCAGAAATGACTCATGTTTCTAAAACTGATATCGTGGATCTGCGTGCGTGGGTTAATTTATGCCATTACTTGGAATTCCCGATCTCCATGAGGTGATTCCATCACCTTGGAGTTCTTTTGATATTGATTACATTCATTGTTACCCCAGGAATGCAGTATTCGTCTAAGTTGAAAGCAGTACTTAAAACAATTTTTCCGGACTATTTTATCCATCCTTGATTGCACTGCTAAATCTCAGGCTGAGGAGAGAAAACGGTGGTGAAAGAAATCTTCCGAAAGATTATTGGCTTCAGTCTACTGCCTGTTCAGAATTGTTATTCCCTGAAACTTCAGATAACCGCTTTTATTACCTTAATCAGATATTTATTTTATGTGCTCAGTGTAATGAAAGTTACCTATAAAGCAACATGGAGTAGGTTGTGTTTTAGAAAACTTGTAGTTTTGCACATTCATCTGATGATAGGAACCGAGTGTGTTACCGAAAACTTAGGTTTATATTGTCCGAGAATCTAATTATTACACGTACAGATCATGAATATTACGTTATTTCAAAAATATTCAAGCATTATAGCCTATCATATCTTAAGGAAATTAATCCAAACGGAGTAAGTTGGTAGACAGATTATAGGCCTATTAGAATTTATGTTTTCGACTTTTCGTATGGGATTTGAAAGCTGCTTGGAACTATTGGAAAAAATGACGTGCTTCAGGTTTGATAGTAAGGCAGCCTTTCCCATTTTTTAGTATCCTATTATTTTATTTGTTGCGAAATTAGAAAGAGCATTGACGAAGGGGAAGAAGCTGTAGGTAGAGGTTAAGCTAATCTCTCAGATCAGAAATAAAACGAGCTGAAAATATCTTAATTTTATATTTTTGTCTCGTTATTCGTTATTTGTAGAAGTGCTTAGTCTAGTGCTTAGTTTTTTATGCAAATATGTATTTCGTAGTATCTCCATGTTTTTTTTTTTTTTTTTTTTTTTTTTTTAATAATGACCAGGTTCAAAAATCAGTTACCAAAACTATTCTTAAGTTTGTTACACTAAAACAAATCTCCAAATACATGAGAGTTATTTTCCTCTCCTGAAACATTGTAAATAGCCTGGTTATGGAATGAATAGCCATGGGAAAAAAAATATGTTAATAGATTCACAAAGCAAAGGCAAAAGCTGTTTGTTTGAAGATGTGTGGTTGGTCACGCTTCTCTGATTTCTAACACCATCTGAGTCATGATCAGTATTTACATCTGCAAACAGATCGTTATCACTTCCCAGCAGTGTTACAAATCCAAGAATTACGACAAATGATTTGGGAAAACTTGCTTCATGTAATTATTGTTGTGGGTTGTGGGGCATTGCTTTCATCACCTTCCATTCTCTGAATACTTACAGTTATGCCTAATTGTAATGAAATGACCGGAATTTACACTCCCAACTCACTTTATTCCATAGTTAGTCTAATGATATTCAATTGCTCTAATGAAGTGCGAATAACGTGTTTTCCTAGCGCAAAAGATGGCATGTCTGGTTGGGTTGGAGTTTTTATTTCATCATTTACTATGCAGATAGGTATTTAGAAGATCATAAACACAGCTCTTATTTAGGGTTAATTTATTTTCACATCTTAACAATGTAAGAGGCAAAAAGTTAAACTTGAATTTGTCATACTTCTTCCTCTTCTCCAGTTCAGTTCTTCGTATTATTTAAATTATCTCTCTTAATTTTAATTTAATTTTTATATTTAATTACGTTACTTAGAGATTCCTTTGTTCTAGTAAAAGTGACCAGTGTGCACATTAGTAAATTCCGGTTTTCCTTATATTGTTTTATAATGTAAATATAATTTTTCTTAGTTACCATATTAGTAATAGCCTACCTACATTTACAATTAAAACCAATGACTACCACACATCAGCAAATCTCTCTCTTTTTTTTAAGTTTGAAGTTTATTGTTGCATACATTATTACATTTCATTATTTACATTATTTCACATTTAGTACAAGTAAAAACAAATACCAACAGAAAATACTATTTCTATTTTAGCATTTAGCATTTTAGCATTTGAGCAAAGCTCATGTTTAGTGGTATAATGGATTAATATAAATCTATTTATATATCAATGCACAGTATACTACAAACGAAAATTATAATTGTATGAGTACAATGTGCAAAAAATAATTTTGTATCATTAACCAGTGGTTTATATAGAAATTACAACTCCTAACTCTTTTCTATATCTTTCATATGAATAAATTTAAACATATTCCTTTAAAATATATATATATATATATATATATATAGAGCAAACATAAAATTAAAAATAACCGTGGAGGCGAGAGATTCTCAAGAAAATCCATTAACAAATTCTTCTTTTATCCGAATTTTCAAATCATGATTTAGTTCTTGCCCACATCCCCTTGTGATATTCTTTCCCTCCGCCATGATTTAGATCTAAGTAAAACTTTGTTTGTAAATATGATTAAGACCAGGGCCGTATTTCTAAATAGGCTAAGTAGGCTGCAGCCTAGAGCGGCAAATTTTCAGGGGCGGCAGTTTGGCAATTTATTCAAAAGTTAAAATGAAGTATTTCAGACCTTAATAATATTTTCCGTACAAATTTAAGAACACATTTTACTTAAAAATATGTTTTAGTCCTTCTACATAGCCTGCTTTCTAAAACTATAACATAATACAAATTCAATCTCGTGTAATTTCATTTCACCGTGTAGGACAACTTAAAATTGAACAGAGTTCTTCAATTACGCAAATGATAGTAATTAGCATTGAAATATAAAAATATGTTTAAAATAGTGATCACTGATCTCCAAGAACAAATTAATTAATTAATTTCGAAACCCATTCCATTTTTACCGAATCTTAAAAGAAGTAAGTAAAGAAAAACAAGTAGATAACTAGTTTGATTATATAATTTATTATGTAAACCATTAAACTTTTAGTTTTATCTAAACTAAATTAGCTTTATGTTTAAAAAAGATGAAAACACCAATGAACTCTATCCTTTTGTTGTATAAAATAAATGTATTAAGCAAATGCGAACTATAGAGGGGGCGGCAAATGGACTTTAGCCTATAGGCGGCATACTCTTAAATCCGGCCCTGATTAAGACCAGTAATGCGTGAGCAGGTAATGAACAAATTAGGAGAAGCATGCAGCATTCAGAGAAGGGAAATCCGAAAGCAGAAAAACACCATTAGTGGCAATAACACAAGTGAAACTCTCAGGATAAATTCCCAATCTCAGCGAGAATTGCATCATGTTGTTTCACAACTCTGCAGGTTTTTTGACAAATAAAATCACTTAAACTTTGGCCATGACATTCTTAATAATACCAAAAATTTCGAAAACATGCATTATATTATAACTGAGAAGTACGGTTTCTCCTGAAGAAGACTATTTTTGACAACAAAAAATTATAGCATTAAGTATAATAGACTTATTCAATGTGTATGAAAATTATCAAATTCGGTCTACCTATAGTAAAGGTATTATTTATAGGCTAGTATCCAACACTCAGTTAGCACATGGATGATTGTGCTTGGAGAGTAGCATTACGTTTTTGACAATTTTACAACAGCAAAAGTTGCAATGCCTTCATAAGGATGTAGAGCATAAAATAGACCAACTAAAACTTTTTCTCCTTCTCCATTGCTTTGTACCACTTCCACCATATCGACTTAAATTTATTATTCTCACTATCTCGTTACGAAATGTCAATTTGCAGAGTGCAATTTAAATCGTGACTCTCATTCTTCCTGACTAAGCCATTTTTGTATTCAGTATTAGTAAGTAAAGAAAGATAGGTAATAAAAAAGATAAGTAATATTACATGTGTTGACCCTGAAAACCAAAAAGTGCATGGCTCGTGCTCAGGGGAGTTCCAGAGTTATAATCGTATTATACAATAAGATTTACAATATAAGTGCTGTGTCAACCTGTTCTTAAAGCTAAAAGGAAGATGAATTAATACGATGAAAAAATACCAGGAGAGAAAGGCAAAAGTAAAAAGCTATGAAAAATTGCATTACTCAAGTGATAAAAATAAATATATAAACTAAATAATTATGATAGAAACAGGAAGACGGAGGAGAACAAGTGGCAACAAAAACCAATTTAAAATGGATTAAAAACAATAGTTTATAATAACTTTTTAATTCTAGATTTGAAGTCTCCATAACTACTAAACCTGGATGTAGTTTGATTTTAGAAATTACACAGACGAGGACTGAAACTAGTGACAGACAAGCCGGTGAAACATCTGGGTGAAGGCAAATACGGTACATTGTTGCATAGTATCTTTGATACTGTCGTTTGTTTACATTTGTACGAAAAACAAGTAACTTTTGTATTAATTGAAAATTAGATGTTTCTACACCATTGGAAATTAACTCAGAATACCGTTAGAGAACAGGTTGATCCTCGTCCTTGCAGTAAGGTGGTGCAATCTTAAATTGTGGCAATCCCGATGATTCATTCCTCGCTCATTCGTGAGATTTCAGAGTAATGCTAATTAAATTCCACGAACTGCTGACACACGGAGAGAGTGGAACATGAGGAAATAGAGAAAGGGGATTACATTTTCTCCATAAAGGCATACTCTTCATTAACTTCCTTATAAACGCAAATTTTTCTGACGTTTTATTTTTTGTTCATCTAAAAAGTGGCAGTGGAACCACAGTTCTTGGGTTATTTTACCATATTGAGTGTTTATTCTGATTATTATTAGCATTAACTCATATGTGTCTTCCTCGGGGTTATTTTGTAACTCTCCAATCGGAATTCCTTTTATTAGAAAAAAATCTCCTTAGTTATGACGTCACATCTCTTCCAGGATTTTGCCCCGATATGTTTATCAAACAATTCATAAACGCTCTGCATATCATTATATCTAGGCTTGCCAGACGTCCCGGTTTGACCAGGACGGTCCCGGTTTTCAGACAAAATCCCGGTGTCCCGGCCGGTTTACTTCACGTCCCGGTAAAAATTAAATTTGATTTTCTAGATGACCATAAAAGTCTAAAAAATTGTCCTAGCCAATGAAAAGTACATGTAAATATTGTTAAAATGTTTATTCCTCATTCAAAGTGTTTCTTCTTACTTAAGTAACTTTTAAATATTAACATGTTAGAAATAAAATGTTTAAATTTATATGCTTATGTCATTTATTACTACCCCTGGTTTAGGTTCCTAATCAGTAACCATTTATTCATAGCATTGAGGATAAACTGCCCTCTAAAACACTAAAAACCCGCCAAGGGTGTGCACCCTTGAATACTCGCGACGCTGGGGGGCATTCCGGTGTCCCGGTTGAACATTTCAGAAATCTGGCAATCCTAATTATATCCAAAGTAAACTGAAATGTTGGAAAGTAATTTCACTGATATCCCTCCACTTATTCCTGCTAGGCACCGCTCTAGTAAAATTATATGAAACCCACTGATCTTGAGCCACTTAACTTCTCGTAATTTCACATACAATATTTCAAAGAGAAAAGTAAGGTTTTATATATTTAATAAATGTTCTATGTTTGAACAAAATCGGTAGAACCATTTTTTTTTTCGAGAATAGGCCTATATGTATATACTTAAAAATATATTTAAAGTAAAATGATCTTTAGGATAAGAGGAAAGTAAATTTAAAGTCACGCGTTTCATCCTAAAAAAAAACCAACCTAGTTTAATATTCTGTTTTCGTGAAACTCTTCTTGTTTTTAAGCTATATTGTTCACAGAGACACACAGATACAGATACATTTTCTGTTTGTTTATTAACATTCTCTTCGTGATCAAAATACATGTCTTACCAAACAGCAAAAGATTCATATGCCGACATCGCCCAGGAAGCCATAGGGTTATCTGGTCCCTAATACGGACAGAATGCTTACATAGCTTGAATAACTGCCTTCAAAGGATACGCTATTGTAAGCTGTGCTAGATTATTTTACTATTATTATTACTATCGTCGATTTCATAAATTTGTTCATCCTTCATTAAACGGTCATGGCCATCTATGAATCACGTTTACACAATCCAGATGATTTGCTCTCTGTCAGGCCTACATTGTACCTTGTTATCCCTCGTTCCCGCATTTTTCTCGTAGGTCGTTCTTCGATTTATTCCTTGTAAAATTCCCTAAGCCACAGAGATTGTTGGGTTTTGTGAACTTAGTATCTTTGAAAATAATTTCTCCATTTTCATTTTCTCTGTGTGTTCTTTTTTCCCATTGCATTTATTTTCTTGGCCTTTTCTTATAGTTCCTAATTTAGGCTAAAGTTATTGTTACCGTATTATTATTAGTATTATAACTGTTATTATTATTGTTATTATTGTCATTATTATTAAGTTATTATTATTATTATTATTATTATTATTATTATTATTATTATTATTATTATTATTATTATTATTAAATGTTTGGTACCCGTAACTTCAAGGAGCTCCCACTAAACAATCACTTCCGGCATTTTTCGTATGGGCTAACAATACTTCAGTTCAAACTCCAATCACTCCAGGATGATATTGCCAACTTCTAAAGGATTGAAGACTTTCTTATTAGTGTTTAAAGTTAATGAAAGCGTTCCGACAGAAGAAGTAGGTAGCATCAATTTCGTATTTCCCGTTATTTGAAATGCAATTACCGTACGTCGTACTTGAGTTAAAATCCACTCCATACAATAACGTAATTCTCACGTAATAGTCAACAGCCGGTTATAAAGTTACGTAGTACATGAGCTTCACTCTTTCTTTTTCCGGGTCTTTCATCTCCTGGAAGTTATAAGGTAACATTTATAAATAGGAGAGAAATAAACATCCTGGTTGGGGTTTGAAAAAGGATGCTGATTTCCCTTTGATATGCTACGCGATTCTGTATACCACGGTGCATGAAAAAAGAAATCTTGACGAGAGTAACGTCGGAGAGAAATCGTGTAAGGAAAGGCCTCATGATACTGTCTCACGATTAAATTACCTATCGGGGTCTGTTTTCCCTTCTATTTCGAGGTCAGCTATGTCCTATGTTTGGGATTTTTATAAACATCTTGCGAAACGTAAATATTTTTAATGTTTCTGGTATGTGTTCATTTTCCTTTTACTGTTCCTGAAATCTGATCCTTCGGCGTCAATAATAGACACAGTATGAGTTGAAATGACTACTTGGAATAAAATGTGAGCGAACTTTCGTCTCACACGCAGATAATAGAATCAAGTTCTACTGTCAGTCTGTATTAGGTATTGTAAAAGTGCCAAAAATTTAATGTTCAAACGTACCTCGATTTTGACAGAATCGCTGTGCTATAAGAAAATAGGTCCAAAAATTAGCCCGAAATCAGAGTAGGAATTCTCAGTAATGCGCACAGCTGGATACACTTAGGCTAAGCATTGCCCGGTGGGTGCTTCGCTATTTCATAATCCGATTGTCAGTTCTGTAAGCCTCATTTTCCTATCATTTTATGTATGAAACCTTAAGACCTTTCATTGGAAACAGGCATCTATATTTGGTTTTTCATATTTTAAAAACAGCTTAAAAGTTCTTACATTTAATTACATCTATAGGCATGAAAGCTTGAACCAGTTAAGTTATTGTGAGAAACAAGTACGTAACAATACCAGTATACAATAGTAATAACAATAACAACACAGGAAATATCCATAGGATATAATCCATAGGTTTGGCGCATTGGTTGGTCACATATCAGTAATTGAGAGTAGCTTTGTTGGAACTTTAGTTCATTTCGTTTAGTGAGGTAGGAAGTCACATTCATAAATTTTCCCTTAATCACTGGTAAAGTTTCTGTTCATATGAAATGATATGTTCTGATCCCATTAAGTAATCCATGCATTTCACCTTTGATGCATATTTTACGCTTTTCCTTGTGAACGAGGTGTTGGAATTTTACTCAACTGCTTTCTAAACAGAAGGGAAACTTTCAGCACTTGTAGGCCCAAGATAAAGTGGAAATATTTTACCGCATTGATAACTTAGTAATAGTGCTGCTTTGTAAAGATTTATTTATCCTACCAACTAGACAGTAGAGAAATTGAAAATTTAAAGTAGAATGCAAATAAAAATATCCAGTTAATTCGTAAAATAATTTTACTATTACAGTAGATTCTCCCTAATCCAGACTAGATGAAACACGAATCTGTTCTGATTACCGAAAGTCCGGATCAAAAGGAATTTGCATATAATACGCACACATAGCTACTGTACTGTAATACAGGTTTTAGATGGGTAAAGCTATAAAAATCGTCGTTTTTTTTTTATAAATACAACTTTTCCTACTATTTAATTTAAGTTTTAAACTGTACTATTGTATACTTTGACCTAAGTTTTTAATCAACGAACTGATGTAAGTTAGGATGAACAAACCAATAAATATTTGTAAATAATTATTTAATCACATCCAGACGAGCGGGACTCTATTGTGGGTGCCACTTCTTACATACTTTTTTCCCCAAAAAGTACCTCTACCTGCCGTCACCCTAATCGTCTTCCACCTGTCAATCAGTGAATAGAAAGGTAATTAGGCGTATTCACACTTGTCTGAAGTCCAGTACAATGTTGCCAAATACGTACCACAGCACTTTACTTAACTTGAGAAGTGGTGAATGACAACGGCAACACTGGGGGAATCCACGCGACTACAAGAGCACCTATTCTTTGTCGGGATCGATGTCGGTGCAGATTTTCGAATTAGGGAACAATGCTATTATATTCTTTTGTTTGGGACGAAGTCTTCGTAAAATGGAACGAACAGTACTGTACTATGTATGCATTATTAGAGTAACGCTTTCCAATACCCTGGCAAGATAAATCTATACAATTAACCCTGGTCCATCCTTGATCCCGGACAATTCAAGTACGGAGTTAGATATGATAGATTTCATGGATGTAGTAAGAGAATGTTATTGACTAACGTTTATCAACAGAAAATAAACAGAGGCCGTGGTGTTTCCCCTGATAGTGTCGAGAGGGGGTGACCCCAAGAGTCAGCATGCAAGTGATGCGTGCATCCTCTGCAGACAATCTGGAGCCGTGACCAGTAGACAGCTAGACGCTTCCAACGCAAACCAGATTGGGTCGAGATTAGGCACATCTTGTAGACTGTAGGCATATTTGTTTGAACTACCTTTCCATTTCCTTTTCCTTATATATATATGTGTGTGTGTGTGTGTGTGTGTGTATGCATAGGCGTAACCAGGCCGACCATATGGGGGGGGGGTTATAACATCCGCGGGGTCTGAGATGCAAAATAACGAGTTTTAAGCTTCCGGGGTTCCCCCCCGGAAAATTTAAAAAATTAAGACGCAAAATAACGAGTTTTAAGCTTCCGCGGTTTTAAGCTTCCGGCCGGAAAATTTTAAAAATTAAGACACAAAATAACGAGTTTTAAGCTTCCGGGGGCCCTCCCCCGGAAAAATTTTTAAAATGAAGACTCAAAATAACGAGTTTTAAGCTTCCCACGCTTTATACTTGTATTAAGTAATTTATGGGCAGACTTAAAAAAATTATAGAATTTTCCTTTTTTTAATCAATGGGGGGGGGTTCAAACCCCCCCCCCTCGGTACGCCTATGTGTGTATGTATGTATATATATACGACCGCCTGCGTGGTCTTGTGGTTGGCGTCGCTGGTTAAGGATCTGCAGGTAGACCCTATCTCCTCGGAATTTTCTGAGGTAGGGAGTTCTGGAACGGGGTGCACTCAGCTTCGTGATACAAAGTGAGGAGCTACTTGATGGAGAAGTAGCGGTTCCAGTCACGGAAACCATCATTAATGGCTGTGGGTGTCGGCATGCTGACCACATGCCCCCAATCCTGCCATCTGCATATGGTAGATGACTCAGCGGTAGGCCTAGTCCCTCAAAGGGATGTAGCGCCGTGGAATTTATAGTGTGGTAAAACTCAGGGTGTAAATATTTTTATTCTTTGAAAAACAAAGTGTAATTTATTAATGTAATATTTTATTAATTATACTGTATTTATTAATTTTCTTTGTTTAACAACTTAATTTGTTAATAATTTAATTGTTATTATACTATCGAGCGTCCATGCAATTGACCTAATTGATTTTGTAATTCTCTCTATACAAATTCTTATACATAGGTCTAAATACGACAAAAATGTGAATAAATATAATATGTAAATTACAGTCCTTTCTTTTGGAAAATGTGTTTTTTCGTTATAATCTTTTATGTACTACCTGCGAATGAAATAATATTAAATACATTAAATAAGTGAGCCTTTGTGGTACCGTTGAAGTGCAAGAGAGAGTTCTAAAATTTCCCTCTATATTAGATATGGAATAAACGTGATCCGAATGCTGGAGCCCCACTTGTAAAACTACAGGAAACCTTTAAGAGCGTTGGAACGTAAAACTGCAGGAAACCTTTAAGAGCTTTGGGACGTCACGTACTTACTCCCTCCATGGCATAGAAGTGTGTATGACCAAAAATAGGAAATTGCAAAACCAGCGAAAACAGTAACATCTCGGAGATAAGGAAAATTGTCCCTCCATGAAAAAAATAAAACACTCTATATACGACTTATAAAGTATTTTTCCATCACCGTTTGCAAGTTCTCCTGTGAGTGATAGGAAATAGCTTACGACTTCACAAAAAATGAATGACCTGTAGGATTTTAATAAATTTAAGCATTCCCTATTTTGGCTGGGTCTCTTGCCTCTCCAGGATTTTGAGGTATCCAAATTACATTAGCAACATAATTTTATCATATTTAATATTACCGTATAACGGAAGGTCCGGATATTACGGATTAAGTTCTATATAATTGCGAGTGTACTTGAGAGAATCAGGACTCTCTTCTAGTTAAGTAAATAACTATTAATACACCAGTCAAAACAATTAGAAGAACACTTTTTGAACGTAATTTATTTCATAAACTATTTTGTTTTAATGGAAAAACAAATACATCCTAGTACATCAATCTTTCGTAGTAAATTAACTTACAACTTAAACTATTCAAGTTAAAAATGCAAGTGTATGAGATGGTGATAAATCAAACTGAAAAGTAATTTCAATGAGAGACGATTTCTTGACGAAACAATACTTTAGTACCCATTTGCCGCACACCTTCGACAGCCTGCTGATGTCTCTTTGACGAAAGTTCTCCCATTCCTCATAAAGGGCCACTTCCAGTTCCTTTCTTCCTGTAGAGTTTGAGAGGCTCTTGGGCGGTTGCGGACTCTTCTAACAAAGATATCCCAGATGTGTTCGATTGGGTTTAAATCTGGGATGTTGATAGGCCAAACGATTGTCCGAATATCGAGAAACATGCTATCTCTAAACTTTGAGGTATAGACCTTTCTCGTGCGCCACTTTGATTTTGTTCCTTTATTGCTTTGTTTCTTTCTCATTTATTGTCGCAAGGAAATTTTGTTTGGTTCATGTTTTAGGTAAACAAACTATGGGAAATTAGGATGCAACATAGTATCTACCTGCAACTGATTTTCACAATGAAAACAGTGTCCCTCCAATTGTTTTGACTAGTCTAGGCCTATACTAACACGATTATATTGAATATTGTATATGTTTCGTGTTAACACTATTCTCTTTCCCATTTAAGAACTATCCTGTTCAAAACAAAGAGGCGTGGCTGTCATAGCCTGCACGTGAGAACGCACGTGTTCACCGTGTTTATGTTAGTTTGTTTATTCTCAGTACAACTGACCCGCAGGGTCGTCGTGAACAATGAATCCTTTGTTTTGTTTGCTAATTGATATACTATAATGATGACGATGCCAGTGAGAGTTTGTTATTTCACGTGTAAATATTGATATTACTGTTGCATGAACTTACGAACACTCGTTAGCCACACCCTTCTAATGGCGCATGCTAATGACATTAACCAATCACGTTTTGTCACATGATGCGAATTTTCCGCGAACTCTCTGTGAGTTCTCCTCCCCTTTGTTTTGACTAGGATCAAACTAGAATGGGATCAATTATAAAAGAAAATATTCCATATCATGGACCATCTACTTCATTCGTGACTGCATCCTATAAACTAGTTCAGAAGTATAATGCTGACATGTTACATAATTCGGCATCAAACCTCTTGGCGTTGTAAATGGTATTTATAGAATAAATTATACCACCTATGCTGACCTTGTTGACACAATGGAATGGCCCCACCCTACATATTTGTGCACATCTGAGTCCATCAGGTAGGAAATATCACATAGCATAATTAAAATGACTAGATGATGCAATATAATCGAACAGTTACGTTCGCAGGATTTTCCTTCCGGGACCGCATTCTGTTCGATGTAAACAACAGCATGGCTGACTTAATTTATTTTATAAGGCGCACCTGTAATTCCGAAGGTAATGTGCCTTAATATAATACCCACTTTTATATTTCTGTAGATAAAGTATAACGAATTTGTATTATAGACTGTTTTGGTTTGAAATTTCCCACGTAATACTTACCTGATCAGATTTTCCCCCCAATATTCACGTTTTTTCGAGTTCTTCATCCTTCCGCTCTCCATGCTTTGTATAAAGTCTGCTTGCGAATTTTTACTTCCTCTGCCCGTACCATAGGTACTATAGGTAGAGGAAGTATTGTTTTCGACCCTAAAATTCGAAGTTGAGTTTTTAGCATATATACACGTGAATCCAAAAATAGTATTTTTGGAAACATGTCTGTGTGTGTGTCTGTGTGTCTGTGTGGAAGTTTGTGAACAGGCTAGCTCCGAAACGGAGAATCGTATGAAAACAAAATTTCGTATTTGGGTCAGGTACCTTCTGAAGATGTGATTCGAAGATTGGCGACAAATTTCTCTTATTTTTAAGGGGACTTTACATGAAGAAATTTTCGTTTTTCGCGATTTTCTCGAAAACGGCTCTAACGATTTTCTTTAAAATTTGTACATGTGTTCCTTTTACTGAGAGCTAAAACTTTTATTTGAAACTTTTTTTCGAAAAAAATTATCTGAGGGTAGTTACAAGCCACCCACTGTTCACCCACTATTTGTAGAAATTTTGTCTTGTGTGATGAACAACTGAATAGCGCTCTTTCACGGCCTCTTATTCTATATAACAATGTGAAGTGAGAAAGATGTATTGTTGGCCATGCATAGAGTAAAGAAGTATCTGAGGGAAATATTCGATAAATTTCGGAAATTATTCTTTACGGCGGAAAGTCTGCAGTCATTTGTTCTTTTTTTTTAAGTTTGTTATATAGCCTTGCGCTTTTAGTCGCATCATTGAAAGAAGAGATATTTATAGGATAATTAGCGTAAAATTGTGTCTTGCGATTCTGTAAAAGGATATGTGAATACTGCTAACTTTTATTTGGGCAGAGGAAGTTATGTGACTTTCACATCAGATTTTTTACCGCTTCATTTAGTGTCATCAAATTCAGTATTTTTTACAGTTTGCAACCGTTTGTGTAATTTATTGTACGGCATCCTGAAGGCGCCTAACGTTAATAATAATAATAATAACAATAATAATGTATTGAACATTGAATTAGCAAGATAGATATATGTATATGCATATGCATTCATGAATCACAGATTGTATCTGTTGGATATTACATGAGAGCATTATAGGAGAAAAATCCCGGTGTCAGAGGAATTTTTATCCTATAATATTATCATGTAATGTCCAATAGAGGCAATAATCTGACACTGAAAAATCCCTCTGACACTGGGATTTGAACCCAGGACCTTTGGCTATCCGTGTCGTTGGCCAAGATTATTTTTCGGTGTCAGATTATTGTCTCTGTTGGATATTACATGATAATATTGTAGGAGAAAATTCCTAACACTGGGATTTGAACCCAGGACCTTTGGCTATCCGTGGTCCAAAGGTACTGAGTTCAAATCCCAGTGTCAGAGGAATTTTTCTCCTATAATATTGTCATTAAATTATCAATTTATGAGGTAACTGATCTTCATTTAGACTTCGTAATACATTGTCTTCATTAAGTGCGTGCAAATAAAAGCTGCCAAATAAGAGCACTTTTTCTGCAAATGGTATTGGATGGCGTGATCAGAATTAAACAGGGAAGTGACTGAGCTTTTGTTTGCGAAAAACAAGCGTTTCCTGTTTCCATTTAAACATTTGCAATTTAGCCATGACCTTGATTAGACTATACAGGGTGCTTTTCGTTGTACATTAAAATGATGCTGTATCTTCCCTACACGTCTCCCGAAAGAAGCTGTGCATCATCTGTTACCTTACAGCTACTTGTTTTCTAAATGCATTTGCAGATATTTATTCTCCCAACCTTTACGGAATAAACCATGACACATTGTGAAGTTGTTTCCCGTGTAATTAAACAGGTTGTTTTGAAACTACACACCATAAATATTTATTTAATTGCATTGTAACCTGTGCTTACGCATATTGAAACGTAAATGCAATGTAAAGGAAATCTCTGTAGTACTGTATCTCTAAGTACTTTTCAGGTAATAGTAAGAATTACGTAGTACTTAACAGGTCTCACATACTTTCCAAGTATATTACACCTTTCATTTAAAATATTGTCTCATCACCGCCACTTCAGTTCCGCTTTTTGGTTAGGTAGAGGTCAAGTTCTGTATTGTTATAATCTGATATAAGTTAAAAGAACCTTAGGTTACTGTGTCACTGGCTGTATCATATTATTTCTGAAAAATCGACAATGGGTTAAGGCCATAATAAAATGAAGTTGTAATGTGTCAGTAAGAAGCATAATTTAGTATGTCGGCCCATTTACTCAGGATTGAATTAGTCCTTTACAGTCTGTTTCTATGTAGCTTGAAATGAGTGATTTATGTATCTTTTATGTAGAGTTTCTAGGCATTTAATACATAAGAAGCTTAACAAGAAAAGTAATCCATTATGTTGTCAGACCTCACCCATTTGTGTTACATATCCCACCTATCTCATGTTCTTATATATAATTATTATCCGTTGGGCAATTTAGCGGGTTTTTCCCCCATTCACTTTTAATAACAGACTTCCAGTTCAGTGATACTGCATTAATTCTCTCTCGACGGATCAGTCTTCAGTGCACGTGTAGGTTATTATTATTATTATTATTATTATTGTTATTATTAGTGAGTTAATAAAATTATAATTGTTATTAATGAATCAATTAAAAGTATTTATTATTATTATTATTATTATTATTATTGTTATTATTGTTATTATTATTATTATTATTATTATTATTATTATTATTATTATTATTATTATTATTATTATTATTATTATATGTGTTCGGTTCATACCACCGACAATTCTGCCAGATTTCAAAACTATAAGTTACGATTTTCCTAGTTTTCTTTCGTTGCCTGAATTATAAAGCATCGGTGGATAGTGACAGAGCTCTATTCTGTTGTACAGATTTATATCTCGAGCAGGGGGGAGGGAATAATTTTCCGGGGCCCAGAGCGCCTCGACGTGGTGAATATAAATAAGTATTAAACACAAATCTGGCTAACGTTTTGTCAACATCCTCTGCACTTTATATTGAGCATTTGCTAAGTAAGATAGAAGCTATTATATTTGCAGTGAACTAGAAGTTAGCTCGTTGGACATCAGGAATTGAGCTTTCACAATTGATTAAACTGGAAGGTGGAATGCTGTTAATTTGATAGCGTCAACGCCTGGGAGTTGATGGAAAACACTTCCTGCCATTGCTTTCCTATGGAGCAGTTTTAATAGACCGGAAGTGCAAATTCGCACGTCCTCTATGTGCCGCGCCCTCTGGTGTAAAGCAGTGTTGTCAACACCCAGGGGACGCTATTGATCCGAAAATTGCCCATCAAGTATTGCCTGTATGTTTGCTATTACAAAATCTAATTATAAACTTCCACCCATGTAATTAAAACTGTGTTTTCATGCCATTTGTGATTCTGTGTTGGTTCAATTTCACCATACTGTTAATTGCGAAAGAGCGTATGTTAATGTTCATATCAGTAGGGATGGTATTTTGTACTAATTAAAGTTATTGAATGTCCGTTTTTAGATAATTTCTCGCTATTTATTGTTTGGGGGGGGGGGCGAATTTTCAGTGTTAATTTTAGAGGCCTGAAAATACGTTCATACCTTTCCTTGGGTTTAGACCTACTACATAAACTTATTCTTGTGATTGAGATAGGCCTTTTGAGATAGTACTTTTTTGAATTATTTTTAAATTACTGGCATGTTAAACAATCTCTGTAATACCTATGAAATTGGTATAAAATTTATACATTCTGAATGGTAGATTTAAACAAGATATAGTTATTTTTAATGTGCCTAATTTGAAAGTATTATTTTTTAACCCTTCCAGAGCTGAATTTGAAATAAGGCAGTCGTTAAGAGAAAACCATTTGGGCTCTAATCAATGAGGTAAATTTCAGTAGAATAGGTGGTTTCCATGAATGATAGACGTAACACTAAAATAAAAATTTCTAAAATTTTAACGTAAATCATTACTCTATTAATCTAACGTCTGTGATTTTAAACAGTTTTTGAGTTGGCGCATTTATACGCCATTAGCAGTGAAAATTTTATGTAAAAATATTTACCTTATTTTAAAATGATAGGCTATTAAACATATTCACCCATCTTCCCCTTTAGAAACATAAATGTCGGTATTTTCTTATATAAAACGTCAAGAGTTAATGAAGTACATATTTCGGGCAACAAAGAATATGACAGTACACTGTAGGCTAATATGAGTTTCAAATCTTATATCCATCGTAATTGGCCAAGAAGGGGTAAAATCATAACGCCAGCTGGGATATTAATGCTTACTTGCCTATTACTAGATCATTATATAAAGTAACTCTGCTGTAGAGTAATAGTGTATAAAGAAAGTCAGTTATCTGTATTCAGCAGTGAATTAACAATATGTCAGTGCTGAACAATCAGTGTGATGTGCACGCCATATTTCGTTCAGTCAGCATTAGTACATAGGCCTACTTTTAGTTTCGTATTTCGCCTGGTGAACATCCGGACAATTCATCAATCCTGAATGAGTATAACTGACGTATTTATATTATAAATGTTACTATGTTTACAATAAACAATGCCTTGGTTTGCAGATTTTTAAAAATACGAGTTAAATTAATATAGATCTAACGGGACCTGCCGCAACCAACACATATATTATTTATTTGAATCCTTTTTAGTAGAAGTTATCTGAAGGGTAATTATAAGCTTGGCATATTTTCCACATACTGCATTTGGCTTAGTGCTGCCTGGAGAAAAATAATGGCTTTACGTGAGACTTACTTTTTCGGTACAACGAAAAATCATGTTTCATTGTTTGCCATCTTCCAAAAGGTGCAGTATAACTCGTGCTTCGAAGAGTTTAATTTCTCGGATGCAAAACTTGCCTAAACCCATCGGCAACTACTGGTTAGTTACGACCTCACGTTAAGGAGTAATTCCACTAATGAGCATGCTATATTGCTATTCTTAGCACTCCAGAGTCTCCCCTAAGGGCGCAATTAATTGCAAGGTCACAAATGCCTTAACTAGAGGCGTACGGTGTTCTGCTATATCATCATGAATATGGAGCATTTTCTATGCAGGTATTCATGTCTAGCGTTACTAATGTGGATATCCGATAGCTGTCTGTAAGTGTTTAATGGATTTATGAGGATTTTTTATTATTCTAAATCCTTCACATTCAACCTATTCCGTATCAAATAATCCAATAACATGGATAACCATGTAGACCTACTTCATCTGAAATTAATAAATTTCATTTTTCTTCCCGTTTGTGGTAATATTTGTTAATATGAAAAGACTCGTCCACCTGACCACAAACCACAATAGACCAAAGTTCAATGGATGCAACGTCACTACGCCCTATAGTATTAAAGTATTAATTTGGATTTATGCACATATACAAACCTATATAATGTCCTCCTATATGAATTTATAGAATCTTATAAAGTATTCAATATCTTGTTAGGTTTGAAGTTTCACTATTGTCATAAAATATTTGTATGGATATAAAACTATGTAGTCATATAAAATACACTTATTTTTAGATAGCAATATGCTATATGTATCTAATTAAAACTTAACCATTAAAAACATATATACACTGATGCTGTGCACTGTAAGTTAATTTAAAAGCACACCGTTGTCATATGTTAAAATATGTACAATTATGCCGGAGAATATCTCAGCAATAGTCATTCATTAAAAGATAAAAATACACTTGAATACATGTAGATTAAAATAAGACAGTCTGTTGTCTATTTGATGAACACAGTAAAATTCTTCTGTAACCTTCTCAGCAAAGTCGTATAAAATTGTATTTTGAGTGCATTGAAGTTAGTATTTAAATAATTGTAAAAATAGTTGAATTGGAGGCGGCTTGTGAATGTGTTCCGTTGCATCAATTGGGCTGTTGGCTTCTGTTTATAAGGAGATGCGCATATAGCATATTGCAAATATTTTATGACAATAGTGAAACTTCAAACCTAACAAGATATTGAATACTTTATAAGATTCTATAAATTCATATAGGAGGACATTATATAGGTTTGTATATGTGCATAAATCCAAATTAATACTTTAATACTATAGGGCGTAGTGACGTTGCATCCATTGAACTTTGGTCTATTGTGGTTTGTGGTCAGGTGGACGAGTCTTTTCATACTTCATCTGAGTTCATCTCTTGCTTTTTTTTTTTTCCAACAAGAATTCTAGCATTTCTAAAAATTTTCACATTTGATGATGATTTTATTATGATGTATTGCCTAGGTTCAGATGTTACAAATTCATCTGATCATGTCATTAACGAGGTATTTAAGTGTTTCCTCGCAAAATATTAATGTTAATAGCATCGTGGAAGAGAAGGCCTCATCCTTAATTCTGCCAGATGAAATAAAATTGCATTATTATTATTTGAGTAGTAGTACATATTTATGGAATAAATAATACTCCTATGCTGTGGCCCCACCCGATATATGTATGCACGTGAGTCCATCAGGTAGGAAATATCACATGCCAAAATTAAATAGTGCCTGGATGATGCAATACAATCTATCAGTTACGTTCGCAGGATTTTTCTTTCGGGACCACATTCGTTCTGTTAGGTCCTATGTACATTAAATCGATGTATTATAAACATAGGTGATCAATAAAATGATAGGCCTAGTACAGCATGCGGTTCCAGTAATCTATAGGATAACCATCAGGGAAGACCTGTAGAAAGACAAGACCCAGTTGAAATTACATTGCTTATTATTAGGGGGCGGATTTCTATGACATGTCATTTTTCCCCCTTTGCATTATTTCAGGTTTCCGACTAATTTAAACCCGATTCCAAGCATCCTGGTGAAAATGGAACGGCTTTTATTGTGCATATAACTGCATATTTAGGAAATTTTCAACTATTGTAGCATATTTAGTATGAATATGCATATGTAGGTCATATTTTTGGCATATTTGTGTGCATATTAAAGAAATTTGGAAGTTTCATATTCTATTTTGTAAATTTTGCATTATACTGATACTTTTTGAGAATTTACAGATATTTTAAATAATTAATATTATATTTTAATAAAATGAATTGTAATGAACCTTAAAAAAATATACATAATGTGTAAGTGGTAAAGTCATATTTTAAATTTTATTGGTCATATTTTAGTGTTTTTTTAGGTTATAAATGCATCCATATATCCTCTTTTTTAAGTCATAGAAATCCGCCCCTACTTATTAACTATTTTAACAAAGTCTGGTGCTTTAATGTGGTACTCCTACGTCTCTAGCAAAAATAGCTCTGTATCAATGACACTTTGTCGTGATGGAAACTCTATGAATGCATTGGTTTGTATCATGTGGTAATGAGTACTACAAACATATTTAGAAGCAAGAAAATACACACGTTTAAAACTGGTACAGAACACGTGTTCTGGACAAGGTAGTTCATTACAAATGTTTCCGTCTGGCATTCATGACAAGCTGAACTGGGGAGTGTCCATAGCTCCTCGTGATTACAGGTTGGTTTATCGGTAGCGCTTGCATTCATTAGGTAACATCTTACAAGTGAATCTGAGGTCAGCTGGATACATTTTTCGTGACGTTGGAATTTGATTTTATAGGTCATGGGAAACGAATATTTGTCTAGTTCTGTGAACAAATAACTCTGTTCAAAACAAATCAATCAGTAGCTGCTAAATGGCTTTTTCGCAGCAGTAGTTGGATGAAGAGGAAGGGAGAGTTCAGTTTCATTGGTTATGCCATGGCCAACTGCCTGATGTACCTATTATCTTTGCTGAAAACGTTGGCTGCAACACATAACGCATGCATGACTGTTCAGTAATGTTAATAATGCATTTAAGAATATTACCTATAAAAATTTGACGACAATCATGGTGATAGTTAACATTAACTCCCCGTTTAAACCTCGAACAGAAATAATTTGTAAATAAATATTTTTTGTTAATATGTTCGGGGGATATTTGTTTAGTTAACACATTTCTTATTATTAATTTTTGAACCAAGTTAAATTTTCTTTGAAAAAAAAAGTTATTTAAATTGCATGGTCTTTTATCACGACAGGGTAACATTTTGATTTAATCGGACTTAATTCTATGGCTGTAACAAACCTGTCTCTGCTTGGTAACGACATAATATCTTACTGGGACGGGAAAAGCTACACGTATTGTTCAGAGGATCTAATATGAGCTTAAAATTCCCTAGTGGACCTGAAACATCTTACTCCTGTCTCCGCTTGAAGTTCTTTTGTCGATCTTCTCACTCATCGGAAATCTACAGCTCTCGGTTATGTTTGAACCGCGAATCTTTGTGTTGAGAGGTCAGGATACAATCAACTGATCCACCTAGCTCTCAATTATTTTACTGTTAGTGTTTATTACTTGGCTAAATCATCAAAAGATCATTTTCGTCTACTTGTAGGAATTTTAAAATTCTGTTGTATGAATTTCGTTGTAGGATAACGCTTGGTAAAACATTTCAAATATTTATATCGGATGTCAGTAACATTAATTCTGGAACAAATGCACTAATCAGACTAAAGTGCCAACAAAAATATTTACCCTTATTTTTACTGAAATTAATGGGTACGTTTTACACCTTGTTCGTTTAATTTTGAATGTGATATTTTGTAGATATTAAAATATACCAGTAGTGCTATTTTTTAGGAAAGTCAGTGACTTCATACTAGTACAGACAATAGGTAGAATGGAGTCTGTAACGGAGACGCAAAATGGAAGACCACATTTGGTATTGAACTGCTGATCTAGAGATATTGATCTTACTGGATTTGGCACGCTGATGTACCATTGTTGGCGATATGCCTGCGTCACAGCTTGGAATTTCCCTCTGGAAGACATGTGAGAAGAATCAAGGATCACTTCTGTACGTCATTATCAAATGCGAATAGATCAAAATACAATTACGGAAATCGATTTAAAAATGCGGAGTAGAATGACGAGATGCCCATAAAGCATTTTGTAAAGTGACGATCTAGCCACATGTTCCACGCTACGTGACGTGTGTGCACAATGTCTTTCGTGACCTACCTTTCCTTTTTTCCATAGTCTTTCTCGACAAACACTTATGCTCTGACTGATAAACATTATTTTATTGTTCATGGCCCAATTAGCCCAACGTGTTGACGAGGACGTAAAGAAGAAATAGAATTACGTAATACGTAGGAATTAAGTCTTTTTTAGGGCCACAAGTCAAATTTACGGTGGATTAAACTTGACTAGTAAGCACACGACGAAATATAATGATGTAAGAAGAAAGCTGCACACCCGAAAATATATTTTGCTTTTGAACTTTGCAGTGTTTTTATCCAGATGCAGTTCTTAGAACATCTTTCAAGAGACATGTAATGTAATGGAACCAAAACATCATAAAGATTTAAAAGCTTATAAGCTAGTAAATGTTAATGAATGTGCCTAATAAATAATATTTTCTTTGATATTTTCACAATAAGTCTAGTTTTGCCATCAATTTTCTTAATTCCATTTCTTTAAAATCTGACGCTCTACGTCACTAAAATAATTCTATGGCTTGGTTCTAAAAGGGCCAGTGTCAATTTCTTGCAAAAATGAGATCTATGCGTTATTGAGCTCGGCTAGTCTTTATCTTTCGTATGATAAAAATGCCAAAGTATGTGCTATTAATAGACATAATACAGAAACCTTAGAGGCCAATGTCGGAAGTTCTCAGCAAAATATGTTGCTTCTACAGCCTGTTCATTTAGACGTGAGCACTTGCATGCGCCGCAGACATTGTTAGTGTATTGTTAGTATGAATCACGTGATGATTGATTCCACTGCGCATTGTGTTTACAGTGCTCACGTCTAAATGCACGGACTATACAAAGGCTTCAAAGTCAGTTATCTCAAAAGCAAGTTTTATGACATTGGCCCTTTTAGAACCAAGTCACAGATATAATATCGGTACACCGCACCGGTGAGATCACTATGAGGTCTGGAATTTTGTAGGAAAACTAAAATAAAATAATTTCTTTGGATGTGTCTTCTATTACACAAAAATACACCTTTTTAATAACTGGTTCTGTAATTTGGATTTTTGTTGTTTTGTCTTAATATCACATGACACATACTGCCCTCGTCCAGTAACTGTGCCCTCTTACACGATCTATGTCCCCTTCCACTGGCTAATAATGGCTTCTATCATTATACAAAGTAGATAGTGCCTTCATCCCGAAAAAGCGTGCAAACTGTAATAAACAATGTAAAACCTTCAATTTTGTAAATAAAAAATGATCATAATGCCATTTACATCGGTGTAGGTATAATTGAACTGTGCTTAATTCTTTCCTGTATGAAGTATTAACACTTCCTACCGGTACTACATGCAAAATGGATTTATGATTATTATTATTATTATTATTATTATTATTATCGTCATGGTTGAAGTACGGATTATATTTAACACTTTCTTATGAGTGGCCGAAATATGTTGTTGCATAAGGAATGTCAGATTTAATGGGATTGCTTTTAATGATGGCGATATTGATGATAATACTAATACGGTGAATGTAAGAAAGAATAAAAATAAAAACTTTAAGTGGATTAATGAAATAACTGACTTATCTGTAACTTGCTAAGTTTTTAGCTAGGCTCTCCACACAATCGCTTTGACAAACATTGTCCACTGACCTGTAACCAATACGAGAAGCTTCGTAAGGGCTAGAAGTTCAATGCGAACCGACAGTGCAATTTATTGGTTTTGGACTATCACACTTGATTGACTGGCAAGAATGGTGATACTGACAGTGTTCTCGTATTTTGGATGGATGCTTCCGCGATGAGCCCATTCATTTCTCAGTTTTGTTGTGCTAGGTAGTCTAATCTCCTCGTGTCAGGCGCGTTGTTTGGGCAAATTGCTTCTTACCTTTCTGGTCAGCATAGAGATGTTCCGTTTGAAAACTACCCAGTTGATAAGAGCTGGTAGTTGAACATGTAATTATAGGGAATTTTTTATAAATGAACAATATATAAATTCGTAAAGAAAGTAACCTATACGAAAATTCAGTAGAGTGAAAATTTAACATCTTTACAATTCTGGTACTATATTCTCTCGTTCTCTAAGAAATGGGAGATTCTAATTATTCATTGTACGTCTTTGCTATCCTCCACGTCAATACCTCATCCTTAAGTAACTATGCAATTCATATCCTTGGAGGACACTTTCTGTTCTCTTTAGACTTACCGTCCACAAATTGTTAGAATTAGTACACAAAAAGTTAACCTTCCCACTTTTTCATGAGATGTCTTAAAGCAGAATCGTTTCAGTTAGTTAATAACATTTACGTGGAATTTTAAAGAAGAAAGACATGTGATGATAATTATCGGTTATTCTAATTAGGTGCCTTTGTTTTCAGAATGAAAGTACGCCTTTATTAACATGCTGCGATCCTGCTATTCACTTTCCCGAGGAAGCAGTGGTTCTACATTTATGGTCTATTTTAAGTTGGACAAATAGATGGGAGGCAAACATTATGTGTTGTGAGAGATATAAGATCTCTAAATGGATTCAAGACTATTGAGACATTTATAGAACTCACACGCTCTATTCACTTACATTGTTTGTCTATGAACGCAAGATTCAGAGGGTTTTCCCTAATCATTAGCCGTAAAAGTAATAAAAACATTTGTTGTTGTGTAGGATAGTCATAATGCTGCGACATTGACATTTGATCTGCCCTTGACCCGAAGGGAAGTTGTACACTTCTCGACACCACGCCCTGACGCTGGCATCTTCAGGCTGAAATGCAGAGTCACGTTATGACATGACCCGTCCGTCTCTTGGTTCACGGTCTGCGAGCTTGCGTGATTCCGCTCACGGCCGTGGTCGTGCAACTCCGATTACACCTGAAAGTGGCCATATATAATTCCGTGTTACTATAATTGCTGGCAGAGAAGAAGAAAAAAAGGGTAACATATTGCACTTCCATAACGTAAAATATTTTAAAATTGTGAAATAATTCGGCTGACTATTAAAATCCAATAAAGAAGTATACAGCAAGATGGAACCAATAACAACGACAATTAGAAAGAGAATATTGCTGTTTTATGGTCACATCTTCCTTATGAACAATGACCGACTCACAAAGAAAATCTGGAATTTTCTTAAACCGAAGACGTCTAAATTGAGATGGTTCCAAGAGTGTGAGAAATACACGAGAGAGATGGGCATTACGGAGGGTGAAATCATTGACAGGGATAGCTTCAGAAAGCTGGTGAAAAGCTATCAGGGCTTTATGGTGGAGGCAGAACCCAAAAGATGGAAAGGCCCTTTACCAGAGGAGCGGAAGAAAGAGTTGATCGATGGGCTCAAGAGGTACTGGCAGGATGTCAAAGCCGGCAAACGAACAAGACTACTACAGTTACTACTACGAATGATTCATAGTTACGTATTATTTTATGAATTAATATTTTTAATTGTGTTTTGTAGTGTATTATATTATAATATGAATAAATGACTTTAATTTAATTCATTCGGCTGCTGCTATCAATCGGTTAATATCAGATTAGCTGCGTCCCGAAGTGATCACAATAAGCAGCGTGCACTTTAATTGTGTGGTCTCCATGTATAACTTTCCTGGATATCAGAAAGGACTTTATTTACAAATACTATGACGAGGCAGTCGGCTGGCATGCTAAGCTAAGAGCTAGAGTACATTGATTGTTTACGGTGGATGGAATCGATGCTAGGTGTGGAAATCGTGCAGAAACACGTGCAGAGGAGGGCGTGGTGCTGACCGGGAGACACTGCACCGTGTTGTTTGTCCTGCCCAGGACTGTCAAGGTTCCTCAGCGGCCTTCCCATTCCCTCCAAGACATGATACTGCACAAATCCCATCTCCTAACTAAACTATAACAATAGCAATTGCGTAATAATAACGTCCGAGAGTTAACTTGTACACAGTGGATAGCGAGCTTACCTTGCTTTCTACCGAAGGGCGTTTCCGTCACAGAGTAGATTACGGGATGCAATTCGGCATCAACACAAGTGAACAGCTGGACCATAGATTTTATACTTTTAACTATAAGTAGGGACCGGAAGTTCTTTTTTTTTTTTAATAATGCACTCTATTACATTCCAGTGTAAAAATATGTACAAGACATGAAAGAAGTAATAGAAAGTTAATGGTGTCATTATGCATATTGTTGCATATTTTGTTAGTTTCGTGATAATGCGTCATATTTGTTTGATATTAAAATATTTAAGCAGATTTTATTAATTTGTCTCATTTCCTCGGCATATTTCTGACAGATTTCAAATATTATGCATATTTCTGATAAGTAATTCAGACATTTACAGGATATTTGTATAGGTGAATATTTTGTGAACCGACTGTACAATAATTCTCAGTGCACAGCCTAGTGTTTTCGGTACTGATTGTGTAATATTAAAGTGACATTCACTTAAATAGTTGACAGTTTACTAAAATTTGTTGCATTTACTTGAACTTGTTCTTAAAAAAGTTTTATATTGTAGTTTATACAACGTCAAATATTAAAACATCTTAAATGATAGATTGATGTTGGAGAATATTTTACAAATTGTAGAGCATAGAGCATTCATTAACTTCCGAACCTTAAGTGTGCGCTTTTACGTTATTAACGCCATAATGTCCTGATATTGTTTACTAATACACTAATTTTTACTATGGAATATAGACGACAAGTAAGAAGTTTTGTGTAATATGAGGATTACTGTAGAATCTTAAGATTTACATAACACTTCAGAAGCAAGCTTAGACATCTGTTACTTCCACCTTCCTGGTAGGCGTCGCTTTTGTTCTGGTATTGACATTCTACAACTTCAGTTCATTGATACAATTTACATTCTCATTCTTCTGGTTTTTATACGATCGGCGTAAAGAGACTGTTGGGGAACGGGTTGAAAGGTTTATTCATATGGCAAGAAGGTGGGCAGTAGCCGACAGACAACGGTTTATTGTATAAATTGCTTATTCATGGCTCATTTCGTTGCTGTAGAATCCTTTAGCAAAACGTCCAATTTGCATACATCTTGTACGTTTATGTAAATCTCCGAGTTAAGAAATGTTGCTTTCTTTCTCTTAACTTTATACGTTATTGACTAAGCGGGTCTTATGAAATATGCAAAAGACAAGCACTGCATAAAATGCATCCTGAAGTAACTACCACTTTCCCCGCCTTGCTATAAAAAGTAAACTTGACAAATCCCGTACAACTTTCACCAGCTACTTGTGTTGCCAAAACCAGAATACAATTCAACAACCCAAATAAAATGAACAATATATTGTTCTTGTGTTCCGCTTTAAATATAGAATGTTTCTGTAGTTGCTGAAGTCCGGAAGTTAAACCTCTCTTGCTCCCTTTTTAGGACTAGTATTTTTTGCCAGCATGATTACAAACTGAAAGATAAGCTGAGTAATAACTTACAGCCTTACTAATAAAAGCTGCTTATACCTGCGTTGAACGGTTGTTTGGTTGTTCACCGTGCAAGTTCTGCATAAGCCGCATTACCAATAATCGGAGTGTAACTGCCGAGTTTACACCGGGTTTGTACGTCCATTGTCATCAAATAGGTCACGCTTTTCATGACGTTACTAGCCTCAGGCTATGAAGGGACTGCTGAACGCCATCTATCGGTGTAGCGGGCAAACAACGATGGATCGTCTGCAGACTAATTGTAGTTTCAGTATTTCATTATATTGTTTTCAGAAAGTTGTAATCATGGGTACAAGTATGGAAATATGTCCCGCAAACAAGGAGCAATGTTTATAATTCCGCAAAAGCAGCTCAGAATATGCGAGTAGTAAGGGGCAAGCTATAATCCAAAATGGCCGCCACCCGACCCCGCCCCGGCGTCGCGACGTCGCCCCCCTTGAAACATGTCACGACATGCACCAACGCGAGGTTCTTTGCTCCATGACGTCATAGGAATTTTTCAAACAAAAGGATACGGTCTTATGCGTTATTGTATTCCCTGGTTCATACCTACAGTGCAATGCAGGTAACGTAGGAATGAAACGATATGTAATGTTTACACATAGTTATAATAATAAGCTATTGCATCTTTCCGTATTCTGTTAACAAGTGACTCGCACACAAATACGTCTGTCTGGGAATATGATTGTATAAACAGATTTTCTCATGTATCCTAATGGCTAAAACATGTCGTTATAAGGGTCGCATTCCAAACATATCTTATCTCTCTTTTTTTTCTTAGGGGAGAGAGAATTTTAAAGGTGTGACGTCTAAGCACTATACATAACATCATGACTAAGAGGAAAAGAATTCCTTTCAACAGCTTATCTTTTTTTTGCGAAACAACAGGAACACGGAAGTGTAGCTTTGGAATGTATCCCTTGGCTTGTTTAGAGATAAAAATATATGATACAATCTTTTCTCTTGGGGGAGAGAGAATTTTAAAGGTGTGACGTCATTAATGTAAGTGTTTCAGTTTTCTGTATAAATACAGGTTTCAGTACATTCCTAAGGTAAGTTGACTAGATAGTACAACATGGCGCAAGGACGCATGAATACCATATTATTTCCCACCTCTCCCTAGGTATGAAAAGATAAAATAGGTTTATACTTACATAACCAATTCTTCTTCTTCCTTTCAGCATCCTTTCTTCTTCTTCCAGATGAACACTGTTACTATTACTATCGACTAAGTGAAATGACTTTTGTAAGGAATAGGAATGGGTTAAGGTTATAGTTTCATTTCAGAACGTCACAACCTTATCCCGTAACATAAGGTTGTCACGCTCCTATGAAATAAAGTGTATAAACAAATGGTTTCACAGTAATAGAGCTGGATGATTTATTTCATCGGTAACCATGTCTAATAAAGACAGAATTTCACAACTTGCAGGAACACTTTGTTTGTTGTTTATATAGTTAAACACTTCGCTTTGCGTTAGTACAAACTTATTCATAATGTCATTTATTATGATAGAATTCATAACGAGGTAAGTAATGTCATCATTACGTAATACAATACGAGCACTATCGTATTGCATCACACATTCTTTCAAGTCTTTACGTGTCTGTAATTTGAAAGAGTCTTCTTTAAACAGATAATGTTTAGAATAACACATATTTTCACACATTTTAGGTAAATGTAACAAGAACGAAGAGAGGAGGTAGGGCGACAAAATAACACAAGCCCCTTTAGAAGTTCCAATCTCCGCACATCCAGTGTAATTCACAATGGAGTAGAATCCGAAACTGATGTATCGGTCCTTTCTGTTGTTGAGGAAGTAGGTTCTGCGGGCTAGCACTGTAGGAGCAACTCTTGGGAGTGTTGCCGACACAGCTTCCTTCACAACCTTGTCGATCATCATCTTCTTCTGTTTCTTTACAGATCCTGATGACGAAACCTGAAACACATAAAACAATACCCGTAAGAAATCTAATTTTATACAGGGCCTGATGATGAAACCTGAAAACAAAACAATCAAATAAACAAACAAACAATACAATACAAGCATATGAGTAATGAATATACATACCTTTTTACATTTGCTCTTGCTAGTAGTAGTAGTCTCTGATGATGAAGACATCACGATAGAACTAGGAGGACCTCTCGTTCCAGACACTGCAACGAAACTGAGCTAGTCCGATGAAATCGAGCTGCTTTATATCTTTTCGTTCTGAAATCAGAAAGTAAAAGTTTTAACTTGAGCGCAACCTACTTTTCCAAGCTAACAATAAATCCATGTAGATAGATACTTACAATGCACATGTCCTGGAAAACATCTCTGACCTCCAAACTTCCTCGTTCCACAGAGAGTTCCAAGGAATTTGTGGAAGATGCGGACGACCTCTATGTCTGGAGACGTAGTAAACATGTTTACAAACTCCTGCATCGTCCAGCCATTATTCATGAAGTATGTGAACAAACAGGCATAATGTCCACATACTGCCGTTGTCGGTCCCTGGAGTCTTTGAGTGTTGTACAGCCATTGTATAGAGTTTTGTTTTATAAATTTTGTTATCCCAGGAATGATGGGTGGTAGGCCAAAAGAATCAAAGTAATAGGCAAAATTCTGATTTTTGAAAAGCACGGCAACCCAATGAGAACCAGGCGAAGAATGAGAATCAAAGTTAATGACATAAATCTTAGGTTTATGCGTTACAACAGATGGTAACATATCGCTAGGGTAAACCCCACCGAATGTTTCTACGTGACGTAAAGCATAGTTTATTTGGTTACTATTCATTATTCTAAAAATCTGTAATCACTCTTCTATCTTTAGTGATCTCGATAGAGTTGTCGTATTCGGAGTAGAGGATACAAGTGATGGCTTGTTCTAAAGCCTTATCGAACTTTGCTTCTATTCTAATGTTTCCACTACAGGGCAAACTTCTATGACCATGCGATGCCGAAACATCAGGCGTAAGATCATACATCAGTGTGAAATACCCATTTATATACATGTCGTGAGTGATTAGCATCCCGCTATTGCTATGATGGATCCCCGAACCTCTAAAAAGTGTATCGTAAGCTAGAGTAGTAGTCTTCTCATGATCTGTGGAAATGTGTAATCCTTCTGATGGAATCTGTTGTCCATTAACGTACAAAGCAAAAGAACTCAAAGCAAAATGTCGAAACTCGTAGGGATTGGACTCCACTGTGCCGGAGAAAGAAGAATTTTTCACCATGGAGAAGAGAAGACGCTTAGGTAGAGTACCAATGTATGCATTATCTATAGAAATGGAGCTTGCTCCTGAACTAAAGGTAAATGTTTTCAAATCCACTCTTGTGATAGGATAGTGAGCATTATGACCTTTCTCTAGAGTTTTGATGTGTGCTAGTAGAATGCTGGGCGAAGCTTTAATTTTCCTCACGTACAGACCTGCATCGAGAAACTTAAAGAAGACTTTTGAATTGTCGTTTTCACCCAAGAGATAAAACTCTCTCTTTGCTTTCGTAAGTCTTATATGCATGTTTACTCCAGCCAGTAAAAGTTTAGACAGATTGAAAATATCACCGTGTAGTTTACCTATCATGACTAATACTTTAGAATTCTTAGACTTGTTGTACCTTTCGGTCCAACCGTCGTTTTTAACATTAGGTCCCAACGTTCCGTTTAATGCCACCAATTCTTTAGGTTGTGTCAAACCTTCGATAGCTTTATCGGCATACCAGAAACCGTTTGTCAGATGAGTTTTAGAAGCATCCTCACCGTATGCAAACAATGTTTCAAGGTAAGACCTGTAATTGTACAAGTCCTCCGAAGGGGTGATTGATGTCCCGTTCAAGGAAACGCTGAGATGACTGAAAAGTGAATGAAGCAAGTTGTTTACTCCTGTAACCTTATCGCCTTCACCTATATCTGCCCCGTCGCTTTTAACGAATTTTCCCTCCACCATGAGTTGTACATTTAAATCTGTATAATGTTCGCTGTCTGCAGCAACCACGAATTCGAGAACGCTCTGTTCCACCGGAGTAATGGCTTTGCATAATGTAGTAACATTTCCCACCACCGATGTTTGAATAGGGCTCCTCTCGAAAAGGTCGAACTCTGACTTTGTCACGGCGAACATCTCTACACGACTGACTACTTTCTCCTCTTTACATCGCTAAATATATCTCGCATCTTAGGAGACGCCCTTTTTCTCTTTCTACCCCTACCCTTCATTTTATTCACGAGTTTCTGAGTTGATTCGTTTACTCTATTAGCAATAATATCTTTTACCTTATCACCTTCCTTTCTACTAGCTATATCGGTTAAAATATTTGCTCCTGCCGAAAGAGTTTCACGACCTACCGCTTTAGCACCCGAAAAGAGAATTGGTTTTATCATTCTAAATAATCCTCCCAAGAAACTACCTATTCCACTACCGTGTTGAACATAGGGGCTGCCGCTGTAGAAAGGACCAACATTGCCTAGACGCCCTCCCGACTGATTCACGTAGTATGCTGTAAGGTGGTCCATCGCAAACTAACTCATAACACCATCTGCCTTCTCTTTTTAAAATGTAAAACGAGCATCGTAGGTTTAGTGCTATCCGTTATGTTAGCTAGTTCTCCTAGTTTTGTTGTCATTTCTATACCTATCACCTGAAATTCGGAAGATTCGACAGGAACATAATAAACTTCAGGAAAGACATGAGTTGCTGTATTTAAAGGAAACTGAATAATTCTAAGACATTTAACGTACGCATCTCCTACAAGTTGCGGTTTTATTATATTACAGTATATAAAAACAAGTTCTTTCCTATTTAGATTTGTTTTCACAGATTTCGATTCCGATGTTTCACTAGGTGTCGAAGCTTTCGTTTCCGATACATTCCCTTGAGAGTAACTAATTTCGCACAAGCCCACATCCCAATGATTCCTCTCCAGCTTTATGCTCTGTGCCAACTGCACCTGGAAACTAGCAAGGGTGTTGCTAGGAAATGATTTGTACGATGCATCGCTCAGGAGAGTAACGTAAAATTCTTCTTCTCCCATTACGCTAAATCCTTAGCTTTAACCCAGGAATCAAACTCAGGACCGTAACCTCTCCAGCGAACGAGATGTTCGGTACTACCCCTTACTTTACGACTGCGTAGAATTTTATCTATCTTGTAAACAGTGTCTTTCCCAATAGTTACAGGTGTGAGCTCATAACTGTAAAACTGTCCGAAAATAGGACTGGCCTTGAGATCTTCTAGTTCATATACAGGTTGAGGAGAATGTTTAATGACCTTGACGATTCTGAATATTTCTGTAGAATAGTTTTGCTCGAAACCTTTAGCGAATTTCATTTTCTCTCTACCTATTCTTACCGTTTGCCCTACCGAAAACTTTACAGGTCTCGGTTTCACACGAATCTGTTTCTTTGCCATACGTTTCCATATTTTCAAAACATCTTTATCGCTAACCATATTAGGGGCCATTCCTGTTGTATTGTGTACGCTATCGTTATATCCCTTCACAAACTTATCCAACACGTCGAGATACTTGTAACTGTTCTTGAAAGTAAAATATTTGTACATTTTAGTTTTTAGAGTCCTATTAAACCTTTCCACGACGGAACATTTAACATCGGGATTCCTACACACTTGAAACTCGATTTCCTCCTTCCTTAACAAGTCTTGAAAAGATTTGTTTAGAAATTCTTTACCCCTATCGGTTCTTACAGCGACAGGATTCCTAGCGGACTTCTCCAACACCTGTTTAAATCCCTCTGTCACATCCTTACCTCTTTTAGATTTTAAAGGTACAACCCATACGTATTTGGAAAACACATCGATAACAACAAGTAAATATCTTGCGTTGTCATTATGTTGTGCAATGCTTTGTACATCGGCTAGATCAAGTTCAAACACGTCGTAAAGGTTATTTACAGAATACGGATTCCTAGGAAACTTTCTCCTGATTGGTTTATGTAAGGAGTAAACATCCTGCTCCACTAACCATTCCTCGATATTTTTATCTGTAATGCTAGAAGCTTGTGAAAGTTTAGCAAGAGTGGAAAAACCCGTAGATGCCTCAGGGTCGTAATACAACTTGTGTAATGTTTCATTCATCATCTCCGTTGTTTATAGGTACTCCACCTAAGCTCTCTCGTTGGAAACAATTTTGCAATGACTTGTTTGTATTTAACTGTTTTAGCGGTTTTAATATCGCTCTTATGTCCTTCGGTCCTAGTTAAAATGTCTTTGTACGTGTCGAGGTCTTCCTGCGTAACAAGATTCATATCCACCTTCTTCCTAGTAAGCAACTCCCATAAACCTGCACTCGCATCGTATTTTATACCGTTAATGATCAAACTATTGTTTAACAATTGAATTTTAAAATTACCTATCATGTACTCTCCCGTCTCTTTCTGTTTATAGATTCCAAACTGTGTGTCTACAATCTTTGGCGATGTTACATAAGCCGATAAATATTTACCTGCTACATCACCTATAACGTTACGTTTAGATTCGTCCTCGGAGATGGGTTTTTTCTCGGGTGATAAATCTCTAACTCTTTTCCTCGATTCAGCTACTTCCTGTTCGAGTATTCTGTTCTGTTTTCTCTTGAATATAGGATCCTCACTCTCGCGTATTTTAACCAACTCTTTGTACGGATCCGTAACATCAACTGCCGGGTTTGAACCTTCGACACAACGTTTTAAACGTTTGTACTCTTTAGCACTAACCAGAAACATTTTCTGTAACATTATGTTAAAGATCCCAAGACGGATAACACGGAGGACAAGAGAGGAATTAAAAATCCTCCTTTCTGTACCAAAGTTTTCTTTTTCTCAGACAAGGATACGTTCCTATCTAGAAGATGTCTTAAGGAATGTTTATGTTTAAACAGCTTACGTTTAGAACACGAAGATAATTTACACTGACCGTTCAAAACATTAAGAACACAGTCTATAATAGCAAGTATCAGGTTTTTGTTTGCACTTTTTAGAATAACGTTTCGTACCTTGGGAGTTGCCTTTTTAAGAACTTGTAACATATGGTAATTGGATTTTATCCTTTTCATCCTTTACAGGGACGTAAACCTTTGTAACCTCCGAGGGAAATATTTTAGTTCTAAATCTAAGTAAATCGTTTGTTCTTTGACAAAAGTCTATTAGTAGATAACCGTGAGGTTTTCTTGTTGCGTCTTGGAAAGCTCTGTAGAAAGACCTCCAATCTTCAGGATACACTTGTCTTGCTAGAAAAGTAATTTGATTTTTATCTCTCAGGTTTCTAAACAAAACCATATACTTTGTGTTCAAAGAGATGTCTCTGCTGTGAGCAGACTGGTGAAACAGGTTTTGTGTTATGAGAATAACTGAAATGTTTCTATGATGGCAACCTTTTGTAAATATAGAACTCACTTCTGTCGAATAAGCTTTGTCCAGTAAATCGTCTAGAATAACGAGTCTGGGTTTAGTACAATGTTCTTGTTTAAAGTCAGGAAGACCTTCGTGGTATGTCACGGTAGTATTGAATTTTGTCTGGGGAGGGACAGCGTTACTTTCACTAAAACACCACAGAATACTTTCGTATTTGCTCACGTTACACAAATGGTGTAAATTATTAATAAGTTTTACACAGAAAGTTGTCTTCCCTGAGAATGACGGACCTGATACAATCAAAGAAAAGGGATGGTCAAATTTTATTACAACCATAACAATGTTTAATCATAGGTGGGGGTCCATCAAAGCAATCGTAAGGAGAATCAGGGTAATGTTTAAAGCATCTAAGACACTTTTTTAAAAGATCGTTACGTTGCACACTTTCTGGTAATTTATGATACACTAAATATATGCTCTCGGCTCCGCATGCCGTTAAAAGTTCAGGGGACAACACCTCCAACTCTTCACCTGTGTGATGAATAAGCGTTCTAAAATCCAATAATTTTCTAATTGACGCACACTCCAGAGACGACGACGAGTCCATACTGAGATGGTGCTCTCGTCTCGTTTCTATTTATACCCGAACGGGAGGGAATCGAACCCTCCGCCAACTCTGCGTCTTTTTCGAAAACAGAGTCGGTATATCTTATTCTCGCCTTCAGACACGATCTGTGGGCCAGGCTTCCTCTTAATTTTCCTCTCTGTCCTCACAGAGATAGTTGCTGCAGGATCACCATTTAAAACCATGGTCTTAATGGCGTCGAAGTTGACATCCTGCAACGTCTTATAATTAAGAGTAATACCTCTGATTTTACACACAGAGGTATTTGCGGTGCTGTTTGAGGGAACGGTAACCCTAAAACCATAGTTCTTAGGGCCCCCGCTTGCAAATTCCGAAATGTACGCGTCCTCCCCGTAGTCTGTGAGTTCACTGGTCATGTCGCCTAAATAGTCGCCTAAAGGCACAGTGTATCTTTTAGCGTCGTCAGGCGTCTGTGTATAAATCACACTGTCCGTGTCACAGTAGATGGCTCGACGATCTAGCTTGTCCAGGTAGCCGTAGAGGTTCATTCTACCTCCCGATGTCACATAAGCACCGTGAACGACACTAGTATGAGGAAGAGAGTCCTGTTCCTCCTCTATAGGGATCCAATTAATCCACACGACTTCGTCATTGGCAAAAAGTAGTCTCTGAATTTCAATTCCGGGTGTCGTGAGGAACCTATACAGCTCTTTAGGCTCCGTAATAAGCTTTGTTTTACCCAGGTTAGACCTCTGGACGAGCTTTCCCCAGAAGGAATTCAAACAAAGCTTACTAATGGTCCTTTTTCCAGCGTTCTTCACGATTTGTTTGGGGTCTAACTTAACACCTTCGTGTTCGTAAAACAAATCGATATATTCCTGTTTCTGGGCCTCTGTTTTCACCCAACCAGGGTATCCGCTGGATTCTGTCTTAATCTGGAGGAAAAGGTTGATGTAATCCACGAATAACCCTCCCTCACGAGTTTCACGCGAGTATTGCGTGACATCGTATTCGAGAAATTCGTGGATTGCCATCACCCTATAGCCCTTATTTACAGCTAGTCTCACTTCATCAACTACCCATGTACCAGTGAGCACTCTCTCTTCCTCTTTCGCATGTTTGCAGCTACCTTGTTCGACAGTCATAACACAGGTGCGGCAAAGGGGAAACAAGAGCCTACCATTCCACCTGAAAGGTAAAACGGGATGGTAGAGCCCTTGCGGTGGTAGGACAGTGCATTTAATGAGGCCTTCTTTCTTCATCATTGAATCTATATCTGTACACTGGTCGCTAACGTGAACAGTGGGGTGACCGATAGGAAACTTGTTGTATTTACAGACGGATGGATATAGGGACATTATATCGCTGTATAGGATTTTCTCTTCTTTCGTCTCATCCGCCTTACGATAGAGCCGCATGGCTTCTGTACGTCCTCCGTAGACAGAGTTCCTAAGGACCAACGGGACATCACAGACCAAGGGGTCGTCTCTCAGTGCGGGGAACTGTTCGAGAATAACATCGAACTTGCATTCCCACATCACGTGGACGGTATAACCCTTTGATCGGATCATGTCAAGTCGGCCCATGGTGTTCTCGTACCTCTCGGCATGGGATTCTGAAGAATCCATCATAGGTACATCTCGGTTTGGTTGGCAGAGACAGCCATGATAATAACAGCCGAGAAATTCAAAAACCTCTCTTGTTTCATCACAGAAACCGTCCACCTTCCATTGGGGAAGTTCGGGAAGCCGTACTTCACGTCTGTTACCTGCATGACGTATAAATACGTTCCTCTCCTTGGCTTCGTGGATAAGCCACATCAACGATTTTTTAGAATGCCTGTCTGCTTTTCTATAGCCACAGGAGGGAGCAATGCCAATGGTCTGAGGTTTAAGGAATAGCTGTCTAAATATTCTGTTACAGGCCGATGCAATAGTGATAGACTCTAGGAAAATATCTATATTGGCAATTTGTTTGAACAGATTTTTAAAGAGAGTGCAGGCTTCTCTCAGTACAGTAACATCGGCCTGGCAATACCTTTCCAGTTCTACACGGGTATTGAACGGTAGATTTTTAACGGTCTCGAACCAAGTCTTGAAAGCTTCTCTATCTTTCACAGACATGGTGTCCGGTCCGTAAAGATCTTGGTTCGGGTGATGTGGGAGAATACTGTTGAGGTTCTGTGCCGTATTCCACAAATGTGGAAAGTAGCCCTTAACAGCGTCTTTAAGGTCGAAGGTCTGAGGGAAACTACGCAGAGGCAGCGGAATGAAGTTCAGACTGTCTAGAAAAGTTAGATGGTGCATCTTCATGCAAAGGATCTTGCATCCAGACATAATCAAGTCGGGAGTCCACTGTTGCCTAATAGCGTAGTCGAGAATGAATTGGAGATCGAACGCTCGAGCATTGTGAGCAATAACAATGATCCTATCGAACGCTCTATCCATTCTCAGATACTCCATGAATCCACGGACGGGATCTTCCCAGAAAGAATGACTGCGTTGCCCGCATCTGGCGCACTCTTCGTCTTGCGATGTCTCGCAAAGAGAACAAAACTGCTGTGCACAAATCAGATTGGGGACGTGAAGAAAGGTATTGTCTTTGATACGGGTATTCTGTGTTGTTTCTATATCGAATATCACATACAATACCTTGTTTGAACGTTTAGTCTCTTTCAGCGGTGCCATGTAACATTCATGTCCTGTCTCTGCTTGATTACTTTTACATACGGTACAATAAATTTTGAAGCATTCATGTTTCCGCTGAAATGTCGTAAACTTACCACAGTTTAGACAGTTCTGCATAGCCATGCATACAGTGCGCCCTTGAACCTTGGTACGCTTATGATTCTCGAAACATCCCGGTCCGCGAAATTCTCTACGACAATCGGCACACTTCACCACCTTCTTGTTAGAATCGCAAGGAGGCACCGTTCGGCAACAGAAGCAGACGTAATGACAGGAATGTTGCGCTCCCCTCTTGAAACCTTTAAAACACCCTGGACAAACGAATTGTTTAGCCATTGCAGAGGTCAAGTTTGTTATGGTATGGTAATGTAAGGTGTCTGGGTCGTATAGTAAATACAGTATTTGTTTACCTACATTACCACCGTCGTACAGTACAGAATCGAGATTAAAGCCGCTGTAAACTACAAGTCTATATCTATCCTTAATATAGGCCTGAATTTTCTCCAGCTCAGGGATACCTCCACCTCGCGAGAGATCGACACCTGAGTTTCTGAGCAGATCGTCCACTTCTGCCTTGAGTTTTTTACTTGTCATGTGTTTAATGTAGGATGAATACTTTTTACGATCGCTTACTCTAGCAATAGCGATGATTATAGCGAATGCTAAACAGTTCACGACTGCCTGTACGAAGACTACACTTCTCTTCAAATGGGCAAGTACACCAGTCGTACGCCCCTTCATGGGTATACCCCTATCTCGCCCGTTTCCGTTGGGCATACGGACAATGTCCACAACCAAACGCAAACGGTCGGTGGCATTGAATCGAGCGTTCGACTGGCATACTTTGCTTACGACGCCTGAAATCACATCTACACTGATCTGATCTTTACGCCTAAAGGAGATACCAATCGGCTTATCGACCTCGTTTTCCTCATTGAAAATCGAGATCCCTACCATGTCATGGTCTCTCGTATCGATTAGGGCATGGTCTATAACGGCTTTAAGAGCCGTCTCAAAGGGGTAGGGTCCTGCATTTTCAGCTGGTTCTTTGAGTCGGACCACTAGCTGCAAGCCGGCAGAGTTGAACTTTTTGTACTCTTTACGAGTACTCTCGACAACTGTAAACAATGGGGAGGGTCGATTCTCTGAATTCGAAGAAGTACCCTCCCCTTCATTGCCAGACATCATATCCAACTCTTCCTCGCTTGAAACTAGCTCATCATCAGATTCATTTGCGTCGTCGGAATCTGATAACGTCACAGTTTGCATTGCGTTATCTGATTCTGAACTAGAAATTGTATAAACCTCTGGTTCGGAATCATCTAACGTAATAGTATCGAACTCGTTTTCAGAATCCGATGAAATATTATAAACAGGGGCGGACATTATTATTATTACTAGTAATATATAATGATATTCAACACAATACAAAAGACTGAATCTGTAACAATTAGAGAAATGCATGTAACAGTATAAAGAACATAACACATGAATGTAACGGAAATAATTAGCACTTGACTGTATGCGTTTTTAATGCATTATCACTCACCTCTCTGTAACAACAAAGCTGTAAAACTGTTTCTCCTGTGATAAATCTCTAACTCTTTTCCTTGATTCAGCTACTACTTGTTCTAGTAATCTGTTCTGTTTCACCTTATATGTAGAAAGCTTTGTAGTACACTGAGAAGACAAAGTAAGATGCGTCTATTTATACTAGCTGTCGAAATGTTATTTTTAGAAAGTATGAATCTTTGGAATTTTCCTGTGTTGTATCGTATTTGCTATGTTTGCGTTATCTCTTTCTCTACTTACTTAAAGATATCTCAAGGTAGCTGTTACTACGTCATCGAAAAGTTATTTAGAAAGCATAACCATGTCATAGTGTTGGTCTGAGAGTTTTGTATAAAAGACATGTATTTACAAGATCTTATCCTAACTTAGGAATGTACGGAAACATGTATCTATACACGTCATCGAAAAGTTATTTAGAAAACATGACTACATCCTAGTGTTGCTCGGAGAGTTTTGTATAAAAGACATGTATTTACAAGATCTTATCCTAACTTAGGAATGTACGGAAACATGTATCTATACACGTCATCGAAAAGTTATTTAGAAAGCATGACTACATCCTAGTGTTGCTCGGAGAGTAGCGTCACGTTGGTGCATGTTGTGACATGTTTCAATTCTAACCCCATGACGTCATAGAGCAAAGAACCTGAGTATGCGTGGTGGGATTTTTGCAAAAAAGGGCACAACTAGGGCGTCGGAACACCATAGGACGAAAGGGCACATCGCACGCTTTCATATGACACCCATGACATCTTTTTGCCAAAAGGGCACAACTAGGGCGTCTGGGGCGGCGTCGGAATACCATAGGACGAAAGGGCACAGCGCGGGCTTTCATATGATACCCATGACGTCATTTTGCCAAAAGGGCACAACTAGGGCGTCGGGGCGGCGTCGGAACACCATAGGACGAAAGGGCACATTGCGCGCTTTCATATGATACCCATGACGTCTTTTTGCCAAAAGGGCACAACTAGGGCGTCGGGGGCGGCGTCGGAACACCACAGGACGAAAGGGCACATCTCACGCTTTCATATGACACCCATGACGTATTTTTGCCAAAAGGGCACAACTAGGGCGTCGGGGGCGGCGTCGGAACACCATAGGACGAAAGGGCACAACGCGGGCTTTCATATGACACCCATGACGTATTTTTGCCAAAAGGGCACAACTAGAGCGTCGGGGAGGCGTCGGAACACCATAGGACGAAAGGGCACAACGCGGGCTTTCATATGACACCCATGACGTATTTTTGCCAAAAGGGCACAACTAGAGCGTCGGGGAGGCGTCGGAACACCATAGGACGAAAGGGCACAACGCGGGCTTTCATATGACACCCATGACGTATTTTTGCCAAAAGGGCACAACTAGAGCGTCGGGGAGGCGTCGGAACACCATAGGACGAAAGGGCACAACGCGGGCTTTCATATTTGTTTTGTTGTGACACCGATACTTCTTTAATTCAAACTATCTATATAATTAGGTGGAAACGCACACAATGAACATATATTAGCTTTTATTTTTACTTACAATTTTCATAGCTCTGAACCACAAACATTTTGTACTAAAACTGTTATTATAAAATCCTTGAGTCAATTAATAAAGAGGGGCTTCACTATAAAAGCCCAGCGCAATCATTAAAAAAAAAAAAAACAATAAACTGTCACTTAATTATTAGTAAATAAAAGAAAATATGATTACTTACCAGAGGATCAGATGGATGACTTCGCAAACACACTATGAGGTCACTCTTAACTTAGAACTGTACAGAAACCTGTATTTATACAGAAAACTGAAACACTTACATTAATGACGTCACACCTTTAAAATTCTCTCTCCCCCAAGAGAAAAGATTGTATCATATATTTTTATCTCTAAACAAGCCAAAGGATACATTCCAGGGCTACACTTCCGTGTTCCTGTTGTTTCGCAAAAAAGATAAGCTGTTGAAAGGAATTCTTTTCCTCTTAGTCATGATGTTATGTATAGTGTTTAGACGTCACACCTTTAAAATTCTCTCTCCCCTAAGAAAAAAAGAGAGATAAGATATGTTTGGAATGCGACCCTTATAACGACATGTTTTAGCCATTAGGATACATGAGAAAATCTGTTTATACAATCATATTCCCAGACAGACGTATTTGTGTGCGAGTCACTTGTTAACAGAATACGGAAAGATGCAATAGCTTATTATTATAACTATGTGTAAACATTACATATCGTTTCATTCCTACGTTACCTGCATTGCACTGTAGGTATGAACCAGGGAATACAATAACGCATAAGAGCTTATCCTTTTGTTTGAAAAATTCCTATGACGTCATGGAGCAAAGAACCTCGCGTTGGTGCATGTCGTGACATGTTTCAAGGGGGGCGACGTCGCGACGCCGGGGCGGGGTCGGGTGGCGGCCATTTTGGATTATAGCTTGCCCCTTACTACTTATGCGTAGCCTCAAAATTCAATCACAGACATCTACGAAACGACCGGCTGTTACGGATATCGGCCATCTTGATTATTTACGTCAAGTTTAAACAAGGGGGCCAGGCTGTGTAAAGGTTGCACAAATTCAGCCTAATGCAAAGATTATTAGTAGTCACACTTTTTCTCCTCAGCTGTGTATATTCCTGGTATAAATGTTACAACTGGATTATTAGTAAGACTGGAGTTTAACTTAAAAATATGCTGAATTATATTAAATGTGTACAGTGTCCGGGAAAGTTACGTAAATTTCAGAAATAAGGCCCTAAGTTCGGAAGAACTAAACATTGAAAAATGTAGAAATAAAGGATAAACAAATCTGTTGCAATTGTTGTATGAGAAGCTAAAATATGTTTTATTTTATTTAGTGAGAAAATGTTCAAAGTATCGACGAAAATGAGAAAAACATATTACATACAAAATATATTCAAAAAATAAAACTAAGTAAAGTTAAAGCAAATCTTACTTCATATGAAATAGTTAATGCCACAGCACTCAGCCCCCCTAACAAAGAATAACTAGAATTTGATGACCAATCACCAATTATTACCACGTAAACACCCAATCTAGTACATTTAAAAAGAAATAACCATAGCCATAACTAAACGTGTTACTTTTTTTAACTATATGTGTACTCCTGAATATTGAGCAAAATAATGTAGTAAGCATATTCCTAAACAGAAGTCACTGTTGCTGAAATTGTTATAACAGTTTTCGAAAATGCATCTAAACTAGCAACTTCTAATATTGAAGGATTGTTGACCAATGCTGCAGAGGAGTATAGTTGGTGAAATACTCTCTTGATGATTCTGGTGAGTTTGTTAGATAAATATTGCGAGGACTAGAAGTCAATTTGCTATGTTTTTGCATATTTTTACGTGATATCATAATGAACCTGAATGTTACTTTTGGTATAGCATATAGGTACTATAGTAAATAATGTAGAAAATTCATTTAACATTTTAAGTCTTGCCGCTTTTTGATATGGTCCAGTACAGAATTCAGAGAACAGATTAAAATGTACAGTTTCCAACACGCCAGCGCTCCTGCAGTTATTTAATGTAACTACTAGCATGTCTGTAGGTATCTTAGGTGACATTCCTTACTGGTTTAAGTGCAGAGACAGACGCTAAATCAAGTTAATGTAACCAATCAACTGATGTGAAAGACCTATAACGCAATCGAGTAAAACTGGTACTGTATATAAAAAAAAGTTGATTCCATCCGGCTTGCAATAGTGACTAGGATGATATGCAAAACAGAGCAATTGGTTGCAGTTGTGCTGAAGAATAAGTATCACATGGTGCTGATAATATTATTGTGGTAGTAGTTTTGAAATATTGTGCCTCATTGTACCGTTCTGGAAATATAAGACTAACTTATACCAACTAAAAATCTATATTTATTTATCATACACAGTTTGACAGATCTCGTGGTTAGCGTCGCTGGCTACAGATCCGCAGGTCCGGCTTCGATCTCAGGTATCTTCTCGGATTTGTCTTAGGTAGGGAGTTCTGGAACGGAGTGCACTCAGCCTCGTAATAAAAACTTAGAAGCTACTTGATTAAGATGTAGCTGCTGTTTACCGTATGCCCCCAATCCTGCCATCTACCTAAAAATGACTCAGCGATCGGCTGGTTGGCCTAGTCCCTCCAGGGATGTATTGCCACGGAGTTTAGGTTTTACACAAATTGACATTTGCGAAAGAGAAATCCACATCTGGCACGAATTGTTAAAAATTCTAGCTGCTGGAATCTTCTTGGTGAATACGGACGTTCTACTTCTTGTATCCTATTTCTTGAGTATCCTGTGGGTTATTTCTGACTTGTGCAAAACTGTGAAAACAAACAACTTCAAAAAGAAAAACGTACAAAATTAGCTTTTCAAATTCCATCTGCGAAGTTTCTTCAGTTGACTTCCGTTTATTTTAGCAAGTTTGTTGCCCAGTTATAAATATTAACTATATGAATCACTCAGATCGCCTTGCGAGACTGGAAATAAACATATAGGCTAGTATCTTAACTAGATAAATCTAGGTGTAGCTTTTGCAGTCACTGAACATTTACGGACTTCTTTAGAATACAGTAAAACAAAGTCTTGGAAAATGTTGTGTCCTGTTGGGACTGAACCCTTTGTAGTTGTAAATTATTTCAAAATAAATATCTCTACTGACCAACTGTGGCTCTAAAAATTTTGTCCAAATTATAGCAGAACTGCAGGGATTACTTTAAATTATACCTTAATGTTCGTCTGCCCAGTTAAATTCAAGAAATTCAAGAAAGAAATGGAAATTCTAGTCCGGCAGTGAAGAACCCAATGACCTAATCGCGGGACACGGTCGTAACTCTTGAATGGTGAAAGTAATGATAAGTACTTGTGCAGTGATAAAAAGCGTTCGGTAAGTTTCGAGTGTTTCCGCCGAACATGAATGAGCGCCGCTTATCAGCTTTTGAGTGGAAATCAAGCTTAGGTGTGTCGCGTACCGGGCGACCTTCTTTGAGCCCGGGGTTGGTCACCTCATTGCAGTAGCTGGACTTGGATGTTTCGGTAGTTAATAACAGTAGTTTGTTTAGTTCTGGAATCATGGAAGAAAAACGACCGGTTTCGCCGTCGCCTCGGACAACACTGTTCGGGTGTGTGACCATCGCCATGAGGGAATTGGTCCGCACGTTTTCTGCCGTGTGCCGCTCAGCGTACAAGGGAAGTCTTGTTTTATTTTTGGTGTCGTTTTGCACCTTACACGATGTCGTGTCCGATAGTAGGCTTTTCTGTTTACATGTTATCACGTTAGGTCATTTCAAGGTGGATTAAGTCAACCCTTTTCCGAATACAGAGAATTGTGACTACATACCTTCTCAGTTATTTGAAAATAATAAACATGTTTTTGAAAGCAGGCTGTATTAAATTACGGAATTAGCTAGTGAATAACTGTATTACCTGTATTACCAAAAATAACTATTTTCAAGTTAAGATGGTATACAATGAACGATACAGAAATCCTCCTGTTGTAGAATAGGATTTCATACAACAGATCAAGAAACATCCAGATAGATCTGTAGAATGTTATTGTCTTTCGGATACTGAATGGATAAATAAATTGTAATATAGGTGAACTACAAACAACTTGTAATTTTGAGATTCTGAAATTTTTTGAACTCCCAGTATATCGGAAATATTAAATTCTAATGATCGATGATAGGCATACTATCCCAAATTATGGTAGTAATCAAATAAAGTTCATGCAGTCCATCCATTACATATAGCTTGGAAATAGGCTTAAGGATCGTGTTGGAAAGGTTAACCAAAATTATAAATATAATTGGATAAGTTCTTCCAATTTAAGTTACTATAACAGTTAAAAATAAGACGAGAAAACTCACGTGATTTTCTCACTTGTAAGAATATTTCCATTTTTCCGGTTTTCATTGTAACTTTGTGCAAAGCGGTAGTGTGCTTTGCAGTCTCACTCAAAGCCATTTCGTTTTCGATACCGGATTTAAACCCTAAGGTTGTTTGACAGATATCTAATGGCTTTTTTTTTAGTGATATTCCAGTGTAGTAATCACTGAAAACATTAGATTTTCAGTACTAGCAGTTAGGTTGAACAAAATCGTTAAAAGCATTTTGTCAGAAAATTCCGAAAACGAAAACCGATGTTCCGTATTACCCGAGCCTAAACTAAAAATTAAGGATTCGCTGAAGATCGCAAATCGCGATAGTATTTTAGTTTGTGTTTAATTCTTGAGTTTTTAAAAAATACCGGTATTCTTTGTGTACTGCTTTATATTTATTTAATGTCAGTATATGTAAATGTCGCGGCCCTGTAACGCCCGGGCGGCTTGGGTCGCTTACATCCTAAAAGGGAGAGGTAAAACTACGACGAAGAAAGAGAGAGAGAGAGAGAGAGAGAGAGAGAGAGATGTAAATACAGTGATACTGCTGCTCTCGAAATTTGATCACCTTTTATTGTATATCCGTGTTAACCGAGAATTTGTGCATCCGAGGTTGCTGTGGTTCACATTGACTGTTAATCGAGACTCTAATTTACCTAACGTGACTTTAAAATTTATTTTGGTAAGATTTTTCGTTTTGAGCTGTGTGTTCAGAGACAGAGACAATAAGTTCTTTAAGTAGGACACAGGGACATAAATTCAGCCTTTACGAGTCGTTAAACGATCTTATACTTCACGTTTACACTCAGCTCCGGCAGTTCGTTATCAGTACCAGTAATGATATCTAAGTACTTAAGTGTAAAAGGGATTATGGCTTCTACCACATGGTCTGAGGTTCCTAATGTTTATGCTATCGGAGATAGGACGTAGTTGCAGCGTTTATCAAGTGAAAACAAAGTACTAATCACCGGCGTTCTTAAGTCATTAAGGCTTAAATCTTACATATTCACAAACGGCTTCGGTTCTTGATCTAGATTAACTTCGAGTGGAGATGTGATGATTCATGCATTTTTTAAATAATTTTAATTTTTTAATTAACTTATTAATACATAGGTTGTTCCTGAAACCCCGAAAGAGCAAGGATTTTTGCTCGGGGGCAGTTCCAGGGTTAAATTTATATGTTTTATAAGAGAAGTATTAGTAAAGCCATCGAATTGTTTTTTTAAAACTGATAAATAGACAAATTAATGTAATGAAAAAATAGCGGGGGAGAAAGGCAAACGCTGAGAGTAATGGCATGACTCAAGTGACAAAAGTAATAATAGTTATAATACTGAAAAATAGCAATAATTATCACGATCGTAGTACCAGGAAGACTGAGCAGACCAAATGGCAAAATAAACCTAATTTAAAAGGGATAGAAATTAACAGCCAATATGATTTTTTTTGTAATTTTACATTTAAAGACTCCATAACTGCATATGACTATACCTGGATGTAGTCTTATTTCATAATTATACTGACGAGGACCGAAACCAGAGCTTGTGACAGACCAGAAGTAATGAAACATTTGGGTTCTACTCAAGTATTGGGTTTATTACTTTTGTGCTGTGTTCATGTGGAACAGCTAGGAATTGTTTTGTTTTTATGGTAGAATTTTAATACAGCGAATTCGTTTTGGTACAGTAGAGACTACATTGAACTCTAACTTGATAAGTTTAAACATTATTCATCTGTGCCCAAGATTTTTTTCTCTCCCAAAAGAGTGCTGCAATGTCTGAAAGAAACTACAGTTTCATTTCTTGACAAACCTAGGAATGTTGCTGAACTGACTGTGACAGGTCTTTCACTAGCATTGCACAAGTGTTGCGTAGATTTCGTGAACGGCAAATAGTTTTCACTGATAACAACTTGGTGTTCTAGTTTATTAACAGATATGCAATTTATTTTCATTTATGCTAAACATATTTTTAATGGTGTAATAAATATTCATTTCATCGACCGTATTGAACAAAGGATTCTGCTGGAAAAATAAATTCGGATTGTACAGACAGAATTCATAAATTTATTGCAATATAAATTAAATTTGTTGCTTGAGAGACAAAGAAAGGATAATAATCAAGAAATTTACTGTAATTCGAATAATTAGACCCGCATTAAGACATCACAATATCCGAACTATAAGTAATCCTTTTCACGAGGATTTGTATTGGTAGGCCTACTGAAAAGACATTTATTTTATTTTATTTTTTTCAATTAGTTTATTTTTGCAATCAGCTTTATTTTATCTGAATAGGGCTACATTTTCAAAATATTTATCTGCTGTTTGCACAGTGTTTGATTTATTTACAAATTTTGATGTTTGTGTCTGCTGATTGTATCGACATCTAGAAAAGAAAAAAAAGCATATATTTGCATTACATGACTTTCAATTGACTCTTCTGTGCCTTTCTGTAGCCTCTTGCACTCATCTTTTTCAGTATCAGGTTCGACCTCAGGTATTTTATTTTCATTTTGACTAAACCGGTTTGTCTTGTTAACTTCTCATTTAAGAGATTTCCACATGGAGTTCGTTGATCGGAAGCAAATTTGATATCTTTAAAAATAGTCCTATTTCAGTCAGTAGTTATTTCAGTGATGTATAGAGATACATTTTCATAAAGGAATAGCCCATTTTATTTCAACCAAACTGATATCTAATTCGAACACATGTCGGCTAAATTAGTCAGATCGTGGAATGTATTTCTATGAGTTAGTTATTTACTATTGAAGGTACGAACGTGTTTGTAGTAAACTTCATTTTACTGTTTTCAACGCAGCGTCCAAGGGTATCCACGCCCGAATCCTAGTTTAATCTAACAACATTAATATAAATAAATTTGTTTATACGCTATGGCGTGTTACACATACTCTTTCCTTTCATTTTAATCATTTCTTCAATAATCCTCTGCTGCTTTTCATTCTAAGATATTATACATAAAAATATTAAAGATAATATTAACAATATATAATAATATAATCCTTTCAATCTGAATATCCTAGTTTGAAGTCACTAACTATGACTTTGTTATAGACTCCACTCATAGGCGTAACCAGGCCGACCATATGGGGGGGTTATAACATCCACGGGGTCTGGGGAGTATGGAATACCCCCCAGGGAGAGGGGGGTCCGGGGGTCCTCCCCGGGAAATTTTTAAAAATTAAGACGCAAAATAACGAGTTTTAAGCTCCCCACGCTTTATAGTTGTATTAAGTAATTTATGGGCAGACTTAAAAGAATTATACAATTTTCCTTTTTTTAATCAATGGGGGGGGGGGGTTTAAACCCCCAACCCCCCCCCTCGTAATGCCTATGACTCCCACGTGACTGGTTTTTCGTTCCAATATTGATGGACTTATTTTGGTACCTATGAATCATTTTAATGTTCACAGCACCGAAATGTAACAGAAGAGTACTTCAAATACACTTAACTTATTTCTAAAAGTTTGAAATCTTTAGCTTTATAGAATAAACGTTGGTACTGAAAGGATCTAGTGCTTTGACACTATTTTGGACCATATCTAAACTTGTTTTAAACTATGACTATTTCCTGTGACCCTTGCGGTGGGGCATAGGGCCTCCAATTGGAGATTTCCGTACCTAATTAATTTTGTTACGCTTATTTTCTAAGAGAGGACAGAGGGACAAGTGGTAGACTCCAATTTATGTTTGGAGTTCTTTTACGTACCAGGGGTCCCCCAGCTTAAAAGCCCCTCTCGGAGGGCTCCGTGCCCAGGATTTTTACTCCTGAAAATTCCATCGACCGCGACCGGGTTTGATCCCTTGACCTTGTTTTTAATACCGATACTATACTACTGGCAAATAACTTTAATTTTAATGTGTGTTTTGAATTTCATAAATCTTCATTAGAGATAATAATTGATAATTGATAATGCTTTATTTGCTTATAGACTTTTACAGGAAAAGTTTCCAGCATCGTCACATTTAACATATTATTTACACTTTAGGCATTTGATACATTTTCAATAATTAGTTACAAATTACACTATTAAATATCATTAAAAACTAATTATAAAATTACAATTTAATGTAATATTAAAATGTATTATAATTCATTATAAAATTACATTATTAAACATTAAAAAAAACTATAACCACATTTTAAAATTATAAAACTTTATTAATATGAGTTTCAATAGTAAATAAGTTAATTAAGGTAAAATTCATCTAACCTATAGAGACATATTATGATCATATTATGAAGCAAATAAGTTCTTAGAATTCTGTTTTGTTTGTTTCCCGAAATTGCCTATCAATCACAAAATAATTGAATGTGATTATAAATGTCAAAGTTGAGATTGAGTTGTTTTGATCCTCAGATGGTGTTATTTTTAGAACTAATGTATTCAAAATATTCTTGAATAAAGATGAATGGCTGAGGTCTTCACAACTTGTTTTGACATGTTTTTAACTCTAGGTTCAGTGTTGGTTCGAATGCATTGTACAGTCTTGCTAGGAAAAAAACAGCCTCAGTGTTGATATTTTCCTTCCCTTGTTACATTTTTATGGTCTTATAGACCTGTATGTGTAATCACAAGGCGATATAAGCCTAAAGTTATGATGTGTCGTAACATTGCATAATACAGTAGCGTAGACAGAAAATAATTTCGGAGAGTGTCGAAAGTGCCGGGGGTTTTTCCAAGAACGGGGGTTACCCGGAACATTTCAAAAAAATTGAACTAACAAAAATCACATTTTACGCTGTTTTAGCACTGAAAACTTAGGTAGAAAATTTGTTTATTATACTCTTATGACATCCCAACTTAAACAAGAAATCGTTATTTAAGTTATAACACATTACCATTTTTAAGTAAAGTTCAATAAAAGTAGAAACAGTGGAAATAATAGGCCTACGTTTACAAGTTCAGCATTTTATTATTAAATAAAATGATTAAATATTTGACAAAATGAAGCTAAAATTATTTCAATTGAATTTTAGGTTTTTTTGGGGCGGGTCTAGACTCCCTGGACCCCCCTTCCCTACGACACTACCATAATATGATATAAAACCAACATAATTTAAAATTAAAGGAAGCATGTAATGTGTGGCTTAATCCATCGTTTTTGTTTTTTGATGTAGGCTACGTTGTTATTGACTCCGAAGTTAAAAAGGTACAGTGCAAATGAGAAGGTTGAGATACAGCAGTAGGCTGACTTGTTTTTCTTGTAACTTGGTTGCCGATCCGGATGGCCTTCAGTGCCTTGCATATTAACAAAAATAAGTTCGTATCCCACTTGTTTTATTATTCTATTTAGACGTCAGGAGTTGAGTTATGGATCCATAAGAATGTTATTTGTTTATAGAAAGTGCGACCGAAATATCGCTTCCCACTCCAAATACTATATACAGCTTGTTAAATTAATCCAGGCTTTCTAAAGTATGATGTTCATCACAATGTCTTTTAAATTCAGGTAATATGCGCGTCTCTGTGAATGTGCAGGTTGGGGGGGGGGGAGCGGACCTACTCTTGTAGCTGATTTCAGAGCCTTGTTATACGTAAATAAATGTAAGAGATGTAACGGAAACGTTTGTTTTCACAAGCAATGCAAATGACGTGAAATTATTTTTCAATTCAAGCAATGTTCATTTCAATACATTGCCTGCTATCCTGTGAATCCCGCTTCAATATTCATAATAATATTTTTTTTTAAATCCTCTACTCATTCAAAACTTGAACATATCAAAATATTAATTCTTCTACTCTAGACTCTACAACTTCGTAGAAGTTAGGTCTTCTCAATGTTTTTCTTCCGTTCTGGATCTTCCATGATCCAGTATATAATTTATTCGTATTCCGTAAACATTGCTGTGATAGGCTTCCATTATACTGTCTGGCTCTCATTCTTTGAGGTGTTTCAACAAGTTGAATTCCTACATTGTGCGGGGAGCTGGCGAGTGTCGGGTAATTTGCTTTAGGGCACGGGTGCGCAACTGGTACACATTGTGCCACTGTGCGGAGGGGAAATGTCTCCCACTACAGTCACCCTTGACGTCAGAATAAAGCAGTTTCGACGTGACACTGAACATGAAGAGCAGGTTTCATACGTCACAGCATGGGTGGGGTACTAAAACGTTTCCCCTCAGTTGCTCAGGTATGCTTTAGGGTTTTCTTCTCAGAGGTTGCGGGTTCTGCGTTTTCCGTCGGTTGATATCAAATCACTTACAAACCACATATTCATACGCATGCACTTTTGTTATGCATACCTGAATATACTTTCACTTTCATTCATACAAACACTCACCCAACTCAAATGCGTATGCAGAAGAACTGCATTAAAAACGGAGTAGGTCAGTAGTTTTATTCACTAATCATTTTAATTTTGTGTTATAAAAGAATGTAACTTAAATAGTTTAAGAAATAAATAAATTACAGCATCTAGTAGCAGAGAATTAGTCACGTACCCGCTAGACATGTAAAGAAGTGTTTTATAGCATTGGGATGTTGTGTGGCCTTGTAGTAATAAAGTAAGCAGCAAATTGCCAGTGTAGAGTAATTAGTGAAGAGACTAATTCCTAACAAGCCCACTACCTAGCAATTTCACTGCCGCCACTGCGGCGGTTATCCAAGAGCGGTAATATAACTTACAAGCAGAACAATAAGTTACAGGCCTGCATCATTGGCTTACGTATTGGATGTGCCCCGAAGGAAATGTTTTAAAACAGCTAACGATTCAGAATTTAATATTTGAACAGATTTAAATCGTCAGAACTGGCTTTACTGTCAGGTGTTTGTATGGAAACTTCTATTCGATTTTTTTTTTTTTTTTCGGGAGGCCCAGTTGAATACGCTGATTCGCACGGGCACTGCAGTGTTGTTTTCGGCGGTAGCAGGATGACCAACAATGCTTGTTGCAGCAGGACAGTGTAATGTCGAAATGAAGCAGGGTTGGGCTACGAAAAACTCGAATTAAAACAGACGTTTGTGCTTCCCATAAAAGAAATTCTCGGAAACGACTACATCCAACGTAGGCCTACATATATATATATTAATAAAAGGAAGTGTCTGTCCTCCGTCTGTCTGTCCTCCGTCTGTCTGTCCTCCGTCTGTCTGTCCTCCGTCTGTCTGTCCGCGATGCCCAGCGAAATCTACTCAACGCAGAGATCTGAAATTTTATACATAGGCGGACTGAAGGGTCGGAAAATGCACCTCGAAGCCGGAATTTTAATTTTCGCTTTCGTTCGTGAGTTATGAGTGAAAAATATAAAAAAACGTGCATTTTTTGCGTTTTCGAAGCATCAGTTTCAGTAATAAATTTCAATATCAAATCACTTACAGTTGGCTTTGGCTATTTTTGTCATCATACCTCATACCTTGGAAATAAAAGCAACGCGATCGCTTGATTTTGTTAATCCATCCTAGACAATTCATTTGTTTAGAGTGTCAAGGCCCACAGACATATGACACTTTCAATCTACACGGAAGAAGGATAATCAACCCTAAATATGGTCAAACACTGTTCGATTTGAACGAAACTCACTATACAGGAGTTTTCTGGGCCAAGGAACTCGAATCTGAGGTCGCTTTTAGCAGGGGACGATACCTAATCGTGGAATGCACTCCACGTGATTTAGGTGTTAGTAAATATAATGATTTAACTATTATGCTCTTAATTTTTAGTTTTTAATTTTTTAAATAACTATCGCGGGGGAAGCCGCGGGCACATGCTATCTTATAATAATAAAAGGACGTGTTTGTCTGTCTGTCCGCGATGCCCATCGAATTCTACTGAACGCAGAGATCTGAAATTTTAAACATATATGCACCTCGAAGCCGAATTTTTAATTTTAGCTTTCGTTCGCGAGGCATGAGTGAAAAACTGGCAGAAAACGTGATTTTAGCGCTGTCGAAGCATCAGGTTTCAGTAATACATTTCAATGTCAAATCAATTGCAGTTGGCTTTGGCTATTTTTGTCATACCGTGGAAATAAAAGCATCGCGATCGCTTGAATGTTGTAAGCCCACGCTGGTCGATTCATTTGTTTAGAATGTCAAGGCCCGTAGACATATGAAATTTTCAACCTACACGGAAGAGGGATAATCAATATAGGCCTAAATATGGTCAAACATTGTTCGATTTGGACGAAACAGGGGTATTCTGGGCCAAGGAACTCGAATCTGAGGTCGCTTTTACCAGGCGACGCTATCTAATCGTGGTATGTAGTCCATGTGATTTAGGTGTTAATAAATATAATGATTTAACTATTATGCTCTTAATTTTTAATTTTTGAAATAATGATCGCGGGCGAAGCCGCGGGCACATGCTAGTATATTATAATTTGTAGTTCTTGCAAAATTGTAATGGCTAGAGAAATATGTATGGGCACTACTGTTGTACTTCATCTTCTTTCTTCCCGCATGCCAAATCTCACCTTATCTTCTGCCGACACTTCTGCTGAAATTCCTAACACTCGACCTCAGTTGTGTAAAAAAGAGGAATTCTAGGTTGGATTCATCTGATTTTCTCATTGAATAAATGAAACCTTTAATATTCATTGCAGTCAGTGTTCATCGTGGATTTATTATTATTTTTGGGCATTTACCTTCAACCTAACTTGGAATGGGAATTAAGGAAAGGTATATTTTTTAAGAGTAGGCCTACTCTGTTCTAGCATTGATCAAAACTCTCTTCTACTCATATCTATAGCCACCTACGTTATGACATTTTGTTATGGGGATGTCGTTCCTACGCCAAGAAAATATCTATTTTACAAAAGAGGGCAGTTCGTATAATTTGTGAAGTTGCTCCTAGATGTACGTACTTGTAAATAACTTTTTACAAAACTTGGTATTCTCACTTTGCCATAATGTGAGATGTCTTCTTTTTGTTAAAAGCAACATATACACTTACACAAAATGTTCTGCAGTTCATGAACACTTAACACGTAATAGAACAAATACTGTCCCTATAGGCCTATCAATAAATGCTGGTTTAATGTGACAAAAACAGTTATGAGAATTTTTCCTTAAATCTTTATAATAGTTTGTCCAACAGTGTCAGAAATTTACCACATTCAAGTTTTAAAAATACTATTAAATCTATCTTGAAGGTAATCCTTTTATACAATATACAAGAGTTCTATAATTTATTGCTCTAATGACTCATTGAGTTTTACAATCATTGATTTAATTAACGAAATTGATTTATTAAATTAACGAAATGTATATCCTTGCCTTCGCCGGCGTGGTCTAGTGGTTAGCGTCGCTGACTACAGATCCGTCTGCCCGGGTTCGATCCCCGGTACCTCCTCGGATTTTTCTGAGATAGGGAGGTCTGGTAGGGGTGCACTCAGCCTCGTGATTCAAATTGAGGAGCTACTTTGTAGAGAAGTAGCGGCTCTGGTCATGGAGACCACTATTAACGGCCGTGGGTGTTGGTATGCTAACCACATGCCCCCAATCCTGCCGTCTGCCTATGGTAGATGACGCAGAGGTCGGGTGGTAAGCCTTGTCCCTTCTAGGATGTTAGCGCCATGGAGAAAAAAAGTAAAATATATCCTTGCATGAAATATATATTTGATAGCTTGTAAATGTTAGAAATAACATGGAAACTTCAGTAGGCCTAGTTTAATTTATTGTGCAAATCATTATATCAAGCAACGTGAATACATGCCTGTAGAGCATGTTAAAATATTTTTATTAAAAATAACATAATAATAACTTATGACTTGTGTAAAGTTGGACCACTTTTCACGTATGTACTGCATTTACGGCTGACTGCGTAAAAGATGGCAATCTTAAGAGACTGATTCATGTTGAAATGCTGTACAACAGCAGTTCTCATTATCCGTGGCTTTGGCTTATATTTTCTACTTCTTTATTTGACTAGTCGCTCAGCATTTCCCTGCGAAACTATTATGCTGTCAGACAGCTCCTGGAGTATGCAACGACCGGCTATTTTCAGAGTCTGCATTTTATTGCCCTACCCTAAGACAAATTACCTAGCCTCTAACGGCACCGAGCACGAAGTCACATTACATAATCAGTATTTACACACATAAGTTGGAGAAAATTCAATCTGTAGTGAATTGAATTATTTTTGTGTAATAAAAAAATGTTTTGCTCACAAACATTTGACCGTTGTAGCATATAACTTCGATTAAATCCAGCCATAGGCGTAACCAGGCCGACCGTATGGGGGGGGTTATAAAGGAATACCCCCCAGAGAGAGGGGGGTCCGGGGGTCCTCCCCCGGAAAATTTTAAAAATAAAGACGCAAAACAACGAGTTTTAAGCTTCCGGGGGTACCCGCCCGGAAAATTTGAAAAATTAAGACGCAAAACAACGAGTTTTAAGCTTCCGGGGGTGATTCCCCGGAAAATTTTAAAAATTAAGACGCAAAATAACGAGTTTTAAGCTTCCGGGGGTCTTTCCCCGGAAAATTTTAAAAATTAAGACGCCAAATAACGAGTTTTAAGCTTCCCACGCTTTATACTTGTATTAAGTAATTTATGGGCAGACTTTAAAAAATTATACAATTTTCCTTTTTTTAATCATTGGGGGGGGGGTTCAAACCCCCAAACCCCCCCTCGATACGCCTATGGATCCAGCTAGAACCCCATGTTTACCTCGGGTTTGTAGGCAGTTTCTGAATAGTCAGGGAGATTTTGTCCGCCCTGGATAGGAAGGTGGAAAAGGATAGACGTTTTAACATTTTTACGAGAGTTATGAGTAAGGTATCAGGGGAATATGAAAGGACTACCTGGCGTCTTCCGTATTTTTCCCCTCATGAATCTCCCGAATCCATTCATTATGAATTCCAGTTTAATTCAACAGTCGGAAATTTCCGAACAATTTTTTGCCTCCTTAAGAGGTCATCCACTACGCTGCAATCCATGTTGGAAGGGTAAAGAAATGGTGGAATATTCCATCTCCCCGCGAGGATAAAAATAAAATTAAACTCCTATAGATACACAAAGCATTTGAAGCCGAGAGGAGAAAGCAGCATGAGGTTTAATTTCTGTGGAAATTATGGTGTTACGATGAACGTAAGTTATCATCAGAAGTAGTTCCGTTCTAGCAATAATGAAATAATGTAGAACCAAAAAGGTTACAGATTTATTCAGGAGCACATACAATAAACTTGTAATATATAATATACAAAGGAACAGATGAAGATGCTGCACACTCTGGAAGGATGTTTTTATCATTTACGTCAGTTATCAGTGCTTGACTAGACACTTCATTGCAGTTGGCTGTCTAAAATCCGCCCATCCAAAAAATAAAAATAAAACTAAACTATATGGCGCTACATCCCTGGAGGGATTGGCCTACCATCCGACCGCTGCGTTATCTACCATAGGCAGAGGCAGGATTGGGGACATGTGGTTAGCATGCTGACACCCACGGCCGTTAATAATGGTTTCCACGACCTACGCCATTATTTCTTAAGTTGCTCCTCAGTTGCATAACGAGGCTGAGTCAATCCCGATCTCAGAAACAGCTGAAGAGGTATCGTGGATCGAACCAAGACTTGCGGATATTTAGCCAGCGACAGTAATCACAAGACTACCCTTAAAAAATAAAATAAAATAAATAAATAAATAAACACACACAGTTTATCTTTGCATTAGCTGTTGTTAGCGTTGCTTACTCGGGCTCTGTTCCACTTTTGTCCATTTTTTATTTTCTAAGACAGTGTCGTCTGAAGTGGGGTGAACTCAACCACGTAAAGGCAAAATGTACTTGGCCCAGTATGGTTTTCAAAGCTTTTATTCTGAATTTTCTCCACTTGGTTTTAATACCATCTTTTGGCTTGTTTTTCGCAATAGTTTGTGCTCTGGTCTTGTCTTTCATTCTTTACTCTTTCCTTCCTGTTTTTAAATATATTCTAAAGTTTTTATTTTTTGCCTGTTTAATCCTTGAGCGATTAAGGCGTGGAAATAATTCATTTCCAAACATGAAAGTCTAGTCTCCATCCACCATTCGAGGAACGGTTTTAGAATGTGTCCCTTTAAAATAGGAGTACGCCGTAGCGTAGTAGTTGAGGCTCTGCGCTACAAACCGGAAGATCGCTGGTTCGATTCCCGATGAGGTCGTTGAGATTTTTCAATTGGCCTAATCCTTCTGGTGGCACTATGACCCTGGGGTCGACTCAGCCTCTAACAGAATTGAGTACCAGGAGCAATCCTGGGAGTAAAGGCAGCTGACAACCTTACCACCTTCATGTGTCGAATGTCCAAACTCGGGAGTCTCAACCTCCCGGAACCCTCTGGGCCTCCATGACCTGTATAGAGATCACTTTATATTTTACCCCTTAAAATAAGGGTAGCTCGTTGTGCGCGAATCCCAGAGTCAAGAGAATTTAGAGATTGCAGATTCTTCTGTTGTGGCGAAGATGGTATTTTTTACATCCGAGTCGGAAAAAAATAACATTATACACTAACATAGCGACTACAACTATTCAACTCGCCACACGACATTGGACTGAACAACCTCAGAAAAGACGGAAATCCGACGCTATTGCTTCTAGGCCTTTAATAAGGGTAATCTATTGTTCAGTAATCTATAGCAGGGAGAAGTGTTATCTGGGTAGCTCCAATAACGGAGGCTTTCATTTATTGGAATAAACTATTTTATGTGAATAGTTAAGTGTAAGGGAATCCAGTGGTTGCAGGAAGCTTTCGTTTTCTAGCATGAGAGCAAAAGGAAGCGAAGTGCGACTCCGGTCTGGACCATGGGAGGCTGGGAACACGGTGGGGGAAAAGAGACTAAATGCTGCGAGCAATAAGGAAGCATGTCACTCCAGTGTTGTTTATAAACATTGCGCGTCGGCCGGCATCCCTCTTATCTGGGATGATAAGATAACTCTTGTTATGTCATCTCTAACCTTTTATTTATACTAAACAAATATTTGAGCAACTTTGTTTACTTTACTTTGTGTGTAAATATAAAACGCATGAAACAAACTGCAAGCGTAAAACGGTGTCGAATTTAGAATGCTTGCAATTAAACCCATGTGCCACAAGTTCAAATCCGGCGGATGTTCTGGTCATCTCGAGTGTTACAACTGGAGCATTCCCTCTTTTGTAAGGAAACTAATACATTGGTTCTTAGGCAATCTATAGTTGAATTAAACCTAAACTAATATCCTAAAAGCGAGTGTCTGTGATCGAAAGGGCTAGCTAGAGGTGATACTAATCTTGAATTGAATGAACTGAACACAGGGTGTCCACTGGTCGGGAAAATCCGGGAAAAGGCCGGGAATTTCGTATGGTCGGGAAAAGTCAATGAATTTGTTAAAATATCCGGGAAAATTCGAAAAATTGCAAAGCTGAAGATAAGAACTAGAAGAGAAGAAAAGAAAACTACTCTTAAGAGTCCGAAAAGGCTGTAGCTGCTCTAGATCAACAAATTAAGTTGCCGAAGGAAAAATAAGTGGGATCAAAAAGACTTCTGGACAATAATGTAGGCCTATATGAAGGTATATTTAATTTATTTTACTGTTCCTTACTTTTGTATCTGTTATAGCCTAAGCAATTATTGTTTGCAATTACTTTTGTTACTAAAAGTTTTTCTTATTTAAAATATGTATAATCCTATAATTTTTCTTACACAGTTATTAGATAGTGCTTCATAATCATATTTTGGTCGGGAATTTCTGAAATGATCAATGAAAATCAGGGAATAAGTCGGGATTTTCTTCAGCATTACTTGGTGGACACCCTGTGAACAGTCTTTTGGTTCAAAGAGGTATGAAGGAAGAGGAAAGTATGTATGAGCTTTTCCACCGTAACAATAATATTTTGCCTCAAATTACGCTTATTACGTGACATAACGGTATCATGACATTCATTTCGACACCGATTTCCATTTCAAAACTGGTTTGGTATCGATTATTATCGAACACAGAACGATCTTGAGATTTTCAGAGTAGCAGCTCAATTCTGCGTTATAAATAGCCTGTATTTAAAATAAAATCAATTCTGTTCGTGTTAATTTTAATATTATACTAAAATGAATTCAATTCATACTGTAACAATCCGTTGGTTTAAAGAAAACTGCAAATGGAAGCTTCGATTTGACTGACGCCGTAAGCTGCCAACTCTAGTAGAAGACATGAACTACGTCAACCATCTTGTGCGAAGGTCATGGCGGGCTCGTTGCGTATGTTTGGGTGCTTCTAAGTTCTCAAAATTTAAACATACAAACTAATTATGGTCGGACAAAATCTGTCGTGTGCAACTTGCCTCTATGAAAATTATCTAAATAAATGCCATTATAGGTTTGTTGCAAAATGTAACTTGTTATTCTGGCAATCCACACGAGAGTGCGTTTTGGTCCAATATATTGTCACCGAAATGAAAATAGATCGTTACTGCAATCGACATGCCGGCCAATATGTATGCAGTGACCTCATTTTTCGTTTTCATGATAAATTCTAGAGCACCTCGGCGTTGCAATAATGATAGCAGATAGTATTGTTATAAATTCAAAGTCTGCCTTACCCTTTCTTAATCTTCTTACTGTGCAGTTTTTTTTATGTCTTCATGGTAAATATTCCCATAATAGATATATGCATATGCATTCATGAACCACAGATTGTCTCTGTTGGACATTACATGAGACAGTGTCAGAGGAATTTTTCTCCTATAATATTCTCAAATATTCCCATGACCGCATCGCTCCCATCGCTGAGAATCGGCTATTCGGAGGAAACTGTTAGGTTTCTACTTTATTCCGATCACGCGGGGAGACTATTATTTTTTGATAGAAAACTATAAACTTCACTATCCCGTTGTGTGCAGAAGAATTGGATGGAAAATATAGGATGAAGTATGTGGAATGGCAACCGTCGATGTCACACAATCCATTTGGTGGTATGTAGAAATCTGGACCATCTGGATCATGGAACATCGACATAACTTAGAAAATCATGAACAACAAAAGAGCAATAAAACTTAACCCCAGTATACAATAAAACTTTATCTCCAATGATACGCATAGTATGAAATAATACAGCGAAGCTAAACAAAAAACATAACTCTATTATGCTATTTAATGTTCTGCCACATCTTAATATACCAGAGGAATTTCAAGGTCATGCTCGCAACGGTAATAACCAGGCTTATCATGATTTACGTACTGTATGTAACATTTGCCGTTACAGCTCCATTGTCTTGAGAATAACTTACTTAGACCTATCTCTGCTATTTTTGTAGCTAGCCCTATCTGCTGTAGATGTGCAGAAACTCAGTATAGGCTACTATATCCTGTAAAAATGCAGTAGGCCTACCGTATGCATTGTCGAGAACAGAATCATGGTCTCTTCGCTGTTTTTTTCTTCAGTTTTTAGTTTCTCTCTCTTTTCTTTGTTTTATTTTCTTCTTTCTTGTTCATTCTGTTTTTAATTTTCTCTTTTCTATAAACAGTATTGTCCCAAAATTTGCTCGTGGTGTGCTCTTAACATTCAGGGCCCTTTTAGTGGCGGTCAAATTTTGGTTAAATTTTTTAGAAACGTTTTGTAGGTTTATTTTCACATTAATTATAATTAATGTGAAAATAAACCAACAAAACGTTTCCTTGATTTTGAAAGGAGGCAGTAACAATGAACTTAACACATATATTTGACACTAAAAAGGATATAACAATAAATTCACGTTTTAAGATTATAATAATTATGAAATACGTTTTATTATCTATCGAGTTTAAGTAAAAATACTTCCTATATTAAACTATATCTGAAAAATGTGACTGTATTGAATACTACTTGATTCGAGAGAAATATCTCCTTCAGGAGTTGATTCCGAAGAGCCTTTTCGAGTGTCTCTTCCAAGCAATATGAACTATATGGTTTCTTACTTAAGACTGACCAGCTGGTGGAGAACTTAATGTCTCTATGAAGTCAATGGAAACATTTCCTAGTAAATAAATCAATATAAATGAAATAGCTAAAATTTCATTAAATCCCTAGACACAGGGAATGGGGCAGAGGGCAGGCGCCAATGAGTAAGGTTAAGCAGAAGATATACGGCTTATATCTGCGTATTATCCTACTTTCATTTATAAATGCACTTAAATACATTAAGGGAGTATGATTATAAAAAGTCTGCTATGTGGAAACGGTTATCTTATGGGAATGGCTTCATTTATTTTCCCTTTATTGGAAGATTGTAGTGTGAAAATATTATTGACTTGCTTTAAAGTGCTTTCATTTGAAGATATTGCAAATTATTTCGTACTATAAGTAATTCTTATAAACGAATAAAATAGATATCAATAAAGACTACCTTCATGACTAGACTGTAAACGCGACTCTTAAAAATCTCATGGTCATAGGTTTGATTCTCGACACGCTCAGTTTTTCTTAGGAGTGGACTGGGTAGATTTGAGTCCTTTGAAATAACCCAAGATATCGAAACGGAAATTTTCTGCAGGCTGCAATAAATTACATAAGCGCTATTAGCGAATTAAAGAAATGTAATACGAAACTGACGACAGCTTAGTCGGTCATTGGCCATGGCTTAAAACTACGAATTTTTCTTCCTTTCTTAAAGAATTTAAAAGCTGATTAAGTTGCAGCGAGTTTTAAATTACTGAATTTCGTTGAAGCGTATCAACATAATAGTACACAGCAATTGCTTGCAGTAAGCATGCAAATGCTTCTCTAATTTGACGCTAGTGACATGCTATTCAAATATGGAAATGTGGATTTATGGAACTATTATTCAACTTGTATTTCCCTGTTGGTGTTCACATAGTTGTTTGCTTTCCTCAGGACTGTAAACATATGTTGTGTTTCTAAGAAGCCAGAATTTGCACGTTTGTTAACGGTTCATTTAATATATTTACTTATTCCAAGGCCATGATGACATCGAAAGGCTTTATTCGAAGCAAAATGCATTAAATCATTTGTATCCAACTGGTTATAAGCAGCGTAGGAAATTTTGTGATAACTGAACACTTCACTTATGTCTAATAAACAAAATCGTATGTAATATCATTCAGCATTGATACATTGGGAGAAGAATTTATCATACGCAATTCATACTGATTGACGAATGAAGACGCCAGTCCAGCTTGGGTAAAGATGTCCATATTTACAGCTTAGTCTGACGTTTTCAAGAAGGCAATTTTTGACGTCCATTTCCTGGAATTCCCTATTTCATTTTATCCTGTTTTTATATTTTCCACTTGTAAGTACAAAAATTAAACGTTATATTAATTTTAATAAATATTTTGTAGGTCATTTTTTGTGAATGGACAAGCATTTTAACTTTAACTTTTAGAAATATTTTATGGCGATATAAATTTAAGTTTTCGTGTGTGTTTTTTTTTATTTTATTTATTTTTTATTATTTTTTTATTTATTAAAAATACCTATGTTTCCATATGTTATCTTTCCCCAGAAGTTTTACAGACCAAGAATACTCCCTGATTTATCATAACCATTCTTGGTATTTCACAGATAGGCTGGTCGTTATGTCCATCGTGGATTTCATTTTATCAATATCGGTTCCAGTTTTACCTGCATAACGCATGTTACATGGACCGTTGTTGCTGCAAGGACATTGCATACGTCCCAGCATCCAATGAGTTGATCAACCACACACTGGCATTGTATTGCTCTGCCAGTCGACTGTGCATGCGCGCGAGGGACTCGTCCATTAAAAGTTTCGAGTGCAAAACTTCGTATTTTGCAAATAAATCTCAGTTTACGTGACTAAAGTATGGAGTAAAAGTTATCTTACATGAGCGAAGTAAGTTGTTTCGTAATCTCTTTAACTGCTGGCTTCCAATCAAGGAAGAAGGACGATGACGAAGTTTCTGGAAGTTTTAATCTCCATACATTTTTGTAAACCCCACATTTTCTAACATTTTTGCTAATATTACTGTATGAGATTCATTCTACTAATATTAATAACATGTGTGTAATGATAATTCTCATAGCATTTTCGTGTGAAATGAACGATTAGATTATATATCTATGTTACAATCAATCTTGAACTGTTGTTTCCAGGTTGAAAAAATTGGCAAAAATATTGGACTACGTATTTTTTAAAAGTTACACCTGTCAGCTTTCAAGTAACGTTAAATTGTTATGTATTGAAAGCAAATGCAAATCTTTCAAAAGATCTCTCAAGGAATTTTTAATAATACCCTCACATCTTCTACAATATGGATGAATATTTCCAGCTTGAATAAGTTTGGCGCCTTACAGTTTTGTATATTTTTATTATAACATGCATGTATATTTTGATCTGATGTGTTCTATATCCTTGAGCCTCGCTCAACATAGGATCTAAAAGACGAAATATCTACATGTACATTTACTCATACATGCCATACATTACATATCTATCGGTAGTGTTTAAGTATGACCATCTTTTAAGATTGATATTACTGATTTATTATTGCTTCAATATTTTTGGGACAGATTGTAAGAGGAACAACATGAAATGTACACCCTTATTTACTAGATTAATTTTACTTTGTTTTGTTTTTGGGTTTGTTTTGCACCCCATATTTTTGTGCCTCAGAATAAACAACATGGCATAATCACTTGGCATTGAATTTATTTTCAGGCTTCCACCTTTACTAATTGCGGTAATTTGGTTTATGATATTATGATGCTCGATGGCTAATCTTTATATCAGATCAAATCAACATATCAGCCTGTCCAGTATAGAAATACGCCTTCACATCAAGTTCAAGTTGTTGGTAATTTATAGTTCAAAGAAGAGATTTTGGTTTTGGTGGGAGAAAGAAAAATACATTTCACACTTTGTATATTTTCTTTCTTTCTGTAAACATGCTCCCTCTCCCACAACATTAAGGAAAAAAGTTTTAGTACTAGTAATGAAATTCTTTCCTCTGAAGCATCGTATAATATTTCATGTAATAAGAGTTATGCAGGCTCGATTTCCTGTGAACTAAGAACGAGATAAATTATTGAAAATGTTGAGCTCAATATACCATAGATTATTACAACCAATAATATTTTACAGTATATTGACCTACTAACAGCTAGGAAAAGACAAATATAAGAAAATTATAACATATACATCCAACCTAAAGTAATCCACATAAAAAACACAAAATACATATGAAAACTCATTAATCCTTTATAGAGAAAAGTTCAGTATCAATATCATATGACACTAAACTGTAATAATATTGTTTTTAAAGGAATCAGTGACCCCTAACCATGCAGGTAAAAACTTAACAGAATATGGCAGGGACCTAACATTCCAGGAGGTTGAGGATGTAAGATTTTTGGCACATGAAGGTGTAAGATTGTTAGCCTGATGCACTGGCTGCCTTTACCCTCAGAATTGCTTCTGGTACTCATTTCCATTAGAGGCTGAGTCGACCCCAGGACCATAGTGACTGCAGAAGAATTTGGTTAATAGAAAGTTCACACAGACTTCGCTCGTCAAGTATTTTTAGCTTAGAACATGTTTCAGAGGACTACATTAAGTTGATTAAGACTATGATAAAGTTCTCCGAAACATGTTTTAAAATAAAAATATATAATAACTGAAGTTTTGTTGGCTTTTCATGTTCAAATATGCTACAGATATCAACATTTCACTGTGCTATTTCCTTATTAATATTAGTAATTGTATTGATAATGATAAAAGGTTCAACAAGAATGTTTACAATTGGAAGACTTGCTTATTTTTTATATTCAAGAAGTGGTATTTTTAAGTCATTCAATAACTTTCTCAGAAAAGTGGATATACTATTTCAGTGCATCAACAATAAATATTTTCTATTTCTTTCCTTACTATATATTATTTCATAGAATATCCTTGCTTACTCTTAGAACATCTACTCCTTGCTCGCATGCTTGAGAATTCCCCAATTACACCAATTGCTTTCCTAAGCTATGTTAAACGAGTGTTAAGCAAATACTTTTTCTGTAAAACCTTGTATACTTTGGAGTATTTCTTAGTAACAACCATTTATATTTCAGTCTGATATTTTGTATACATATATACACATCTAAAGTGTAACTGTAATTAATAAGATTACTTATTTGCCTTGCAGGTGCTGTCTATGAGCGAGGAGCTGCGCCGGGCACTATATGCCAGCAGCGCAGCCAGCCTCGACCTCGAGTTGTTTATTCCAGATCTGGTGGGAGTGACAGAGATCCTGTCTGAGGAACACAGGAAGAAACTATGTCGTCATCTACCTGCTCGGGCAGAAGGTTAGTCATGGACTTTTTTCATAGACTGTTGAATAGTGATTTCTTAGATTTATAATTTAACAGGATACAGATTTTTGGAAGATGCAATATATTGCCATACTACATTGCTTATTGTTCCTTTTTAGCCATATCCCATTTTCTGTGAATTATTTTATTAACTTCGCAATTTCTGGAATCTTCAGTTTTGTATCTTACTGTTGTGGCCTCATTCAGTTCAAACAGCTGTGTGTAAATTAAGAAACGTTTATATTGTTGGTAATTTTTTTTTATTTTCTATTTTTTTTTTTTTTTATTGTATTTACCGACCATAGGCCAATTTTCTTGAATTATTTTGTTTGTCATTTTGTTTTCCACTTTTCCTTATTACACACAAACACCCATGCCCGAGGCGGGACTTGAACCCACAGCCTCCTTAACCACAGCTCCAAGGCACATGCCTTAGCCACCATGGCTAAGGAGAACAGCTAAAACACATATCAAATTTTGTGTGTACGAGGTAAAAAAAATGTTCAAGCAAAATCTTGTACTTAAATTTTAAAATAATATAGTTGAAGTGCCACTTCAGTGAGCCGCCGTTGCTAGTTTCATCAAATCCATTATTCTGACTTTAATACCGCTATATCTCAAATCTAATATTTTGGGCTAAATGACTTCTGGCGGAAAGATGATGATATATTGTAAGTTGAAAGTTTTAAATTTTGTGAAAAATCGGATTTTATCACTGAAGGCAATTGGATGACTTGAAACAAGTCCATATCCAGAAAGAATAAATCATTTTGTTCAATCCTGATACATTTTGAAATGTAACAATAAAGTAAGAACAGGAAAATTCTTCATTTACAATTTTCCAAATCAGTTTATCTGATTTTTATTGTTTCTGGATGACTGTATGATTTGAACTAGAAAGAGCATTGATAAGGACATTGAATGGTGTAAATAATTGTAAAAAATAAAAATTAAAAAAACATGAGTTGTTGCATTTAAGATTGCATTTATAGATTTAATGTGATAAATATTTTGTTTTTGTAGGTTATGTATGGACACTAGTGTTCAGCACTTCGCAACATGGCTTCAGCCTGAACTCCATGTACCGCAAGATGAACAGACTGGAGAGTCCGATTCTCATGGTAATTGAGGACACAGAACACAATGTAAGTTTAGTTTATTTTGACATACTGTACCCATTTTGGTTACACACTAGCAGTCTTACCTCATAAAACACATACGTGACTTTGTCACTTAATAACGCTTCCTAGCAATATGCTAGGTTTCATTTTACCTCTCTAGAGGGCAGGACACATGTTATTATTGTAATATTGGCTGACAAATAGTTGAGATGTGTGTTTTTCTATCTAATAAATGAATTTAAATACTCGCTTCTCTTTTGAGATACGTGGTTTTCATTCTAAGGGGATGTTATGACATATAAATTTAGAATTTTTTTTTTTTTTAAATGAGTTGATTGTGAAAATTAGTTAATGGAAAAAAGAAACGTAGTTAATTACATAGGTAATGATTGCTAAATAGTGATTTATGTATATCCCTAGTAGCACAGATCGTTGGGCCAATGTTGGGAAATGATCGCCATGTTTCGCTGGTCAACGGTTATGAATGTCCATCGGGGTTCCATTGCCAAGGAGCATTTTTTCCACCCAATTGCCAACTGTAGCCAACCAATATACAACAAAATCCCAACAGTTCGGAGACATCTATTAGGTAATGGTGGAACTACAAGCAGCGCAGAGACATCTGGCGGAAATACTAGAAGCACAGAAAATTTAATTTTTTATTTTCCCTTTCATCCCTTTTCCCTATTACCTCCCTTCTCTCCTTCACCCTACCTACCTATTCCTATCGTATAAAATTCGCACCTATGGGGATTCGATCTCGAGACCGCTAGTATTATAGTCTATCGATTTAACCACTACGCCATTAGTGATCGTTGCAACAAAAATCGAGAATTCTTCTAGCCTATTTACTACAGAGATGTGTAATACATGATAAATAGTAAGAAGGATATACATCTCGTATTTTGAATATTTGATGTGAATATATGATAACGTTATTTTCAGAGAACAAATAAAGGGCCCTAATATTAATAGAAGTAAAAACACCATTCGGATTCTTCAACATATCAAGATGGCGAATAACCTTTGTATCTTCATCGTCTACGTGATGACCTACAAAGTACGCCGGAAATTGCCGAAGACAGGCAGGAAGAGATGGAGAAGTAAATTTTTAGCATGTAACGTGCACAAAGAGCTCGAATAATTAATTAATTAACACTGTTTTATTTTATAGGAAATGAAAATTTAACGCTTATAATGTTATTTCAACACTTTTTAATTTTAACATAAATGCGATTATATTTCAACGAAATGTATTGCTGGGCCAACAATCCTGTTGGTTGGTAACGCCAACGGAGGCTTAGCCAACGAAATGTATTGTTGGCGCAACAGCCCTATTGGTTGGAAACGCCAACAGTAGGACAAGCGCGCGACCCAGCCAAAAAATCCGTTGGCAAAACCGAGGGAATTACAACCAACCTTTTCCCAACATATCCCTTCCATGCCAACCAAATCCCTCTGTTGGGCCAACGAAGTGTGCTACTAGGGATAAAACAGACAATCTGTTTTTACTAAGTCAAAGAACTTAGAGAATTTAAAACTGTTTTATTTGTGATTTAAATTTTTGTAATCTAACATGTGTTTTGCTGTTGTACCAATTCATTATGTATTTTGATTAAGTAGTATTTGGAACCCTTTGTCCCATATGTTCTTATTATAGAACGTGTATTGTAAATTGTTCTTTTTTTCCCCTGTTCCATATTTATGTATTTGTTGTATTCTGTTGGAGAGTTTCTGTGGATGTCACTTTATGTTACTGTGCATATATAGTTAGCACTCATTTCTTCAATTATAATATCAAATGGGTGGTTCTTTTATTGTTCATTGTTATTTAGTGTCAGATAATTTGCTCATAATATAATTCTTATGCCTCTATTGTGAAGAACTCCTTGTAGGTGCCAATCCATTTTATGAAAACTTCTCCAGATAAATGTCATATAATTGATGTGAGACTGAATTAATGTGTAACATAAGACTCTCAAATCAGAAGTTGACAATATTTCCATTATTTGCCTAAAGAACTGGAGAAATCTTACTAATATTATTGATGAATCTTTACCAAAATAAATCATATGCTTGCAGGTGTTTGGAGCATTAACATCATGTGCCCTGAAAGTGAGTGATCACTTCTATGGAACTGGAGAGTCCCTGTTGTTCCGGTTCACCCCAGAATTCCAGGTTTTCAACTGGACTGGAGACAATATGTACTTCATAAAGGGCAACAACGAGAGCCTTGCTATTGGTGCTGGAGAGTAAGTACACAAACACAAATCTTTCTACATATTAAAGAAATTAAGTTGATTAAAACACTACAAACTTCACAATTTGTAGGTTTTTTAATCATAGGTTATCCCACAAGAGATTATGAGTTTATGATATATTTTGAGTGCAAAGCATGAACAAATTTATTTGTTGAAACTCATAATCTCGAGTGGGATTTATTAAGACTATTCTATGAATAAAATTTATAAAATAATAATCGCTTCTTTAAAATCAAATAATTTTGTCAGCTGTCACATCTCAGCATACTAAATGAATAAACAATTAATGAATGTGTTACCAGATATTAACCAGTGCCACCAATAGTGTGTATGAGAAATACCTAACCCAGTTAAGATAAGCTAAAATCAGAACAGAATAACAACACATGAACTGGCTTGCACTGAATAGAAATTGTGTTTATAACCTATGGACATGTAAATAAAATCAGGTAAACTGATGTAACAAAGTGCCAGTATGTTTTTGTTTAAACAGTTATGACTGCAATTATGATATGTAGAATAAGTTTTTTTTAAAATTGATTTCCAAGTTAAGCTCCAGATTTATTCATTAAGCAGGGCTTACGGAAGAACAAAGGTCTAGTTTTTTTTAATGAGATTAAAATCTTCCAGTATCACCTGAACTGTACAGATATGTGATATCATGACAATCGCACACTCACATAAAAATGCCAAAAAAAAAATCAAAATGGCCGGTTTCGGGTTTTGAACCATGGACTCCAGAATGTGAGGCCAAAGCGTTACCATCTCGGCCACCGGGGTCATTTTAACGGTCTAGTTGAATAAGCGCTTGTAAATCGATAGTGTTTTTTGTCATAGCTACCTGTATTTTAATTTCCAAGGCCTTATAAGATAACAGTAAAACAATAGGCAGTGTTGTCAAGATAAATGATTTTCATTTTTTTTTTATAAATTCTTTCGAATACGTATATTACCATAAAATAGGCACTAAATTGAGAATTACTCCGAAACAGGTCAACCGATTTTATCTATTATAAATAGACGTCTTCCCATGGACATTATAAATGCGTATACGAAGTTTCATAAATATACGATAAAGCGTATTTGAGTTATTGCGCCTTTAAAGTAGACATTAAATTGGGGTTTACTCCGGTACCGGTCAACAGATTAGGTTCAAATTCAATAGGGCACTTCTCATGAACGTCATAAATGAGTATACCAAGTTTCATGGAAATCCGATACAGCGTATTTGAGGCGCCATTAGAGGCGCTATTAGAAAGGCGCCAAAATCTATTAAAATAGGCACTAAATTGGGCATTACACCGGTACCGGTGAACCGATTTGGTTCAATATCAATAGGGTTCTTCCCATGGACATTATAAACGTGTATACCAAGTTTCATTAAAATTCGACAAAGCGTATTTGAGTTATCGCGCGTACAGACACACGGACGGACGGACGGACAGACAGACGGACAGACATTTTTCGTCCCCACACACAATCTCATAAAGTACCATACTGGCACTTAATAAATTGTTTACTTTCTAAATAAGTTATCTTACCGAGCAAGGTGGCCGAGATGGTAACATCTTGGACTTGCTTTCAGGAGGTCCCAAGTTCAAATCCCAGGGCCGGCCAATTTGACATGGTTTTTTTTCATGGTTCCCCCCCCCCCCCCCATAAAGACAAATGCCGAATTGGATATTTGTCAACCATGAATCGTCCTCACCAATTCATCCTGTATCATATCCATTTAAATTAATATCAGTTGAAATTTACTCCATCAAATATACAGACAATAGAAACAATTGACAAGCAATAGTTCCATGGCCTATCCTACAGTATAAACACAGATCCCCAACTCCTCATATGAACTCTAAGTTAAAAGGAGTATAAACACAGTTGAAATTTAAAATAAATGAATAACTTATTGAATAAAATAACGTGTTTTTATTCTGCTAACTGGTAGCAATACAAATAGCCTATGTGATGTATTAATCACTTCATATTGATACCTTGACCTGTCCAGTAACAAGCTGAAGTTTTATCAAATAAAATTGCATCTTCTTGACCCTTGCAAGCATATTATAAGATAAATGATAGTGATTGGTCAATATCCAAGGCCCTGCTAAATATTATTGGTCATTGTCAAAACACACATCATATGAATGGAATAGTTAACTTAATTTTTTAAATACATTTTATTTTGCTTTACTGTAAAAATTTCCACTGATAAAATAACAAATCTTTCTTCTCATTTTGTGTGAACACTGGAAAGGATCACATATTCTCAGAATCATGTATATCAGGTATGGGCAACCTTTGGAAAGATGCGGGCTAAACTTTACGATATTTATGAAGTCGCGGGCCGTAGATAACAGGTAATTGTGAAAAAATAATCATGATACGGTTTTTTATAATTATAAAGTATAATGTTAAAGATACATGAATGAGAACAATATCGAACTGATTAGGCATTTACTTACAATCAGCAGAAATTAATGAGAAGTTTGAGCTTGAACTGGAGAAACAAGATAATCAATGTTAGCATCAATCCCACTAATACACAAGCGCAGAGTGTTTTCCAAATTGTCATCTGTAAATTTGTTTCGATACTTTGATTTAGGCCTATTGCAGCATTTTTCTAGCGCTGACCGGATGGAACACCCTCGTAGTTCAGGCTTTTGTTTTCCCCCTCTCACTCTCTAGTTAGCGAGAACCGAAAATATTTACTTTTCGAGCGCGATTTTAAAATGATCCGCGGGCCGGATCTAAAGTCGGGGCGGGCCACATCCGGCCCGCGGGCCCGGCGTTGCCCATATATGATGTATATTATCATCTAAGAGGATCCCTCATTCAGTCTTGCCATATCTAGCTGATGTCCCGTAATACAATTTTGTGGTGCAGAAAATTGTATCAACTAGCAATTGTAAGAGAAGATAAAATAAGATTATTACATTTCATAGATTCAAAGAACATGTCAGCAACCAGTTTGAATAAAAGTCAACTTTACAATGAGCACTGTATAAAATTCTTTTACTACTCATGTTAATTTTAAATACAATACCTGAAGTCATTCATAAATACGTGTAACACATCTTCAGTGATGAAGTCATTAAAAATAACACAGACCAACAGCCATTTTGGTGCCTTAGAATTCCTACTTATTTTTGGGTATATTTAGGTCGCTGATGCCAAATGTGCCATTAGTTTTGTCCTATCAGCTTTAGTTTTCAGATATATTGTATTACCATCATGCATATTATCCCATTTTACGTTTGTTAAAAAACAGTGCCTATTTTTAGCTTCTAAATCGTGTGAAGAAAAAAGCAACACACTAACATTATATTAACATTACAATAACAATATAACATGGGGTCTTTCAAAAAATTGATATTATTACATACTGCACGGTCGTTTATGACTTATGAGGTGTCAATTTGAGGGCCAAAAAATAATCCAGCTTTTAGTTTCTCTGTACTTCATACTGTTTTCATCCTACGTGTTCAAAGTATGTTCAAGAACCTTCACTAGCTATATTATCAAGCAAGATTTTGTTTTGCTAGACTAAGAGTTCACGAATAAAACCTATATAAAAGTAGAGCTGGTAGAGGAAAAATGTTTACATGTTTGGAATAAGCACACTAATTGTAAGTATAGCCAAAATCAGGTAAAACATCTGAGACACCAAACAAAAAGTTCTTTTTTGTTGGGCTGTGTAATAGGTCACTAATACTAAAAATTAAAATGTACTCATCTACTGAGTAAAATGCACACATACATATTTTCTTAAAATCAGTTTTGAATGACGGTTTATTTTCTGATAATGTTGTTATTTCATTAGGAAGACAAACAGTTTAATGCATTCATAATAAACACCATTTTGACTCATACTGAGGCAATGACCTAGTGTGAGAATTTCATGGTTTACTTGGAACCCCAAATTTAAAAAAAATGTTGGTCGAATTCATGGTTGTAAAATGCCTGCACAATTGCGCTGCACACAAATGTCATATGAAACTCTCCCTCCTCCCTAAAATATTAACATTGTTAAAATTTAAAATGTTCGTAAATTGATTCATATGCAAGTAAATTGCAATTTTTAAGATAAATCCTAAGCATATAATTCGCATTGGTGTGTTCAACTACTTTCTGGATTATCTGAATTTTCAATAATCGTGAAGACACTCAGTCCTACTTAATCCACATAAATGAGGTTTCACGGTAGTTTAGAAACCGTTCAGAAAATACAATTTTTTATTACGTCCACCATAGATGAGCATTTCAAAAAGTTTTGCAAAAAAAAATATAACATTTTATTCAGAGACAGATATTAAATTAAACATTGTTAATTTTCCCTTTTCATGATAAATTCAGAATACAACATTACCATGTTTACATGCGGGATTGAAATCTATCTGGATCCAATCCAAACTCAGTATGCTCCCTGTTGACATATAAAGTTCTAGGAGTGTATAGAGATTTGTTACACTATTGACTAACTTGGTTATGTATGGTTATTTGGTTAACAATTGCCATGTTTATTCCATGATTAAAAATATTAAAAAGTGTGTATTCTATTAATAATTTCTAGTAATCTTAAACAAATTATGGCAAAAAAGAGTAACATTGTTTTTTATTAAATTGATGCTCAGCTGACGGAACAAATAATGAACACTGTGCGAGTGCATGCATGCACACCAGGATTGAGTTTGCTAGAGTTTACATGGAATTGAATCCGATCCGTTCCTCCATTTTCAGATGATCGGATAGAAAATTCATTCTTGACTGAGTCCGCTTTTACATGATGATCGCAATACAGGGATCGGACTCAGATCGATCTGCATCCTGCATGTAAACATACTAACTGATTAAATTTATGTTTTCAGTGGAAAGTTTGGTTTGTGGCTGGATGGAGACTTGTATCAAGGACGGACCGAGCGGTGCAACACTTACGGCAATGAGCCACTCTCACCACAAGAAGACTTCGTTGTGAAAACGCTGGAGTGTTGGGCCTTCATATAGACAAGCTTAGCAATCTCCAAGTAGAAATGCTTTTGCCAGGGCACTGCCTTGTGATTTTTGCAACACAGCCATTGCCTCAGGTGATGAAATAAAGTTGGAGGCCAAATTGAATCTTCGGTAGCAAAATAATGTTGCAATAGCATTCCTGTATAGATCCACGATGTCTAGTTTCACACACGTTGCCACATTCACACTTCAGGATGTTGTGGATCTTGTCGCTTGTGTAAACATGCATATCTGGGAGTATTCTGATGCAGCTGAAGATGATTTGTGCCTGCTGAAAACATGAGTAGCTCATTCTGCTGGGCTGATGATGCATTTGCATTTTTTTAGTCGAGATGCCTGGTAGATGCAACACAAAACACTTCCCTTTGATATGAATGTCTGTGTGAATGGACTCTTCTAAGGAGATGCTGGTTATTTATTGTTTAAACTAACCAAGTGAACAAAAGGTGCTTCGGACTGTGAGTGAAATTGATAGTCAGTGATTTATTTAGAGTGTTTTTCACAGGAAATTTAGAACTGATTACAAAAAAAGTGCCAGATTAGAAGGGAAAAGTTGCCCAGAAGTAGACAGAGTTTTTAATTCAGGTACCTTCCTTCTCCTGTACTTTTATTATAAGAATTACTGCAAATTGACCAATAACTTTTTCACTGAACACTGCAGGAGGAGGGGGACATTTTTAAACTAGTCGTGGGGCAGTGAGCTTGTACAGTCCGATGCACCCAGTTAATGTACGTTAATCTAAGGGAATACTAAGAATGGGTCATGTTTGTACTAAACAACGAATACTTTCTGCAGGGCTTCAAGATTGAAGATGTTATACTTTGTTGTGCTGTTTCAGTCCCCTAACAGGAACATTGTAAAGGCAAGAGAATGATGACTTTATTTTTATAGCCTCTAAACTGTGGTGCAAAAGTTACCATCATGAGTTGTGCACAAACTATATTAAGCCGCACCATGACAGAGAATTTGAGAAGTGAAAACAGCAACAATATTTACTGGGAACTTCAAGAAGGATTCTGAACGAGTTCCTAACAGCAAAGTGTAGTTTCCAAGATATCATGTTATCAGATTGGTGAAAGGAGATACAGTCATTGAAGAGAGATGCAAGATGTTTTGTGTATTCGTTCTAAGGTGAGGTAAACTTGTAAACCTTAAGTGTAGGTATGTATTGGTATTCTTATATCTCGCGTAGTCTTTGTTGTCTACATCCTACACAGATTTCAGACCATGAATTGGCAGGAAGATATCCGTGTAATTTATATTCCATTAGTTAAAAATGAGTGGTATCTTATACAAGTAGTTGACATTTATTCATATAGCCTATATATTGTGTTCTTTTGTAGGGCAGCATAAATAGTTACATAACAGGATATTTACAGAGACCATTCTCATTCTCAAAAGTAAATGAAAGCGTGAAAAGAATACAGCAAATGAAGACTAAAGTGTTTTGAGAAAAGTCTGTTTTTAGTTTACTACTATGGCTGTATTTTCTTAACATAAACAATTTTGATACCGAGGAATACAATTTTCAGATGTCTGTGGTCTCTGTATCAAAGATTTAACCACCCTGCCTGCTGGTCAGACAGTAAAGACCTTGAACTTTTTCTCTGTTTGCCTACCTTCCTTGCCAAATTTGACACCATCGATACTTGTAAATCTGTCAAATTCTTCGCTTGCAGCAAAGAAAATTTTGTGTAGTAGAGTATTTTTTGTAGTGTGTTGGAGTTAGAATACAATGATTTATAATGAAACAATGATTTTTATTAAGCTAGCCTGATATTATAGAAAATTAGACTGTCAGTATAAACTGTGCTCAAAACAACTCACACAGAAGAATCTGTAATTTCATTTAAAGATGCTTGGTTATTTATTTTGTGGCTTTTTTTTTCTTTTTTTCTTTCTTTCTTGGCATCTACTATAACTTTAAAAAGTTCCAAGTTGCCTCAGTTGTTCGAAACTTCTACAAGCATAATATTTGTCGGTTGTACTGAATTTACAAGTTTAGAACCTGCAATATTATTTCATAGTTTCTTTAAACAGTAACCTAACTTTATACTTAAGTATAGTTACTCTTTTTGATTTTATTCTCTAAGTCAGTTTATTTCAAAAGTCAGTTTAGTTCAAATTTGGTACTGCCTCATACAGAAAAATACTTGTGAAGGCCTCTGGTTTCAGACGCCTGCAACGAGGCATTAATTGCTTCTTTATAGTGTGTGAGGACAGTGATGATGATGTCGATGCCTTCTTAGGGGAGAAAAAATATTTAGCAGATTAACGCTTTCTAGTGTTGCTCCGAAACCTCAAGTGTACCACTGAGGGATTTATTTTGTAATGAATAAAACAATATTATATTAATATATATAATCCATGGCTGTTATTTGTTATGAACAATGGATATATTAACACATCTGTTAGCTCACTGAAATAATTAAACTTAATTTGATGTAAAAAACAGTCAAAGTCATTGGCTGGCCAAACTTGATGTGAAAATTGTTATTAATGAAGTAACTGCACTTTTTGGTAGAAAAATTAACCAAAGTTTTCACCCACTGTTGGAATTTCAGTAAGTGATTTACATAATTGGTACTAGTATGACAGGAATTCAATGTTCATGTGTTGTTTGTTAAAAACTGGGTGAATCTTAATTTTGAAGTGTAATTAGTTGAAGCAGATATTTGAAGATTCACCAAAAAAAAAAAGAATCTTTCCCTTGTTGTAATGTAGTAAATCAGTTGAGCACAAGCTTCCACACTTAACAATTGAAAGTGAGCGGGGGAATGATACCTAATCTGGATATGCAGAAGTTATTGACGTGAGCTTCAAAGATGTGGCTACTGTTTGCGAATAAGCACAAGTACAGTGATATAAAAATGCTGTTTGGAGCTTGCAATTTGTGTAGGTAATTTGACTGAGTTTTCTGTTTAATTTCTAGGCATAGGTAAGGAGAGGATTTTGGGCTAGGTAAGGAGAGCAGATATTATTGTTACATGGACCAAAGTGTCAAAAAATGTTATATTCCACATCTTAAGTGTAACTCTGTAAACGAGACACTTACCTTCATATCATTGCCAAGAATTTTAGAATGTATTTAAGTCTGGTGACTAGTCAAGTATTTTCCTATCTATACCTCCCTCCTCCATCCTGCCCCACAATTGCCAATCCTTAAGCAATATTTAATTGTCCTGCTGTTCCATTTTATAGGAGCAGTCCTTCTTGTAAACATATTTATTACCTCTATTGTAGGATAAAGATAAGCCTTTAAAAATAATGATAATTTTAAAAAGATACTTGTTCTGTGATTTTGATATTATATAAAAGCAAAAAAGAAAAGAGAGGGGGAAAATGGTTTTCTTTCTCTGTAGTTTTCAAGCCTTTGCAATGAAAAAGGGCTTTGGTGTATAACAGCTTAATAATGTTTGAAAGGAAAATGGATGCCCTCAAACCTGATGTCAATTAGTTTCAGACTGAACTCAGCAGATTAATAAATAATAATAATATAATAATAATAATAAAATGAATAAGTACTTATCAAGTTTCATGAGAGAACTGTTGTTATAAGTAATGATAATAAAAGAACGTACTGTTAATATTTGCGAGTTTGCTGCATTTCTTTTGACCTCATAAACAAGAAACAAGGGATAGTTTAAAAGATTTCCTCTACCATATGACACTACATTATCAGGCCCTGTAAAAGTTTCAGCATACATTGAAACCCAAGAAATAAGATGGGTGATAGCATGGGATGAAATAAAAGTAAACTGAATCAAGATTAAATTTTGCTTAATGGAGTTTGGAGTACACAAGTCAAGCTGCAGTATACTTGGATTAAAAACATTGGATTGTTTCCAGAAAAGTATATGTCTAGAAATATTTCAGGGTACAGGATAAGGGTAAAACAAAAACACTTCTATGTTACTAATGTTATGCTACTAGGGAAGTAAAGTACGGTCTTCTTGCGGAGGATATAGTTAACTGTTGTTTAAAAATCTTAAGAGACTTCATTTTACACAATCATTTATGTAATGTGAATTAGGTTGCAATTGTTTACTTGTTGCTGATGTGTTTTCTTTTCACATGGTTTTTTTAAAGGTAAAGAGTGTTGCAATTTATTTCTGGACCTTCAAGGTCTCCCAGAATGCTGGGCAGATGTTCTTTTCAAGGAAGATATATATATATATATATATAATACTTGCTGTTGTGGGTTTCTATTTTGGAAGTTTCGAGGCATATCAATGGCATATCATAGCTGTTCCATATTTTGATAAACATAAATTAAGTTAATTCCGCTCTGTTTTATTTTATGTGAATATACACATGTTGTGGGACCTGATCATATAACTACAATTAAGAATGTAAGTTTACAAAATACAAAATAAGAAATATCCGAGTGTATAACATAGCACAACAGTATTCATAATACAGTATAGTCTCTGTAATCCAGCCAGGAGGGAACATTTAGCTCATGTTCCTCTTCGGGCATTGAAAATTCAGAAGTAAATAGCTTTTTCTAGTTGAGTGAAGGTATAATTTGTCGTTTGATATGCTTTAACAAAGAACTTCTTTAAATTGATTCTCATAATCATGATCAAATATTTTACAGCACTCAACCAAAAACGAATTCATGCTTTGCTAAGAAGTTTTCTTGTTCCAACATGTACCATACTCCTGTTAACATTCTGATAAAATTTACATCAGTGGTTTTATTTTATCCTTTTAAAAATGGAATACTCAGTAACAGAGGGTCTTTATAAGTCTACATTTGTGGATAAGCACATGATGTAATAAAGTATGATCCTGAAATTTTAGAAAAACTAAAAGCATATTGATCGGATGTGATTGTGTAAAATATACAGAGTTTTGCATTGGTTTAACATCTAGGAGCATAAGCACAATTGCTGTTGTCTGTACATATGTATGATTAAATTGTGTGTAATTATGTATATAAGTAGGCTATTTATAAATAAATCTCAAAATTATTTTTACTAGAGAGTATATATTGTAAATAAGCTTCAATTCCGCATGTATTCCTAAAGAAATTAACCTTTTTCTTTATTTTAAAGAGTAAAAGTGAGCTAAAAGAGTAAAAGTGATTTAGCAGTAATTAATTCAAGAGTGGAATGATTGTACACAGCGCTTCACAACGGATACAGTTAACAAAGGTTTTGAAATATAATGACTTGGGAAATTGGATAATAGATTGCAAGTAGATTAATTAATAAACTGATTTGCTTCAGTTGTTCTTTTGGAGCGGACAGTCTTTGCTCAATGATCTGATTGTATAAATACTGATTCCTAATTTATCAGAGTGGAATACTTTGTAGTAATCGGTGAAATACATTATCATGGTCCTCATTTTATGAACTATAAGATACATCTTAATTTTCAGCCACTAAATGTAAAAGTTTGCAAAAATTAATTCTAAGAAATAATGTAAAATATTTGAGCAGGCAAATCATAAGGTTTATTTACAACAGAATTTTAAAAACTGCACAAACTTACTTATCTGTCAAAATCATAATGTGAAGTCGATGTGTTCGTAAAATTTTCTTAAATATACTTCTTAAGAATTGGATAACATTTATAACCTAAAACAGAGTATATAATGAAGTACTAGTTCCTCATATCTAGAGCAAGGATTTATATGTTTGTTTAAATTATTAATCGAGGAACAGTCAACATTATGCATTGAATTTTAAAAAAATTCAACTTTTACTAAATTAGAACATAGCCTATGCTCCAAAGGGTTGGATCACAATGTCCCTTATTTTTAAAGGGATTGTGCCTTTTTCCTGACACTGTCCTGTTGTCCTGACAAAACCTTAAAGGGACACTTATTATTAATTTTTATAGATTTTCATCCTGTTTTGTTCCTTTTTTCTTAAATTCATAGCATGACTTCATTATTATATGTTTGGACATGTTTATTTCTTATATTCTGAGGTTGGAAATATTACGTCTATTATCCACCTTTCTGAAAGCACTCTCTTTACAATAATCCTATGAGGCATAGCACTGCTATAAGAATCATGTATGCCAGTCTGTGTATATTGTACCAGTAATAATAATAGTGAAGTTATTAAAGCTACTGAGTAGTGATATTTCATGCTGGTTTTTTATCATTCCGAAAAGAGAGTGTAGTTTCACTTGGAATTTAAAAGCAGAATATCCCTTCTTGAGGGAAGACGCAAGAACAAACATGTTGGTATGTACAGTGTGTCATTCCATTTTTTTTTTTCAGTTGAACACTGAGGCCATTCAGAAATAAAACAGCATTTGAGCAAGCAAATATTTCTTTTATTGACTTTAATGAGAAAGTACTGAAAAAAGGAAACTTTTTGAAAGGCATAATGTCATCATATAAAATATGAGTGATAGTTCTGTTACTATGTAACTGTAATCATAAACCCTGTAATTCTGCTTTCAACTTATGTTCAAAACATTTATACGATAATCATGTGTTATTCAACTTTTATGTAGATTATGTCCTGCTTCTGTCCTTTTTTTTAATGTGCTGAGATATTCAAAGTATCCCTTTTTTGTTTTTGGAAATTGGTCACCTTAGCATAAATACATTTCTGCTTTTGAAGCTACAATAATTTTACATTATCTTTGCATTAGTATGTGCAAGTTTACTTTCCATATTTTAGAATTTTGTATATAGTGTAACAATTCTTCATATTCTTTTCTATTTTTAAAAACATTAAAATGAATATAGTTCATATTCAGGCACCAAATTAAAAATTATGAAATTAATTTGAATAGCAACCTTCAAAATGGATCTAGGTGTTTCGGATGAAGACAATCCACAATCAGAGTGCAGCAAATTGACTCTGCTCAAATATGCCTCCATAATATATTGTGACGTTGAAAGGTTCTTGTAATACAAGACTATTTTGAAGTAGTTTTATTCTTCTGTTTTCTGAATTTACTCTTGAAAGTAAAATTGAGTACTTGGAGAGCTTTTGCTCTGCAGTTATGTCATGAAGCATTCCAATGTCCAAGTATATTGCGATGGAAGTGTTGGTCCAACATGCACTCTTGCTAGTTGTAAAGGACATGCTTATTCTATGTTTCCACATGTGATATCACTTATATTTCCTTGTATCCAGTGTGTGTCAAGTTATTTGCTGTTCTCACGTCATAGTGGAACCGTCTACTGTATCATTTCAAACCAAAACAATTCAACCTGACAACCAAAATTCTAGTAATCTAAGTGAAATGTTGTGCTAAAAATATTCACAAAACTCAAGTATTTAATGATTGTAGATCCTCTCTTTTGGTCATATTTTGCTTTTTTAAATTCATTTACAAGATTTGTTCCTGCCTGTGTAATAATTTAAGGCTAAGGTCATATGTATCATTGCGTAACCACATCACATCACAAAACTCTTCGTTACAGTAGAAGTTCTGTTAACCAAAACAAAGGAAAGGAAGGTGGTTTCAGATGACCAACATTTTCGATAAAAATTGAAATGTCATTTTTAGAAGTTAAAGTTACATTTTGAATTCTTTAAATTGTTTCTAACTTTTCTTCTGTTGTTGTCATGACCCTTTTCTGCTTTGTTGACATGATGCACGATAAGACTTATAAAATCACTTTACAAAAAATGTTCAATCACCACCATATGGACAAGTACTAGCACATGACCATTGTGAAAAACAGAAACAGAGTTGCCATGTGCCTTTACAATAGATAAGGGATGGAGGCTGACAAGGTCAGAACCCTCTCATTCCGCTACTCGTCCTGGAACATTTCTTTTTCCACTTGCTTTCCATTCATATAAACAGGTCGACAAGGAGGATGGGGAGATTTCCCTCTCCCGTCAAAGAATTCCTTCCCTGTGTGGTAGCCCAAGTGTTTGAGACACAACCTGCATACACAGTGTATCATAACAAACAATTTTTTTGTTGGTTGTTTTGGGTTAAACGGTTTCGGTTAAAAGTGTTTTGGATAACAGAGGTTGTACTGTATTTTTAGGCAGTTATGACTTGTATGGAAATATGTGATTGGAGTCACATGAACCACTAGCAGTTCCTGGATGATTCATCCACATTATCATCATCATTATTATAATCATCATCGTAGGTCTTGAACAGAACAATGTAGTTTGATAAATGTACTGTTCACCTACCACTGTCACCAACACTGTACTTTGTCAGTCTTGGTAATGTTTGCATGTACAATGCAAGTTCTGTATGTCAATTTCATAACACTTCAAATGAAAATTATGCAGGAAATATTTGTTGAGAAGTAAATATCTTTCCCATACATTTTGTACCAGAATTATGGAAGGCTATAGTGGCTATAGTGATAAATTAATGTTTTTAAAAAGAAAGAAAGAAAAACTAAGTTCAGCCTCAGCAGAACAATTTGTAAAGCAGAGGCATTCTGTTTTCATGTTTGGTGAATGTGATAGCGATCACTGGCATTTATGTGTGCAACCACGTCTGTAGGTTCATAGGCAGTGGTGACATTGATATAATTTTGAAGCAAACAACAGTTGAGGCTGAATAATAGCAAGAAACCAAAAAATTATCTTCAAATATCACCATTCATTTCAATGTAATAAAATCTTAACAGTGTTCCCACTTCGAAATCCATTCTGGTGGTTTGTTTTATGAAATTTGAGACTATGGAATCATTAAAAATTCATTTACTGGCAATACAACACAGTAACTGCAAAATGACTTAAGATATGTGGTACATGTGACATCGGGTGTGATCCTCTTGTTATTTTATGCCAGGTTTGTGATGGAAAAAAATATTCTGCTAGATTTTCTCAGAGTATTTAATTTTCATTCTGATCATATTCTTTCATTTGTCTTGAGGTGTGCAAAAGGCCCAATCTTTTGGTAAAGCTTCCAGCAACTTATCTTAGTGGGCTGGTCCTTTGATCAGGTTTTTACTGGTCAGGTATGGGGTGATGTTAAATAGTATTTTATTTATATTATCATTTAGTTTCGTTATTTGTTGTGTACTACATTCTGTTAAAATAATTTCAATTATTTATTTATGTAAATGATATAAGGAACCAAAATTTCTACTTTCGCCAACATTTTATGGAAACTCTATGCTCAATATCATGACTATATGAAATAACTCGAATTTCTAAAAAAAATTATCCATTGCCTTCTTCTCAGGGCACAGTTTTGTACTGAACTTTCCTCTGGTCAATATTGATGCTGAATGCAATATGTTAGGTGTGCCTGACTGGATGACCACAATCATGATTCCTCTGAAGGTGGGAGGTTGTGGAGGAGCCTTTACAATAAGTGCTACAATAATCATGGTTGTTGGCGAGCGGTTGTTTTGGTTTGTTAATCCAGTGGCTCCATCACTTTGTCACTGAGCTCTGCTAATTGTGCTGAATGACAACTAAACTATTGCTACCATGTAAGTAATATTGTTTTAGTATGTAAACGCAATGGAGCGCAGTCATGTAAGCAATTACTGCTACCACAAATATAACTATACTACTAGAGAGCATAGACTTGTCCTATTGTTGAATACTGATTGTGACCTATAGCTATTCTCGTATGTGTGTTGCAGTGTGTAAAAGAGAACTCAAAAGTTGTGTACAAAATGTATATATATTATATATATAATATTATTATTACGTATCATAAAAAATAAAAAAAGAATAGATGACTCTATATTAGTTACCAGTCAATATTCAAAAGAAAGAAATTTGAAGAAATGATGCTGACACTATAATCTGTATAGAAAAAGCAGTGTTGTTAATCTGGGAAACAAAAACCGAAAGAAAAAATAAAAATAAAATGGCCAGTTGGTGTATCAAGTGTTCTGGTTTCATATCAGCGAGAGGCATTATTTTTTTTATGCATTCTTTATTTGATTGAATATATATAATTTTAAATGGCGGGATAAATTGTATGTAACATTGACTAGTCATTGTGTAAATTGGAAAAAGTCTGATGTATTACTCCCACCCTAAGCATGGGCAATACAACTTCCTCACATCTCCAATCTCCAGTAGGCCTATAGCATAAGCGGTCAGTATTTAGATTTCTGGCCTCATGCAAAAGTGTATACATTGCCATGAAAGACTTAAAGCATGAGTTTGTGCAAACGATGCTAGGTTTCAAAGAATTTGTTTCAAATAAATGTTTTAGGTCATAGTGTAAGAACCTCTTGTACAAAATAAAATAAAATCATAAAAGCAGTTTCAAGAAAATCACAGAAACTGAAATTTACTTCATGTGAAGTGATTATTAAAATAGAGAGTTGCTACCAACCCTCATGTCACACCCCAGAACACATCTAACCCAAATAATTTTTATTTATTTATATTGTTTTTGCTGTTAAAGGCAGGCAGATAGACAAACATATAGGTTTTTTTTACTTAAGCTTCAATTTTAATTTTTTTAAATGTAATATTTGACATCTGAAATACATTTCAAAATTTGATACCTCTTTTTCATTATTTTTAAAGATCAACTGTCGAGTAGCTCGTGAAGGTATATCTCTATTCTGAGGATACAAATCATTTTTATGTTATTAGTCTGTGAAAAAGAATGATGCCTCTGCATACCGTTAACTGACCCCATTTACCTTTTTTCCTATATGAATCATTAACCTGATATTTTGAATTTGATTTCATGGTTAGAGCACATGATGAGACGAAGAGTACTTCTGCTGGATGCAATCGAAGGGAAAATAAAAGGAACAAGAAAACTTGGTAGAAGAGGAATTGGGGTACTGGATGCTATCAAGAAGAAAAGAAGCTATGGACAGTTAAAAGATGCAGGAGAAGACAGAAGGGGTCAGATTTTTAGACATTCAGCACGTGAAGGTGGTAAGGTTGTCAGCCTTTCGATCTAGCCGCCTTTACCCCAGAATTGCTGCTGGTACTCATTTCTGTTTGAGGCAGAGTCTATCCCAGGGCTATAATACCACCATAAGGATTAGATAAAGGAGAAGTACCCATAAAATATAATAAAAATTAATTTAAGAGGGCCAATTTTTTTGCATAACTGTAATGCTATAAAGATTTTTTTTTTCTGAGAGTACAACAACAATTTGAAGAATAATAAGAATTAAAAAAACAAACTTGCTTTTATTATTAAAAGCAGATTCAGAATATGCAGGCCTATTTGGTCACCTTCTCCCTATATGGGAAACAACAACATAATTTATCATGTTAAGAAGTCCCGATACTTGGATATAACAGGGCCGCAGTCATAATTCAGTATTCGTGTATTGTAGTATTCTATTCTCATTGAATTATCTAAGTATGAGGGTTAGACACTTAAAATAAGGGGGCAGAAAGGTTTACCCCCTCAGAATAATATATAATCCAACCAATTTGACTATGCTATACAGAACTAGGATGACCATAATATATTGATGAAAATGGGACTTTCTGAGCAAGTCAGTTTAAGCCCCTCCCCAAAAAAATGACAATATAATTATTATTACAATCATCATCATTATTAATCATTAACACTAACACATTTTAAGAAAAGGAGAATATAATAGAGCTGTAGATTATATAAGCCTAATAATTAATAAATTTTAAAATGTCACACAACTGGTGAGATGGTGCACAAAAAACATCATTCTTTTTTAAATGTTATTTAACAGAACAGTTTCACAGCATGTCAGTCACCGCCATCCAAGGTCAAAATGATTGTACATAGCGCATTTTGCGCAAAATGATTGGTCTTGTGTGGATAGCGTGATCTACATGTAAAACATACATATGCAAATGAAAGTTTCCTGTAATGAGCACGGATGCTACAATTATGATTAAAACCATTGACTTCAAGACATCCATGAAACAATAAAAGGCTCTTTCACTTCCCTGAAAATCCATGCTAAAATTAAAATTCCAAACAACTCATTTTAGCCGTAGCGCAGTGAGTATGGAGATGGCTTTCTGTTCTCAAGGTTTGACCCCAACTCGATGTCATTAGTGTGTGCATAAGTGTGACTCCGTAGATTTACACGGAAGTAAAATAACTCATGTGGGACAAAATCCCGATACACCAGTGACAAGTCAGACCTAGGTTGCAGTATACCCCATTGTTAAACAAACATAACCATAACCATAACCAAAACATTTCAGATATTGAAAGTAATTAAAACTATGAAATATAATAAGGTTTGCATTATATAATCAGTAATATGCATGTTCTATTTTTGAATTTGTTCATTGATTTTTATAAAGCGGGATTACTGCAGTTTAGGCTACTTATTTTTTTAAATATTGATGGAATGGCCAGGACACACCTAAAAACAGGATGTCCCAGTAAAAACGGTATGTATGGTTACTAGAATCATAAAGCATACTTGACAAAACTCCTGTTCTGATGGGGCAACCCCCCTTATTTTAAGAGTCTAATGGGCCATTCAGATAGAAAATTAACCGTAAATGTAACTTAAACATAGAAGTTTGGGGCCATGTTTTTCAATGAGACCATTCACAATGCATCACGTAAACGTGAAACTTAAACGTAACGTAGAAGCTTGCAATCACCAAGCTTCTGCGTTACGTTTATGTGAAAATAACGATACAACCAATCAGAGAACAGAACAGGAGACGGAAGTGGAAGTAGCCAAGAAGTATTCTATGAATGAGAAACTTCTCGTTATGATAAATGGCATCCATTATATAAAGATGCGGCATTGAAGGAAAAATATGAAAATTAGTTCCCCAAGAAATGAACTACAGTATTAAATACAGCCCATATAATATTCTGTTATTTTTTATGTGCCTGCATACGCTTGTATGATTTCAATTTTTAATGGCCTACATATATTTAATAGAAACATGAAAGTATTTTAGTCTGCTGCAGCCATTTTATCAGTTGTTCACGTTCTCGTTTGTGATTGGTTGTTACCTACGTTTATGTTTTCATTGCGAATGCTCAATGCCGTGCTAAAGTTTGCGTTTAAGTTTACGTTCTTACGTTTACGGTTAAGTTTCTATCTGAATGGCCCATAACACATTGACCCCCATACACAGACAATTCAATGAAAGTAATACTATTATATTAATATTTTTTTTACTTTACGGAATAAATACAGTAATTTGTTTTTTCATTAAATTAATCAGGAAAACATTTTGGTCAATTCAGGTAATCACATTTCAAAATTAATACAACCTGGAGGACATCTAGTGGACAGAGAAACAAACTCGTCAGAAGATCTCAGCTGATGATGATGAGGATTCCTTTGAAACATATGTTCTAATTTGGTAAGAGTTTTACTTACAGTAATTATGTGAAGTTGAATGACTTAAAGTTTAAATAATTTGTTGATTATAAATAGTAGAGTCCTGCTAATCCGGACTAGATGGGACCAGACCCTACCTGGATCACCGAAAGTCTGGATTAAATGGAATTTGCCTTAAAATACATGTACCGTACTGTAATATAAGTTTTAGATGGGTAAAACTACAAAAATTGGTTATTTTTCCCCAAAAATATAACTTTTCCTACAACTTAATTTTAGTTTTAATACTACTGTATACATAGACCTAAGTTTCTAACTTATGAACTAATGTAGGATTTAACAAAACATCTTTGTGATTAAAATACACAGTTTATTTTTTAAATCCCATCTGGATTAACTGGATGTCCGGACGAGCAAGGTCCAGGTTTGTGGGACTCTATTGTATGTATGTTTTACTTTTTATTATAATGATGTGTTTAATATTTAGTTCCATGATATAAATTTGGGGGAAAAATCTCAAGATCTGGCTAACATGAAAGTCAGTGGGGTCATGCTAATACCCAAGTACCAAAGTTTCTTTGGTGAAAATGACCTCATGCAGTGACAGCTCGTGTATAGGCACTGTGGAACTGCAGCACCCCCTATTTCCACTTGATATTATCGATAATATTTAATATAATGAGTCCTTTCTTTCTTTAAATCTTTCTTTATACTTGTAGAATATATAATCCTTAGCTTAATGCCAGTAGCTATCCCTCAGTTTATTAAAAAAATAAAAGAAAATTTTTATACGAAACTGTTCGCTTCACAGTTCAAGCGGCATGGTGTTTGACTGTTGTGCGCATGCCCATATAGGCAGGTGCATACCACAGCCAGCGAGGGAGAGAGAGTACTGTAGCTTCCACAGTGCCGACTGCAGCGTATTGGTGGAAGGATTTTTTTTCTTCCCCCTGTGTGTTGTGCTTAAAACCCATGTACCATATTCTTGAATGTGATAAATTGTAGAATTAGATTATTATCTTGTTTCCAGCTATTCTATTTGATTGATTTTTCCAGTTCTTTTATTTAACAGAAAACTTGGCAAAAGATAGAATTAGGTTGTGCACCGGCCAAGCTCCGCCCTCTCTTGCCCACCCGCTTGCTTCCCTTGCTGCCCCTCACTTCTTTTTTTCCTAGTTTCACCTTTCCCATGATAGATGGCGTTGGTAGTAGTTTGAATAGACAGCCATCTAGTTGCTTCTGTTGTAAATTACTCCCCACCCTAAACCCTTCCTTCCCAGGCAGGTCTAGTTAAAGAGTTGGTGGGAGGAGCCTAGTGCATGGCACAATACTATTTTTTCCCGAAAACTTTAACCATGACAGATCAAGGAGAAAATTATTGATCTTTTCGCAGAAATTAAAAGAAGAAGAATTAATTTCATTTTTAAACAAATAGATCAAGCTTTAAATGTAACAGTTTATATTAAAGTAAGTAAAAAAATTTTGATTTGGTTCTTTTAGGGTTTTATCAAGTTTCTGAATAAATTTTCTTTTTATATATCTATGTTTCGTTTTACACAATTTTAAAACAAAGGCTACAAATTTTCTGAAGCAGCACCCCACTAATTTTAGTTACGAGCCGCCACTGACCTCATAACAGAAGTCCAATATCCAATCATTTTCAACCAGGTGACAATTTTATTCCTTTATATATACATATATGTGTCCAAATCTTTTTCTCTGACATTGTATGAAGCACCATTTGAATCCCACGTAACATTGATTGCTGTACATGGTATGATGATGATGATGATGAAGTGGTTCGCCCGGAGGCTGGTCCTGCCCTGGGACCGACTGAGGGACACTAGGCCGGATGATACCGCATAGGGTGGCCAGTTCCTTTTGCGGGGTACATGGTATATAAGCAAAATATTCTTTTAGGACTCTACTAATTTGCTAATCTTCTGTTTTAAAGGGAGAGGACAGGATCCTGGATGAGGCCGGCTAGATAGAAGCAGCTCTCAATGGTTGCGGATTTTTATGTCAGTACGCTCCCATCTTGTAACACTATTGCTGCCACATATAGGTATAAAAGGTGAGTTATTTTATTGGGAAAAGTGGAGCTATTTTTTTAAAAAAGGGATGTTATTTTCATAAGGCAGCGAGCGAGGTTATTTTGAACACTATTACTGCATTATAATCAGCCTACAAAGAAGACAGCTTGAACACATATTTATCCCTTAAAAGAAAACATTGCCAATGTAGCTAAATTTTGTATTTTCAAATTGGTTCTTTTCTCTGTTAAAACACTGTTTTATTTTGAAAGAAATCTCTCTGAATCTACATTACTACAAGGAAATCAAAGTGCCTCTTCCAATCAGTAGAAGAGCTGAGCCTGAGATCGGAACTGTTCATGACTTCTCACTGAAGCTGAGATTGGCAATATTCATTTTCATACATAAGGGCCTCATCCTAGTAGCTAAGTTGAGAGCAGTTCATTGTCACTTAGATGGTTTCTAAACCCTTAATTCAATTCTAAAACTCTTGGTTGACGGGTCAGGTAAGTCAAGTTGATGGAGATTTACAAAAATTGTATTTTTAAAAAGAAAATACTTAAAAATAATGTTTTCTCTAATTGTTGACTAAATTCGTGTTATTCAAATATAATGTGCTTAAAGCAGTATAAAAATTTGTTTTAACGCAAATACAAATTTTACATGACCCTACATATAGGTCAACATAATAAGCATATGGCTGGGATATTTAGATTCCTAAAGAACAGATATCCAAGCCTACAGGATAAAAGTAGTCAAGTGCAAATTTAATATAAATAATATATTTAATAACCATCCATATAAAACAGGAGGCATGTGACATTTATTTTATTTTAAATAAAAAACAATTAAATGCTTAAGTTTCTTCAATTAATTCTTCCATTAGATAGAAAGATTGCTCAACTATTCAAAATTACAGCCTACAAAGAAGACAGCTTGAACACATATTTATCCCTTAAAAGAAAACATTGCCAATGTAGCTAAATTTTGTATTTTCAAATTGGTTCTTTTCTCTGTTAAAACACTGTTTTATTTTGAAAGAAATCTCTCTGAATCTACATTACTACAAGGAAATCAAAGTGCCTCTTCCAATCAGTAGAAGAGCTGAGCCTGAGATCGGAACTGTTCATGACTTCTCACTGAAGCTGAGATTGGCAATATTCATTTTCATACATAAGGGCCTCATCCTAGTAGCTAAGTTGAGAGCAGTTCATTGTCACTTAGATGGTTTCTAAACCCTTAATTCAATTCTAAAACTCTTGGTTGACGGGTCAGGTAAGTCAAGTTGATGGAGATTTACAAAAATTGTATTTTTAAAAAGAAAATACTTAAAAATAATGTTTTCTCTAATTGTTGACTAAATTCGTGTTATTCAAATATAATGTGCTTAAAGCAGTATAAAAATTTGTTTTAACGCAAATACAAATTTTACATGACCCTACATATAGGTCAACATAATAAGCATATGGCTGGGATATTTAGATTCCTAAAGAACAGATATCCAAGCCTACAGGATAAAAGTAGTCAAGTGCAAATTTAATATAAATAATATATTTAATAACCATCCATATAAAACAGGAGGCATGTGACATTTATTTTATTTTAAATAAAAAACAATTAAATGCTTAAGTTTCTTCAATTAATTCTTCCATTAGATAGAAAGATTGCTCAACTATTCAAAATTACAGAGGCATTTTGTTTAGCAAAAAGATTTTTCTCACATAATCACATTCAGTTGTTTTGGTCAAAGTTATGCCTGAAGTTATCGCTACGTAACAAGTAAATTTCACATGCCAGTTCATTCTTCATATTCGCACAATTCCACTAAAACTTGTCCACTAATTGCAAGATGTGTTGCTGTTCCATTTCTCTCCATTCAGTATCACCAGCATCACCCAAGTTACCCGCATATTCTGTAAAATCAAATCAAAGTTAATCAAGAATTAGATTCAGCCAAAGGATGATAAAAGAAAGTAGACAAAGTAAATTCATGGATCTAGTTTCTGGTTCAGAAATCAGTAAGTTCTGCATAAGAGGAACTTTCTTATTAAGCTAGAGGATCCATAATAAGAAAGGATTATCTTTCCAGATAAAATTATTACAACTCATTAAAGAAAATAGATTATAGTATCTGTAGGGACCGTATTTTTTGGTAACAGCGATAAACGCAAAATTTTACAAAACAGTTTTCCTTAGCTATATTTAACTTTGTACAAGCATGAAATACTACTATAAAGCAATCTGAATTAACGAAATGTAGCAAAATTTGTTTGATTGTGTGAAATATATACAAAAGCGTGAAATATGCCCCTTACATATATGTTAATTAAGAAATGAGCATAACAAGTTTATTTAAATGTAATATTTTGTTTTGATGTGTTTTTTCTTCGTTTCTTATAGCTATTTCTGTGGCTGCTGAGAAGTGAATGATATGTGTGATCGATTACAGCAAAGACTGAGGTATGCCCATTATTCTTTTCTGCTATCTCTGTACAGAGTTTCGGATGCCTATGAATCTATGATCAAATGCGGCAAAGACTCAACGGGTTTTATATTTTATTCACAGTTGCTGTTACTTCTCTGTCCCCAGGTGATGAATCAGCCCAGTGCTGGAGCCATCTCAGAGACAACATGATCACATAAGACGAGACACGCCAGGTGCATGCACACACACACTCATTCTGAACATGGCACAGATGGGATGAAGGTGATAATGATAGCCAGCTGATATCCAGGATCTACAAGCCCCTCAAGTTTCCTGACATTCGTTTCATAGGTGAGGAAAACTCTCAGAATAAACCCATGAGAAAACTTGTCCCAAATGAGAATGAAACTCCTGCTTGCTGCATGGAGAGTGAATGCAACCTCTACACCACAGCGATGAACTGCATAGCTTTACCTCCTTGGATTTTTCTGAGGAACAGGGTGCATTCAGCCTTGTGATACTAACTAAGGAGCTAATTGATAAATTAGTAGTAGCTAGGATTAAGAAAGTCATCCATAATGGCCATGTGGGTTGGCATCCTGACTATATGCTCCCAATCCTGCCATCTGCCTAAGGTAGATGATGTAGTAGGGTATAGCATCATGTAGTTTAGTTTGGGCCCTATTCAAGCTTTCTGCAAGGCCCCCAGAAATTCCCTTCCATATCTCAACACTTCTGGGCTCCTTTGGACCCAATAAGATTTTCTAGCTTGTCTAGTTTGAATTCCTTTGGCACCATCAGCAGCTTTTGGCCCCCTTTCTAACTTTGTACTGTCACCTTGTGGGACAGCACTTGACACTTGGTTCCCAAATTATTCACCTTTTTAAGAGAAGAAATTTTTGTTCTGTGTGAAAACTTACCTCTCATGACATGCCGAATCGTTTTTAGAGAGCCACCTCTAAGATTGAGAATCTGAGTGACTCGTTGCTTTATGGTAGCTGGGCCACCAGTGCAAACTTCTAGCAGAATGTAATCCACAAGCTGGAGTGTGAACAAACCACCTTCTAGTCTTCGCAAGTAGTTTTTCTCTTCTTCTTCATCTTCTTCTTCCTCTCCAATATCCTGCACAGTAAACATCAATAATTTCATTTTTATAGTGGACCTTTAAGTATGAGTATCAAAGAAAAACTATTAGCTCAATTAATTATTGTTCAATTTTATTTTAGCCTCTTAAATGGTTAATGTCTTAATGACAAAATGTCAAATTACTGTTGATATGAATCACTAGTCTATAGGAGTATATAGAAATTAAAAATAACTAGTTAAGTTAATGATTTATTACAATATAAGAATGGTGACCATTGCCCCCTTGTTTTTTTAGTTCATTTGACTTTTCTTTGTTCATCGAAAATAATTACCGAATTAAATATTAATTAATTTAATTTAAATTAATTAATTAAATTAAATTAATTAATTTAATTAAAAACAAAATTTAAAATAAAGTGCTCTCTTAAGCACTCATACAGTAGTTATAAAAATGTACTTGATTTTAATAAAATAACTTACCCTTCTATCACGATCTATTTCAAGGTCCACTTCTTCTACCTTCTCTAAGTATTTGAAATGTAACTCCAATAAGCGATCTACTTTTTCGTGGTCATTTTCTGTAAACTTGCTGAGGAGTCTTTGACGCTGAGGACCTCTACAGTTACGCAGCATACTAGCTATGATGGATACAACATGTTCTGCAAGCAATTCAGAAAACATATAAACATATCTACAATTTCTTCACCTCAATTTTATGTGGATGAACCACTGCTTAATAGTACATAATAACTAATAAGCATTACCTTCATGTTCCTCTGTAGTGAGAATGCGCTTTCGATTCTTCTTTGGAGTTTTCATGAAGAGAGGGAAGATTGTTCGTAGACCCAATATATCGACAAATTTATTACAATTCTCTTTACCATCAGGCCCAGACATTGCATGATCTAAGACTTTAAGAGATCCATTTCTAGACAACTTTTTCTCCCTGCAAAAGAAGAAGAAAAAAAAAATGATTTAATAATTTGTTCCAGGCATTCTTTTAAGGTTACAATAAGGGTAGAATAGAAAATGAAGACACACAAAGCAAGGAAATACAAAGAACTATTCTAAAACGCAATTAATGGAAGAAGTAAACTATGTTATACCTGAGCATAAGATTCATTAGTTGAAGACCTTCTCCCCTAAGGAAGCGTTCTCTATTAGGAGCATACATCAGGCTAGAACATAAACAGTTAAACAGATTTTCCATCATTTCATGTTCCTCGTTGGATGTTGGATCATGCCTCTTGTAAAACTGCAACAAATAAATTTTTCAAAATCAAAAGAGATGAAACTGTGAACACTGTGATTTTAAGAAATTCTTCTACAGTAGAACACCAATCATCCAAACTCCAACTATCTGGATTGTCAATTATCCAGACTGCTTTGAGGCCATATTCAAGTGGTTTTTGCAGTAGAGGTAATTGGGAAATCCTCTTTCAGGGCTGATTATTTGTAAAAAAGCAAAACTTCACAAAATCGATATTTTGTCAGCAAAACAACTGACTTGATTGAGCTCAAGATGTGACACTTTTATGTAAGTGCAAGAAATTACTTTTTCATGATTTATCCACTTATCCGGATATTTATATTTGATTATCTGCACTGGATCCAGTAACAATTAATCCGGATAATGGAGTTCTTCTGTACGTTCAGATTCCTTGCTTTTGCATGGCAGAAGAAGTAGTCATAAAATATTTTTATTGCAACTAAATATTTTAATTATTTATTATTTTATCATATTTATACAAATACAAAGGCCTACTTATACAAGTAAAATAAAACGATTTTCAAATTTCAAAAGTAACTACAACTACTATTTAAAAAGAGGAAAAGAAATATAGGCTATATCTTCACAAAAAGTATTAAAATTGTTAATACATTCCAGACAAAAACTGTTTTATAGAAACACCTTACAAATTGCAAGTTCTAAGATAATTTAAAAAAACATGAAATGTTTTAAATTTATATTTTGAGCAGACTTAAAGTGTTCTGTTGTTTTAAACAGAAGATTTCAATTAAGGTTGATTAAATTAAGAGTAAAGTGAAATGAACAATATTTATTACTTACAGCTAACTGCTGGAGGATAACATCGATGCCTTCCTGGTCTCCAAGCATTTGCCTATTCTCTGGAGTATCTTGCAAGAGTATGGAGAGAATTTCACTAGCATACAGTTTATTTCCATCAAATGGAAGTTTAACTCTGAGGCGTCGCAATAACCACTGCAGGAGACCTTGCTTTGCTGCATCTCCACACAGTTCAGGACGAAACTCTGTCAGATTCTCAAAAATTGCTAAAAGCAAAACAGAACATCAAAATAAAAAATAGTAGATAGTCCTTTTCCCATTGTATGTATATTAAAACAAAAACAGAATTAAATTCACCGGTTTAAACCAGCATATGATTGATAATAAACACCATAGGCCTATCAATAATCTCAAGATTCTGAAAATCGAACCCGACCCTATTAAAAGGAAAATCTTGGAAGCGGTGAATATCATTGATAACCAAGATAATTTGAATAGATACGATGGAGACCTTGGGGAAGTTTGGTTGAATATGATTAAGAATTTTAAAAACTGTAAACGGTATATATCTTTTCCCTGACGTCTGTAATTTGGACACCCCTTATAACATCCCGGATGAGTGGATTAGAAGGTTCGGAAGAACTTCAAGTTTTCACGTCGTTTTTCCGGATATTCCAGAAGGCGGTGTATCCGACGTTTCGACTTTGTAAACAAGTCATATCCATGGAAACTCTTTGAGTTTGTTTATTTATCAGTTGAATTTTTCTTCTTGCTGTACCTGATGAAGGCTTAATGGTTTGTGCCGAAACGTTGTATTAATAATAAAGAGATATCCATTGTGAATTTAATTCTGTTTTTGTTTCAATAGAACATCAAAAGGTCATGTTTGATATCGGAGCACAAAATTTCCAGTTGCCAAATCACCATCGGCAGGCATCAAAAATTCAGATTTGAAAAACTGTTATCTTATTTTATTTTCTGCAACAACAACTAAAATACAATTTAATAGTAGATATTGTCACAGGCAGAATTTTTCAACAGGAACAAGATCTCTAATTATTCATATTTACTTCGAAGCATTTGGAAATATCTAGAAGTTGATATGTTCTGAATTTCTCACATGACTTTGTCTTGGTTGATCATATGTTTCGGCCAATCAATGCTCTAGCAAATTAACAGTTTACTTTGTGTTAGCCTGCTGTTGGTTACAGTTGTTACAGCTTACAATCAGTTGGAGTACTTCTAAAGTTTTTAATTGTTTTAATAATTTGTTCAAATTAGTTAGTGCCATGGAAAATATACAAACTTAAACAGTGAAACCTCTCTTTAACAGACGCATCCAGGACCCTAAAAATTGTCCGCTAAGGAGCAGTGTCTATGCTGGAGAGGTTTGAGATTTTTTTAAAAATAAAATAAACTACACATTTAAATTGCTGTAATCTACGCAGACATACAGTGCATACAATAAAATTACCTAAATGTCAGACAATAGACTATGTATGTAAAATTAATGTACATTTACCTAGGGTGTTATGAACACCTTCAGCTTCTTCTTTTACATTTTCATCTAGTCTCTCCAGATTCTGGACCAGCAAGGCACAGATCTGCTGATTCACTAGGGCATCAATAAGACTGTCTGCACCCTCTTCACTTTCGTGTAGAATATCAACATCTGTCAGCTCCTATTATGTAAAAAAGCACAATGACAAATTACCATATTTTTAATATAATAGGTGCTATGTATAGAGCAGAATGTTGCAAGAATTATGTGTGAACTTCAGAGCTCCACACGCCGGCAGAGTCATGCTGCAACAGTGGCCAATTCGGACCCTATGCATCCTGACGGAGGAAGGAATTGGTTTGTTTAATCTCATAAAATAACAGTACAGTAGGCTATTACCTACGAAAATATATTGTGTATAAACTACAAGAGGTAGGACTACTACAAGTGCTGTTCCTCCATTACCAAAATTTGTGACACCCTCAAAGAAAATATGCATTTAGGCAAAAACACACATTCTTCTTCTGTGAATCCTTATTAATTTGATTCTGAAGCTGATGATTCTCTCCTATTTCATCAATCTACTCAGTAAGCAGAGCTCTGAAAGTCTTTATTGTATATTTTAATAATGCTGATTGTGGAAAAGTGCATAGAAAGTTTGTAAGATAATATTCCGGTATTCTGACCCCAAACAGAAGCTCTATTCATAAACCCGTGGTTAAGTTTAAGGTAATAGATTCAGTGTCAAATAAAGGGGTGCACACGATCTGAATTGGCCACTGCTGCAGAGTAACCATGCTGGCGAGCAGAGCTCCGAAGCTTGCACAGAATTCTTGTGACCATTCTGGATATAAAACATATAATTCCTAAGTGAAAATGTGCAGCAAAACGTGCACCAATTACTAGTTCTTAGTTATCATTGTAAGAGGAAATGGATAAATATTGTAATAAAATAAGTTGAAAGTATAATCAGATAGCTTTGTATTAGGAAAGGAAGGGGCAACATTCTCATGGTAAGATAAAAGGCAACTTCTAATAAATAATTTAATTTACTGTACCTGCAGTAAATCGACAACTCCAACAGCTATATCTGTGTTTTCATGAGCAAGCAATTCTAGCATTGATGGCACTGCTTGAAGCTCCACCATAATTGGATAGAGATCAGGTACAGTTGCTACGGCATGCATCTCTTGCAAAGTTTCATGTAACTCCACCTCTGATTCCATGAACCTGTAATAACGAATAAATTGTAAAGTAATTCTATCAGAACACTATTAATTGCAAGGACATGCTGACGAGGTGAAACCCCATTTTTTTACAGATATATTTTCATGAAACCATAGAATAGGTACTATTTCTGATGAAATATTACATGAGAATATTTTAGGAGAAAAATTCCTCTCAATATGGGTTCGAACCCATGACCTTTGGCTCTCCATGATATTCTCCTAGCTGCGCTAGTCAGAGTGTGATTCATGATGCCAGATGGAATTGCTCTCCTAAGGTTAATCATAAGAGAGAGATTCCATCTGGTGCCATGGATCGAACTATAACTAACTTATTTGGGAGAGTGTTGGCACGGAAAGCTCCAGATCATGGATTCAAATGCTGATGTGAGAGGAATTTCCCTCCTAAAATATTCTTATGGGATGCAGGGATTTTTACAGTCATACAAAACTTACTTTTCAGGCATATCTGGAAACTTTATCCTCATTTCCTGGTTTTTAAGAGCTCTTTTCTCAAAAAGTAGTATTAGTCTCTTCAGTGTTGACTCATCCAGTACTTCACCCTGAAAATAAGGAAATCAATTATAAAGATAGCCTATAGCTTGTTAAAAAAAAATAATAATAATAATAATAATAAAAAAAAAATATATATATATATAGCCTACAAAATAAACATAAAGATTGACTTTAAATTACCATAAAATAATGGAAAATTATCATATTTTTATCCACAACAGGTCTATTTCACTTAATCCTGGGTCAATAGCATTTAATGTAGGCCTACAAGTAAATGAAGAGCTGGCATGCATATAGATTTACAGGCTTGTAGATCTAAAAGAATGATCTGCAGGACTAAATGGTGGCACACAGGTGATGGTGGTAACCGGTGACGGTTATAGCGTTACGATGTTATGATCACTTACCTCAACTTCTTCATTTTCTACTAGTTTTAAAATTCTCTCTCTTTCTTCATCTGTTATAGGTTGTTCTGTTTTAATTGAGTTACTTGATTCTTTCTGAAATGCTTTCTGACTTTTCTCAATAAATTCTGCTTCCATTGCTCGAGATTTAGCCAACTTTCGGATTTTACGATGACGTTCAAATTCATTTTCATAATCCTCTTCTTCAGTCTCGTCATCTTGGACCCTCTTGGGAGTATTTGGGGGCTAAAACATACATTGTATGACACTACTTAGCACTTAAAGATAAAAATATTATAGGATAAAAATTCCTTCGACACTGGGACTTGAACACAGGACCTTTGGCTATTTGCGCCAATGCTCTACCAACTGAGCTAAGCCGGAGTTCAACTCACAGCTCCAGATGGAACCTCTCTCCTATGCCCTAATGGGGCATGTAATGTCCAACAGAGACAATAATCTGTGGTTCATGAATGCTTATATATATATTAAAGATAGCCTATTTCTGAGATTTAAATGGATGTCTTAAACTAAACTAGCCTTAATGTTAAAAGGGATTAAATACTGATAAACTTTATTAACAAAGAAAGAAAGAAATATTGGAATTGCTCTACACTAAACTCATCAGTAACCCATAGACTGGTGGAACAGTAACACACACCTGGGCAAGATGAAATAAGTTACTGCCTATAACCACCATACTCAGATGACTGAATGGTAAGAGTTGTTAACAACTCCATCTAAGGTTCTGAGTTCGGATCTTGTCGAAGCTGAATTTTATTTTGAAAATATTAACATAAGCGAATTTTATTTTGAATATATTAACATAGGCTATCTAAGTTTACTCTACTGGATAAAAATATTAACTGCAACATAACCTCACTCAATGACACATTAAAACAAACACAAGTACCGATATTTACTTATTTATTTAATAAATAAAGTGTATATCATGACCAAATCATATTAAATCACATTTATAAAATATAAGACTATTTTTTGATAGAGCTTATTTTTTTTAAACTTAAGAATGAATTTAAAATTATTATTCAAAACTTTGCCTGCCATTCCAGGGAATTTATATTCTCGGTTTTAGTCCATAAAAATCCTGTCAATCCAATTCACTAAGTGATATTATTTTCATAATGTTACCTTATAAGATAACAACTCTCCGATATCCATTATAATGTATTTACAATATTTTTATAATATTTCTCCCAATATTTCTTCAGCTTCTGTCAGATTTCCTACAGTTCACGGTCAACTCACGTATCGCTCCTAAACAACAATCTCAATGGATGGCGAGAAGAAAATGATGGCGGTCGACTTTGGCGGTTTTATCCAAATTCTGTACATCTATGAAGAGGAGCTCAGCGATGGCGGAAACTACTTGCTGTGAAGTGAACGTATGTCTTGAATTCATTCAAATTGTGAATTGCTGAAGTCGTGTGTAAATTTAAATTCATCTTGAACAAATAAATAACGAGTTGTAGGTATGTTATTTTTAAATAAATTGCATGTATCCCGTTACTGGCAATTTTAACAATAAGTGATGTAGAATTTGACAAGAGATCAATCACAACAGGATATATGAACCCTCGTGGGAAAAACGTGCATGCAATTTATTCTTTTTTCTAACTGATGATGGTCTTGAATGTCCGTATTTTGGAAACAGAATATTAACTTAATTTCAGATATGCTTATTTTCTATGAATGTAGGCTACTCCTTTATACGGCATAATTTTAAATATGAATGACTGAATTTGCTCCATACCCCTTATATTTTTTATTAATTTATTTAAGGTCGTTTGGCATCACTTTAATGCATAAGGCCACATCAGTACAAAGAATGAATACAATCGGTATTAAAAAAAAAGCAGATTACAGCATTAGAAAACGTTAAGATTAATTTGATTAATTTTTTATCACCCTCACTGGTAACGCTTTGAAAGTTCTACTATTAAAATTTATTATTAAATTTAATTAATTATTTTCAGCAAAAGATATGTTCGGTCACACTTAATTAAACATTAAAAAATATCACATTGAAGAAATATGTTCAGGTTGTATAAAGGACGCAACTTCAGCCTAATAAATACTAGTAATTTATTTTTAAAGTATTGGATAATGAGCAAATCTCTTACATAGGGGCTAAGTTTGTGGGGAAATAATTTGGGGCCCCATAGCCCTATGACTTTTTTTTTCTTCTTCTTGGATAATCATGTACTGTGTGCTCTTTACTTTGAATACATAGATGTAGATATCTCGTCCTGTAGATCCTGTGATGAGCAGGGCTCAAGGATATAGAACACGTCAGATAAAAAAATACATGCATGTTATTAATTATGGAACACAAATCATACAAGAAATTAGCAATGTAAAATTTTTAGGACTGCAAATTGACCAAAATCTTGACTGGAAAACACACATAGAAATGATAAGTCCAAAACTGAGTTCAGCATGCTTTGCTTTAAGAATTTTGAATAATATATTAAAACAGGATGCATTACTTATGGTATATTTTGCATATTTTCACTCGGTAATGAGGTACGGGGTAATTTTCTGGGGCAACTCTACCCATAGGGAGAAAATATTTAGATTTCAAAAGCGGGCAATAAGAATAATATGTGGAAAGAAAAAAAGGGAATCTTGTAAACCGCTGTTTGAAAAATTAAGAGTCCTCACTCTTACAGGGGAGTATATATACTCTGTTATGTGTTTTGTAGTGAATAATATTGATAAATTTCAAACTAATTTTAGTGTACATGGACGTACTACCAGAAACATGAATGATCTACACAGACCAAATAACTCGTTAAAACTCTTTCAGAAGGGTGCGTATTATTCTGCAGTACAGATATATAACAAGCTTCCAAACAACATTAAATTATTATGTATTCAAAGAAAGATCAATCCTTTCAAAACAGCTGTCAAGGAATTTTTAATAACTCACACCTTCTACAATTTGGAGGAATATTTCCAGCTTGGATAAATTTGGCAGCTTGCAGTTTCTGTAGACCTATATTATTGTTATAACATGCATGTATTTTTTGATCTGACGTGTTCTATATCCTTGAGCCCCGCTCAACACAGGATCTACAGGACGAGATATCTACATCTACATCTACATTATAACAGTAATATAGGCCTACAAAAACTGCAAGCTGCCAAATTTATCCAAGCTGGAAATATTCCTCCAAATTGTAGAAGGTGTGAGTTATTAAAAATTCCTTGACATGTTTTGAAAGGTTTGCTCTTTCTTTGAATACATAATAATTTAATGTTGTTTGGAAGCTTGTTATATATCTGTATTGCAGAATAATAAGCACCCTTCTGAAAGAGTTTTAACGAGTTGTTTGGTCTGTGTAGATCATTCATGTTTCTGGTAGTACGTCCATGTACACTAAAATTAGTTTGAAATTTATCAATATTATCCACTACATAACACATAACAGAGTATACTCCCCTGTAAGAGTGAGGACTTTTAATTTTTCAAATAGGGGTTTACAAGATTCCCTTTTTTTCTTTCCACATATTATTCGTATTGCCCGCTTTTGTAATCTAAATATTTTCTCCCTATGGGAAGAGTTGCCCCAGAATATGATCCCGTACCTCATTACCGAGTGAAAATATGCAAAATATACCATAAGTAATGCATCCTGTTTTAATATATTATTCAAGATTCTTAAAGCAAAGCACGCTGAACTCAGTTTTGAACTTATCATTTCTATGTGTGTCTTCCAGTCAAGATTTTGGTAAATTTGCAGTCCTAAAAATTTTACATTGCTAATTTTTTGTATGATTTGTGTTTCATAAATAATTTCAAGATTTGAGATACATCTGTTTTTTGTCCTAAATTGTATAAAATGGGTCTTATCAATATTAAGTGTTAAGTGTCAAGTTTTCACAAATTTTAGTATGTAGCAAGAAAATGTAGCCTACAAATTGATTGATGTTAAGATTCTACGAGGGTTGGTCAATAAGTAAGGTCTCCAACACTCTAGCCCAAGCTCACAACGTCGGACGAGAGAGATTTGGCACCACTGCCATGTCCCGCTATCTCTCCTTTTTCAAACGAGCCATTGCTGCAGCCGCTGAACCTTTTAGTGTCCAAGGTAGAGCTGTTTGAAATGGATCTCCCGATTTCCATCCCCGCCAAGTGCGCCTATGCGAAGTCATACGGTTTCTTACTGCAAAAAAGTTCCGCTGATTGAAATTCACAGATAGCTTTGCGAAGTTTATGAAGAGGGATGTATGGACATAAAAAATATGCGTAAATAGGTTCGTGAGTTTAAACAGGTCCGGACAAATATTCATGATGAAGAACGAAGTGGGAGACCAACAACAGCCGTCACAGATGAGATGGTGGCAAAAGTCGATGAATTGGTGCGACAAGATCGACACGTAACTACCCGTGAACCTTGTTTATTGCTTCCTGACATTACTGAAGGTTCCATACAGACCATTTTGAGTGACAAATTGATGTTCCATATGGTTTGTGCGAGGTGTGTTCGCGGAGGCCGCACTTGGCGGGGATGGAAATCGGGAGATCCATTTCAAACAGCTCTATCTGGGTCATTCCATGTCAAGTGAACCAATTTTTTGTCAATTTTGAACATGACCATCTCCGATTTTAGTCATACTTGGTTGTCATGAAGTACCACCTGAGATATGTTAAAGTGCAAAATATCAGATTTTTATGTGTTGTAGTTTTCCAGTTATACCCTTCTGAAATATGGAAAAAAACCAAATTTTCTGCATAAGTGCAATCACAAAATGACGCATAAATCAAGCTGGAATTGACATAGATGAGTGGGAAAAGTATCAAAATGTAGCTTATATTATGAGCTTTAATTTGATACGTCACACGAGTACTTTCGAAAAAAAATATTTTCAAGGTTACCCAAAAAAAATTTGAAAACTGAATTTTTCAAAAACCTATATTTTGAAAATTTTGAAACAATTCTCATAGAAACATACATATTTCAGCATCATGTCCTACAAGTTTTGATAAGGGATCGCAATGGGATCATATTTTTTTACATTTATAACAAATACTATGCACGCTGGGTAAGAATATATGGCACCGTAATCTTGCACTTAATTCTAAAATTTCATTACAATCAAAAAGAAAAACTTACAGAAAACATGTTACCTTCCCTTCTTCAATGACAAAAACGTGAATTTATTGTCTACAGTAATTTTCTAGAGCCATGGTTGCCGCATCCATCTCTTCCTTCGAGAGGTAATAACTACGGCCAGTGGGACATGTAGGTTGCACAAGGGTGAGGATCTGAGAGAGAGGCACAGTCAGTTTATTTGGACAGTCACTTTTGAAAGTAAATGATGGAGAAGGACCTGCAGGGTGCAGAAACATCAGTTCCACTATCTGTGCTGTCTCATTTTTGTCCACAACTACACCAAGCCACCAATGATTGTTGTTCTCACATGTAACATATCCTTTTACTTCTGCTAGCTTCAGCCTCTGTTGCACACGTGGTCCTAACACTGAAAAAGTGGATGACTGTTCACTTCTTGAAAATACCTTTGTCAACAACACTTTATCTGACAATGGGATGAAACTGTGGAACTTCTGTGTGCCTGGTATTGCTTTTGTAGACAGAAATCTGTCTGCAAGTATTTTTTCCTCTTTGTTGTATTGTGCTTCATTGAAGAAGAAGAACTGCATGGAGTCGATGTTTTCCTCACTCCATGTAAACAGCTGTGCTGGTGTCATGATTTGATGCCGCTGTAGGCTTGCCTTTCCTGCAAGTCTTTTCACAGTACCACCCAGACCGTCACATACTCCTTTCCCATGGGCTGTTGCATAGAAATGCCACTCTGCCTCAATTCCAAAATCATGAACATGGTGGCATAAGTTTGAAAAGTTTTTTCTGTTTTTAAATTGCGCAGCTGCACCATCTGAGAAGTAGTAAATTTTTTTCAAATCTCTAATTACTTCCAACTTCAAATGAGAGATAAGCCTTTTCTGGAATAAATGAACAGCAGTGGTGTCATGCTGTAGACATTCAGAGATACATACAATACTTTTGTAGTGTATATTATGATCATTGTAGTAGACTGCTATAGGAAAAATAGTTGCTTGATCATTGTTCCAATGAAAAGACTGGGCTTCATCCTGTAGTACAAACGAATAATTTTCTGCAAAGTCCATACATACCACAGCTTCATTTACTCCAATATTCTGCTTCAAGTGATTATAATATTCTGCCTGTCTTCTTGCAATAAAAGAATGTCTCTTCAAAATCAACAACTGTTCACACAAAGTTTCTATAAACTCATCTGCAGTTTTGATGAAGGTTACTAAATTACATCTGTCAACAGAAACCCACTGCTTGTATGTAATGTTGTCCACCAGTTCATTATCTAGCAGCAACTGTAACTCATCTTTCAAATTATCTACACCTGGACATGAAGGACATTCATTAAGGTGGCATGCTGTGCCTGGCTCTTCACACATTAACTTCGCTAAACAGGAATTATAATTACTTATATCTGTGCCATCATTCAGTGTAATTTGTTTGGATTTCAACACTTGTAGCATTAATTTAACATTCTGATGCACTGTACAAACGCATACTGTGTGGGTACCACTTCCTCCAGCCAAGACGCAATGTTTAGGTCGTAAATCAGCAAATTTCGAAAATCCAATCTTATCAGTAGGATTTTTGTTTTTGAACAGCTCGTACACTTCCTTCAAGTTGCCCATCACTAGCCTCTTCTGTACATGAATTCTACTACTGTCACCCGTTTTCACAGAAACAAAATCTTTTTTTCCAGGCATAAGACGGCTGACATCATCACTGTTGTAGAACCCTATTACCTTCTCAATCACAGATTCATTTAAAACCTTTCCTGGTTTAGGATTTGGTGTTGCCAGAATACCCTTCGCTTTCACCAATGCTTTAGCTTTTCTTGCCATTCTGTTGCTAACCTGAAATTCATTTTGTATTTCACTGCATGACCAGCTTTTAGGTAGTACTGTTAAAATTTGCAATTTTTCACTAACACTTATATTTTCTTCTTGAAACTTTTCTTTTAGCTGACAAATGACTTCACATGATTCTGATTTATGGTCAACAGTTTTCTCTGTATTTGTACTTGCTGCTGTTAGTACCTTTTCTGTCAAACATTTTTTTATTTTACTGTATTTTTTATCACAGTATGATTTCATTTGCAACTTCCTCTTAGCAACAGGTGACTCCTCTAGAGAGCTTAGAGACTTATTAAGGTACTCTAAGGTAACATCTAAAGCTACAAATGATTCATCAACATTAGTAGGCCTAGTGGTATTGGCTACTGGTACTAAACAGTCATCTGTTGTATCTGTAACCTGTTTCTGCTTTGATAGTTCTTTCCTACAACTGTCACAAATTTTCATACCTACCACAATGGTGTCAAACATGTCACACATCCAGTCAGTAACAGGCCTCACACTTCTTTTCACACCCTGATGTCTGTCTTTCTTGAAAGGGTTGCAGCAGAAAATCTTTGCTGTTTCACTTACTTTTTCAGCCATACTGGGGAAATACACAATGCCTATTTTAATCACTGAACCCACTACTTTACATGCAGCAATACAGTCTTTGTACAGCCTTTGAAGAAAGGAAGCACACTGCATGAGAGTCAAGGCACAACTGAAGCCAGGTCCAACAGGTTACAACTTGCATTCCCTGGCTGACTCACATGCTTGCAGACTGTGTTTACTCATACCCATTTGACCACTTGCACAAGTTGGTATATGCATGTTGGTAAACAACTCCCTGGACAAAGGAATGGATTTTAGAATTAAGTGCAATATTTCTGTGTCATATATTCTTACCCAGCGTGCATAGTATTTGTTATAAATGTAAAAAAATATGATCCCATTGCGATCCCTTATCAAAACTTGTAGGACATGATGCTGAAATATGTATGTTTCTATGAGAATTGTTTCAAAATTTTCAAAATATAGGTTTTTGAAAAATTCAGTTTTCAAATTTTTTTTGGGTAACCTTGAAAATATTTTTTTTCGAAAGTAGTCGTGTGACGTATCAAATTAAAGCTCATAATATAAGCTACATTTTGATACTTTTCCCACTCATCTATGTCAATTCCAGCTTGATTTATGCGTCATTTTGTGATTGCACTTATGCAGAAAATTTGGTTTTTTTCCATATTTCAGAAGGGTATAACTGGAAAACTACAACACATAAAAATCTGATATTTTGTACTTCAACATATCTCAGGTGGTACTTCATGACAACCAAGTATGACTAAAATCGGAGGTGGTCACGTTTTTCCATTGGTTCACTTGACATGGAATGACCCATCTCGGACACTAAAAAATTCAGCGGCTGCAGCAATGGCTCGTTTGAAAGAGGGGAGATAGCGGGACATGGCAGTGGTGTCAAATATCTCGTCCGACGTTATGAGCTTGGGCTAGAGTGTTGGAGACCTTACTTATTGACCAACCCTCGTAGGTTGAACATTCAGTCACTTACGGTGAGCTAAGTATTGAGAACCAGTAATAAACCTTAATGCATTCTTTTGTAATATGAAGTGTCAATATTTTTAGGTAGCCTATTACCCCATATAATTAAGCCATAGTTTATTCTTGTGTTTTGTCCATTTTGTAGTGATGTAATAACTTAATGATTTACTTATAGCATATAGCTTTATTCACTAACATTCACTACTGTGGTATGGCAATGTTAGTTACCTTGTTCGAGCGCTTTCAACCACATGAAGCGGCCATCTTCAGCAACTGACTCCCATGATGCCACTGCTGTGGCTAGGAAGATATTTTTTAATGTCTGTGCATGTGCATGTGATTTGAACTGTAATTGCTCATTTCATAGTTCATAGTTCTTCTTGTATCATTATGTTCATTTTTTCTATATTAGTGCTTGATATAGAAATTAAACGGGTCTACTACGACACTCTGTACGAAGTTTGCTCAATTTTATGGTGCGAGTTACAAGGATCGTCAATTGTCTCCCAGCACACTGATTGGTGTCTATGACCGTTTGACTTATTTTAATTTTGTCATACATTACTGCCAATAGGCACATGGCAATCTAGGTTTGTCACAGGTTAGGTTACTATAATATAGATACTCAATTAGATTGATTCTGCCTTTCCAATGTCATGTCCAATGTCCAATGAGCTTACGTATGAATTCAATAGCTTCTACAAACTATATATAAACTCTGTTTCTTCTAAAGAAGAATAACACCTCATGGCTTTTTTACGTTTTTAAAAAAGAACATAGTGTGAAGAGTGTCATAGGATCCCCAATTTTACTTAGAATTTTGGCTTTATTGAAGGCAAAATTATTTGCTACAGGCCTACACCATAGAGAAGCATGTTCCAAAGCAATGGTAGAATAAATGTTAAGAAAAGTGAGATCAGGCTACAAATAGGATACAGGTATCTTCTGCATTAAGAACTGTATGGTAGTTACATTTTTAGGCAAGACATTGATCATTATCGAAAAAAAAATTTGCAACGGCTTTATGCAATCTAATAGACTTCTCAAGGACATCTCCAGTAAATGGAGAGGTAAAAATTTGTAACCTAATTTTGTGCATGTGAACCAACACTCAATACCAACAGTGGCATCCACCAGAGCTTACAAATTTCTTTAACAATCTGATTTCATTCCAGCTTTTTAATATGGCTTAGGGGTAACCGGTCAAATTGCAGAATGGATATTTTATTAATAATTTGCCAGCATTTTGTACAAAGCCTGGGCTTTTCTAAAGAGACTGAATTCACAATTTGCCTGCGACACATACACATGATTGATTAGAGCTGTCACTTAATTTATAAACTACTGTCGGCCAAGCACGAGTAAATCTCTGTTAGTGGAGTGCGGTGAGAGGGGTTGGATCACAAGCAGGTGGATACTAGCGTTCTGATTGGGGAGAGAAAAGACTAGCCTCTCTGTTGTAAGCGAGTTGTAAACATTAGCCTGCAGTGTGTTCCAAGCTGCAAGGTGACAGTGCTTTCTTAGTGAATAGTAGCATGGTATGACGTCACGTACTGCTCCTCGTGCTGCTTAGAGTTTTTCTTGTGCTTGGCCGATAGTATGTACATTTAATAAATTTATAATGAAAGTGAAAATTGGATACTGGTAATACAGGAATGCTTCTTCAGCACTTTATTAAGGAAAGGGTACTGTACCATCTGTTATTTTATTTAACAGTGTACAGAGATAATTATTTCAATGCGCATAGCCAAGGAGGAGGTATTCCAATAGTTCATGGTCTTCTGGTATTGATCGTATTAAACTAGCTGGTTACCCATTCTTTACTAGAGGTGAAAAACTATTTTCCATGGTATTTGTTACCATGAGGAAATAAGCATACTTCCTTTCTCATTTTAAAACTTTCTTCTGTGGAACAGAACAAAAACAATATTCTGTGGTTTCATGAATGTGTAATGAATGTTTACATTTTTGTGGAACATATCGTAAATGGCATAATCTAAAGAATGGATTATACATTTGTTGCTTGGTGGACAACTTTACCCAAAGATTTGCTCTTAGTAGCCTACTCTTTTCTGTTGCTGAATCTACCTCAGCTCATAATAGACTTTCAATAGGATAAGCCAACTGAAAAATGGCCTCATCAAAGATGAAATATTGAATTTCTGGTTTGTAACATATTGCCTCATTTAGGTGCACACAGTATACCTCTTATTTTATGTTACACGAAGACAATTTTATTGCAATTTCCTTTAAAACGACCTGTACATATAATTTTTACTTGTAAGCCTATGTGGGGAAGGCCTAACATTGGTGGGAAATAAGTAGATATTTATTGCAATTTACCCTGAAACAAAAATATAATTAGGCCTAATTTAGATAATAGAACTAACTAACTCCGTGACGCTACATCCCTGGAGGGACTTGGCCTACCACCCAACCGCTGCGTCATCTACATTTAGATAATAGTGAAAACTAAAAATTGCACCATAACCATTAAAATCAATTAAACCACATAAGAAAATATAAAAATAATATGAAAGTTGATTTTTTTTTCTTCGAAAAATGCTTTATTAAACCTAAAACCCCAAAACATACATTATGCATGAAATTGTTCATAAAAAGTCGAAGATATACAAATAGGCATTTAGTAGGGCTAAGAATTTTATTTTCATTGTATGCATGATTAAGGGCAATATATATTTTTTAAGTAGCATGTTGGCACTGTCGTAGAAAATCTATGTAGCTCTGGGCATGAGGGTTTTGTTGCTTTCCTTGAATTTATTTGCGAGTTTCGGATGTACTTGTGTTATAAAATGCCACCTTTCTTCCTTTACAGATTGTTTTCCAGAACCTTATTTGCTGAAGAGGACATTCGTGAGCTTGCTGTTTAGCATATGAAAAGGCAATGGTAAGTACAACATCTAACAAACTTCATTCTCTTTCTCATTTCAGACTTTATGTCATGTGTCGCCTATTCAACCAGCATTCAGGTTACACGCCTTCGTTAACGAAAGTGAAACTTGCAAACTACATTATTTCTTGTATATAGTATAGTTAGGTCCATACGAACTAGGAATGCAGTCTTAAAATAATAGCATTCTCTCTCTGTAAATTTTTGTTCAGGTACCGTATTTGTTCGTTTAATTTGCGCGTTTGTGCCCTATTTAGTGCCCTATTTAGTGCCCTATTTAGTGAATTAGCACACCCTAACCCTACCGAAATTCAGAACTACAGTACTAAATACATTTCGAATATTATTGTTTATTGTTAAGCCTAATGAATATCCCAGCACTGAATATAGACATCACAAAACCTGAATTAATGATCTTCCAAGTACATAATAAATAAATAAATAAATAGGTAATTTGAAATTCTATCATGACAATAATTTCGTAAGCTTCAAATTTTTGCCGCGAACTTTACATTAGGACAGTGACATTTTAAAATTGACTACAAACATAGATTTTTGGGAGACTACTACCCAACCTCCCCCCCTCCCAGTGTCTTCTAGGCTGGTCAAAACCTAACTATCTGGCCGCAACTCAGACGTCCCTCCCAGTATGCTAAGCTGCAATTCTTACGTAAATTTGAGACTAGGCCGCAACTCAACTTCGCGGATTTAAAAGGGCAAGCATAAGGGTTGAAGTAACGGTATCGGAGGATTGCTTTGCGAAACAGGAATTGGAGTTCCATAAATGATCAGTACCTACCATGGAAAGCGAGAATTTACCCCAAAATTCCAACTACGCTATCAAAAAGATTATTCGTAAAATAAAATGAAAAAAAAATGTGCATAAAATACGCGGAGAAAAAAATCATTTGAAAATTGGGGTGAGAAAAATACGCGAAGGTACCAATTTCGCGAGCAAATACGGTATTACAGGAATGCTTTAAATTTTGTTTTTAGAATAACTTAGATCTACTAGCCTATCCCAGTAAGTCCGTGCTCATTTATACTAACGAATATATTAGGAACGGGCTACACTCGGAGAATAGAATAGATTCTTTATTTGCCATTAAGCTGTTACAACATTGCTTCGAGATCGTCAATTTACTCGTACATAAGTTTACATAAAAGTCGTAATTTTTTTATTTTTTATTTTAAATAAGTTGTATGAGTGCATGTTACAGTGAGAAGTTCCATGTGAAGTGACGTAGTCAGAAAAATGATGTACATTTCAGGATATAGACAATTTGTTCTCCGACATGGAAAGAATACATTAAGTCATGGCACTTAGGGTTAACTGTCAAATGCCATTAGATGCGGCTGGACGACTCTGGAATAGTGCCATCCGAGCCGATGTTCAACCACAAAAATCTACCCTCGATATATCAATTCATTCTCAACCTACTGGGATTCTTCCTACAACCCTCAAATGTATATGTTTTCGTCCTGACATGCATCTTTGGGGTCAGTGAATTTTATGGGAAATGCACACAGCATTTTATCTCTATGCACTTCAACTTTTATGGTGAGATATTTAAGGATCAAGGAGTAATATCACACCATAATCTCCATGTCCCTTTCTCTCTTTAACTAAGTTGATCAAGAATCTTCTTGACTTCCGGGTATCTGCCGCGTCATATTTAAGATGTCTACTGACGTTTCGACCATCTTGCAGAGGCTACAAGAGGCTACAAGATGATCGAAACGTCGGTATACATCTTAAATAATCGCGGCAGATACCCGGAAGCCAAGAAGATTCTAGGCCTATTGTCAACTCGGACTGCGGAAGCTACGCTGTGAATTCCTACCAAATCGTATTAGGTAAACATTTTTGGGAAAGAAGATATGTGAATTCCTGCAATCTCTGAAAAATGTCTACAATTTCTCTTCACAGTACCAATACCTATGAAGCTTTCCACGCAGACCTTAATGCTGATTTTTATAATCACCACCCTATTTTTAGAGGCAATGAAGAGAATGACGAAACAAAAACAAACAAAATACACACACATACATAAGTAAAACCACGCCGTGCAGTACATAATGTTTTACTAGAAAAAGAGAAGACATTGAAGCAAAAAACAAGAAAAGCGATGAATGGATATTAATGTGTGCGCATCGCAAGATTTCATTACGTGAAGAAAGTGTTTTAAAACTAACTAAACTCCGTGGCGCTACATCCCTGAAGGGACAAGGCCTACCACCCGACCGCTGCGGATTGGCAGGATTGGGGGGCATGTGGTCAGCATGCCGACACCCATGGCCGTTAATGACCGGAGCCACTACTTCTCTATCAAGTAACTCCTCAACTTGACTCAAGAGGCTGAGTGCACCCCGTTCCAGACCTCCCTACCTCAGAATAATCCGAGGAGTACCGGGGATCGAACCCTGGCCGACGGATCTGTAATCAGCGACGCTAACCACAAGACAGACATAAACTATCATATTTATTTATTTTTAGTACACGCTCTCTAAAACAGCTGCTTATCGGACTGGTAACACGCCGAAAAGCTGCACTTTAAAGGACAAGTCCGCTAAAATTGCATAAAAGTGCATTCAAACTGCATTCAAAATGCAATTTTAGCGGCCTTGTCCTTTAAAGTCGTCATGGCAATCTGTAAACAAAACCCAGATGGCATTGACCAGTCACACCAACTTTAACATGGATTTACGCATATAATTGGTCATAAAACAACAAATTTAAGCCAACACGTTTCTTTATGATAATCAGAAACTTTACCAGGGTTTTTTGCAAAACACGGTAGCCCACTTCATCACATGACAACAAATATAAGCCAACAACTTTTCACATTTTGGTTCACTTTCAAAACATTCCTTACCATGGACGAACAGCATTTAAATGCCGTAATATATCCCTTCTCATAGCCTATTTCTGCCGTGAAGTTGCTGGTAGCAGCTCCAATTCAATGTTTCTGGCTTGGATTGAAATTTCCTCGGAATTATCATTTATATTTTCACAAGCTTTTCATAAATACTAGTTGGTATGCAATATTGTTTACAAACAAGGGACTCATATATTATTCATCTTACTACCACATTTGTTATTGCTACGTACGGTCAATGTTGTTTTATGATCTAGATGGTCATGACAATATAACAGAAATTACTGACTGCCTTTAATTATAATTAATTATACGGTATTTTTTGTTTTATTTCATATAATTTATAGAACTTTTACTAAAAAATATTGTATGCACCACGTACGCAAAAACTTTAGCGGACTCATCCAGTATTTCAGCCTCGGCTTTCGCCTCGGCCGCTATACTAGATTCGTCCGCTAAAGCGTTATTTTGCGTACTTGATACATAAATAGCTATTATCTATTTACTTTTGACAATGTTATAATTTTAAACATTGAACGATGAAAACACATTTAACCACACCAGCCTGTGTTAATATTGCTAAGTCTCAAGTTCGTGTTAAGTGGGAGGGAAAAATTTTGTCTTTGTAGTAATTCACATAGCTTGTCTAGTAGGAATTAATATATCAAATTGTAGGAATTCACATATCGAAATCCTACAAACAGCAACTTTGTAGGAATTAACATAATCTGATTTTTAAATTGTCCGGTGGCAGATCTCCTTCAAGTTATTATTATTATTATTATTATTTTTATTATTTTTTTTTGTCTGGTCTTTGAAATTGTTACTTTTGGCAGGAGTGAAAGTGCAAGTGTCTGTGTTTACGTATTGACGTCAGTAGAGTGTTGTACCCCAGGAGGCTCTTCCTGTGTTAGGCGCTGCTGACGTGAATGATACAGCTGAATGGAAGAAACACTTTTGTCTTCACCTTGTCACACACAAAGACATGCAAATCCTTTTTACTTTCAAGACAGAACAACTTGCTAATTCCCCTGAGAATAATTGAATATATTTGCATGGTGTTCAGTAGACCTATTCGGTTTCATTTAAAAACTGTAACTTTCTTCTTTTAAAACGTGATGAAGTATGTATGCTGTATTCAGTGGTGTAGTCTCAAAATTTTGACAGGATATTCTCTTAATTTTCATAATTTCATTTCAACTCTTTCCCTACACAGAATTTGTTAATGTGATTCATTTATTAATATTATTTAATTTTTACAGTAAATTTAATAAAGTCATTCGTTGATTTAAAGTTGAGGAAATAACAATGAATTTGTAGGTTACTCATCATTTTTAATAAAAGAGGCATATTATTGTAGGCAAGCCGTTTTATGGTTTTAAAAGATGAAATAATTTTATCGATTACATTTGTGCATAAGTACTGTAGCAAAACTTAAACTGAAACCAGCTCTATTTTGATTCGACAGATCTGAAAATTTGTTTCATGCTGCCTATTAAAAGGATCTCTACAAAGCCTCTTTTTTGTGCCATCAAAACTTGTGTAATACTTTCGAACTGGTCTGTGATATCAACGGCAAAATTTCCAAATATGAAAACGTATAAATAAGTAAATAAACAGGGAAATAGATAAATATAAAGTAGATAAATAGGTAAATAATCAAATAAAGTAAATCATTGAAGCAGGAAGCTTACGCTAATAAGTAAGTTTAAGCAGAGGATATACGTAGTTTAAAATGCTCATATAAAAATTATGAAGTTCGCTATGCTCGTTTCATAAATATCTCGTGTGTTAATGCCATTATAGGATTGCTGCATAATATCCTATTGCAGGAACAGTTCTGTGGTATTACTTAACTGTAATGGTATAAGTAATCTTGGAGTACGTGACTCTATATACAGGGATAGATGCCTACAGACACGGCCGGCTCATCCATATAGGCGAACTAGGCAGTCGCCTAGGGCGGGAAATTTTTATAAACCTTTAGGGGAGGTAGCATTTAGATTATTAAAAAAGCTGAAATTTCCAATGAGACATTAAAGAAAAAAGAATGTTGTAGAGTAAGTGTAAGGAGGACAGTAAATTATACTAATAAATTCAATACATTATGTCAACGTGTTTATTAGCTTCGTTAAAAATATAAACTTGCGCTTGCCAGGGTTCTTTTTTATTTAATCTCCATACTATTTAGGTATGTTATATCGTCGACATAAACACAAGCATTTCTCAAATTAGTCCAATTTTCAAATCAATTTCATTTAACCACGCATTTAACCTATACTAGGCAAAGAACGTGAAATTCCACGTTTATTCATGGTATTGCTTGAGGTGGCAATTTAGAGGGACGCCAATATTAATTCTCGTCTAGGGCCCCAAAATATCCAGAGCTGACCCTGCCTACAGAGAGAGCTGCGTCCCACTCTACTCCAATATGTGTGGATCCGGAGGAATGGGAGTCCTATGGAATTATATCGGAATTAAACTTTGTATTCGAATTAGGGATCTTTCGGAGATGTGTCATGAAGCATGGCAACAGCTTAGGCCTATCAGACTGCATGTACCCACAATACTATGAGAAGAGAAGATGTAGCAAGGTCCAAAGTTAGGGAGACAAAGTAGTGGAAGTTTTTCTTATCGAGTGTTTTCCATTTGATATTTGCGTCTTTTTCTCCAATATTTTGGCTAAGTTTCTAACACTAGTTGTTAATATTAACGACAGTGAAAAGAATCTGATTTAATGCACACAACTTCCTTTACCTTTAATATTGTATGGTATGCACGGTTTATGCTCATTCATAAAATTCTTTTAAAAGACCCTTGGTTACATTCCTACTTACTCGAGGTGTCCTTTAATTTACAAAATTTACTTGTGTGAGAGAAAAAAAACTGCTGCCGATTCAACCCCATCAACAGAACAAACTTTTAAAACAGTGACATAACAAAGAATATATCACAAAGTAAATGAAACTTGCTAAGAATAATATAATACCGCTTTTTTAGTCTGCTCTATTTTTTCCATCCACTTCTTTCTTAGTTTTAGTTTACTTAGTTTTTTAAGAACTTGTAACCTTTATTGTATTAAAATTTTGTATATGCTACGTTACTATTTGGTTTCAATAATTTCTTATCTGTAAACATTTCTCTCCGGTGTTTAATTGCTTCACATGCAGCTGTTTTTAATATATTCTAGCATAGAATACACTTTGCTTTTAGTATTATACATTATAACACAGTACATAATGTATATTATAATGTTTTCGGTACAGAAATGGAACAAAGCCGTTTTCGAGAAAATTCTCTTCTTGTAAAGTGATTCTAAAAAAGAAGAGATTGTCACTGCTACGTTTCACGTCGGATTTTCGAAGGATAGGCCTACACAATCTAAATGAAATACGATGTAATGCACTCACATAACATTTATTACCTTACACCTTTCCCACCTTACATTCTGTATCTGAAGGCTATTCAGTAGTTTCAGCCTAATGCAAAGATTTATTGTTCACCAGGCAAGAGTGAGTTACAGTGAACGGTATCTGACTGGAAGTTTTGAGAAAAACATTTTCAAATAAAAGTTTTGGCACTTATTATAAGCACTTCGTATACAAAATTTAATCGAAATCGTTAGAGCAATTTTCGAGAAAATTGCGAAACATTCAATTTGTTTTTATGTAAAGTGGAATTAAGTGAAAGTCATCGGTTCATCGCCAACCTTAATGTCAGATCACCAGAAGGTATCTAACGTATATGATTTTTCATTCTCGAGCTAGGCTGTTCACAGGCACACACAGACATTCTTCTAAAATAGCATTTTTTGGATTCAAGGGGACCTGAGAACGTGTAGGCCTATTTACGTTTTTATTTTCGAGTTAGGCTGTTCATGGACATACACAGAGACATGAATATGAAAATAGCGTTTTTAAAATTTAGGTAGCCTAGCTTAGTTTATGTTAGAAACTCAAACTTCCTCTACCTATAGTAGGCCTACCACTGAAGTGTTGTGAAGGCGGATTGTTGGTCTTGCGAAGAGCGAATGCAGAAATGAAACAATCTTATGCGAACTCTGCGCTCGCTAAATGGAGTAGGGGGTTTTGCAATTCAATGAAGCTCGTATGTGCCGTTACATCATTTCCCTCGCACTTTATTGGCTGGTCTGCCGCGTCTGCCATGGTCCTCTAATTTACTTTTATTTATGCAAACACGGAAAACTCTCGTATCACACATAAAAGCCCCTGCAGTTCTAACCCTTTGCTGTAAACCTATGTATAAGAATATTCAAAATCTCGCACTTTTAACATGCTAGGTAAATACCGTATGTTACTGGACCCGGCAATGATGCTCTTCAAACGATTTCAGCAAACTAGATTTTTTGACAGTAATGTACATATTTCGTAAATCTACTTTAATCATACCGAGAGGAATATTTCGTTATGAAAAATAGGACTAATTAAATAAAGAGAGAACACAGGAGCAGATATTAGGACTATTTGTAGTAATCTATATTTATTCGGATAAGGGTTCTTGAAACTCTTGCCACTTGCTGTATAAACTGCTAGGCGTATATCCGTTCTTCTCATGAGTGTCCACAGGTTAGGATTACAATTCAAAGAAACCACCTAATTTCCTAAAGTGTACCAAATAGATTTCAAACTTAGAGCCCGCAGATGATTTTACTTGATAATTGCTTATAGAAATAAATAATATTCTGCTAAAAGTTGTATACGCCCAGAAATATACTTCTAACGGCCTTAGAAATAAATATGTTAGCCTACTTTATTTAGCGTCTCGACTAGGTGGCAGTACAAAATAGGTTGTAACAAAACATTTTACATTAATTCTGCAAATAATAATTAATAATTCGAACACTACAGACATTAATATTATAAATTACGTGTATTTTCAATTCGCTAATCCTTCTGGTTGCACTATGGCCCTGGGGTGACGCAGCCTCTAATAGAAATGAGTAGCAGGAGCAGCCCTGGGGGTAAAGGTGTTCGGTCCGTAAGACTGACAACCTTACCACTTCATGTATCGAATGTTTAAAATTTGGGAACCTCGACCTCTTGGAACTCTTAGGGCCTCCATTGCTTGCATAGGGATCACCTTAATTTTTTAACATGTATTTTAATACTTCAAAAATTAAGCATTCTCAAAAATGGGTTTTAACAATTTATTGTTAAACTAGTTTAGAAAGTAGGCTACTTAATACTTAGGAATATCTGTTAGGCCTAAGTTCCTAATTGTACATTTTCTCTCTATATTTTGTTATATTTGAACTACCGCTACAGGTATTTCATTCCAGTCTTCTTTGTCTGATTTTAGAGCGAAAATTTATCTACTTCCGTTCTTTGCTTCCTATATTTAATTTTGAATTCGTGTTTATCAATACAAGCCTACATTTTGAGTGTTACTGTACAAGGACAGAGGAAACCCGCTCACAAAATCACTAAATTAGAGTGCCTCACGGTGTTGTATAAGTTATGACGTCAATGTCTTTCAGTAAGGAGACAATGTTAAGGGTAATTATAGGGGAGATATTCTTTCTGGTGCCATGAATGTGTTTGAAAACAGGGTGCTTAGGAGGAAAATATTTGGACCTGAAAGATATGAAAATTGGGACTGGAGAAAACTGCATAACAACGAGCTTCATAACCTGCACTCTTCACCGGATATAGCAAGGATAATTAAATCATGGAAGATAAACGTTGCACGCATGAGGGAGGAAAGACATATCTCAAAAGTATTGAATGGGAGACCCAAAGGGAAAAGACCACATGGAAGACCTAGACGTAGGTGGAAGGACAATATTAAGCCCCCTGCACACAGGGACAGTAGAGGCAGCCAGTGGATGTTCTAGTGGCAGCCAGTAGGCAGTACAGTAGGGTCAATTATTTAATTGTGTATGATTATGATTAATATAAACAGTATTTATATTATATTATAGAATATAGAATATTATAGAACTTGTATTAATATAGTCAAAGTAGGTAAACTTTTATAAAAATTGTAGACTTGTAAATAGATTGTGTAGTAGGGGTAGAAAACAGAATCGGTTGTAAAATCTTTCGAATAATACTGCAGAAATCACAACACATGGGTAGAAAACAACTAAGATGTGTATTCTTCTGTTATTCAAGCTGCCTAAAAAGTTATTTTGGCTTTAAGAGGATTTGTCTGTAAAATCGCGTAAAGTTTGTCAAAAAATGTAGTTTTGGGTAGAGATTAAAACAGGTAAAAAAAGCTAGGAGTGATTTGATCTGATATTTTGTTGCCTAGAAAATATTCCTCATTCTAGAGTGTACGTTAATATACTTTGAGGAACATTTGTTAAAGAATGTATACTTTTATAGGAATTACGCCATATAATAAGGGTAGAAAACAGCTAAGGGATATTTTATACATTAATATTAATGTGGTACTAATATTACTATTACATTGTGTAGAATATTGTAGGCTAATAATTTGTATTAATATTGTATTAAAAGTAATATACTTAGCCTATATTGATATTAATTTTTTCCTGATTATATGGGGAAGGTTTTGACATAAATGAACAAAACATAAAATAAATATTCCAACAAATATATAAATATAAATAGTGCAGATTTACGAAGTCAGGAAAAAGTTTGATTCGTACATTTTCCCCAGCGGTCAATCTTTCACTATGGTACAATTAGTAAGTTAATAAGTTTTATTATTGAGTCCACAAATAAAATATTTAAAGATTTTTACATTATTGCCGGCATATAATTGAAAAGAGGGTTGCTAATACCTCCGTAACGTTCTGATAGTGTCTGGCATAACTACCTCTCGTAATCCATTCAAGGTATAAAGGATTTATAATAAAATTCAAATATCTCACTAAAAGTAACAGACTTGAATCTTTTCTGGACATGGCTGTAAAAAAACGGATTGAAATATTTAAATAAAAGTTTGTATTTTTCTTAATATACATGAAAATTACCTCTCTACAAAATTTCATCCAAATCTGGAACGGTGAGGTTAAATGGGTGTGCTGATCTGACACGGAATGACTCTACTGGCGGCCACTAAACTCAAACTCAAGCAGGTTTGAGTTTAGTGGCCGCCAGTAGTCTGCTGCACGTTGTGGGATAATTACTGGCTGCCAGTACTGGCTAGTGCTACTGGCTGCCAGTACTGTCCCTGTGTGCAGGGGGCTAAACCAGCCTTAAGTTTAGTGGCCGCCAGTAGCTACTGGACGTTGAAGGGAAGTACCCCTGCACACTGGGACAGTAGAGGGATAATTACTGGCGGCCAGTACTGGCTAGTGCTACTGGCTGCCAGTACTGTCCCTGTGTGCAGGGGGCTTTAGGATAGATTTAAGGGAAGTAGGATTTGCGAGGGATGGTTGGATGGGGTTAGCACGGAATAGGGTTGAATGGCGGGCTCAGGTAAGCGCGGCAATGAACCTTGGGGTTCCATAGAATGGATAATATTCCTTTATCATGCTGAGGAATTGTCTATTGCCATTGAGTAAGTAAGTGTGTGCGTATATATATATATATATATATATGTTATATAAATATATATATACGCGTATGTATGTATATATATATATATATATATATATATATATATATATATGTTATATAAATTTAACCTAGTTTCTTCAGCTAGATTCTTTCCAGCTTAGTTCGTCGGAAATTCATCGAATATCTCGATGGCGTTTGGTTCATCTGTGAATATATATAGTCTATATATATATATAGTAATTATTTACTGTATTTTATAGATGACATACGTTGTGACAAAAAGTCGTAAAAAAATCCATGTCCAAGTAAATGACATACGCCTAAAAAAAGTTGCATAAAAATGTTAAACACGATAGCAGGACAGACTGTGTACAGCACATCAATCCGTGTGTCAACAGTCCCAGTTTTGTCATAATGAAGTTTTGCACTAGTATTAGCAACTCATAACCATTTCTCCATGGAAGGGGGCACGTACGATATTGTTTGCGGAGTACACACCAACTTGAAACAACACTCATCTCTTTCCTTTTAACAAAAGTGGCTTAAGTATCAGGATTGATGCATATCTTAATATTGAACAGACTATCACTGAGATTGAGAGATTCCATGCTTTCCGTGCATTAGTTCAGTAATGGATTTAATGTCGTTCTGAGTTAATTTTAAGGGAAGTGGCAAACAGGTTTGGATACTGAGAAATAGGAGAAATTCATTATTATTTTCTCAGCAATGAATTGTTCTGTCACATTGTAATCTGACATGCTCTTTATTGACTGCTTCTACCTAGGTACAATTGCATACTGTTTTCAGATTTAGCCAAAGTATTACATTTAAAGGCGATTACTTACTTATTTACTTACTTATTTATTTACTTACTTACTTACTTACTTACTTACTTACTTACTTACTTACTTAGGCCTATTCACTTACTCTTTGGCAATAGACAATTCATCAGCATGCTAAAGGAAGATTATTTATTTTACGGAATCCGAAGGTTCATTGCCTCGCCATTCAACCCTATTCTGCGCTAACTCCAACCATCCCTCGCAAGTTTCACTTCCCTTAAGTCTATCCTAATGTTGTCCTCCCACCTATGCCTAGGTCTTCCAAGTGGTCTTTTCCCTTCGGGTCTCCCATTCCATACTTTTGATTTACGGGTGATTATCGTTACAAAATGGCAGCCACGTTTCGTGCACTGAAATGCCGTTTCCATGATAATTTCCATAAATATCGATATTTCTGACTGATTATTTTTTCTAATTGTTAATGTCATGTGTACAAAACTATCTACAATAACCGAGTTAACACTAACAGTTTATTTAAAAAGAATATTTTATTGTAAAAGAAAATGTTTAAAAAATTGCTCTTCATGGATTTATTAAAAAAAAAAAGTATATTCTAGATATTCCACTCTAGTCCTATTCTTGCAGGTCTTCGACATAAGGATACCAACTCTCTGCCATCAACTTAGGCGTTCAAAGATTGTCCCATCTTCGACTCTCGGGAGGAGGCCGTACACACTCCCCCGCACGTAAGCGACTTATATATTATACAAGTGGAAATGCGTCCGAAAAACCTGTTTTCGAACGGCCTGTAAACAGTAAGGCATGAAGAGAAAAATTGTTCAGTTCTCAATTAGTATATGTCCTTGGCTTGATTAATGTGTATGCACACGTGTGTTTTCTAAAAATAAGTAGAGTAGTGCATTTAAAAAGTGCAGCAAAAATGTATGGTAAATTCCGAAACGATAACATCGTCTGCATGTGGCAGACAATGGCTAAAACCAGTTTGCTTATTTGCATACACTTGCCGTGCTTGTTGACATGTCATCAATACCGGCTTTTGCCTGTGAATGGGCGAACCTCCTGCAGTGGAAAGGAAGGATTGTGTAACGTCAAAAGACGTTTCTAAATGCAATGAAATAATTACATTTTCTTGTCTAATTCACTTTGTTTTTCCAGTATTGCTGTGCGATAATATTGTCTGAAATTTTACGTGCATAGTTTTTCCCCCAGTAGGCTATTTATTGTAATGACTAATGAGCCTGACAATAAATTCTTAAGCCCCGGTTTCACCTACCCGGAACTCCCAAATATCCCCAATAATAGTAGCAGAAGTGAAATTCTGCAACTTTCGTCCTTGTGAATACGCTTGGATGATTCCTTAATATAAGAAACATTCCCTTAAGGGGGGCATACAGCTTTCGGTTAAATTCAGAGGTGAGAAATAGGTGAACATTATTGTTTTTCCTCAGCAATGAATTGCTCTACAATCTTGCAATCTGACATAGTCTTTATTGGCTACTTCTACAATTGTATAGGCCTACTATTTTCAAAATTAATAAAACTGTCACGGTTGCGGGTAATTTTCGTTTCTTTCACTTATATGCCGTTCCCTTGATAACTTCCACAAATATCATTATCGCTTAGTCATTATTTTACTGTGTATTTGTTAATATCATATGAACAACACTATCTAAAATCATTAATTTAACATAAATAGTTTATTTTTAATATATATAAGTTATATATATATATATATATATATATATATATATATATATATATATATATATATATATATGTGAAAAAGAACAATTTAAAACATTGATTAAAAAAATACTTATACTGTAATTATTCCAAAGATTGTAGATAATGTTTTCACATGATGTTTGCATATAGATAGAAAGAAGAATCACTAAAAAAATAACGCCTTTTCTGGAAATTATCACGGAAACGGCTTTATAGTGCACGAAACGAGGCTGCCATTTTGTGACGATAATTACCCATAACTGTAAAAGTTTCATTAATTTTGAAAATAGTGTTGCAATTGTAAAAGTAGTCATTAAAGAGTATGTCAGATTGCAAGATTGTGGAGCAATTCATTGCTGAGGGGGGGGGAATGATGAAATTCGCCTCATCTGTGAATTTCACCGAAAGACGCATATCCCACCTTAAGAGAATCTGCATGAACTAGCTGTAAAAGCTGTATGCAGAACACATGTCACATTGTATCTGCGAAATTGACTGATCGAAAGCTTCCAGAGGCTTGTAAACGTGAACTTTTTGTAGCCTATAGCTTCAAGAAGAACTAAAATCCTGTGTGATGGTGATAGTCAAGAAGAGATGTTAAATGAACGTATTGGGGATAGAGATCAGGTATCGCGTTGAGATGTTGTGTTTTATGTTTCGGATTCTTTAATTAACATAATATCCCCGATTCGAAAACCTTAGGTTTCAGTCTATCTGAGATTCCTTGCGCTCCTTACCAGTCAGTTGCATCTGTTGGGACTGAGTCTGTAGGCCCAATCCTAGAGAGGTGAAATGAGTCGTAACCTACTCTCTGATTGTGACTATTATTATTATTATTATTATTATTATTATTACTTACTTACTTACTTACTTACTTACTTACTTACTTACTTACTTACTTACTTACTTACTTACTTACTTACTTACTTACTCAATGGCAATAGACCATTCCTAAGCAAGCTAAATGAATTTTATCCATTTTATGGAACCCGGAGTTTCATTGCCGCGTTTACCTAACCTCGCCATTCCACCCTATTCTGTGCTAACTCCATCCAACCATCCCTCGTAAATCCTACTTCCTTTAAATCTATCCTAATATTGTCCTCCCACGTGCGTCTAGGTCTTCCAAGTGGTATTTTCCCCTCCAGTCTCCCAGTCAATATTTTTTAGATAGTCTTTCCTCCCCTATGCGCGCAACATGTCCAGCTCATTTCAACCTCCGTGATTTAATTCCTCTTACTATATCTGGTGAAGAGTACAGGTTATGAAGCTCGTCGTTATGCTGTTTTCTCTAGTCACCGTTTTCGTCTCTCTTAGGCCCAATTATTTTTCTAAGCACCCTGTTTTCGAACACTCACAGATTATGTTCTTCTCAAAGAGTAAGTGACCATATCTCACATCCATATAGTACAACCGGCAGGATAATAATAATTGTCTTATAAATTTTTATTTTTAGATTTCTGGACAGAACACGAGAAGATAAGAGTTTCTGAACTGCATATAATTAAGCATTTCCTGATTTCGGTCGACGCTTAACTTCTACTTTAATATTATTTGTATCTGTAATAATAATAATAATAATAATAATAATAATAATAATAATAATAATAATAATAATTATTATTATTATTATTATTATTATTATTATTATTAAATTGATATACTGTAGTAGTCACCAGCGATATTGTACTCCTATGTGGTTACTAAATGGAAATTATGAATGTTCAGTTCGTACGAAACTGTTATTTATTCTGTGCTGTCAATTATATAAATGCACTTTATTCATCAAATAGTACTAATTAAATTTAACTCACGCTGTTCGACTTCCTAGATACATTTAAAACTTGCATGTTATAATAAGCCTACCCATAATAATGATCTTTAATAGACCTCTGTTATTCCAATTTCATAGCCCAGATATTTTAAAACGGGATGATATAATAGGAGCCCTCCTTGTTAATAAACAAGTGAAGCTGATACTACTACAAGTAGTTACATTTAATACCAACTACTGCCGTCTGATTAATCTTTCCGGTTAACAAACCCGAGTAACTTTGTTTCATTTTTTTTCCACGAATCTAAACCTAAGAATTTCAGTTTAAACCCGAAATAAAGGAATTTATATTTGTGTAATTAGTCTAATAATTAATCCGAGAGTGTTCGAAAACAGAGTGCTTAGGAAAATAGTTGGGCCTAAAAGAGATGAAAATGGGGACTGGAGAAAACTGAACAACGTGAGCTTCATAACCTGTACTCTTCATCGGATATAGTAAGAGTAATTAAATCACGGAGGATGGAATGGGCTGGACATGTTGCACGCATGGGGGAGGAAAGACATCTCTCATAAGTATTGAATGGGAAACCCGAGGGGAAAAGACCACTTGGAAGACCTAGACGTAGGTGGGAGGACAATATTAGGTTAGATTTAAGGGAAGTAGGATTTGCGAGGGATGGTTGGATGGAGTTAGCGCAGAATAGGGTTGAATAGCGGGCTCAGGTAAGCGCTGCAATGAACCTTCTGGTTCCATAAAATAGATAATATTCATCTAGCTTGCTGAGGAATTTTCTATTGCCATTACGTAAGTAAGTAATTAATGTAAAATTAAAGGAGAGATACAAGTTTCATAACAAAACAGTTTTTTCTTTCTAGACTTCCCGTAGAAGATAAGTTGATAACCTACTCCTACAGACTGGCTTCAATGTGGAAATGTGTTAGTCGTGTTAAAGAATCTCGAACCACACGTATCGGCAGTTTCTCGATTTTTGTTTAGGGTAGAACGGAATACTCTGTCTTCCTAAGGAAATAAAGGGTATTGCGTAAACATAAGCCAATTATTTATAATTTTATGGACGTTAGCGAAAATTATTCGAGCGAATTAATAAGGAAATAAAGGGTATTGCGTAAACATAAGCCAATTATTTATAATTTTATGGACGTTAGCGAAAATTATTCGAGCGAATTATGTATGATTGCTTTGTAATTCCTTCCTTTTTTTTTTAATACAAGTCACTCTGGAGATGCGTAGTTTTCAGTCAGCTGTGTCGACTCTTTTCCCCTCATTTGTTCCATTTGTTTTTAACTTTCTCATCGTTTCATTTCCATTTTATTCTTTAAATGGAAGATGAAAGCTAAATTGAGTTACTCTTCCAGCGAGTACAGCTTTTAATGATACCATTTTCTCTTGAACGCTGTTTGTCTGCTCTTAATATCTTAAATGAAGTTCCTTGATTTTAGAGAAAGAGATTGCAAGCTCAGACCTTTCTTTCAATCTCGTGTGTTTTTCTTACTTTCTCTCAAAGCAAGTATTGTGTTCGACCCTGAAATTCGAAATCGAAGTTTTAGCATTAACACTTGTTCCCCTGAATATAAAAGTATATTCTGAAAAATGTCTCTGTATCTGAACAACTTCGGGGAAAAATAAACTTACCAACGTAAATTTTATTTTTGGGTGTATAATCTTTCTCGAATGCTACATGAAACATGTTTACTTTATCTTACTATCATTTTATACGATTGAATTGATTTTAAGTTTCATGCATTAAGTTGCTTCTATGCCTACCACGCCGTAGGAATTTTAAGTCTCACATTTTTAAATGGAAAATGTCTGAAGGTAGTTATGAGCTAGCCGTCTTTTCTATAAATTCGGTTCCAGTTCTTGCTTTATTAGCTTGCATGGAACAGTTGGTTAGACACTGACTTCCTGTTGCCAGTTCATGGTTCGATCTCATCCAGGTCATGACATTTATGTGGCCCCAATTGTGACAGAAATAAAAATAAAAATATTCTGTTAAGTATATTTTTCTACCCTATTTTAGTATAGTGAGAAGAACAAGTGCAACACACAGACGAGTGTGACTTATTGCATGGAGTATCTCACAAAGTTTTCATTTTTCTTACCATGACGGAGGAAGAAGATGGAACATTTGCCTGGGGTCGAGAATTGTGTCCCTTTTCATTTTCTCCTTTGACACTTCTCTTCCTCTATCCGAGATGAGACCAGGCCAACTCGGGTCAAATGGAAGCAACGAGATTCGGAGTATAGGATTTGCGTCGTTTCCGGATCTTGAGTAGACCAATCATCCTGTCCACATTTTATTTTACAAGCATGAATAACAGTTTTCGGGGAACGTAAAGAGGCTGGATTCTTCAGATAGGCGTTCTATATAGATGTGATGTGCCTGATTTTTACTGAAGTGAGGGAGATTTAATGTAATTTACGTGGAAAAATAAATAAATAATAATAATAATAATAATAATAATACTGAGTACCGTAGTTTATAACTAACTTTCGTAATTCTGCTTTTGAAAATGTTTAAGTCCTGTTATCAGACTAAGACAAAACCCTTCAGTTATGGAGCTGTTTCTGTCAGTTTCGATTAGAGAAATATTTTGTTACATTGTAAGTTTACATGTTTCGTAAACATATTGCGACTTTAAAGCTGTGTTAAAATAAAATTAAGTTCATTTAGGATCAAATTTGGAAGGTGTTTTCTTGAGTGAACCATCGAGAAATTTATTTACGCTTTGTCATATTTTGAGTCGGGTCTACTCAATACAATAGAAAAAAAATGATAACATGATTAGCTCAAAATTAAAACTTATGTTTTAAAGAAGTTTATGGGTATATTTAAACAAATAATCTTTCTAGTTTTAATACATGCGTTATTAACTTGTCTCAAATACAATAAAATAATCTTTTAACTACATCGGATAATTTACTATAACTTAGAACTATGTAAGGTGGCAACTTTTTCTTCAGATATTGCATATTATAGTAAATGCTGTGCGAACCAAAAATGAAGCCTCTGGACTTCTACTGTGCAAAACGCGCGGTCGCGAGCGGGCATAGGTTGACCGATCGCCGTGACAATTTTTAGTTCTAACCGGCACTTCCATCTCTCAGTTGAAAATAAGAGAGTTGCTAAAAATTTCCTGAAGGATGTAATAAGCTAGCCTTGTTTGTACATACTCAATCGTGAAATCTTGCGTGGCGAACAGTTCACTTTTGTATGAGGCTGAGACAATTGAAGTAGCATTCCCTGCAATGTAGCCTCTTATTCTATATCAGAATTTGAAGCGCGGATATTGTATTCCCCATGCTTAGAGTAAGAAGAGTTATGTGAGTGTATCATAATTTTTTCTCTGTCACTGGGGTTCTTGGTCTCGTGATTTACAAACCTTAGTATTGCCTACATGAAGACACTTTTTTTTTGTATTTGCTTAACGTTATCGCCTAGGGTTACAAATTCTAAAGCATAACTAGAACTGGAATCTTTATGTAGTTTCATTTGGAAAATGTGTACTTAAATATGTCGTGGAAAATGCTGTAGCCCTAATATGTTCAAAATATTTAAAATTAAAAAAAAATTATATGATATATTTAATAAATTTATTTATTATTTCTTTTAAGAGATCATCGTGCAATATTTTTTTTCAGCATAGTAAACAATTATATATTTTTCCACATTCTCTGGGGTCATTGTTATGGGCGGAAAATGACGTTTCAGCGTCACATGATGTTTGGGGCAAATTTTAAGATAGGCGTCTAATTATGAGAAAATCTCCTCAGGAGGTCAATAACATCTCCATTATTTTGGAATTTTCCACACTGCGAAATGTTTGATATGTAGGATTTATTTACAAAACCTCTAGGCCTATCACTTTTCAGCCACTTGTAAATGTTAATCTATAAAAGGCGAACAACAAACCTTAGAGTAGATTTAGTAAAACCTACCCTGAACTTAACCGTGTTTATGCAGTGGTGTGAGAGAAGTTGTCATGTTTCATCAATGACTTATAAATAAAATAATATGTAAGTGGTTAAATATTATGTAATATCAAACTAATATTTGAAGTGCCATAAATATGTGAAATATAACTTCATTAAACTAGTCGTCATATGGTGTACTAGGGACATTTATGGTTTTCCACAATGTGAAGGTAAAGTGTAAAAATTTGCCTATGTAATTAGTAATTACAGAGAAATCTCAGCCCTATACCCGAGACGAGCTAAGAAGGAAACCTGAAGTAAACAAACACCAGCATGTCTGTCTCACTCTTAGATCTTACTAGTAATGTGATAGAGTGAGACAGATGTACTGGTTTTTGTTTACTTCAGGGTTCCTTCTTAGAACGGTCAGACTTTAGTCATAATCACTTCTCAAATGATCTGTTTATAATAGTCTTTACAAGTAACAGTTGGTTGCAGATCTGCACAAGATTGACAATTCCGCGGTTAGTTCCATTTAGAAAGGAAGTAGAAATTGTATTTATAATTTGTTTAATGTAAAAAGTTTAGTGACTTAGATTACATACATCATAAAACGTTTCTCGCTTGTGTTTCACATTGAGTTCCAACATAATCCCACATAGGCCCGTTGCAGGTGACATAATCCCGTGAATGAATCTTCATTCTACAACATTCCTAGTATTTTTAGAACGGGGGCTGCAGTTGGCACTCTCAACATACAACGATATCCGTCAGTCTGAGCAAATAAAACACCGGAATCTTATTGATGAGAACGGAATATCGCTTGGCAATTTGACAGAGGAGCGTATCTGCATTGCGAATATATTCCATTTCCATTCATTAGATTTTTGTTTTATTATTTCGAACGTCAGCACAATTTTACCGTAAATTTATATGCTGGTTCAGTTGAATTTTTTGTTATTTCTCTTGAACCACATTGTCTTATAAGAAGATCTCGCTATTTCAGTATTTTAACGTTGTAATGAAACACGCTTGGGATGTGTACATGGTTTTCTTCCATATAGGCCTTATTATCAAAACAGGCGCCAAAACTGAACTGTTGTGAAGGAAATTTCGAGAATGAGTCGGAGAGTAACGCACAATAATTTTTCTCTGCGTTGGTATTGTGGCTGGGATGTGTAAAATTCACCGAGATTAGTTTGAAGTTTGCGCTACAGACAAAAGTTTTATTACATGTGAGCTCTAGTGAAAAATGCGTGGACTACATAGCTCATATGGCGTGCATTTTACAGTCCTCCATATGTGAAAATTAGCGAATCGTAGTTGGATTTTTGTGGGCTAAAAGACATAGCCCATGTTAAATTCACAGGGGCGTGTGTAGCAGGTATGGGCAAGACTGTATGATGGACCGTAGCAACGTCTCTAGATGGCATTCATAGTGACAGGGCGCCAGTTGCACCATTGGGAAAAATATTGGGGGAGAAAGTCCACAATTTGTGGTAATACAAAAATATTTAAGCTTTTTGAAATAAAAATTCACTGTTGATTTCAAAATATTAGTTATAAAGCAAGAGTAGGTCTATATTATAAAATTAAAGTTGTATTTTGAAAAGAAAGAAAAAAAACTGCTAGTCGTCAGCACTTTGACTCAAATCTGATATAAAAAAGATTTGAGGAACAATGGGTTAAGAAAGGTTTTATTAGAACTTACAGGTGTTTAATAAAATTTATCAGGCTTCCCAGACCTAATAATGATATACCGGTATATCTGTGCAAAAATTTCGCACATTCAACCCTGATTTTCCACGCCCAAAAGTGGTGTATTCCTTTCTCAACAAGTACAAAGCGTGCAGCAATGATAAAAGTTCAGTGGAAAGGATTCTTTTTTACAGACTTCGGACGTAGCATACTCAGAATACGTTAAAACATATCGTTTGTTCAAAACGTTTGTTGTATATAATTACCGCTCGGCTAAGAGCGATGGGCTTCTTTCTGGGGGGGGGGGGATGCGCCATAGAATTTAGGGCGGGAAGGGCACCCCTGCATAGTGTTGCTCAGATAGGGACCGCAGATGGATCCGCCTGTTATTCAGAATTACAGTACCTTCTTCATGGTTGTATTGCAGCCCTCGGAAGAAATTGTGTAACCCCTCTAATAACCCCGCACGAAATTCCAACATCTTCGCGTTTGTCGGAAGGAATTCAAAAACTCTGGTTTGAGTTCGCTTAACATTTTACAAGGATTTGAGTTAGTAAATCACGCAGACTGTGGTGGGCAGGACATGTAGTTCGAATAAAAAGTAACAAAGAACCATTCAAGATATCATTGTAAACTAGGCAAAATACTTGCGGTAAGACCTTACACACAGATGAAAGGACATTATTACACCGATTTTTGGGAGACTGGAATGAGAAGAACTTGACCAGAAGAAACTAAGTACGGTACTGCAAAAGATAGATAATGCTATTTGTTCCATTATTGATCTATAATTGCTGAGGGTTAATGACAAGGCATTTCTTGTTGAAAAAATTGCGAATAAATGCAAAATAGAAATGTATTTAGGACCTAAATTGTTTTTAAAACAATTGTGAATTTTTTAATGACCAATAAATTACCCCTTATTACTTATAATTACGCTTTTAGGAACAATCTGTTGATTTTATAGAGCAATTTAATGGATGATCCATGCGTTATTTTAATTTACAATGTAAACCACTTTTTCAAACTAAAGAACTAAGTAAATGCTAGTTGGATATGTGGATATGTGCTATTTAAATTGAGAAAAGTAAATTTGAATTAAAACGAACTATGAAGACTTGGCGGAGCAAATGAAAATGATTTTCTGTTGCCTCACAGTAATGATTTGTGTTGTGTATGGAAACCCTTTTCTCTAACTCTACTGAAAGAAATTGGTGTAGGCCTAACTTATATTGAAAACAAGCGATATCTCCTGGATCTAGTTCACTGTCGTTAATGTAACACTTCATAGAAAACTATGCAAGTAAAAAAAAAAAAAAAAAAAAAACTGAAAACACGAAAAATGAAAAGAAAAGTGTCTTGAATATGACGAAAAATTCAAAATAATGCCATAACAAAGTGCCCTTATTTAATCAATGAATTCTTGGCACATATTTGTGTATATTCGAGCTATCTATCAATAGTCATATAAAGAATCAAAATTAACAAATGCCAGCCCTAATGATGAGATATTCTGATGTGCACTCTTTAACTCTAGACTGGGCATCCCTCAGCTCAGCCATTAATTATAACGTATAAAATATAATATGGTAATTCGTAAGGCCATAATCTTAAAGCAGTATAGAAGTGTTCTATCCCTATTTCCCTTGTATCAGATTTACTTGAGCAAATGAGAGTTTTATGTTTTATTTTATATAGTGAGCTTGGTAACTATAGCTGCCGATGCAGGCCAAGAAGGACAAAATGAAGCTGATATGCACAGGGGTCGAGCTTTTAGTGTCACGGCTGGCATCAAGCCTTTCAGTTGTAAATAGGGCTTAAGTCTCCATCACATAAAACCTAATGTGGCTCGATGGCTTTCTTGTACCAGGTCAAAATGTAATGAAACCTTCTTCCCTACTTCGCGTTTATGAGCTTTTTGTGGACGTAGCACTATCGAATCCCTTAATCATCAAATGATAGCGTTTATTCTTTTCATAAAGTTTACAGTATTTCTTAGAAGAATATGTTTTTGCAAAATTAAAACAAAAAAGTTTTGCGACATCCATATTTAATAGTATTATAGTACAGGATAAAAGCCATAATTAGGGAAAAAAGTGCTAAAAATTTATTCCATTCTCGATTAGAGTTTCTTTCATAGGAGCTAAGCGGCTTGGTTCTAAAAGGGCCAATGTTAATTTTTTTGCAAAATTGAGATTACTGAGCTCGGCTAGTCATTATCTTTCACATACTAAAAACATCCCCTGCATCCTTTTCTTTCTCCCTTTTAAACTTATTTTCTCCTTTCATCTCCCTTCTCATTTCTCGTTTCTTCCCACTCTCAGCGTCTGCTTTCGGTTTTATTCGAATTCTCTATCTTTGTTTTCTGTCCTTTTTTGCACTTTCTTTCCGCTCCCCCATTTCACCCTCCCCATATCTCTCTCCCCTCTCTCTCTCTCCCCCTCTCTCTCCCCCCCTCTCTCTCTCTCTCTCTCTCTCTCTCTCTCTCTCTCTCTCTCTCTCCTGTCTCTTATGTTCGCTATAGGGTTTTATTATTTTTTTTAGGTTAGGATAGTAATTTATCATACATTTGTAATAAAATGACAGGAATGAATTTTATATTTTGTGAAATTACAAAATAATTTCAAGATATGAACTATGGGCCTATTCATTATATTAACTGTGTGCAATCCGGCACGGTTTCATAAGTTATGTCAGAAATTGAGTGTAGGAAATGTAATTGAAAGCTAATATTTTTAGTATTGTCTTACGACTACTTTTATATTTATGTGTGTAGCATTTCTACAGCATCTCGTAACTTTGGGCGTATTAATTTAAAGGAATAAATTACGAGAGTTAGGGATAATTGATATGCCTCAGAATCATGAAGTGTAAGCCTATTGTCAGCTTCTTCGTATACATAATTTTCATACGATATCTTATTTACCATTATAGGCAAGTTGCATAAGACTGTTTTTATTCGACCATAATTAGTCAAGTGTTCAAATTTTGAGATTTTAGATTCACTCAAACAAATGGCAAAGAGCCCGCTAATGCCCTTCGCGTCAGCTGATTGTCGTAGCTTTTGTCTTCTACGACAGTAAGGAATGCCCCCAACATGAACATTTAGATTTTAAAATCTAAGTAAATTTAACTTATCAAACACTTTCCTTTAAAACTACCCTCTATTTTCTTTGACACCTTCAGGTTTCCACGAAAAGAAAGAAAATAACAAATGCAATTTTATTTTTGTAAAACAAATACGGATTTAGCGGTTTTCAAGTCACTCATGACATTGAATATGACATTTCACCGAATACTTAAATAATTAAAAATGTAATGAATAATTCAAAACCAGGAAATGAATTAAAAATACGCCGCTATTTGTGTAATTTTATTGTAAGCGAGACAGCCGATGGCGATCCACTCGATATATCGCGTTGGTCGCGCCGTACGCTGTTGTTACCGGTACCAACACTTGCCACTAAGGTCAGCTTTTTTTTTAACATTAAATTCTCCCACACATAAAATTTTGCATTATTTTCATAATAGGTTATGATGTTTAATAATTGTGTGTTGTTTTTTCTTAAATTTATTAATTTTTTATCAAAGAAGCTACAGGTATAAGTACTTTAGATGTCCAGTCTTAGCGAATTTAGGTATGTAAAAAAAATGCACGTAGATAATATAAAATGAATGTGATAAAACAAAACGATAAAATTATGATATACACTTGAAATTCCACAAATTCCTATAGAATACCTGGTTGGTCGCTGATTCATAAGCTACTGAAAGTCATGAAAATTTGATCATAGTAATAACTAGGGGGCAGATTTCTATAACATGTCATATTTTTCCCCCTTTGCATTATTTCAAGTTTCCCACTAATTTAAACCCGATTCCAAGCATCCTGGTGAAAATGGAACGGCTTTTATTATGCATATAATTGCATGATTAGGACATTTTCAACTATTGTAGCATATTTAGTATGAATATGGATATTTAGGTCATATTTTTTGCATATATGTGTGCATATTAAAGAAATTTTGAAGATTCATATCATTTTTTGTAAATTTTGCATTATAATGATACTTTTTGAGAATTTACAGATATTTTAAATAATTAACACCATATTTTAATAAAATAAATTGTAATGAAACTTAAAAAAAATATACATAATGTGCAAGTTGTAAAGTCATATTTTAAATTTTATTGGTCATATTTTAATGTTTTTAGGTCAAAAATGCATGCATATATCCTATTTTTTAGGTCATAGAAATCCGCCCCCCAGTAATAACCTATAAGATATTGTGAATGATAATCCTTGGCATGTAGTTAAAATTTCAACATGATTGATCATAAATTGGGGAATTGCGATTATTCATTATAGTCATGATTTAAGTTGGACGAACAGATAGAATAATGATACTTACGTAAGTTAAGAAGAGTTCTGCACCATACATTTGAGTAAATCATTTCTTTACACCAGCTTTTAGAATATGAGAGATATGGGATTGATTGATACCGGCGGGCAAGCTATACCTGGGAAGGCATAAACGGGCAGTGGGTGAGTGGGTGGTTGGTAGTGGTGTGTATACCACTGCACTGCCCGGGGAGACAAGTCTGCTTGCTGAATCAGTCCGCCTCCCGATTCCATTACGCTCCGATCGTCCAGCACGCGTCTGTTCATACGTATTGCAGTGTACTTGGTAGTGAACGCGTGTTCGTGTGACAGTGGTCTACAACAGCTGTTTTGTTGTGTGTTTATCTCTACAACTGACATGAAAAGGTAATAAAGAATATTCCGTACCTGTTCGATAAACTTAACTAGAAATTTAACGTACATATGCTCAGTTATTTAAACATTCCCATTAGAAAAATACGTAATTTTCATTATGCCATTATCTGTTCCTATAATTATCACTAGGGGGCGGATTTCTATGACCTAAGAAATAGGATATATGCATGCATGTATGACCTAAAAAACATTAAAATATGACCATTAAAATTTAAAATATGACTTCACCACTTACACATTATGTATATATTTTTAAGTTTCATTACAATTCATTTTATTAAAATATAATGTTAATTATTTAAAAATCTGTAAATTCTCAAAAAGTATCAGTACAATGCAAAATTTACAAAATATGATATGAAACTTCAAATTTTTTTTAATCTGCATACAAATATGCCGAAAATATGAACTAAATATGCATATTCATACTAAATGTGCTACAATAGCTGATAATTTCCTAATATGCAGTTATATGCAGAATTATAGCCGTTCCATTTTCACCAGGATGCTTGGAATCGGGTATAAATTAGTCGGAAACCTGAAATAATGGAAAGGGGAAAAATATGACATTTCATATAAATCCGCCCCCTAATTACCACAAATAATGTATGCTATAATCAGTATTTACTTAAGAATTACCTGCTGTAACTTTAATGTCAATTACTTAACTGAGGAACTATTAACTTATAGAAAAATCTTACGTGATACATACAACTTTCTCTATCCTAACCATGAATATTGCTATTTCCTGCAAGTGGTCACATTGCAGGAGTATGTATTCAGTTATGTGGACCTCTCAGAATGCCATGCTGTTCTAGAGACCACAACTTGAAAATTAGTGGAAGTGGTAGGCTTATAACTACCCTTAAGTTAATTCATGTGGATACTTTAAAAAGTTTGATGTTTAAGTACAGTTGTTAGAGTAAATTATTTTAACAATCGTTTCGTCAAACAATATTTTGTTCATGTAAAAGGGTAATAAAATTAAGCAACAAATTCGCCTTGCTTCGCATCACATTCTCTCTCTCTCTTTCTTTTATTTTTATTTTTTTTATTTTCCCTTTGAGAGCCATGCTATACATCCACACACACTGAGAGTCAGAACATGCCTACAGACTTCCTAAATATTTTTTTTCTCTCAAAGTAGGCTACATCAAAACATGTTCCGTATTAAAAATTGAAGTCAGGTCGAACGACGGGTACGGTTAGAGAATGGAAAAGTTCTATTACAAAATAATTTATTTCCCATTATCTGAGCAATACTGGCAATGACTACATGCACTTTTAATTTAAGCGTTTACAGCTGTCGTTTCCGTTTAAATAGAGGTCGCAATAGGGATTTTTAAGTAATAAGAGAATACGATAGTCAAATCATATTAAAATAGATGCTCTATTTTCAATCTTTGTTTCTAGTTATACAGTAATCTTCGTGGTATGTTTCAACTTTTTGAAGCATGAGGGTATTTACGCCTTACACTCTCAAAAGCCAGATTAACCAAGGGGGGCTTCAAATATGGCCATATTTATATGGAGATTTGAAGGATTTCCTGAGTATTAACAGAATTAATTATACACTAAAATGTTGTAGGCTACCCTTAAATTAAAACATACTACGAAATTGCTGCTAAAATATATAATATATTTTTAATGAAGGGTACAAACATTTCCAAAGGGAAGAGACCACTTGGAAGGCCTAGACGTAGGCGTATTAAAATAGATTTAACTAGGATTTGCGAGGGATGGTTGGATGGAGTTAGCATAGAATAGGGTTGAATGGTGGGCTCATGTATACGTGGCTGCGATCTCTGAATTCCATAAGATAAATAGCATTCCTTTAGTTATGTCAACATCCACTTCTCGCTTACTGCTTTTTATCACAGGACAAAGTATTGGAATTGTGTTTGTTTCATTTAACTACGGTTGTATACTACTGTGTAGGTATTTAAGAGTCTCCTTTTAGGTGAAATTTTGTCCCTTGTGCTTGTAAATCTGCTTTTAAATCTGCAGACATGAGACTGTCGCATTTACTTACGCATTGATGATAACGATATTAACAGGATCGAATCCAAGAATGCGGGGAGCACAAAACCAGAGTCGAACCGACAGTTGAATTTTAAAACAAGAAGATTCTGTAGATGGCTGAAAGGCTATGGCCGAAGTTTTAGAAGCGTTATTGTATTTTGAACAAGTCAGAGCCGATTATGTGATATTTGCGACTTTGCGTATTCAAAATTACTCCATTAAGTTATTCCATTCTTCTAAAAATGGCTTTTTGAAAACACGTTCAGATTTAGGAAACTGGATTGTCCACCGCTGTGGCGCTGTGCGGGCCCGGGTTCGATTCCTGGTCAGGACAAGTTACCTGGGTGATGTTTTTCCGGGGTTTTTCCTCACCTATGAGACAAATGTCGGGTAACTTTAGGCCCTTGTGGTCCTCGGATATCATCTGGCCGTCATTATCATCTTCATCCCATTCTCGCCGTGTTTGGATTGAGTCTGTGTGTGTGAATGGTGTGTCTCGTCCAATGTGTTCGTGTTGTCTCGGATGTGGCCCGGCATTGGACTGATCACTCATGCGGGGAGGCCATGTCCTTGTCTGGTCAACAAAATTATGTATGTGATCCAAAGATAATCTCTCTCCCGACAGTTCGCGGCCCTGTAAGGCCCAGGCGGCTTGGGTCGCTTAAATCCTAAAAGGGAGAGGTAAACTACGATAAAGAAAAAGAAAGAAAGGAAACTGGATTGGTAATTTCACTGGGAATTACAATGCAAGCAGTTAATTATCCGAGTAGTGCATTCAGTCACAGTGGTTACACAGTGTGTAATGGACGGGAAGCTCAATCGTATTTGATTTGCGTTTTGCATGATCTCACATTCGGGACACGTATTTCACTAATCTGACTCTGACTTCACCCTTGCCTTGTAGGGAGTGCTCAAACTTCTGCTCCTACCAAAACAGGCTATGCCTCGCTAACTCTTAACTGCACAATGCACTCAACTCGAAATGAAGTGGCTATGACACTTTACACCTGTCTCCTTTCTCTTCAATCAATACTTCTTTCTTATCCAAGTACAGTGTACAACATAAGTTCTTAAGTCATCGCTAGACCTGGGATTTTAGGCTCTAAAAAAATTAGTTTTAGGCACCTAAAATAGGCTTTTAAAACAAGTAAATAGGCTTTTAAAATATAAAATAGGCACTTAAAATATGCTTTAAAATGTGTAGATAGACAGAAAATAGACTTTAAAATAACACAATATACACTTAAACTGTAACATGGTCTTTTTTTTACTACAAGAAACGTTATACCTATTCTTAACAGAATTAACTGCAAAATTAGGCATCACGAACTATATTCACTTAAACAGATGTTGTTTCACTGCTGAATTGACACAGTAGTTCTTCCTCCTTAATCCTCCTCTCCCCCGCCAGTCAGAATATTTGGAATAATCATGTTTCTGTGAAAAACCCACCTCTGCTGTTCTGCTTTTCATTGAGGGATGTCCATTATAAATTTGTAAAAATTACAGAAGTTGAATTTAATTTTAAATGTACAAAATAGGCATTTTAGGCACTAAAATAGCAAAATAGGCTCTAAAGGTCGAAATAGGCAATTTAGGGCACTATAAAACTCTACAAATGTAAGTGATTTTTCATGAAACGTCCACATATTTAAAAATTTTAATGTTATTTCATAAGGAACAAAATAGGTATTTGCCTTAAAATCCCAGGTCTAGTCATCCCATAGAAGAGAACTATCTCTGCCTTCAGGCAACTGTTAGTCGGTTATAATTACCGTTATAGATAAGTTGCATAACATTGTTTTTGCTCGACCTTAATTAGTCTAAATGTTTAAGTTTTTAGATTTAAAATTCACTCAAACAAACACCCGTCCTGTCCTTTGCATCAGCTGGCTACTGGTTCTTGTAGTTCTTGTCTTCTACGACAGATGACAGCTTACGGCATCGGTCAAATCTAGTCTTTCTTTTGCTAGTTATCTTGAAACCAACGGATTTTGACAACACGAAATAAATTCATTTCAATATGATATTAAAATTAACATAAACTCAATTGCTTTTATTTTAAATACAGGCTATTTATTACTCAGTTTTCAACTAGTACTCTTATGGTCTCTCCGTGTTCGATAATAATCGATACCACAGCGATGTCATAACGGAAATCTGTATCGTTATGGATATCATTATGATATCGTTACGTTACACGTAATCAGGGGCGTATTCAGAGGCGAAACGTTAAATTATGCTAATATGTTGCACATAAGGACACTTTAATTTCTCAGATAGTAGACAGTCTAATTGCACATCTTGACTCATAAATAGGGGCGTATTTTTTGGTAACAACGATAAGCGCGAAATTTTATAAAACAACCTCCCTTAGCTATATTTAGCTTTTATATGCTTAAAATACCAATATGAACCGAATTGAATCCACGAAATATCGCGAAATTTACTCGATTCCGCGAAATGTGTCTATAAGCGCGAAATATGCCCCTTCTGTCCTTAAAGTGAGAAATGAGCACGAAAATGTGCCTTAAAATCACAATATTTTGTTTTGGTGTACTATAATTTTTATTTCTTAGCAGCATGCTTTTTTGCTGCTGTTTCTGTGGCTGTCGAAGATTTACCGTTATATCGATATTTGTGATCGATTACAAAGTTTGCAGAATTTACGCAAAGATTGTTTGTAACCTTGTATTGTACTGTTGAGTCCTCTCCTTTCCTGCTATGTCTTTGATAAGTTAGCGATGCCTATGATCGCTTACAGCAGAAGAGTGTAGAATGTTTGTTACTTGTATTCAACAGATTTCGTCTATTATCCACAGTGGTATGGTTGGCACTTCTGTTTGCAAATGGCTATCTGATGGTGTTTAGTAGAAATTACGATAATATTTCTCGTCATTATATTTGAACATTAACTATAATCATGTCTAAATCAAAAGTTACTTCAGTTCATACGAGGGCAGAAGAATATAGAAATGAGGGGGGGGGTGTTAGTTCATGTAAATAAAGAAGCAAAGTTTGTCATTGCGCAATGTTCCCAATGTAGTATAATGTAATTCATTTCACGAAATACCCACCGAAATAGAAGGAAGTTAACACCGAAATCAGCCATTTTATTTCACCAATAAATCAGGGCCCTACTCATAAAAGATGAAAGGCCAATCGTGAAATAGAAATGCCAGCACTGCTTCGCCAGTATGTACAAATTCAGCCTAAATGGAATTTTTACCTAAACAGCTCAAGCTGGCATGAACGCATAGTTAGCTCGCTTAGCTACTTAGTTATTTATTTATTGTCATTAAGGATAAAAATGCAATAGACATGGTCATGGAAAAATACAATATCATTATAATCAGCACAAAATGCCTCATTTATATCATCCGTTGGGTGATCAACCATGTCTGCAATACCCTTTCAAATCTTTTTATGTTTACAATGGTGGTAGTTTATTGAATAGCCTAATGCTTACAGATTGATAGGTATTAAATGTCTTACTGAGCTTATAATGTGCTCTATGAATACGAAAATTAAATCTCGTTCTGTAGTTACGCAATTGATTACATTCAGTTAATTGAGTTAGATATTTTTGGTGTAGAATAAACCGCTTAAAATATAAGTAATGGCAACTGTAAGAATTCTCTCTCTTACAAATAGAGCTCTACAGTGATCTAATTAGTTAGCATTAGACATAATACGAATCGCTTTTTCTGTAGTATTAGCACATCTTTCCCCTTAGTACCATTGCCCCAAAACAGTATACCATACAGTAAAACACTATGAAAAAGAGAAAAATAACACTCTCTTAAGTATCTATCTGGTAGTAATGTCTTCAATATTCTTAACTGGTACACAACACTAGCTAATTTTTTATAAACACTTGTAATATGGTTATCCCATTATAATCAATATTAATAATAAATGGGAGGCACATATTTATGATCATTACTGTTATTAAGATTTTTTTATTTCTATTGATTATGGTTTGCAGTATTTTCGTTACATTTGCACGAGAGGAATTATGTTTCGGTGAATAAATTAGCTCTTTAAATTTTGCTATATGATGGGTAATTAATCCATTCAACCAGCTTAGGAAGATAGTTCGTCTCCAAGTGCTACATATTGCATTATTTTACATTGGGAAGGGTTAGACCACTATTGCGCTGACCCCATCGCCTAACTACATACACGTCTTGTTAAGAAAATGAAAATAAAATGTAATCTAAAGCAAGGCTATTGAGTTAATTAGTTTCATTTTTCCTGTGGTATAGTTGAATATATGGTAGTTTTGTAAAATCCGCCTATATACCACAAATGTAACAATAAATAACAGAAAATTCATTTCATATTAACTTACATCAAGTTCTACTTATTGTTTTAAGAAGAGGAATTTTAAGCAGATTATAATTAACCTTTTTACTGTATAAATTAACATTGGATCTTTTAATAACAATAACCATAGTATCCAAGAAGAAAGAAGGAAGTGTACCTTTTTTAAACTTCGGCTAACCTAACTAGGAAGAAGAACTATACATAGTACTAAAAGATTTGTTTTTATAATAATGATAGTTACACCATCAAAAGAGGAAGTGAGCAAAGGCTAACTGTATAAAAAGACATACATATTGACAGAACTTATATTTCAATAAGTTATCCTCTGATTTATGACAGCATTTGAATGTTTTATTTAAATATGCTTATATTTTAATTTCCAGTTATATTTTAATCTAATAAGTGACAATTTTTATCCAATTTGACTTTTCATTGAGCTCAATGATATTTTAATATTTTAGATTTAATTGACACACTTAATATACAATCTTACTTTTAAATAACTTAATAAACCATATTATTTCATAGTTTATTCAATTATTTTCCTCTCTCTCATATAAACTTCAGCTTATTGTTACATTTGTGGTATACAGTATAGTCGGATTTTACAAAACTACCATATAAGGCTATTGAGACTAATATTATAGTACTCGGGACCTATCCGAGCCACAGTAGGGCCCTTGAAAACTTGAAATGACTAACGCTACGACAGAGAGCTTTTGGAAGGCTGGTGTCATTCCAGTAAAGTGATAGTCAAATAGCATTATTTACAGCTGTTGCTAATTTTCAGAACGGTTAAAAGCATAGAATTACCGGTACAGCGTCCAAGCTATAACAAAGCTCAATAAAGTTAAGCGAAGGTGCAGGAATGGCAGAACTGGCTATAATCTGGTACAAATGACCTGACCGTAAAATACACAACATCAATCACAGCGCGATGGCCGCATTAATCCCATCACGTGTTCGGCATTGCAGAGCATGAAAATTCCAACATCTGTCCAACACAATCCAGCAATATGCGACCAATCCTCAAAAAATAATAAAATCAGCCGACTGCTTGTGAGCAGTAATATAACTCTGTGAAGCTTGATTTCAAGGAAACATTTTTCATTCATTCATTTTATTGTCGTTAGATCAACATATACAGTTGTGATAGACATTGTCCAAATAATAGACAGAACTATAAAAAAAAATACTGTAAAATTAGAACCTTAAATCATTCATGTCACATATTTCATAATCATCAATACTGTAAAAAGATTGTTTTTAACCAATTTTTTATAACTATTTTAAAATGATTAAGTGTAGCAGTTCTAGCACTAAGAGGCAGCTTATTAAAAAGCTTAGCACCTAAATAATTAAAACTGTTTTGGGTTTTACTTAACCTAGCAAAATTTATATGTGTATGATCCCTATACCTAGTACCATGGTCACGATTATCGTGGAATTCCAGTGCGTTATAATGCTGTTTCACATAGGTAAGGCATTCAAGTATATACAATGATGGGAGTGTTAAGCTGCGTCTCCATTGATATACATTTAACACCAACATGTCAATATTAACAAGTTGATATTGACATGTACATTGCAATTTCGCGTTCCAATTGACTTGACATGCAAACCCAGCGTGTTGCACTTAACATTTTCAGATGTTAATTTTTTTTCTGGAGAAAATGGACAACATGTCAAGTCAATTGACTATTCGGTCAATATCGGCTTTGTTTCGGGAATTCCCGGGAAACGAAAAGCGATCGCCAGCTTAATCGGCTTTGGTTCCGGAATTTCCGGGTAAACAACAAGCAGTCGACAGCTTCCTCAATATTCCCGGGATACATTTTGTATTATGTGATTATTTGGTATATCAGTGTTCTCAATAGTATTGCATCTACTTCTACTTCTACTTCTAAAATTATTTTTTTATGTCATACTCCATTGTTGAAAAATGTTATAGTTATTTTGAAAAGATCAAGATATCTGTACATAATTAGTATTTAAGAAAGTCATAGACAGTTAACAAGAAGATAATAACGAGTGTATAAAACTACTCTCATTTTGTATTGTTGGCTGCCCTCTTCAGAGGCTTTTCTTTTTTTAATGTTATTCATTTCTGTTCGTAACCGCGCCAACACATGTTAACCTATAATATTGTAGTGGAGACAGTTGTTAATTGGCAAATCACTTGACTTGTATACATCAACAAGTTGATGATAAACATTTAACATATGTTAACTGCAACGTGTTGGTGTTAAATGTATATCAATGGAGACGCGGCTTTAGGATACCCTCAAACCGATGCCTTTTATACATCTAATAGCCTTTTATTTGCCATAGGAAGACATTTTTAGCTCCTGAAGAATTTCACCATAACAATAGACCATTATATTATAGGTATTACTATGTGAATTCACTCCACATTCTGATTTAATACAGACCTAAGAGGACGTATGGCAAGGAGTGGATAGTCACTTGTTTATTTGTTCGAACTCTGGCTAGCTCAAGTGATAAAGCGTTGGTTCGAGTCCCTGTGTCAGAGGAATTTTTCTCATTAATATCTCATGCAGTATCTACATATAGATTGGTATTGGTATGAGGCCAAATGCGTTGCATAAAGACAAATTACGAACTTCGCAGGAGATGTGGAAGCTGATGTTGGAATGTGGCCATATCGTGTTCAAACCCTTTCTTTTCCATATTAAGATTGTTTAGCTATATAGAAAAAAAGTTCTTCCTGAGAAAGTTCAATAACTACATCTTTACACTCTTGCAATGACTTCGGTCTAATTTCTATCTTTATTTTCATTGAACTGTGGACCATTCATGGCCAATACTGGACGCATCAAGTTATACTGTTACTGTTTTCGAATTCAATCGTCTGTCATCATATTAATTAGGTTTTCTTAACGTGGGAACAATTTCGTAGAATAATATGGTCAATTAGCAAACAACTACATGCCGCAACCCATAATACATTTTTTAGCCAGAAGGGCTTAACAATAAATGAGCAGTTTATATAAATGGAATACCGCTACGGTACAGTTCATTTTGTACCAGCACATAGGTTTTCAATATGTAAATAATCATTTGGAATTTGACATTTTTTTTTATTTCAAGTTTTTCGAGTTATACCATTAGTAAGGGGAAAAATAGAATTGATGCTCTTGAATCCATCAAGAGAAAGTGCACTTGTATCAACTTTCCTCATGGTAATTTCTTCCGCAGTAGGCTTAAAGTAATTTCTAAATCAACATTCTAACTATTCTGTCTCAAACCATTACTAATTAATGTTCGAAATTAATGATTATGCATACTGATCAGTAACTTCCGAAGTACTTGTCAAAGTACGAAGAACTTGGGTGAGGGGCAGCAATGTCTGACACCGGATACCGTTCTTAGTCCTTCCAGGAGTAGCTCATACAGAAGCAGCATTACCATTCATTTGAATAGCATATATCCATTTCTCTGCTAAAATATCAAGATCTATCGAAGTTTTGGAAATTGTAAATTCAGTCTGAAGTCTACTTCTAGCATAAAGGCACGCTCTTCTCAAGGCATGTAACATTTTAACAAGGTCTTTGTTTGTACTGAATATTGAAGTAAAGTTACGACAATAAAAATAAATAGATTAGCTCATAACACCACATAGGCAATGCGTTGTGTGAGAAAAATAGCTGGAACTAGCATCGTAGAAGAATTATAAATGCATCCAAGTTTATAAGTAATTGATATTTGATATTAGTTGACGTGTTCATAATTCGTGTGTCAGATAAATATGTGACATTCGTAAATGCGAGCACGTAAACGTAAACGTAAGAACGTAAACTTAAACGCAAACTTTAGCACGGCATTGAGCATTCGCAATGAAAACTTAAACGTATATAACAACCAATCACAAACGAGAACTTGAACAGCTGAAAATACTTTCATGTTTCTATTAAACATGTGTAGGCCATTAAAAATGTAAATCATACAAGCCTATGCAGACATATAAAAATTAACAGAATATTATATGGGCTGTAGTTCATATCTTGGGGAACTAATGTTCTTATATTTTCCTTCAATGCCGCATCTTTATATAATGGATGCCTTTTATCATAATGCCGAGTTTCTCATTCATAGACGCCATCTCTTGGCTACTTCCACTTCCGTCTCCTGTTCTGTTCTTTGATTTGTTGTATCGTTATTTTTAGCATAAACATAACGCAGAAGCTTGGTGTTTGCAAGGTTCTACGTTACGTTTAATTTTACGTTTAAGTTTCACGTTTACGTGATGCATTGTGAATGATCACATTGAAAAACATGGCCCCAAACTTTTAAGTTTACGTTACGTTTACGGTTAATTTTCTATCTGAATGGCCCATTACTATCCATGTCTCTGTACAGAACTACAGACTATTCGTTTTCTTTTACAGCAACAGCTATACATTTCTGGAACTCATTGCCTAGCTTTCTCAGGAGCTGCCAAACTATATCTCAGGTCAACCGCAATATAATCAAATTAATATGTAGGAACACTTAACAGGTTATGAGTGATTTTAGCATGTACACATTTTATAATTTTTCCTTATTTATGGTCAGTATTGTATTCATTTATTTAATTTCAAGTAATATTTAATTTTTATTTTGCATTTTTGCTTCATTATATTTAATATTATAATTAAGTTAATTCTTTTATTTGATGCATTCCTCCTCGGAGTTATAGAGAAGAACTTATGGCTTTAACTCTGCCAGATTAGTTTAAATAAATAAATATTTACATACTGCAGTTTAGGAAGAATATACAAAGAATAGATACAGGATTCAAAAAAAATCCTACTTTATAGACCTGCAAGAAGTAAAAAATAATAAATAGGGTGACCTAAGAAACGATTAATATTGGGACCGTAACAGGTCATGCAGCCTAAACTGGGAAAGGCCGATGATAGTGATGATGAAGAGGAATAAGAATAAGAATAGAAGTAGATGAATCATGGCAGTAATTCGTGCATTGTCTGTATGTTATGTTTTTTATATGGCTCATACATGTTCAATGATGCAGAAGCAAAATACTTTATCAATAGTAGAGAGAGATATACATGTTAAATCGCATAACATATATTAATGGCATAACATAATGTAGTCTAATGTATGAAGTTAAAATGCAAAATAAGTGTGAAGCAATGTATGACGAAGGAAGATGACTATTCGAAACTTTTTTGAAAAAAAAAAACACTTCTCTTCGCCCCTCATTATTCAGCCAACTGGGCAATCGATTCTCATCTTCCAAGTGATTTAGGTGTAACGAAGCGAGAGAAAGAAATTGCTTCTTTTAATTGACGCCAGTTTTTTTTAATATCCCACATCTATATTTGAAATCCTTTCAAATTAATCTGCATTACCATCATCCTATCAACCTGTAAACGTGCCAGGCTAATAAATGTGCAAGCTATTCGGCGGAACTAAAATACCAGTATGATGATATGTGCCTTGCTTTTCCCAAACTGAAAAGATTGCTACTGAATTGCTATCTAGAACACAGAAATATTTTTATCACTTCGCAATGTACAGTTGACCTGCAGAATTGCAACATCTGGAAACTTACAATTGAATTTTGACAGACACTTTTTTCTGGAAGAGTATTTTGCATAAGTATCATACAGAAAAATACGCTGTTCTAAGGTATACTAAACCATAATAACTTACATTAAACAACCCAATTTTATTACTGCCGCCTTCAACTGTCCTTCACAAGCAACAGTTGAAAGTCAACTGCATATCGTGAACAACTGCAGGCGGCAGACACCGAAACTCATTTCCGGTCCAAGGCCGCTCGCCCGACGGGCTGTTCGATCTCTAAACACACTATAACTTAGCCAATTGACATAATACTACACAAGACAGTTCGGTTTATGGGAAATGCTTACAGCTGAAGCCGGTTTCCATAATTATACAAATACTATTGGGGTAATTCAGTTCATTTTAGTAATATAAATGTAATTAAACATTTCGGAGTAATGATCGGATTCAACTCATTTCTAAAGATGCAAATAAAAAACACGTAGTTTCACAGCAACTATTGAATATTTCGAGCATACGAGAGGAGTTGGGATTACGTTCATTAGCCAGTGTAGTGTGTAGTTAAAGCTATTCCCAAATTGATGTTCTGGCGATAACTCGTTAGCTTAATTGGATGATGTTTATGTAGTGACCTGCTTATCTCCTTGTGCACTTAATGATATTAAGATAAAAATGTCTGCCCATTGCACGTACCTGCAGAACGTCCCACTTTATAAGCACACCCGTGTTTAACAATTGTATCATTACTCCAATACATTTTTACCGCAGTAGAGTATTACAAAGGACACCCACTTCAAGCTAATTTTGTGTAAGTACAGAATATAAGTTCATGTCTCTGGAAGTCATAAACACACACCTTCGGCATGTTTGACTTCTCTTTGGTTGTTATTTCTGCGCAGACAGGCTTTGTTTTTATTAATTTTATTGATGATACTATTAGATAAAATTTCGGTAATAAAACCACAAAGCAAGCTACTATGTATGGTCTCACGTGAAGGAATTTCCACGCCTCTTTCACCCCAAGAGAAATGAATGTAAAAGATGATTGATGGTAATAATAACAATAAAACGTCGGTGGTAGGATTAATAGTAATGAGGGATCCTATTTTGCGCGAGTAAAAATTATAAATTTTGTTACGAAAGTTCAGTTAATTTCGTTCATTTGCATAAAAGCATACAACTTCAATGTTACTTCGCATTAAAGTCAAATAATTTTAAGGCTCATTGGTGCAAAATATTGCACACTTATACTTTATACAGTGATGGGAAAAGTACAAAACGAAAGTAATTGGGCTGAATTACGATTACTTGAGAGACATTTTACTAAATTACAATTACAAATTACTTTTTCTAAAAGTAATCAGTAAAATTACAATTACAATTGCAATTACTTTACAAAATGGCAGTACCTAAAATTCTTTTTTGTTGTTGTTTTTTTGTTTGTTTTGGGAACAAGGCCATATACTATTGGCCCATTCAGTGGTAAAGCTGCTTGGGACAATACCAAGTATCAAATTATTAATGAAAAAAAAAAAAAAAAAACAACATCAATACCAATATTTCCAGACACATGATGTAACCTTTTGTTAACATTACCTCTAACTTGGATATCAGTTGCCAAAAAAGTATTGATGACGATATGGCGGGAATGATACTACTAATAACGAGTACTAAAATGTAACGATTACAATTTTATTTCCTGAAGTAAATTACAAGTAAAAATTACGTTTTCAAAAAGTAAAAATTACAAGTAAATTGGACCACGAAAGGAATTGTTACATGTAATGCAATTATTTTTACTCAATTACTTCCCCTCACTGACTGTATATAATATATTATAAGGTCTCTCTGGATTTTAGGTCTTTCATTTTGTAGATTTTAACAATTCCTACCAGTTACCTATTAACACTTGCCTGTGGTAAGCTATACAAAAACTGGCGTAACGCGAACTCCTTGACCTATTTTTATCTGGGATATAAATTACTGGCAGCAAATTAAAGGTATGCTTATGTTATGTCCCTAATTCGAATAGGTCTAAGCCGTAGCAGAAACCGATTTACATGAGGATCTCTATACATCAGATCATTTAGTTTTAATTGGAAAATTAAATCATTTTTTAGTTTTTCATACATTGGCATTTGCTTGAATTACTGAATACATTTTATTATATTGTGATGTATATTTATGCGAATTACGATAAATAGCCCTATATAACTTCAGTCCTTTTAAGAAGTGCCGTTCTAAAACTCGAGAATTCCCTTGAAAAATAGCATTTCGTTGAAATAATAAAAATTTCCACCAAATACAGACATTTCGCATATAAGTTACAATTTTTTTCGCGAATGTAAAACAACCGTAACTCGGCATGGAAGGATTTGAAACAAAACAAAAATCACTTGATCAGTGATATTACCCACAATTCCTGAATCCGTTTCTCGCGAAAACAAGGCATAATACTAATAGTAATATTAATAATAATAATAATAATAATAATAATAACAATAATAGCATTAATATTAATAACAATAATAATCATAATAATAATAATAATAATAATAACAATAAAATTAATAATTATAATACAAATAATAAAATTAATAATAATAATAATAATAATAATAATAATAATAATAATAATAATAATAATAATAATAATATGATGGTGAATCAATTTACAGTTATCACGTCCTCATCAATTTTATGTTTTTTTGTTCAACATATTTTACTCCAGTTTGCTCCTTATAAGGGTGTACAAATTCATTTCGGGAATGGAACAACTTTTCAAAAGTAATTACAAAAGTTAATATAAAACTAGGACAAGAAAACTGATAATTTTCAGCAAAACTTGACTACCCAGTAGTAACTTTGCCACTTACAAGTTCGAAGTTCTCCCACTAAAGTAATTGATTAATTCCGCCTTGCTCTCCTGAGTAACTTTCCGTTTTTTTTATTTATTTATTTCAGCACCGCCATTTTTCAGTATACATTTTCCAGAAGGAAAGGAAGTTTCGGTTGAATATATGTGCGCTATTTATTCAGCGTTTTTGTTTTGCTAAAGCAGGAGCTTTGTTCATCAAATGAATGAATGTAAAGGGAAGAACAGTGTAATGGATGTTCCTAGTGATGTATAGCCGAGGATTCTTTTTTTGTACCAGGTTTAAAACTAATATTCTATTCATTACAAAAATAAATTTTTCTGTCACCCTTTTAGCTTTATGACTTCAGCATATATCAACGATATTTGTATTTAATAGCGTTGGTATTCTTTCATGTTTCTATTTAATTGAAGAGAAACATAAACGGATATAACTAGCGTATGTGACTGTAGATTAGAGCATTTATTAAATATAAAATAAACGTGAACCGGGTGTTTCATTTAAAAATTACCGAAAGAAAAATCCTTATGTATAGATTTTGTTTCGATAACTAACAGTTTTCTGATCCAGTATCAGAACTCCGATAGTGTGACTTGTATACTGTTGTGCTGTTAGTTTGTCCTAAAAGGATAATTTTTTTTTATTTCGACTAGTAGAGCACGAAGAGTAGGCCTACAGCTTTTTCCACTCCGGTAAGATTTTTTAATAAATAATAATTCTCTTAGTTTTGTGTTGCATAGATTTCTAGAAACTATAAAACAAACTCTCCGTTTGCGTCGGAGATATATTTAAAAATTGTGGAGTGTACGTAAAATGACAGAATATTTTTGAAAACGCGGTATTGGGTACACTTATTTTCTAAGGACCAGTAGTTAGCCTACGCTGTAATAGACATTTTTATTTTTTACGTTTATTATAATAATAATGATAATAATAATTATTATTATTAGGCCCTATTATAATGTTACTATTGTTGTTGTTGGTATTATTATACTTATTTACTCAATGGCGATAGACAATGCCTAAACAAGCTAAAGGATTATTATCTATTTTATGGAACCCAGAGTGTCATTGCCGTGCTTACGTGAGCCCACCATTCAACTCTATTTTCTGCTAACTCTATCCATCCATCCATCCTTCGCAAATCCTACTTCTCTTAACTCTAAACTCTATTATAATATTGTCCTCCCACCTACCTCTAGGTCTTTCAAGTGGTCTCTTCCAATCAGTATTTTTTATATAATATCTCACAAATATTATGTCTTGACTCCCTCATGCGCGCAACATGTCCAGCCCATTTCATCCTCCGTGATTTAATTATCTTACATTCGATGAGGGGTACAGGTTGTGATACTCGTCCCTGGTTTCAACTCTCTTAGGTCCGAATGCTTCTATAAGTACACTGTTTTCGAACATAACTCATACAGGAACAATTAATGAATCTAAAAAAAGGCGACTGAAATAGAGTATGTTGAATTCTGAAGTAAACAAAGGACGGTAATTGCCAAAGTATTACAGTGCTTGGAGACACAACCTAGTCATGTTTCTTAGATTATTATAGGCTTAGGCTATATCTATTGACTTGGCAATGCTAGTAGTTACGAGAAAATTTCTCTGATACCTTGACTCGAACTTTCGAGTTAACAGTCCTTGCTGACGCTCTACCAACTGAACAAGCCAGCGTCTCAGAAATCTTTCTCCTATAATACTCCTAATGGCCACTGAAAGATTTCAAGTTAACATATTATGAGACATAGAATGGGGAGGTAGGGGTAAAAAGAAGTACAACTAGACGTGGGCAAACAATTGTGGGAATATTTTGAAATTTCAAATAATCATGGAGACTTTTACTGTGGTATAGGTAAAGTGCGTAAAAGCTATAAACCTGATTTTCTATAGTTTTAATTGTATATAATTATACTTTATATGGGGCTTAAATTTGTCATTCATCGTATGCATTTTATCCGGGCCCTATTAATTATTATTATTCATGTTGTTACATGGACTTGAGGATGCAGAGATACTGCACCAACGAGAAAGATCGTAGCGGTCAGATTTCCCACTCTAATGTTCCCATGCTACCGTTTAGGGGCTAAAATCAAAGGAAAAGAACCAAAGAATCGCTCCCCTGTTTGTAAAAAAATTTAAAAAACTCAAGACAAAATATTTTACTGCACACATAAGACTAAACGTTTTTCAACTCCTGTGTGTGTGTGTTTTTTTTTACATGCTTAAGGTTTATGACAAAGTAGATTGTCTCAAACTGTTTCGTATGTTTAAATTATACTACAGTATAATAAAACGGTAGCGAAGCTCTAATGAAAAGAAAACCATCCGTTTAACAGATGGAGCATCACAGCAGCAATCAGGAGACAATTTCGAACATCTACTAGGGGACAAAGGGTGAAAGGGATAATGCTGGTCGCATTTATCTATTATCAACAGCGAGACTGGTAAAAGAAAAACTTACCTGTGAACATATCGTCACTGGTAGCCCAATATAACGAAATGTCCGAATTTATCTTGAGATTGCGGACGTCGAGTTATATTTATTGTGATTTTTTAGCAAATGCCCGCAGAATTAAGCATGTAATGAATATTGAAAACCACGAAAATGAACAAAACACATCACTGTTTGTGATATTAGGTAATCTGGTACGCTCTTAGACGGTAGAATCGTATGTACGTATAGCACGTACAGTAAAATACTGAAACAAGTTTACGGCAGCTCCTATTATCGTCAGTATAATATTTCTTATATAAACGGTTGAAAGGTTTATTGGTACTGAAGCATATAGGAAGAACAATTCAGGAGCACAAAACATTTGCGGTCACTTGTCCATAATAATAATAATAATAATAATAATAATAATAATAATAATAATAATAATAAATATTTCGCGGAAAACAGTGATCTGAAAGGTTGAAATTAGGAAGTCAAATCATTTTCATTCGAAAATTGGATGTGGAATTACTAGTTACCAGGAAAACTTGACTCGGAAATTGCCCCTTAACAAAAAAAAAAAAAAAAATAATAATAATAATAATTCTTAGACTAAGTAGACATATAATCCCGTAAAATTGAATTATATGACCTCTCTCACATGTTTTTAAACATCTGGTAATTCCTTTAGTTTTCTAACATCATATCTGTAACAAAATGTGTTGGAAGATTTTAGGCCTGCACCATTTTTTTTATGAAGGTAGATATTTGTGGTGTAAACCTCATAAAAGGAGAGTTTCAAATTAAGAGAGACTGTGGAATTGGTCTATGGAAGGATGCAACTGGCTGGAGGAGTCACGGCGATAAGCGATCCTCTTGTCGTGCGCAGAGGGCGGAGTCCACCGGAGCAAAGCATTTAATTAAACAGCTTCACAATTATTATAATTACTTTACCAGAATATAATAATAATAATCATTCGATAATGCAGCGGGCATGACCCGATATCTTCTTGTGTTTCCGGAAAAGGAACGTTTGTATGCGAGCCAAGATTAATCAGATGGGACCAGTGATGTGTGAGGGGATATCACAGCGGTACAACTCAATAACTCTCCTAGCCAGGGATTCACAAAAAAATATTTACTTAAATCAAATGGAAAAGAAACTGAAAGAAAAATAAATTGCATGCACAGAATAAGGTACAAAAAGCAATAAACTATGGGCCTAATCATTGTAGTAAGTGTTTTCTTCGCAGGCCGACGACGGTATGTTTATTCTGTGACAAATCGGATCTCGCGCATTGAAGAATGAAAAGCAGACGTCTCTTTTCTATTTTCTTTTTTATTTCTATTTTTGTTCACTTTTCTTTATTACTTTATTTACAAAAAAAATGAAAATTACACAATGAAGGGAACAGATCAATATAACAGTTTTGGAGGAAACGAAAGACTTAAATAAAGAAAATGATATTGAGCATATTTTAACTATCGCTTTTTAATTATTACTTAAATTATTACTTAATTACTTAAGTAGTTATTGATATTAATTATAATTATAATTATTAAGTAATAATTATATTAACCCATCTCTCTATCTTTACCTTAGTTTTATCTCTCTCTTTTAGGGTCATTTAAGCGACCGACGCCGCCCGAGCCTTACATAGCCGCGACCTGTTGGGAGAGGGATTAGCCCTACCTATGGATCACGTACATAATTTTTTGACCAGACAAGGACATGGAGGGCCTTTCCAGATGAGTGATCAGCCCAATGCTGGGGCCACCTTCGAGACAACACGAACACGTAGGACGAGACACACCATTCGCACACACACACACTAATTACTTTAATTATCTGGAGCGATTTCATTTGTAATTCACTAGACCACTATTTATCCTATGGGTGACTGATCCAGCAATTATAACTGTTTATAATTTTTTCGTTAATCGTAATTTTGTTCTAACCGTATAGTTACTTCACAGATTATTTAATTGAGTACTTCGTAGTTTTATATGGTGAGCTTTATTACACTGTACTTGAATAAAGTTACCACTTTTTTAAATTTCAAACGATAAAAGAGCTCCAATATACAAACCACAAAAATTCGCTGCAGGAATTCCCTGAAATAACATACAAATTACGCTGACATAATTCTGTTGCCAAAGCAATACTACAATGGCCTATTACCAATAAATACTTTACCAGTACATTATAAAATGTGCCCTTGAAATGCATTTAACCAATCAGAATTTATCATACCCTACATCAGGGTTGCCATACATACTAGTCCAGGCAACGAATGAAAAATAGGAAAAAAAAATCGTGTAGTTTTGAAATTTTGCAGAGTTGTCGGAGGGAGTGTCCTGAACAACATACTAAAAGTCCCCGAAGGTGGGGGGTGAGCGGGGGGCAGGGGGGGGCCCGCAGAAGGTCCAATTTTTAGGTTTTTCCCTTATATCTAAACAATGGTGCATCGTAGAGAAAAAATTGCTATATACAAAATTAAAGCTCATAAAATTTCCTACAAGTTTGATCCTGCATATTTCTTCCTATTTCCAATAGTTTTCGAGATATGTGCCAACGAAAATAACAAATTTTCGAAAAAAGTTCTTTCGCCTCGCGCTTTTCAACACACTTTGTCTTCTAGCGCTTCATCCCTTAGGTATACAGCAATGTTCTCATGAAAGAAGTTGTAGAGAAATAAATTCACTTTAAAGTGAGTAGTCATTTGTTATTTTGTCTTCAAATGTTCAAAAGTTATAACAATTTAAGTTTCGATCAAATTTCGAGATTTGAAAGAAAACCGTACATCGCATTTTCTCTATATTTAGGGGTTATATATTTCTATATAAACTGTATATTGTGTATTTACATCATGAATCAAGTGGAGAAATATCACACTACCATTAAAGTTGAATTTATTAAAAATCCGATCACGGTACAAGCACAGGACATGTAAGAAAGGAAAAATAGGGACAAGAAAAATCACGTAGTTTTGAAATTTGGCAGAGATGTGGGGGAAAGTGTCCTAAACAACATAGTAAAAGTCCCCATGGATAGGGAGTGAGTGAGGTGGGGGGGGTGGGGGGCACTTTTGAATGTAATTTCTTTCAGTTTTCCCTAAGCACAAAAAAAAGCTATGGGTTCTAGCAAATATCAGTTTATGCACAAAATTAAACTACATAAAAGTTCTTATAAAATTGATCTGAATGATATTTTTGTGTATTTAATAGTTCATTAAATAGAAGGATATGAAGTAGGACATGGTTCTGGAAATTCTGTTTTGCATACACCTATATGTTATTTTTTTAACGAAAAGGAAAGCAGATGATAATAAAAATTATTATGATGCCAAGCAAGCAAACTAGTTCTTAGAAAAATACACTTACTAATGGTGACGTTACACATAAAACTCATTATCGTTATTATGATTATTATTATTATTATTATTATTATTATTATTATTATTATTATTATTATTATTATTACTATCATTATTATTACTATCATTATTATTATTCTTGTTGTAAAGCTTAGCCGTTTTATGTTTCATTAAAAAAATTACCAGTATTTTGAAAGATGGTAAGGAATTATATATATTTATTAGATATTGTAAGAATAGTAGGCCTACCTATACTTTAAATAAATGTTTACTTGTCTATGTGGCTTCTGAGAATATTTGCACATCATATTTTGTCACCGTTGTGTCATTTTTAGGATCATAACGTACCGGTATTGCATTGTCGACGTTCATTATCAGATGCGCAGAGAAGTGGAGTTGTGAGTAGCTGCGAGTCGCCTGGGTGTTATATTTGATATGATAAAACTTCTTTATTTATAATACGTAAATATAGTGATAAAATTAAAATGGAAATTAATACTTACTTACTTACTTACTTACTTACTTACTTACTTACTTACTTACTTACTTACTTACTTACTTACTTACTTATTTATTTACTCACTCACTCACTCACTCACTCACTCACTCACTCACTCACTCAATGGCAATAGAAAATTCCTAAGTAAGTTAAAGGAATATTATCTATTTTATGGAACCCGAAGGTTCATAGACGCGCTTGCTTGAGTCCGCCATTCAACCCTATTCTGTGCTAACTCCATTCAAGCATCCATCGCAAATCCGACTTTCCTTAAATCTCTCCTAATATTGTCCTCCCACCTGCATCTAGGTGTTCCAAGTGGTCTTTCCCTTTGAGTCTCCCTGTCAATATTTTTTAAATATGTCTTTCCTCCCCCATGGACGCAACATATCCAGCCCATTTCATCCTCCATGATTTAATTACACTTATTATATCCGCTGACGAGTACAGGATCGAAATTAATGTAGAACATTATTTGGTGATGAGAATACATTTTAATGTCATTGTTAAGAGATAAAACATAATTAATTTGTCTTGTTTAGGGGTTTTTTAATTTCTGGATCATTATGTTCGTGACATTTCAATTTTCATTTTCACTTATATATTTTATTGTTTGAATCACATTGTCCATATAGCAGCCTCTAATTAGAAAACTTCTGTTACTAAAATAGCCATTTGCGAACCAAAACATACGGTCCCTACGTATGAGTTATTGAGAAATGTCCTTGCTAGAAACACTATATATTTTCCTCAGGATTTAGTCTATTTAAGGCTCTAGTATTTGAAATGGAAACTCTGATTAAAATGCCTCCTAAAGACTTGTACGAAAGACTTTTCGTGACGCAATTCTACGATTTAGTGAATTATTAAAATTCTTTCTAAGAAAAAGTATCGTAAGCTTTGTAACAAGAATATAAAACATTTATATTGGAAATTCAAAAGCACAAGTTAATTTATAATGATATTTCAGTAGTGAAATGCGAATCAATAAAAAATGAACCGTATTATTCATACAATGTATGAGCAGTCTGATCTATAAAATATTAACTTGATCAGATAGAGATATTTGAGAACTTCGACACAGTCGATTGAAACCTACAATCTGTATCGATTCAGTAAGCGTAAAATCTATTATATATATATATATATATATATATATATATATATATATATATATATATATATTGTATGTATGTATTATATACTGTGTTACGACGAACTCGTCCCATCCTGTCGTTTTTTCTGCAAGAGAATACAATAACATCATTAACGTAATTCGGAAATCTAATCTGATTGTGTACAGGTATTAAGGTGTATATTATTATATACAAAGCTCAAAGTGTTTCTGTATTGTTGTAGGTTCCAAACAAGAGTCGGCTTCTTTACACTTTTAGCTAGAAGAGAGCAGGTGTCATAATGTATTTGCGTACAACAGTTACGTTTCTGTTCACTGATTGACAGGTCTAATGAGATGGAGAAAGCAGTTATTATGTGGCCAGCACTTTATGTATAGTTTTATGCATTTTTCACATGTAACATCATGGTTTATGAGTCTACATCTATTATAGCTAAGAACAAACCGTCTATGAAATTAGGTCTGAACATTCAGCTTATGTTAGACTTATGAAAGTAGCCTACTAAACATATTGATTTCGTTTTGTAGTGAAGTAGGTTCATCTATAAAAAGAGTTACGATGCAAATTATTCACGTACGGGCGGAATGATCAATAAAAACGAATGCATGAGGATTGTGTAAAATTGAGCACAGTGGTTCCTGCTATAGAAATAGATGCACTGTGAGCAGCTGATTCAAAAATTCTTCCAAGTTATCTATTTATATAAAAACTTATTTACGGTTTTAGTAAAATAGACATATTCTTCTTATATGCAAATATTATTGTTCTAGGCAAATGCAATTTGTAGACCTATGCGATGCTTCTAAAAATAAATAACTGCGAATCAAGTTCAAGAATGTGTTATTCTGACGTGAAACGTTTATAACCAACGTTGACGGGGGAAAAATTACTTCCCATGAATGAGATCATAATAATTATTTATCAGTTATCACCATAGCCTTATGGTACCACACAACCGAGTCTCACTTTGTTGCGCTAGTAGTCTAGTTGCACAGCTGCAGGCGCATTGCGGACAGTATTAACATTTGTTTGCTTCTGCTTTCTCTAATAGGAATTGAATAACGGTAGAATTCAATTCTGGAATTTAATATGCAGTTTCTCCAGAGTTAAAAATAAGTATGTTATCTCTAGGTTGAAGTGTATGTGCAAATCATAAATAAAAAATACTTCGAAAGGAAATTTCACGTTAATAAAGTTATAAAGGTTTGGAGGATTTCTCACCAAAAATATTTAAGATCTCTTAATCTATTACTACAGCCTAATATAATGATACTATGTAGAATTCTTTAACTTTCCTCCTATGTTTTAGGTTTGTGATACTTTCCCTTGTTGCTATAGGTAGAGGCAGTATGCTATTGTTTGTTACCTTGAAATTCATTGTCAAGTTCTCCGCATTAAATGTTTTGACGTTGAGTCCTTAATTAATAATGGTTAATGAACTGTCTGAGCTCGCCCCTAGGAACCAGAAAACCGTTACACAACTCGAACATTCAATCAGTGTGCCACACGGCGCCAACTAGGACTGAAGATGGCTTAAATAAGCCGAAATGCGTTTCCTCATGGTATAGTAGGAGATATTTTATAGTACAAGACACCAGCAAGAATACATAGTAACTTGAAACAAGTTTTATTTCTATTTTATATGCTTTTATGTGTGCTCAAGTGTAATAGTGTTTTATTACTGACGTCAAAAACATAACCTGCACATTAATATAGGCCTACTAGTATCGTGTGCCTGTAATATACTCCTACACATCTTATTGAGGGTATAAGGTGGTAAAAATCTCAACATTATTACCTGAATTAATAATTTTAAAAAATCTCTGTGTTCTTGTTCATGAACAGCATAACTGAAAATAAAAATGGTATCAGAAATGTTTATGTTCGAGGCAGGCCTGTTAATTTAAGTAATGTAGCCACTTTGTTGTTCATTTCCTTCTGTTCACCATGGTCAAAGGAAGATGTGATAACTGCTTAGCGATAAGAAATATAATACTTGTGAGAGACCAGTGTTATTAGTTGATTTCAGATTAGTTTTGAAACGTTATTGATCCAAATCGAAATACTGACATTTGAGTAAAAGAGTCTGCAAAATAACATTCACCTTTAGTATTACCCCTAATAACCAACAGTGTTAGTGTTTTGTAGTAACTATTGTCATAGTGTTTCTTGTCTGGACATTGCCAATTCAATTATTTCCTCTTACAAAAGAAACCTCCTTTGGTAAAATATTCAGCTAAACAAATCGTATACAATACAGGCCTATTGGTATGTTTACTATTCGGGGGGTAGCGACTTTAGAGTGACTAGAACGTGTTTCAGTGAACACAGTTAGCATATCAATGCTTCATTGCCTAATGCAAACTGAATGGACATGCCCGTTGAATATGTAATGTAAAATTTATTGCGTCGTTTATAACATACCACACACAGTGACATATAAAATAGCCTTGATATTAAATCTTACAGCTCCAACAGAAATACATTATGTTTTAATTCCTCTACCCACACATACATGAACATACTTAGCTTAGTTAAAGGAAATGCTGTTTTCAGCCCTGAACTTGGTCAGGTATTCACCGAAGCATGTTTGGAGGTTCTCTGAATAAGAATTTACGTCGAGATGAACAACAAAGAACACTTATTCCCTTAAACTTACACTATTATGGGTTCATGAATTGTCTGTCACGATTTGCAGTTGAATTCTTCTAAAATCAGATTTTGCTGGAACCCTGTATTGTATAACCGTAACATCGAACACGGAATGCACCTGAAACCTTGTAAGCAGCAAATGAAACTGCGTAATTAAGAACCTGTATTTAAAAAAAATATATTCGTGTCAATCACAAGAGAAGCTCTGCGACCTGCATGCCTTGTAGCCTTTCATCTATCGGGGGGAAAAAATTATCATCGAACATGGTAAGATCTTGAAACCTTGAGAGCAGCAAATGAAACTGCTTAATAAACAACATGTATTTTAAATAAAATTATGTGTGTGTTAATTTTATTGTTACCTAAAATTGAGTTCATTTTGTTGTTCGTTTTTGACGTTAAATAAAAAAAAGAAACCCTGCGGCCTTAATGTCTTGTAGTCTGCCATCTATTGGAAAATACTATTTTTATCGAACACGGTCGTTCTTGAAACCTTGAGACAGCAATGGAACTGCGTAATAAACAACCTGCATTTAAAAAGAAATCAGATCTCTTAGTGTTAATTTTAATATTATACTTAATTTATTTAATTTCTTGTTTCTATTGTGCGTTTCTTGACGTTTAAATCCCAAGAGAAGCCCCGTGACCTGCATGCCTTGTAACCTGCCAGAAATTGGAAAAAAGGGAATTACTAATAGCTACTTCAGTGAGTCGTCTGCTTCATCAATTACGGGGCATTTTAAAAACCTAAAAAAAAAAAAAAAAAAAAAATAATAATAATATGACCGAACAAAAATAGTCATATGAAACTTGCAGTGGTAATTATTAGACATTCTTATGAAAATTCTGAAAAAATAGCTTCGCTCGTTTCATAAAAACCTACTCGTGCCTTAATAAAACCATTGTAGCAAAATGTATTATTTTTGTTGAATGAGGTTAACGCGTGCTTCTGGAAAGTAGCATTAGTAGCAGAGTAGAACTCAAGAGTAGTAAGTGTGTGAGTAAATGTGGTTGTTTTAATTAATCTTCTGTATATAAGTATGTAATACCATCAATTGAACAACGAAATTCATCAACATTATTGTCAAATGTCAAAATGTGGCTGCTTTTCTTTGAACAGCGAGAAAATTAGTATTAAAATTGCATTTGCTACTAAAGTTTTATACCTTTCGAGGATATGACATGAACCATCCGAGTTCCTCTTACCCTTACCTCCACTTTACTTCAAGAATCAGTTGTTCCCGATTTTGTTTAAATCATGTAGCCTACAATAACTGCTTTTGTTTGCCCCGGAAATGAAACGAATGAGTCCACACCAAGTCCGCCTCTCAAATCATGTCGCCACTTTAATACGATTGGATTGGTGCCTGAGGAAAACTTGGAAAGACTCAGAGTTATACTGTATAGTTGTTAGTCGTTTCAGTTCAAGTTAAATCTGATTTCCTATCTTAAAATGCATGGAATGATGTTTTACTTATCAAATGTTTGGGTTTTCTTTCTTTCTTCGTGTGGAAACAGTTATCAAAATTTAGGTTAAAATGTCTTTGAAAAGTATAAAAAAATGTGGTCTGACTAAGGAATGTTGTATTGGGTACGAGAAGTCCATTTTCATTAGGTTGATAAACTTATTCTTAATTACACGGTGCGGGGTGTCTGAAAATGGAAGCATTCCTAACATGTTGACATTGCTGATATATAAATGAAAGGTTTGGAACTTGGTGGAAAATACGATAAGACATATTATGAACTGGACATGGTTCCATGGACAGCTTACTACGATATGAGCGCAACAATGTATATCAGAAAATTAAGAGAAACAACCTCGTTGATAAACTTAACATATTAAGTTCTCTAGAACACCTCAGTCATGTGGATTCATGGCGGCTAATGGAATTTTTCCCTGACTTAAAACCTCTCTTGTTAGTTTTGTAGGGAAATACTCCTGCATGTGTAAACTCATTAAACCAGCTGTGACATATGCCGTAATCTGTTCCTTGCCACAATCCTTATGCTGGCCTATAAAGCTTTTTCTTTTATTTCTGAACAATTGTTCTACTTATGCAACTTACCGTCTTATGTTTGGTAATCAAACCCAGGATCTCATGATTAACAGTCAGAAGCTATGACCAAAAATTAAGAAAGCATTATTTATAACAAGTTAGGTCCAGTTTCTTTTGTTGTTACGTCTCATTGCTGCAAGATGGAATGATACCATACTTCCTTCTGATGTTAAGTCCCACGTAGGCTTCATACAAGCACGCAATCTATATTAAAGTAATTGGATGAGAAAGGTCACACGAATCCCGTTTTATAACGTTATAACTTGAATGTAGGCGTAGGCTATAAGAGTTCAGGCCCATGCTGGCCAGGAGAGACAGGGAGGACGTTCCTTTGCGCCCTTTGCTTGAGGAGCCCTTGTCACCCTTGGCATCTCCGGAAAAAATTATATTTTCCACTTTGTTAGGCCTACTGTAAAAAAGTAAAGGTCACCAATATTTATCTTTAACATCTCATCTTATAAACCTAAAAGTTTCTGCATTTGCTTAAATTAATGTGCAATTTGAGCTGTGAACCGTATGTGAACCATGTGGATCACGTGTTTTTTTTAAAGGAATTGCATTTTTCGTCATTGAAAAGGAGAGTTGAGGGAAGGTGTACGGTGTACATATTTCAATGTATTATACGCCAGCCACATGTTTTGTTTTGGTGCGCACTGAATAGGATGTTTTGAATCCAATTGAAACTAATTTCGCCATTAGAAAAACTCTGAAATGAGATGGCTCTTAGTTTTGTAATCAAGCTATGAAGCGCAAAAGGTTTTGTTTAAAAGGTATGTGTTAATGTATAGAATGCCTAAAATCAAACGTCAGAGTACGAAGTGATTGATAATTTATACATTGCCTAGGCATTGTATACTTTGAGGGATTGTCTGCCGGCAAAGTATATAATACGCCTAATCCCGCCATTTTTCCCGCCACCACTGTTTAATAATAAAGACAATGATGATAATTGATACTTGATTGATAATTGATTGAACTCTGATCGGAAGGACAAAATAGACTAAACGCATAAAGATGAACTAATATGACGATGGAGTAGAATTGAGGATAAATTTGTATAACAGTTTAAAAAAATGCAAACAACCAAATACCCTGGACTGAAATTATTAACAAAATCACTTTGTACGAAATAATTTCTGCTTTATGTCACAAATATTTAGTGTAGAATAACTCATATCTTTAAAATGTATTTAGACTTTTTGAAATAAGTTAGGAGACTTAAATAGTCTGCTAAATTTGCTATGCGAGATTCGTTTTCATTATATTCTGATAAAAGACGTTTCGTTAAAAAATCTGAAATCAATATTCTACATATTGAAATATGGTGTACTAAAAGGACTTCTTTGTACGGATAAGAAATCAACATTCTATTATTGAAATATGGTGTAATGGAAAAATGACAACTTTGATTATGTAGTATGACTTCTTTGTATGAATAAGACACGCTGCTGAGAAAATTAGCTCGCAATTTCATTGGTAATTGAGTACTTACTGTTCAAATACAATCTCAGTTCTGCTTTCATTGTTTTCCGGTAAGAATATCCTGTGCTTTATTTGTCGTAGTTTTGTTCTTTCAGTTTCAAATGCGTATTAATTAATAAAGGCTTTTCTTCTTGTTCCCTTTTAACACTTTGCGTAAACGGTACTAATAAATAGTCATTCTAGTAGTATGGTTTTGTCACCTACGTCACAGGTGGCCCAGGTGGCGCGGTAGGGGAAACGGGTCACGTGACAGGTGGCGCTGTAGGGGAAGGTGGGCGTGGCTATGACGTCACGGATTCTGATTGGTTGGATTGGGTCACGTGACAGGTGGCGCTGGAGGGGAAGGCGGCGCGGCTATGACGTCATGGAGGGGAGGGAGGCGTGGCTATGACGTCACCACAGGTGGCCCGGTAGGGGAGGGTGGCGCGGTTATGACGTCACAAGTGGGCGTGGCTATAACCACGTGATTCAAAATGGCGTCGGTTCCGGTTCCTATTGCAAATGGCGGCGGTTCCGGTTCCGGGGCGTACGAAGCGCGAAATTCAAAATTTGAGAATTTATAATGTAATTGGTTACGTTTCCGGCGCGAAATTCAAAATTTGGAAATTTATAATGAAAATGGCTACGTTTCCGGTTCCTATTTCAGGTGGGCGGATGGCGGTTGATTTGAAAATTGCAAAAGGTGGAAATTGAATATTACAATTGCAAATAACGGATGGTGGGAAATTTGAAATTTGTATATTGGTATTGTTTTACAAGATGGCGGCATTGCTTACGTCATTGCAGGATTGACAGGATTAGATCATGTGACATGTGGATTGTTTTTATGACGTCACAGCAGATTTTAATCTTTATGACTTTTTAGCATGGAAGTATATAGATCACGAAGCGTAAATACGTCATATTCCTACACATAGGTTTTCTGTAAGATGACTATTTCAGTAAAAAATATCCCTAAGGTCTACTCAGCCTCTGGCTTAGCGGGTCAGTGTAAAAAACATAGCCAATGTCTTGTGTATTACATATTCAATTATTATTATTATTAGTCAACATTATTTTTATTGCGATATATTGTAATAATCCAACGTTGAATGGCAGTGAGCTCGATCCCCGGTCAGTAATGAGCTTCAAACCTCTAGTATAATGATGGAATAATATTATGCTAATAATTACAGGTTTTTATAAGACCGATACACTATGTGTTATACCAACGCAGAACAATGGTTGGATTGCATTGTACGTGCAGAGATTTGCTTAGGTAACAGTTTTATCAGCTTGCTCGCCATGCATGTTATCTGCAACACTCATATAACGCTATACAACAAGATGCTTCTCTTATCGCTCGCTAACTTACAACTTCATTCATTACGAATTATCTCTTTAAATGTCTAGCGTAACACTGCAATACCTTTAAATTTTAAAAAATGATGTATGACTGAACCTTCAAATTTTAAAATGATGTATAACTATTTTGATATTCATCGCCATTCTATTGCGATATATTAAAAACTTATATTGTAATATTCCATCGCTGAGTGGTTCTGAGTTCGATTCAAAGTCAGTAAAGGCATATTCAGCTTTTTTCACAAGCAGGAAACGCGAAATATCAAATAACGCTTTAACGTATATTTCTACCAGTGTTTCATCTCTGATGGAACCTTATATTATTTTTAATGTAGTTTCATACAGAGTATGTCAGCATTTATTGCATGAAAATTAATATTCAATTTCCGCACCAGAATTAAATATCGGATATCTGATAATTTCACCAGAAATGATTATATTTCATATACGTCATCGGTGGGAAATCATGAACAGGTATTTTCACAAGCAGGAAACGTGAAATATCTAATTACTGATGATTTAAGCTTTATCATATATTTACCAAGTCGTGAGGCTAGTCAGCATTTTTTTAAATCTCCAATCATGTCATTGGTGTAAAATATATTTGTCCTGTTGCGAGGCTATTTTATAACAACACTATATAAACCAATGACGTCATGCTTCAGGCTCACTTCTTATTCAAACGTTATCAGCTATCAGTGAAGATTGAGTGTGTGAAAGTATATTTCATCAACCAAAAATAATCACTAGCTTCATGGGTAAGTACATAAACTATTTTTTACAATGTTTATAGTGTTAGCATATGTTTTTATTCCTCAATATGTATAGTACACTAGTCTAGTTTAATATTGCGCAGCTATTATTCAAAATTCATTTTAGCTGTTAACAATGTCTTAGAAAATTTATAAATCACATGTGTATTATTCCTCACTACTGGTTCTCTTCTCACGATGAAACATGTCACACCCTAGGTCCCAATCATATGAATAGAACTTCACTAGATTTCAAGTTTACACAGAATATGATTACATCTGAAAATATTAACAAGCGAATTATATGCTTAAAAGTAACCTTCATCAAATTATGTAATGTTATCACGCTGCACCGTATGGTTTTAGAGTAAGGAATATTTTCGTACATGAAACAGATCTTTAGTATGCGATCTATAGATATCAACTATAATGGTACTTCTATAAGATATCATCTTGTGCAAAATATTTAAAGTTATTACACACACACACACACACACACACACACACACATATAGGCCTACATGTTACAAACACTTTCACTATAGTTTTCTCTGAATGCTAAAAGTAGAGTGATGGATAGGAATGAATATATTGTTTTCATATGAGAAGTATCTATAGTAAAACGCAGTATGTGCATATGCAACGAAATGTAGTTATTATTAATATCATTACTATAATCATAATAATTATTATAGGTATACATTCTAAGAGTTTTGAAAACATAGTAATTGTCGGATATTTAGTATAAATATTAATATTATATTATTTATAAGATGTTATAATATTATTTCATTTCCTAGATTGTATGGATCAATTGTGGGAGGAGATCCCGGATGAAATCATCGCTCAGGCTCCTACGGGGGAAGAATTTTTTATCGTGCGAGATGAGGAGCCTCCTTCACCTGGAACAGATCCCAAATCTATAGAGTTAACCATACACGACATCAAGGGGTTACCGTTAAGAACACTCGACTTTCCCTTAAGGTACGAAACCATCTTCGGCCACAACCAGGAACATACAGATGTGTCCCTAGTGCTCCCATGTGGAAATACCTTAACAGATATGATTGGAGATGACTACCAACACAACGAGATGTTTCATAAAGAAGTCTGCGATGGGTTCAGACATTTTAGCCATTGCAGAGAGCCAAAGGAGGGATACCTTACCGTTTGGAGTGCTAAATGCGATAGGAGATGCAAAATGTTCTTCACACTTCAAATAGCAGTAAATATTATTAGTATTATTATCACATACCCATCCATCATTTAATATCGTAACTTGTTGTTATAGTGTACTGATTTATTTGTTTTCAGGCAAGGGAGACATTCTTCCATGGCATCTGGTGCAATCATGGGTCTAGATGTACAAATCCAAAGCACACTACCAAAAAGAATTTTGGGAACTGTTTAAATATGTAAAATAGTAAATGAGTATGTATATGTTTTAAAGAATCCAATATAATGTTTTATTTCAATCCAATCTCTTTCATTAGAATATTACGAGTGAAATAGTTCGGGGATCCTAACCATAAATATATATCAATAAAAAGTTAAAGGAAAATCCGGTATCAGTGAAAATTATTTCAAACCGATTTCTTTTATTCATCGAATAAATGAAGTCGGGTATATCCTAGAACCAAAGACACCTCCATACATCCATCACGCATCATATCATATCTATTTTTTACAGGATGCTGTTCAACCTTACATATTATTATATCTGCTTGAAAATCAAAATAGTTTAGAAATTCTTTCATTCCGTGTATTGCATGATGTTGGTTCTTGTTTAAAAATGTAGTGATAGAATTAATTATCTAGTGATAACAAAATTTGTGTCAGCCACAAGTAATTGAAACCAGAGCTATATTTCTATCCTGATATTATTTCTTCATACTTCCTTTTTGTTTCAAAAGTATTACTCTTTACACATTTCCACCACTAAATCAATATTCTATGTCTTCTGAGTCACACTCGTTAATGTATTAAAGTCATAGAGTTTTATCTAATTTTCAACATGTATAAATTATTATCTTAACTTATTACTACTATTTTCATTCATTTTTTGATTGTTATCACAAAATTTACATCCAAGTGAGGTACTCTTCACATTCTGCTTTTCCTATATTATATCACATGCTTTATATTTATTTATTTATTTATTCAAAATCTTAACATCAGTAGAGTAAGAAGTAAAATATGTACTATAAAGAAATCTTTTTCGTTACAACTTCGACAGAATTCTTTCATATCATAATGTATGAAAAAGTTCAGTCTCATCCTTAAATTATATACCAAATTCATTTCCCTCATTACATAACCTTCCATCAAGATGATTATTTATTTATCAAGTCATCAAATATCAAAAAAAAAAAGATAAACAATCTAATTAATTAATTATAATCATTGAATTTTAGCTCATTTGTGACATCATATGTGAAATATTTTTCTTAGCTTCTGGTAATATGCACATTATATTTTATGTATCAAATGATTTTGCAAATATCAGAGTCAAGAAAATAACATACATCTTCTAGCATATAGAGAGTAAGTTTCACAACGCAAAACGTACACGTGAGAAGGTGTTGATTAGTCAGCAAAGTATATCAGGATCCAAGTCTCTATACCGTACACCTTCATTAAGGAAAAAAGATTTCGCGTATTATTTTCATAATAAGCATTTATATTTTGCATGCTTTTTCCCTAACGTCCTGATTATAATATTCAATTAGATATAAGTTACCATAGCTATGTTATCAATACAATGTTGAGGTTCAGGTTTTACATCTGCTTCATGTATGAAACTTGGAAATAAGACTTAGATATCGCATAAATTTCATAACCTGTTCATGTTTCGCGGCACCTAATAGTTATTGGTAATATTGTTTTAAATTTAAAGTCATTGCCTAAGTTCTCATCATTACTTAAAATACATTTGAACTCAACCAGTCTTAGACCCATATTTTATAAACACTTGACACAAGTAATATTTTTACGAGATCTTTATCATAATTTATAGATCACCTAAACATCTCCATTTTGCTTCAAAGTGATGTTCTTTACGCATTTCTTTTATAATGTGGTACCATCTCCTTAGTATGCAAAATGTCATAGATTTTTACCTAGTTTGCACCATCATGTTTGAATTAGTTTCTCAGCTTTCCACTGATGTTTAACTGAACCTATACAATAGTCCATCAATTTTTTCTTTTTATCATACAACCCACCTAATTATCCTAACAAAATGGGATTATTACCAAGTTAACATACATTTTTTATATAATACATCACAAGTTTAGCTTTTAAAGATAATATGCTTAAGTTCTCATCATTACTTAAAATGCCTTTGAACTCGACATGTCTTAGACCCATATTTTAAATGCACTTGAAACAAATATAATTTTTTTGCGAGATCTTTATCATAATTTACAGAGCACCTAATAGTTATTTGTAATATTGTTTCAAATTTAAAGTCATTGTATCCGCTAGTCTTCACAATATTTCATTTTAATTTTTCGGTTATGCTCGTTCTATATAGGTATTCCATTTCTTCAGCCAAGCTATCCCTAAGAAGTACTCTTTTATTACTTCAGGTTTGGTATAGAACATTATGAAAGATATTCTTCCATAACTTTTCTTAGAGTTCTTTGTATGTTTTTCCTTAACGCTATGGTAATAATATTCTAGTAGATAAGGGTTCAGTTTCTGCATTTCATTCATGTATGTGAAATAGAAATAAAAATTATAAATGAGTTTCTACAGGTTCTTACACATAATATACAACACATTTCAAATATTATATCAAGATATTCATCGGAGTCCATCAATCTCTTACCTTTATCACACAATCTATACATCTTTTATATATTGTACAGCATAGTGGATATCATTTTGAAATTAGTTTTTACATATAAAATTATCAACTATTTTATGTTCACGCCATATGTTTAAGTACGTGCTCTACGTTTTTACATAAATTCATTATAAGTACCAAATTTTCCACATAAATTAGCGAAAATAACGAAGTCTGCTCGTAAAATAACTATAAATATCGACTTTTATACATAGAAAGGTGAAAAATTACACATTCACATACACACATAACACAATCACTTCATTTCTAGGAGAGTAGACCTTCATTTCACACACATATATAGACCAAGACCAAGACCGAGAAACAAGACCAAGACCGAGAAACAAGACCAAGACCAAGAAACAAGACCAAGACCGAGAAACAAGACCAAGACCGAGAAACAAGACCAAGACCGAGAAACAAGACCAAGACCGAGAAACAAGACCAAGACCGAGAAACAAGACCAAGACCAAGACCACAGGCTCGTATATTTCGTCAGCAGAAAGGTAACATTTTATATTAGTATCGCCATCGGTTTTTGCATCAAGTTTCCTCATTCCTCCTAATTCTGATACATCAAATCTTTTCAATCTTCTTTTCTGTATAGCTGTTTTATATTTTGCTTTTTTAGCATCATCCACCTCTCGCATGAGTGAAAAGTATTTTCCTTTGTTAGAACATTAAAATGAGAAGATATTTCACGCTTAGTTCTTAAAAGCTCAACCATGAATCTCTCTCTACATTTGTTTTTAGTTTTGTTACAAATTGACCAACTCTCATCCATGATAAGAAGAAACGTAGAATGATACTAAATGCAAGTCACCAATTATGTATATTGTTGTTCACAGCATCGCATTGAATGTCCTATTGTTGTATGGGTGGTATCTAGTCAGAACTAGTCTTAACTGACTTTTTTCTAGTTAGAACTAGTCTTAACTGACTTTTTCTAGTTAGATCTAGTCTTAACCGACTTTTTTCTAGTTAGAACTAGTCTTAACTGACTTTTTCTAGTTAGATCTAGTCTTAACCGACTTTTTTCTAGTTAGAACTAGTCTTAACTGACTTTTTTCTAGCTAGAACTAGTCTTAACTGACTTTTTTCTAGTTAGAACTAGTCTTAACTGACTTTTGTTTTCTCACCTTAACAGCTTGACGGTTGAACAGCAACTAATTGTATTTGACATACATCAATTATTTATTGGTAAAACTCGTGACGTCTAACAAGAAAGATCATTTTGATCATATCTCACATAATACTTGTTGAATAATGAACCCGTTGGTCTTTCCGGAATTACTAGGCCCACACACACACACACACACACACAACAAATACGCATCATCCACGAAGCAATCTCATAAAAGAAGTCTTAACACCGATAAGATTAAAAAGGATTATATCCAAAACACTAAGTTATGTTAGGTTAGGCTAGATTAGGTTAGGCTAGGTTAGGTTAGGTTAGCATAGGTTAGGTTAGCAGGATGATATTTTAAAATTATTTCTACATTAATGAAAATTCTAAGTTAGGTTAGGTAGATTATGTTGGGTTAGGTTAGGTTATGGAAGGTTAGGTTATGTTAGGTTAGGTTAGGTTATGATAGGTTACGTTAGGTTAGCAGGATATTTTAAAATCATTTCTACATTGATAGAAAGGCTAAGTTCCTTGGCACATTTTATCAATGTTTCTAGAAATAATTTTAAAATATCGTCCTGCTAACCTAACGTAACCTATCATAACCTAACCTAACCTAACCTAACATAACCTAACCTTCCATAACCTAACCTAACCCAACATAATCTACCTAACCTAACTTAGAATTTTCATTAATGTAGAAATAATTTTAAAATATCATCCTGCTAACCTAACCTATGCTAACCTAACCTAACCTAGCCTAACCTAATCTAGCCTAACCTAACATAACTTAGTGTTTTGGATATAATCCTTTTTAATCTTATCGGTGTTAAGACTTCTTTTATGAGATTGCTTCGTGGATGATGCGTATTTGTTGTGTGTGTGTGTGTGTGTGTGTGGGCCTAGTAATTCCGGAAAGACCAACGGGTTCATTATTCAACAAGTATTATGTGAGATATGATCAAAATGATCTTTCTTGTTAGACGTCACGAGTTTTACCAATAAATAATTGATGTATGTCAAATACAATTAGTTGCTGTTCAACCGTCAAGCTGTTAAGGTGAGAAAACAAAAGTCAGTTAAGACTAGTTCTAACTAGAAAAAAGTCAGTTAAGACTAGTTCTAGCTAGAAAAAAGTCAGTTAAGACTAGTTCTAACTAGAAAAAAGTCGGTTAAGACTAGATCTAACTAGAAAAAGTCAGTTAAGACTAGTTCTAACTAGAAAAAAGTCGGTTAAGACTAGATCTAACTAGAAAAAGTCAGTTAAGACTAGTTCTAACTAGAAAAAAGTCAGTTAAGACTAGTTCTGACTAGATACCACCCATACAACAATAGGACATTCAATGCGATGCTGTGAACAACAATATACATAATTGGTGACTTGCATTTAGTATCATTCTACGTTTCTTCTTATCATGGATGAGAGTTGGTCAATTTGTAACAAAACTAAAAACAAATGTAGAGAGAGATTCATGGTTGAGCTTTTAAGAACTAAGCGTGAAATATCTTCTCATTTTAATGTTCTAACAAAGGAAAATACTTTTCACTCATGCGAGAGGTGGATGATGCTAAAAAAGCAAAATATAAAACAGCTATACAGAAAAGAAGATTGAAAAGATTTGATGTATCAGAATTAGGAGGAATGAGGAAACTTGATGCAAAAACCGATGGCGATACTAATATAAAATGTTACCTTTCTGCTGACGAAATATACGAGCCTGTGGTCTTGGTCTTGGTCTTGTTTCTCGGTCTTGGTCTTGTTTCTCGGTCTTGGTCTTGTTTCTCGGTCTTGGTCTTGTTTCTCGGTCTTGGTCTTGTTTCTCGGTCTTGGTCTTGTTTCTTGGTCTTGGTCTTGTTTCTCGGTCTTGGTCTTGTTTCTCGGTCTTGGTCTTGGTCTATATATGTGTGTGAAATGAAGGTCTACTCTCCTAGAAATGAAGTGATTGTGTTATGTGTGTATGTGAATGTGTAATTTTTCACCTTTCTATGTATAAAAGTCGATATTTATAGTTATTTTACGAGCAGACTTCGTTATTTTCGCTAATTTATGTGGAAAATTTGGTACTTATAATGAATTTATGTAAAAACGTAGAGCACGTACTTAAACATATGGCGTGAACATAAAATAGTTGATAATTTTATATGTAAAAACTAATTTCAAAATGATATCCACTATGCTGTACAATATATAAAAGATGTATAGATTGTGTGATAAAGGTAAGAGATTGATGGACTCCGATGAATATCTTGATATAATATTTGAAATGTGTTGTATATTATGTGTAAGAACCTGTAGAAACTCATTTATAATTTTTATTTCTATTTCACATACATGAATGAAATGCAGAAACTGAACCCTTATCTACTAGAATATTATTACCATAGCGTTAAGGAAAAACATACAAAGAACTCTAAGAAAAGTTATGGAAGAATATCTTTCATAATGTTCTATACCAAACCTGAAGTAATAAAAGAGTACTTCTTAGGGATAGCTTGGCTGAAGAAATGGAATACCTATAGTTGGCCAAAGCAGAGAACTTCTCTGCGGGGTGCACTGCTAATTAGAGGGGCAAGAGGAGGTGGTAGTGGAGGAGGCGGTGAGGGCTGCAATCACAGGTGGCTAAACGATTGCTTATTGGCTGCCGTGCGCGTGATTGTTGCCGCCGCACGTGCCGAAATGCTCTATTAGCAAAGTTAAAAATATTTGGCAAGCACTTCAGTTGCTTATAATTTCTGTGCAGTTTTATTTTACTTTTCTTATAATTTCTGTGCAATTAGTTTTATTATAATTTCCGACTCATAGATTTTTTTGTTGGTATTATCATCTTGTTTCAGTTTTCTGTTTTTTTCCCCTTATCAATTACAGCATTTACCCGGAAACCCCGAAAAACTACGGAAATCCGGAGAAAATGAGTTTTTCTTTGTTCTTTGCTCCTGATATGCCCAGAGAATTTCTGACTCACATATTTTTTGTTGGTATTGTCACATAGTTTAAGGTTTCAGTTGTTTGCCTCTTACCAATTACAACATATCTCCGGAAAACGCGGAAAACCACGTATATACGGAGAAAATGACAATTTTTTTTATCTTTGTTCTTTGCTCCTAGTATTCAAAGGGAATTGGCGACTCATATGGTTTTGTGTTAGTATTGCAATCTAGATTAAGGTTCCAGTTGTTTGCCTCTTATCAATTACAGTATATCCCCATAAAACTCGGAAAACCACGGAAATCCGCAGAAAATGACTTTGTTTTAATTTTTTTACCTTAGTTGTTTGCTCCTAATATTCCCAGGGAATGTCTGACTTACATATTTGTTTGTTGGCATTGTCATCTAGATTAAGGTTTTAGTTGTCTGTCCGTTATCAATTACAGCATATCCCCGTAAAACCCGGAAAACCACGGAAATCCACAGAATTTCTAGAACTCGAAACTTGTGATGTACAGTCACTGTAACAATTATTGCGAAATAATTCTTCTGCTTCAGGTGTGTCCTTTGCAGTTACAAAAGGGTGAGTATGTGGACTACGAGATATCTGCCATAATTGTAATGGTCACATGCAAAGAAAAGGGGAATCATAACTTCTAAACATGCCAAGTGTAAGTTAAAGTTCTTTTTCTTAGTTGCTCGCTGAAATCTTAAAATCAATGACACTAATTTGTCCATATTACCAATCCAAAATTGTGCTGTTTTACCCAATGTCCCTTCTCTAACTTCAGTCAAGAAAGTAGGGTAGTGACTGTGGAAGGTTTGGCAAGATAAATTATCATTCACAGATTTCAAATTTGAATATGAAGGGTGTTCTGCCAGGTTTTCAATCGCTTTCATCCCTTCAGCATCAGGATTTTTTCCAGTATTCTTTGTCATGCTGTAATTGGTGAGGGGGAAACAACTGAAACCTTAAACTATATGGCAATAAAAACAAAAATTATGTAATTCAGAAATTCCCTGGGAATATTGGTATCAAAGAGCAAAGATTAAAAAAAATTTAAAAGATATTAAAACAAACTCATTTTCTCCGGATTTTCGTGGTTTTCGGGGTTTTCCGGAGATAAGATGTAATTGATAAGGGGGAAACAACTAACCCCTTAATATAGATGGCAATACCAACACAAAAGCATATGAGTCACACATTCTCTTTGAATATTAGGAGCAAAGAACTACGATTTAAAAAAATTAAAGCAAACTCATTTTCTCCGGATTTTCGTGGTTTTCGGAGTTTTCCGGAGATAAGATGTAATTGAAAAGGGCAAACAACTGAAACCTAGAACTAGATGGCAATACCAACAAACAAAAATCCCTTGGAATATTAGGAGCAAAGAACAAAGAATTTAAAGAAATTTTAAAAAAAATCAATTTCTCTGGATTGCCGTGGTTTTAGGAGTTTTCTGGAGATATACTATAATTCATAAGGGGCAAACAACTGAAACCTTAATCTAGATGGCAATACCAAGAAAAAACATACGAACCAGAAATTCCCTTTGAATATTAGGAGTAAAGAACAAAGATTTAAAAATAAAACAGTCATTTTCTCCGACTATACGTGGTTTTCGGGGTTTTCCGGGTGAATGCTGTAATTGGCAAGGGGAAAATAACTGAAACCTTAATCTAGATGGCAATACCAACACAAAAACATATGATTCACCAATTCCCTTTGAATACTAGGAGGAAAGAACAAAAATTAAAAAAAAATTAAACGAAGCCATTTTCTCCGGATGTCAGTGGTTTTCGGAGTTTTTCGGGCTTATGCTGTAATTGATAAGTGGCAAACAACTCAAACCTTAATGTAGATGGTAATGCCAATAAAAAACATGAGTCACAAATTCGCTTTGAATATTAGGAGCAAAGAACAGAGATTTAAAAAATAAAACAAAGTCATTTTCTCCGTATATACGTGGTTTTCCGGGGATATGTTGTAATTTGTAAGGGGCAAACAACTGAAACCTTAAACTAGATGCCAATATCAACAAAATGTGTGAGTCAGAAATTCCCTGGGAATATTAGGAGCAAAGAACAATGAAAAATTAAAACAAATTCATTTTCTCCGGATTTCCGTGGTTTTCCGGATTTTCCGGGTAAATGCTGTAATTGACAAGAGGCAAACAACTAAAAACTTAAACTAGATGGCAATACCAACAAAAAAATATGTGTCGGAAATTCCCACGGGAGGAGTGTTTCATATTAGTGGCCCATGGTCTAGGAGGAGAATGTTTTCATAACAGATAGTGTACTGTACTACAATGTTAATAATAGCACGGCACGGTTCCGACTCGTAACGTAACGGCCACATTCCTCGCATTCCTCACAGAGAAGTTCTTTGCTTTGGAACACAATATATAGAACGAGCATAACCGAAAAATTAAAATGAAATATTGTGAAGACTAGCGGATACAATGACTTTAAATTTGAAACAATATTACAAATAACTATTAGGTGCTCTGTAAATTATGATAAAGATCTCGCAAAAAAATTATATTTGTTTCAAGTGCATTTAAAATATGGGTCTAAGACATGTCGAGTTCAAAGGCATTTTAAGTAATGATGAGAACTTAAGCATATTATCTTTAAAAGCTAAACTTGTGATGTATTATATAAAAAATGTATGTTAACTTGGTAATAATCCCATTTTGTTAGGATAATTAGGTGGGTTGTATGATAAAAAGAAAAAATTGATGGACTATTGTATAGGTTCAGTTAAACATCAGTGGAAAGCTGAGAAACTAATTCAAACATGATGGTGCAAACTAGGTAAAAATCTATGACATTTTGCATACTAAGGAGATGGTACCACATTATAAAAGAAATGCGTAAAGAACATCACTTTGAAGCAAAATGGAGATGTTTAGGTGATCTATAAATTATGATAAAGATCTCGTAAAAATATTACTTGTGTCAAGTGTTTATAAAATATGGGTCTAAGACTGGTTGAGTTCAAATGTATTTTAAGTAATGATGAGAACTTAGGCAATGACTTTAAATTTAAAACAATATTACCAATAACTATTAGGTGCCGCGAAACATGAACAGGTTATGAAATTTATGCGATATCTAAGTCTTATTTCCAAGTTTCATACATGAAGCAGATGTAAAACCTGAACCTCAACATTGTATTGATAACATAGCTATGGTAACTTATATCTAATTGAATATTATAATCAGGACGTTAGGGAAAAAGCATGCAAAATATAAATGCTTAATATTATGAAAATAATACGCGAAATCTTTTTTCCTTAATGAAGGTGTACGGTATAGAGACTTGGATCCTGATATACTTTGCTGACTAATCAACACCTTCTCACGTGTACGTTTTGCGTTGTGAAACTTACTCTCTATATGCTAGAAGATGTATGTTATTTTCTTGACTCTGATATTTGCAAAATCATTTGATACATAAAATATAATGTGCATATTACCAGAAGCTAAGAAAAATATTTCACATATGATGTCACAAATGAGCTAAAATTCAATGATTATAATTAATTAATTAGATTGTTTATCTTTTTTTTTTTGATATTTGATGACTTGATAAATAAATAATCATCTTGATGGAAGGTTATGTAATGAGGGAAATGAATTTGGTATATAATTTAAGGATGAGACTGAACTTTTTCATACATTATGATATGAAAGAATTCTGTCGAAGTTGTAACGAAAAAGATTTCTTTATAGTACATATTTTACTTCTTACTCTACTGATGTTAAGATTTTGAATAAATAAATAAATAAATATAAAGCATGTGATATAATATAGGAAAAGCAGAATGTGAAGAGTACCTCACTTGGATGTAAATTTTGTGATAACAATCAAAAAATGAATGAAAATAGTAGTAATAAGTTAAGATAATAATTTATACATGTTGAAAATTAGATAAAACTCTATGACTTTAATACATTAACGAGTGTGACTCAGAAGACATAGAATATTGATTTAGTGGTGGAAATGTGTAAAGAGTAATACTTTTGAAACAAAAAGGAAGTATGAAGAAATAATATCAGGATAGAAATATAGCTCTGGTTTCAATTACTTGTGGCTGACACAAATTTTGTTATCACTAGATAATTAATTCTATCACTACATTTTTAAACAAGAACCAACATCATGCAATACACGGAATGAAAGAATTTCTAAACTATTTTGATTTTCAAGCAGATATAATAATATGTAAGGTTGAACAGCATCCTGTAAAAAATAGATATGATATGATGCGTGATGGATGTATGGAGGTGTCTTTGGTTCTAGGATATACCCGACTTCATTTATTCGATGAATAAAAGAAATCGGTTTGAAATAATTTTCACTGATACCGGATTTTCCTTTAACTTTTTATTGATATATATTTATGGTTAGGATCCCCGAACTATTTCACTCGTAATATTCTAATGAAAGAGATTGGATTGAAATAAAACATTATATTGGATTCTTTAAAACATATACATACTCATTTACTATTTTACATATTTAAACAGTTCCCAAAATTCTTTTTGGTAGTGTGCTTTGGATTTGTACATCTAGACCCATGATTGCACCAGATGCCATGGAAGAATGTCTCCCTTGCCTGAAAACAAATAAATCAGTACACTATAACAACAAGTTACGATATTAAATGATGGATGGGTATGTGATAATAATACTAATAATATTTACTGCTATTTGAAGTGTGAAGAACATTTTGCATCTCCTATCGCATTTAGCACTCCAAACGGTAAGGTATCCCTCCTTTGGCTCTCTGCAATGGCTAAAATGTCTGAACCCATCGCAGACTTCTTTATGAAACATCTCGTTGTGTTGGTAGTCATCTCCAATCATATCTGTTAAGGTATTTCCACATGGGAGCACTAGGGACACATCTGTATGTTCCTGGTTGTGGCCGAAGATGGTTTCGTACCTTAAGGGAAAGTCGAGTGTTCTTAACGGTAACCCCTTGATGTCGTGTATGGTTAACTCTATAGATTTGGGATCTGTTCCAGGTGAAGGAAGCTCCTCATCTCGCACGATAAAAAATTCTTCCCCCGTAGGAGCCTGAGCGATGATTTCATCCGGGATCTCCTCCCACAATTGATCCATACAATCTAGGAAATGAAATAATATTATAACATCTTATAAATAATATAATATTAATATTTATACTAAATATCCGACAATTACTATGTTTTCAAAACTCTTAGAATGTATACCTATAATAATTATTATGATTATAGTAATGATATTAATAATAACTACATTTCGTTGCATATGCACATACTGCGTTTTACTATAGATACTTCTCATATGAAAACAATATATTCATTCCTATCCATCACTCTACTTTTAGCATTCAGAGAAAACTATAGTGAAAGTGTTTGTAACATGTAGGCCTATATATGTGTGTGTGTGTGTGTGTGTGTAATAACTTTAAATATTTTGCACAAGATGATATCTTATAGAAGTACCATTATAGTTGATATCTATAGATCGCATACTAAAGATCTGTTTCATGTACGAAAATATTCCTTACTCTAAAACCATACGGTGCAGCGTGATAACATTACATAATTTGATGAAGGTTACTTTTAAGCATATAATTCGCTTGTTAATATTTTCAGATGTAATCATATTCTGTGTAAACTTGAAATCTAGTGAAGTTCTATTCATATGATTGGGACCTAGGGTGTGACATGTTTCATCGTGAGAAGAGAACCAGTAGTGAGGAATAATACACATGTGATTTATAAATTTTCTAAGACATTGTTAACAGCTAAAATGAATTTTGAATAATAGCTGCGCAATATTAAACTAGACTAGTGTACTATACATATTGAGGAATAAAAACATATGCTAACACTATAAACATTGTAAAAAATAGTTTATGTACTTACCCATGAAGCTAGTGATTATTTTTGGTTGATGAAATATACTTTCACACACTCAATCTTCACTGATAGCTGATAACGTTTGAATAAGAAGTGAGCCTGAAGCATGACGTCATTGGTTTATATAGTGTTGTTATAAAATAGCCTCGCAACAGGACAAATATATTTTACACCAATGACATGATTGGAGATTTAAAAAAATGCTGACTAGCCTCACGACTTGGTAAATATATGATAAAGCTTAAATCATCAGTAATTAGATATTTCACGTTTCCTGCTTGTGAAAATACCTGTTCATGATTTCCCACCGATGACGTATATGAAATATAATCATTTCTGGTGAAATTATCAGATATCCGATATTTAATTCTGGTGCGGAAATTGAATATTAATTTTCATGCAATAAATGCTGACATACTCTGTATGAAACTACATTAAAAATAATATAAGGTTCCATCAGAGATGAAACACTGGTAGAAATATACGTTAAAGCGTTATTTGATATTTCGCGTTTCCTGCTTGTGAAAAAAGCTGAATATGCCTTTACTGACTTTGAATCGAACTCAGAACCACTCAGCGATGGAATATTACAATATAAGTTTTTAATATATCGCAATAGAATGGCGATGAATATCAAAATAGTTATACATCATTTTAAAATTTGAAGGTTCAGTCATACATCATTTTTTAAAATTTAAAGGTATTGCAGTGTTACGCTAGACATTTAAAGAGATAATTCGTAATGAATGAAGTTGTAAGTTAGCGAGCGATAAGAGAAGCATCTTGTTGTATAGCGTTATATGAGTGTTGCAGATAACATGCATGGCGAGCAAGCTGATAAAACTGTTACCTAAGCAAATCTCTGCACGTACAATGCAATCCAACCATTGTTCTGCGTTGGTATAACACATAGTGTATCGGTCTTATAAAAACCTGTAATTATTAGCATAATATTATTCCATCATTATACTAGAGGTTTGAAGCTCATTACTGACCGGGGATCGAGCTCACTGCCATTCAACGTTGGATTATTACAATATATCGCAATAAAAATAATGTTGACTAATAATAATAATAATTGAATATGTAATACACAAGACATTGGCTATGTTTTTTACACTGAGCCGCTAAGCCAGAGGGATATTTTTTACTGAAATAGTCATCTTACAGAAAACCTATGTGTAGGAATATGACGTATTTACGCTTGGTGATCTATATGCTTCCATGCTAAAAAGACATAAAGATTAAAATCTGCTGTGACGTCATAAAAACAATCCACATGTCACATGATCTAATCCTGTCAATCCTGCAATGACGTAAGCAATGCCGCCATCTTGTAAAACAATACCAATATACAAATTTCAAATTTCCCACCATCCGTTATTTGCAATTGTAATATTCAATTTCCACCTTTTGCAATTTTCAAATCAACCGCCATCCGCCCACCTGAAATAGGAACCGGAAACGTAGCCATTTTCATTATAAATTTCCAAATTTTGAATTTCGCGCCGGAAACGTAACCAATTACATTATAAATTCTCAAATTTTGAATTTCGCGCTTCGTACGCCCCGGAACCGGAACCGCCGCCATTTGCAATAGGAACCGGAACCGACGCCATTTTGAATCACGTGGTTATAGCCACGCCCACTTGTGACGTCATAACCGCGCCACCCTCCCCTACCGGGCCACCTGTGGTGACGTCATAGCCACGCCTCCCTCCCCTCCATGACGTCATAGCCGCGCCGCCTTCCCCTCCAGCGCCACCTGTCACGTGACCCAATCCAACCAATCAGAATCCGTGACGTCATAGCCACGCCCACCTTCCCCTACAGCGCCACCTGTCACGTGACCCGTTTCCCCTACCGCGCCACCTGGGCCACCTGTGACGTAGGTGACAAAACCATACTACTCATTCTGTATAATGCCTAGGAATTATATAGAATGCCTAGGAAAAGTATGTAACATTTTCACAAAAAACTTATATTTCATAGTTTGCCTAAAACCATCAGGCATTCTATACATTACCTAGGCATTCTATAGAATACCGGGATTTCACACAATGCCGGTAACATATATAACTCAAAATGGCCATTTTTGGAGCTAGTGACTTCTGCCGTAAGGACGACGATATTCCCGCTCAACATTAATGTATGTACTGTAGTACTTCTTTGGATGTTACATTTGTTTGTAATTAACCACTAGTACAACATTTGTCTTTATTACAATTCTTTATAATACAAAATTATTGCAGATAGGCTGTAACGTGAATTTATTCACAAAATTATTTAATCTATGAATGGTGGAACGCTCGACATTGAATAGGCCTAAAAGAATACATAAATTTTCGGGAGTTCGGAGTATTTTGAACATTTAAAATCTTCCAGCTCCAGCTTCGAGGACCTAAAATTCAAGTTTCGACCATCTTTAATTCAACTATACATGATAAGTTTGTTTTTTGATGAAAGTGCATTGGTTTCGTACCTTTGCTTTCTGAACCTTATATACATATTTATTTATTTTTACAAAAATTAATAAACATTATGAAGCATATAAAAGTTTTATCCCCGTAGTAGTAGGAATAATAGTATTTGTAATGGTTAAAATGAATGAAACTGATAATTGTTTATTAATTTGTACAAAAGAAAAGGAAATGACAGTGGCATCTGATATCGTCTATAATCCCTGTAACGTGCTAGCACTTTATTTTGTATCTTAACGGTCTCAGTTTGTAAAATGAAGCTTTGCATAGAAGAGAGAGTTTTGTTAAACAATGTTTACGATTCAGAATAACATAAAATTATTTTATGGCATGTTTTTTGGATATATAACAAATCAAACATTTTAGCTTCTAAATTATACATGGAGAATGGGAAATAAAATGTTTCATTGTAAGAAATGTGCCCTACTGTCCATGCCACATGCAAAATCTTTGGATTATAAGTTTTTCTTCAATTTATCCCATTAAATTTACACCTGAAGATAAATATCTGAAGTCACTTTTACGTCTTTATTGCTGTTTAAAATTGTGTATTCAAAATTCAGTGTCAGGGAGCTCGTAAATACGGAATAATGTTTATCTTTACTATTATCTTCTGTACTCTGATGAACTCTTCAAACAAACCCAACAACCTTCGCCAACACCAGTGTAATTTAGCACTCAATTTTCTTGATAACTGCAAATATTTACAAAGACTTAACTGAAAAATATTATACCATTCAGGCATCAGAAGGAGTGCAGTGGTTTCTAGAAATTAGTATTAAGTGTTTATCAAGGTAATCGTTCTCTCGACTCTGATGTTTATACTTTACTTGTAACTTACAGCACTAGCTTCATAATAATACAGATTTCACGAACACACACATGCACCGACATGTTTCTGAAAACATTGTTTTAGATTCAGGAAATATAAAACGTGTATTTATACTGACGACATCTAATTTCAGGATCGAACTCAAAACTTCAGCTATGCTGCGGTATTATTGAATCAATCCGGGAAAAATTTTGAGACCATCCGGTACTTTTATATTTCAGGACAGGCTAGGTGGAAAAAAAAAGAAAGAAATCTCTTCTGTTAATGTAAAGTAAAGAGTGAATATGCAGTTAAAAATATGAGAACCCAATTGAAATACTAATTTTTTGTTCGACCTTACTATAATAAGTTTATTACGTATGACAACGGTATAATGATACTCATTTCGAAACTGACTTTCATTATGATGGGTGTAGTATCGATTATTATCGAACATGGAACGATCTTGAGACCTTGAGAGCAGCAGCTGAAAACTGCATATTAAATAAATAGTTATTTTATTTAAAATAGAATAAATAATGTTCGAGTTAATTTTAATATCATGCTAAAATGATTTCATTTCGTGTTGTCAAAATCCGTTGGTATGAAGAAAATTACCAAAAGGAAGTTTCTATTCGACCGACGTCATGAGTGGATCTCTCGTAGATGACAAGAACTACGACAACCATCTTGATGCGAAGGTCATGGCGGGCTCGTTGCCGTTTGTTTGGGTGAATCTAAAATCTTAAAATATAAACATACAGACTAATTTTGGTCGAACAAAAACAATCGTATGCAACGTACATATAATGGTAATTAAGATACTCGTATGAATATTATGAAACTCGCGTTGCTCGTTTCATAAACATACTCGTATCTTAATAAATGCCATTATAGGTTTGTTGCACAATGTACTATTTATTTTTTCTGTCCGTGCAGTACATTTCTACAAGTAGGGGAAGATTTGTTTTCGACCCTAAAACTCTATTAAAAAAGCGTTCTGAGGTCTCCTAAGAACCAAGCATTAAATTGTCAGAAACGTGTTGTGTGTGAATGTGTGTGTGTCCATCTGTTTTTATTTTTTTATTTTTTATTATTAATTAACAGCATGCCCCAACACCGTGGCGACATTACATGCTTTAGCAGCTTAATTACAATTGAGTTACATTGTTTGACATATTATAAAATTATAAATTCATTATCCTATGCATTTCTAAATTACTTGAGTTACATATTACTTATATCGGTAGATTATTAGATGGCCTACATATTTACTGATTTAGCTTAATTGACAATTACATATATAAAGTTAACCTAATTTGTGCCTATTTACTTAGTTTGTCTCTCGTCTTAGTGGACACCATAGCTAGTTAACAAGAAACCGTATCACAATACTTTTTGTATGTGGGTGAAGTATTATTATCCGAGGATGTGAAGGAAAACATTTCGATGGCTGTTTACTTACTCTTATTATTAGTTTATTACATAACATGTAAATACTGTTTTCTGCGGTAGTGCATGATTGCAATTTGGCCAGTTGTTGTTAATGACTAAGTCGAGCCTATAAGAAACGAATTTAAAAGAAAAATCAAGCTAATTTCTTTACGTTCTGTTATGCATTTTACGCACCAAAAATGCTAAATTCACGATCGCAGAGATTTAGTTCGCCGTGAATCTTATTAGTTAAATAATTGCAATGACAATCACAGGTCATCACGGCCATGAAATCTTTAAATCATACAGCCATTTCATAAAATATGGGAATTTTTCCCTCAAAGAGAGAAGTTATAAAATTATTGTAATTGGGTGGTCAGAAATAAGTTTAAACCTCAAATTCTCTGGATATTAAGGACTTAGGTGTATCTGAAGTGGTTTCATGTGTAAAATCTGTCGATTTACTTATTTATTGCGTTGAGTTACTTTTTTTGCCATTTTTAGCATGATTTTAACACTCTTTAATACCAAGTAGTCAAGAGTAAACAGCTATGTCCATTTTCATTTGAGAAAATATACATCTTAAGGTACAATTTGGTATAAGATTAACTTCAAAAAATATGTGTGGTTAATTACTATGTAAAATAACAAACAAGGAATTTTTGTCCCACCCGTAACAGATTTTGAAAAACAAATTTAAAATATTTAAAATAAATTTTAAATAATGCTTTGCTTGTAGTGTGGAGGAGGGCATTGTACATTTTACAGAATGTGAAGAAGCAATTCTAGTTTATTTTTATGATTGTAATAAACAAAAATAGTTTTTATAATTTGCTAGAATGTCACACCCGTCATTATGAAATGGCTGCATAACCTCTCTGTTTTGAAACATTTGATATATTTGATATATTTATTTACAGTAAATTTAGCATTATCGTAGGATACGTTTGTTACAAATTCCTAAACAATTTTTTGGAACTCGTATGCATTAAAAAAAAACTCTGCTTCGCCTCGCTTCTGAACTCTATACTAATCCCCGAAAAATTATAGTTTAAAATCATGCTCTACCCCTGGAGAAAGCAACATGCTCTATCTCTATAGATAGCAGCATCATGAGAAGTGCGAACCGCATTGACGATCTGTCACCGGATGAAACCGAACAATATGCAGATTCAATCCCAGAACAAGAGAACTTCCTGACAGGTATTGATTGCACCTGATGGAATATGATATCTTCACCACAGAATAGAAAGATCAATCTAAGCGAGAGTTGCTCACTCCTCGCAGTCCTTTGCAGCTTGAAACAGAAAGAAAATAAACGCTTTTATAAATATTATGTGTACAGGATGATATAACCGTGGTTCGCAGTATCATCTGCCCCTTCGTGTTCGTACGTCATCTTACATTCCTGTGTGTCAGAGAGTATTGTAAACCTGTAGGACGGTTCAAACTTTTGTTTCTTGTCTTTTTTTTATAGCAGTCGCTCTAGCAGCGGTAGTTAGGCCTACTGAAATTATTATTTTAGTACACGAATGGTAGGCTATTTAATCAGATCAATTCAGGAATAAAACGAAATTCAACAAACCATGAACCATGGTATATAACGTATGAATGATTCGTTTTATTTTTACTGTAGCTACCCATGAAAATCAGCTGACAAAAGCGGATATCTAGTATCAGGCAGCATGATTTTTTTTTCTCAGGGTCCGGTTTCTGCTGCAATCGATATTGGACTTTGAAAATGTGACCACGTTACCTTCAGAATAGTCCTACAGGCTAAAACCAAAATTTGTGTGTGCTACAAATCGATGAGTACTCTTGCAAGCGGAAATATTACCATCACCCAGGAGGTAATAACACCAAGGTGGCAATTTTTCTAAGAATTAATCACACTGATTGGGACAGAGCTACTTAGTGCCAGAATGGTACATTCTGAAATTATTTGGTGGACGGGAAAAATGTCTGTCCGTCTGTGTATATGTACGCGCGATAAACTAGAATATGCTTTATTAGATTTTGGAAGCATAAAGACTGGGAAAACGCCCTTAATTTCTTCTGGTACACAGTTGGCCAAATAAATAAGAAAAACAAATATTCTCTTATTAGCCTATTCCAATAGTAATTACCGCGATCATCTTCTGACTAACGTAGCCCTATGAATCAATCACAAATTTGCTATAGGCCTAGTTGTTATCAACCTTATTCATTCATGCATGAAAGAAAAAATTGCATAATATATTATAAGATTGTGGTTTACTATTTGCGGGATAGATGCGAAATTGAAATGGAAATTAGCTTTTCGTATTACTGTCTATTTTACTATAAAAGCAGTTGTGTTTCTCTTGAAATGTCATGTTGATAGCAGAACTGAAATGATTATATCGATCCAGTAATCAAGCGTAATGTCTGCTATAATTTGTCTTGTACTTACAGTACAGTGATTGTAAGGAAGAGATAGTGTAATAAAGCAGTTTATTGGTAGTGGGTGTTTGTTAACAATTACTACGTACGGTTCTAGGAAAATTTAAAAAGTTGCATCAATATGAATAATTCAAATGTAGGTAGGGAATGACTTCGTATCAGAACTTTGGACGTGATATTGTTTTAAAACACACAAAAATGATTTAATTTAGGAATGTAAAACCCAAATATTCAAACATTAAAAAAAAGTATCAGTAACCGATTAGTTCGAGGATTTGTGAATATGTTATTTGTTTGCTATTCATTAGGGTCTAAAACTAGGCATTTTTTTGTAAGAAGCTTATTTAGGCCTACAAATGCGCGATTCCGTTATTTTATAAGATGGATCGGAGCTATTATCATTATTTTTATTATTGTTGTTGTTATTACTATGATCATCACAAATATTATCGTTATGGAACATCAAGATGCGCAAGTTAATCAGAAATATTCTGGTTGAATATGCACGAAAGGATTATTATTACGATTATCACACTTACGATCATAGCAGATTTCAGGCCTGTTCTCTTAATCATATTAAGTTTATTTTTTATTTTTTATTGTTTATTTTTTATTTTTCACAGTAAACGATTGTCCTTTACAACATTGGTGTTTATCCCTTAGGATATCCCTTGCCTTAGGGGCAATGTTTATATCCTTCGTAGAAATGTGGTGACTTTTGAAGGAAGTTAAAGGAAGTACATCTGCTAAGCACTGCTCGTGTTCTTCGGGGTTCAGCATCACTGCCCTAGAAAGACTACTCCTATGTTATGGGTTGACTACTGCTAGAGCTTTTACTACAGTAATAGTGGCCTGTACTTAAATAAAATAGAATCCCTACCGCAATTGGATTCTTAAGCGCTTCTCTAAACAAGAACTGTCTGAGATAAAATAGTCGTCAATTTCCAATTTATGTCCCGAACTTATGTGACCTCAACTTGAGAGGTGTAATCATTTGTCCACAGGAGATCGTTTCGGAGTTTTAGTTTGCGTACGATTTTCTGAGCTATTTCTGATGATAAAATTGGGTTAAAGTTCAACGTGTCACATTATATTGTTGAAAAACCAAATAGGCTAAAGCTAGGTACAAAGTGGTAAAACAGAATTCAATATTATGAAGGCTGACACTTTCATAACAACTAGGAAAAGTTTTAATAAACATTATCCTTAAAATAATATTTTGAAGAAAAAAAACTTTGAAATTTATTTTAATGTGTGGACAAGTACTCTAACTTGGATGATAATTTTATGAATAAATTGTACGAGACTTTCACTACAATTATGCTATTTTATGACTGTAGAATGTATCGCTGTGAGTATCTATGGTATTACTAGACTTTTTTTACTTCTTCTGCCCTTACCGGTACTGTAGGTACAGGAAGTAGTATGTTCGGCACCGAAATTCGAAGTTGACTTTTGACAAAAGTGCATGTTTTGCGGGTCCTGAATAAAAAAAATAAGACTATTTTCAGAAACGTCTGTGTGTCTCTGTGAACATCCTAGCTCTAGAAGAAAAAAAACTTGTGAAAACAAAGTCCTGTAATATTGGATTTGGTATCCTCTGAGTATATAACAATAAGATTGGCGTTTACTTTGTTACTTATAATGCCACTTTACATTAAGGAAATTTCGTGTTTTTTTAAATTAATTAATGTTTTATTTTTTAGATTTTCCCGAAAACGCCTCTGAGCTAAAACGTGTAATTTGAAACATTTTGTCACAAACATCTGAAGGTTGTGTATCCTTCGGGGATGCGAGGCCATATGGTAACGATACGTCTTCATTTTAAAAACTAATTTACATGAAGAGAATGTCACTTATATTACACTAAGAGGCAAAACTTTTATTGGGGCAGAGGAAGTTATGCATTTCATGTATGAGTTTTTTTCTTGCTTTGGTGAACACTACCATCTTTTGAAAATATTGAATGATCTTTTTACCGCCCTGATTAGGCTATTACATATACATAAACGGGCTCGTTATTCAGTTACTCATTAGGACTATACTTTTAAGTTGATAGTTTGCAGACATATTATTTGCATTTATAAGTAGACCTGGGATTTTAGGCTCTAACAAAATTAGTTTTAGGCACCTAAAATAGGCTTTTAAAACAAGTAAATAGGCTTTTAAAAGATAAAATAGGCGCTTAAAATATACTTAAAAATATGTAAATAGATAGAAAATAGACTTTAAAATATTACAATATACACTTAAACTGTAACGTGGTCTTTTTTGTACTGCAAGAAACGTGGTATACCTATTCTTAACAGAATTAACTGCAAAATTAGGCATCACGAACTATATTCACTTAAACAGATGTTCTTTCACTGGTGACTTACACAGCAATCCTTCCGCCTTAATCCTCTCCTTTCCCCGTCAGTCAGCACTCCTTTAGCGACAATTGTTTGGAATAGTCAAGTTTCTGTGAAAAAACCCACCTCTGCTGTTCTGCTTTTCATTGAGGGATGTCCATTATAAGACTGTAAAAATTACAGAAGTTGAATTTTATTTTAAATGTACAAAATAGGCATTTTAGGCACTAAAATAGTAAAATAGGTTCTAAAGGTCCAAATAGGCATTTTAGGGCACTATAAAAATCTATAAATGTAAGTGATTTATCATGAAACGTCCACATATTTAAAAATTTTCATGTTATTTTACAAGGAACAAAATAGGCATTTGCCTTAAAATCCCAGGTCTATTTATAAGACCATAACATAAATTGAGTGTTTTTAGGAAACTAGAAGTGCTTTCCGATGCTGAAGAAATGAAGTTACCGTACTTACAGGGAAGAGCTTGGAGCTGAAATGAAATGCTCCGAACTCGTGGATTGAAGAAATCCCGGCGCCACTGCCTGCTTATAAGAAAGTATGGACTGCAAAGTGAATTGAATCCGTTCCGCTCATCTCATTTTCTTCAGCCATTCACAATTTTTAGATGTTCGAACCTGCTTCCAGTCTAGACCTACCTCACAGCATTATAAGATCCTTTAAACTTCATTTTCTACTTGTCAAAATGTACTTACATGGAAATGTGAATAAAAATTCCACATGGGAAAATCGTTACAATACATTACATAGTTCGAGGGCTTGTATTGGGAATCAAGACGGTTACTTTTTTCCTAGGAACTCATATGCAAACCTGCAGTGGTTACAGACCCAAGTAGCAATACACAAGTGTGCAAGGAGTCTTTCCGAAGTAATGCCAGTGGTTTATGTCCACTCCCCACCCCTCCTCCTCTCCTATTTTTCGCGATGGTGGTTACAGCTAAGAACCTCTAGATTCGTTGAGAAAACTTAATGAATTCAGAATTAATCATAACCTTGTTCGATAAGGGAAATAACTTTCTGTTTGTTGTCCCTGTCCTTTATGCACTTCAATTGACTGTGTGTGCAAAATAGATGCCACTATACTTGATCCAAGATGAGTAAGGAGCAAATGTAAACAACAGACTTACCTTGACTAACTGTCTCCTGTCGTTTCATTGGTAAATAAAAAACCATCGAATACTTCACGATATCGCGATGTTTATTTCCTTTGCGTACACATCGTAAAATTATTTATATCTTATGTAATTGGGAAAACATAAATTCTGTTAAGTGAGTTGTTTGCTTTCGTATTTAGATCATAGGCTTACATGTTTTACAACATATATCTAGTAAACAAAATTTCATTTGGTTTATAGTTCCCTTGGCAAATTTGTTGATTATAAAAAAAACCAATGACATAAGTTACTAAATACAAGACGTATTTTATAACGTAATTAATTAATTCGTTGTACTTTTCATTTACATAATGTGTGATGAAGTACACCACATATTGTAAGTAAAAGTAATAGGCATAACCTCTAATAAACTTGTATTATAGAAGAAAATTGCGAGCCTGGGTCTTCAGAACTTACGTCACCAATAAAGAAACGCGAGAGGAAATAGTTTGTCCAGCGGCGAGAAGATACAGATTGTAAATATTTACAAAATCCTGCAGTTTCTGTGCAAGATGTAGGAGTGAAAGTGGCGTCATCCGTGGGAGTAGTTTCAAGTACGGTTTTCAAAGTCCTAAAAGAATACAGATCTACAGGAGGTGTCAAGTCTCCGGACAAAATTAAACCAAAATCATAGACAAATCACTTGGCAGAATTTGGAATCGATCCTTGGCGCTAATATAAAAGAGAAAGTTCAGTTGACTTCACTGTAATGTAATCGACTAAACAGCCCCAAAAACGAACTCTTGTGAAATATGCTTTGTACTGTCACACTAGGTTGTTTACTTTTGCTCCGTACACATCTTGGATCAACTATAGTGTATAGAACCATCGTTAAATAACTACAAACTAACTACTTATGTTTGCTTTTTTTGCACGACGTAACTAATTAGTGGTACTTACGAATATTGTTGCCGTGGATCGTAACGTGACATTCCAGCACGCAATCTGGTTGCTATGAAAACAAAAGAAATCTCCGTGCGGTACAAATTACAAAAAGCACAAGTGCCTAAGTAAAATCATCATAATACAAGTCTCTATGGAAGACCGGAACCAAGGCCCCCTAGTTTGTGGCGATTTTAACAGGACAAATATTCAATCCCCATAACAACCAACACATGCGAATCACTTTCTGAAATAAACATCTACCTTCAATAATGTATGTACATAATATTTTCAGGTAATATCTCAATTAATGTAATTAAATTGCTATAAATAATCATCGTGCAAAAAATAGCATGCAATACTCGTGCCGTAAACGGAAATTGAAAAAACTCGGCGCAAGCGCCTCGTTTTTTCAAACTCTTTCCTCGATCCGTATGCACCGCTTACGGCACTTGTATCGCAATATACTATTTCCTCATACTTCAGCAAAGTTAAAGATCTCAATATTTAGTGACATTTTGGCAGGGTCCGGTTCCATCCAGTCCGGATTATCCTGACTCAACTGTACATATTTCTCAACCCTGGGTAAAAGTTCTACACTCTTAGCGTTTGTAATATACAGTGTGATCCGTTTGAGATGTCAGAAAAGTAAAACGTTACATTTAAGAGGTTAATGTACATAGCTCTGTGCAATTTGCTGTAATGTAAGTGGAAAGGATGGGAGTTAACAATGAGTGATGTTTCAGACTTCGGTCACATGGCTTGGCGGCGCTATCGTGCATAGAAGACAAAATGGTGGTCATGCCACAACAGCGCACTCAGTGTTTAGTATGGTATGCGATGTTTTCTAATACAAACACAGCGGACTTTCCGACATCAGTACAACTGTCCGGTATGCCCCTTCGCATCGAGACATTGTTAACTGGTATCACATGCTCTTGGAAGATGGTCTCAAAATGCCTCGTACAGGCGGTAGGTTACGTGATAGGACTTGACTTCTCCAGATTTTTTTGTGTGTGGGTTCATCAAGTCAACTGTGTACACACAATGACCACAGAATGTTGCTGACCTACGACGGATGATTACAGCGGCCTTTCAGCAAATCACTCCAGAAAATCTCCGCGCCACGTGGCGGAACCTGTCCGCGAGGTATGATCTGTGCCGCACTCGCAATGGCGGTCATGTTGAGTGCTAATGTGCTGGAATACAAAACTTACAGGTTTCCTACATCTGTTTATACCATTAAAAATTAATAAATTTAAATAGTTTCTTGTACACAATGCTTGACTTTTCTGACATCTCTAACGGATCACCCTGTAGACCTATTGTGTTGGAAATAATCGCGATAACTCCTTACACGGATATTTATGCAAAAACTAATTTTATAGTAGCTAATTGTTATGAATAAACATTTGAACTTCGTATGGAGCTGTGCTGGAATTGTGGTGTATGGTGAGCACGCAGCGTAGGCAGTGACGAAGAGCATTGTTAGCAATGTCGAATCACATTAGTTGAAGGAAATGGGATTCCATATTGACACATACTGTAGCGGAAATTACAACAAAAGACTCCACCTGTATACTCCCAGTGCCCTTCCACGGTATTTATGCCCTCGTAAATTCCTGTTCGTTGCACTGACTGATGCTTTTCGATACCTTGTCGCTTCTAATTTTGTTTACAAAAGGCAGCGAGTACCTTCTTTAGTGTGTTTTAATTTTTACTATTGTAAAGGAAGTGTGTGGTAATCAACCACGCATTTTCGACGTGGGAACTTCGACATAATTATAAAGCTGGGTATTCCGAGTATGGATTGTTACGTCGTCTTATTTGATGTTATATCTTAGAGTAGTCTGTCTTTAGTCTCAATTTATAAATTTCCCCCAGAAGATGAAGTTGATCGAAGTTAATAGTTTTAAAATTTAGTCTATAGAAAAAGCAGTCTCACCGGAGACCAGAACTTTGGCAGAATGTCTTTTTAAATGTGTTAAATCTATTTTTAATTTAAAAGTGAATCTGTCCTATTTACGTCTTTATGATTGAAACGCCGCAGTTTTATATTGCCTTTTTCACTTTAAAAAAAAATAAATGCCTAATTGCTGAAATAAATTCCTTTTGTCTTTTGATTATTTATTAATTTATTATTAAAAAATGTGTAGCCTGTTTAATTTATTTCTGCATTCGCTACAATTAATGCTACTGCACCGAAACTATGTTATTTATTACGTTCCAGTAAGTTCATATTCTCTTTACAAGCAACAGTGAGTATCGTCGTCAAAAGAGATATCAATAGGCAAGGGTTTTAATTATCGCTTGTGTTTACTTGGCTACCTATCGGATCATGCCTCCTTCAAAATTAACAAGGAGTGCCGGAGTTGAAACGTGGTTGCCTTAATGTTTTAAATTTCTCTTTCTTTCAGTTTTCATTACGACGTTGTTGTGCAGGGTAGCTAGTAACATGCCGGAATTCAGTGTTCCTTTAGGCAGAAAAAAAAAATTGGTTGTCATGTGCAAGCAATAAACCGATAAGGCATTTTAATGCATAGGCCTTCAAGAAACATTTCCATTTCTCTGTCAAGTACAATTAGCAGTTTGTTTAAAACTTTAAAGTTACATTTAAAATATAATACAACACGATGTTATACGTACATTTCCGTAGAGAAATGGGAGAAGTCTGCTCGTTCTCAACGCATATGGGCATGGGCGTACGGTATGGGGGGGGGGGTTCAGGGGGTTGAAACCCCTCCCGAAATATCTGCATTATTTTAAAGATTATAAATCATGGAACGACATTTAAAAAAAAAAAACTTTGATTCGGTTGTTACATATTTTACAATTTCGTACATATCAAAGCATTATTTAAGATTTATTGTAATTTATTTAAGATTCAAATTTCAAAACCTCGTGTGTTGATAATTTTTAACTTAATAACAGTGATGTAGTAAACAAAATTCCCTTTGGAATCTCTCAAACGACAACTCGAATACTCCCGCCGAAATCCATCAACCTGTTTGTATAGCCAACAGTAGGCCTAATCACGAGCTCAGCAGAAAATTATCATGAAGGAATCAGCATTAATCGCGCTTTTCCACCGGTGGATTTACAGATGACTTTAAAAACGTGCCCTATGCACAATACAGTATTATGATAATTTTTCAAAAAGTTTTTATTTATAGACTCTAGCTTAAACGAGAAATGGATAGAATCTCAAGAAAAACAGTTTCAAAGACTGAGCTGCATATTAATTTATTACAGTGTATTAATTATCACAGTACAACTGTTTAGTAATTTAAAAAAAAATAATTCACAATGTGCGCAAGGACATGAAGCTGAGACGATTTTATATTGAACCCCTCCCGAACAAAATTTCACCGTACGCCCATGCATATGGGCATCCCATTCATTGCAGGAATCGGTAGGGGACGTGCGTTTAGGTATCTAATTGAACAAATGGTTCCGTATAGTGGTAATTTATTTTTAATTTGTATATTATTATACTCTCTTATATGTCATCATTGGGTGTTGGCTTTTAAGTGAACGTTTACTTCAAAATAACACACAATCATTATCACAATATATTTGGACATTTCTGTAGTAGCAGTAATGGATGTAATGCAAAAGTAATTATCTAAATTGTATAAGTAATTATAATTACGCTACATACATTGTAATTAATGCAAATTAGTTGGTTTTAAGTATTAAGTATTCAAAAATTTTCAAATTTCACTTTTTAAATTTATTTTAACAGTTTATCAAGTTTATAAGTTCTAATTGTACAAAAAAGGCTAGAAAATTGTTTGAGAAGTAATTGGAATATCTATCAAAATAATTATAGTAATTACTTTATTATTGGAAGAAGGAAACAGTTTTTATTCATTTTCTCAAAAGTAATATATTATGACTTATCCCCTTCCTGAAATGACTGATTCAGTTTTAATATTAAGTGAAAATAAAAACAATACTACTAATTGTATCAATAGTAAGAATAATTGAAATAATTAACAACGATGTTACAGCCCATTACATGAAAACGATAAATGACAATGTGAAATAATAATAGTAAGAATAGGCCTAATGGAAGTAATGAACATCAGCGATGTCTGTTGGCCAACAGTTCAATAGATTAACTTATCATGAAAACGATAAATTACAATGTTTAAAAGCAGACAAGTGCTTTTTTCGTAAACTCCAAGTGAGTCGTTTTAGTAAAGCTTATATTTAGCATGAAATATTTCATGCCTAATGCCACAAGGCTATTACGTAGGAAGACCGGAGTCTGGTTTTCTGAGTTTTTCCATCGAAAGGAAGTCGTTAAAATTGTATCAAATGGCTCTAGCAATTATGGTATCAAGCATGAGATAGTCCGCTACGGCGATTTGCTAGTTTGTTGAAATAAGTGCGTCAAGCAGTCTACCGTACTCATGCTTCAAATAAAATTGTTAGGGATCATGTACAAGTATCTTTTCTCCGACTCTTTTTCAAAAAGATTATTTTAATAATTATTATTATTAGTTCTATTATTTATTTATTTTTAATTGTTTGCTTGCTTGTTTGTTTATCAGTCTGATAGTTTGTAGGCCTATCTGTCTCTAAAATGGCTTCAAGGTTATAAGGAGTCAGCATATTCTGTGTCTATTTAGGGCAACATTCGCAGTGTAGTAAAAAATCTCTCTTAATACAAATTTTGTTATTGTTATTATTTCAGCTCTTAAAAAGAAATTCTCCTTGCGTAAAATTTTAATTGTTTATGAACATTTTTGCTTACTCTATCTGGAATGTACGTACAGATGGAGGATTGGGGGAAGTACGAGTATTGTGCTCGACTCTGAAATTCGATGGCAGTTTTTACCATTCATAGTAGAGATTAGCAAAACCAAGAAATAATCACTTACACCATTCCCAAAGAAAAAATCAATATGAGCATCGAACACATTTGGGAGTCGCGCTCACAACAGTTATTCGCCCGGCGATTTATGTTATAGCGTCATACAACGAAGATATTGCGTCTAATGTACACTGCTTCAACAAAACCAATACTGCCTTTTTACCTCCTTCAAACACTACCCTACGAACACTGCCAATTCCGAGTGTTGTGATGCAAGAGTTGTCGTGATACTCCCGAAAAAATATTATGTTGCCTAATCGTTCAGTCGCTTCCGCCTTCCACGATGTGCATTCTGTTCCGAAACATGATGAGCGCACGTGGCGTGATTCGACTCCCGGACCGTTGTCATCTGAAATTTCCTACACTTTTGAGGTATCTTTAAAAACACACACACAATTTTTGGTAACATCTAAATGCGTACATGTCTGTCTGTGTGTCTGAGAACAGCATATCTCGATAATGAACAATTAGTGTAACTTATATTAAAAAACAAAATTTCGCAGTTGGGGTAAGTATTTTTCGAGGATGTGACACGAAGCCTAGTGATAATTTTATTTTACTTTCACTATTGCTTTACAGGAAGACAGTTTTGTTTTTTATGTTTCTAAACCTATTCTTAATCTATTCTGAATGTTTGTTAATCTTTGTAACTTAAGTTAGGTTTTTCTAACATAGTTTCTTTGCAACTAATATTCAAACTAGCTCTATTTATTTATACTTGCCCTGCATCATTATTATTATTATTATTATTATTATTATTATTATTAATTTTTAATTTAAACTATTCTATTTGAATAGACATAATTTAACAAAGGTAATGTAGTTTGGAACAGAGAAATAAGTCATATATCTTGTTCTCCTATGGTTAGTAACCAGTTATACTGTTATTATTCTTTTAAGGTACCGTACTGATCTTGACCTTTATTTTAATTTATTTTTGTACGAAGTGTGTATTTTATCTTTTCTTGTAAATGAGCCCTAAAGTTATGTTTTTATCTGCTCGAATATATTCTAAATTTTTTTGTTTTTCTTTTCAGGTGAGTGTGAATACCTTGAAACCAAAGCAATAAACCACTACTCCCTCTGAGAGCAGTGAGAGCCGAGGAGCTATGAGGAAATTTGTTATAGGTAGGATTTATCCTGTTCCATATATAACTAAAGTGAGGGTTCGTGGAGGATTCATTCGGTCGATTAATTATTTTGATAACCTGGGCCCGGATTTTTAGGTTTTTATATTTTTAAACATATTAAAATAGTTTTATTACATTTTTTTTTACCATTTTCAGACGATTTTTTAGTTTCACTTTAATAAGTACAATAAACACATTGGCAAATATATATTAATTCATTTTTTCTACTTACATTTCCGTGACTTTGAACCAAACAACTTTAGGAATACTTTTGCTGATTTTAAACCTACCCCTGTCATTTCCAAATCCCACAAACTCAACTAGAACGTTTTTTCAGTTAATCCATCCACTTTTAGAATACTTTACTTCCGACATCTTGCTGGAGCAAACACTGTGAATAGACAGCTACAAGTGTAAGCTTCTTTATGTTTCTAAAGAAACCGGGGATTTCGGTACACTTAGGCCCAACGATTTCCTTTGCCGGGACAATGAAGTTACAGAATGACAAAATTACAAAACGCAATGCTACGTTTTATCTTACAAAAATTATACTGACAACAATGAGCAAGATGCAAAATGTAGGTGGATATTTAAAAAGTAATTTTTAGTAGAACAATAATAATTAGATTAATTTTATTATTATTGTTATTTTATTGTCTTTTACTTGAAAAGCAGTTTCAGCCACTTTAAATACTAACGTCTTATTTAGCCATTCTTAGGTTTTATAAGATTGGACTATTTGACTGCCATGACTATGAAATGGATAATTATGTTAAAATATCACAGTTATCTATCAAGGAACAAAATAGTTTAAATCCTAAGAATCCGGGCCCTAATGATAACTTATTTATACTAATTAAGGTTCCCTTTGTTATTTAGAAGTGTTGTATTTGAGAATGAAATTATTTATCTTTTTTATGTCATGTAATTAAGGGCTAATCAATTAAAGTAGCAGTTTGTAAGCTTCCTCCTTATTTCCTCAAGATGTCGATGATATATGGCAAGGAATATCTATCCATATAATTCGAATAAATATTCTTGGTTTTTTAAAATGTATGCCGCTGTTAGATTATCACTTATTTATTCTTGTAGTTTTTATTACACCAACGTAATTGTAATTATAGGCTACATGGCCTTAGGCTTATACTGTCCTATAGATTTTACAAACTGTGCCAAAATTATTTATTGCTGTTGGTTTATAAAGGACGTTTGCCTTTACCAGACATTGCTGTAATTAATATTATAGTTTTCAAGCTTACGGTAAGTAAAACAGAATGTTTTATTGGAATTACCAGTAACAAAATGTTGTATTTATGATAGACACCTTCTGGGATGTGACCCAAAGTTCCTTAACTTTTACTACCTTTTTACATGGAGACAGTTTATTTTTCACGATATTTAAATGGATCTAACGGTTTTGTTCAAATGTTGTACAGTATATGTGGTGCTTATACTTAGAGCTGAACATTTTATGACCAATGAACAAATTTATAAATGAACTTCATTAAATCACTTTGATAAAAATCGTAATTCATTTGTATCTATATTTTATTCATTGTTGTCTTCATTGTATGATATGCTATTTTCATACCTGTAGCTCGGACTGGACATTGATGGTAATAATAATAATAAACATTACAAAACATTACAAAACAAGACTGCAACTAACTTAATTACTGGAACTTACCATAGTCCGAACCTTTACTTATTCGGGTACACATTTATGTACGTAAATTTATGTGTTTGTGTATATTTGAAAAAAAAAATTAAATGTAGGCCTACTACTTCAACATTGAAAAATTAAACTGAGCAAAACCGATATTTCCTGGTCGGAACGCTTGGTTAACACACTGAATTGTTGTTCCCAGGCTTCTATGTTCGATTCCCGTTCAGGGCTATGACCTTTTTATAGGTGTATATGCGCCATTCCCATGCTGTAGATTTACTGGCACGTGAAAGAACTACTGCGATATAAAATACCTACCTCAAATGTGTCGATTATAAAACAATCTAATGATTATTTAGCAGTAATTAAATAACTATACTAAGAGCTGTGAAAAACGGTAAGATAATTAGGCTATTTATAATTTCCCTAGGATAGAAATGATAGCTAGGCCTACTTTAAACTTAAGTGTATTATATATTTTTACGGCTAATGACAGTAGTAAAAACTTTTTCGCATGAATGAAATATATATCTTTTTTTTTTTTTTGGACGATGTCTGCTTTAACAATTATCAAGGTACATTATCAGTAAAATTACTCTTCTTTTCAGTGCAGTGGTAACTATTATGAGGAACATAGGTCCCCCATGACAGTAAATTAGCACTGTTCTTAAAAGAAGAAATACAATTCTGTTCTTGCTTTGTATAGGTCTACAGAGTACAGAAATACGGTGTCAGTCTTTTGTTTGCAGGGAAGGCTGATGCTTATTCCATAAGATTTTAGCATCATAACTTACCAGTTTTTTTCCCTGCTTTTTTGCCTAAGAACTTTATTTCAGTTTCTGGTTTTCGTTTTTTACTCGTTCTGTGTGTTTATACAGAATAAGAATTCCCGGAACCGGCTGGTTATTATTCTTAGATATTAAAATGAGAACATTGATTTAAGCTAAATTTGTCTTGCTTATGCGAATGAAATGTTACTGAAATTCGTATTGGTTTTATGACGCACGCTGTTCTAGTGTGAGAGCAAATTTACAATGTAAAATTTAAAGCAGTGACGAGAATCATCATTCAGCGCCACGTTTATTAAAAATTAATTTCTCGTCCTTCACATCAAAGCCATGATCACTTTTTCTATGTGCAAAAGGGAAAACAGAAAATTGGTAAGTCAAGAATACAAAATCTGTAATATAGGATGTTTTATATTAACTTTCGCAAGTAATTAATTTAGTATTGTACATTCTATTCCTATCATAAAATTATATTTTTATATTACGCCTCACTGATTAAAAATCGAGATTTCTAAAAAAATACGTCTGCCACTAATAGTCGCTGGAGAAATAGCCTATCTGTAACTACTGTCAATAGATGTATTGCCAGTTTTTTTCAATTAATGTCACATTCATTGAAAATTAGTACAAGTTAACATGAATACAAACCATGATAGAATAACAATATAAACAGATGAACAACATGAATATATCATGGTCTACTAGTAAACAAATCGGGTGCGTGGAACGCCACGCGACAGAAGTGAAACTTGGGTTTTTTTAAATTTTTCGTTTTTTTAAATTTTGGATTATTGGATTTTTTATTTATAGATTGTTGAACTTTTTAAATTTTGGATTCATGGACTTTTTTAATTTTGGATTTTTTTATTTTTTAAATTTTGGATCTTTGAATTTTTAAATTTTGGATTTTTTTATTTTGGATTTTTAATTTTTAAATTTTGGATCTTTGAATTTTTTTATTTTGATATTTTGATTTTTTAATTTTGGATATTTTAAATTTTGGATCTTTTATTTTTTTTTATTTATAATTTTGGATTTTCGATTTTTAAATTTTGAATTTTTAGATTTTTTTAATTTTGGATTTCGGTTTTTAATTTTGGAATTTTGGATTTTTTTATTTTTTAAAAATGTTATTGAGTTGATTATTCTCTGTGCAGTCCGTCACAGCCCCACTACTTTCGTGACGATTTTCTTCGTAACGCAACTTTGGGTTAGGTCTCGATTTACTCCTAGCGCGCCTAAAGAAGTTTCACTTCAAAAAAACAATAGAAGGAGATAAAGCTATTTGGTTACAGCACGACTTTTGTATCGACTATTGTATCGAAATAATCACCAAGATTCATTCATCCACAGTAACTTGGAATTTTGTTCAGTTCAAATATTAAAATAATACTGCACAAATAAACAAACGGATTCGCATGGAGTTAGATGCAGAGAGGCGAAACCGGAAGAACGTCAAGCTCACTAAAAAACTAAGTACGGTTAGCCTACTTCCTCATGATATTTCTCGGGTGAAGCTAAAACCGATGCAAAATACCTTTACACCGTACGGAGGACGGGTAACCAGCCAGTGAAAAAATTCCATTTCGCCTATCTGCACTGTTTAGCCTACCACGCATAACAAGGTTCTGCGGGTAGTCTAAACAGAGCAGAAAGGCGAAATGAACTTTTATGAGATACCGTACGTTTCCTGTTTATAAGATACCCTGCATTTCCTATTCCAAGATTTAACATTCCATTTCGCCTTTTTTCCACTGTTAAGACTACCATGCAGGTAGTCTAAACAGTTCAGACAGGCGAAATGCAACTTTAATAATAAATCATAATGTACTTGTATAAAAATCTAAAAAGAATTCATCTCTGTCCCGATTTGTCGGAAAACCTACTAACCTGCTAAAGCCGTAAAAATTATAGGACTATAGTCGTTGACTCATTCTCTATATTCTATATTTCGCTTAGAAGGAGCTAAGTGCGATAGCTTTGCACTGGTTTACTGGGAAGTATTTTTAAAGTGGATAGCCTAAAGGGAAGTTATACTTAAAAGATGAAAACATACAGTAATATACAGAATGTCTACACCGAAATGTCCTAATTTCGAGCCTTTTTAATAATAGTAAATGCATTTATTCAGGTGTGACTTTCCGTTGGGTACAGTACAACAAAGTTGAAATTACAGCCTAAATTTTATCATGACCAACATTTGTCGCTTTTGGTGCTGTTGTCCGTCCATGTGAAAATCCCCAGTTGTACCCAACGAACAAGTCAGACCTGTAAATGTATTTTCTATTACAAAATGTATTTCCTATTACTAAGAAGGTACCAAAATTCGGGCATTTCGGTATAGACATCTGTGGATTTCTTTCTGTGGTACTACGTCACAGAGTGGATCTGGACAGAGTGTCTGAGTGGATCTGGACAAAAATCGAATACACACAAGACATTATTCGTGTAACCGCAAGGGCTCACGTTTAAGTGTATGTTTTTTTAATCCTTTATTTGCTACATGCTCCCTTGTATTACATGTTTGGTGTGTTAATTACAGTCTCTCTAGTAAATAATTAGCCTAGATTACAATTTTGTGTGGTGTGTCAAAATCTACGCTGTTTACAAATTTCTGAAAATATTTTAAATATTTATTCACTAGTTCTTTTTTGTGTGCTGGCCAATGTCCCCCTAATCTAAGGATGTTTGTTCCTAGTGTTTTCCTTTCATTTTTTAGCACTTCGCACTCGAACAAAATATGGTCAGTTGTTTGAATGTCTCTATTGCAGATGCAGGTCGGGTCTTCGATTATTTTGAACCGTTGTAGGTATGCGCCAAGTTTGCCGTGTCCTGTCGTTAACACTGTGAAGTTATGTGTGAGGGTGATACAAAATTAATACTTATTATGACTAATATGTATTGATAAAATTCCCCTGTATTCATTTCTTTTGTATTGGGGCAATATAAAACTAGGCATTTCGGCGTAGGCACTCTGAGGGTGTTTAAGCCAACTTGTGAGCAGACCAGCATGATACTGGTTGATGAGTTGATACGAGTTGGGAACTTTTGAACATCCTCTTTGCTGTTGTCCTACCTGTCTTTGTTCGGACGTGTTTGAATAGAGTTTGCTTCATGCTATGTACGAGCTCAACGCAGACATGAAACAATACCATGTTGCGAGCTGGATGTTAAAACCTCCCTACATATATTAGGCCTACATCACTGTTCTCCACTTCATATCTGTGTGCAATACTGATATATAACGAGTTACCTTTGTGCCGTCAATCGGAGGTCTGTCAACCGCATGTGGAAAGTTATGAAGGCATTGGAAACGTCTGCCATTGATAAATGAAGCATACTTCCGTTTAGCATGGGTCGTTCTGCGAAACATTTCAATGTAAAATCTAGAAAGTCAGTTTAATGTACCATGAATTTCGTTTGCCTTTGTAGGAGTCGTATTTAATGGCTAGTCTCAAGATCAGGTTTAAAATCTAGGCCTATTTGTAAATCCGATGTAGGAAGGATAGAGTTTAGTGTCATGCGCGGCCGTTTGCTTTGAGTCGGTATGACTATTGTTGTTAATGCCCGTTCAGGCATTTAAGGCGGTCCCCTTAGCCGAGATAGCCGCTGCGGATTAGAGTCCTCCGAGGGCAGGGTATTTCGTAATGACTTAAAAAAATCAGGTGCGTGGAACGCCACGCGACAGAAGTGAAACTTGGATTTTTTTATTTTTTTTTATTTTTTCAATTTAAGGATATTGGATTTTTTCAATTTTAGATTGTTGGATTTTTTCAATTTTAGATTGTTGGACTTTTTAAATTTTGGATTTTTTAAGTTTTTAAATTTTGGATCTTTGAATTTGTTTAAATTTTGGAATTTTGGTTTTTAAAATTTTTTATTTTTAAATTTTTTATTTTTTGGATTGAGTTGATTGTTTTCTGTGCAGTCCGTCACAGCCCCGCTACTTTCGTGACGATTTTCTTCGTAAAGCAACTTTGGGTTAGCTCTCGATTTACTCCTAGCGAGCCTAAAGAAGTTTCACTTCAAAAAGAAAAGTCCTGAAAATGGATTTACCCCTTTATTTCTCCAACCCTTCAATTGTTTCCATACACCATATAAATTCTTGGAAATACGATAAATTAGAAAAAGGTCGATGACATGAATTCATGCGAGAATGCAGAAAAGAAAGTCATATCATTAAAATATTTTTAAAGGGGTTCAGAAAATGGGAGGAGTGTGCAAAATGGCAAATCTGCTAGAGGGTTATCAAAGGAAGAAAGGGATTCTGATAGTAAAATTCTTCAAGGTAGGCTACCAAAGGCAACGCAGGTCGTTTGTAAGAGTTTCAAGAAAACAACAGGAGCATAATGCTGACAGGATTACAAAGGCCTTTGGCCTGAAAATTCCAGCATTTGATCACCGCGGAAATAATATTGTAATCCCATCATTGTCTTAAAATTTTTATGATTGCGATGGGTTATTTGATTAAATTTAAATTTTGAAAACTTGCGAAGTAAAATTTACTCCCAGATAGTTATTCAATGCTATTTTGAAAGGTTAAACTGTAAAAGTGATAGGTTTCTAGAGTAGAAGTCTTAACAGAAAGTCTCGTGATTCTTTCTCTATATGCAGGTTCATGTTTCATTACTGGCGTGTTTGCTTAGACATTATGTCTAATAATGGAAAATATTGACTATGTACTGCCTGAGCATGGGACGCTTGGAGCCAGGAAGAATCAATAACTCTCTTAACAAATTAATGGTGTAAACATTGACAGATATCGATTTTACCATCTTTACCTTGACATCATTACCTGCTATTTGTATTGGTATGCCTGATTTTGTGCATATCGGTATAGAGTAACAAGTCATGATGTGTTTGGACTTTTTTATATTCTGCTTTGCTCTTCCACGTGGCCCTCATTTCCTATCTCATATTTACGATTCCGGCTTGGTTTTAAGAGAAAACGGATAATTTTAGCATATGTAACTTTGTATAGCACAACGATTCGGTAATCAAAATTTAGGCATTAGTCCTAACTCCTAAGGCTTTGTGAGAGCAAATTTATACGAGGGTGAGTCTGAAAATAAGTTTCCCCTGGCGACTGTGTACAGAGGTGTGGATGATGGGGGGGGGGGGGGGGGGAGAGAAATATTAAACATTTATTTTTCCACATAGTTACCACGTACATTGAGACATTTGTCATGCCGCTTTAGAAGCTTCATTTCACCCCTAAAATTTGCCTTATAACATTCGGTATAATACATTGAGGTTTATGATATTATACGAGTTGTTATGATATAATAAAGAGTTGAAGAGTATCTTGCTTTCTTTTCTGACCACCGTATTGATCAGAAGGTCCTGGACGAGACCTGAGTGTAAAGTCTGTTAAGTTATTTGACACCCATGAGGAGGATCAATAGAGCGGAAATGGTTCAGAGTGTTTTATATCACAATATTGCCCCAATGTTTTATTTCTGGGTCGTAACACTGTTACCGCATTCTTTATGGCTGACAACGTTTATACAGTTTATACAGTACTTCACTGTGACTTAATGGATGCTACTGTACCGCCCCCTTTTACTTCACAGCTCTTTCATTATTTTGTTGCCTTACTGTGATAAAATACACCTTGCATGTTTTTTTTTCTTTTTATGCTAGCGCATAATCCCTCCGGTGTAGACGCAGATGTATCGTATACATATACATATACATATACACACGTGTATATAATATAGCCTAGGTGGGCTGCATTATCACGATGTAGACCTAATAGTTATTTATTATGTGTATTCTATCAGGACTGTCACACCACCTCCATTAATGGAAAATAATTGAATTTTTCTGTTCAGTGTCACTGATGTTAGTGAATGTAAGTTTGTTTCATAAGGAGTCTAGTAGCACCTTCTGTCCCCCATTTTGCCTTATTTTTATCACCATATTCTCCTTTTTTTTTTTTTTTTTTTTTTTTTTTTTTTTTTAATTAATGAAAATTGCACCTGAAAATCCTAACCCTGCAAGACGTATACGTTAATCTAAAGGCGAAAATTTATTCTACACTGAAAATGGAACCCACGTAATTTTGAATTATTTTCATTTGAATTATGACTGGAGTAAGTGCGTGAACTATCCAAAATGGTTCAAATCTGCCTCTTCCTTGTCCAATGTAGAGCGCTTAGGGGCCTTCAGGGATGTTTTCGATTTAACATTTTAAAATGTTTGGTTTTATTAATGGAAGTAGGCCTATGGGCCTAATAGCCGCTTTCTTAAAAGGGAAATAAAATTAGGTAAACTGATGTAACAAAGTGCCGGAATACTTTTGTTTAATCAGAGATACTTGCAGTGATATGCAGAAAAGAAGTTATTTTTGTAGTCTATCTCCGAGTTAAACTCAAGATCGATTCATAAAGCAGGGAAGAACAAAGGTCTAAAGTTGGATACTTAACCTTAATTCATACTCGTATACACTGATATAAGAAATTCTTAAAATATGTGGATATTTCACAAAATACTCTGGCAAAGAACTCCGCTTAATTTACGTAGGCCTAATTATTTCCCAGTAATATACCTTCTGTATATAACAGTAATGATGTAGTACTCTGACTGCATTGGAGTCAAGGCCCTCAATGATTAGAAACTCGTCATTGTAGTGTAGTCATGATTTCCCATTTAAAAAGCATGTGGGCTTTAATTAGTCGTTACTCTTGGTATCAGTCAACCGATTTTGTCCAAAATAAATAGGTTTCTTGCCATGGACATTATAAATGCGTGCATAAGTTTCATGAAAATCCGATAAAAAGTATTTGACATTGCGCATACAGACATAAGGACGGACGGGCAGACAGACACACAATTAAAAAAATAATTGCATTTTGCCGTTCTTTCCTGTTCTCGTTATGCGTATTCTAACATGTGCTTAGATGACGAAGTTGGAGGTGTTCCTTGTCATTTTACTTCCGAATAGTTTTGGTAAGCCTATAAATATTACATTAAAAAGAGTAACGCCTGAATAGCTTTAAGTTTGATACAAGTCGAGTGATAGCGGTGTACTGTGTGCTAATATCTGAGTTCGGCGAATGTGTAGTCATTGAACCTGCACTGACCTCTTCGCCATCCGTCAAGATAAGGTGCGAATTACGTCATACAAGCAGTGTGACCATCAAACAAATGGCTACCAAAATTTGGTTTGACCGGACCTAAGCTTCATTGCTTGGCACTCCGGGGGTAAGGGAGGGCAACAACAACAACAAAAAGTGGAAGGCTAAACTGGACTTTTTTCCCCAATATGATTTTGTCCCCAAAATGTTCAGGATTGAACGTAAACATAGAGATTATCACGTACAGTATCAGCCCGACAGTTTTAATGATTTCCAGTACGAACAAAAATATTACCCTACTGTTTAATTATTCGTTAATTTAAATAATATTAATAATAATATAATAATAAGAATACATTTTGTTTAGCTGACAGAGATAAGGCATTCTTTTTCACTCAACCAGACTCAGAAATTTACATTACACAGTACTAACAATTCGTTTACAATAATTTCAATACAATTACAATAGTTCCTTTACAAAATTAATACAGTAATATTTTAAAGTAGTATGACTACACAACGAAATACTACAGAAGTGAATACCGGTACAATAATATTAGGTATAAAAAATTAAGTTATATAATATGTACAGCAGTCGTAAAAGGAAAGATGTAGAAATGATAAAAGGGATGATAAAAATTAAATAATATTAATATTAACGTGTTACTAGATACTAACCAGTACTACCAAAATACAACTAAATACAGCTGTTATCAATTATTTTCTTTGCATATTTGCAAAGTCTGTGTTTGCGTATTTTCTATGAAATAGGCAAAAATTATAATTAACCGTAGGAGTTGTAAAGATAGCAGGTCTTGTGTTGGTAATGGAATTTTCCATTGAACAGCACATTTTTCATTGTTGAAATTTATCGTCAGAAAAAGTTCATTCATCTATTTTAAAAATAAATTATCATAGGTAATCCTGAGAGAGATTACGAACTTAGCGATAGATTCATGAGTAGACTTCGGACTTTTAGGTCGCTAAAAATGCTGTTTTAGGTACCTAAAATAGGCTCTAAAAATTGGAAAATAGGTTCTAAAAGTCGTAAAATAGTCTCTTATAAAATCTTTAAGTTGCCAATTTTCTGAAATATCTCAATTGCAATGCAGAATATTATATTTATTGAAGTCATCATTAATCAGTAATCATGATAAAACACAGATATAGGCCTATGGTTACACAGAATTATATAGACATATTACTAGGGCCTGTATTACTGCCATAACAGTGAAAACCTAATCCTTGCGCCCAGAAGTTACGCATGCTAGCATATTCAACCCCTTGTATCCCTCAGTGATTCAGAGATTTTTTTTTAACTGGATGTGGGAGTCGGGAGAAAAACACTACATTTTCTTGGGAATTCCAAGGAATTTTTTTACTGAAGACGAACCATTTCTTACTAGGTATTTTACCACGTCACAAATGTGTCATGTACTGCACATTCCGAGCTAAAAATTTAGTACGAACTGAAAATAAATGCTAGAATTTATAACAAAAAAATAACTTATTTTGAGCTTTAGAAAAAAAAAAAAACAAGCTAAACGGCAATATTAGGTTCTAAAGTAAAGATAGGCTGTTTTAGGTCCTATAACAGTATCAGTTTTAGGTATAGTCACTTATGAAACATGCATATACAAGTTTTCGTCAATAGGCTATATTACTTAAAATAGGTTTTTGCTTGAAATCCGAAGTCTATTCATGAGTGAAAAGCACGAACGAAGTCATCTGACGGAAATCGTGGCAATATAAATAATACTTTCTTGTGTTGTTTAAAACCGAATCATCATTGTATCAGCTGTCAGATAAGGGCATACTAAAAGAATGAAAGAAATAATATCGAATACTAGATACTAGCCAATGCTACCAACAGTCCGTATGAGAGATAGTAAAACTTAAATTAAGTTTTAAATTAATTCACATTTAAATTGTTTCAATTTCCATATAAATTATTTTGTATAAAACAATCTGATGTGAAATCCACATAACTCCCTCTGCCCAAGTAAAAGTTAGCATCTCAGTATAATATAATTATTATGTATGACATTTTCTTCATGTAAATTGGTTGTAAAAATGAAGAGAATATCGTTACCACATCACATCGCATCCCCAAAGGATACATAACCCAAATAAAATCTGATTATTGTACTCTCAAAACTTTTTTATTTTAATTTTTTATTATTTTTTTTTTTTATTATTTTTTTTTTAACTTTACTTTAAGCATGGCCAATACATTTTTCTCATTTCACATTCTGATATAGATCAAGCGACTGTATTGCAAAGAGCGCGTATTCAGATTGGATGGCTTTTAACTTCCCTCCAGAGAATTTTTAGAAAAAAATGTTTCAAATGATAGCTCTTAGTATAAGCAACTCATGTGCAAAATTAAAAAAAAAAATCGTTAGAGGCCGTTTTAGAGGAAATCGTGAAAAACGAAAATTTATTCATATAAAGTCCCCTTAAAAATAAGATAAACTTGGCACCAATCTTCGCGTCACATCTTCAGATGGCACCTGACTCAATTACAAAATTTTGTTTTCATGCGATTTTCCCTTCTGGAGTAGGCTGATCACAGACATCCACACACACACAGACATGTTTCCGAAAATAGTATTCAGGATTCAGGGAACCTCAAAACGTGTATTTATGTTAAAAACTCAATACTTCCTCGAACTACAGTAACTGCGGTACGGGCAGAGGAAGTAATAACGTGTTTTATCCAGTTCACGTTTCATATTTAATTGCTGTATTTTGTTACGCTTTCCATGTTCATCATTTTTTGTCACCTCTACTGTTCTCGGTATTTACTAATCTCAGTGGATATTTCAATGTTACTATGATATGACAGTTTTTATATTTGTTTTTATAAGCCTAAATTATTACTTTTATGAATGCAACTTAGTTTTTTTTTATTTTTATCTTCCCCAATTATTTTGATAGAAAATATGAAATTATACAAGTTATTTGTGATTATTGTCGGTACGAATCAGTAGTAAAAAGTAATCGTAAAATTAATGTCCGAAGCTCGAAGTCATTAATGCGTTTGATGAAGAGCGAGCTATCGCAGCAATTAATGCTACATACAGACACTATTTAGCCATATCAAAGGACGAGTTTCGTTAGGAAGCTCTTCGTGTTTATTGTAGTGTCTTCTCCTCTCAGCCCCCATCCCTTTCACCATGCTATGACGTCAGAACCCACTTGTCCCCATTACTCGAATTTAAAGTAGACGTGCAAGATTTTTTTTACATTAACGACTCATCCAACTTCTGCTTTCTTTTCGAAACGCCCGCAAAGTCACGTACCGTGATACTACACATGAAGAGTCACGTACCTACAGGAATACATCAAATGAATAAAAATTATAAACAAGTATGTGTATAAGTTTTAATGAATACTCATAACATAATTGGTATTTATAGGTACTTTTCTCATATGTAGGCGTCGCAAGTTAGGGCACTAATAATATTTTAGGCGTCTAAAAATGAATTAAAGAAAGAAAAATGGGAAATAAAGGCATCAGAATTATATTGTGAAAATTTTTAGTATATGATAAATAGCTCTCAAAACACAGTAGCACTCGAAAAATTAGATTATCGCTATTTATTAATCAGTATTCATCGGTTGAAAATACTATAATTTTTCTGTAAGAAAACGTATTATTACTAAAATGTTCAATCTTATAGAATGTTCGGCAGACGCATGAAATAATCCTTATTTTGACATTGGGTTCATTTTTAATCACAACGGGAAAATTCAACAACTACTCCAATTTTTGGGTGTAGAAAATAAGGTTGCATATCATAGTAAGGAATTAATTATGGAAGATTAAATTAAGGAATATTAATGAAGAAACTTAATGTGAATTCCAAGAACCTTTCCTTAATTTTACTATTTGTGTGATATGAGTAAGGCAGAAGAAGCGGAAATTCATATCCTGAAGTTATTCAGGAATATATGAGGAACGGAAATTAGATTTCTGAACATAATGGTTAAGGGAGAAAATTTACATACTGTAGTAGCTTGTGTGAAATGTAGATGCTCATTACGTGGGCGTAAGTTAGCCATTCTTAACCATAATCATTATTATGATGTCTTAAACTGCACGAAAAGCTCTGAGATGTTCTAGTGATTATAATTGTAGGCCCACAACACTTAGATCATTTGACGGCAAACCTGCATACTTGGAAGATACTGGTAGGTTTTGTAATCAGGGCGATATTGCAAACGAAAGGATAAAATACCGAATGCAGCAAATGAGGGAATGTTAAAAAATAAATCTTGTATTCGACTCTGGAATTATGTATCGAATTTTTATCGTGAGTCATTTTTTGAGGTCCTCCCATTCGAAAAAAAAGTTATTTTCAGAAAAGAAAGTCTGTGTGTCTATACATAATTCTAAAGTAAAATACCTTAAAAATAAAAAAAAATTATATTCGGGTTAGTCATCATTCGAAGAAGCTACAGGAAACATTTCGACTACTTTCATTTCATCTTCCTGTTTTCTTTGAAATTATTAGATTTTCTCCAAAAATGGCTGTACAAAAAAATTCATTTACCGGTACTGCTTCTGTAGAGGCTTAACAAGAAATGTTTAAATTTTTATTTATTATTTTTTTTATTTGATATCTTATTTATTTATAAATCGCGCGAAGAGTCTGCCTGCCTGTCTAAACCACAAAGAGAAAAGAATAAAGATTTATTTATTTTATTTTACTAAGAAAAACTACAAAAGAGCTACTGGATTTGATGCTTGTCATTTTACTAGTAGGGATCTTACACACAGTAATACATTTTCATGGAGGCGTGTGTAAACATATATAGAGGATTTGTTTTTAAATTTATAATTACCACCTGTGCTCAGTATATAAAACCTTAAAAAAATTTGGCTGCTAAACGTTTGTAAACTGGTTTCCTTCTCTGATTTTTTGATAATAAAAGTATGAAATAAGTTTATTCTCTGCTTCCCTTTAAGCTATATTTGTATGACTTATTTCTGTTCCTATCATGTCACCATTATATTCTATTACTCTTGCCATTACCGTAAAAGAAATGCATTAAACGAATAAACTGCAATAACGTACTAGTCTGCTAATTAAACCTTATCTTACATTTATTAGAAAATTATTTCTTGTAGCAACTACTCATATTCTTTATAAATAACACTCTGGACGGAGTTACATTACACTTCACTCATTTTGTAATTTAGGCTAGTACATTTAAAGATTCATTTAGCAAGCAATAGAGCGTTGCTGAGCGGGAGACTGCGAAATGCACACCAGATGACATCTAACTGATGGTATTGATGATAATGGTATTGATAACAGTAATAGTAGTAGTAATATTTTATATGGGTATATAGCAAATTCAATCCATGTGCAAATATTCTCGTTATTTTATTATATAAAATGCTAATGATGATGAATAGAACTTATTTCTATAATTTCCCCAACTTAGGGGTAGCCACTGCAACTAAGTATACCAGACAATTAAGAATACATAACAAATTATTAATAGTTGAACGATCTAACACAATCACTTTTCAACACGAACTAAGAACAGACACATAAAAAATATCTAACAGTAAGACACATAATTTGTGACATATAAATGGTTTCTCGTGATGTTTATAGAACAGTTAAGGGTTTATAAGCCATGTAAATTTTAAACTGTTTATCAAGGCTAAATCTCTTACAAAAATTGACATAATAACTAACGACGGTACCCCTAGCACCAGTCATGGGAATCGTGTATCACTTAACTAATTATAAATTCATTTTTATAAATCTAGTTTACCCAGAACACAATGTGAAACGGTACAACATAATTATGCCTGTTATTTCGATATTCAGGGGTGGAAAATTGGTGTGACCATATATGCACATGAGTAGTTTAACTAACTATAGCCTATAGTTATATTTTCATTTCTCGCATCAAGTGAAGTAGGATACACTCCAATACTCAGCTGATGACATATCAGTTCACGTATGCACCGTTCTATGACGGCAACATCTCATTTATTGCTGTTATGAATATAATCTATGTAGAATATTGTAGGCGTGCATATGTTAACATTCAGATTGACTACCGGTTAATGCTCATCCACGTGAACTGATTCTTGCATGCAAATGCACGTGGACCTTGCTTCTGGAGTGATAATGACACCTTTACAATAATAACAGTAATAATTAGGGTTCGGAAGTTTGTGACCTAAACAAGTGGAAAATATAACTGTAAATATGTCCTTAAAAATGACTAAATATGGCCCAAAGATCCTAAATTGACAAAATAAAATAACATATTTTCAAAAAATTAATATTCCAATTTAAAACGCTTAATTACACTAAATTATTAAATCACATTAATTCAATCAGATAATCACTTTTTAACAATTCTACAGGTGATTTACAGTTTTACTTGTAATTAATTTCTAATTTTAAAGAATTTACTCCTGTTTGTTCGTTTAATCAGCTCCAAATAGCTAGTATATCAAGCATGTCCCTATAAAATATGAACATTTATATTAATTTATAGTAATTAAGGTACCTATTAATTTGGCATAAACATTAAATGAATAACATAACTTTCAAATTTAACTCAACCATTTAGTGCATGTACTTTATAATTGTGCTCGTTAACTGAATTTAAAGTGAAATATGACAGTAAATTACAAATATGATCAAGACCATAAAAATGACAAAAATATGACTTTATATGCAAAATACAAACAGTCCGATTAGGACACCAAGCGTGCAATTACTGTTTTATTTGTGTTTTCGGCGAGAACGGAGATCAGGATAAAAATATGACATGTCATAAACATCCAAACCCTAGTAATAATCAACATCCTTTCACGAATCTTAGGCTGTCAGATCACTTCTCCATACTACATATGCTCTAAGGTATTTAATTCACTCCCCTCTCATATCACATCACAAAAAACAGAAATTTCATTTAAGAGAATGCTCAAATCCTTTCTTTTATCAAAGTGTTTTTATAATATAAGTGATCTCTATTCTTTGTAAGTGTGTATATACTGTATTCTTAAATTTATCATTCAATTTGTAAAATTCATCTTCCATATACTGTAAAAATAGAGCTAGAAATAATATTAAAATGTATAATGTAGTAAAATGTAGCGTGTTTAAATATTGTACATGTATTGAATATTTGTTTGTAAATTATTAATTTGTAAATGTGTGTGTTAAACTTTAAGAAATGTAGTTTATAAGTATATGTAAACTTATAAGTAGGTTAATGAAAAACACTGTACTGTTTAAGAAAATAAACTAACTAACACAAAACTAACTAACACTACTCTTGTTAAGGAGTGCAAACCCAAAAAGTGTTTTCGAAAAGCATGTAAAAGTCAAGAGTGAAAGCTGAACTCCAGCCCACTAGCGGCATAATATTATTTCACTTTTGCCTTTAAACCGATAATAAAGTTACGATAAGAAAATTACGAATAACGTCTCTAGTTTGTACCCGGGACAGAAGTATATCACCCAAGCAATCGGAAACACACTCCGTTGCCATCATCAGGGGACTTCCGACATCACATTTCCTAGTGAGATCGTATGGTGTGTCAACAGTGTGTGTTGCCAAAAGCTTCGTTTAATAATATTTCTGATCCAGATATATTATTTATATACTTTTGCCTTAGATGAGTCATGTAATCCTGTATGTGAAGGTAGATTCCATTTGGTTTAAATATTTATTGCCATCTCTTGAAGAGATAAGAATTGAATTTATTTTAATAAACGTATTAATAAGCTGAATCGTTGCAATTCTATAAACTCGGTCGCCGTCTGCTTAATGACACTGCTTAATGTTTTAGCTCGTCTATGCTTGTATGAAGGGACATTTATCTCACAGGCCTACACCTACATTGCCCCATAGTTTTGCTAGACAATCCACAACGTATTTACCATTGTCTGCTCTTTCTCTTCGTGAGGTTCAACTCCATTTTACTTGTTTGGATAACATTGTAATTAATATTGTCATTGTCACCATATCTATAAACCTTCATCGTTATTAAGAGAGTAAAAATAATGATAACGATAGCAATAACAATCACTTAATGCCTTTCTCTTTACTGTCAATCTGAAATATTCTGTTAGAGAAAGTTTAAACAAAAGTGACTGATAAAACGGAACGATGATCCTGGCATCGCTTTCGTATTTGAAACAAAATGTTGCCTAGAGTCTGTCTTTTCTGGCTACCCCGTTTTTGATGTAATTTTCCTCAATACAGATTGACGCAAAAAGCCATAAAGGAAATTAAAATCAAAGTCATGCTTGTGTCAAACATTCTTAATACATGTGCAGAGAAGAGAGCCTTAGGAACTTGAACGTATATTACTTTGAAGCTCTCCTAACTTTATCAATTGGAGTTTTCTAAGTAGAACCGACTCTCATGATTGCTAGTTAGACCTCTTGAGGTATAGTAAAAGTAATTATTGCAGTTACAAAGTTGGAATAACTTAGATGATAAAGTTCGCACTCCAGTTAAGGGATACGCTTTCTTTGATGTAGCCTATAGGTTAAGTTATACCTAATGGAATGATGGTGATCCTGATAGAGAAAGTTCTGAGAGACGATTTTCACGGGAAGATTCGGTAGTAATGACTAAGACTGACTGTCATAATAGCTTAAAGATTATGTTTGTTCCTTAGTTTTGCCATGATAGCAGCAATTTACTGTTATTTCTTAATTTTGCATAATTTAAACGTGTATTTATCGGTAAAATTTAATAAGTAGGGCTCGGAAGTTGGTGAAATGTCATCTTTTTTCTGATACATCACAGACATTGCAGGATATAGCATAAATTCATCTCGCCTCAAAACGAACAAAGATGGCCTACTTTTATTTTGCATTTAATTGCAGCTTTCGGCATTTTGTTCTTTAATGGTAATTTTTTAGGAAATTTTCATTCTTTTCTTGCATTTTTCCTATTTGGTATTCAGTATGGACGTTTCCAACAATTTATAGGTCATTTTTCAGGTATTTTAGGACATCAAGCTCCAAGCCCTAGTAATAAGCATATTAAAAATGCTTGTACTTGTAAGACAGTAACATTTTATCCACTAATTTCGACATAATTTACTCTCTTACTCTTGGGTCAGTTTTCTTTAAGTCTTTCAGGTTGAAATATCTAGCTTACTGTTCACCTAATTCCATACAGTAGATATCTGATTTTTCGGATTAATTGGGACCGGACCACATCCAGATAGTTGGATAAATCATGAAAAAAGGCAATTTCCAGAAAAAAAATCTAAATTGTACAGTACTGTGCTTACATAAAGTGTCATCTTGAATATACCGGTCAGAGCCAGTTGTTTTGTTGGCAAACTGACGATTTTGTTGGCTAAAAGTTTTGCTACTTCGCTAATGTGGGACCAGAAAGAGGGTATCCCAAAGATCTCCTGAGCAAAAACCACTTGAATACTTCAAAGCGATCCGGATAATTGGAGTTCTAGGTAGTTATTGACTCGTGAAATCCAAAGAGGAAATAAGGTAATAACGTTTTCTTTCAGAATGATAGAGAGGATTACCTGAACTTAGTTCTTGCATTAGGTGTTAAGAAGAGATAATAATGTATAGCGAATAGTATAGTATTGAAATTTAACAGATAAAAGTGCAAATAGGTAATTGGTAAAGCAAGCACGGTGTTTAAACCTTTCATAATTATTGTACACGTGAGTTGCAGCGATTATTGGTTAATAAGCACATAAATTTTACTGCAAACAACGCTCGTGTTTCCAGTTAGTACGTAGAAAATGACCTCTCCATTTAGAAATTTATTTATTTTTTATTTTACCTTCATAAAACATAATACATACATTCATTACTGATGCCGGAATGAGCAAAAGCTCGTGAAGATTTAAGTTTAGCTGGCAGATTTAAAGCCACTCAACCAGCCTAAAATTAAGTTAATTCAAATTCATAAGTACAGAGAGATACAATACCGGTAATAATAATATAGTCAGGTAAACTGATTTAACAAAGTGCCAGATGGAGTTTATAAGCCAATATTTTAAAACTTGTATTTTACATTCATAACTCCTAATGAAGTATTGTGTTAGGCCTATTTACTTATATTTCATGCGTTTGTTTAATCAAAGACAGTTCTAACAAAAATATGCAGAAAAGAAGTTATTTTTGTAATCTATCTCCGAGTAAAGCTCCAGATCGATTCATTAAGCAGAACTTACGGAAAAACCATAAGCATAAATGTGAAGGAATATGTGGGTAGTGTTATTTGCCCAAGCCCAGTGTAACTTCCAAATCCAATTAGTTTTAATATAAGATAATTTTTCCACCTTATGCACTAATACTAAATAGATATTGATGTGAATGGGTGTTTGACAAGGAATCTTATATTTATATTTATAACTCTCAAAAACACTGACTATTGTATTTTAATGCTGCTCATGTTACTGTATGAATACATGTATATCTAATGAACGATTAAACAACAGGTATTTTTTAAAAAACTACGTAACAGATTCCTTGTCAACACCCATTCACATCAATATCTATTTAGTATTAGTGCATAAGGTGGAAAAATTATCTTATATTAAAACTGATTTATCAGCACTAGTGGAAAATGAAGTTCATCAATGTTCCAAATCCAAACACTGCAAACAATACTGTTATGAGAACTAAATTGCATTTGGTGAATGTTTTCACAAAGTATGCCCCTAATTTGGCATTACTCCGGTACCGGTCAATCGATTTGGTCCAAAATCAATAGGCTTTGCCCCATGGACGTTATAAATGCGTATGCAAAGTTTCATAACAATTTTATAAAGCTTGTTAAGTTCGATCGACGTCAAATTGTGTTTTCTTACTTTTAGTACTCCTTGTAATTTCAGAACAGCTGTTAGTGATTGATTATTTTCACTTTTATTATTCGCTAAATCGCTATCATAGAAAAAAATTGCTAGCAATACACATGCGTTAAGGGATGATCGAAGTGTTGGGAGTGGTTTTCTAAACTGCTTGTCCTAGAAACTTGAAATTTTGCGCACTTAATTAAAATGTTGGCTGCGGTGGTCTGGAGGAAGTGTGCCCGTATATCTAGATCCGAAGGTCGCGGGATGAAACCCGGCTGCAGTCGATGGGTTTTCAGGAAGTAAAAATCCTGGGCACGGAGTCCTCCGGGAGGGACTTTAAGCGGGGCGTAGATTTACGGCACGTAAAAGAACTCCAAGCCTAAATTAGAGCCTCTGGACAAAATTTCTCGGCCCTTTCACGTCCAAGTAATACCTTAGTTTCCGGAGGGGGGTTAAGGGGCGATGGGCTTACCACCTGTCCCTCTGCCCTCTCTAGGAAAATAATCGTAACAAAATTCACATCGGTAAACCTCCACTTGGAGGCCCTTCGCCCCAACATGGGGGCACAGGATTCGAGAGAGAGAATTATAATGTAAACATAAAATAATGTTTAAAATTCCATTCTGTTATCTCAATTTGTTATTGTTGTTTTTTATTTTTAAAATATATCTCTCTTACAGATATTAAAATATGGACCTAAATTGTTTATGTTAGATTCTTGGATGCTTGCTTTACAAATTTACTGATTTAAAAATATTTTACCCAGAAAAGTGGAAAAAACTGCCCTAGAAGTATACTAAACATGTTTTTCACAGAGCCAAGGCCTATACAGAAAATCTATTTAGGCATTTTATTCCGCACTATGTAAACAATATTGTGAAAAAATTCATATCTGTAGGCCTATCTCTATTTTTGTGGAAGAAGATAGATTTTTGAATGTGGCAATAAAACATGGAAATTGAAGCTGAGAAAACTGCGATAAAAAAAATTTCATGTGCTAACACCTGGAAGGGCACTGAGGTGTACAAATGATGTCAGCAGCACCTGTTGTATATGTCCAAACGGCATAAAATTTTGCACAGGTATACATTAGAATATGCTTGATTTTTTTTACAAAACATCCGAAAAGCGCGTTTTTTGTTTAGCAAAATGACTAAATCGACACTTTTGTCGCAAGAATCGATTGTTAGATTGAAAAGTCGAGTCGAAACTCTTACCTCTTGGGGATGGCCTGGCATAGTATCTTACCACATAGCACAGGGGTCACTGAATAATTTTCTGTCCCCGTGGTGGAGTGGGGATACAGATTTGTTATATTGAATTGGTCTTATAGAGAAGTTTTCTCCACACGTGAGGATCATGGGAATACAGTATGTGCTCGAGGTCTCAGTAAAAGGAACTTCAACGCTCACTTTTTATCAAGTAACCTACACTGTATTTATATGATATACTACGAACTACTTTATTATTTAAACCTCTCTCCTATGTTAAGTGTTGGAAAGCGATACATATGTTTCATGCATGCTTTGATATTGAAATTTCACAGATAAAGTGATAATGGAAAATTAGTAAAACAAACTCGTTCTCATAGGGTCCAACACGTGAGTTACCGTGATTATATTCAAATAAGTTGTTTAGATTATTACAGAAGGCTATTTATTTTCGGTGATTACCTTTTGAAAATATATGCATGGATTGCTACTGTGAACATTCTCCCCAGATCGGTGTGTAGAGTCCATCAAAAAGTGTACAGATTTTTACAGAGGATATCCTGTACATTAATAAAAAAATTGGATCGAATTGCGAAAGCAGTGTTTAGTAGCCTATACCTTCTCGAAAGATATCATACACATGAATGCTAGCACTGTCATGCAATCAGCGGCGGGACAGTAATAAAAAAGACGTGGCAGAGGCATGCGTTTTTGCTTGCAAGACCCCTTATATTTCGAATTTGAGAATGTTGAAGATCGACAATTACTGAGTTTCCAGTAGAACTTCCAGCATGTTGTAATCGTATAGCCAATCACCTGGGGAGACTTACGAAATTGGGGCCCCTAAGCCATTATTTGATTTTAGTCTACACGGGGATATTATTAAAGACTTATTTTAATCCAACGCTAACACTATCCTTGTAGGGTTTGTAATATTCCGCCATTTACTTAGGACTGTTTTAAATATTGAAAATATTTTATAAAATTCAGTTTACTGTAAAATTCATAAAAAATATTCTCTGAAGTGCAATATTTAGTGTATTTGTTAATTATAAAACCCGCTAGTGCATCATTGCAGGTATTAACACTAATAATCTTTTTTTTTTTTTTACATTTGACATTTTTATTTATTTAAATTACATTTATACACTTATGTAGGCCTACAAATACAAATACAAATACAAAAATACATAAATAAACAAAAAAACATTTACAAATTTCAAAATTAAAGTACAGAAAAGAAAAAGAAAGAAAAGAACCAAATATTTATTTAGAAATACACCCGAATGAGCAGACTGCTCGTGCTCGGGTGTAGATTCAGAACATCAGAGTGGAGAAAGAGGAGAAAAAGAAAACAAAATGAGAAAGAATGACACACTTATAAAAAAAAAGTGAAAAATGTAAAACAGAGCTAGAAAAAGAAAATACAAATTTATGAAAAGGACTACATTTGTTATGCGGAAACAAATTTGTTTTTTTGTTTCGGATGAAGTATGCAACATTTAAACAAAAACCATTCCTGAAATAAAATAGTTTGTATATTATGTCCACAATAATACCCAATACCACAATTTGGGTACCCAAAGAAACCGGAAGAACAGCCTTGACAGTTACATAAATCATGTTAAGTTCTTTTACGCTCATGTTTACAGCACCCTTCAGAAATGTAATGCAAAACAGTGTCCTTAAATTGCCGTCAGACCAGTAACATCACAGATAAAACATATCATGCGATAGTTTATGATGCGGAAACACATTTGAGCATTCCTGTATCTGCTTTAATTTACATTACCAGTATTTGCAATGTTTCTTCATGCAGAAAGTTATAAACTAAACAATACCTGCTTCAGGTTTTTTTTTTCAAATTGGCTATGCTTTTGTTCCGCCTAATTAATGACGTAAACTAATTAACCACTGAGAGATTGCTGAAGAATTCATGCGAATGTTAATAAGTCTGTAAAAGCCTGACATTCATAGAACATAAAGCAATATATATATATATACCAATATATTAGGCTACGCATCTTTAGTTCTCATTGTATAAATAATTGTGGCCTTACGGGACAGTCCTAATTTTTTTATTATATAAATATATATATATTACTTATTATTTATTTTTATTATTTATTACATTACATTACGTACATTATTTCACATTTAGTACAAGTAAAAACAAATAAAACCAACAGAAAATACTATTTCTAATATAGCATTTAAAATGTAAGGTATGCCCCTGTATGAGCAAAGCTCGTGTTTAGGGGGTATAGTAAATAAGTTATAAATCTAATTATATATCAATGCACAGTATACTACACGAAAAATCATAAATGTATGAGTACAATGTATACAAAAATAATTTTGCAGCATTAACCAGTGGTTTATACAGAATTGACAACAACAAAAAATAGAATAAATTTGGTTAAACATTGAAAGACCAAACAAAATTAAAGTGACTTTAATAATTTAATAATAGACAGACTTTATAATTCTAATTGTATTCAGTATTGCCACATTAAAATAATTTGAATTTTATTTTTAATTGTTTTCTATGCTATAATTTTAATTATTATATTGATATTTTACTTATGAACTATCCGACCATTTAAGTTACTGTAGGAATTACATCCGAAAAGTTCCGCTAAAATGACCCATCTCCTTTATTTCAGTGTTCAAAAAGATGGTCAACTCAACCTTCTGTTTTGGTAAAACCTTGTCAAAGGTAAATTAAAGTAATACAATATTTTTTAGGTAACAATATAATCCCTTGTGCCAAATGTACGGAATCAACAGATATCATTTGGGCTTATTACCCAGAATTCCTTCAGGCGAAGATAGATATAAAGAAGAGACATTTCATGACTAAGGGTCATCTGAAACACTGCGTAACTTACTCGGAATTTGTATTCATGGGAAGTTTTACCGGTACTATAAATGCTGGGATTATATTCCTGAAATGAGACTTCCAGGAAAGGGGGAATAATTCACGCCTCTGGCGGACTGTATACTAAATTAAGCGTTTTGTCGATAAGGTGTCTTCCAAAACAGACTTGCCTCTGAAATAGGTCAACTTCATCGCATAAAATCTATTTCTGTAGGTTATTCAAGGGAGTCCTAACTGTTCGCGATATAATTTTATGTTCCTTCTCTCTTCTTCTATATCCAAACATACTGTGGCTGTTACGACTTTCACTCTTAATAATTTCACTGCCTCAGGTAATAATAATATTAATAATGATAATAATATAGCCGCAATCATTATTTTTTTATTTATTCTAATATAATTAAGGTCATTACGTCTTCTCTTCCATTCTACCAGACAATGAAACAATACAAATCTTACAAATAAAAACAATAGAACATACAAAATTAACAACAAGAACAGAGATTCCCCAAGTGTTTTGTAAAAATGTTCATTTTAATTATTGTTTCTTCTACTACTACTGCTACTACTAATTTCCATGTACACTCTACCATGATCAAAAGAACCAAGAAAGTGGAATATGCACACGAGGAAATCATTTCTATTAGAAAAGAGGAGTAGGCTTATAAGTGTTCTATCACTCATGCTTTTTTCAAAATCGGTAGAGCATTTCGTGAAATTAAAAATAAAGACTAAAAAATAAAATTTCTATGAAAGGTTCTTGTAATATAAACAAAATTCTAGAGCTGCAAGAAGAGCTATCAGAGTTCATAATCCTAATTTATTAAATTATTATTAAATATAATACACTATTTAGGCCTACTCGCAAATGCATTAGGCGGTGATAGAAACATCCGAAAACACCTTCGGGTTCTAGGCACAATGTTTTCAGTGTTATTTCAATTTCGAAGTTTTCATTGAATTTTATGTGGACTCGTAGATGGGAGAAAGTGACGGATTTAAAAATATAAAATTTTTAGCTGTTTAAAAACAGTCTCACACTCACACTCGCACTTGTATTAAGACATCTCTTGTTGTTAAATCTTCATAGCCATAGTTCTACAGTGAAGGCAAGCAATGTTAAATTGTTTCAGAGTGAAGTTTTTTTTGTTTGTTTGTTTTTATTTATTTATTTATTTATTTATTTTTCATTCCTGGTTTCAAATCAGTAAATTTTCCTGGTTTCAGTAAATTTTAGTCTGAAATCTGTTCAAATTTGATTCTGTTATTCGGAGTTTAGGCCTATTTAATTTTAATCTCTGCGTTCTACTGCTTAAACTGGATAATGAATTGCATTTAGATTAACAAGGTTTCCTGCAATTTGTCAATGATTCGAAATTTTTGATCACACATTATTGAAATAATTTTATTATATGTTTATTGTTTCAACCTAACATCTTTAACTGTATATTTTAAAATATTTGATGAATAGTTATCTTTTAATTCTATACTTTAGGCACCTTGTAGCAGTGGCTTGCATAACCTCAATGGTACGCGTGCTGTAGTTTGAAAACAGCTTCTCTAGCTCATTAATTAAAGAGCTTTCGGGGTAGAGAATATAACCAGAAGTTGGGAGGCAGTCGATAAACAATTAGGTACTGGGCTTTCAGGAAGAAAACTTCAATTTCCCAATACAATGAACTTCCGATAATTCATACTAGCCTATAGGAGTAGATATCTGTCGGAGCTATAAAAAAACCGATCATATCGCCGGGAAATGATGTGTCTAGATAAAGAAAGATGGGTTTTAGGTTCTATGCCTGTAAGTTATGACTTCACACTGCGGCGAAATAATACACATACATGTACACCACACCAAACGTTTTAATACAAAATGTTAAGATTACCTTCAGGAAGACCCCGTAGAAGAATTGGCTCCATTGTACTTCATCAGCCATTCCTTACTCAGTGTCTGGAGCATCGCGACAACCCAGGGAGATTTCATTTTCGAAGACTAATTTAGTTACACTTATTTTCCTGTAGAGGCAGAGAGACAGATGGTAGGCCGTAGGGCTATCGACTTTACAGCCTTCCAGGAGAACGCTAAAGTACTATTGGAATGTGAAAGGTCGTGAAATTTTGTCCAACAACTCTAATTTTGGATTGCAATTCCTTAACGTTCAGTAATTCTACAATCATGCTATTTATATATGGAAAAAGGAAGGGGGGAAGTGCTAAAAATAAAGCAAAATAGGGGACAAAAAGGTGCTACAAAAATTCGTTATTCAATGGACTTATATTCACGAACATCAGGCTACTGACTGACTTCAGTGAAATTAAAAAGAAAAAATGGAATATTTAGTAATTACTCTTCATTTTTGCAGGTGTTGTGCCTTCCCGCTTTTGCTGAAAACAGACAGGTTCACTATTCCCATGTGCATTCCAAGCTGATGAAAAGTCAATTGAAAGTTACTTAAGATTTTATATGCTAGAACGAACTCAAAATAATAAAAGATATAATATAACTTAATAAAAAATGAAACTCAAAAGTCATAGGCTTTAAGTGAAGAAATGCGTTTCAGAGGATTATTGAAAAGCTTCAATAATATAAAAAAATGGGAGAGGAAAAAAGAGATAAAGGCCCAAAAAATGAGAAAAAGGTGCTAAAAAATAAATTGCCAAAATTCTCAACTAGAGACGACGTTTCACACTGATTTCTTCCATAGGAGCTCTAATTTGCCTGAAAAAAGGTGCGCACCTAAAAATCTTACCCTGGTCATTATTGATACAACTGTCGGTATGGCAAAATGATGTGGACCAACGAGTACAAGAGCATAAATCCTATAGAAACAAACTACAAAGAAAAGCACAAAAAATAACTTGCTTGCAAATTTAACATGCAGAAAAAGGCAGTATTAGACTCTTAAATCAAAATAGGCAGTTTCAGATTCTACTGAAAGCATCAGTTTCAAGCACGTATATGAAAGTTTATTTTTATAATTATATAGTTATGTATATTCTATATATATATATTTGAGGATAAAAAATTATTTTACAAAACAATTGAAGTCTACTAATATCTTTTAACAATGTGGTTCACATAACAATTCGTACTCTAGTGCCATCAGAGTCTATCATTCGTATCTAACGCAACGATAAGATCTAAATGTTTACTTATTTTTTATGATATTAACATCATCAATAATAATAATAATAATAATAATGTTGATAATGAAAGGCAAAAACTTGGAGTGATGAATACGAAATGAAACTGGGGTAGGCCTGCAAATCCCATGAAATTCTGCTAAAAAGATTGTTACTGTGCCTCGCGTTGGCTGTAAATATATTGCAGCAGCGTGGAAATCACGTTTGCTGTTACTGGAGTTCTGAATTTACCCATTCGGGGTCACTGTTACTCCAAGCCAACGCCGTGGTTTACAGAATGCTTGCACATACTAATTTTCATTCAAATTTTATAATTCCACGAGTTTTGCTTTGACATGCGATGTGGAAAATGCCGCACTTGAAATACAGAGGCGATCGTATCGGGCTCATTCGACTATGCTGATAATTGGAATGATACTCTGCGTAGCGTGACAGTAATTTGGCGTCCGGTTGGTCACAGTTTTAGATTCACAAGTATTTAGACGTCATAAGGAATGGTAGTTGACGGCTTACGTAATAGCACTGATAGGATTGTCATGTACGAAGAGCTATGTACTGGTATGTTCTGAGATAACTTCGATACGCTTTACAAAGGACAGTTTTTTAAAAGTTCTAGCTCTTTACCGTGGATGGCTGTAGGATCACTTATTTAATAACAGTTAAAGGAATTTTTGTCATGTTGAACTCTTTGTCCGCAGAATTGGGTGGCGCGACAATAGCGGATGTTAGCCTACACCAGACGACAGAAAAAGGAAAAAAATGAACATGAAATGGCTTCCAAACCATTTTTATTTCCGGTAGGGGATCTATACATAAGTATCAAATATTATGGTAGAAGATTACTTAATAACAGATAATCTTGACCTGTAGTAGGCTACGTAATTGAAGCGTTTAGTTTTATAAGAGTCTAAGTGCCAAAATCATGATTTTTCAGCTGATAATTTTAAATGGACCTATCTATGTACCCAGGCCAATGCATTTCAGAAGGGCCCAAGGTCCTGGGAAAGCCACGTTAGTAGCAATAAATTCCAAGATGTAGCGCTGGGTGCATCTTCAGCACGTTTTTCTGTGGGTCTATATCTTGTTTTCTACACAATCATGATTTTGGCACTTAGACCCTTATAAAATTAAATGCTTCAATTTCACATGCTGCACTTTAACACTATTGCAGAATTATTACTAATCTTTGGTCTAATATTATGCCTAGACATTTCATATCATATGGCATTATTTTAAATATGTTAACTTGCTGCTTGATATTCAAAGGTGACTTCTTGCGTTGTGGATCGATCTTTGTCTGCCCCCCCCCCCCCCGAAAAAAAGCCTGCGCGTCGCAACAGAAATATTTGGATATATCTACTGCATTGTAATTAATTATGCATCTTTTTTCCAATGTTGTACAACTTATAGACTGTTATCAATTCTGTTTTATTCATTCTGAAATTTGATGTTCTAAAGTAAATTTTGATTCAGTATTTATAGAGAATTGAACTGAATATCAGTTAATGTGACTATTTAGTTTATGAATCAGTGACCAATCCAATAAAAGAGTATGTGGAATTGCTAGTATGATCGTTATAAATTTGTCATTTTATCACACCTATGTGCAATTGTGTTTTATGTAAATTCACAGAACTGAGCACTGAAACATCTTCGTATCTGTAGTTTCTTTGATAAAAGAAAACTTATCATTGAACACAGCTATTGGGTATAGCCTATATAAGCTGCATTGAGCAAAAGGAGATATGAAAATATTGTGTAATTAAGGTATTTATATGGTGTTGGTATGGTGAAGCATTTAGTTTAATATTGTAGTGACTTCAATGGCGTTGAAAAAATTCATTTTAGATTAGCATTTTTAATTGGATTTTAGGATCATAAAAATACAATAAATAGCCCGTAACGAGTAGTCGGTAGCTTAGCTAGACGTAATAAATTATTGCTATTTTTGTTTAATAAAGAAATACACTGAATTTAGCTGAACTTGAAATTATACAACACAGCCGAAAATGAAACAAAAATAAATAATTTTAGTCCACATTCCATTGAAATAAATAAAAAAATATAAAAAATCTGGTTTAAGTTCGTAATTTAACTCCTCGTTACAAACTATTGATGTATTAGGCTAATTTCTTTAAATCCAAAATTGTGATGTGACACTTCTCTTACTTAATATAGTTGTAAGATAGGTTTTTTTTTAATTTTCGTCCGATTCACTACCCACCATTGCCCTGAACTATTGTTTAAGAAAACCACAAAAGTAACAAAGCCATAGGCATAGTTTATGATAACAGAACAATTTAGAATTTCTTCATCTGATAAAATATGAATGAATTCCGTGCGAGTTTCAACAATTTTTGTGCCAGGTACAATATTTTTGTAACTTTTCTTGAATGATAGTTGACAGAAAGCTATTCGTCTGAAGGCTACGTGAAAGGAAGCCGGTCTTTAGCTTGTGCAATATTTTCTCAACAGACGTATGTGAAGTTTTTCCCGGTGGGAAATTATATTCGCGCACAGCGAAGTTACATGCTACTGCTTCTTATCAATTTGCGATATTACGGCTCTAGTGAGAATGTTGAAACATCCGGGTTGTCTGTTCTACCTACTTGTTCGTACAAAATGTTCTAAATAGCCTATTGGTAAACGATGTATAAGAAGAGTGTACTGCGAGTTCAAGCTAGCTATAATGTGGGAGGTTTGCAATCTGGAGGCTCGGGTTCACTGGAAAGTTCATCCAAGACTATTTATTAAAAAATATATAATGTAAACCTCTTCACTGAACATTTGCCAACTGCTATCAGTGGTCTTACTATAACTTAAAATATAATAATAATAATAATAATAATAATAATAATAATAATAATAATAATAATGATGATGATTCAGACCCTACGCAAGGAAAACCTCAATTCATTCATCAACGAAATCGTAATTTTTCTCTTATTACTTTCATGTCTTGTACGCATTTTAACACTAGCATGTAATAAGAGTGCATTATTAAAAATGCTTTTTCATAAACTTCTGGACCCTATTCCTTCTACTGTAACATGTTTCCCAATTTATCGTGTTATTGAATCCAGTTCAATTAGATGCGACGTTTATATAACCGCAAATAATAGCTCTGTAACTGTCATGCCATTCAGGTCAGTGGTCACAGTTCCATTCTTAATTGACCGGTATTAGTCTATTTGAATGGTTCATTTAATATATGAGTCACTGGTTTCATTTGACGAGCATGTAATTCTAATAATCTCTGTTACAGATTCGCTGATTGGTCGTGACTCCCTCGGGTCACCAATGAGGACTGGGAAATTTACAATCCACAACCCAACTGTTGGCTGATGTGAGTAAGTGTTATACTTTCCTGACGTTTACTATTTATTATGGAAGAACAGTACAGTATCTCTGTAGTTAATACTGAAAAGTAATCTCAAGCTAATGCACACTTTTACTAAATAACTATGAGGGAAATATAAGAAATAAGATGGATTTCCTCAAGTTCCATGTAAAATTAAAAAAATTAGTCCGTATTCTGCATAAAACATACCTGGAAAGTTATATTGAAAGTTAAATATTAAAGTAATTAAAGCTATAGGCCTACATTTATCTTATACGAAAATTAAATGTTTTTGTTTATATTTTAAAACTTCAAAATGTCTACGCGTTAAGATGATTACGAAGGGAATAATATCAACATTTTATTATATTCGGATGATTTGCATGTTAATTGATTTAGAGTCTTTTTTTTTATTTAATCTAATATAATCGCATAAAACTTCATACATAAATACAACATTATAAATTAATTAAATAGAGGTTAGTCCCTGTTGCATATCCACCAACGCGAAAAAGGATACGAGCAGGGGTGGGGAGTGGGCCTAGCGAAGCCGGTTATGTATTCCCTTACAAACATAGATCACTGTATGTTATATCGGAAAGATTCCGTGCACTCAACTGTACTTGAAGTGTTCTTATAGAGAAATTACTATTCTATAATATGTTCGACTGCATTTATAGAGTAACCTCTTCTGTAATTATTTTCTTGAATTAAACTATCGACTTACCTTCACAAAATCCATAGGGTGTGCACATCCTAAGGTGAGGGTGGTGCATTCTAACCTCCACACCTGGTAAGGTTGTTCAGAGATTGCGATTTTATCGTGCGATACATACAGACCAAAGCAGAATAAATTCAGCGGAGGGGCACCAAGTGGGGATAGGCGAGGGAGAGTGGACACAGAAATGAAAATTTGCACACTTGCCTTATGGAATCCAGCCTACATTAAACAGGCCTACTATAGGCTACATAAACGTACCACGGATAGTTTTGGATCTCCTTGCTTGGATAATTGGGGTTCTTCTGTGTTTAGTGACTTTATTGTTTCCTTTTAGTATGGCTTTCATTTCAACCGCTTTCACAAATAAAATTTTCTATCATTTAGGTGCTTAAAGAGTCTGCGTACAATATTATGACATTATGACTAGGCCTATTATAATGGTAGTTCTGTACGTGACCGCTCTCGTGATCTAGTGATTAGCGATAGTAACAACGGATCCTCAGGTCTTAGTTCGCTCCCCGTTACTTCTGAGATGGATGGTCTGGAACGGGATACACTTAGCCGCCTGAGCTATTTGATAATGAAGTAGAGCTTCGGTCACGAAAGCCGTCAGTTACAGCCGTGGGCGTCGCCATGCGCACCACATGCCCAACCCATCCTGCCATTTGCTTTTGGTAAATGATGCAGCGGTCGGATGGTAGGCCCTGTCCCAAGAGGGATATAGCGGCAAGGGCTTCAGTTTAGTTCTTAACGACTTTTTTTGTAGTTCTGTCGAATTTCAGCAAATTGTGGGCCTATAAGTAAGTGGCTTATTTTGAGCCTCGTTATTGGGCGAATATCTGCCTCTGTTCTCAAAAATATACATTAGAACTCATTAAATTTGTATGAAAAAATTATGATTTTGTTCTGTCGTACTCTTTCTAATCTTGCATGTTTCTTTCTCCAATCCTTTCTTTCATCAAGGCAAGGGTCAATGTGGCATGAAATGAGAAAACGTAAGGAAATTCATGTATAGTTCCTCAACTCATGAACATAGAGAATTGCTTTGTTCCGCTTTTTAGACACTAGCAATTAAACTTTGATTCTGCTCCATTAAACTCTTCATCTGATACAGTGGATCCGTTCTATTCTAGACAGCCGAGACTTGTTTTGCTTTCTGTATTCTGAAAACGGTAACTCGAACTTACAGTTTCGCCTTTGTGTGAACTTCAGATTGACTTTCGAAGTATTAGCAAGTTTACCATAGTATTATCGAGGTCATAAGTAAATTGGTTTCGTAAAATAAATGATTTAATGTTCATTGTGTATTCAAAAAAATCCTTGCGGGTGGAGGAAAAATTAGTATACATTGTCCTAACCGAAGACAATTCATTTTACCAAGTTTTCATGCTGTAGGAGATACTTACAGCTGCGTGGTCCACTAGAAATGGGGGCTGCTACCATTGTAGCCGGGATCTACAGTTTAACGTGAAATTCTAATAACGATTGTGTCGTAGCATGTTTCATGTGACCAAGTCAGAAATTAATTAGGTATTTTGTTGGAGCAAGGAATTCTAAATACCTTGTTCACTGCTTACCAGACACTAACCCTTTCACAGTTAAAGTGATTTCAAATTATTTTGTTGTAAATAGGCTAATCTTCCGTATCCGAAAGTATGAGCCCCAAGGTTTGTCTCTTGCCCTTACATTTTTAAATTATCTATTTATTTACTACATGTCCCTCAAATGTATTTACAGTAGAATGGCATTTTCGTTTCCCTTTTATTTTTATCCATGATATATGTACAGATTTATTATAGGTTTCCGGCTGGCTTTTGAACTGTCTTTCCCATACCTAGGTTGCCCTGTGTTTTTATTTTTAGAAGGGCCTTAGTTTGCAGGGAGTTTCCATGCTTGAGTGCGGGTTAGTCTTTCTATGTTTCCACTCGTGCTTGGCCATTATGTTTTTTTGTGAGTGTGCGATTGTCAAGATATCACAAATCTGTGTGGTTCTGCTGATGCTGGAAGATGTTAATCTGATAATAAAAAAACTAGATCTTTGTTTTTCAGTAAGTCCTGCTTAATGAATCATTCTGGAGCTTAACTCGGAATTCGATAAAAAAAATCTTAATTTTATGCATATCATAATTGAAATTATAACTGATTAGCTAAGCAAAATCATTCTGCCCCTTTGTTACATCAGTTTACCTGATTTTTATTTTAATATAGAAACATGATATTCATGAACGTGGACGATTGCTACTGTTTCTCGGATTACGATTTTATGTGCCGTAAACATCATATGAGAGAGCCAGCTTGATTTCACAGTGAAGCAATAAAAGAACTTCAGTCTTTTGAGAGTAACTGATGCAATCTATAAACAACAGATCTAACAAAATAATGACTCAATTTGAGAAGACATAAAATTTCTCAGTAATGATCTCTCTCAAGATTTAACAGTTTTATTGTTACCTTTTGAAAACTTAGGATTTTATTATCTTAAGATATGCTCCTTATTATAGTAACGTCTTCTGACGTAGGCATCGATGGGGGTAACCTAAATCGCCCATGCAGAAAAAGTTCTCCAGTGGAAATTCTGCTCTGTACAGGAATTGAACCCGGATTTTCAATGACGCTGATGTCACTCTACTCCCCAAGCACATATCTAGACCCATTGCGGATATAAGAATATTTTAGGTTTCCGCTTTCCGTCTGGATGTTCTACCAACCGAGCTAGCCAGAGTTGACTCGTGGAATCTCCTCCTGTGATTAATTACTCTTAATTGTCGAACTCACCGTTAGATATTTCTGTAATTTACAGTATTTCGAGACGCATACAGATTTAGCGATTTTGTGACCTGGTTTCCTTTTAGTAGGGGAGCCCAAGAGGGGATTTTGGGATTTACTCGAGCGCATCAGATTAAGGTAAACTAAACTAAACTACTAAACTCCGTGGCGCTACATCCCTGGAGGGACTTGGCCTACCACCCGACCGCTGCATCATCTCCCGTAGGCAGATGGCAGGATTGGGGGGCATGTGGTCAGCATGCCGACACCCACGGCCGTTAATGGTGGTTTTCTGGACCGGATCAGATTAAGGTAAGGTGGGTTAATTACATGCTGAAAAGTGTGCATTTCAAAATTCTCACGATTTGAGCGTGACATAAGGGAGTGGAAGGGTCACAATCTTGAAAAAAAAGTCACCTTGTGACATTCTCGAGCGCGGTCGAATTTTTTTATTTTTATTTTTATTTTTTATTTTCAAGGAAATAAGGCAAGAATAACGTAAAAAATATAATCTGCCGATTTCTACAAGCTTTACTCCAGCTGCACGCACTAAACTTTATTTTTGCTACTTCGGCTTGTGGAAATCGGCAGATTATACTGTATTTTTTCCCGTTATTCTTGCATTGTTTCTTTCAGAATAAAAAACAATTCGACCGCACTCCAGAATGTCCAGATTGTGACACCCCCCACTCCCTTATGTAATGCTCAAATCGTGAGAATTTTTGGAATGCACACTTTTCAGCACGTAATTAACCCACCTTACCTTAATCTGACGCGCTCGAGTAAATCCCAAAATCCCCTCATGGGCTCCACTATCGTTTATGTTACTGCACAGTAACGTGTTTTCCATGAAACCACAGAATATTGTTTCTGTTGAAAATTACATGGGTATATTTTTGGAGAAAAATTCCTCCAACTCTGGGTTTTGAGCCGTGACGATGCTCTACCAACCGAGATAGCCAGAGTTCGATTCACACCGCCAGATGGAATCTCTCTCCTATGATTAATCATAATTAATGGTCGACCTCACTGAAAGGCCTATTTACATCATATACAGTATTGCGAAGCACACCATTTTAACGATTTGTGACCACGTTTCCGCAGTTATTGTACCTACAGTAACATTTAAGATGAAGATAAGTAGCCTATTGATGAAATCACAGCATATTGTTTCTTTGAAACATTAGGCTACATGAGAAAATTTTCATTTCCATTTATGCACTTGATTCAGAAGGCCAATATTATTATTTTAAAAGCTACTGGTGTCTGTAATTGGTTAATGCCATAAAGTCGCCATTTCTGTGATATCAGCTAAATAGAAACTCGTTTCTTGACAATCTGAATTTCATAAAACTTAATCGAAAGTTCAACCCTGTTACAGGGATTGTTTAGATTCACAGTCATTTTTTAACATTCCGAAATTATGTAATTAATGTAAATATATTGAACGAGTTACATTTTTTTCTATCTGCGTTCATAGTGTAACCAGAGAATGTGAGTAAATAAATTATTCTTTTGCACATTTCCATACAAATAACGTGATGAATTATGCATGTTAGTTTTCCACACTCTTTTAAGCTAATTGGTTTATTCCATAAAGCTCGCCATTTCTCTGATATCAGCTAAATAGAAAGTCCATGCCAATTAAATCACGAATGCAAGGTCCACTGTCCAGATTTTCGGATTTGTGGTGCTTATTAAAAGCGAATCAAATATGTATGAGAATTTATCTGTTCAAAGTTTCAAACGTCTATGCAGCCACATTATTTTGCTGTATGGTTTAGTAAAAAACCAAGGGACTTCAGTGCTATGTTTGGAATTCAAGCAGCTCCTTCAGCTATAAGAAGAAATTTTACACTTCATATCTGTTCTAGGAGGTGAATTTTAAGTATAAAATTTAGAGGTTAGTCTCATTATACCTCGAAAGTAATCACTAATTTCAAACACACCAAATACTTCTGACATTCAAGTACAATATTTATTACATTTGGTATATACAAAATATCCATATATTCGAATTGACTAGGATCTCTTCTTCACACAGACCTAATTTTAATCTTTTTATTTCTAAATTACAATACTTTTATTTTAACTGTAAGGATTTTGTACCTCGAAATTTGCCTACGAAACTTCACAAGCCAATATCTTATTTGTGTTAATGTTCAGAACTCTAGAACATGTAAACCATATGCCACATGTAATAAATATTGTTCGTGAATCTCAGAAGCATTGGTATGTTTGAAATAAGTGATTACTTTGGGGGTGTAAGGGAACAGATCTTTAAACTTTATACTTATAAGAAGGAATATTTAATATTCATCTGCCCTCTATCAAGGGTGACCATATGGATCCAGAATTCAAGACTTTTTTTTTCTAAATGTTTAAAAAGCATGTTGATTAATAGTTTTGTACATACGAGATTCTGTAGAATGTGAATTGAATCTTTGAGAAGTTTGCATTTAGTTATTACTTGCAGCAGCTTGCTAGGTTTTCTTAGGAATTGTTCTCAATTCACAGTATAATTACAATACTTAATTACCATAAATTTCATGGCACTTCTAACTACTTGAATGTCTGCAGAGAGAATTGGTGAATTTTTTACCCCTTGGAGAAGGCATTCCAGGAAGTCTTCAATACAGAATTATAACGAACTCTGCTGGAATGTATGCTATGAACATTCCTTGGCACTGGTTTGTAAGCGCAGTATAGTGTGTTTTGCTTCAGCTTAAAATACATGGAATTGCTAACATATTTCTTATACTCGTGTGATTTCTTTCTTGTTCGCTGAAAAAATTTATACTATTTGTGAATAATAAAGAAAACTATCAAAGTTACTAAAATATCAACGGCCGTAATATTCTCAGATTTTAAGATTGTAGTCTGGTTCTTTGATTTTGCTGTGAAGCTCTTCCCATGACGGTTGTTTCGTGTATACATAATACATACATTTTAATCTATTTATTTTACATAGCCGTAACGCTGTCAGTTTGTTGGTGCTTATTCATAACAAATCTTGCAGCTTTTCTCTGCACCATTTCTATCTGTGTTATTAGACCTGCCTGATACGGATCCCATACACTTACAGCATATTCCAAATTTGGTCTCACCAATGATTTATAAGCTAACTCTTTGGTTTTTAAGTTGCTTCCCCTTAATGCTCTAAATACGAAGTGCAATGTTTTATATGCCTTACTAATTAAATTTCCTATATGTGTATTCCAGTTCAATTCCTTATTAAGAGTCATTCTTAAATAATTGCACGATTCTACTCTCGTTATAATTTCATTTTCCATTTCGTAATTACAGCAAGATTTTACTCTTTTGTTGGTGAAAGATAATGCTTTGTTTTACTTTTGCGTGCGTTTATTGTCATCTTATTTTCAGAAACCAATTTTTCTGTGCGAAAGTATAAGTTACAATCATATTTTATAAATTATACCAATTACGAAATATTACACCGTGTTGATGTAAATCTAGTATCGGCGCACTGCAGTTTCATTGTTGCTATGTTCCAATTTAATTATTTTCCTTACTGGGTAGAGGGTGTCTTCAGTGATTCGATACTCCCTTAGGAATTAGTTAGCTCGGATTTCTCCGTCCAAACACTGCTCTTCTCTAAATGAGATAGTGATACCAGAGAGCGACGTCATGATTAGATCACAGTGTTATCTGAAATAATACTCTATGCATTCTATGACCTCACTCAGTTAAGCTCGGATTTCTTTTTCTTGGATTCAATTACTCTATTATCTGAGAAACAATCAAGAAGGCGAAGTTGACATTTCGTGATTTCTTTTCGATCTTTCCCCTGCTTTTCCCTCGGATTATTATCTTTCCAAAAATGTCCTAGTGTTTGTGAATACGACCTAATTATATGAATATCCCTAAAATTATTTTACACTACTGTAAATATTTATTACTTTTTTGCCTGCGAATGTTTATTAGCAAGGTGCGCAACTTTTTTCGCAGGCAAAATTAGAGCTCTGTGAAATAACCTACAGTGTGAATCAATAATTAAGAATGGAGACAATTTTGTAGTACCTTTCTTTCCCTTTTTTGGGCTCTTATCCCCTTTTCTCCCTCGTGCCCATAATCCTCTGTTTTCCTTTTCTTTATTTTACTGCAGCTTTTTAATAATGTTCTATAGCACATTTCCTCGTTTATAGCGTATAACTTTTAAGAATAATTGTTTTTTATTTTAATTTTATAAATTATCTTGGTTTCGTTCCAATTGTAACTTTCAATGAACTCAGCGAATGAGGGAATGGTGAACCTATCTTTTTTCGGCAAAAGCGGGATGAAGGCACACCTGCAAGAATGAAAAATAATGACTGAATATAATATATATACTGTATATATATATATATATATATATATATATAGTAAAATATTATACATATTATACATATATATATATATATATATATATATAATATTTTACTGGAATTCGTGAGTAGTTTGCTGTTCGTGAATGTAAGTTTGTGACATAACGAGTTTAGTAGCATCTTTTTGTCCCCAAATTTGCCTTATTTTAGCAACTTTTCCTTTCCTTTTTCTATATGGAAATTGCACCTAAAAATCCTAACCCTGTTTATTAGTAACGAATATCTAGGAACACTTTCTTCCGAAGGTAGCCTGTAACTCTGAATAACAGTGAAAAACTATTGTGGGTGCCACTTCTTGAAGACTTTTTTTCCCACGAACTGTCTCTTCCTGCTGCCACCCTAATCTTCGACCTATCAATCAGTGAATAGAGAGATAATTAGGCGTGTTCACACTTGTCTTCAGTCCAGTACGATGCTGCCAAATACGTACCACAGCACGTTTACTTCACTTGAGAAGTGGTGAATGACAGCAGCAACACTGGGGAAATCCACGCGACTACAAGAGCACCTGTTCTTTGTCGGTGTCAACGTCGGTGCAGATTTTTGGATTAGGGAACAATATTATTTTATTCTTTTGTAGTTAGACGATGGTTTGGGACGAGGTCTTCTTAAAATGGCCCGAACAGTAGGCCTACTTCTTCCTAGTTAATGAGGCAGTTTCCGTGTGATGGGTACCCTTTTATTTGTTTCTTATTTACAGCACACAAAGATCTCAGTATACAATAAAATAATGATTTCAAATACGAAGAATTATTCAACTATCATCAGATATTACACAGTAAAGAAGAAAATTGGATCACCTACACAGTGATACTCGTAGTCGCTACATTATTCAGTTTGATAGTTTGTAAAAATGTTGTCGACATCTGTTAATTGTAAAGAGATTACTTTACTGCAGTGAACAGAATTTATCTTCCATGGAGTTACTTCTGAAGTGTCTGTCGTTCCCGTGCATGCGGGTGGCACACTGATAATATTGATGTTCTATTGTGTTTGTAATGTCTGGAGGCAGAATCCAATATCGACCAACTTATTGTGTTTTATTAATTCTGTAACTAGATTTCAATTTATACAAACAGATTACACCAAAGCCTGCAACTGACTGTCAGCGCAAATTACATTTCAATGGAAGGAACCTATTGCGCGAGTCACTGATTCGGAACGTTTTTTTTTTAATTTTAACCACTTGCACTTACTGCCTATTTCTCGTGTCGTAGTATGCCATTTTTGCTGTTACTAAAAAAAAATTGTGCACTGTCAAACCTGACTGATTTACCACATCCTGTTCAGGCGACAATCTTGACCTTGTCTTATAGTCCGACAACTTAGAAAGAAACCTTCGCGGCCTGCGTGGAACGTAGATGTGCATGCTGCAGCAATCACAGCTTCGTTCAGCGCAGGTTTCTTTCTAACTTGTAGGACTATAGGCAATCTTTTGTACAAAAGAATACATAATAATAGCGTTGTTCCCTGAAGAGAAAGTCTGAACTGATTGTGTACCTTTTGAGCAGAATAGAATGTTTCAATTCTTTGAATTAGGGCTGTGCCGATTAATCGATTAAATATTTAATCGTCGGTCAATTATATTTTCCGATTAATCGGTTTGGTCGAATTCTGAAAAACGTTTTTCGAGAAATGGGTCAAATGACCAAACTCCTTTCTCAGTGCCGAGTGAGAGAGTTTTTAGTGCTGCCGGTATTATTGTAAACAAGCAACGATCGTGTCTTGAACATTCAAATGTCAACAAACTCGTGTGTCTCAAGTCTTGGCTGAAAAAGTAACCGGAAATGTAAATTTTGTATATATTTTTTCACTAGCTAACTAATAATGGTATTCATTAATTCAGGATTTCTTCTGATTATCTGTAGTGTAGTAGTTATTAAACGTGTAAACGTGTAAAAATTTTAATCGATTTTCAGCACTACTTTGAATATTACTCACAATATGCAGTGAAAGCCGAGCTCGATATTGAGGCCAGGACATGTGGCATGATTATAAATTAGCCCAAGGCTAGGCAGACGGTTTCATGCGGATGAAATGTCTCGTACTGACTCTATGCATTTCCCTAGATAAATACGAGTGTCTGTTTTATATGTTAAACAACAAAGCACCTTGCCATATCTTGCTCCTTTTGTTTCCAGTTAAAGCGGAACGCCTGGAATTCCAGTCGGTGAAGCGACTGTTTTCTGTGGTCCATGCTAGAGCTGCTGTATTGATTTGAAGATAAGTCAGTATGTACCGGCATTGCTCTAGTTTTGCAAAGCTACTGTACATATATAACGGAAATCTTATTTAAAAACTGGGCTTGACAGTCTTTCCGTTTACCCAGGGCTCCATAGGCCTATACCTTTAAATATATTGACAGCATTATCAATACTTAAGGTGTAATGCTACGTTCACACTGAGGAATTTCTTGCAGATACAAATCCTACATATAGATCCAAGATACATGTGCGATGATACGTGTATCTCGATATTTATCCCAGATATACATTCCTGGAACAAGTATCCCAGTGTTTAGGCACAAGAATGCCTTCAGATGGCAGAACTTTTCCGCACATCGTATCCCTTTGGTACGTAAACATCCTTGATTCCAGAACCAGATTTCTTGGAAGCCACTACGATGTTTTGTTCCCGTATAAACTAAGATTTCAGGCGAAGAATTTTATTTTCTGTGTCTTTACTTCTTTTGGCCCATGAGGGATGAAAATGGGGACTGGAGAAAATTGCATGACGGCTAGCTTCGTTACCTTTACGCTTCACCGTATATAGTAAGGGTAATTAAATCGCGAAGGATGAAATGAGCTGGACATTTTGCACGCACGGGGGAGGGAAGACATAAGTTATCTATAAAATATTGACTGGAAGACCCGAAGGGAAAAGACCACACAGAAGACCTAGACGTAGGTGGGAGGAAAATCTTAGAATGGATTTAAGGAAAGTAGGATTTGCTAGGAATGAATGAATGGAGTTAGCACAGAATAGGGTTGAATGGTGGACCCAGGTAATCGCGGCAAAGAACCTTCGGGTTCCTTAAAATAGATAATATTCCTTTAGCTTGCTGAGGAATTGTCTATTGCCAAGGAGTAAGTAAGTAAGTATGTATGTATTTACTTCCAGTGTTGAACAGTCCATCTCTATTCAGTTGTCTCGGCTGGTTTCCCGATTTTTATAGTCGGGGCATGAAGGATCCCATAAGCATCTTCACGTATGGAATTCCTCAATTATTTCATGCGTGTTCTATTTAGACCACTCCATAGCAAACTGCCCATAATCTCGTGAAATAAAACGAAGCCTACCCACACAGATAAACGCATCGATACTACGATACAAAACAGTCAATAGATCATGTGAAACGTCTGTACAACATATGCGCATAGAACATTCTCGCTGGGATCTGTTCATGTTATCACTCTCGGAGTGAAAACCTTATTCGGAACCTTGTTTCTGGTATTTTTTATTTAAGTGTTTGTGCCTGGAATCTAGGAACATGTTCCATAGGTTTTCTTTGCATGTAGAAATTAGATGTTGGAACTTTTTGTAGGATTAATGTAATTAACCCTAATTATTATTAAGTGCCAGTATGGTACATTATGAGATTGTGTGGGGGACGAAAAAATGTCTGTCTGTCCATCCGTCTGTCCGTGCGTCTGTACGCACCATAACTCAAGTACGCTTTTTCGGATTTTCATGAAACTTGGTATAAACATTCGTAATGTCGATGGGAAGAACCCTATTGATATTGAACCAAATCGGTTCACCGGTACCGGAGTAATGCCCAATTTAGTGCCTATTTTAATAGATTATGAGTGATGGCGTCTTTCTATGTATACGCTGTAACGGATTTTCATGAAACTTGGTATACCCATTTATGACGTCCATGAGAAGTGCCCTATTGAATTTGAACCTAATCTGTTGACCGGTACCGGAGTAAAACCCAATTTAGTGTATATTTTAAAGACGCGGTAACTCAAATACGCTTTACCGGATTTTTATGAAACTTGGTATACACATTTACAATGTCCATGGGAAGACGTCTATTCATAATGGATAAAATCGGTTGATCTGTTTCGGAGTAATGCTCAATGTAGTGCCTATTTTATGGCAATATACGTATTCGAAAGAATTTATAAAAAAAATGAAAATCAGTTATCTTGACAACATAGCCTATTGTTTTACTGTGATCTTATAAGGCCTTGGAAATTAAAATACAGGTAGCTGTGACAAAAAACACTATTGTTTTACATGCGCTTATCCAACTAGACCGTTAAAATGACCCAGGTGCCGAGATGGTAGACCTTTCTTCTTCCGTAAGCCCTGCTTAATGAATAAATCTGGAGCTTAACTTGGAAATCAATTTAAAAAAAAAAAACATATTCTGCATATCATAATTGCAGTCATAACTGATTAAACAAAAACATACTGGCACTTTTTTACATCAGTTTACCTGATTTTATTATACTTCTGCGGTGGTCTAGAGGTAGTGTGCCCGCCTCTAGATCCTAAGGTCGCGGGATCAAACCCGGCCGCAGTCGATGTGTTTTTCAGAACAGACTTGCAGCTGGGGGGGGGGGGGGGGGCGTGTCGTTGATTTACGTAAAAGAACTCCCAAGCCTAAATTAGAGCCTCTGGACAAAATTTCTCGGCCAAATAATACCTTAGTTTTCGGAGGGGGGTTATAGGGCGATGTGTATCTTTCGGGGATGCGATGCGATGTGGTAACGACATTCTCGTCGTTTTTACGACAACTTTTAATTGGGCAGAGGACGTTATATGTTTCATATAAGATTTTTACCTATAGGAATTATATAATTGGCATATCCGTAAGAGACGCTGTGCTTCCTCATACCTTTAGAAATACTCTGTTATGTAATAAGTATAAGCGAGGTGGCATGTCTGACAGAAAAGCTATTAACTAAGAACGATAATGATTTCACAACTGTCAAATGTACTAACGCTATCAAATTGTGTGTAGAGTACAATACATGTATACAATAGAGCTGAAGGTAAACCAGCTTGTTGCCATGGGACTAACATTCTGTTATTTAATAGCAAAAGATCTCTTTCTTCACACGGGTGCCAGTGATTTTACGCAAAGAACTTTAATTTGCAAGACTCTCTTATGGTCTTATTTGCACATTATACTGAAGTTTGGCGGTGTACACCTTACAATAACTTTAAAAGGCTTTATAACAACATAAATCCGACGTGAAGCATATGCCTCTGCCCAAATAATAGTTATGCCTCTTAGTATATTACAGTATGCATGGATTGTAAAAATACAAAAATGTCGTTACCACTTCGCATCGCATCCCTGAAGGATACATAACCCAAATAAAATCTGTTTAATGCATTTGCGTAATTTTCTATACCACAAGCATGGGCAATAGACCTTTCTCACTTCATATTCTGGTATGGAATAAGAGGCCATATCGCCGAGAGCTCGCATTCAGCTTTTTCATCCTGATGCAGAGCTTTAGTCTATTGTTGACCAGGGAACACTGAGTTTCTACAAACAGTGGTGGCTACCCTTAAGATAATTTTTAAGAAAAAATATTTTAAAAAAATTAGCTCTTAGTATAAGCATCCCATGTAAAAAATTTAGACAAAATCGTTAAAGCCGTTTTCTAGAAAATAGCGAAAAACGAATTTTCTGTACGTAAAGTCCCCTTAAAAATAAGAGAAAGTCGTGACCAATCTCCATGTCATATCCCCAGAAGGTACCTAACCCAAATACAAAATTTTGTTTTCATACGATTTTTCTTTCTGGAGCTAGGCTGTCCGAAGACAAACACACAGACATTTTTTTGAAAATAGCATTTTTGGATGCAGGGGTTCTCAAAACGTGTATTAATATTAAAAATTCACCTTCGAATTTTGGGGGCGAAGACAATGCTACCTCTACCTTCAGTAGCCTACCTAGACGGTCTCATGTAATATTTTTACAGTTTCTAGATACAAACCCTGTGTCATATTAAACAAAGTAGGTCTATTTTGTAAAAACATACTTATGAAATATGAATTTTTATTTTTAAAAATATTTTAACATTTTAAAGTAAATATTTAATAAATAAACAAATTCAAAAAGTGTTCTTCAGTGTATATAAGACATCTGACTAAACAAATCCTGAAAATTTCAAGATTGTAGGTTAAGTAGAAGCTAAGAAAATGCAACTTTTGTATTGAAAAAGTAAACTTACGGGAATCTGTTCCAAGTTAAAACACCCCTGTGCCATAGTCTGGATATTCTCAGGAAAATAAAATAAATAGCAAGGTTAGAAATACAGTACAATTATGTGTGATACACCATTTTAAAGAGGAAAGTTAGGAAAATGAAATACAATAATAATAAAAAATATCAATTTTCATTAAAAAATCAATTGAACTTAAAAGTTAAAACATTCCTGCTCCATAGTCTGGATCTACTCAGGAAAATTAAAAAAAAAAAAATCACGAATAGAATTAAAGAAAAATTATGTATGTATGATACATCATTTTAAAGAGGAAAGTCCTGGGAATAAAACACAGCAATAAAAAGAAAATCAGAATTTTCTTCCAAAAATCAATTCCACTTCCCCTTAAGGGAAGTAGGATTTGCGAGGGATGGTTGTATGGGGTTAGCAAAAAATAAGATTAAGTGACGGTCTCATGTAAGTGCGGCAATAAACCTCCGGGTTCCATAAATTATGTAGCTTTCTTAGGAATTGTCTATTGTCATTGACTAAGTATATTAAATGCCATACATGGTACTACGATAGTAAGTTTAGTGTTACTAGAAGCTTCTTCAAGTTAACTAGCAAAATTCTCACAAAGAATATTTTTCCATTCCCGGATTTGAAGCTTCAGAGAATAATGGTGCAAGCTCATAATATGGGGTCTGCTTTATCGTGGGCGTTCTAGAAAAATACTCAACCTCCATATTCTTGCTAATTGGATATATACAGTTAGAATATTTAAACTTGTTTATTCTTTATTAATATTTACATATTATTATTGCAAATGTTTTAAAGCGTCTTGCTTGAGTGGTGTAGATACCAGGCGTATACAACGCAGGGCTTGATATCCATTGAAAGCAACCTGCTCATACAAGTGATTAGAAAGTAGTGGCGTGATTAGAAAACAGGTCGTTAAGGTCAGTCTGAGTCAAGCCTGCCGTCTTGTCAATTGGATAGCTAAGCTTTGTCGTTTACTCACCTCGTATTCATCGGAGTGAGATCACCTATTGCGGAACTTCTTCCACGTCTTCCACCTCTGTACTAATTCCGAACATTGCAAGCATGCTATATAGTGCTGTACATTAAATAAAAATTCTGTCGAGCAGCCTGTATTGGGACACAAACATAATTTTTAGAAATATCTATGAACGTTTGTTGTGGACTTTTGTTTCCGAAGCTTCGCTCCTTCAACAAAATGTTTCGCATCACGTTGAACTTTAAACGTAAGTAGACCAACCCAGATTAACTTCCCACCAAGAAGTCTTCAGTATGTAAGTACTTAATATTGTTATTAAATCTTCTTTACGAAAATTCCGAACTTCAACAAATGTTTCAGTTCATGTAGAATATACTTCTTTTTAGTAAAATTACTCGAAAAGTGGTACAGATAGTTCCGAACTATTACGTAGGATGATATAGAGATAGGTGTATCTTGGCCAAATAACTCGTATCCAGTACGAACTTTTATTTTCTCCATTTTTACATTTTTCATTCTTTCTCTCCTTTTACTTTTTATTCCTTCTAACTTCTTTCATTGACTTTCTTATAATTATCTTTCTGTCTCTCTTTTCTTCTTTCCTTGTACCTCTCATTTACGCATACTTCTATTTTCCGGTTATTTTTCTTTCTTTCTAGCCTTTTACCCTTTTTTTCATTTTTATTTCCTTTCTTTTACATTTTTTGTTTTTTCTTACATTATTATTTCTTTCTGTCATTATTTCTCTCTTCATTTTCCTTCTTCTTTCATTTTATTTTATTTTCCATTTTTTACTTTTGTTAATTTTTTTTCTTATTCATAGTTTCTTTTTACTTCTGTTCATAGAATATAAAAAGCCGGTGCCTTAGATTTCCTGCGAACTGACATTTTGTGACTAACTCTTCGACATATTTATGTAAAAGTATAGGCCTAATTAATATATCAATAATAGATTCTCATTAAAAACTATACTAAACGTCCTGCCATAGCCTTGAAAGACTTTTTGTTCCGGAATGTAAGGGTCCCGGATTTTTAGATAATTTATATAAGAAGATAAGATGGCAAACTTCACGCATCGGGGATCATCCAGATTCTTGCTCTCAGTACCTTAACACGCTTCTGATAGTAGTTTAACTATTCACTCCATGGCCATGGTACCGCTAGAAGGATCAGACCATTTAAGAATCCAAAGTAATTCTTCGAGTATACAATGGGCGACCTCTGTGCTTATTCCAATGAAGACAGTTCCCTTTATAAGTCGGTGGTAAAGCAGACAGGTATACTCCAAGTAGCCTACTTTCACCCCTAAAATTGCAGTTTCTGTTCTTTTAAATTACCGTTTATGCTACATAAAATTATTGTATTAACTTAATGTTTTACTATTAATCAATTTTTAAAAAAAACCTCCGTGGCGCTACATCCCATGTGGAACTAGGCCTACCAACCGTCCGCTGCGTCATGTGCCATAGAGAGAATTGGGGCACATGGTCAGCATGGCGACTCCTACTGCCCTTGAGGGCTTTCTTTATCAAGAAGCGTCTCATCTAGTGTCACGAGGCTGAGTGCACCCCATTCCAGACCTCCCTATCCAAGAAAAATCTGAGGATCGTTAGACAGCAAGGCTAACCACGAGACCACGCAGGCGAACCTATTAATAAATTGCACTTGCATAATTTTGCAGATGCCATTTACTGACCGAAATACGATTTAAGAATTAATAATGGTATGTAATATAGGATGTAATATTATAATTTATTAATAAAATAATTGTAAAACTGATACACAACAAAATCAAAGCGCAAAGAAAATTTACATCTTCCAACTTATCTAATATATAAAGTCGAATGTGTGTTTGTGGGTATGTATGTATGTATGTATGTTTGTTCCTTATACAAATCTACATTTCTTTACCAATTTACACGGAATTTTGCACACATACCCAGTTAAGCCCGGGAAGTATAGCGGTCAACATTAAAATTCAAACAAAATACTCCTTCCCTTGAAAATTATATAATTTCTGAGAATATTATACTAAAAACAATGAAATGCTGTTCAGTTCACATGACAACCGTGTATTGTTTACTTTGATAACATTGGGCCTTGGCAACTGGACTATAACGAATTATGATTGAATCGATGCAATATATTGGCGAAAATAATTACTGAAAAATGAATTACACGAAAATAAAGCAAAGTGTGATGCAGTCACACAACTTTCTCTACCCTAGACATAAGAAATATTTTCTCACTTCACATTTTGATGTAGAATAAGAGGTCGTATTACAGGTACAACTTAAGTGTGTGAGTATGCTATATCAGAAGTCGGTAAATAGTCAGTTATCCATAGCTGTAGGCTTTTTATTAGTTGAGATTTATCATAGGCCCTAAGCATGGGATGGAACATTTTGAGTCCTATACTCGCAGTATATTATGTCCCGGGTTTTAGGGGAGGAAAGTATGAAAGTGATACTGCATTTCTATTTTATTTCAGCTCCGAACCGTTGTATGGTAACATGAGAATGAGAAATAAAATTTTCCGTCAAGTTAATACAATCTTATGTAATTTATGTTTCTTCTTATTTCAACCCCTCCCAGGCATGATGAGTAGAAGCAACGGAATGCAGCATTCGACATCCTCTATGAACCATAAAAAGCTATATCTAGCGTTTTCTGATGGAATAGTTTGATAGATCTTTTTCTTCATTTAAAGTTCTACATACATATTATATAAGGACCTAGAGTTTCAAAATCGAAAGTCCTCCATAAGTTAATTTCAAATTACAAAATACAAAGCCCGGGCGACGCCGGGCCTTTTCTGCTAGTATACAATAAATTATCAATTTTCTGGGAAGGTAAAGATATATTTTAAAAGCAAAGCTGTGTTCGAAAAATACTTTAAGAACGAATCCCGCAAATAACTGAAGATTGCATGTAGAGCGTATAGTTTTAGTTTAGATGTAAAATACGTGAAGATAATGAGGATATTGGTTATAGAAAATCTTTTAATCGTTTAAAATACCAAACGAAGCTTAACGGACGATCATGTTATTTTTAGAGGAGATTTAACTCTATGTTGATTGAGAAGAGTTTGTTTATATTGATACAACCTGTTTTTGTGGAATTCAAACATAATATTTGTTTGCCAGGTTTATATCCTGGTATTGGTTTTCCGGGAGTTGCTTCCGACATCATTCCTGCAGGATAACAAACACTCACGGGTCTCATATAAACCATGTGGGTTGTATGACTGATAAAATGGGGTCAGAGAAGTTTTGTTTTCCTTCTTGTGATTCCTTAGTTCCTGTACATTTGAGTGTTCCCTTCCATCTCATGTTAGAAGTAGTATAGGTGTTCGAAACTTCATTAAATAGGTCAAATTAATAGGTCTAACGGTTAAGTGTGGTAGCAAATTGCCAAGATTATTTTTTCTTTCATAAACTAACTATCCACCTATCATCATCTTGTTCTTTCTCTGGGTTTTACCTTCCCCGTTGTAGAAATGCTTACGCGGTCCACCGCGACCTGTCGGGAGAGGCAGTTTCTATGGATCATATACATTTTTTTTTTACTAGTCAAGGACATGGACCTCCCCGGATTATTGATCACCCCAATGCTAGGGCCACCTCAGAGACAACACGAACACATAGGACGCGACACACCAGTCACACACACACAATTATGCCGAACAGAGTGCGGTTGGGATGAAGATGATGATAACGGCCAGATGTAAAAATTCTCGTCTTGTACCACAAAATAATTTTTACATCTAGATTACTGTACATACGAAGGCCTACTATGAATTTTAAATGTTATTACATTTTTATTTATTTTACATATGCGACTAGTGATTGTATTATACGAATAATTATAACAAATTATACCAATTATGCCATTATAGTAATACACAAAAAAATTGGCGCTACATGGCTATTAAATTGTACAATACCGTACCAGCAGAGTAAGCTATTAAACATGACCATCTTTGAAAACAAAATTAAGAATATACTTAAAACTGAATGTATATATACAAAATAGGGGCATTTTCTCAATTAATTAATTTAAATGAATATTAAAGTGACTTTAAAAGAATTCAAATATTGATTTATTTAAAACTAAACTCCTGTAGATTTCATTAATTCATTGCAAGTGTGTCTGAATATACGGAACTCGTGAAGAAGTAAGTCAACATGTAGTAGGCCTACTTTTGTATAATTTTATAATACGAATAATTGTACGTGTATCTGAGCAGTTTGTGAATTGATAGTGATTTTAACTTAAGTACATAATCTCTATATATATAAAAGGCTTTGTCCTGACTGACTGACTGACTGAATGAATGACTGACTGATTGACTGAATGACAGGAATCAACGTACAGCCTAAACTATAACAGGTAGAGACTTGGAATTTTGACAGTACCTTCGTTTCATGATGTAGGTGCTCACTAAGAAAGTATTTTGAAAAATTCTGATTCTAAATGCCAAAAATTAAATATTTTTGAAAATACTTAATCCCTTTTTACATAGAATTATCAATTCCAAATCACAGAATATATTGTTGCCAAATGGTATCAGGTGGGCTTGGAAAAAACAAATGAAATGCACTTTTGACAAATAAGAGAAGTTATCAAAATAATTCATGTTATAAATAAATATTACAGAATGAAATCCACTAAAATAATGGAATCACATAACTTTCTCTACCCTGGACATAGAGAAAACAAAACGAGGTATGGTAATGTGTATATTATTATATTATATCGCAGGTTTTTGGAGAGAAAAGTATGAAGGCTTTATGGTAACATAAGAGTGGGAAATTTCCCGCCTCGATATTACAATTTTATGTTACAGGAATCTCTTTTTCTTCTTATTTAAACCTCTACCAGGCTTGCTGTGCACTGTACAAGCGATGGGATGCAAAATTCTAGATCCTCTATGAGCCATAAAAAACTATATCAAGCGTTTTCTGAGGGAATAGTTTGAGTGTAATAAGTCGTTCTTCCTATTTCAAATTATAAATGCCTAGGCCTATATAAGGACCTAGAATTTAAAATTGAAAATCCTTCATAAGCTAATTTCCAATTACAAAATACAAAACCCGGGCGACGCCGGGTCTTTTAAGCTAGTCATATAATAAACAAAACAAAAACAATTGAGTCATTAATGGTTAGGCCTACTATACACTTCATACTTAAGCTCAATCGAAAAAATGAAATTTATTGAAGAACATAGGTCAGGTTCAGTAGATTGCATTTATGCAATAAAATTTAAAATATATATTTTTCTAAATATATCAGGATCTTTACTCACCCCAACATACGAACACTAGTATTTGGAAAATTTATATTTCTTATAACGGAACATACTGTGAATGATATCTTTGTGTCCATAGTCCAGGAGTCCACCCTTTGTCACAACTCATGGCTGTGCACGATAATTTTAATCCTATTGATTACAGCTTGAATGTCTAAGGCATTGTCCATAATGTGACGAAGCCCTCTTATCCCGATGTAATTATTACAAAGGAACGCTGCTCGCTTCTCCTGTAGAAAATGAATTGCGTTAACCGATGAACAACTCACTGAAGTTAAATTGAAATGGAACTTTATTACAGAAATAGAAATGGACCTTACTGAGGATGAAATAGTTGATTACTGACCTAGGAACATCCATGTGAAAGACGAACTTAATTTGACAAAATAATAGTAGTGAATCATAGTTCTTGAAATAGGCTTAGGCTATTATTAAGACCCAGATGTTTATGAGATGTCACATTTTCTTCTAGACTTTTATTCCAGTTATAACATCGACTTAAACTAGAAGAATCTTCCTTACTACTTTTCATACATTTTATACGTCATGGCGAGCTTCATAACCTGTACTCGTCACCGGATATAGTAAGGGTAATTAAATCACGGAGGATGAAATGAGTTGGACATGTTGCGTGCATGGGGAGGAAAGACGTATCTAAAAAATGTTGACTGGGAGACCCGAAGGGAAAAGGCCACTTGGAAGACGTAGACGTAGGTGAGAGGACAATATTGGGATAGATTTAAGAGAAACAGGATTTGAGAGGGATGGTTGGATGGACTTAGCACAGAATAGGGTTGTATGGCGGTCTCAGGTAAGCGCGGCAATGAACTTTCTGGTTCCATAAAATAAATAATATTCCTTTAGCTTGCCTAGGAATTGTCTTGCCATTAAGTAAGTAGGCCTTCGTATGTGGGCATATGTAGGTCTTTTTTGCTGTTTTTACGATTTAAGCTATTTCGATTACATTTTTTATATTAACTTATATTCAGAAGAATTAATTGGTTGATATTTGTTTATAATATATGTAGCTATATTTCTGTATTCTGTAATTTACAAAATTAATTTAATATTGAAAGAACAGTGAAATAAAACAAACATATTTAAAAATAATACACCTTAAATTATTTTTATTATGCCTACTCATTGAAAATAATTTCATGAAAGAAGCAATTTATTTAGCAATCAAGTAATGATTACTCATTTCAGAATGTTCTGTAATTTGTGTGTTTTATGTCTTGACGAAGTCTATTGTTATTTTACTTAACGACTTAATAATAATATTAATAATAATAATAATAATAATAATAACAACAATTATAGTAATTTTAAATGGGTGGGTACCGACTGCGCGCAAAAGGGTCAATTATTTCCAAACTGCCGACAATATTAAAATATTAAATGACACAGAACTCGATATTAAATTAATTAAATTACATTTAATAATAGAAAGTATAACTCGTAACTGAACCGGAAAATAATACATACATAAAATACAAAATTCATGTTTACAAAACTCTTATCTCCTTTTCTCACAAATAAATTTTAAAATTCTCAGTTTAAACATTTGAAATCATAATGTTCATTCGCGACTTTGAATAGATTTGTACATTCTTATTCCTAAATTTAATTTGAACATCTTTAATGCAAGCTGAATTAATTGCAAATCTGTCAACAACCTAAAACTGGAAATTATACAAATTAATTTAACTTAATATTTAGTTCCATATTTTAAAATAATAATTACCCAAATGAAATGTTTCGTTATTCTTTTCTGGGTACACAGGGTATTATAAGATCAGGAAAACCAACATTTAAATGAACGTAATTCGTAAGATAAACTTCGAAACTCTAAAAACCCCAAACACATAAATGCATGAAATTGTCAATAAAAATTCCAAAACATGCAAATATGCACGGAATAAGTAAGCCATTCGATATAGTGGCCACCAGTTAGTAAGCATTCTTCACAAAATATGGCGATGTCAAGTAATGGAATTTATCACACTAGGAACAAACAAGTCTTTGCCACCTGAAGAGGCCATCTGGCTTTGCGCTGTTGCCACTCTGCTGAGATATACCTAATTATCTCATTAACCATGGAATAAAAATAAAAATGCAAAACAGGTTTTATATTTATGTTAATGTTATCTGCATGTCATAGACTTGAGTTGCGGTACTCAAAGAGGGCATTCAAACGGAAGGACAAATAAGACAACCCAACATATTTCATATAACTTTCACACTGATATTATTAGCAAATACATAATAATTTTAGTTATTATTATTAGTCTCTTGTTTCATAAGAATATTTTCTAACAATATTAGTTATGAGTTGACGGCTCTAAATTATTAGTAAATATTGCTAACATTATTAGTAAACTGCTTTATAGACTTAGGAACTAATAAAATTTGCTGATAATATCAGGTGTTTTTCTATAAGTATACTTGGGCTAATAACTTATTCTCAAACCCATGTAATTATGTTTTTAAATTATTAAAATTAAAATTAATAAAAAATTAAAATTGTGGAAAATGAATCACTCTGATGTAATTATGAATTTAGAAAAAGCTTACATTCGCTATTAAAGGAATTTTTGTCATAACAATTTTAGTACATAAGCCTACTTCTTTCTTGAATAAGTGCCTCGCAGATTTTGTCATTTTTTAGAGCTAGTTATTATTTATTACATTTATGAAGATATATGTAGGCCATGCTGCTTTGAAATAGTATTGACAAAAAAGACTAAGAAGGGAAAAAACACAATCCAGACATAACCTCCAAATCAATCAGCTGACTAATTAACTAATAATATTAGTGAAGAGATTTTATGAGTAGTGTTCATATCTCTATGAAACAAGATTTTGATAACTAATGAATATTATTATGAGTTCTAATATTATTTGCAAGTTTTATGAAACAGGGCCCAGAACTTGTTAAGCCGTGTGGGTTGTTTGCGAAAGCTGATTGTTAATGTACAGAACCACTTTATCTTATTGCACTCACGACGCTGAGCACGACAGTTGGAATCCTCGATTTATAACGTAATTGCATTCTGTACGTGTTTATTTCTGGCTTCGTGCGTCACTTTCTCAATGGAAAGACTGTGTACATTGATAAATCCAACATTACAAAACATCTTTAGACAAAGAAAGTATATTTACCGACAACACTAACTTGGTCTCATTACAATATGTTGTGCCAGTTATTTTAAGAAAAAAACACTAGAAGGGTAATAGCAATTCACCTGTATCAGCTCAAGATTTTCTCATATTTAACGCTGAAGCAAATACGTTAAACAGGACAAGTAAAACGAATGTAACCTCTTGAGTAAAGTCTATTCAATTAAGTTCGTTGTTCCGTCAATTAAACTTTGATCTTGACTAAAACATGTAAGTAACATAATATAACATTTGTAATAAAGTAACATAGTTTATGCCCTATATCCTTCATTAAGGAAACATTAAGAGGACATATGCACAGCCAATGGGATCGGATTTGGCAAGAAACGAATAACGGCAGCACAACGAAAGATTTGTTTTTCCCAAGAGTGCAAGATAGAATAGCTTGTACACTTTTGATTCCGGATTATATTATGACTCAATTCTTAACAGGGCATGGGAAATTTAGTGAATACTTACATAGATTTAAAATTTCTACCTCTGCAAATTGTAAATGTAAAGAGGAGAGCCAATCTGTTCGGCACCTCTTATTTCATTGTCCATTATTTACGCATGAACGTTATCAGTTAATATTATATTTAAATTTTCTAAATTTTGACTTTACTACACCAATCTACCGTCTCTTCTTAAATAAGCAAAGTTATAAAGTTTTAAGTTTCATGAATAGTGTTTTTGCAAAATTGTAATATATTATATATCTGTAGTTTACTGTATAGGCCTATTCTGTATAAGTTATATGTTTAATCTATAACCCTAATATGCTATCTGGTAAAATAGGGTTCTGTATTTTTGGGAATTCAATAATAATAATAATAATAATAATAATAATAATAATAATAAAGTAACATATGTAATAAAGTAACATATTTATTTAGCATAATTTGCCTATAATCTTTATAGTGTTTATGCTTCAGCAAAACAGTGCCTAATAATCCTACTAGTAACGTCAGTAACAATTTCACTAAAAAATTTACAGCAACCTTTCTCATCTACTTACTTGCTTTAGGTGGCATGGTAGGCTACATATGAATTTTACTGGGAGCATTGCGAAAAAAATTGGAACTGATTGTACTAATTTTGACAAATTGCAACTGTTAAAGGTAATCCTTGATTAAATAGATGCAACTGAAGGTAATAAATATTTACACATGATTGCCGAAATGTACAATACATAGGTTAAAACTTAAAAGTTTTAATTTAATTTCCTTCATATTGATAAGAGGATTATTATTTCAAAATAATAGCATTTTGCAATTTGAAAGGAATCACTGTAAATGTTTAGAAGTTTATTGTTTCGATCTACTTTAAATGTTTCTATTCAAAGCTTTCGTAATTGCAGTAGCCTGAATCTGGACTGTATTTAATTTTTTTAAAGGAAAATTATCACAAATATACTAAACCCTGATGGTAACATTTGGAGAAAAAACGTACCGTACTTCCATTCGTGTATTACAGACACGACGAGCTAAAGCGTGAGAAATTATGTATTCCAGTTAGTCCTGACTTCTGTTTTTACAGGTATTAATTACCTATTCGGTGTGGAGATAAGCCCGTAGCGTTAATGATAATATTATAGGAGAAAAATTCCTCTGTCACTGGGACTTGAACCCAGGACCTTTGGCTATCCGTGTCAATGCTCTTATCAACTGAGCTACACCAGAATTCAATTCACAGCGCCAGATGGAATCTCTCTCCTATGACTGGCTGCCCTTAATTCTGCGTAGCTCAGAAGAATTCTGGCGTAGCTCAGTTGGTAAGAGCATTGGCGCGGATAGCCAAAGGTCCTGGGTTCAAGTACCAATGACAGAGGAATTTTCTCCTATAATATTTATGTAATGTCCAACAGAGACAACAATCTATGGTACATGAATGCATATGCATATATCTACCGTAGCGTTAACATTTGCAAGAATATAGTCTGTTGATAGGCCTATGTAACTGACATCAACACGGTGGGCATGTAAAAAATAGTTCGATATTCTTGTTCTTAGGATGTCATATCATTCAAAGCAATCACATCTAGAGACACCAACACCGTTATATATTTGTGCTCATAGTAGGGAACGTATACTCGCAATAGCATTCGGTTGCCTCCTCGGTAGCAGAAAAATTGACAGTTAAAGGATAGACTTAACCAAGCAAGAAAACAAAAAACAAAAAACAAAATTAAAGAAATAAATAAAGAAATAAATCAATATAGAAAGAAAGGCAGAACTCGCGATTATAATTTTAAGCAAGCGGAATTCGAACCCACATACTTCGCGATTGCAGAATGGGGATGATTAATCTGGCTATTCAACTCATACGCCGCGTGTTTGATATTGACCAATCCCGAGTTCAAATCTCGGGGCTGGCGGGCGTGTCATTTGTGGTGGACAAAGCCGTGACCTTTGGGGGTTTTTCTCGGGGATCCTCCCGTTTCCCCCTTCATTCATTCCACCAACACTCTCCACTTCAACTACCTTTCCCCCCTCATTATCATCCCGTTCCCCTTTACTGGTTTTCGGGCCAGCTCCTGATGCAGACTCTGCTGCGGGCCTCCCCCGTCCTGCCCCGTTGCTTGTGGTCAAGAGTTGCTGGTGGTGTACCGTGTCTTTGGGGCTCTCAGAGGGACCCTGGGAAAGTGGCGCACGTCAGGGTGTGCCGCGCCTATGGGGCTCTTGTACGAGGGACCCTGAGTACGGTGCACGTGGAGTGGTACCTGGTCCTTGTTGGATGTAGGGGAGCTCCGTGGGGGCTCGTGGTGGAGTCAGTTGACTGGGGGGCCTTAGGGCATGCACATAATTCGTTTCCTAGGGGGTGTACAATGGGCCCGCCTATGAGGCCTACGTGCGCGAGCCCGTAAGGGCTCAGCCCCTGAGCCGATAAGATAAGATATTGACCAATAACGTTTAGCAATTCCTCGGATATAGACCAATCACGGCCGTTTATCTTACAATATTCTTGTAGGAATCGCGAGGATGGCATTTTATCGGGTAAAATGGTCTGGTCGTTACTGGAGACGCAAGTATCAGTGTGCAGTGATTAATAGTTAGATGGTGCCACTAAGCGGCACGAAAACAGATTATTTTATACAACATAATTTGTTTGGAAATTGAAATAATAGAAATGCACATTGATTAAGAACACAATTTCGATTCGGTGCAAGCCAGTTCGTGTGCTTTTATTCTGTTCTGCTGCTAGCTTAACTGAATGAAGTTAACTATGTCTTATATGCACTGGTGGTAGCACTGATTACACCAAACAAGCTCGAATCGATTCATGGATGGTTGATTCATAGTATGCCGTGATCTCGCAGCTCTTAGTTTTGTTTTTGTAGAACAAAGCACGAAAGTAATTATTATTTGTATAATCTGTTGGATTTGTATTCATGGAATAGTCTTAATAAATCCAACTCGAGTTGACGAGTTGCATCAGATAAATTCGCTCCTGCTGCGCAGTCGCGAATCTATCGGTAAACGCGTCAACTCTCGTGGGATTACCTATGATATTAACGTCTTTTAGAATGAGAGATCTTCATAAAAACATGCAATTGTTATAATAATAATAGTTGAAGTTTTAAAACTAGTTTTTAGTTTGGTTTTAAAGTCCACATTTTTATAGGGCAAATTATTTGACCGGGATCAGTGGATGCTTTCGTTTCCATGGTATTGCGATATCCTCTAAGAAAAACAGAGCGCCGGGGCTTTCATCCGTTTCATAAGATGGTTAAAGCAAAGATGATCCTTGAGTTTCCGTGGTAGAAAAAGCAATCACTGCTGTATAGGGTTTCAAAGCAAACACAAGGAGATGTGATTTATTGACGCGCGTGTTATCTAACTCACAGGTGTCAAGATACCAGAACTTGCACGAGAGCATATCAAATCAGTTTGTATGGGACTGTCAGGTGCGCGCGCGCACACACAAGCACCTACAAACACATGTACAGTCCGCTACAAAATGTTTAAGCCGCCTAAACCTTTAAGTTCCTGATAGGCTACAGAATACTGAACAGCTCGTCTCATCAACGCTTGCTTACACAAGATGATCACATAACTGAAATCGGCTGTGTTTTATTTAGGAGCCTGATATATTTTGTTATTGAATCGAATGTAGAGTAAATGGAGAAGTTATCTGAGGAATTAAATATGATTCAGCAACAAAAAATCCATTGGAGTGAATATTGAATTATACAAGGCGCGTCTAGAAAGTAAGTTTTTTCTGGGTCCGTTTACAGAAACAAAATACAATTTCAAGGAAATATATATTGCAACAGACACAGGAAGTGTTCAGCTATTTTTCAACATATTCACCACCGGAATTGAAACATTTGTCTTACCAAGCACCAACTTTTGAATACCTGTGTTGTAGAAGTATGCTACCTGGGATTTGAACCACGGTGTGACAACCACCTTCGCCTCTCTGTCATTCTCAATCATTCTTTCTCATTTGTGAGGTGTAGGAAAAGATGGATATCACTGGGAGCGAAGTCCGGGCTGTAGGTTGGATGTTTAAACACCTTCTAGCAAGTCTCGTGCAGAAGTTCGTCTGGGAGGTGTTTAAACATTCACCCCAAAGCCTCGTTCCCAGCGATTTCCATCTTTTCCTACACCTCACGAAATTACAAAGAATGACAGAGGGGCAAAGGTGGTTGTCACACGGTGGTTCAAATCCCAGGCGTCACATTCCTACGACACAGGTATTCAAAATTTGGTGCCAATTTGGTAAGACAAACTTTTCAATTCCGCTGGCGAATATGTTGAAAAATAGTGAACACTTGCTGTATCTGTTGCAGTAAATATTTCCTTGAAATTGTGTTTTGTTTATGTAAACGGACCCAGGGAAGCTTACTCTGGACGCGCCTCGTATATAGCCACGCTTTATGCTGTGCTGTATCAGCAATCAAAGTCCCTACATTTGTTAAATATTGTAAGTTGAACAAGTGGGTAATACAGCCTGTACGTTCGACACAAATCTTGTGAATAAACTAGTATTTTCATATATTTTTTTTAGTATTTTCTTAATTTGTTGTGTGTTTTGCAGCCATTTTATAGCTCATTTTTGTAAGTATTTTTAGGTAATCAAAATCCGGATCCTAGAATGACGATATTTGTAACAAACAGTACGACCCCTTGATATTTAACATATTCAATATTTTTTTTTTAAATTCATGACTACGTCGCAGACTCTCCTTTGGAGGTCACGGGTTCAAATCTCATGACCGGCTAATTTAAGCGCACGTCTTTCGAGTTTCCTCAGCTCACAAAGGCTAAGATTGAAATTTAATTAACACAATTCTTTGCTATTTCCATCTATCTATGATTAGATGCTTCATTTGAGGTAGATCACGTGCTGATATTCAATAGTCTCGCCATTTATGGTGTAAATTGTGGCTTTTTAGCAGTGACGCTTACTAAAATGTAACCTCATGTACTCTTATGGGACCTAATCCACATCAGTAGAATTTCTTTGCATAAAGAAATTATGTAGGCCTATAATTTTATTTTTGTACACGCTAAGCTCTTTGGTGTTTTGAGGAGTATAAATATAACTTGAGGATCGATTTTACAATTAGAATAATGGTATGATTATCATCTCTAATAGCAATTATAATAAACAAACAAACAACTTATTTTATGTAAAGAGTAAGAGTTCATATGGTCCTTACTCTTACAGAAGTCCCTTGGTCAATTTTTCTTTATTTCATAAGTTAATTGGAATAGCCTTATGGGTTAGCTGGGGGTTCTGGTTCTCCAGTTTAATTTGATGCATTATTTAACAAAATTTAGAAGGCGAAGTGAAATATTCAGCAGCTAACGCAATCTATTTGTGAGATGTTCTTATGAAATGTGCACAACATCCTGTTAAGAATATCAGAAGAATTAAAAAAAGACCAGTCTGCTTCATCCAATAGTTTGAGGGGAAAATGGGATCTTGAATATGGTAGGAAAAGCTTGTGGTAGAAGTCACTTGTTTATTGGTTCTCTGAGTCAACAGAGATGTAATTTATTCGCGCCCACGTGATCCAAGCTTAGAGTAATACAGCATATGAGTAGCCTACGATATAATGAGTATGATGTCTGCCGGATTTGCCCAATTAATACACACGGCATTCGAACATTCCGGTGAGTGGCACTTCCGTTCCATTCCACCGGATTTCACTGCAACACTCCCATACAGTAAGCTGGAGCTTATGACAGATTTATCCTCTTTTTGACAAGATCGATCATGTTCATTTTATTTTAATCCCAGCTTACTGAAAAAAGCACACAAAAATATCTCCCAAAAACATGCTTAGTACTCTTGGATAGAAAAAAAGGTAATAGGTTAATAGATAAAGTATTGTAATCATTCATGATTGTTGCTTTACAGTAAAATTTGAAGTTTCAAAATAGGGCCTAAAGCTATTTGTATTTCTGTTATCGTCGTATTTCTCTCAGACGTCAGCTGGGTATTCGCCTCTAATACTCATGTAAAATGTCAAATTTTATTATTTTGATTGGAAAGTTTCGAATTTATCTCCGTTTTACGTAAAGGATTTTTCTTCTGGGTTATCGGAGCTGCTTCTGCCTATCCTGACGCTTCGCCCGTCCGCAAATGTAGCGATATCCACACCAGAGCATTTCCCATAATTAATCTGGAAGGTATATTGTGTCTTGGGATGTCTTGAAAGTTTAGGGGGAAATCTGAACTATCTTCGGTACTCCATAGTGTAAGCTAACAATAAAATTTTCTTCTAGTGATTGTAAAAATATTCTGTAGTATAGCCTACGTGTTCCTATACCTAGGGCCGGATTAAGACTCTTAGATGCCCTAATCATGACTACCTTTGGTGCCCTCTTACATTGTAATTAAAAATATTAAAGCAGTAATAAACCATTAAATTAAATTTTATTAATCGAAAAATCAAAATTAAGCAAAATTTACAATAACAAGGAAAATATTTTGTTTTTATACTTTCATTTTATTTATGCCTTAGTAATTTTCTCGTACTTTTTCTTCCCCTTGCAGACTCCCCAATAAGATCTTCATAATCAATCTTACGTAACACGTTTACTTAGGCATCCAACCTGCCTTGTTGCATAGCTGTTCTGAGGGAATTTTAAATATATTTCAACTGAGAAAATGAACGCTCACGTGAGCAGTTTGTATAGTTTTCGATCTGCGGGTACAGTGTGCTTTATTTTTCAGGATAAACATTTCACAAGTGAGAATGCTTTACAAAAAGAACTTGTTCATTTTACATTTAATTACGTCAATAATTTAAGTGATTAATTCGTACATAAAAGAATTTCTGTGCCACCCCCCCCCCTTCCCTTGATGACCTAAGCACCTGCTTACATTGCTTATAGGGTTAATCCAGCACTGCCTATAGCAACTCATTCTCAAAGAATTCCATCTGGGTTATGTTCGAATTTCATTTGATGATTTTTTTGTTACTCCTCTCTCTTTCTCGCTTTCTCTCTCTCTCTCTCTCTCTCTCTCTCTCTCTCTCTCTCTCTTCTCTCTCTCTCTCTCTCTCTCTCTCTCTCTCTCTCTCTCTCTCTCTCACACACACACACACACAGACACACACACACACACAACCAAACACGCATGCAAGCAAGCAAGTTCATACAGATTCCGTCATTCTGTATCCTTTCTCTTTTTTATCTCGCACCTATGCTTTCCTCCCTTCACATATTTAATTAGCTTTTTCTGGATAATCTCATACTAATACCACCATGCTTGTTAACGTAATTTTTCATTGTACGAGTGAGGCTGTACGTGTCCCTGCTTATCAGATTAAAACTCTTTCTTTACATTGGCAAAAAGCCTACAGTAATGCATACTAATTATACTAATTATTATATCTGCAATACCAGCCTTCATTCTATGGGTAAAATTTCTCTCAACAAAGCCATGTTTCAAAATGTAGAACAGTACACCGTTCATGTCTTCAATTGATAAATCAGGTTCAAAAATCAGTAGCAGACTATAGGTGTTGACAGAAAATAAACTGTACTTAGGAAATACCGTGTTCTGCCTCTTCTTAATCTTCTTTTTCTTCTTCCGATTTCCCCTGTGTGATCAGCACGCCTTAGGACCACCTCAAAGATCACGAACTTGCACAGACAACACACAGATTACGTTCCAGAGTTGGTGGTAAATAAATTCTAATTGGAAAGAAAGCAAGCAAGGGAGCGAACGGACGAAACATCCGAAAAGCCCCAGACTCAGATTGTTGCGCCTATAGAATTTGAATCCGTGATCTCCCAAATGAGAATCCCCCGTGCTACTGCCCCTTCTGACCCGCTCTGATCTTGGAAGTTTTACTGGTAAAATGGAGCCCAACAGTTATAAGTGATTAGTGGATATGATCCTGACGTCTGCGTCAAGGTGACGTATTTGTATAAATTTAATATTCCCCTTTACCTCTCTGTAGACAGTGTGTCAAAAGATCCACAAAATTTAGAAATTGTTATTGTTACCAGGGCTTCAAAATGCAGTTAGCACAGTACTTCAAAAAGAAATATCATGAGAAACATATTCTTCATTCCCATTTGGCTGAATTTTTCCTCCTATCGCTTCTCATGATAAATGACAATGTTCAGTGACTCAGTCCCATGCAGGGTCATATTAATCTTAAGACTTAAACACTGCAATGTGGAACTATCTTTCAGAAAATATCCAAAGGAGAATAATAAGATAAGAGTTTTAAATCATGATACCAGCAGTTATGGTTGAAATTAAATTAAAATCGTTACAGTTAGAGCTATTTTTGTGAAAATTTCGAAGAACAAAATGTTATTCATTTATAGGGGTAGTAAGAGATAAAGAAAGCGGATGCAATACTTTGAACCACTTCCATAGAATACTTTCGAAAAATAAAAATAAAATCCAATCCCATATTTGTCCAAAGTATTTTTTTCTGAGAGGGAGAAGATATTCTTTAACTGAGCTTAACCCTACAATATTATCCGTAGGCTTATTGTTTTGCTGTTTTCTCTACATCGGGAAAGGAAGCAATAAGAAAGAATCAATTTTCTGTTTGCGGTTTGTTAAAATGGGCGAAATAAGCCAGTGTAGACAAGAACGTCCTCCTTCCGTACTGTTTTTGTTTTTATACTTGTGACAGATCATTGCCACCCGGAAAAGCTATCTGGGCTGATGCCATTTGCGGAACCTTTCAGCCTAATTAATCTAATATTAACCATGGGGTTAATCACAAAACGCATAATACATTTCATATTGTTATTTTAATGTTATAAACTTGCCCCATTGTGTCAGCTCTGTTCTTTACTTCGACTCTGTATAAACCTGTTTTTCGCAGACTGATTCTTTGTAACGTAACAAGAATATAAAAAATTTAATTCTACAGGTTGAAGCAGAGTGTAAAATGTCATTGGTTGCCAGATAACAGCAGGTATTTCCATGTCCCAGCACAAAGCCCAGCCAATTAAACACAAACCATTGCACCACAATACGGATTACAACTCAAAGCTTTCTTTCCATTGCCCATACATTTGTTTCTGCATGAATCTGTTCCCGTCGTGAAACTTCCCGTCAGTTTTCGCGTTGCCCTTTTTACGTGTGTCTTTCAAAGGTTATGTGGTGTGACCCTATATTCGTATGAATGTTTCACGCTATAGCTGAATAGCTCTCTTTGCCACCGTACGTGCATTCTATTCCTCCACGGGATATTGGAGGCATTGGCAAATATCAGGAGAATATAAAATATTCGAACGGAGCCTGTGAAGTGAGATAACAAGAAAATAAAATGGGTATTTCTATAATAGGGTGCCTTCAAAATTGCTCAAAGCTTAACCCGGTAAAAGTATAAACCACTGCTAATTCCTGGTTATTGTCTTCACAAGTGTATTGTTTGGACTACCTTCTCAAGATCCTTTATGGCCCTATAGTGTCACTTACACGTCAGTGTTAGTGGAGCAGGAAATAGGTTTATTTTTGTAAGTCCATCGTTGCGTAAGTTACTTTTTTTTTAGTTTACTGTTTTGTGAATAACAATGAGGGTACGGCTGTAACCATCAAGAACTGTTAAGAGTTATAAGACTGTGTGATGACAGTTATGATGAAATTATTTCGGTGAAATTTTGCAGTGAATCTTTTGAAAGAATGTATGTCTCATGTCTCAGGGAAAAATATAAACATAATATGTTCGAAGCTGTGTATTTCACTACATTTGAGATGCATTAACTCAGAGGTGCCCTCTAAAAACCTCTATAAAATGGTGTAAGAATAATGCTTCATTACTTAACATTTAAGCATCAGCTTGCTTGAATAATAATTAAAATTCACATTTTATAAGCTTTTTTTTTCCGTTTTCAAAAGCATCTTAATTCTGAGCGGTCACTCAGACCTCACGTCCACTTTAATGTAAGAGAATAATCGCGTCCAGGGTTAAAGAAAAAATGTTAAATAATGAATTATAGACAAACCAAGAATTCTTTGATAAACAGTGTTCGCTCGGTGGAGGATTTCGTCCAACTTATCCGCCCTTTTTATTGCAATTTTATAATAGAATTGAAGCTAACTGCGCAGGTGGGTTTATTGAAGACCAAGGAGTGCCAGTAAGAATTATGATACCCGTAAGCAAAATTTCACACGATTCTGGTGACAGTTCGTTTTCTAACTTGGCTAAGCTAACTTAACCTGCCACGTATGTAGTGAAATTTGCGTAAAACGAATATCCATTGCTTTTCAATTGCCCGTGTAAAGAACTGCATTGTTTCAGGTTATCTACTTGTGTTTCAGCTGTTAACCTGTATCAAAGATTCCGGTTTTGAAACAATGTTTCAAGATTACAAATAAAATCAGGGGCGTATTCAGGGGGGGGGGAGGCTGAGGGGGCTGCAGCCCCCCCCCGAAACGTTAAGGGTATATATACGTGAACAACCACAAAAAGATAAAAAATGCAGGTTCTAAAATATTAAAATTTTACAAGAAAATGAACTCAGAAGTGGACAAAAATTACAGGATCCTATAACAAGGCTTACTAGAACATAACTAGCAGATAAAAGTATAAAAAATTGACCAAGTTTATTTTAAATTACACCTTTTATATGAGCATGAAAAAAATTAATTAAAAAAAACATACGGTACATTTCAAAATAATTCACGTACATTTAAGTCATGCTAATATGTTGCACATAAGAGCACTTTATTTTCTCAGAAAGTAGACAGTTCAATTGCACATTTTGACTTATAAAAGATGAAATGCGTTATTCTAACGTGTTCAGTATAATTGTGTGTGATAATTAGGGCTCAGAGGTTGATGATATGTCATCTCTTTTCTGAGATATCACAGACAATGCAGGATGTAGTATAAGTTCGTCTTCCGTCAAAACGAACAATAATACCTAACTCATATTTTGCATTTTATTTTCTACCAGTCATTTTTAGGAAATTTTCATTCGTTCGTTACATTTTTTCCTATTTTGTCTTCAGAATGAACTTTTCCACCATTGTACACAAAGCAATCTCGTAATTCATTAATATAGTAAACATAATATTAAAGTAGTCATATAACATACTTAAAATATTGTCCTTTGTTTATTATTATATTAATATGCTACTGTATATTCCCTTTTTTAGATATATATTTAGAAATATTGTCATATTTTAAATTTTTCATGTCATATTTTCATAAATTTAAGGTAATTTATAGGTCATTTTTAGGCGTTTTTAGATCATCAACTTCTGAACCCTAGTGACAGTAAAGTTAGGATTATCACAGCCCCTCCCGAAAATAAATCTTGGATACGCCCCTGAATAAAATGGTTACATTTGTATACTACTTGTGTCATTCAACGGTTTTATGTAGTGTAAAAGAGTTACGAGTCCAGCTGAAATCAGTGAGTATAGTGCATACCAAAGAGAACTTTAGTTAAAGAAAATTAATCGTCTGCGTGAAGCGTAACATCGCACTATAGTTTACCCATAAAAAAAGTAATCTCGAAATAAGGCATTTGTAATAATTGTAGGTAAATATACATGTTAACCTACCTAGTAGGTCCTATCTCATATTTAATTCTGGATTTAAGGGAAAAATCAGATTGAAACAATTACATATAACTTCCTTTACTCTAAGTACTGATAAATTTGTCTTCTTCTACTAATTAAATTAAATAGATCTATCAGCAATATGCAGTTACTCGTCTATGTTGCATTCCAGTGTTTATTCTTCATCACAGAAAAGAGTATCATTCTTTAATTTTAACAATACACAATTAAATATATGACATAAATACCCATATATACAAAGTAATATATTATGTTCCACATATTTCTGCTTATAAAATTCACAAATATTTTCTCTATTCCGGAATCAAACACAGACTCGCGTCTTCTCTACAGAACTTTTTATCATTACAATAAACTGCACCAGTGCAAGGTATACAGTATATTTCATATAAACTATTCACAGCTCGGAACTTGTTATAAAGGTTTGAATACCAAGTTGCAATAATTTAGAATAAACTTAACTTACACAATATCCAAATATTTGAATACTCTTTTACACTTGTTTACATAGTATTCGTATTTGTATGTTTATTAAATTTTCGTCTCGTTTATTAAATTTACGAGGGAGAATCAAATAAAAACTGCAGTTTTTTTCTCACTATTTTACTGCAGGAAGAATGTTTGCTTGTACATTATTTTCTACATAGTCCCCTCCCAGTTCAATGCACTTACGCCATTGGATAGAAAGAGCTTCAATACCGCATGATAAAAATTACTTTGGTTGACGCTGCAGCCACTCCTGCACCATCGATTGGACTCTTCATCAGATCTGAACTTCTACCCTCCAAGGAGATCCTTTAACGGACCAAAGATTTGGAAGTCTGATGGTTACAAAGCAAATGGGGTTGCTGAGAGCAGGTGTTTTGCTTCAACATGATAACGCCCGTCCTCATGCTGCTCGTGCAACCATGAAAGCCATCGACGACACATGCTTCAAGTGCCCCCACATCTGCCATACTTTTCAGGTTTGGCAACATCAGAT